>BTSY01000005.1:8074252-9424252 GCA_036245785.1 Pristionchus fissidentatus | reverse complement strand
CAAAATAGCATGTAATTGGGCGGTGGTCTGAATTATATTCCAGCATTTTGCCCGAAACGATCTCACACGCGCTCATATAATTTCAAACCTCCAGAAAGTGGTGAGATAGAAAGTGATAGAGTCTCTATAAATTTCACACACTCTCTCACTTCTAACCCCTTTCTGTATGTTTGGAGTGAAGTGTTGCGTGAGTGAACGTTCCCCTCCTCTCTTCTCAATGAGAATAGCAAACTCTGAGAGGTGAAGTAAGCTTGATAAGGAGAATGGGCACCAAGAGAGAGAGAGATAGAGAGAGAGAATGGTACTCAAGAATGGTAATCAATTCATCAATCAATTGAGAGGCACTCCTCAAACGAAGCCGAACTCTTCACGTTACAGGGCGAATTGCGCAAATTCGAAAAGGAGAACGGTTCTCCAAGGTTGATTTTTTAGTTTTTTAATGCTTCCTAAATACATCAGTCAATGGGGTGGAAACTCGAAGTCGCAATCACAATTCAAAGAGCCGACCCCGAATTTGAATTTCATTTTTTTGGATTATGAATATTGTTTGGAGACCGCAAGTGAATCCTCCTCTGTGGATTAAAAAGGTTGGAGAACCATTCTCCTTGCAAATTTGCGCTCTGTAAGAAATGAAACGCCACGCTCTCAGGCTATTAAGCAAATCGTAAACAACGGAGGGTTATTGGGTGGTAGTAACTCTCCTCTCTCCTGGCTCGGTTTTATTGACTCGAGAGAGAAAAAGGAGCGGGGAAAAAGAAGTGCGCAAACTCTTTTTATTGGTTCAACCTTCGTCTCTCTTTTTGCATAATAATAATAGTGGGTAATCAAGAGAGGCTCTCTCCACTTGTGCTACTGTAGAATCGGAGGGGAGGGAGTACAGTCAAAATGACATATTGTGAACAAAGTATTATAAGATATCATAAGTTATTATAACTGTTTATAACTTCTTTTTCCTGAGGTTCCCAGTGAACCGAAAAATCTGAAATTTTGGCAGTCGCCTTTTTTCCGCTTGTGAATAACTTATTACCGAACAGAATTTTAATAAAAAATCATTTTAAAAAGTTCTGGGCGGTTTCCCGTAGCTCGTAATTTGAAGCCAGAGCCGGGATTCCTAACAAGCCGGATCCGGAAATTATAATTCGAATTTACTGCTATTCAAATACCTCGCCAGGCTATTGTTGGCTTGGAGTTCCAACCGCTCGCGCATTCCCAACTGTGGCAACGGTTTATCGATATCCAGGCGAGAAATTTGAATACGAAATCTAGTTCCCGGCTCCCGCTTGTTAGGAATTCCGGCTCTGGCTCGCCCGTGTCCCGGCTCTGGCTTCAAATTGCGATCTACGGGAAACCGCCCAGTACTTTTTAAAATGATTTTTTATTAAAATTCTGTTCGGTAATAAGTTATTCACAAGCGGAAAGAAGGCGACTGCCAAAATTTCAAATTTTTCGGTTCACTGGGAACCTCAGGAAAAAGAAGTTATAAATAGTTATAATAACTTATGATATCTTATAATACTTTGTTCACAATATGTCATTTTGACTGTAGTCAGACAGAATTATCTCCAATGTTTCTAAGTAGAGAGTAGACTTCGAGAAATAACGAAACAACGGGTTGCATAAGAGGAAAATGCACCGCTCGAGAAGTATAGAGATCGTAAGAAATGAAGAAAGCGGAGAGTGATTCTCTTACGCAACCTGTTGTTTCGTTATTTCTCGAAGTCCACTATCATAGAGAGTAATGAATGTTATGTGGAATGATGAGCGGAGGATGACGTGAGTACAAACTTTTTGTTGATTCAACCTTCATCTTTTGCAGTGTCTTTTGCGTAATAATAATTGCGGGTAATCAAGGGAGACACTTGATTGTCTCCACTCTGGTTGTGGAATTGGACTGAACGGAGAAGGAGAAGGTGTCAAGTCCAGTGCAGGAGGCACCGTAACTGAAATGGAGTACTATGTAATCAAGGGGAAGGAGTGATGTAGATAGAGAGTGTACTGCAGATCCTATGAAACGCTATTGCTACATAGCGCAATGCAAAAAGTCAGAGACCAGATATCTCATTTTTGCGCACTTTGTCTCTCACGTTGCAGCACGGGAAAATATTACATTTATAAAATGATAGATCAAACAAAATGTCGAACTGGGACATTCCTGTGTTTACCGAGAAGAGAGAGAGCACGCAAAAGCGAGAGGGTCGCCAATGTTCCTGTATGGTAAACAACGGAAGTTCGTTATTCGGCTTTTTGGCATTTTTGGCATCATTTTATAAATGTAATACAGTACCTTCCTTTCACTGACGCCACAACCACCGCTCCCATGAAACGAGGGTAGACGTTGAGGATACGCTGAATTGATTGAGCAGCAGCTTCAGAAGGAGAGAATCCGAGGGAGAGAATATGGACTGCGTGGTAACTGAAATGATGGCGTCGATCTATCATTGCCCCACAGAACGTAAATTAGCCAGGAAAACCATTCTCCAGAGGTTTCGTTTCTTTTGCCCCCTTCAGTGTCACATCAATGTGCATCGATGTGCTACTCATTTCACCCAATCTCTCGTCCACCGACCGGTCGAGAGAGTGTGTTGAATGAGGAGTACAACAATGTACATTGATGAACACTGAATCCCACATTATAGAACGCTTTTCCAACCCCATTCCGCAATTTATGTCTTTGGCTAACCGAAACATGTGGCTGTATTAGGACGTTGGCAAAGCGTTCTTTCGAAACGAAATCATGGAGAACCATTTTGCGCACAGTGTGTACTCGGTTTCTACGGTTTCTGGGATTCCAGTGCACCCAGAATCCGTATTTTCGCCTTACCGAGAATAAAAGTCGTTTTCCTACTTTTTGTCCCCCTGCCCAAGAACCAACGAAGCGCTCGAAAATGAAATGTGAAAAAGAGGAAATAAGAGAACCGCTCTCCAGCCAGCTGGTTCCCTTAATGGGCATGCCCTTTTATTTCTCTAATATAGAAGGAGTTTGTGGAAAATATGTTGCGTTTTGAGTGTCATGAAGCTCCTAAATTCTTTTGATGCTTTAAGTCTCGCTAAGTCAGAAACTTAAATGACAGAATGAGCCCTCTCAAAGATTGTTTTTGACAGCTTTCGTAGTGCATCAATCATTATTGATCTACCCTACCGTATTCCTTCTCTTCCTCCCTCACAAACGACCCACATCATTCCAACGCATCAAGTACGAGATAATGTTTGTGAAATTGAGACAGCCTATGCCGCTTTTGGGTATTTCTTTCACTCCTGGAAGAATAAATGGGCAATAGAATGAGATGAACCCCTACCGTAATCTTCCCCTCTCCGTTCTCTCTCATCCTCTCTCTCTTTCTCTCTCTCTCTCTTCTATTAATCTCAAGAGGGTGGTGTGAGAGAACGGCCGGAAGTGGGCACCACACTGTATGCGATACAGACAAGTGTGAGTTCTCTCATCCATTAGATGAATACTGAATGGAGTGACCATCCCCTACTTGATACATACTATGTTTGCCGTCCCATTCAATCGACCCTCCCATGATTCAAAGCCCACCAGAAAGGGGTCAGCGGCGAGAGCGTGTGCGATATTTAGGGAGGGTGACAAAACGGCAACGGCGGAAACGGCAACGGCCAAAACGGCAACGGGCTATAACTCGGTTATTAGTGATCCGATTGATATGGGAGCAGTACCATTGTACTCCTACCGTACCCCACTACAGTATCCACATATGGGTTCGGTGTGTCAGACAGCGGGTCAGATTCATGATTTGTGCCGTACACTTTGGAATCATGACTCTGACCTAAAGTCTGACACACCGAACTCATCTGTGGATACTGTAGTTTTATACGGTAGCCTTACTGTGGCGCCTGCGGATGTTTACGGCACAAATCATGTATCTGACCCGCTGTCTGACACACCGAACCCATATGTGGATACTGTAGTGGGGTACGGTAGGAGTATAATAGTACTATTCCCATATAGATCGGATCTCTAATAACCGAGTTATAGCCCGTTGCCGTTTTGGCCGTTGCCGTTTCCGCCGTTGCCGTTTTGTCACCCTCCCGATATTTAGAGAGCCGCAGCTACCACCTCGGTCCTGATCCCTTTTAAAACCCCTCAAAATGTTTCTTCTGCCGACTGGTGAAAAGAAAATTCATAGTGAAGATACTGGAATCGGGCATAAATCTCACCTGGGCATAAATCTCATCATGATATCTCCATCTCCCGTTGCTGCTGCTCCTCCCACGCCCTCCATTGCATACGCACCCGACCCGGGAGAAGCGGAATCGCCCATTCGACCCGGAATCGAAAAAAAACTGATAATTCTCCGTTAAGAGTCATTAATTCTTTTCAGTAACCCGCGATATAGGGATTCAAGCTAGTAAAAATGCCAAAGAACGAGAGAGTGTGCTAAAGTGAGCGCTCTCTCGATTTTACGCGCTCGCTAACTCTGTATCAAGTTCTGCAAGGTCTAAATAAGAATTGCCTATGTTTCCGTTCTGGGTTAGTTGATGAAAGTATTCTGTGGTCAATTCACGCCTTATCCTGTAGACAAAGTTCGGGGGCGGGCGAATAATCGATTTCCGGATTAAGCGACTCTTTTCATTTCGATGTATGTTTCACGAGCAGAATATCGGTTGATTCAGAGCAAAAAAAGCTAATCGTTGTGCCTGTAGTGGTTGATACATTACTATTATTATAATCGAGACGCTCTCACAATATATGAAAGATATTATTAAAATGCAATTTTGTTTCAGCGCGTTCAAAGACTTTATTACTTCGATCTTTTTCAGGGGTATAGAAAACTGGACAATGATTTTTTTTAAAAAATGCAAAAGATCTTGAAAGTACTCGCAACAAGTCCTGGTAACAACTTCGTTGAGTTGCTAAGTTTAAAACAAAAAAAAATCTTATCAACGTTTTCGCTCACCTTATGAGTGGCTCCATTAGTACTCGTCCCAGCAGCGACCTCTCCTTTCGAATCGATAATCACCATCCCGATCGTATCGTGGTTGAATCTGGAATGGAATATCTGTTAGGATACGGTAAGACCACTTTATAATTATATTTCGTCGTATTTCCCTTGTTTTTACCCACTATCTCACCGTCGTTCCTGTGTTTAACAGCGGAACGTTGTAATATTTCGGATGAGTGTTTCGTGTTTCGATAAATTCACAAACACACGTCTAAAAAAATAAAACGTTCCACTCCAAAACAAATAGCGATTACGGTAGTCACTCACCGATCGATTCGATTCGTCCACGAATCATCATCTTCTTTCACTTTATCATTGGGAGTATATGGCCCGCAACTCGTTGATGCGTCGGGGAAGACATTCTACAATTATTGTAGATATTTCGCGTATTTGAAGAGCCCAGAAAGGGGCGAGAGAGTGTGTGAAACTAAGAGAGTTCCTCGCTCGATATTAGATGCTGTCTCACTCCCAACCCATTTCTGTAGATATTTAATCATTCCGGCAACGTTGGTGATTGCTTGTCAGAAAAAAAAACAACTAGGCCTACCTTTCTAAAATTGGGTTGACAATTGTTCTCTCTCCATTTCCTTGTCGCTTTCTCACTGTCGTTCGTAGTCAAAGACTCCTCCTTGAAGCCCATCTCCACAGCGAATTCGGTTGCTGCAAAACAAACCTCACTCTATTTTACCTAATTCTGGCGCAATTTTGTTGCATTCTGTTAAAACTTGCGACAATGATGTGTGTTCCATTCGGGTATATTAATGTTGTATGCGTTCAATAATCATGCAAAAACCTCCACTAAGTATATGCACATTGTAACAAGTCACGAATCGGTCCTAATGGAAACTATTTATGCCAAACTTTTTATACAACTGCTCAAAATCGAATTATTAGCTTCGGTTCACCTGCTTCGCCCACAATCAGCGTGTGTCTGGTGTAGTTGAGTACCGCCCATGCCACTCTCGCCGCGTATTTGACTCGTCTCATTGCCGCGACTCCGCCCATTTTCATGCCTGTGCTGAAATATTGATTTTGGTGCAAAATTTTGCAAACTGGCAAAGGGTGCCAAAGGGAGATTTTGCAAACTGACAAAAATATCCACCATGACACGAAAACTGACGTTGTCTCATAGAATATCATAGATGCGCAATAGAGTGGCAAAAATCAATGCACCGATCGAAAAGCGCACTGCACTGCACGCATGACAAAATGCACGCTTGTACCAACGTGATTGTATGTTTCAGAAACGCGATATATTTTCAGTTCCTGTCAATATTTCGATTTTGTGCTACGTCCTATTAAAGATATAAAAGGGGTCAAACTAATTTGTCCGAGGGGTAGGCGCTGTTTTATCAAACTGCTGAGCTGATGGGAGCATTTTGACGTTATTTATCTGCATTTCTTTCAAGATGCGACTTGTTCGTTTTTTGTGAAATATTGTGGCAGGATATTTTGATATTTTATCGATATTTTGTTTTCATTCTTTAGATGAACATATTCAGACATTTTGTATAAAATGAAATGTATTTTCTTATGTATGTTGGAAAAATGGAAGCACAATTTGTATTTATAATTTTATCACAGTGAATAAAATAATGATAAGGAAATGGAGTTATCTTCGTTTATTTGGTCTTCTTTATCAAGATGTTCTTGGTCTTCAATCGTCTTCAATCGAATTCTTGTCTGAAATAAATACATCGCTACGAAGGACACCTGTGGTGGAGGTGGGAAATGACAAGAATTTGCACTGCAAAATCTTGTCATTCTGGCCATTCCCCCCACTTGAGTGGGTGGGTCGGTCGAAATGACAAGAATTTGCACTGCAAAATCTTGTCATTCCATTTCGTCTCTCTAAGCTTTAGAAATAACAATAGAAACAGTATTTTGAGCGAACATGGGATCCCGTCCTTGAAGACTGATGGGAATACCATAAGTAACAAGTAATTATAGAAACGATCACCTTTGCACTCGGTAGTTGCTAATTCGTTGGACACGTCATCATTATAAATCGTTCGAATTCCAGAAACATGAAAGTGTTTGTCAAATGAGTGTAACATAGATAGGGTCCACAACGTCCGCCCACTTATCGCGCACCCGCATTCAAGAAAAAATGAGAATTTGAGAGCACAAGCGTAATTCGAAACGATATGAGTCATATTATAGCTTGTTTTAGAGGTCTTGATGAGTGCAATCGATTGCGCCTATATCAGGGTTGATCAGAGAACGTTGATGTGTCGAAAAAGTGAAATTTAATTTCGAAATCGTCGAAATTGGGCTTATCACTGAACTCACAACTCCTGATAGACCCGCATTTTATTCTCTTGATTTTTCAAGGAATATTACAAGAGAAAAAGAAATCAAAATCGGCGATCCTGAATTGTGTTCTCGATTGCAAAAATAGTGCGAGAATACGAGTACGAGAGTATCGAGATTCCGTTTTACTGTAAATAGCAACGGTTTTCGCAAAAGGGGAATTGAACTTGCGGGTGTGCGATCACTAGGCAAACGCTCAACCCACTGCGCCATGCACGCAGTTACACATCCTCTGCAATTGCGCGCTATGTTCCTCCACTCCCGCCCCGCTTTGACATGTTCAATCCTCCAAATTGAGACGCCAATGTACTCTCCATACCTTCACAAACTACTTACCTTTTGACACAACATCAAAATATCTCAAATTAAGCGCGCTATTCCCCTAGAAAGAAGGGCGAATAGGCTCCGCCTCTCCCTCTCCCCATCGCGGCTTTCCCCCGTCCCACAACAGTCGACGCGCGCGTGGTTTTGGAAGTGTAACTCGGTTCAGAGATAAGATATCGAGCTAAATCCAAAAGATTCATCTTAATCAGACATGTAGGGACATGTTGACACTAAATTTCACCCCATCTAGTCAATTCCGCTGACCACGTTGTTGCCCCTAAACATAGATTTGTGTAAATAAGTACTCACCTTGATTATGTTGGGAACGATGCCGAACGATTGAGGTGAAATGGAGCAATGGACCGTGCACGATTGAGAAAGATGAGTGAAATGAGAGACAATCAATTGCAATCACCCTCACTTTGTCCATCTTTCTTCTTCGTGCGCGGTCGTTCGACATCGTGACTCTTTCACCCAACATAGTCAAGGTGAGTACTCATTTACAAAAATCTATGTTACACATATTTGACACACTCTTTCATGTTTCTGGAATTCGAACGATTTATAATGATGACGTGTCCAACGAATTAGCAACTACCGAGCGCAAAGGTGATCGTTTCTATAATTACTTGTTACTTATGGTATTCCCATCAGTCTTCAAGGACGGGATCCCATGTTCGCTCAAAATACTGTATCTATTGTTATTTCTAAAGCGTAGAGAGACGAAATGGAATGACAATATTTTGCAGTGCAAATTCTTGTCATTTCGACCGACCCATCCACTCAGAGTGGGGGGAATGGCCAGAATGACAAGATTTTGCAGTGCAAATTCTTGTCATTTCACACCTCCACCACAGGTGTCCTTCGTAGCAATGTATATATTTCAGACAAGAATTCGATTGAAGACGATTGAAGACCAAGAACATCTTGATAAAAAATACCGAACAAACGAAGATAATTCCACTTCCTTTCCACTGTCATTTTCAATTAAATTATGATAAATAGATAAAATAGAGCGTGGCATCCTTATTTAAATTTTTGCAAGAACAAAACAAAATAATGGCAAAACACAATTTTAAAAATAAAAAAAATCATCAAAAACAAAAATACAATTCATGAAAAATAACACCTCTATTTTGCTTATAATCACAGCATTTATGCTTCTGCCGTCAAAAATGTAAATTAATTGTTTTGGTGGTTTGGAGAGGCACCACTTTTTCAAAACTGCAGCTACCCCTTGGACAAATTAGTTTGACACGTTTTATATTACGCAATTATTTTCCATTATTATCATTTTTAAATGTTGCATATATGAAATGGACTACTAGTGCGTGTACTTTCCTCGGCTTTGCTTTGTTCGTTTTAACGCCTATCATTGCTGGGTTTTCCGCTTTTCGGCAATCGTTGAAGATAAATGTTTTTTTTAATTGTAAAATGTGTTTTACATCCAAAAAAACGTTTCTTGATTCACTGGAATTCGAGGTTCCCCATTCACATGTATGATTTCCAGCCTGAACATGTGTGTTATTCACACCTGATTAGCTAATATCGAATGCTTTCGCGGAATACATGTTTCTATTAGTGTCTCTTTTATATGGGTGACATACCCATCAATAAGTATCGCATCGAGTCTCGTCTCTCCCTTCTCATCCGGACTCCCTCCATATCCGACTGTGGTGTCACACTGAAGTCTCTCGCATGTCGACAGACCCTCGACGAGGGCGAACATTCGACCACCAGAGAGGGAAGAAAAGGCTGAGAATACAATTTTAGTTTTAATATTATAAGTACGCATGAAAATCATAGCGAATGATAATTTTAAAAAAAAGTATTTTTTTTGTGAACATTTCTTGCGTCATTATCAGACAGAGAACGCTGAGAAATGCTAATTTTAATTCAACAAGGTAAATACGTACAAGCAATTGTTTATCTACTTGTGTGTACATAACTCTCTGTCTATGCCTCGGCGTGTCTCTTCCTTTTTGACATATTTTCCCATTACATTTAATTCGCGCATCAACCGATGTCGATGAAATATGTGATCTATTATAAATCTATTATATGTGTCTATTATAAATTCACAAGCACTTATCCGAAATGATAAAACGTTCCTCTCCTAAAGAATGGATACGGCTGCGAGAGAGCATGCCAGAGTGAGAGACACGCCGAGGTATAGAAAGAGATTACACGCACCAGTAGTCCATGTCATGAACGTACCATTTTAATATTGTAATATTCTGAAATACTAAATATTTCGTACCATTGGCGGTCGCTTGCTGGAATCCATCTGCTGCCCACGTTGTAATAACCAAAGGAATAGAAGAGGAGACGAGAGAGGGAACGGAGAGGAATAACAACAGAGAAAACATTGGAGTCAGCGATCTAAACTCATTTATTGTGTGAACCCATTTAAAATTTTACAGATCCGCATCAAACACCGTTTTTTCTCATCAACTGGTTGAATAAAAAGGAACGGAGCAACTTGCGTAATACTCAGCCAGGGGTGATTGTGAATACTGAAAATATACCGGCCTAACAAAATGATTCAAGAACAAAGTTATTAAATAAGTGTCACTGAACCGGCCGACTTTCCCAAATCAGGCTAAAGAAAACTCCTGGCCAATCTGATCGGAACAATGGGAGCGAGAGTGAATGTGTTTATGGAGGGAAAGACGAGAGAGAGAAGGATCAGTTGTAAACTGGGCAAAGATATACTGTCGACGACTGTGATTTACGAAGTGAGACACGAGTGACCTACTTTCTCTCAATGCTTTATGACACCCGAGTGCGTTACACAAATCAATCAAGAACCCGATCACTGCACAATATTTAAAGATATTTTGATCGATTGGAGTAGAATAAGGGAAAATATGAGCGTGCGAGAATTAGGGGGGGGGGTGATAATTCGGCAACGAAGTTTATAAGTGCTCTTAACCTACTTACATTACTCACTGCTCTTTGAATGAGAAGAATACTTTAAAAATATTTTGATCAATCGGAATAGCTTAAGGGAAAATAGGAGGGTGCGAGAATTACGGTGCTCACATAAGGATCAGCTGCTTACAATGAGAAAACAAATTCCAGGAGAACTCTCTCCACGTTTTCCGTCTGTTCTGCAAGAAAGGAACCCTTTCCTAGCAAATTTTCGTACTCTGTAGATTAGTAGCAAATGTTATCTTTAATCGCAATTCACACACTTTTATCGACGAAGATTATATTGGGGGAAAAATTTGGGCAGAATTATCCAAATTGCTAGTATATGATCCGGTAGATTAACACGCAATTATCCCACAAATCTTCAGCATTATAATTTTTAAGAATATGATCGTAAAAAGGACTACTTTGTTGTGGATTCTCTATCTTTACCTCGTCTTGTCTCTTTTTTAATAATCTCTCGCCAGCGGAACGTTTGTTTGTGTTGGATGAGTGTTTGCGAAAAATTTGTAATGAAGTACAATTTACAAGGAATCATTAGAATGAACCGCTACGGCGGCAATAACACTCGCTTGAAACACAACTTCACATTGTGCGGAGTAGGTGTGAATCAAGAATTCACCACCGAACTCTCAGGATATTCTCGAAGCCGCATTACAAAGGATAATTTATAATATATCCGTTTACAAAGTCACCGTGTTAGAGAGTTCGGTGTACTCCCGCTACCCTCCAAAAAGAGGTTGGAAGCGAGGAAGTATGCGAAAGTGAGAGGCTCCCTCTAGATTTTGCACGTGCTCTCATTTAAGCACAATTCTGAAAAAATAATGTGCGGCCTGTGGAATGATGTGCAGCCTGTGGAATGATGTGCAACTACATGTGCTATTTCATCAACGATACGTTCTACTTTGTCTTATTGGCGCCATGCCAAAAGCTTCTCTAGTTGTCTGACACTCCCTTTTCGCGCTCTCTCTCGGTGATTATTTTTTCCCTAACGTAATCTCATAATGACTCTTCCCGATGCCATGTGTTCAAACTCGACCGATTCCTTCTAAATCCCCCCCCCGTCTTTTCAACGATGGTGAAATGACGGTAGATTGTGCTTTCAAAATCACAGCTCGTGTCCATAGACTTCTGGATTGCTAAACTTGTTTCCCTATCATATATGAGAATGTTTTATAACCATGTGAGCACTATATCAACAATATTAAGATATCTTTAACTATCCATTTGAAGGAACTCTGCATGTGGAATAACTTTCAGATTAATTACTTTTCTTTTACGAATAAATGCAAACCCGCAAATTCGATTTTTCTTAAAAAAATAAGTTTAAAAAAAAAAAAATACAACCCCGCTAGTTGATGAATTTTCAACAACTAGCGGGGTTGTATTGAGGTTAAATGCACTACGCTCTATGCGTACACTACGCTCTATGTATAGTTCTGGGTGCGGGCTCGGTCCAGGGGGAGCTCGGTAGATGGATCCAGGTGCGGTTCAGGGGGAGCTCGGTAGCCGGACACAGGTTCGGTTCAGGGGGAATTCGGGAGCTGGCTTGAGGTTCAGTCCAGAGGGAGCTCGGGACCGGCTCTCAACGGAAACGCAGGATACTGTGTTGATTTCCATGGCGTGTTCGAACATGTTTGTGAATACTTTTTCCGTGATGCCCCAGTCTCTGCGCATCAATTGGAAACTTTTCGAAATTTCCGATTTTTCACGATAAAACGTGTTAGAACACGTTCAGACACGTTCGGACACCATTCCGACATCGCAAAACACTTTTCCTGTGATCCCCCACGCTCTGGGCATTAATTGGAAACTTTAATTTCGATTTTTCACGTTAAAACTCGGCAAAACAGGTGAAAACGTGTTTCACGGTACTTAGAAACGTGCCAGGAGCACTTGCGGCACTTGCGAAAAATGCGGCAAAAGGTTTGCCCGCGGCGGGGTTCGAACCTGCGTCGGTCGGATTTGAATGTCGCGCGCTTTAACCACTTGGCCATGGATTTGGTGATTTAAATTTTGTAAAATTTTAAAGCAATTCTGGTCAGTTATCATATGCAAAAGGTTCTGACAATATTGCGTGATTTTGAAGCGATTTATTCCGAAAAAACGAAAAAAATTTGCAACGGAAGGAATAACAACAAAAAAACAGACAGACAGACAGACAGACAGACAGACGTTAGCATTTTCTAATATATAGTAATCTCACTTTGGCTGAAATAGCTATGAAAACAAAAAAACACGAACAAGACACCATGCACTAACAGTACATCGAACACATGAATTTGCGGAAATTCGCGGTACTCTTCCTATTTTCGAAACATGACATTACCTACACGACGTACAAAAAGAAGATGAAAACATTTTAAATGAATTTTCTTGACTTTGTGTTCTCTTCAGCAATTCTGAAATCCCTTCATTTCATTATCTCTCTGTCTCTCCCTTTCCCATTGTCTCTCTCGCACCGTGCAATTCTGCAGCTTCATTCAAAGTGACTCTATTCTCTTTCGCCCACCTCTCCCCTCTCCTCCACCTCTCCATTCTCCACTTCATTCGCTCCTCTGCTCCTCCCTCCTGCGGTCGACCGCTCTGTTCCCCTTCCTCTCTTCCCTCCACCCTTGCACTCTTATACCGTATCCATTCAGATTTGACGTATCGCGAACTGAGTTCCGTTTATCTATTCGAACCGGAGGTACCGTATACGACAAGAACATATATATTCATCCAAACTGTGAGTTTTCTCTTAGGATCGATCACCGTATCCAATAATCGTATGCAATTACAGTATCCTACCGAATCACTACTCAATATGCGGAAGCCGGCTACCGTATCACCAAGGGAGAAATCTACTGTACTCGACGTCTCTAGCCTCTTCTCGCAAGAAGGCTAGCTGCCATCGTAAGTTTACCGTACTGACGCTCAATATCGGAAATACCGTTTCTCTTACAGAACGGATATCAATAAAACTTGTTGGCGACTACAGTACACCGCCACATCAATCCTGGATTCTGCTCAACGCTAGTCAAGGTATCTTCTCGGGATGGGGCACCGGTATGATCGATCTGTGATCTTTGATTTCTACAGATTCAAGGCCAGGATTCGACATTGATTGTCGTATACCGTATACTTTACAGAACGGAAATTGATAAGAATGGCTGGCGACTACAGTATACCGTCACTTCAACCGTCCACCATGAATCTCTGAATACACAGTACAGCTATCGAATAACGATCTGGTGTACGAATCCCGGCTACCTTATGGACGTGGCCCAAACCTACCGTATCCTAGTGTACGTTCTCCCTATTGCATCTCGCTTTCCGTATCCTCGGAGAATCTCCGAATTACAGTGTACCGATCAAATATCGATCCGATGCCCGAATGCAGACTACCGTATGACCACCAAGCAAATTTACCGTATACCCCGGTGGTCTCAAGAAGCCCTTCTCCTAACTATCACTGTGAGTGTTCGATCATTGCGCATCGTTTGCCGTATTGGCCCACAATTTCGGTATTACCGTATACCTTGCAGATGGGACATCACTGAGAATGGTTGGCGACTACAGTAACTCGTCAAACCGAATGTCTCACACCGAATGTCTGACGATCTACTATACTACCAATTCAACAATCGAATGAGCGCCCAATGCAAGTGACGGTAAGACTATCTTCTCGGGAATCTGAACACCTCATTATTGATTTTTGATCTTTGATCTCGCTAGATTCATGACGTGCTTATTCCTCTCTCTCGAAGACACCAAATCACCTCCTCGGGGCCACATTATACGCCACAAGGCCACGTTACATGCGGTATGTCAATCTTTTGCAGGAGTCGACTACCGTAACCTATGAGAATCTCCGAATTACAGTATACCAAGTTAAATCGTGATGTCCGTCCATGCACTGACAAGTCTGTATCAATACCGTGTCCAGTGCCACCGACTGCGCCGCAGTACAATCGTCAAGGTAAACTGATGTCCATTGCGAACGCATTTGATCTTTGAACTCAGCCATAGCGATATTTGATCTTTGATCTTCAGACTTTCGTGATGATCAATCGTTTCTTCTCTTTCTTCTTCTCTACTTCTCTATCGTTTCAAGATATATCATTCTTCAACTCAAATTCTGGTGCAACAATATTTCTGGAAGAAGTTAGATCTACCGTATTCGACCGTGCCCCCTTTTATTTCCTTTTTACCTGTATGACGTTTTACCTGTCCAGGTCGAGATGCGGGGTTCTTTTTTTGTGTATTTACAAAAGTGGGCAACTGCCTTGTACTGTTCCAATATGTGTTCATTTCTAACAACAATACACAAACTGACTTTTCATATCTCATCTACCGTATTATATTGATATTTCCATCGAGCTATCGTAATGCACCCCGCATCCAGACCTGGCCAATTGGCATGGTAGTGCCTTCTCTTACGGCACATTGTATTGCCCATGTGTTCAAGCATGTTGTATGTCATTCGTGTGTACATTTGAAATACTCTGCCTTGTTGGCGAAGAGATTTTCTTAATACAACGTATTTTGAACTTGTATCTTGTGGTTTTATTGACCGGGTGAGACACTGACTCGGCCTAGTCGTCGTTTATCACCTTACTACCCTATTCTAGTTACATGCTACTTGCATGTTAAATACGGACAATATAGAAAGATGGTTGTAAAAAAAATATTTAAAAAAAAAACATTTCAAGGGAACAAGTGGAGTTAGGAGGCGAGTATCAGCATGAAGACGCCACTCTAGATATGTGTTTTTCTCATTCATATTCTTGTCTTCTAGGGTGTATTAAATAAAGAAATAGACATGTAAAACGAGGTACACTCGGGAAAAACTCCTTGCTCCTTTCGACGTTAACCCGCGGGCTGCCAGAACTAGCCCAATAAATCTATTTTCATTTTTATGCATTGATATAGGAACAAAGGGCATGATGATCTGTCATGATCTTTTATTCCGTTTTTAATTTTGTTCTATGATTTTTTAATTTTGTTCTATGGATCACCATCCTCTTCCGATTGTATAAGTTCGTATTTCCAGCGCGGCCCACGGGGCGTTTGTGCATGCACGGTGTCCAGGTTGTTAGCGCTCTAGTTCAGCTCGATCCATTCATTTGACGAACTCGATTCGACTAATCCATCTTTTTCTTGTGTGCAAGTTGAACCCAGTGTGTACCCAGTCAAATGGTCATTTCTTGCTGGCCGCGCTTCTTTCAATAAGGATTCCGGGTGAGGGGAAGTATACGAATTAGGGCAACCGCTCACTAAGCGCCCTTGTCGACTCATAGCAAGAGGGGTGTGTGTGTGAGTGCTCTTGGACGGGGTGGGAGTATCATTTTGAAGATTTGGGGAGTCAAGCAGATAGGAAAGAAAGTTGGGCTCTGTTCCAATAAAAAGGTCCTTTGGTGACAAAAAGGTCCTTTGAAGATTACAAGGTCCCAAAAAAATTGAGAGGTCCGGGTACGATTTAGAGGTCCCAATTTAATTAAGAGGTCCCATTTTGAATTATGGGTCCGAAAAAGATTAAGAGGTCCCGTGGTGATTGAGAGGTCCGAAGTCTAAATTGAGAGTTTGAATGGTTTTGAAGACAATTAAGAGTAGGGATGGCTTGGCAGGCAGGATAGTAGAGACCGCCAAACAGCTATAGGCGATAGGCGAATGGTGAAATGACAAGGGTGAATCGCCTGTCGTGGAAAGGCTATTGACCGGCCCAAAGGGATATCGCGATAGGCGAATGACTCCAATAGGCGATTGAAAAGGCGATTGAAAAGGCGATTGGACCCTATTGAGTGAGGTCCATAGCTTTTATCAGATGGAACATTCAGTATTGGTTTGGGAGTTTGATCAAAGTGAGATACTCATAACTATGGAGCATAACTATGGAGGATCCAAACGAAAAAAAAAGTACCGTAACCCATTCTACCGTAACACGGAAGTATGAAATTGAGCACTTGGACAGGGGATATTTCACATGAGTTAGACTCTGAGTAAATAGTGATTACTTGAAGGGTATACGGTAGTTACGATACGATATCGGTGCTACCGTATTCGAGCCTTTAGATCGCAGGAGCAGGAGGTAGACCTCGAGTAGGCAGTAATCCGACTAAATATTGTTCCGTAAATTTTGCATACTGTAACTTCGCTACAGTAACCCCGGATTCGGAAGCACAAATATTATATACTTTGGAATTGTCTACTCGAGGTGTACCTCCAGCAAAATTCCCGAATGGGTTTTCTCAATTTCATATTTTCGGTATACTGTAAGCGAGCCACAATAGTCAAGCAATACGGTAGATCATTGTGCCATTGTCTGCTCTTCCTCTTCCTTTTCCTTCCACCCATGATAGTATTGTTGGCTTCATATACCGCATTAAGCTTGTCTCGAATGGGCGCTAAAGGGCGCACCGAGAAAGAAACGACCGCACCGAGAGAGAGGCGATTGGAATAGTGACAATAAATAATAGTGAAAAGCCTGACAAAGGAAAGGCGATTGGCCAATTGCCTATCGCATTTAAATAGGCGATTGAATATCCTTTTGGAGGTCTCTACAGGATAGCAGGATCCTATTGGGAAATTGATCATTTACATCTTTTCCCAGGAACTTTGCCGGTGTGGCAAGATTCCCATTTCCCAACAGGAATCTTGCTGTTATTCTCCATTCCCTCGAAGGAATTGCGCGGTCTGATCGCGCCGACGTGAGAAAAGCGAGTTGATCTGCCGCCCTTTCCTAATTTTCATATACATTTTGCTTAATTTTACAAAAAAATAACCAAAATGCCTAGCAGGATTCCTGCCAGTTTCAGGAATCCTGCTTCCCAAGAATGATCCCATCTCATTTCTCCCTCTATTCAGGAAATAATGGGAATCATTTTCCACTTTTTAATGACCTGACTCGGTCATTTTTCCCACGAAGCCATCCCTAATTAAGAGGTCATACTGTGAAATGAAGTTGGCTTAGCAAATTTAGAGGTCCCATCGTGAAAATTTGTGTTCTATGCGAAAAAATCGAAAAGAAATTGTAATTCATTTCCAATATTTTGTAAAATATATTTTGTATTGTTTATTTCAATTTGCATTGCGCTGTGTTGTATACAACTTAAGTAGACGAGTGCTAGCATTTATGGGATAATCAATTATAATAACCGAAGATTAATTAAAGAAGGTGTTACACGAATGAGTCAAACTATAAATTGTCCTCGATGTCTGTCATCAGGACTTGATGAAACACAAATGCATTGTAGAGTTATGAGATTTTCGCAAATGGATGCATGTGACCATAGTAAGAACTCAGAAAATATCCGTGGGACACCTTGTTCATACGTCAGAATATTCTCCACCGTACTGATATTCTACACCATCGACATATTGGTCTTCTTGTATATAATCGTCTCTAAACTGTAAACTACTGTAGGTCTCCAACCTACAGCCCGCAATCCCCAGAGCAGAAGACGAACTGGAAGACCACGTTCGACTACCGTACCTCCTCTCGCTCTCCAACCCATTGCCCCTTTGCAACCTACAGTTACCCGCAATCCCCAGAGCAGAAGACGAACTGGAAGACCACGTTCGACTACCGTACCTCCTCTCGCTCTCCAACCCATTGCCCCTCTGCAACCTACAGTTACCCGCAATCCCCAGAGCAGAAGACGAACTGGAAGACCACGTTCGACTACCGTAGCTAATATTCCACAACCACGTCTACCCGTCGCTGCTCCCACTAGAGTAGCGAAAATGGATCCCCACTCCCGCTTGTTGACAACAAAAATGCCCTGAGTGGCGCAGAGCGCACTCCCGCGCCTCATTTGCGACCTCTCCCCTCGCCATAGCACTGAGTGCGAATCGCACTCAGTGAGCACTCACCAACGTATTTTTGCATGATAATCACAATTTCATTTTTGGGATACATATATCTGGAATCAGCTCAATGAGATCTTTTAGATGAGCGCCTATTCATGAGTTTTTCTCGACATCGCCCCTGGCGGTCCACAGGCGAGAAAGCCTCTCTCACTTTTGCACAGTCTCTCACCACAATCCCCCCTTTTAATGTAAAAAGAGTTAAAATACATAATGTAAAAAGGAAAATAACAGGAAGCGAGTGAAGGAGTGAGGCTCGCACTCAGGGCGTTTCTCGAGGAAATCGCTCTCAGTGAGCACTCACCCCGTCCAATCGCACTCCTTGCGCGAGAGAGAGAGAGAGAGGCATTTACAACCCCCCTCTCACTGAGTGCTAGAGAGGGGGAATTTCAGCAGGGAGTGGGGATCCATTCTCGCTACTCTAGCTCCCACCCCATCCCCCGTTAGAATTGCACGCACCCGTAGAACAGTTTCATCTACTTCATTAACCCCATCTCTTAATCGCAAGAGACCATCCGGTACTGCTTCGACCACTGCGAAGAAAACCCGCACTGGTTGATATTCAATTGTTCGAATGTACTTAATATTCATGTTTCATTTTACCAAACTGTATACATCATAAATCCTTAATCCATAAACACAAGAACAATTCAATAAAGGAGACAGCACTACAAGACAGCATATTTATCTAATATAATCATTTTTTGTTAAAGTGTGTTATCAGTTCTCTTCAAACCTTCTATTAGGATGCATACTTTTCATAGACAGTCTGGACCTCTTAATTACCATAGGACCTCTCAATTATTATCATTTAATTGAAGATAACATTAGGACCTCTTAATTATTTCAACATCCTTCAGGACCTCTCAATTGACGTGGGACCTCTCAATTTTTTTGGGACCCTTCAATCGAAATAAAATCCAAAGGACCTCTCAATTTTTTTGGGACCTTGTAATCTTCAAAGAACCTTTTTGTCACCAAAGGACCTTTTTATTGGAACAGAACCGAAAGTTGTTCCCGAGATCGTCAAGATGATCTGCCAAAAGTCGACGTTTTCATCATTCCTGTACCCGTAGCTTTGCCATTACGTAAAAGTGATAGACGGGATGAATTGAGTAGAATTTCGGAAGTCTGGATTTACCCATTTTGATATGCACTTTTTCTTCTTTTTTTATCTTCGGACACTAGAAAAAAGAAAAAAAAGGCGGATATATGTGCGTTCGTATGCTGCGCAATTTTCATGGGTTGAATTCGAGGGTGGACAACTCAGCTCAAACTTAACAAAATCTCTCCAACCAAAACGGAAAACGTTCCAGACGTGGCTTGAAATCCCTGTATCTAGTTAGGAAGTCGTAGATCCACTAGGAAAAAAAGTTATGAAAGGGTGCATAAAACTGTTTTGCACATTGCACCCCATGAAATTTGCGCACCTTTCTTCGTGTTGCTCAACGTGTAAAACCTTGCACAAATTCAGATTACATGTGTAAAAAGATTCCCGGGTGTTTCGATAGATTCGCGTTTTTGGGATTACAATGAGTGATCCCTCTCCTTTAAAATGTCCCTCGCAGTGGCCAAAGGTCGAAGGTTCTATTGAGCAGTGAAAAAAGAGAATGCGATTCAAAAAGACGAATTTCTCATCTTCATTGGAGCACGAGCAAATAATATTTTTATTGCGTTCTGTGCTTTCCCAATACTCTAATCATTAGTTGGTTGGTTGGGAATATCGAAGTAGAAGGGGACATTAGAATAGGAATCCATTTAGAGTCGGTGACTGATTTGACGTGTAAAAGCCGAAAAGACGAGTGTCGACTGCGCGATTATGCGAGGCCCATGAAGAAACATGCAATATTTTTAAATAATATTTTTATTGCGCTCTATGATTTCCCAATACTCTACGCATTAGTTGGTTAGTTGGGAATATCGAAGTAGAAGGGGACATTAGAATGGGAATCCATTTAGAATCGGTCACTGATTTGACGTGTAAAAAATGAAAAAAACGAGTGTCGGCTGCGCGATTATGCGAGGCCCATGAAGAAACATGTAATATTTTTAAATAATATTTTTATTGCGCTCTATGCTTTCCCAATACTCTAAGCATTAGTTGGTTGGTTGGGAATATCGAAGTAGAAGGGGACATTAGAATAGGAATCCATTTAGAGTCGGTCACTGATTTGACGTGTAAAAGCCGAAAAGACGAGTGTCGACTGCGCGATTATGCGAGGCCCATGAAGAAACATGCAAAATTTTTAAATAATATTTTTATTGCGCTCTATGCTTTCCCAATACTCTACGCATTAGTTGGTTGGTTGGGAATATCGAAGTAGAAGGGGACATTAGAATAGGAATCCATTTAGAGTCGGTCACTGATTTGACGTGTAAAAAATGAAAAGACGAGTGTCGGCTGCGCGATTATGCGAGGCCCATGAAGAAACATGCAATATTTCTAAATAATATTTTTATTGCGCTCTATAATTTCCCAATACTCTACGCATTAGTTGGTTAGTTGGGAATATCGAAGTAGAAGGGGACATTAGAATGGGAATCCATTTAGAATCGGTCACTGATTTGACGTGTAAAAAATGAAAAGACGAGTGTCGGCTGCGCGATTATGCGAGGCCCATGAAGAAACATGCAATATTTCTAAATAATATTTTTATTGCGCTCTATAATTTCCCAATACTCTACGCATTAGTTGGTTAGTTGGGAATATCGAAGTAGAAGGGGACATTAGAATGGGAATCCATTTAGAGTCGGTCACTGATTTGACGTGTAAAAAATGAAAAGACGAGTGTCGGCTGCGCGATTATGCGAGGCCCATGAAGAAACATGCAATATTTTTAAATAATATTTTTATTGCGCTCTATGATTTCCCAATACTCTACGCATTAGTTGGTTAGTTGGGAATATCGAAGTAGAAGGGGACATTAGAATGGGAATCCATTTAGAATCGGTCACTGATTTGACGTGTAAAAAATGAAAAGACGAGTGTCGGCTGCGCGATTATGCGAGGCCCATGAAGAAACATGCAATATTTTTAAATAATATTTTTATTGCGCTCTATGATTTCCCAATACTCTACGCATTAGTTGGTTGGTTGGGAATATCGAAGTAGAAGGGGACATTAGAATAGGAATCCATTTAGAGTCGGTCACTGATTTGACGTGTAAAAGCCGAAAAGACGAGTGTCGACTGCGCGATTATGCGAGGCCCATGAAGAAACATGCAATATTTTTAAATAATATTTTTATTGCGCTCTATGCTTTCCCAATACTCTACACATTAGTTGGTTGGTTGGGAATATCGAAGTAGAAGGGGACATTAGAATAGGAATCCATTTAGAATCGGTCACTGATTTGACGTGTAAAAAATGAAAAGACGAGTGTCGGCTGCGCGATTATGCGAGGCCCATGAAGAAACATGTAATATTTTTAAATAATATTTTTATTGCGCTCTATGCTTTCCCAATACTCTACGCATTAGTTGGTTGGTTGGGAATATCGAAGTAGAAGGGGACATTAGAATAGGAATCCATTTAGAGTCGGTCACTGATTTGACGTGTAAAAGCCGAAAAGACGAGTGTCGACTGCGCGATTATGCGAGGCCCATGAAGAAACATGCAATATTTTTAAATAATATTTTTATTGCGCTCTATGCTTTCCCAATACTCTACACATTAGTTGGTTGGTTGGGAATATCGAAGTAGAAGGGGACATTAGAATAGGAATCCATTTAGAATCGGTCACTGATTTGACGTGTAAAAAATGAAAAGACGAGTGTCGGCTGCGCGATTATGCGAGGCCCATGAAGAAACATGCAATATTTTTAAATAATATTTTTATTGCGCTCTATGCTTTCCCAATACTCTACGCATTAGTTGGTTAGTTGGGAATATCGAAGTAGAAGGGGACATTAGAATAGGAATCCATTTAGAATCGGTCACTGATTTGACGTGTAAAAAATGAAAAGACGAGTGTCGGCTGCGCGATTATGCGAGGCCCATGAAGAAACATGCAATATTTTTAAATAATATTTTTATTGCGCTCTATGATTTCCCAATACTCTACGCATTAGTTGGTTAGTTGGGAATATCGAAGTAGAAGGGGACATTAGAATGGGAATCCATTTAGAATCGGTCACTGATTTGACGTGTAAAAAATGAAAAGACGAGTGTCGGCTGCGCGATTATGCGAGGCCCATGAAGAAACATGTAATATTTTTAAATAATATTTTTATTGCGCTCTATGCTTTCCCAATACTCTACGCATTAGTTGGTTGGTTGGGAATATCGAAGTAGAAGGGGACATTAGAATAGGAATCCATTTAGAGTCGGTCACTGATTTGACGTGTAAAAGCCGAAAAGACGAGTGTCGACTGCGCGATTATGCGAGGCCCATGAAGAAACATGCAATATTTTTAAATAATATTTTTATTGCGCTCTATGCTTTCCCAATACTCTACACATTAGTTGGTTGGTTGGGAATATCGAAGTAGAAGGGGACATTAGAATAGGAATCCATTTAGAGTCGGTCACTGATTTGACGTGTAAAAGCCGAAAAGACGAGTGTCGACTGCGCGATTATGCGAGGCCCATAAAGAAACATGCAATATTTTTAAATAATATTTTTATTGCGCTCTATGCTTTCCCAATACTCTACGCATTAGTTGGTTAGTTGGGAATATCGAAGTAGAAGGGGACATTAGAATAGGAATCCATTTAGAACCGGTCACTGATTTGACGTGTAAAAAATGAAAAGACGAGTGTCGGCTGCGCGATTATGCGAGGCCCATGAAGAAACATGCAATATTTTTAAATAATATTTTTATTGCGCTCTATGATTTCCCAATACTCTACGCATTAGTTGGTTAGTTGGGAATATCGAAGTAGAAGGGGACATTAGAATGGGAATCCATTTAGAATCGGTCACTGATTTGACGTGTAAAAAATGAAAAGACGAGTGTCGGCTGCGCGATTATGCGAGGCCCATGAAGAAACATGTAATATTTTTAAATAATATTTTTATTGCGCTCTATGCTTTCCCAATACTCTACGCATTAGTTGGTTGGTTGGGAATATCGAAGTAGAAGGGGACATTAGAATAGGAATCCATTTAGAGTCGGTCACTGATTTGACGTGTAAAGCCGAAAAGACGAGTGTCGACTGCGCGATTATGCGCGGCCCATGAAGAAACATGCAATATTTTTAAATATTATTTTTATTGCGTTCTGTGCTTTCCCAATACTCTACGCATTAGTTGGTTGGTTGGGAATATCGAAGTAGAAGGGGACATTAGAATAGGAATCCATTTAGAGTCGGTCACTGATTTGACGTGTAAAAAATGAAAAGACGAGTGTCGGCTGCGCGATTATGCGAGGCCCATGAAGAAACATGTAATATTTTTAAATAATATTTTTATTGCGCTCTATGCTTTCCCAATACTCTACGCATTAGTTGGTTGGTTGGGAATATCGAAGTAGAAGGGGACATTAGAATAGGAATCCATTTAGAGTCGGTCACTGATTTGACGTGTAAAAGCCGAAAAGACGAGTGTCGACTGCGCGATTATGCGAGGCCCATAAAGAAACATGCAATATTTTTAAATAATATTTTTATTGCGCTCTATGCTTTCCCAATACTCTACGCATTAGTTGGTTAGTTGGGAATATCGAAGTAGAAGGGGACATTAGAATAGGAATCCATTTAGAACCGGTCACTGATTTGACGTGTAAAAAATGAAAAGACGAGTGTCGGCTGCGCGATTATGCGAGGCCCATGAAGAAACATGCAATATTTTTAAATAATATTTTTATTGCGCTCTATGATTTCCCAATACTCTACGCATTAGTTGGTTAGTTGGGAATATCGAAGTAGAAGGGGACATTAGAATGGGAATCCATTTAGAATCGGTCACTGATTTGACGTGTAAAAAATGAAAAGACGAGTGTCGGCTGCGCGATTATGCGAGGCCCATGAAGAAACATGTAATATTTTTAAATAATATTTTTATTGCGCTCTATGCTTTCCCAATACTCTACGCATTAGTTGGTTGGTTGGGAATATCGAAGTAGAAGGGGACATTAGAATAGGAATCCATTTAGAGTCGGTCACTGATTTGACGTGTAAAAGCCGAAAAGACGAGTGTCGACTGCGCGATTATGCGAGGCCCATGAAGAAACATGCAATATTTTTAAATAATATTTTTATTGCGCTCTATGCTTTCCCAATACTCTACACATTAGTTGGTTGGTTGGGAATATCGAAGTAGAAGGGGACATTAGAATAGGAATCCATTTAGAATCGGTCACTGATTTGACGTGTAAAAAATGAAAAGACGAGTGTCGGCTGCGCGATTATGCGAGGCCCATGAAGAAACATGCAATATTTCTAAATAATATTTTTATTGCGCTCTATGATTTCCCAATACTCTACGCATTAGTTGGTTAGTTGGGAATATCGAAGTAGAAGGGGACATTAGAATGGGAATCCATTTAGAATCGGTCACTGATTTGACGTGTAAAAAATGAAAAGACGAGTGTCGGCTGCGCGATTATGCGAGGCCCATGAAGAAACATGCAATATTTTTAAATAATATTTTTATTGCGCTCTATGATTTCCCAATACTCTACGCATTAGTTGGTTAGTTGGGAATATCGAAGTAGAAGGGGACATTAGAATAGGAATCCATTTAGAATCGGTCACTGATTTGACGTGTAAAAAATGAAAAGACGAGTGTCGGCTGCGCGATTATGCGAGGCCCATGAAGAAACATGCAATATTTCTAAATAATATTTTTATTGCGCTCTATGATTTCCCAATACTCTACGCATTAGTTGGTTAGTTGGGAATATCGAAGTAGAAGGGGACATTAGAATGGGAATCCATTTAGAATCGGTCACTGATTTGACGTGTAAAAAATGAAAAGACGAGTGTCGGCTGCGCGATTATGCGAGGCCCATGAAGAAACATGCAATATTTCTAAATAATATTTTTATTGCGCTCTATGATTTCCCAATACTCTACGCATTAGTTGGTTAGTTGGGAATATCGAAGTAGAAGGGGACATTAGAATGGGAATCCATTTAGAATCGGTCACTGATTTGACGTGTAAAAAATGAAAAGACGAGTGTCGACTGCGCGATTATGCGAGGCCCATGAAGAAACATGCAATATTTTTAAATAATATTTTTATTGCGCTCTATGCTTTCCCAATACTCTACACATTAGTTGGTTGGTTGGGAATATCGAAGTAGAAGGGGACATTAGAATAGGAATCCATTTAGAATCGGTCACTGATTTGACGTGTAAAAAATGAAAAGACGAGTGTCGGCTGCGCGATTATGCGAGGCCCATGAAGAAACATGCAATATTTTTAAATAATATTTTTATTGCGCTCTATGCTTTCCCAATACTCTACGCATTAGTTGGTTAGTTGGGAATATCGAAGTAGAAGGGGACATTAGAATAGGAATCCATTTAGAATCGGTCACTGATTTGACGTGTAAAAAATGAAAAGACGAGTGTCGGCTGCGCGATTATGCGAGGCCCATGAAGAAACATGCAATATTTTTAAATAATATTTTTATTGCGCTCTATGATTTCCCAATACTCTACGCATTAGTTGGTTAGTTGGGAATATCGAAGTAGAAGGGGACATTAGAATAGGAATCCATTTAGAATCGGTCACTGATTTGACGTGTAAAAAATGAAAAGACGAGTGTCGACTGCGCGATTATGCGAGGCCCATGAAGAAACATGCAATATTTTTAAATAATATTTTTATTGCGCTCTATGCTTTCCCAATACTCTACACATTAGTTGGTTGGTTGGGAATATCGAAGTAGAAGGGGACATTAGAATAGGAATCCATTTAGAATCGGTCACTGATTTGACGTGTAAAAAATGAAAAGACGAGTGTCGGCTGCGCGATTATGCGAGGCCCATGAAGAAACATGCAATATTTTTAAATAATATTTTTATTGCGCTCTATGCTTTCCCAATACTCTACGCATTAGTTGGTTAGTTGGGAATATCGAAGTAGAAGGGGACATTAGAATAGGAATCCATTTAGAATCGGTCACTGATTTGACGTGTAAAAAATGAAAAGACGAGTGTCGGCTGCGCGATTATGCGAGGCCCATGAAGAAACATGCAATATTTTTAAATAATATTTTTATTGCGCTCTATGATTTCCCAATACTCTACGCATTAGTTGGTTAGTTGGGAATATCGAAGTAGAAGGGGACATTAGAATAGGAATCCATTTAGAATCGGTCACTGATTTGACGTGTAAAAAATGAAAAGACGAGTGTCGGCTGCGCGATTATGCGAGGCCCATGAAGAAACATGCAATATTTCTAAATAATATTTTTATTGCGCTCTATGATTTCCCAATACTCTACGCATTAGTTGGTTAGTTGGGAATATCGAAGTAGAAGGGGACATTAGAATGGGAATCCATTTAGAATCGGTCACTGATTTGACGTGTAAAAAATGAAAAGACGAGTGTCGGCTGCGCGATTATGCGAGGCCCATGAAGAAACATGCAATATTTCTAAATAATATTTTTATTGCGCTCTATGATTTCCCAATACTCTACGCATTAGTTGGTTAGTTGGGAATATCGAAGTAGAAGGGGACATTAGAATGGGAATCCATTTAGAATCGGTCACTGATTTGACGTGTAAAAAATGAAAAGACGAGTGTCGACTGCGCGATTATGCGAGGCCCATGAAGAAACATGCAATATTTTTAAATAATATTTTTATTGCGCTCTATGCTTTCCCAATACTCTACACATTAGTTGGTTGGTTGGGAATATCGAAGTAGAAGGGGACATTAGAATAGGAATCCATTTAGAATCGGTCACTGATTTGACGTGTAAAAAATGAAAAGACGAGTGTCGGCTGCGCGATTATGCGAGGCCCATGAAGAAACATGCAATATTTTTAAATAATATTTTTATTGCGCTCTATGCTTTCCCAATACTCTACACATTAGTTGGTTGGTTGGGAATATCGAAGTAGAAGGGGACATTAGAATAGGAATCCATTTAGAATCGGTCACTGATTTGACGTGTAAAAAATGAAAAGACGAGTGTCGGCTGCGCGATTATGCGAGGCCCATGAAGAAACATGCAATATTTCTAAATAATATTTTTATTGCGCTCTATGATTTCCCAATACTCTACGCATTAGTTGGTTAGTTGGGAATATCGAAGTAGAAGGGGACATTAGAATGGGAATCCATTTAGAATCGGTCACTGATTTGACGTGTAAAAAATGAAAAGACGAGTGTCGGCTGCGCGATTATGCGAGGCCCATGAAGAAACATGCAATATTTCTAAATAATATTTTTATTGCGCTCTATGATTTCCCAATACTCTACGCATTAGTTGGTTAGTTGGGAATATCGAAGTAGAAGGGGACATTAGAATGGGAATCCATTTAGAATCGGTCACTGATTTGACGTGTAAAAAATGAAAAGACGAGTGTCGGCTGCGCGATTATGCGAGGCCCATGAAGAAACATGCAATATTTTTAAATAATATTTTTATTGCGCTCTATGCTTTCCCAATACTCTACACATTAGTTGGTTAGTTGTGAATATCGAAGTAGAAGGGGACATTAGAATAGGAATCCATTTAGAATCGGTCACTGATTTGACGTGTAAAAAATGAAAAGACGAGTGTCGGCTGCGCGATTATGCGAGGCCCATGAAGAAACATGCAATATTTTAAAATAATATTTTTATTGCGCTCTATGCTTTCCCAATACTCTACGCATTAGTTGGTTAGTTGGGAATATCGAAGTAGAAGGGGACATTAGAATAGGAATCCATTTAGAATCGGTCACTGATTTGACGTGTAAAAAATGAAAAGACGAGTGTCGGCTGCGCGATTATGCGAGGCCCATGAAGAAACATGCAATATTTTTAAATAATATTTTTATTGCGCTCTATGCTTTCCCAATACTCTACGCATTAGTTGGTTAGTTGGGAATATCGAAGTAGAAGAGGACATTAGAATAGGAATCCATTTAGAATCGGTCACTGATTTGACGTGTAAAAAATGAAAAGACGAGTGTCGGCTGCGCGATTATGCGAGGCCCATGAAGAAACATGCAATATTTTTAAATAATATTTTTATTGCGCTCTATGATTTCCCAATACTCTACGCATTAGTTGGTTAGTTGGGAATATCGAAGTAGAAGGGGACATTAGAATGGGAATCCATTTAGAATCGGTCACTGATTTGACGTGTAAAAAATGAAAAGACGAGTGTCGGCTGCGCGATTATGCGAGGCCCATGAAGAAACATGCAATATTTTTAAATAATATTTTTATTGCGCTCTATGCTTTCCCAATACTCTACGCATTAGTTGGTTGGTTGGGAATATCGAAGTAGAAGGGGACATTAGAATAGGAATCCATTTAGAGTCGGTCACTGATTTGACGTGTAAAAAAAGAAAAGACGAGTGTCGGCTGCGCGATTATGCGAGGCCCATGAAGAAACATGCAATATTTCTAAATAATATTTTTATTGCGCTCTATAATTTCCCAATACTCTACGCATTAGTTGGTTAGTTGGGAATATCGAAGTAGAAGGGGACATTAGAATGGGAATCCATTTAGAATCGGTCACTGATTTGACGTGTAAAAAATGAAAAGACGAGTGTCGGCTGCGCGATTATGCGAGGCCCATGAAGAAACATGCAATATTTCTAAATAATATTTTTATTGCGCTCTATAATTTCCCAATACTCTACGCATTAGTTGGTTAGTTGGGAATATCGAAGTAGAAGGGGACATTAGAATGGGAATCCATTTAGAGGCGGTCACTGATTTGACGTGTAAAAAATGAAAAGACGAGTGTCGGCTGCGCGATTATGCGAGGCCCATGAAGAAACATGCAATATTTCTAAATAATATTTTTATTGCGCTCTATGATTTCCCAATACTCTACGCATTAGTTGGTTAGTTGGGAATATCGAAGTAGAAGGGGACATTAGAATAGGAATCCATTTAGAATCGGTCACTGATTTGACGTGTAAAAAATGAAAAGACGAGTGTCGGCTGCGCGATTATGCAAGGCGCATAAAGAAACATGCAATATTTTTAAATAATATTTTTATTGCGCTCTATGCTTTCCCAATACTCTACGCATTAGTTGGTTAGTTGGGAATATCGAAGTAGAAGGGGACATTAGAATGGGAATCCATTTAGAATCGGTCACTGATTTGACGTGTAAAAAATGAAAAGACGAGTGTCGGCTGCGCGATTATGCGAGGCCCATGAAGAAACATGCAATATTTCTAAATAATATTTTTATTGCGCTCTATAATTTCCCAATACTCTACGCATTAGTTGGTTAGTTGGGAATATCGAAGTAGAAGGGGACATTAGAATGGGAATCCATTTAGAGTCGGTCACTGATTTGACGTGTAAAAAATGAAAAGACGAGTGTCGGCTGCGCGATTATGCGAGGCCCATGAAGAAACATGCAATATTTCTAAATAATATTTTTATTGCGCTCTATGATTTCCCAATACTCTACGCATTAGTTGGTTAGTTGGGAATATCGAAGTAGAAGGGGACATTAGAATAGGAATCCATTTAGAATCGGTCACTGATTTGACGTGTAAAAAATGAAAAGACGAGTGTCGGCTGCGCGATTATGCAAGGCGCATAAAGAAACATGCAATATTTTTAAATAATATTTTTATTGCGCTCTATGCTTTCCCAATACTCTACGCATTAGTTGGTTAGTTGGGAATATCGAAGTAGAAGGGGACATTAGAATAGGAATCCATTTAGAATCGGTCACTGATTTGACGTGTAAAAAATGAAAAGACGAGTGTCGGCTGCGCGATTATGCGAGGCCCATGAAGAAACATGCAATATTTTTAAATAATATTTTTATTGCGCTCTATGATTTCCCAATACTCTACGCATTAGTTGGTTAGTTGGGAATATCGAAGTAGAAGGGGACATTAGAATGGGAATCCATTTAGAATCGGTCACTGATTTGACGTGTAAAAAATGAAAAGACGAGTGTCGGCTGCGCGATTATGCGAGGCCCATGAAGAAACATGTAATATTTTTAAATAATATTTTTATTACGCTCTATGCTTTCCCAATACTCTACGCATTAGTTGGTTGGTTGGGAATATCGAAGTAGAAGGGGACATTAGAATAGGAATCCATTTAGAGTCGGTCACTGATTTGACGTGTAAAAGCCGAAAAGACGAGTGTCGACTGCGCGATTATGCGAGGCCCATGAAGAAACATGCAATATTTTTAAATAATATTTTTATTGCGCTCTATGCTTTCCCAATACTCTACGCATTAGTTGGTTAGTTGGGAATATCGAAGTAGAAGGGGACATTAGAATAGGAATCCATTTAGAATCGGTCACTGATTTGACGTGTAAAAAATGAAAAGACGAGTGTCGGCTGCGCGATTATGCGAGGCCCATGAAGAAACATGTAATATTTTTAAATAATATTTTTATTGCGCTCTATGCTTTCCCAATACTCTACGCATTAGTTGGTTGGTTGGGAATATCGAAGTAGAAGGGGACATTAGAATAGGAATCCATTTAGAGTCGGTCACTGATTTGACGTGTAAAAGCCGAAAAGACGAGTGTCGACTGCGCGATTATGCGAGGCCCATGAAGAAACATGCAATATTTTTAAATAATATTTTTATTGCGCTCTATGCTTTCCCAATACTCTACACATTAGTTGGTTGGTTGGGAATATCGAAGTAGAAGGGGACATTACAATAGGAATCCATTTAGAATCGGTCACTGATTTGACGTGTAAAAAATGAAAAGACGAGTGTCGGCTGCGCGATTATGCGAGGCCCATGAAGAAACATGCAATATTTTTAAATAATATTTTTATTGCGCTCTATGCTTTCCCAATACTCTACGCATTAGTTGGTTAGTTGGGAATATCGAAGTAGAAGGGGACATTAGAATAGGAATCCATTTAGAATCGGTCACTGATTTGACGTGTAAAAAATGAAAAGACGAGTGTCGGCTGCGCGATTATGCGAGGCCCATGAAGAAACATGCAATATTTTTAAATAATATTTTTATTGCGCTCTATGCTTTCCCAATACTCTACGCATTAGTTGGTTAGTTGGGAATATCGAAGTAGAAGGGGACATTAGAATAGGAATCCATTTAGAATCGGTCACTGATTTGACGTGTAAAAAATGAAAAGACGAGTGTCGGCTGCGCGATTATGCGAGGCCCATGAAGAAACATGCAATATTTTTAAATAATATTTTTATTGCGCTCTATGATTTCCCAATACTCTACGCATTAGTTGGTTAGTTGGGAATATCGAAGTAGAAGGGGACATTAGAATGGGAATCCATTTAGAATCGGTCACTGATTTGACGTGTAAAAAATGAAAAGACGAGTGTCGGCTGCGCGATTATGCGAGGCCCATGAAGAAACATGCAATATTTTTAAATAATATTTTTATTGCGCTCTATGCTTTCCCAATACTCTACGCATTAGTTGGTTGGTTGGGAATATCGAAGTAGAAGGGGACATTAGAATAGGAATCCATTTAGAGTCGGTCACTGATTTGACGTGTAAAAAATGAAAAGACGAGTGTCGGCTGCGCGATTATGCGAGGCCCATGAAGAAACATGCAATATTTCTAAATAATATTTTTATTGCGCTCTATAATTTCCCAATACTCTACGCATTAGTTGGTTAGTTGGGAATATCGAAGTAGAAGGGGACATTAGAATGGGAATCCATTTAGAATCGGTCACTGATTTGACGTGTAAAAAATGAAAAGACGAGTGTCGGCTGCGCGATTATGCGAGGCCCATGAAGAAACATGCAATATTTCTAAATAATATTAATTATTGCGCTCTATAATTTCCCAATACTCTACGCATTAGTTGGTTAGTTGGGAATATCGAAGTAGAAGGGGACATTAGAATGGGAATCCATTTAGAGTCGGTCACTGATTTGACGTGTAAAAAATGAAAAGACGAGTGTCGGCTGCGCGATTATGCGAGGCCCATGAAGAAACATGCAATATTTCTAAATAATATTTTTATTGCGCTCTATGATTTCCCAATACTCTACGCATTAGTTGGTTAGTTGGGAATATCGAAGTAGAAGGGGACATTAGAATAGGAATCCATTTAGAATCGGTCACTGATTTGACGTGTAAAAAATGAAAAGACGAGTGTCGGCTGCGCGATTATGCAAGGCGCATAAAGAAACATGCAATATTTTTAAATAATATTTTTATTGCGCTCTATGCTTTCCCAATACTCTACGCATTAGTTGGTTAGTTGGGAATATCGAAGTAGAAGGGGACATTAGAATGGGAATCCATTTAGAATCGGTCACTGATTTGACGTGTAAAAAATGAAAAGACGAGTGTCGGCTGCGCGATTATGCGAGGCCCATGAAGAAACATGCAATATTTCTAAATAATATTTTTATTGCGCTCTATAATTTCCCAATACTCTACGCATTAGTTGGTTAGTTGGGAATATCGAAGTAGAAGGGGACATTAGAATGGGAATCCATTTAGAGTCGGTCACTGATTTGACGTGTAAAAAATGAAAAGACGAGTGTCGGCTGCGCGATTATGCGAGGCCCATGAAGAAACATGCAATATTTCTAAATAATATTTTTATTGCGCTCTATGATTTCCCAATACTCTACGCATTAGTTGGTTAGTTGGGAATATCGAAGTAGAAGGGGACATTAGAATAGGAATCCATTTAGAATCGGTCACTGATTTGATTTGTAAAAAATGAAAAGACGAGTGTCGGCTGCGCGATTATGCGAGGCCCATGAAGAAACATGCAATATTTTTAAATAATATTTTTATTGCGCTCTATGATTTCCCAATACTCTACGCATTAGTTGGTTAGTTGGGAATATCGAAGTAGAAGGGGACATTAGAATGGGAATCCATTTAGAATCGGTCACTGATTTGACGTGTAAAAAATGAAAAGACGAGTGTCGGCTGCGCGATTATGCGAGGCCCATGCAGAAACATGCAATATTTTTAAATAATATTTTTATTGCGCTCTATGCTTTCCCAATACTCTACGCATTAGTTGGTTGGTTGGGAATATCGAAGTAGAAGGGGACATTAGAATAGGAATCCATTTAGAGTCGGTCACTGATTTGACGTGTAAAAGCCGAAAAGACGAGTGTCGGCTGCGCGATTATGCGAGGCCCATGAAGAAACATGCAATATTTCTAAATAATATTTTTATTGCGCTCTATAATTTCCCAATACTCTACGCATTAGTTGGTTAGTTGGGAATATCGAAGTAGAAGGGGACATTAGAATGGGAATCCATTTAGAATCGGTCACTGATTTGACGTGTAAAAAATGAAAAGACGAGTGTCGGCTGCGCGATTATGCGAGGCCCATGAAGAAACATGCAATATTTCTAAATAATATTTTTATTGCGCTCTATAATTTCCCAATACTCTACGCATTAGTTGGTTAGTTGGGAATATCGAAGTAGAAGGGGACATTAGAATGGGAATCCATTTAGAGTCGGTCACTGATTTGACGTGTAAAAAATGAAAAGACGAGTGTCGGCTGCGCGATTATGCGAGGCCCATGAAGAAACATGCAATATTTCTAAATAATATTTTTATTGCGCTCTATGATTTCCCAATACTCTACGCATTAGTTGGTTAGTTGGGAATATCGAAGTAGAAGGGGACATTAGAATAGGAATCCATTTAGAATCGGTCACTGATTTGACGTGTAAAAAATGAAAAGACGAGTGTCGGCTGCGCGATTATGCAAGGCGCATAAAGAAACATGCAATATTTTTAAATAATATTTTTATTGCGCTCTATGCTTTCCCAATACTCTACGCATTAGTTGGTTAGTTGGGAATATCGAAGTAGAAGGGGACATTAGAATGGGAATCCATTTAGAATCGGTCACTGATTTGACGTGTAAAAAATGAAAAGACGAGTGTCGGCTGCGCGATTATGCGAGGCCCATGAAGAAACATGCAATATTTCTAAATAATATTTTTATTGCGCTCTATAATTTCCCAATACTCTACGCATTAGTTGGTTAGTTAGGAATATCGAAGTAGAAGGGGACATTAGAATGGGAATCCATTTAGAGTCGGTCACTGATTTGACGTGTAAAAAATGAAAAGACGAGTGTCGGCTGCGCGATTATGCGAGGCCCATGAAGACACATGCAATATTTCTAAATAATATTTTTATTGCGCTCTATGATTTCCCAATACTCTACGCATTAGTTGGTTAGTTGGGAATATCGAAGTAGAAGGGGACATTAGAATAGGAATCCATTTAGAATCGGTCACTGATTTGACGTGTAAAAAATGAAAAGACGAGTGTCGGCTGCGCGATTATGCAAGGCGCATAAAGAAACATGCAATATTTTTAAATAATATTTTTATTGCGCTCTATGCTTTCCCAATACTCTACGCATTAGTTGGTTAGTTGGGAATATCGAAGTAGAAGGGGACATTAGAATAGGAATCCATTTAGAATCGGTCACTGATTTGACGTGTAAAAAATGAAAAGACGAGTGTCGGCTGCGCGATTATGCGAGGCCCATGCAGAAACATGCAATATTTTTAAATAATATTTTTATTGCGCTCTATGCTTTCCCAATACTCTACGCATTAGTTGGTTGGTTGGGAATATCGAAGTAGAAGGGGACATTAGAATAGGAATCCATTTAGAGTCGGTCACTGATTTGACGTGTAAAAGCCGAAAAGACGAGTGTCGGCTGCGCGATTATGCGAGGCCCATGAAGAAACATGCAATATTTTTAAATAATATTTTTATTGCGCTCTATGATTTCCCAATACTCTACGCATTAGTTGGTTAGTTGGGAATATCGAAGTAGAAGGGGACATTAGAATGGGAATCCATTTAGAATCGGTCACTGATTTGACGTGTAAAAAATGAAAAGACGAGTGTCGGCTGCGCGATTATGCGAGGCCCATGAAGAAACATGCAATATTTTTAAATAATATTTTTATTGCGCTCTATGATTTCCCAATACTCTACGCATTAGTTGGTTAGTTGGGAATATCGAAGTAGAAGGGGACATTAGAATAGGAATCCATTTAGAATCGGTCACTGATTTGACGTGTAAAAAATGAAAAGACGAGTGTCGGCTGCGCGATTATGCGAGGCCCATGAAGAAACATGCAATATTTCTAAATAATATTTTTATTGCGCTCTATGATTTCCCAATACTCTACGCATTAGCTGGTTGGTTGGGAATATCGAAGTAGAAGGGGACATTAGAATAGGAATCCATTTAGAGTCGGTCACTGATTTGACGTGTAAAAGCCGAAAAGACGAGTGTCGGCTGCGCGATTATGCGAGGCCCATGAAGAAACATGCAATATTTCTAAATAATATTTTTATTGCGCTCTATGCTTTCCCAATACTCTACACATTAGTTGGTTGGTTGGGAATATCGAAGTAGAAGGGGACATTAGAATAGGAATCCATTTAGAGTCGGTCACTGATTTGACGTGTAAAAGCCGAAAAGACGAGTGTCGACTGCGCGATTATGCGAGGCCCATGAAGAAACATGCAATATTTATAAATAATATTTTTATTGCGCTCTATGCTTTCCCAATACTCTACACATTAGATGGTTGGTTGGGAATATCGAAGTAGAAGGGGACATTAGAATAGGAATCCATTTAGAATCGGTCACTGATTTGACGTGTAAAAAATGAAAAGACGAGTGTCGACTGCGCGATTATGCGAGGCCCATGAAGAAACATGCAATATTTTTAAATAATATTTTTATTGCGCTCTATGATTTCCCAATACTCTACGCATTAGTTGGTTAGTTGGGAATATCGAAGTAGAAGGGGACATTAGAATGGGAATCCATTTAGAATCGGTCACTGATTTGACGTGTAAAAAATGAAAAGACGAGTGTCGGCTGCGCGATTATGCGAGGCCCATGAAGAAACATGCAATATTTCGAAATAATATTTTTATTGCGCTCTATGATTTCCCAATACTCTACGCATTAGCTGGTTGGTTGGGAATATCGAAGTAGAAGGGGACATTAGAATAGGAATCCATTTAGAGTCGGTCACTGATTTGACGTGTAAAAGCCGAAAAGACGAGTGTCGGCTGCGCGATTATGCGAGGCCCATGAAGAAACATGCAATATTTCTAAATAATATTTTTATTGCGCTCTATGATTTCCCAATACTCTACGCATTAGTTGGTTTGTTTGGAATATCGAAGTAGAAGGGGACATTAGAATAGGAATCCATTTAGAGTCGGTCACTGATTTGACGTGTAAAAGCCGAAAAGACGAGTGTCGACTGCGCGATTATGCGAGGCCCATGAAGAAACATGCAATATTTTTAAATAATATTTTTATTGCGCTCTATGATTTCCCAATACTCTACGCATTAGTTGGTTAGTTGGGAATATCGAAGTAGAAGGGGACATTAGAATAGGAATCCATTTAGAATCGGTCACTGATTTGACGTGTAAAAAATGAAAAGACGAGTGTCGGCTGCGCGATTATGCGAGGCCCATGAAGAAGCATGCAATATTTTTAAATAATATTTTTATTGCGCTTTATGCTTTCCCAATACTCTACGCATTAGTTGGTTGGTTGGGAATATCGAAGTAGAAGGGGACATTAGAATAGGAATCCATTTAGAATCGGTCACTGATTTGACGTGTAAAAAATGAAAAGACGAGTGTCGGCTGCGCGATTATGCGAGGCCCATGAAGAAACATGCAATATTTTTAAATAATATTTTTATTGCGCTCTATGCTTTCCCAATACTCTACGCATTAGTTGGTTGGTTGGGAATATCGAAGTAGAAGGGGACATTAGAATAGGAATCCATTTAGAGTCGGTCACTGATTTGACGTGTAAAAGCCGAAAAGACGAGTGTCGGCTGCGCGATTATGCGAGGCCCATGAAGAAACATGCAATATTTTTAAATAATATTTTTATTGCGCTCTATGATTTCCCAATACTCTACGCATTAGTTGGTTAGTTGGGAATATCGAAGTAGAAGGGGACATTAGAATGGGAATCCATTTAGAATCGGTCACTGATTTGACGTGTAAAAAATGAAAAGACGAGTGTCGGCTGCGCGATTATGCGAGGCCCATGAAGAAACATGCAATATTTCTAAATAATATTTTTATTGCGCTCTATGATTTCCCAATACTCTACGCATTAGTTGGTTAGTTGGGAATATCGAAGTAGAAGGGGACATTAGAATGGGAATCCATTTAGAATCGGTCACTGATTTGACGTGTAAAAAATGAAAAGACGAGTGTCGGCTGCGCGATTATGCGAGGCCCATGAAGAAACATGCAATATTTTTAAATAATATTTTTATTGCGCTCTATGCTTTCCCAATACTCTACACATTAGTTGGTTAGTTGTGAATATCGAAGTAGAAGGGGACATTAGAATAGGAATCCATTTAGAATCGGTCACTGATTTGACGTGTAAAAAATGAAAAGACGAGTTTCGGCTGCGCGATTATGCGAGGCCCATGAAGAAACATGCAATATTTTTAAATAATATTTTTATTGCGCTCTATGCTTTCCCAATACTCTACGCATTAGTTGGTTAGTTGGGAATATCGAAGTAGAAGGGGACATTAGAATGGGAATCCATTTAGAATCGGTCACTGATTTGACGTGTAAAAAATGAAAAGACGAGTGTCGGCTGCGCGATTATGCGAGGCCCATGAAGAAACATGCAATATTTCGAAATAATATTTTTATTGCGCTCTATGATTTCCCAATACTCTACGCATTAGCTGGTTGGTTGGGAATATCGAAGTAGAAGGGGACATTAGAATAGGAATCCATTTAGAGTCGGTCACTGATTTGACGTGTAAAAGCCGAAAAGACGAGTGTCGGCTGCGCGATTATGCGAGGCCCATGAAGAAACATGCAATATTTCTAAATAATATTTTTATTGCGCTCTATGATTTCCCAATACTCTACGCATTAGTTGGTTTGTTTGGAATATCGAAGTAGAAGGGGACATTAGAATAGGAATCCATTTAGAGTCGGTCACTGATTTGACGTGTAAAAGCCGAAAAGACGAGTGTCGACTGCGCGATTATGCGAGGCCCATGAAGAAACATGCAATATTTTTAAATAATATTTTTATTGCGCTCTATGATTTCCCAATACTCTACGCATTAGTTGGTTAGTTGGGAATATCGAAGTAGAAGGGGACATTAGAATAGGAATCCATTTAGAATCGGTCACTGATTTGACGTGTAAAAAATGAAAAGACGAGTGTCGGCTGCGCGATTATGCGAGGCCCATGAAGAAGCATGCAATATTTTTAAATAATATTTTTATTGCGCTTTATGCTTTCCCAATACTCTACGCATTAGTTGGTTGGTTGGGAATATCGAAGTAGAAGGGGACATTAGAATAGGAATCCATTTAGAATCGGTCACTGATTTGACGTGTAAAAAATGAAAAGACGAGTGTCGGCTGCGCGATTATGCGAGGCCCATGAAGAAACATGCAATATTTTTAAATAATATTTTTATTGCGCTCTATGCTTTCCCAATACTCTACGCATTAGTTGGTTGGTTGGGAATATCGAAGTAGAAGGGGACATTAGAATAGGAATCCATTTAGAGTCGGTCACTGATTTGACGTGTAAAAGCCGAAAAGACGAGTGTCGGCTGCGCGATTATGCGAGGCCCATGAAGAAACATGCAATATTTTTAAATAATATTTTTATTGCGCTCTATGATTTCCCAATACTCTACGCATTAGTTGGTTAGTTGGGAATATCGAAGTAGAAGGGGACATTAGAATGGGAATCCATTTAGAATCGGTCACTGATTTGACGTGTAAAAAATGAAAAGACGAGTGTCGGCTGCGCGATTATGCGAGGCCCATGAAGAAACATGCAATATTTCTAAATAATATTTTTATTGCGCTCTATGATTTCCCAATACTCTACGCATTAGTTGGTTAGTTGGGAATATCGAAGTAGAAGGGGACATTAGAATGGGAATCCATTTAGAATCGGTCACTGATTTGACGTGTAAAAAATGAAAAGACGAGTGTCGGCTGCGCGATTATGCGAGGCCCATGAAGAAACATGCAATATTTTTAAATAATATTTTTATTGCGCTCTATGCTTTCCCAATACTCTACACATTAGTTGGTTAGTTGTGAATATCGAAGTAGAAGGGGACATTAGAATAGGAATCCATTTAGAATCGGTCACTGATTTGACGTGTAAAAAATGAAAAGACGAGTTTCGGCTGCGCGATTATGCGAGGCCCATGAAGAAACATGCAATATTTTTAAATAATATTTTTATTGCGCTCTATGCTTTCCCAATACTCTACGCATTAGTTGGTTAGTTGGGAATATCGAAGTAGAAGGGGACATTAGAATGGGAATCCATTTAGAATCGGTCACTGATTTGACGTGTAAAAAATGAAAAGACGAGTGTCGGCTGCGCGATTATGCGAGGCCCATGAAGAAACATGCAATATTTTTAAATAATATTTTTATTGCGCTCTATGCTTTCCCAATACTCTACGCATTAGTTGGTTGGTTGGGAATATCGAAGTAGAAGGGGACATTAGAATAGGAATCCATTTAGAGTCGGTCACTGATTTGACGTGTAAAAGCCGAAAAGACGAGTGTCGGCTGCGCGATTATGCGAGGCCCATGAAGAAACATGCAATATTTTTAAATAATATTTTTATTGCGCTCTATGATTTCCCAATACTCTACGCATTAGTTGGTTAGTTGGGAATATCGAAGTAGAAGGGGACATTAGAATGGGAATCCATTTAGAATCGGTCACTGATTTGACGTGTAAAAAATGAAAAGACGAGTGTCGGCTGCGCGATTATGCGAGGCCCATGAAGAAACATGCAATATTTCTAAATAATATTTTTATTGCGCTCTATGATTTCCCAATACTCTACGCATTAGTTGGTTAGTTGGGAATATCGAAGTAGAAGGGGACATTAGAATGGGAATCCATTTAGAATCGGTCACTGATTTGACGTGTAAAAAATGAAAAGACGAGTGTCGGCTGCGCGATTATGCGAGGCCCATGAAGAAACATGCAATATTTTTAAATAATATTTTTATTGCGCTCTATGCTTTCCCAATACTCTACACATTAGTTGGTTAGTTGTGAATATCGAAGTAGAAGGGGACATTAGAATAGGAATCCATTTAGAATCGGTCACTGATTTGACGTGTAAAAAATGAAAAGACGAGTTTCGGCTGCGCGATTATGCGAGGCCCATGAAGAAACATGCAATATTTTTAAATAATATTTTTATTGCGCTCTATGCTTTCCCAATACTCTACGCATTAGTTGGTTAGTTGGGAATATCGAAGTAGAAGGGGACATTAGAATAGGAATCCATTTAGAATCGGTCACTGATTTGACGTGTAAAAAATGAAAAGACGAGTGTCGGCTGCGCGATTATGCGAGGCCCATGAAGAAACATGCAATATTTTTAAATAATATTTTTATTGCGCTCTATGCTTTCCCAATACTCTACGCATTAGTTGGTTAGTTGGGAATATCGCAGTAGAAGGGGACATTAGAATAGGAATCCATTTAGAATCGGTCACTGATTTGACGTGTAAAAAATGAAAAGACGAGTGTCGGCTGCGCGATTATGCGAGGCCCATGAAGAAACATGCAATATTTTTAAATAATATTTTTATTGCGCTCTATGATTTCCCAATACTCTACGCATTAGTTGGTTAGTTGGGAATATCGAAGTAGAAGGGGACATTAGAATGGGAATCCATTTAGAATCGGTCACTGATTTGACGTGTAAAAAATGAAAAGACGAGTGTCGGCTGCGCGATTATGCGAGGCCCATGCAGAAACATGCAATATTTTTAAATAATATTTTTATTGCGCTCTATGCTTTCCCAATACTCTACGCATTAGTTGGTTGGTTGGGAATATCGAAGTAGAAGGGGACATTAGAATAGGAATCCATTTAGAGTCGGTCACTGATTTGACGTGTAAAAAATGAAAAGACGAGTGTCGGCTGCGCGATTATGCGAGGCCCATGAAGAAACATGCAATATTTTTAAATATTATTTTTATTGCGCTCTATGATTTCCCAATACTCTACGCATTAGTTGGTTAGTTGGGAATATCGAAGTAGAAGGGGACATTAGAATGGGAATCCATTTAGAATCGGTCACTGATTTGACGTGTAAAAAATGAAAAGACGAGTGTCGGCTGCGCGATTATGCGAGGCCCATGAAGAAACATGCAATATTTTTAAATAATATTTTTATTGCGCTCTATGATTTCCCAATACTCTACGCATTAGCTGGTTGGTTGGGAATATCGAAGTAGAAGGGGACATTAGAATAGGAATCCATTTAGAGTCGGTCACTGATTTGACGTGTAAAAGCCGAAAAGACGAGTGTCGGCTGCGCGATTATGCGAGGCCCATGAAGAAACATGCAATATTTTTAAATAATATTTTTATTGCGCTCTATGCTTTCCCAATACTCTACACATTAGTTGGTTAGTTGTGAATATCGAAGTAGAAGGGGACATTAGAATAGGAATCCATTTAGAATCGGTCACTGATTTGACGTGTAAAAAATGAAAAGACGAGTTTCGGCTGCGCGATTATGCGAGGCCCATGAAGAAACATGCAATATTTTTAAATAATATTTTTATTGCGCTCTATGCTTTCCCAATACTCTACGCATTAGTTGGTTAGTTGGGAATATCGAAGTAGAAGGGGACATTAGAATAGGAATCCATTTAGAATCGGTCACTGATTTGACGTGTAAAAAATGAAAAGACGAGTGTCGGCTGCGCGATTATGCGAGGCCCATGAAGAAACATGCAATATTTTTAAATAATATTTTTATTGCGCTCTATGCTTTCCCAATACTCTACGCATTAGTTGGTTAGTTGGGAATATCGCAGTAGAAGGGGACATTAGAATAGGAATCCATTTAGAATCGGTCACTGATTTGACGTGTAAAAAATGAAAAGACGAGTGTCGGCTGCGCGATTATGCGAGGCCCATGAAGAAACATGCAATATTTTTAAATAATATTTTTATTGCGCTCTATGATTTCCCAATACTCTACGCATTAGTTGGTTAGTTGGGAATATCGAAGTAGAAGGGGACATTAGAATGGGAATCCATTTAGAATCGGTCACTGATTTGACGTGTAAAAAATGAAAAGACGAGTGTCGGCTGCGCGATTATGCGAGGCCCATGAAGAAACATGCAATATTTTTAAATAATATTTTTATTGCGCTCTATGCTTTCCCAATACTCTACGCATTAGTTGGTTGGTTGGGAATATCGAAGTAGAAGGGGACATTAGAATAGGAATCCATTTAGAGTCGGTCACTGATTTGACGTGTAAAAGCCGAAAAGACGAGTGTCGGCTGCGCGATTATGCGAGGCCCATGAAGAAGCATGCAATATTTTTAAATAATATTTTTATTGCGCTTTATGCTTTCCCAATACTCTACGCATTAGTTGGTTGGTTGGGAATATCGAAGTAGAAGGGGACATTAGAATAGGAATCCATTTAGAATCGGTCACTGATTTGACGTGTAAAAAATGAAAAGACGAGTGTCGGCTGCGCGATTATGCGAGGCCCATGAAGAAACATGCAATATTTCTAAATAATATTTTTATTGCGCTCTATGATTTCCCAATACTCTACGCATTAGTTGGTTTGTTTGGAATATCGAAGTAGAAGGGGACATTAGAATAGGAATCCATTTAGAGTCGGTCACTGATTTGACGTGTAAAAGCCGAAAAGACGAGTGTCGACTGCGCGATTATGCGAGGCCCATGAAGAAACATGCAATATTTTTAAATAATATTTTTATTGCGCTCTATGATTTCCCAATACTCTACGCATTAGTTGGTTAGTTGGGAATATCGAAGTAGAAGGGGACATTAGAATAGGAATCCATTTAGAATCGGTCACTGATTTGACGTGTAAAAAATGAAAAGACGAGTGTCGGCTGCGCGATTATGCGAGGCCCATGAAGAAGCATGCAATATTTTTAAATAATATTTTTATTGCGCTTTATGCTTTCCCAATACTCTACGCATTAGTTGGTTGGTTGGGAATATCGAAGTAGAAGGGGACATTAGAATAGGAATCCATTTAGAATCGGTCACTGATTTGACGTGTAAAAAATGAAAAGACGAGTGTCGGCTGCGCGATTATGCGAGGCCCATGAAGAAACATGCAATATTTTTAAATATTATTTTTATTGCGCTCTATGATTTCCCAATACTCTACGCATTAGTTGGTTAGTTGGGAATATCGAAGTAGAAGGGGACATTAGAATGGGAATCCATTTAGAATCGGTCACTGATTTGACGTGTAAAAAATGAAAAGACGAGTGTCGGCTGCGCGATTATGCGAGGCCCATGAAGAAACATGCAATATTTTTAAATAATATTTTTATTGCGCTCTATGATTTCCCAATACTCTACGCATTAGTTGGTTAGTTGGGAATATCGAAGTAGAAGGGGACATTAGAATGGGAATCCATTTAGAATCGGTCACTGATTTGACGTGTAAAAAATGAAAAGACGAGTGTCGGCTGCGCGATTATGCGAGGCCCATGAAGAAACATGCAATATTTCTAAATAATATTTTTATTGCGCTCTATGATTTCCCAATACTCTACGCATTAGTTGGTTAGTTGGGAATATCGAAGTAGAAGGGGACATTAGAATGGGAATCCATTTAGAATCGGTCACTGATTTGACGTGTAAAAAATGAAAAGACGAGTGTCGGCTGCGCGATTATGCGAGGCCCATGAAGAAACATGCAATATTTTTAAATAATATTTTTATTGCGCTCTATGCTTTCCCAATACTCTACACATTAGTTGGTTAGTTGTGAATATCGAAGTAGAAGGGGACATTAGAATAGGAATCCATTTAGAATCGGTCACTGATTTGACGTGTAAAAAATGAAAAGACGAGTTTCGGCTGCGCGATTATGCGAGGCCCATGAAGAAACATGCAATATTTTTAAATAATATTTTTATTGCGCTCTATGCTTTCCCAATACTCTACGCATTAGTTGGTTAGTTGGGAATATCGAAGTAGAAGGGGACATTAGAAAAGGAATCCATTTAGAATCGGTCACTGATTTGACGTGTAAAAAATGAAAAGACGAGTGTCGGCTGCGCGATTATGCGAGGCCCATGAAGAAACATGCAATATTTTTAAATAATATTTTTATTGCGCTCTATGCTTTCCCAATACTCTACGCATTAGTTGGTTAGTTGGGAATATCGCAGTAGAAGGGGACATTAGAATAGGAATCCATTTAGAATCGGTCACTGATTTGACGTGTAAAAAATGAAAAGACGAGTGTCGGCTGCGCGATTATGCGAGGCCCATGAAGAAACATGCAATATTTTTAAATAATATTTTTATTGCGCTCTATGATTTCCCAATACTCTACGCATTAGTTGGTTAGTTGGGAATATCGAAGTAGAAGGGGACATTAGAATGGGAATCCATTTAGAATCGGTCACTGATTTGACGTGTAAAAAATGAAAAGACGAGTGTCGGCTGCGCGATTATGCGAGGCCCATGCAGAAACATGCAATATTTTTAAATAATATTTTTATTGCGCTCTATGCTTTCCCAATACTCTACGCATTAGTTGGTTGGTTGGGAATATCGAAGTAGAAGGGGACATTAGAATAGGAATCCATTTAGAGTCGGTCACTGATTTGACGTGTAAAAGCCGAAAAGACGAGTGTCGGCTGCGCGATTATGCGAGGCCCATGAAGAAACATGCAATATTTTTAAATAATATTTTTATTGCGCTCTATGATTTCCCAATACTCTACGCATTAGTTGGTTAGTTGGGAATATCGAAGTAGAAGGGGACATTAGAATGGGAATCCATTTAGAATCGGTCACTGATTTGACGTGTAAAAAATGAAAAGACGAGTGTCGGCTGCGCGATTATGCGAGGCCCATGAAGAAACATGCAATATTTTTAAATAATATTTTTATTGCGCTCTATGATTTCCCAATACTCTACGCATTAGTTGGTTAGTTGGGAATATCGAAGTAGAAGGGGACATTAGAATAGGAATCCATTTAGAATCGGTCACTGATTTGACGTGTAAAAAATGAAAAGACGAGTGTCGGCTGCGCGATTATGCGAGGCCCATGAAGAAACATGCAATATTTCTAAATAATATTTTTATTGCGCTCTATGATTTCCCAATACTCTACGCATTAGCTGGTTGGTTGGGAATATCGAAGTAGAAGGGGACATTAGAATAGGAATCCATTTAGAGTCGGTCACTGATTTGACGTGTAAAAGCCGAAAAGACGAGTGTCGGCTGCGCGATTATGCGAGGCCCATGAAGAAACATGCAATATTTCTAAATAATATTTTTATTGCGCTCTATGCTTTCCCAATACTCTACACATTAGTTGGTTGGTTGGGAATATCGAAGTAGAAGGGGACATTAGAATAGGAATCCATTTAGAGTCGGTCACTGATTTGACGTGTAAAAGCCGAAAAGACGAGTGTCGACTGCGCGATTATGCGAGGCCCATGAAGAAACATGCAATATTTATAAATAATATTTTTATTGCGCTCTATGCTTTCCCAATACTCTACACATTAGATGGTTGGTTGGGAATATCGAAGTAGAAGGGGACATTAGAATAGGAATCCATTTAGAATCGGTCACTGATTTGACGTGTAAAAAATGAAAAGACGAGTGTCGACTGCGCGATTATGCGAGGCCCATGAAGAAACATGCAATATTTTTAAATAATATTTTTATTGCGCTCTATGATTTCCCAATACTCTACGCATTAGTTGGTTAGTTGGGAATATCGAAGTAGAAGGGGACATTAGAATGGGAATCCATTTAGAATCGGTCACTGATTTGACGTGTAAAAAATGAAAAGACGAGTGTCGACTGCGCGATTATGCGAGGCCCATGAAGAAACATGCAATATTTTTAAATAATATTTTTATTGCGCTCTATGATTTCCCAATACTCTACGCATTAGTTGGTTAGTTGGGAATATCGAAGTAGAAGGGGACATTAGAATAGGAATCCATTTAGAATCGGTCACTGATTTGACGTGTAAAAAATGAAAAGACGAGTGTCGGCTGCGCGATTATGCGAGGCCCATGAAGAAACATGCAATATTTCTAAATAATATTTTTATTGCGCTCTATGATTTCCCAATACTCTACGCATTAGTTGGTTTGTTTGGAATATCGAAGTAGAAGGGGACATTAGAATAGGAATCCAATTAGAGTCGGTCACTGATTTGACGTGTAAAAGCCGAAAAGACGAGTGTCGACTGCGCGATTATGCGAGGCCCATGAAGAAACATGCAATATTTTTAAATAATATTTTTATTGCGCTCTATGATTTCCCAATACTCTACGCATTAGTTGGTTAGTTGGGAATATCGAAGTAGAAGGGGACATTAGAATAGGAATCCATTTAGAATCGGTCACTGATTTGACGTGTAAAAAATGAAAAGACGAGTGTCGGCTGCGCGATTATGCGAGGCCCATGAAGAAGCATGCAATATTTTTAAATAATATTTTTATTGCGCTTTATGCTTTCCCAATACTCTACGCATTAGTTGGTTGGTTGGGAATATCGAAGTAGAAGGGGACATTAGAATAGGAATCCATTTAGAATCGGTCACTGATTTGACGTGTAAAAAATGAAAAGACGAGTGTCGGCTGCGCGATTATGCGAGGCCCATGAAGAAACATGCAATATTTTTAAATATTATTTTTATTGCGCTCTATGATTTCCCAATACTCTACGCATTAGTTGGTTAGTTGGGAATATCGAAGTAGAAGGGGACATTAGAATGGGAATCCATTTAGAATCGGTCACTGATTTGACGTGTAAAAAATGAAAAGACGAGTGTCGGCTGCGCGATTATGCGAGGCCCATGAAGAAACATGCAATATTTTTAAATAATATTTTTATTGCGCTCTATGATTTCCCAATACTCTACGCATTAGTTGGTTAGTTGGGAATATCGAAGTAGAAGGGGACATTAGAATAGGAATCCATTTAGAATCGGTCACTGATTTGACGTGTAAAAAATGAAAAGACGAGTGTCGGCTGCGCGATTATGCGAGGCCCATGAAGAAACATGCAATATTTCTAAATAATATTTTTATTGCGCTCTATGATTTCCCAATACTCTACGCATTAGTTGGTTAGTTGGGAATATCGAAGTAGAAGGGGACATTAGAATGGGAATCCATTTAGAATCGGTCACTGATTTGACGTGTAAAAAATGAAAAGACGAGTGTCGGCTGCGCGATTATGCGAGGCCCATGAAGAAACATGCAATATTTTTAAATAATATTTTTATTGCGCTCTATGCTTTCCCAATACTCTACACATTAGTTGGTTAGTTGTGAATATCGAAGTAGAAGGGGACATTAGAATAGGAATCCATTTAGAATCGGTCACTGATTTGACGTGTAAAAAATGAAAAGACGAGTTTCGGCTGCGCGATTATGCGAGGCCCATGAAGAAACATGCAATATTTTTAAATAATATTTTTATTGCGCTCTATGCTTTCCCAATACTCTACGCATTAGTTGGTTAGTTGGGAATATCGAAGTAGAAGGGGACATTAGAATAGGAATCCATTTAGAATCGGTCACTGATTTGACGTGTAAAAAATGAAAAGACGAGTGTCGGCTGCGCGATTATGCGAGGCCCATGAAGAAACATGCAATATTTTTAAATAATATTTTTATTGCGCTCTATGCTTTCCCAATACTCTACGCATTAGTTGGTTAGTTGGGAATATCGCAGTAGAAGGGGACATTAGAATAGGAATCCATTTAGAATCGGTCACTGATTTGACGTGTAAAAAATGAAAAGACGAGTGTCGGCTGCGCGATTATGCGAGGCCCATGAAGAAACATGCAATATTTTTAAATAATATTTTTATTGCGCTCTATGATTTCCCAATACTCTACGCATTAGTTGGTTAGTTGGGAATATCGAAGTAGAAGGGGACATTAGAATGGGAATCCATTTAGAATCGGTCACTGATTTGACGTGTAAAAAATGAAAAGACGAGTGTCGGCTGCGCGATTATGCGAGGCCCATGAAGAAACATGCAATATTTTTAAATAATATTTTTATTGCGCTCTATGCTTTCCCAATACTCTACGCATTAGTTGGTTGGTTGGGAATATCGAAGTAGAAGGGGACATTAGAATAGGAATCCATTTAGAGTCGGTCACTGATTTGACGTGTAAAAAATGAAAAGACGAGTGTCGGCTGCGCCATTATGCGAGGCCCATGAAGAAACATGCAATATTTTTAAATAATATTTTTATTGCGCTCTATGATTTCCCAATACTCTACGCATTAGTTGGTTAGTTGGGAATATCGAAGTAGAAGGGGACATTAGAATAGGAATCCATTTAGAATCGGTCACTGATTTGACGTGTAAAAAATGAAAAGACGAGTGTCGGCTGCGCGATTATGCGAGGCCCATGAAGAAACATGCAATATTTCTAAATAATATTTTTATTGCGCTCTATGATTTCCCAATACTCTACGCATTAGTTGGTTAGTTGGGAATATCGAAGTAGAAGGGGACATTAGAATAGGAATCCATTTAGAATCGGTCACTGATTTGACGTGTAAAAAATGAAAAGACGAGTGTCGACTGCGCGATTATGCGAGGCCCATGAAGAAACATGCAATATTTTTAAATATTATTTTTATTGCGTTCTGTGCTTTCCCAATACTCTACGCATTAGTTGGTTAGTTGGGAATATCGAAGTAGAAGGGGACATTAGAATAGGAATCCATTTAGAATCGGTCACTGATTTGACGTGTAAAAAATGAAAAGACGAGTGTCGGCTGCGCGATTATGCGAGGCCCATGAAGAAACATGCAATATTTCTAAATAATATTTTTATTGCGCTCTATGATTTCCCAATACTCTACACATTAGTTGGTTGGTTGGGAATATCGAAGTAGAAGGGGACATTAGAATAGGAATCCATTTAGAATCGGTCACTGATTTGACGTGTAAAAAATGAAAAGACGAGTTTCGGCTGCGCGATTATGCGAGGCCCATGAAGAAACATGCAATATTTTTAAATAATATTTTTATTGCGCTCTATGCTTTCCCAATACTCTACGCATTAGTTGGTTAGTTGGGAATATCGAAGTAGAAGGGGACATTAGAATAGGAATCCATTTAGAATCGGTCACTGATTTGACGTGTAAAAAATGAAAAGACGAGTGTCGGCTGCGCGATTATGCGAGGCCCATGAAGAAACATGCAATATTTTTAAATAATATTTTTATTGCGCTCTATGCTTTCCCAATACTCTACGCATTAGTTGGTTAGTTGGGAATATCGCAGTAGAAGGGGACATTAGAATAGGAATCCATTTAGAATCGGTCACTGATTTGACGTGTAAAAAATGAAAAGACGAGTGTCGGCTGCGCGATTATGCGAGGCCCATGAAGAAACATGCAATATTTTTAAATAATATTTTTATTGCGCTCTATGATTTCCCAATACTCTACGCATTAGTTGGTTAGTTGGGAATATCGAAGTAGAAGGGGACATTAGAATGGGAATCCATTTAGAATCGGTCACTGATTTGACGTGTAAAAAATGAAAAGACGAGTGTCGGCTGCGCGATTATGCGAGGCCCATGAAGAAACATGCAATATTTTTAAATAATATTTTTATTGCGCTCTATGCTTTCCCAATACTCTACGCATTAGTTGGTTGGTTGGGAATATCGAAGTAGAAGGGGACATTAGAATAGGAATCCATTTAGAGTCGGTCACTGATTTGACGTGTAAAAAATGAAAAGACGAGTGTCGGCTGCGCCATTATGCGAGGCCCATGAAGAAACATGCAATATTTTTAAATAATATTTTTATTGCGCTCTATGATTTCCCAATACTCTACGCATTAGTTGGTTAGTTGGGAATATCGAAGTAGAAGGGGACATTAGAATAGGAATCCATTTAGAATCGGTCACTGATTTGACGTGTAAAAAATGAAAAGACGAGTGTCGGCTGCGCGATTATGCGAGGCCCATGAAGAAACATGCAATATTTCTAAATAATATTTTTATTGCGCTCTATGATTTCCCAATACTCTACGCATTAGTTGGTTAGTTGGGAATATCGAAGTAGAAGGGGACATTAGAATAGGAATCCATTTAGAATCGGTCACTGATTTGACGTGTAAAAAATGAAAAGACGAGTGTCGACTGCGCGATTATGCGAGGCCCATGAAGAAACATGCAATATTTTTAAATATTATTTTTATTGCGTTCTGTGCTTTCCCAATACTCTACGCATTAGTTGGTTAGTTGGGAATATCGAAGTAGAAGGGGACATTAGAATAGGAATCCATTTAGAATCGGTCACTGATTTGACGTGTAAAAAATGAAAAGACGAGTGTCGGCTGCGCGATTATGCGAGGCCCATGAAGAAACATGCAATATTTCTAAATAATATTTTTATTGCGCTCTATGATTTCCCAATACTCTACGCATTAGCTGGTTGGTTGGGAATAGCGAAGTAGAAGGGGACATTAGAATAGGAATCCATTTAGAGTCGGTCACTGATTTGACGTGTAAAAGCCGAAAAGACGAGTGTCGGCTGCGCGATTATGCGAGGCCCATGAAGAAACATGCAATATTTCTAAATAATATTTTTATTGCGCTCTATGCTTTCCCAATACTCTACACATTAGTTGGTTGGTTGGGAATATCGAAGTAGAAGGGGACATTAGAATAGGAATCCATTTAGAGTCGGTCACTGATTTGACGTGTAAAAGCCGAAAAGACGAGTGTCGACTGCGCGATTATGCGAGGCCCATGAAGAAACATGCAATATTTATAAATAATATTTTTATTGCGCTCTATGCTTTCCCAATACTCTACACATTAGATGGTTGGTTGGGAATATCGAAGTAGAAGGGGACATTAGAATAGGAATCCATTTAGAATCGGTCACTGATTTGACGTGTAAAAAATGAAAAGACGAGTGTCGACTGCGCGATTATGCGAGGCCCATGAAGAAACATGCAATATTTTTAAATAATATTTTTATTGCGCTCTATGATTTCCCAATACTCTACGCATTAGTTGGTTAGTTGGGAATATCGAAGTAGAAGGGGACATTAGAATGGGAATCCATTTAGAATCGGTCACTGATTTGACGTGTAAAAAATGAAAAGACGAGTGTCGACTGCGCGATTATGCGAGGCCCATGAAGAAACATGCAATATTTTTAAATAATATTTTTATTGCGCTCTATGATTTCCCAATACTCTACGCATTAGTTGGTTAGTTGGGAATATCGAAGTAGAAGGGGACATTAGAATAGGAATCCATTTAGAATCGGTCACTGATTTGACGTGTAAAAAATGAAAAGACGAGTGTCGGCTGCGCGATTATGCGAGGCCCATGAAGAAACATGCAATATTTCTAAATAATATTTTTATTGCGCTCTATGATTTCCCAATACTCTACGCATTAGTTGGTTTGTTTGGAATATCGAAGTAGAAGGGGACATTAGAATAGGAATCCATTTAGAGTCGGTCACTGATTTGACGTGTAAAAGCCGAAAAGACGAGTGTCGACTGCGCGATTATGCGAGGCCCATGAAGAAACATGCAATATTTTTAAATAATATTTTAATTGCGCTCTATGATTTCCCAATACTCTACGCATTAGTTGGTTAGTTGGGAATATCGAAGTAGAAGGGGACATTAGAATAGGAATCCATTTAGAATCGGTCACTGATTTGACGTGTAAAAAATGAAAAGACGAGTGTCGGCTGCGCGATTATGCGAGGCCCATGAAGAAGCATGCAATATTTTTAAATAATATTTTTATTGCGCTTTATGCTTTCCCAATACTCTACGCATTAGTTGGTTGGTTGGGAATATCGAAGTAGAAGGGGACATTAGAATAGGAATCCATTTAGAATCGGTCACTGATTTGACGTGTAAAAAATGAAAAGACGAGTGTCGGCTGCGCGATTATGCGAGGCCCATGAAGAAACATGCAATATTTTTAAATATTATTTTTATTGCGCTCTATGATTTCCCAATACTCTACGCATTAGTTGGTTAGTTGGGAATATCGAAGTAGAAGGGGACATTAGAATGGGAATCCATTTAGAATCGGTCACTGATTTGACGTGTAAAAAATGAAAAGACGAGTGTCGGCTGCGCGATTATGCGAGGCCCATGAAGAAACATGCAATATTTTTAAATAATATTTTTATTGCGCTCTATGATTTCCCAATACTCTACGCATTAGTTGGTTAGTTGGGAATATCGAAGTAGAAGGGGACATTAGAATAGGAATCCATTTAGAATCGGTCACTGATTTGACGTGTAAAAAATGAAAAGACGAGTGTCGGCTGCGCGATTATGCGAGGCCCATGAAGAAACATGCAATATTTCTAAATAATATTTTTATTGCGCTCTATGATTTCCCAATACTCTACGCATTAGTTGGTTAGTTGGGAATATCGAAGTAGAAGGGGACATTAGAATGGGAATCCATTTAGAATCGGTCACTGATTTGACGTGTAAAAAATGAAAAGACGAGTGTCGGCTGCGCGATTATGCGAGGCCCATGAAGAAACATGCAATATTTTTAAATAATATTTTTATTGCGCTCTATGCTTTCCCAATACTCTACACATTAGTTGGTTAGTTGTGAATATCGAAGTAGAAGGGGACATTAGAATAGGAATCCATTTAGAATCGGTCACTGATTTGACGTGTAAAAAATGAAAAGACGAGTTTCGGCTGCGCGATTATGCGAGGCCCATGAAGAAACATGCAATATTTTTAAATAATATTTTTATTGCGCTCTATGCTTTCAAAATACTCTACGCATTAGTTGGTTAGTTGGGAATATCGAAGTAGAAGGGGACATTAGAATAGGAATCCATTTAGAATCGGTCACTGATTTGACGTGTAAAAAATGAAAAGACGAGTGTCGGCTGCGCGATTATGCGAGGCCCATGAAGAAACATGCAATATTTTTAAATAATATTTTTATTGCGCTCTATGCTTTCCCAATACTCTACGCATTAGTTGGTTAGTTGGGAATATCGCAGTAGAAGGGGACATTAGAATAGGAATCCATTTAGAATCGGTCACTGATTTGACGTGTAAAAAATGAAAAGACGAGTGTCGGCTGCGCGATTATGCGAGGCCCATGAAGAAACATGCAATATTTTTAAATAATATTTTTATTGCGCTCTATGATTTCCCAATACTCTACGCATTAGTTGGTTAGTTGGGAATATCGAAGTAGAAGGGGACATTAGAATGGGAATCCATTTAGAATCGGTCACTGATTTGACGTGTAAAAAATGAAAAGACGAGTGTCGGCTGCGCGATTATGCGAGGCCCATGAAGAAACATGCAATATTTTTAAATAATATTTTTATTGCGCTCTATGCTTTCCCAATACTCTACGCATTAGTTGGTTGGTTGGGAATATCGAAGTAGAAGGGGACATTAGAATAGGAATCCATTTAGAGTCGGTCACTGATTTGACGTGTAAAAAATGAAAAGACGAGTGTCGGCTGCGCGATTATGCGAGGCCCATGAAGAAACATGCAATATTTTTAAATAATATTTTTATTGCGCTCTATGATTTCCCAATACTCTACGCATTAGTTGGTTAGTTGGGAATATCGAAGTAGAAGGGGACATTAGAATAGGAATCCATTTAGAATCGGTCACTGATTTGACGTGTAAAAAATGAAAAGACGAGTGTCGGCTGCGCGATTATGCGAGGCCCATGAAGAAACATGCAATATTTCTAAATAATATTTTTATTGCGCTCTATGATTTCCCAATACTCTACGCATTAGTTGGTTAGTTGGGAATATCGAAGTAGAAGGGGACATTAGAATAGGAATCCATTTAGAATCGGTCACTGATTTGACGTGTAAAAAATGAAAAGACGAGTGTCGACTGCGCGATTATGCGAGGCCCATGAAGAAACATGCAATATTTTTAAATATTATTTTTATTGCGTTCTGTGCTTTCCCAATACTCTACGCATTAGTTGGTTGGTTGGGAATATCGAAGTAGAAGGGGACATTAGGATGGGAATCCATTTAGAATCGGTCACTGATTTGACGTGTAAAAAATGAAAAGACGAGTGTCGGCTGCGCGATTATGCGAGGCCCATGAAGAAACATGCAATATTTTTAAATAATATTTTTATTGCGCTCTATGCTTTCCCAATACTCTACGCATTAGTTGGTTGGTTGGGAATATCGAAGTAGAAGGGGACATTAGAATAGGAATCCATTTAGAATCGGTCACTGATTTGACGTGTAAAAAATGAAAAGACGAGTGTCGGCTGCGTGATTATGCGAGGCCCATGAAGAAACATGCAATATTTTTAAATATTATTTTTATTGCGTTCTGTGCTTTCCCAATACTCTACGCATTAGTTGGTTAGTTGGGAATATCGAAGTAGAAGGGGACATTAGAATAGGAATCCATTTAGAATCGGTCACTGATTTGACGTGTAAAAAATGAAAAGACGAGTGTCGGCTGCGCGATTATGCGAGGCCCATGAAGAAGCATGCAATATTTTTAAATAATATTTTTATTGCGCTTTATGCTTTCCCAATACTCTACGCATTAGTTGGTTGGTTGGGAATATCGAAGTAGAAGGGGACATTAGAATAGGAATCCATTTAGAATCGGTCACTGATTTGACGTGTAAAAAATGAAAAGACGAGTGTCGGCTGCGCGATTATGCGAGGCCCATGAAGAAACATGCAATATTTTTAAATATTATTTTTATTGCGCTCTATGCTTTCCCAATACTCTACGCATTAGTTGGTTGGTTGGGAATATCGAAGTAGAAGGGGACATTAGAATAGGAATCCATTTAGAATCGGTCACTGATTTGACGTGTAAAAAATGAAAAGACGAGTGTCGGCTGCGTGATTATGCGAGGCCCATGAAGAAACATGCAATATTTTTAAATATTATTTTTATTGCGTTCTGTGCTTTCCCAATACTCTACGCATTAGTTGGTTGGTTGGGAATTTCGAAGTAGAAGGGGACATTAGAATAGGAATCCATTTAGAATCGGTCACTGATTTGACGTGTAAAAAATGAAAAGACGAGTGTCGACTGCGCGATTATGCGAGGCCCATGAAGAAACATGCAATATTTTTAAATATTATTTTTATTGCGTTCTGTGCTTTCCCAATACTCTACGCATTAGTTGGTTGGTTGGGAATATCGAAGTAGAAGGGGACATTAGGATGGGAATCCATTTAGAATCGGTCACTGATTTGACGTGTAAAAAATGAAAAGACGAGTGTCGGCTGCGCGATTATGCGAGGCCCATGAAGAAACATGCAATATTTTTAAATAATATTTTTATTGCGCTCTATGCTTTCCCAATACTCTACGCATTAGTTGGTTGGTTGGGAATATCGAAGTAGAAGGGGACATTAGAATAGGAATCCATTTAGAATCGGTCACTGATTTGACGTGTAAAAAATGAAAAGACGAGTGTCGGCTGCGTGATTATGCGAGGCCCATGAAGAAACATGCAATATTTTTAAATATTATTTTTATTGCGTTCTGTGCTTTCCCAATACTCTACGCATTAGTTGGTTGGTTGGGAATATCGAAGTAGAAGGGGACATTAGAATGGGAATCCATTTAGAATCGGTCACTGATTTGACGTGTAAAAAATGAAAAGACGTGTGTCGACTGCGCCATTATGCGAGGCCCATGAAGAAGCATGCAATATTTTTAAATAATATTTTTATTGCGCTCTATGCTTTCCCAATACTCTACGCATTAGTTGGTTGGTTGGGAATATCGAAGTAGAAGGGGACATTAGAATAGGAATCCATTTAGAATCGGTCACTGATTTGACGTGTAAAAAATGAAAAGACGAGTGTCGACTGCGCGATTATGCGAGGCCCATGAAGAAACATGCAATATTTTTAAATATTATTTTTATTGCGTTCTGTGCTTTCCCAATACTCTACGCATTAGTTGGTTGGTTGGGAATATCGAAGTAGAAGGGGACATTAGGATGGGAATCCATTTAGAATCGGTCACTGATTTGACGTGTAAAAAATGAAAAGACGAGTGTCGGCTGCGCGATTATGCGAGGCCCATGAAGAAACATGCAATATTTTTAAATAATATTTTTATTGCGCTCTATGCTTTCCCAATACTCTACGCATTAGTTGGTTGGTTGGGAATATCGAAGTAGAAGGGGACATTAGAATAGGAATCCATTTAGAATCGGTCACTGATTTGACGTGTAAAAAATGAAAAGACGAGTGTCGGCTGCGTGATTATGCGAGGCCCATGAAGAAACATGCAATATTTTTAAATATTATTTTTATTGCGTTCTGTGCTTTCCCAATACTCTACGCATTAGTTGGTTGGTTGGGAATATCGAAGTAGAAGGGGACATTAGAATAGGAATCCATTTAGAATCGGTCACTGATTTGACGTGTAAAAAATGAAAAGACGAGTGTCGGCTGCGTGATTATGCGAGGCCCATGAAGAAACATGCAATATTTTTAAATATTATTTTTATTGCGTTCTGTGCTTTCCCAATACTCTACGCATTAGTTGGTTAGTTGGGAATATCGAAGTAGAAGGGGACATTAGAATAGGAATCCATTTAGAATCGGTCACTGATTTGACGTGTAAAAAATGAAAAGACGAGTGTCGGCTGCGCGATTATGCGAGGCCCATGAAGAAGCATGCAATATTTTTAAATAATATTTTTATTGCGCTTTATGCTTTCCCAATACTCTACGCATTAGTTGGTTGGTTGGGAATATCGAAGTAGAAGGGGACATTAGAATAGGAATCCATTTAGAATCGGTCACTGATTTGACGTGTAAAAAATGAAAAGACGAGTGTCGGCTGCGCGATTATGCGAGGCCCATGAAGAAACATGCAATATTTTTAAATATTATTTTTATTGCGCTCTATGCTTTCCCAATACTCTACGCATTAGTTGGTTGGTTGGGAATATCGAAGTAGAAGGGGACATTAGAATAGGAATCCATTTAGAATCGGTCACTGATTTGACGTGTAAAAAATGAAAAGACGAGTGTCGGCTGCGTGATTATGCGAGGCCCATGAAGAAACATGCAATATTTTTAAATATTATTTTTATTGCGTTCTGTGCTTTCCCAATACTCTACGCATTAGTTGGTTGGTTGGGAATTTCGAAGTAGAAGGGGACATTAGAATAGGAATCCATTTAGAATCGGTCACTGATTTGACGTGTAAAAAATGAAAAGACGAGTGTCGACTGCGCGATTATGCGAGGCCCATGAAGAAACATGCAATATTTTTAAATATTATTTTTATTGCGTTCTGTGCTTTCCCAATACTCTACGCATTAGTTGGTTGGTTGGGAATATCGAAGTAGAAGGGGACATTAGGATGGGAATCCATTTAGAATCGGTCACTGATTTGACGTGTAAAAAATGAAAAGACGAGTGTCGGCTGCGCGATTATGCGAGGCCCATGAAGAAACATGCAATATTTTTAAATAATATTTTTATTGCGCTCTATGCTTTCCCAATACTCTACGCATTAGTTGGTTGGTTGGGAATATCGAAGTAGAAGGGGACATTAGAATAGGAATCCATTTAGAATCGGTCACTGATTTGACGTGTAAAAAATGAAAAGACGAGTGTCGGCTGCGTGATTATGCGAGGCCCATGAAGAAACATGCAATATTTTTAAATATTATTTTTATTGCGTTCTGTGCTTTCCCAATACTCTACGCATTAGTTGGTTGGTTGGGAATATCGAAGTAGAAGGGGACATTAGAATGGGAATCCATTTAGAATCGGTCACTGATTTGACGTGTAAAAAATGAAAAGACGTGTGTCGACTGCGCCATTATGCGAGGCCCATGAAGAAGCATGCAATATTTTTAAATAATATTTTTATTGCGCTCTATGCTTTCCCAATACTCTACGCATTAGTTGGTTGGTTGGGAATATCGAAGTAGAAGGGGACATTAGAATAGGAATCCATTTAGAATCGGTCACTGATTTGACGTGTAAAAAATGAAAAGACGAGTGTCGACTGCGCGATTATGCGAGGCCCATGAAGAAACATGCAATATTTTTAAATATTATTTTTATTGCGTTCTGTGCTTTCCCAATACTCTACGCATTAGTTGGTTGGTTGGGAATATCGAAGTAGAAGGGGACATTAGGATGGGAATCCATTTAGAATCGGTCACTGATTTGACGTGTAAAAAATGAAAAGACGAGTGTCGGCTGCGCGATTATGCGAGGCCCATGAAGAAACATGCAATATTTTTAAATAATATTTTTATTGCGCTCTATGCTTTCCCAATACTCTACGCATTAGTTGGTTGGTTGGGAATATCGAAGTAGAAGGGGACATTAGAATAGGAATCCATTTAGAATCGGTCACTGATTTGACGTGTAAAAAATGAAAAGACGAGTGTCGGCTGCGTGATTATGCGAGGCCCATGAAGAAACATGCAATATTTTTAAATATTATTTTTATTGCGTTCTGTGCTTTCCCAATACTCTACGCATTAGTTGGTTGGTTGGGAATATCGAAGTAGAAGGGGACATTAGAATGGGAATCCATTTAGAATCGGTCACTGATTTGACGTGTAAAAAATGAAAAGACGTGTGTCGACTGCGCCATTATGCGAGGCCCATGAAGAAGCATGCAATATTTTTAAATAATATTTTTATTGCGCTCTATGCTTTCCCAATACTCTACGCATTAGTTGGTTGGTTGGGAATATCGAAGTAGAAGGGGACATTAGAATAGGAATCCATTTAGAATCGGTCACTGATTTGACGTGTAAAAAATGAAAAGACGAGTGTCGGCTGCGCGATTATGCGAGGCCCATGAAGAAACATGCAATATTTTTAAATAATATTTTTATTGCGCTCTATGCTTTCCCAATACTCTACGCATTAGTTGGTTGGTTGGGAATATCGAAGTAGAAGGGGACATTAGAATAGGAATCCATTTAGAATCGGTCACTGATTTGACGTGTAAAAAATGAAAAGACGAGTGTCGGCTGCGTGATTATGCGAGGCCCATGAAGAAACATGCAATATTTTTAAATATTATTTTTATTGCGTTCTGTGCTTTCCCAATACTCTACGCATTAGTTGGTTGGTTGGGAATATCGAAGTAGAAGGGGACATTAGAATGGGAATCCATTTAGAATCGGTCACTGATTTGACGTGTAAAAAATGAAAAGACGTGTGTCGACTGCGCCATTATGCGAGGCCCATGAAGAAGCATGCAATATTTTTAAATAATATTTTTATTGCGCTCTATGCTTTCCCAATACTCTACGCATTAGTTGGTTGGTTGGGAATATCGAAGTAGAAGGGGACATTAGAATGGGAATCCATTTAGAGTCGGTCACTGATTTGACGTGTAAAAAATGAAAAGACGAGTGTCGGCTGCGCGATTATGCGAGGCCCATGAAGAAACATGCAATATTTTTAAATAATATTTTTATTGCGCTCTATGCTTTCCCAATACTCTACGCATTAGTTGGTTTGTTGGGAATATCGAAGTTGAAGGGGACATTAGAATAGGAATCCATTTAGAGTCGGTCACTGATTTGACGTGTAAAAGCCGAAAAGACGAGTGTCGGCTGCGCGATTATGCGAGGCCCATGAGAAACATGCAATATTTTTAAATATTATTTTTATTGCGTTCTGTGCTTTCCCAATACTCTACGCATTAGTTGGTTGGTTGGGAATATCGAAGTAGAAGGGGACATTAGAATGGGAATCCATTTAGAATCGGTCACTAATTTGACGTGTAAAAAATGAAAAGACGAGTGTCGGCTGCGCGATTATGCGAGGCCCATGAAGAAACATGCAATATTTTTAAATAATATTTTTATTGCGCTCTATGCTTTCCCAATACTCTACGCATTAGTTGGTTGGTTGGGAATATCGAAGTAGAAGGGGACATTAGAATAGGAATCCATTTAGAATCGGTCACTGATTTGACGTGTAAAAAATGAAAAGACGAGTGTCGGCTGCGTGATTATGCGAGGCCCATGAAGAAACATGCAATATTTTTAAATATTATTTTTATTGCGTTCTGTGCTTTCCCAATACTCTACGCATTAGTTGGTTGGTTGGGAATATCGAAGTAGAAGGGGACATTAGAATGGGAATCCATTTAGAATCGGTCACTGATTTGACGTGTAAAAAATGAAAAGACGTGTGTCGACTGCGCCATTATGCGAGGCCCATGAAGAAGCATGCAATATTTTTAAATAATATTTTTATTGCGCTCTATGCTTTCCCAATACTCTACGCATTAGTTGGTTGGTTGGGAATATCGAAGTAGAAGGGGACATTAGAATAGGAATCCATTTAGAATCGGTCACTGATTTGACGTGTAAAAAATGAAAAGACGAGTGTCGGCTGCGCGATTATGCGAGGCCCATGAAGAAACATGCAATATTTTTAAATAATATTTTTATTGCGCTCTATGCTTTCCCAATACTCTACGCATTAGTTGGTTGGTTGGGAATATCGAAGTAGAAGGGGACATTAGAATAGGAATCCATTTAGAATCGGTCACTGATTTGACGTGTAAAAAATGAAAAGACGAGTGTCGGCTGCGTGATTATGCGAGGCCCATGAAGAAACATGCAATATTTTTAAATATTATTTTTATTGCGTTCTGTGCTTTCCCAATACTCTACGCATTAGTTGGTTGGTTGGGAATATCGAAGTAGAAGGGGACATTAGAATGGGAATCCATTTAGAATCGGTCACTGATTTGACGTGTAAAAAATGAAAAGACGTGTGTCGACTGCGCCATTATGCGAGGCCCATGAAGAAGCATGCAATATTTTTAAATAATATTTTTATTGCGCTCTATGCTTTCCCAATACTCTACGCATTAGTTGGTTGGTTGGGAATATCGAAGTAGAAGGGGACATTAGAATGGGAATCCATTTAGAGTCGGTCACTGATTTGACGTGTAAAAAATGAAAAGACGAGTGTCGGCTGCGCGATTATGCGAGGCCCATGAAGAAACATGCAATATTTTTAAATAATATTTTTATTGCGCTCTATGCTTTCCCAATACTCTACGCATTAGTTGGTTTGTTGGGAATATCGAAGTTGAAGGGGACATTAGAATAGGAATCCATTTAGAGTCGGTCACTGATTTGACGTGTAAAAGCCGAAAAGACGAGTGTCGGCTGCGCGATTATGCGAGGCCCATGAGAAACATGCAATATTTTTAAATATTATTTTTATTGCGTTCTGTGCTTTCCCAATACTCTACGCATTAGTTGGTTGGTTGGGAATATCGAAGTAGAAGGGGACATTAGAATGGGAATCCATTTAGAATCGGTCACTAATTTGACGTGTAAAAAATGAAAAGACGAGTGTCGGCTGCGCGATTATGCGAGGCCCATGAAGAAACATGCAATATTTTTAAATAATATTTTTATTGCGCTCTATGCTTTCCCAATACTCTACGCATTAGTTGGTTGGTTGGGAATATCGAAGTAGAAGGGGACATTAGAATAGGAGTCCATTTAGAGTCGGTCACTGATTTGACGTGTAAAAAATGAGAAGACGAGTGTCGGCTGCGCGATTATGCGAGGCCCATGAAGAAACATGCAATATTTCTAAATAATATTTTTATTGCGCTCTATGATTTCCCAATACTCTACGCATTAGTTGGTTAGTTGGGAATATCGAAGTAGAAGGGGACATTAGAATGGGAATCCATTTAGAATCGGTCACTGATTTGACATGTAAAAATGAAAAGACGAGTGTCGGCTGCGCGATTATGCGAGGCCCATGAAGAAACATGCAATATTTTTAAATAATATTTTTATTGCGCTCTATGCTTTCCCAATACTCTACGCATTAGTTGGTTGGTTGGGAATATCGAAGTAGAAGGGGACATTAGAATAGGAATCCATTTAGAGTCGGTCACTGATTTGACGTGTAAAGCCGAAAAGACGAGTGTCGACTGCGCGATTATGCGAGGCCCATGAAGAAACATGCAATATTTTTAAATATTATTTTTATTGCGTTCTGTGCTTTCCCAATACTCTACGCATTAGTTGGTTGGTTGGGAATATCGAAGTAGATGGGGACATTAGAATGGGAATCCATTTAGAATCGGTCACTGATTTGACGTGTAAAAATGAAAAGACGAGTGTCGGCTGCGCGATTATGCGAGGCCCATGAGAAACATGCAATATTTTTAAATATTATTTTTATTGCGTTCTGTGCTTTCCCAATACTCTACGCATTAGTTGGTTGGTTGGGAATATCGAAGTAGAAGGGGACATTAGACTGGGAATCCATTTAGAATCGGTCACTGATTTGACATGTAAAAATGAAAAGACGAGTGTCGGCTGCGCGATTATGCGAGGCCCATGAAGAAACATGCAATATTTTTAAATAATATTTTTATTGCGCTCTATGCTTTCCCAATACTCTACGCATTAGTTGGTTAGTTGGGAATATCGAAGTAGAAGGGGACATTAGAATGGGAATCCATTTAGAATCGGTCACTGATTTGACATGTAAAAATGAAAAGACGAGTGTCGGCTGCGCGATTATGCGAGGCCCATGAAGAAACATGCAATATTTCTAAATAATATTTTTATTGCGCTCTATGCTTTCCCAATACTCTACGCATTAGTTGGTTGGTTGGGAATATCGAAGTAGAAGGGGACATTAGAATAGGAATCCATTTAGAGTCGGTCACTGATTTGACGTGTAAAGCCGAAAAGACGAGTGTCGACTGCGCGATTATGCGAGGCCCATGAAGAAACATGCAATATTTTTAAATATTATTTTTATTGCGTTCTATGATTTCCCAATACTCTACGCATTAGTTGGTTGGTTGGGAATATCGAAGTAGAAGGGGACATTAGAATAGGAATCCATTTAGAGTCGGTCACTGATTTGACGTGTAAAAAATGAAAAGACGTGTGTCGACTGCGCCATTATGCGAGGCCCATGAAGAAGCATGCAATATTTTTAAATAATATTTTTATTGCGCTCTATGCTTTCCCAATACTCTACGCATTAGTTGGTTGGTTGGGAATATCGAAGTAGAAGGGGACATTAGAATAGGAATCCATTTAGAGTCGGTCACTGATTTGACGTGTAAAAAATGAGAAGACGAGTGTCGGCTGCGCGATTATGCGAGGCCCATGAAGAAACATGCAATATTTTTAAATAATATTTTTATTGCGCTCTATGCTTTCCCAATACTCTACGCATTAGTTGGTTGGTTGGGAATATCGAAGTAGAAGGGGACATTAGAATAGGAATCCATTTAGAGTCGGTCACTGATTTGACGTGTAAAGCCGAAAAGACGAGTGTCGACTGCGCGATTATGCGAGGCCCATGAAGAAACATGCAATATTTTTAAATATTATTTTTATTGCGTTCTGTGCTTTCCCAATACTCTACGCATTAGTTGGTTGGTTGGGAATATCGAAGTAGATGGGGACATTAGAATGGGAATCCATTTAGAATCGGTCACTGATTTGACGTGTAAAAATGAAAAGACGAGTGTCGGCTGCGCGATTATGCGAGGCCCATGAGAAACATGCAATATTTTTAAATATTATTTTTATTGCGTTCTGTGCTTTCCCAATACTCTACGCATTAGTTGGTTGGTTGGGAATATCGAAGTAGAAGGGGACATTAGAATAGGAATCCATTTAGAGTCGGTCACTGATTTGACGTGTAAAAAATGAAAAGACGTGTGTCGACTGCGCCATTATGCGAGGCCCATGAAGAAGCATGCAATATTTTTAAATAATATTTTTATTGCGCTCTATGCTTTCCCAATACTCTACGCATTAGTTGGTTGGTTGGGAATATCGAAGTAGAAGGGGACATTAGAATAGGAATCCATTTAGAGTCGGTCACTGATTTGACGTGTAAAAAATGAGAAGACGAGTGTCGGCTGCGCGATTATGCGAGGCCCATGAAGAAACATGCAATATTTTTAAATAATATTTTTATTGCGCTCTATGCTTTCCCAATACTCTACGCATTAGTTGGTTGGTTGGGAATATCGAAGTAGAAGGGGACATTAGAATAGGAATCCATTTAGAGTCGGTCACTGATTTGACGTGTAAAGCCGAAAAGACGAGTGTCGACTGCGCGATTATGCGAGGCCCATGAAGAAACATGCAATATTTTTAAATATTATTTTTATTGCGTTCTGTGCTTTCCCAATACTCTACGCATTAGTTGGTTGGTTGGGAATATCGAAGTAGATGGGGACATTAGAATGGGAATCCATTTAGAATCGGTCACTGATTTGACGTGTAAAAATGAAAAGACGAGTGTCGGCTGCGCGATTATGCGAGGCCCATGAGAAACATGCAATATTTTTAAATATTATTTTTATTGCGTTCTGTGCTTTCCCAATACTCTACGCATTAGTTGGTTGGTTGGGAATATCGAAGTAGAAGGGGACATTAGACTGGGAATCCATTTAGAATCGGTCACTGATTTGACATGTAAAAATGAAAAGACGAGTGTCGGCTGCGCGATTATGCGAGGCCCATGAAGAAACATGCAATATTTTTAAATAATATTTTTATTGCGCTCTATGCTTTCCCAATACTCTACGCATTAGTTGGTTAGTTGGGAATATCGAAGTAGAAGGGGACATTAGAATGGGAATCCATTTAGAATCGGTCACTGATTTGACATGTAAAAATGAAAAGACGAGTGTCGGCTGCGCGATTATGCGAGGCCCATGAAGAAACATGCAATATTTCTAAATAATATTTTTATTGCGCTCTATGCTTTCCCAATACTCTACGCATTAGTTGGTTGGTTGGGAATATCGAAGTAGAAGGGGACATTAGAATAGGAATCCATTTAGAGTCGGTCACTGATTTGACGTGTAAAGCCGAAAAGACGAGTGTCGACTGCGCGATTATGCGAGGCCCATGAAGAAACATGCAATATTTTTAAATATTATTTTTATTGCGTTCTATGATTTCCCAATACTCTACGCATTAGTTGGTTGGTTGGGAATATCGAAGTAGAAGGGGACATTAGAATAGGAATCCATTTAGAGTCGGTCACTGATTTGACGTGTAAAAAATGAAAAGACGTGTGTCGACTGCGCCATTATGCGAGGCCCATGAAGAAGCATGCAATATTTTTAAATAATATTTTTATTGCGCTCTATGCTTTCCCAATACTCTACGCATTAGTTGGTTGGTTGGGAATATCGAAGTAGAAGGGGACATTAGAATAGGAATCCATTTAGAGTCGGTCACTGATTTGACGTGTAAAAAATGAGAAGACGAGTGTCGGCTGCGCGATTATGCGAGGCCCATGAAGAAACATGCAATATTTCTAAATAATCTTTTTATTGCGCTCTATGATTTCCCAATACTCTACGCATTAGTTGGTTAGTTGGGAATATCGAAGTAGAAGGGGACATTAGAATGGGAATCCATTTAGAGTCGGTCACTGATTTGACGTGTAAAAAATGAAAAGACGAGTGTCGGCTGCGCGATTATGCGAGGCCCATGAAGAAACATGCAATATTTTTAAATAATATTTTTATTGCGCTCTATGCTTTCCCAATACTCTACGCATTAGTTGGTTTGTTGGGAATATCGAAGTTGAAGGGGACATTAGAATAGGAATCCATTTAGAGTCGGTCACTGATTTGACGTGTAAAAGCCGAAAAGACGAGTGTCGGCTGCGCGATTATGCGAGGCCCATGAGAAACATGCAATATTTTTAAATATTATTTTTATTGCGTTCTGTGCTTTCCCAATACTCTACGCATTAGTTGGTTGGTTGGGAATATCGAAGTAGAAGGGGACATTAGAATGGGAATCCATTTAGAATCGGTCACTAATTTGACGTGTAAAAAATGAAAAGACGAGTGTCGGCTGCGCGATTATGCGAGGCCCATGAAGAAACATGCAATATTTTTAAATAATATTTTTATTGCGCTCTATGCTTTCCCAATACTCTACGCATTAGTTGGGTGGTTGGGAATATCGAAGTAGAAGAGGGCATTAGAATAGGAATCAATTTAGAGTCGGTCACTGATTTGACGTGTAAAAGCCGAAAAGACGAGTGTCGACTGCGCGATTTTGCGAGGCCCATGAGAAACATGCAATATTTTTAAATATTATTTTTATTGCGTTCTGTGCTTTCCCAATACTCTACGCATTAGTTGGTTGGTTGGGAATATCGAAGTAGAAGGGGACATTAGAATAGGAGTCCATTTAGAGTCGGTCACTGATTTGACGTGTAAAAAATGAGAAGACGAGTGTCGGCTGCGCGATTATGCGAGGCCCATGAAGAAACATGCAATATTTCTAAATAATATTTTTATTGCGCTCTATGATTTCCCAATACTCTACGCATTAGTTGGTTAGTTGGGAATATCGAAGTAGAAGGGGACATTAGAATGGGAATCCATTTAGAATCGGTCACTGATTTGACATGTAAAAATGAAAAGACGAGTGTCGGCTGCGCGATTATGCGAGGCCCATGAAGAAACATGCAATATTTGTAAATAATATTTTTATTGCGCTCTATGCTTTCCCAATACTCTACGCATTAGTTGGTTGGTTGGGAATATCGAAGTAGAAGGGGACATTAGAATAGGAATCCATTTAGAGTCGGTCACTGATTTGACGTGTAAAAAATGAGAAGACGAGTGTCGGCTGCGCGATTATGCGAGGCCCATGAAGAAACATGCAATATTTCTAAATAATATTTTTATTGCGCTCTATGATTTCCCAATACTCTACGCATTAGTTGGTTAGTTGGGAATATCGAAGTAGAAGGGGACATTAGAATGGGAATCCATTTAGAATCGGTCACTGATTTGACATGTAAAAATGAAAAGACGAGTGTCGGCTGCGCGATTATGCGAGGCCCATGAAGAAACATGCAATATTTTTAAATATTATTTTTATTGCGTTCTGTGCTTTCCCAATACTCTACGCATTAGTTGGTTGGTTGGGAATATCGAAGTAGATGGGGACATTAGAATGGGAATCCATTTAGAATCGGTCACTGATTTGACGTGTAAAAATGAAAAGACGAGTGTCGGCTGCGCGATTATGCGAGGCCCATGAGAAACATGCAATATTTTTAAATATTATTTTTATTGCGTTCTGTGCTTTCCCAATACTCTACGCATTAGTTGGTTGGTTGGGAATATCGAAGTAGAAGGGGACATTAGACTGGGAATCCATTTAGAATCGGTCACTGATTTGACATGTAAAAATGAAAAGACGAGTGTCGGCTGCGCGATTATGCGAGGCCCATGAAGAAACATGCAATATTTTTAAATAATATTTTTATTGCGCTCTATGCTTTCCCAATACTCTACGCATTAGTTGGTTAGTTGGGAATATCGAAGTAGAAGGGGACATTAGAATGGGAATCCATTTAGAATCGGTCACTGATTTGACATGTAAAAATGAAAAGACGAGTGTCGGCTGCGCGATTATGCGAGGCCCATGAAGAAACATGCAATATTTTTAAATAATATTTTTATTGCGCTCTATGCTTTCCCAATACTCTACGCATTAGTTGGTTGGTTGGGAATATCGAAGTAGAAGGGGACATTAGAATAGGAATCCATTTAGAGTCGGTCACTGATTTGACGTGTAAAAAATGAGAAGACGAGTGTCGGCTGCGCGATTATGCGAGGCCCATGAAGAAACATGCAATATTTCTAAATAATATTTTTATTGCGCTCTATGATTTCCCAATACTCTACGCATTAGTTGGTTAGTTGGGAATATCGAAGTAGAAGGGGACATTAGAATGGGAATCCATTTAGAATCGGTCACTGATTTGACATGTAAAAATGAAAAGACGAGTGTCGGCTGCGCGATTATGCGAGGCCCATGAAGAAACATGCAATATTTTTAAATATTATTTTTATTGCGTTCTGTGCTTTCCCAATACTCTACGCATTAGTTGGTTGGTTGGGAATATCGAAGTAGATGGGGACATTAGAATGGGAATCCATTTAGAATCGGTCACTGATTTGACGTGTAAAAATGAAAAGACGAGTGTCGGCTGCGCGATTATGCGAGGCCCATGAGAAACATGCAATATTTTTAAATATTATTTTTATTGCGTTCTGTGCTTTCCCAATACTCTACGCATTAGTTGGTTGGTTGGGAATATCGAAGTAGAAGGGGACATTAGACTGGGAATCCATTTAGAATCGGTCACTGATTTGACATGTAAAAATGAAAAGACGAGTGTCGGCTGCGCGATTATGCGAGGCCCATGAAGAAACATGCAATATTTTTAAATAATATTTTTATTGCGCTCTATGCTTTCCCAATACTCTACGCATTAGTTGGTTAGTTGGGAATATCGAAGTAGAAGGGGACATTAGAATGGGAATCCATTTAGAATCGGTCACTGATTTGACATGTAAAAATGAAAAGACGAGTGTCGGCTGCGCGATTATGCGAGGCCCATGAAGAAACATGCAATATTTTTAAATAATATTTTTATTGCGCTCTATGCTTTCCCAATACTCTACGCATTAGTTGGTTGGTTGGGAATATCGAAGTAGAAGGGGACATTAGAATAGGAATCCAATTAGAGTCGGTCACTGATTTGACGTGTAAAGCCGAAAAGACGAGTGTCGACTGCGCGATTATGCGAGGCCCATGAAGAAACATGCAATATTTTTAAATATTATTTTTATTGCGTTCTGTGCTTTCCCAATACTCTACGCATTAGTTGGTTGGTTGGGAATATCGAAGTAGAAGGGGACATTAGAATGGGAATCCATTTAGAATCGGTCACTGATTTGACATGTAAAAATGAAAAGACGAGTGTCGGCTGCGCGATTATGCGAGGCCCATGAAGAAACATGCAATATTTTTAAATAATATTTTTATTGCGCTCTATGCTTTCCCAATACTCTACGCATTAGTTGGTTGGTTGGGAATATCGAAGTAGAAGGGGACATTAGAATAGGAATCCATTTAGAGTCGGTCACTGATTTGACGTGTAAAGCCGAAAAGACGAGTGTCGACTGCGCGATTATGCGAGGCCCATGAAGAAACATGCAATATTTTTAAATATTATTTTTATTGCGTTCTGTGCTTTCCCAATACTCTACGCATTAGTTGGTTGGTTGGGAATATCGAAGTAGAAGGGGACATTAGAATGGGAATCCATTTAGAATCGGTCACTGATTTGACATGTAAAAATGAAAAGACGAGTGTCGGCTGCGCGATTATGCGAGGCCCATGAAGAAACATGCAATATTTTTAAATAATATTTTTATTGCGCTCTATGCTTTCCCAATACTCTACGCATTAGTTGGTTGGTTGGGAATATCGAAGTAGAAGGGGACATTAGAATGGGAATCCATTTAGAATCGGTCACTGATTTGACGTGTAAAAATGAAAAGACGAGTGTCGGCTGCGCGATTATGCGAGGCCCATGAGAAACATGCAATATTTTTAAATATTATTTTTATTGCGTTCTGTGCTTTCCCAATACTCTACGCATTAGTTGGTTGGTTGGGAATATCGAAGTAGAAGGGGACATTAGAATGGGAATCCATTTAGAATCGGTCACTGATTTGACATGTAAAAATGAAAAGACGAGTGTCGGCTGCGCGATTATGCGAGGCCCATGAAGAAACATGCAATATTTTTAAATAATATTTTTATTGCGCTCTATGCTTTCCCAATACGCTACGCATTAGTTGGTTGGTTGGGAATATCGAAGTAGAAGGGGACATTAGAATGGGAATCCATTTAGAATCGGTCACTGATTTGACGTGTAAAAATGAAAAAAACGAGTGTCGGCTGCGCGATTATGCGAGGCCCATGAGAAACATGCAATATTTTAAAATATTATTTTTATTGCGTTCTGTGCTTTCCCAATACTCTACGCATTAGTTGGTTGGTTGGGAATATCGAAGTAGAAGGGGACATTAGAATAGGAATCCATTTAGAGTCGGTCACTGATTTGACGTGTAAAAAATGAGAAGACGAGTGTCGGCTGCGCGATTATGCGAGGCCCATGAAGAAACATGCAATATTTCTAAATAATATTTTTATTGCGCTCTATGCTTTCCCAATACTCTACGCATTAGTTGGTTGGTTGGGAATATCGAAGTAGAAGGGGACATTAGAATAGGAATCCATTTAGAGTCGGTCACTGATTTGACGTGTAAAGCCGAAAAGACGAGTGTCGACTGCGCGATTATGCGCGGCCCATGAAGAAACATGCAATATTTTTAAATATTATTTTTATTGCGTTCTGTGCTTTCCCAATACTCTACGCATTAGTTGGTTGGTTGGGAATATCGAAGTAGAAGGGGACATTAGAATAGGAATCCATTTAGAGTCGGTCACTGATTTGACGTGTAAAGCCGAAAAGACGAGTGTCGGCTGCGCGATTATGCGAGGCCCATGAAGAAACATGCAATATTTTTAAATATTATTTTTATTGCGTTCTGTGCTTTCCCAATACTCTACGCATTAGTTGGTTGGTTGGGAATATCGAAGTAGATGGGGACATTAGAATGGGAATCCATTTAGAATCGGTCACTGATTTGACGTGTAAAAATGAAAAGACGAGTGTCGGCTGCGCGATTATGCGAGGCCCATGAGAAACATGCAATATTTTAAAATATTATTTTTATTGCGTTCTGTGCTTTCCCAATACTCTACGCATTAGTTGGTTGGTTGGGAATATCGAAGTAGAAGGGGACATTAGAATAGGAATCCATTTAGAGTCGGTCACTGATTTGACGTGTAAAAAATGAGAAGACGAGTGTCGGCTGCGCGATTATGCGAGGCCCATGAAGAAACATGCAATATTTCTAAATAATATTTTTATTGCGCTCTATGCTTTCCCAATACTCTACGCATTAGTTGGTTGGTTGGGAATATCGAAGTAGAAGGGGACATTAGAATAGGAATCCATTTAGAGTCGGTCACTGATTTGACGTGTAAAGCCGAAAAGACGAGTGTCGACTGCGCGATTATGCGCGGCCCATGAAGAAACATGCAATATTTTTAAATATTATTTTTATTGCGTTCTGTGCTTTCCCAATACTCTACGCATTAGTTGGTTGGTTGGGAATATCGAAGTAGAAGGGGACATTAGAATAGGAATCCATTTAGAGTCGGTCACTGATTTGACGTGTAAAGCCGAAAAGACGAGTGTCGACTGCGCGATTATGCGCGGCCCATGAAGAAACATGCAATATTTTTAAATATTATTTTTATTGCGTTCTGTGCTTTCCCAATACTCTACGCATTAGTTGGTTGGTTGGGAATATCGAAGTAGAAGGGGACATTAGAATAGGAATCCATTTAGAGTCGGTCACTGATTTGACGTGTAAAGCCGAAAAGACGAGTGTCGGCTGCGCGATTATGCGAGGCCCATGAAGAAACATGCAATATTTCTAAATAATATTTTTATTGCGCTCTATGCTTTCCCAATACTCTACGCATTAGTTGGTTGGTTGGGAATATCGAAGTAGAAGGGGACATTAGAATAGGAATCCATTTAGAGTCGGTCACTGATTTGACGTGTAAAGCCGAAAAGACGAGTGTCGACTGCGCGATTATGCGCGGCCCATGAAGAAACATGCAATATTTTTAAATATTATTTTTATTGCGTTCTGTGCTTTCCCAATACTCTACGCATTAGTTGGTTGGTTGGGAATATCGAAGTAGAAGGGGACATTAGAATAGGAATCCATTTAGAGTCGGTCACTGATTTGACGTGTAAAAAATGAGAAGACGAGTGTCGGCTGCGCGATTATGCGAGGCCCACGAAGAAACATGCAATATTTCTAAATAATATTTTTATTGCGCTCTATGATTTCCCAATACTCTACGCATTAGTTGGTTAGTTGGGAATATCGAAGTAGAAGGGGACATTAGAATGGGAATCCATTTAGAGTCGGTCACTGATTTGACGTGTAAAAGCCGAAAAGACGAGTGTCGACTGCGCGATTATGCTAGGCCCATGAGAAACATGCAATATTTTTAAATATTATTTTTATTGCGTTCTGTGCTTTCCCAATACTCTACGCATTAGTTGGTTGGTTGGGAATATCGAAGTGGAAGGGGACATTAGAATGGGAATCCATTTAGAATCGGTCACTGATTTGACGTGTAAAAATGAAAAGACGAGTGTCGGCTGCGCGATTATGCGAGGCCCATGAAGAAACATGCAATATTTTTAAATAATATTTTTATTGCGCTCTATGCTTTCCCAATACTCTACGCATTAGTTGGTTGGTTGGGAATATCGAAGTAGAAGGGGACATTAGAATGGGAATCCATTTAGAATCGGTCACTGATTTGACGTGTAAAGCCGAAAAGACGAGTGTCGACTGCGCGATTATGCGCGGCCCATGAAGAAACATGCAATATTTTTAAATATTATTTTTATTGCGTTCTGTGCTTTCCCAATACTCTACGCATTAGTTGGTTGGTTGGGAATATCGAAGTAGAAGGGGACATTAGAATAGGAATCCATTTAGAGTCGGTCACTGATTTGACGTGTAAAGCCGAAAAGACGAGTGTCGACTGCGCGATTATGCGCGGCCCATGAAGAAACATGCAATATTTTTAAATATTATTTTTATTGCGTTCTGTGCTTTCCCAATACTCTACGCATTAGTTGGTTGGTTGGGAATATCGAAGTAGAAGGGGACATTAGAATAGGAATCCATTTAGAGTCGGTCACTGATTTGACGTGTAAAAAATGAGAAGACGAGTGTCGGCTGCGCGATTATGCGAGGCCCACGAAGAAACATGCAATATTTCTAAATAATATTTTTATTGCGCTCTATGATTTCCCAATACTCTACGCATTAGTTGGTTAGTTGGGAATATCGAAGTAGAAGGGGACATTAGAATGGGAATCCATTTAGAGTCGGTCACTGATTTGACGTGTAAAAGCCGAAAAGACGAGTGTCGACTGCGCGATTATGCGAGGCCCATGAGAAACATGCAATATTTTTAAATATTATTTTTATTGCGTTCTGTGCTTTCCCAATACTCTACGCATTAGTTGGTTGGTTGGGAATATCGAAGTGGAAGGGGACATTAGAATGGGAATCCATTTAGAATCGGTCACTGATTTGACGTGTAAAAATGAAAAGACGAGTGTCGGCTGCGCGATTATGCGAGGCCCATGAAGAAACATGCAATATTTTTAAATAATATTTTTATTGCGCTCTATGCTTTCCCAATACTCTACGCATTAGTTGGTTGGTTGGGAATATCGAAGTAGAAGGGGACATTAGAATGGGAATCCATTTAGAATCGGTCACTGATTTGACGTGTAAAGCCGAAAAGACGAGTGTCGACTGCGCGATTATGCGCGGCCCATGAAGAAACATGCAATATTTTTAAATATTATTTTTATTGCGTTCTGTGCTTTCCCAATACTCTACGCATTAGTTGGTTGGTTGGGAATATCGAAGTAGAAGGGGACATTAGAATAGGAATCCATTTAGAGTCGGTCACTGATTTGACGTGTAAAGCCGAAAAGACGAGTGTCGACTGCGCGATTATGCGCGGCCCATGAAGAAACATGCAATATTTTTAAATATTATTTTTATTGCGTTCTGTGCTTTCCCAATACTCTACGCATTAGTTGGTTGGTTGGGAATATCGAAGTAGAAGGGGACATTAGAATAGGAATCCATTTAGAGTCGGTCACTGATTTGACGTGTAAAGCCGAAAAGACGAGTGTCGGCTGCGCGATTATGCGAGGCCCATGAAGAAACATGCAATATTTCTAAATAATATTTTTATTGCGCTCTATGCTTTCCCAATACTCTACGCATTAGTTGGTTGGTTGGGAATATCGAAGTAGAAGGGGACATTAGAATAGGAATCCATTTAGAGTCGGTCACTGATTTGACGTGTAAAGCCGAAAAGACGAGTGTCGACTGCGCGATTATGCACGGCCCATGAAGAAACATGCAATATTTTTAAATATTATTTTTATTGCGTTCTGTGCTTTCCCAATACTCTACGCATTAGTTGGTTGGTTGGGAATATCGAAGTAGAAGGGGACAATTAGAATAGGAATCCATTTAGAGTCGGTCACTGATTTGACGTGTAAAAAATGAGAAGACGAGTGTCGGCTGCGCGATTATGCGAGGCCCACGAAGAAACATGCAATATTTCTAAATAATATTTTTATTGCGCTCTATGATTTCCCAATACTCTACGCATTAGTTGGTTAGTTGGGAATATCGAAGTAGAAGGGGACATTAGAATGGGAATCCATTTAGAGTCGGTCACTGATTTGACGTGTAAAAGCCGAAAAGACGAGTGTCGACTGCGCGATTATGCGAGGCCCATGAAGAAACATGCAATATTTCTAAGTAATATTTTTATTGCGCTCTATGCTTTCCCAATACTCTACGCATTAGTTGGTTGGTTGGGAATATCGAAGTAGAAGGGGACATTAGAATGGGAATCCATTTAGAGTCGGTCACTGATTTGACGTGTAAAAGCCGAAAAGACGAGTGTCGACTGCGCGATTATGCGAGGCCCATGAGAAACATGCAATATTTTTAAATATTATTTTTATTGCGTTCTGTGCTTTCCCAATACTCTACGCATTAGTTGGTTGGTTGGGAATATCGAAGTAGAAGGGGACATTAGAATGGGAATCCATTTAGAATCGGTCACTGATTTGACGTGTAAAAATGAAAAGACGAGTGTCGGCTGCGCGATTATGCGAGGCCCATGAAGAAACATGCAATATTTTTAAATAATATTTTTATTGCGCTCTATGCTTTCCCAATACTCTACGCATTAGTTGGTTGGTTGGGAATATCGAAGTAGAAGGGGACATTAGAATGGGAATCCATTTAGAATCGGTCACTGATTTGACGTGTAAAAATGAAAAAAACGAGTGTCGGCTGCGCGATTATGCGAGGCCCATGAGAAACATGCAATATTTTAAAATATTATTTTTATTGCGTTCTGTGCTTTCCCAATACTCTACGCATTAGTTGGTTGGTTGGGAATATCGAAGTAGAAGGGGACATTAGAATAGGAATCCATTTAGAGTCGGTCACTGATTTGACGTGTAAAAAATGAGAAGACGAGTGTCGGCTGCGCGATTATGCGAGGCCCACGAAGAAACATGCAATATTTCTAAATAATATTTTTATTGCGCTCTATGCTTTCCCAATACTCTACGCATTAGTTGGTTAGTTGGGAATATCGAAGTAGAAGGGGACATTAGAATGGGAATCCATTTAGAGTCGGTCACTGATTTGACGTGTAAAAGCCGAAAAGACGAGTGTCGACTGCGCGATTATGCGAGGCCCATGAGAAACATGCAATATTTCTAAATAATATTTTTATTGCGCTCTATGCTTTCCCAATACTCTACGCATTAGTTGGTTAGTTGGGAATATCGAAGTAGAAGGGGACATTAGAATGGGAATCCATTTAGAGTCGGTCACTGATTTGACGTGTAAAAAATGAGAAGACGAGTGTCGGCTGCGCGATTATGCGAGGCCCATGAAGAAACATGCAATATTTCTAAATAATATTTTTATTGCGCTCTATGCTTTCCCAATACTCTACGCATTAGTTGGTTGGTTGGGAATATCGAAGTAGAAGGGGACATTAGAATAGGAATCCATTTAGAGTCGGTCACTGATTTGACGTGTAAAGCCGAAAAGACGAGTGCCGACTGCGCGATTATGCGCGGCCCATGAAGAAACATGCAATATTTTTAAATATTATTTTTATTGCGTTCTGTGCTTTCCCAATACTCTACGCATTAGTTGGTTGGTTGGGAATATCGAAGTAGAAGGGGACATTAGAATAGGAATCCATTTAGAGTCGGTCACTGATTTGACGTGTAAAGCCGAAAAGACGAGTGTCGACTGCGCGATTATGCGCGGCCCATGAAGAAACATGCAATATTTTTAAATATTATTTTTATTGCGTTCTGTGCTTTCCCAATACTCTACGCATTAGTTGGTTGGTTGGGAATATCGAAGTAGAAGGGGACATTAGAATAGGAATCCATTTAGAGTCGGTCACTGATTTGACGTGTAAAAGCCGAAAAGACGAGTGTCGACTGCGCGATTATGCGAGGCCCATGAAGAAACATGCAATATTTCTAAGTAATATTTTTATTGCGCTCTATGCTTTCCCAATACTCTACGCATTAGTTGGTTGGTTGGGAATATCGAAGTAGAAGGGGACATTAGAATGGGAATCCATTTAGAGTCGGTCACTGATTTGACGTGTAAAAGCCGAAAAGACGAGTGTCGACTGCGCGATTATGCGAGGCCCATGAGAAACATGCAATATTTTTAAATATTATTTTTATTGCGTTCTGTGCTTTCCCAATACTCTACGCATTAGTTGGTTGGTTGGGAATATCGAAGTAGAAGGGGACATTAGAATGGGAATCCATTTAGAATCGGTCACTGATTTGACGTGTAAAAATGAAAAGACGAGTGTCGGCTGCGCGATTATGCGAGGCCCATGAAGAAACATGCAATATTTTTAAATAATATTTTTATTGCGCTCTATGCTTTCCCAATACTCTACGCATTAGTTGGTTGGTTGGGAATATCGAAGTAGAAGGGGACATTAGAATGGGAATCCATTTAGAATCGGTCACTGATTTGACGTGTAAAAATGAAAAAAACGAGTGTCGGCTGCGCGATTATGCGAGGCCCATGAGAAACATGCAATATTTTAAAATATTATTTTTATTGCGTTCTGTGCTTTCCCAATACTCTACGCATTAGTTGGTTGGTTGGGAATATCGAAGTAGAAGGGGACATTAGAATAGGAATCCATTTAGAGTCGGTCACTGATTTGACGTGTAAAAAATGAGAAGACGAGTGTCGGCTGCGCGATTATGCGAGGCCCACGAAGAAACATGCAATATTTCTAAATAATATTTTTATTGCGCTCTATGATTTCCCAATACTCTACGCATTAGTTGGTTAGTTGGGAATATCGAAGTAGAAGGGGACATTAGAATGGGAATCCATTTAGAGTCGGTCACTGATTTGACGTGTAAAAGCCGAAAAGACGAGTGTCGACTGCGCGATTATGCGAGGCCCATGAGAAACATGCAATATTTTTAAATATTATTTTTATTGCGTTCTGTGCTTTCCCAATACTCTACGCATTAGTTGGTTGGTTGGGAATATCGAAGTAGAAGGGGACATTAGAATGGGAATCCATTTAGAATCGGTCACTGATTTGACGTGTAAAAATGAAAAGACGAGTGTCGGCTGCGCGATTATGCGAGGCCCATGAAGAAACATGCAATATTTTTAAATAATATTTTTATTGCGCTCTATGCTTTCCCAATACTCTACGCATTAGTTGGTTGGTTGGGAATATCGAAGTAGAAGGGGACATTAGAATAGGAATCCATTTAGAGTCGGTCACTGATTTGACGTGTAAAGCCGAAAAGACGAGTGTCGACTGCGCGATTATGCGAGGCCCATGAAGAAACATGCAATATTTTTAAATATTATTTTTATAGCGTTCTGTGCTTTCCCAATACTCTACGCATTAGTTGGTTGGTTGGGAATATCGAAGTAGAAGGGGACATTAGAATGGGAATCCATTTAGAATCGGTCACTGATTTGACGTGTAAAATCCGAAAAGACGAGTGTCGACTGCGCGATTATGCGAGGCCCATCAATATTTTTAAATAATATTTTTATTGCGCTCTGTGCTTTCCCAATACTCTACGCATTAGTTGGTTGGTTTGGCTATCTAATTAAAACGAGGTACACGCGGGTGAAGCTCCTTGCTCTTGCCTTTCGACGTTAACCCGCGGGCAAGAAACTGGCCCAATACTATACCCAATACCCAATACAATACCAAACCAATACAGAACTAGCCTATCTATCTTCATTTTTATGCATTGATATAGGAACAAAGGGCATGATGATCTGTCATGATTTTTAATTCCGTTTTTAATTTTGTTCTATGATTTTTTTAATTTTGTTCTATGAACCACCACTCTCTTCCGATTGTATAGTTTCGATAGATCGATTCAGCGCGGCCCACGGGGCGTTTGTGCATGCACGGTGTCCAGGTTGTTAGCGCTCTAGTTCAGCTCGATCCATTCATTAGACGAATTTGATTCGACCAATCTTTTTGTGTGCAAGTTGAACCCAGTGTGCACCCAGTCCAATGGTCATTTCTTGCTGGTCCCTTGCAATAAGGATTCCGGGTGAGGGGAAGTATACGAATGAGGGCAACAGCTCACTAAGCGCCCTTGTCGACCCATAGCAAGAGGGGTGTGTGTGAGAGAGTCTATTTAGATGGGGGTGTATCATTTTGAAGTTTTGGGGAGTCGAGCAGATAGGAGAGGTTATCTCAGTAGATCGACATATTTGTTCAGAAACTTGGCACTGGGGTAAATTTACAATGCGATACTAACCATGCTACAAATTAACGTGTCATGTGAGGAATACAAATATACCAAACGGAAAGTTCAAAAACGCGTTTACGCTTCAAGCGATGAAACCATGCATTGATAAGGTCACTGTCGAGTTTCGCCAATTCTAACCAAATCACTTTGTACTGTGTATTATTGGATTCCTCATTAAAATAGTATGGGATTAAAAAAGACGAATTTTCAATCACAGAGCACTAGATTGTTTCCACAGCGATTGTTTCGCGTGATTTGATTGTTTGCATTGAAGTCAATGAACAAAGAAACGAAGAATATCTGCAGGGAAGAAAAACAACAAAAAATACTAACAGGACTCTGATTTGATAAAATCAAGACTGAACAAGTTGATGCGACAAAATGAAGGAGAATTAAAGCATTGTGAAGAGGGTGTGTGAGGATGACGACATAATTAATAGGACGCCAGATCAGACAGATCAGACATCCAATTGAGTGGTTCATCTACGAAGATACAATGCACCAAATGGAAACACGATTCTTCAAGGAAAGACCCGTCTAGATAGAAGGTCTACATGACACACTGCAACCTCAGAGGGAGGTGTTCGGCAGTTCAATGTGGGATGCTTGTGGAACGCTGCTCGTCCCGGTCTCTTCGCGATCGATGAGCATGTTCTTATTCGCCCCATTCACGATTGCTCAATGGCAAGACCACGACGACTTGAGCGAATAATTATTCTCCTATCATGACTGTTCAAAAACGCAATGATTACACCAATCAGGGTTTCCCATTTCAAAAACAGTTGAGTCTAAATGAAGAATATAATATAAATATAGGTAAGGAACTAGCAGGGTGTGTTGAGGTTAAACTATGTTATGGTAGGGTGCACACTACGTTTTCAAAGTATGGTTGAGGGGGGCATTCAGTTGCCGGGCACATTTCGGCCCAGGGGGAGCTTTTCAGCCGGCTCAAAGTTCGGTCCAGGGGGAGTTCTGCAGCCGGCTCCAAGTTCGGACCAGGGGGAGCATGATAGCCGGCTCCAAGTTCGGTCCAGGGGAAGCAAGAAAGCCGGCTCCAGATTACATTGAAGCTCGACTTATGTTGGGGAGTGTTAATCGCTACAAAGAGTACTGGCTTATTCAACTTGTAGTTCACTTGACATAGCAATCGATATTGTAACCAAATTCAATTATTCCGTTGCAAAAGGCACTACGCCACTTCGTGGCTCCGTGGTAACTTTTTTCGATCGCTCTCAGCCTCACGAGCCTTTACAACGGAAACGCAAGATACAGTGCGTTCAGAACGTTTTCGAACACTTTCCCGACATCACAAAACGCTTTTCCTGTAATCCCCTACGCTCTCTGAATCATTTTGGAACTTTTCGAAAATTTCGATTTTCCACGTTAAAACGTGTTGGTACACGTTCTGACACGTTTCTGACATCGCAAAACACTTTTCCTGTGATCCCCTACGCTCTCTGAATCATTTTGGAACTTTTCGAAAATTTCGATTTTCCACGTTAAAACGTGTTGGCACACGTTCTGACACGTTTCTGACATCGCAAAACACATTTCCTGTGATCCCCGACACTCATCGGTGCGTTTTGAGAAAGTTCGAAAATTTCGATTTTTCAAGTTAAAACTCGGCAAAACAGGTGAAAACGTGTTTCACGGTACTTAGAAACGTGCCAGGAGCACTTGCGGCACTTGCGAAAAATGCGGCAAAAGGTTTGCCCGCGGCGGGGGTCGAACCTGGGGGTCTCGGATTCAAAGTTTGGCTCGTAACCCACTTGGCTATGGATTTCGTTAATTAAATTTTGTAAAATTTGAAAGGTATTCTGGTCGGGAATCATATGCAAAAGGATTTGGGAGAGAGAGAGATAGCCTGATTTTGAAGCGAAATATAAGGAAAATGCGGAAAACGTGACCGCCGGACGGACAGACACACACACAGACTAGTGTGGTACAAACGAACCATTTTGCAAACTTTCGAGTTCGCGACCGCGCGCGATAAACAAACTCGGTCTAAATGAACGTTCGTTTAGGAGGGTGAAAGTGAACTCGGGGTAAACAAACGTTTGTTTAGCCAGACAATGGCAAACGTTTGCCGTAAACGAATTAGTTCGTTTATATTTCTTCAGACGAAGTGACTAGAACCAGGAACGGGAAAATGGTTTAAATATACTTAGGAAGTCGAAACAACCTTATCCCATGTGAACTACCGTGGTCAGACCAAAGTCCACCGCCTTCCATACACAATCTACCGTGACCCAGATATAGTAACCCGAATTTTTATCATTGCTATTTTCTTAGTTTGTACGAGATGTTCCTTGAATGCTTATTGCCTGAAGGATATACTGCTAGCATACCGGTACGGTCGTCCGGGATACAGTAGTCGAGGCACATTTATCTGATGCATGCATCGTCGTACTGTACGACTCGTACAGTATTCCAGGGTACGGCATCTTATACACAACATGTAAAGTTGGTGCTAAAATAGCCTCGATTATTGGTACAGTAAGTCGATTTACATACCAGGTTGCGGTACTCAATTGCCGATCCGCAAAAAAGTCGGGGTAAACTTCATGATATGACGAAGATAATTGAATTTGCCCGACCCTTTATTTTGCAATTTATTTTTTCGGGTTACTGTACCTCGACTCCTGTGGAATACTGTAAATACACAGTATATCCTTCAGGCAATAAGCATTCAAGGACCATCTCGTACAAACTAAGAAAATAGCAATGATAAAAATTCGGGTTACTGTATCTGGGTTACGGTAGATTGTGTATGGAAGGCGGTGGACTTTGGTCTGACCACGGTAGTTCACATGGGATTAGGTTGTTTCGACTTCCTAAGTATATTTAAACCATTTTCCCGTTCCTGGTTCTGGTCACTTCGTCTGAAGAAATATAAACGAACTAATTCGTTTACGGCAAACGTTTGCCATTGTCTGGCTAAACAAACGTTTGTTTACCCCGAGTTCACTTTCACCCTCCTAAACGAACGTTCATTTAGACCGAGTTTGTTTATCGCGCGCGGTCGCGAATGAATCGGAGTTCGAGTTCATTAGTTCTAGTTCGTTTGCACCACACTAACACAGACACACACACAGACAGACAGACAGACGTTCTGAAATAATAGTCTTTAGTAATATAAATATAGTATAGTTGTAGTCTTTCGATCGGAAACATTACAATACTCACTAGGAGGTCCGCGAACTCGCACCGAGGTTTCCGGGTGAGATATAGTACATTCGATAGAGCTCAGTGAGATTAGGCGAGATTTCGATTTTTAGCTGCTTTCCCTGAAGGAGCTCCGAGTTATTGAGGTCCGAAGTTTGACCTATTTTTGCATAGAATCAACGCGCAATAGAAGGACGCGCCTATCTAATGCATCAAGCTCTCCCGCTTTCATCTCTTTCTGGTGTAGTGGTATCATGCTTGTCTGTCAAAGTTTTGCTCCTGGGTTCGGTCCCCGACGGGGCCACATTTTTTGCTCATTTTTTTCCCAAGCGCCTGATTCCATTTGCATTACAACAGTCAATTTTGATACCGTCGTTCAATTTACATGCATGAAATTTACAAGGATGAAGCGAATGAAGCTTCAATTTGCATGAATGGAGCTAGAAAAAGCGCTGTTCGCGCAGGTTTTCATGCTCTCATCATGTCTTTTGATCCCTTTCGTGTAGTTTCTCATCTCCTTTCCCGTTTCCCCCCTTCCCCCATTTCGTCCGACCCAATTTCCCGAACCGAGTCCAAGCTCTCGGACCATCTTTTCCTAATTCTCGTAAGCGACTGCCTTCAGCTCCACTCCAAGGTTGTACAGACTGGCAAGGCGATCCGGCGTGATTTTTGTCGGCTTTTTCGAATGCTAGCAGTTTGCGCCAGTCGTATCCAGTTGATATCCACCGAAAACGGCGCTTGACCGTCTGGTGATTGCGGGGAATTCCGCTGTCGAGGGCCCAGCGATAGTGGATGGCTTCCTCCACCTGCAGTATAAATACAAAAAATATAACAAAGTCAATATTTTTTCATCGGAAATGAGCGAAAGATGAACTATGAACACAATAGGCAAAATTATCTGGACAAAACTCTGCAGTCCTCGTAGATCCAGAAAAGCGAATCGTCTTTGTCGGCGTGTAGTCGGCCAAATATTTCCGGTCGGCGTTGTCGTTGAGGCAGACATCGGGGTCCACTTGGTCGTCCTCCATCATCAGATCCTCTTCCTCCTCGATATCCAGCTGGTGGATGGTCTCTTGGGTCAGGATTAGGAAAAGATGGTCCGAGAGCTTGGACTCGGTTCGGGAAATTGGGTCGGACGAAATGGGGGAAGGGAGGAAACGGGAAAGGAGATGAGAAACTACACGAAAGGGATCAAAAGAAATGATGAGAGCATGAAAACCTGCGCGAACAGCGCTTTTTCTAGCTCCATTCATGCAAATTGAAGCTTCATTCGCTTCATCCTTGTAAATTTCATGCATGTAAATTGAACGACGGTATCAAAATTGACTGTTGTAATGCAAATGGAATCAGGCGCTTGGGGAAAAATGAGCAAAAAATGTGGCCCCGTCGGGGACCGAACCCAGGAGCAAAACTTTGACAGACAAGCATGATACCACTACACCAGAAAGAGATGAAAGCGGGAGAGCTTGATGCATTAGATAGGCGCGTCCTTCTATTGCGCGTTGATTCTATGCAAAAATAGGTCAAACTTCGGACCTCAATAACTCGGAGCTCCTTCAAGGAAAGCAGCTAAAAATCGAAATCTCGCCTAATCTCACTGAGCTCTATCGAATGTACTATATCTCACCCGGAAACCTCGGTGCGAGTTCGCGGACCTCCCTAGTCAGTGCCCAAATAATACGAAGGTCAGGTGAAACATATCACATGTACCAGATATGTTTTGCATTATGACTCAATTCGTAACACCCACTTCATGTTTTCGATAGGTCTTGTACGGAAGAACATTGGTCGGAAGTATGAGAGAGTCTGAATTTCCCTCCTATCGATTATGCCACGACGGTGGAGGTCTTCAAGAAGAAGGGATTGGAAGGGAATTATGAGATTGCGCGTTTTCGGTTCTTAAAGGGACCTGGCACTGCAAAATAAGTTATTTTTATTTTAAAGAAAATTCTTTTCTGATTAGAATGCAAAAAATCGCATATTTTTACGATTTTTTTGAAATTAGTTATGATTTTTCAAAGTTCGGAATTTGCGTTGATGTACCGAGCGCTACGGTGTTTAGCGCGCTAAACACCGTAGCACCCGGTACGCGAGTACATTTAAAAAAATCATAACTCCTTTCAAAAAATCGTAAAAATATGCGATTTTTTGCATTCTAATCGGAAAAGAATTTTCTTTAAAATAAAAATAACTTATTTTGCAGTGCCAGGTCCCTTTAAGAGCACACAATTTTCTCGACAGAGAATGATATGAGAATACCTCTTTATTTTACACGCTGCATCGTTCCTGCTCCCTTTCTGGATGACTGCTGTGATGTGAGCTTGGTCAGCATCGGGTCTCCAATATGCTTTCTTACTAGTGCAAAGTCGAAAAAATAATGCCAAATAAAACTTATTTATTCATCTTTCCAAGCACACAATTACAATCTAGTCGTCTTTCTATGAGAGAGATCAAATATCACGGGGTTTAGTCAATCTTGAGCCTAGTTTGCAAGTAACTCATAATAGGTACACTAATAGTAAAAAAAGTAGTTATTACAGATCACATAAAATGGCTACGCGTAATGGGAGTTTATTGAACAATATTAGAGGAGCAACAAATGAAAGAGCGAAGTTCAAAGATCAATATTTTCAAGGGAATTTCCGGATTATGATTCAATACGGCCGTAGATTCATGGAGACAACGGCGTCTGAGGAGGGGACGATCCTTGAAATATTAGAAATCATCAACACGCATTGAGATTACATTTGACTGAAGTACGTTGTCCCAGGATATCATTATTAGAGATCGCTTCTCCAACTCTTTGCGAGGGTCCGCCACAGGCCCTGTAGTTCCCATGAGCAAAACATAGCGAGAGAACGCGTAAAATGAGCAGGTCGCAGAACATTTCTCTAAGAAATAAAAACTAGAAGAACCATTCTCCTAGCGCTCTGTGCGAAAACCGTAACTCACATTTTGCCATCGATCGTGTAGTGCGTTTCCGAACCGGCGCCGGCTACCATCACGTTGCCCGACCATCGAATGGAACCGGGTGCTTCCTGAACAGAAATTTGCGGTTACGGTAGGCCGAGAAATCAATGAACTACTGAACTCACGTGAGGTTCGAGTCGCAGTTGAACTTGTGTGGGAGTGCCGATATCGATGGCTTCGAAAACGAATTGGATACGCTGCAATGGAGAGAAATATTTTTGATTCGATTTTAAGAGGTTTAGGAAGGGTGCTAAACCTCCTTATCTCAAAACTCTATTTGAATCAACAAATTACTGATAAAAAAGAGCAAAGAAATTTTGGTTATAAGACAAGAAACTTGGTTGGAAATCATCCCAGAGCTGGATAAATTTACAGAACGGGGTATGGAGTGAGAGAGGGTGCACATCGAAGAGGGAGTTTATCAAGATTTGCACGCTCTCTTGTACTGGCCCCTTTCTGTATCATTGGGATAATGTGAAGGTAGTCCATAAACAACATCAAATTGTTCACCGATCCAATTTCCCACTGCGCGCCGTGCAATGGTCGAAAGCCCGTGTTAGAGTCGCTTCCGGTTATCTGTAATTTAGTATATTTGTACTAATATTGATAATAAAAAAGTAGGAGAAATGTGGAATATTTTTTTCTAAATAAAAAAAATTGCTACCAAAGTACGGATTTATACTGTTCCCATTGGAAATAAAAGATGCGAAACATACAGTAGCGGTCAAAAGTCTTTGGGTGATTTTTAAATCTGATACAACTTTTGAACCCGAAGAAGCTTTGTTTTGATATTGTAGGGCCTTATGTGAAATCCATTGGAGATTACGATGCAACTATGGAGGTGTTGCGAAAAATTCTAAAAAGAATTCTAAAAAGAAATATTCTTAAAAGTAATAAAAATAACATTCTAAAAAGAATTGCCTATATGCGAAGTAATCTAATACGATGTCCGGTCTATCGATCGATAACCGGGACAGTCTACTAGTTTACGATGCTTTGATGATGTAATATCACGAAACACAAGAGGAATTACACTGAGCGCAAGTTTGCCAGATAGTTGGAGAACGGTTCTCTGACATATGAAACCCTGGAGAAAGTTCTCCAGCTAGTTGGAAAAGAGGTTCTCCAGCATTCTAGCAAACGATTTGCCAACTATGGAGAGGGGTCGCGCTTGGGTTGCTCGCTGGCCCCGCCCCTTCTCACTTCTCCTCCCTTCAGCTACCGTAATCCACTTCAAATTGACACCTGTTGTGAGACTGTGTGCAGTAAAATGTATATCATAAGGAAAATATTTGTTTATCGGCTCAAATTGTACAATGGGAAACAACAAATCAGTTAAAACAGCAGAGTGTGTGTGCTTCCGTTAGCGAGTCCACGCTTCATCATAGCGCGTCGCAATCCGCTCCATACGCGTCCTCGTCCGCGCGCGGACGCTGCGGTTCTCCTCGTCGCCGCCAGTAGTAGGGTGTGCATCGCTCTCGTGGCGATTCGGCGCCGGACGAGGCACCTGAAGTCGTGAACATTTGTTTCTCATCTTTATTATAGGCAAAGACCATCCCTGATCTCTCATTTTGTCATACTGTATCTTTTCACAGCCAGAAAGTCAGATACGTGTACACACACTCAAGAATTTGAATGAGTGATAAGAGTCATTTTGGAAATTCTTGTCTTACCCCAGATCAAACAAATACTACAATTCTCTCTCAACTACCTGCATTTCTCTTCCATATGGCATTTACTTTACACGTATGGGAAAGAGAGTATGCGCTCTAGCTGTGAATTGAAACGAAAAAGTTATTCACATGTGAGGGACCATTACTTGATGCTTAATGTTTACATCCCTAACGCTCACTGCACCATTTTCCCATTAGGACTCACCTGTTGCTATATCATGGGCTGCAGCAGCTGCAGCATGGACGGAGCGTGCTGCGGACGACCCTCGTAGCCAAACCGAAGTACTATGACATCTGAAATGAGAGCGATGATTACCACTCCAATTTTACTCTGGTATTTACCGCACGATGTGCGAGAGATTCCCACACTTCGGTCGCGAAGTACGGTAGGCGCCGTAAACATTTTCAACGCAAACGTGCGATGTAAACTGCATTTTCACTCGTGGGGCGCAATATTTTCATCATAGTTTTGCACGGCGCGAAACTAAGTGAAAATGGAGCGATATGCGACATGATTGATCGCGTTATCGATCTTTTTAGGGATGAACCCCCTTTGCCCTCAGCCTCCTTCTCATCGCAGACCAATCATTTAAGGAATAGTCAAAATAAAATTACCTGGTTGGGAAGAGAGTTGTCGGGTCCAGAGGCACAAGAAGGATCGAAGGAGAGGGAACCTTGATACTCACGATTCCTGGAAGACAAGAGTATTAAAGTAATTGTTTATCCTAAATATTGGTGAAAATTATTTTGCAGCTCAATTGACATTTTAAATCAATTTTTGCCGTATGTAAAAGAGTTTCACAACATTAATATTACAATCTCTTTACGCAAATATTGACATCTTTAATTTTCTTTTACAAAATAGTAATTAATTACCTCGCAACCCTGGGCGTCCGCCCACATGATGAAACGGAGAACTCCGTAGCCTCCGACCAGCGTGTAGCGGAGGGACTCGCACTGGGCAATAGCGCAGAGACCGCGGTTGGAGATCTTCTCGGCGTAAAGCTGAGAAAATATGAAATGAGCAACAATAACACAATACAATAAAATTAAGCATGCAAGGATGAAGGAAAAAATAACCTCAACTGTTCCCTCTTCGAATCCGAATCTCTTCTGGACGACGGAGGTGAGCTCCTTGATTCTGCGTCCGCGCCCCCAGAGCACAGACTAGATGCGGGTGGCCATGACGATGACCTCGGCGCGAGCAGGGGTACGACGGATCTGAAATAATTATGTAAAAGTTAGAAAACGATCACTGACGGAAAAAAATGTATTAGGAGAAAAAATTACCAATGAGACGAACCTCGACACCGGAGTAGCCGTCTTCTGCGAGCTCCTTCATGAGGAAGTTGTTAAGCTCAGCCTTGAAGACTCCGTCCTGGACGGCATTCTTCTTCTTGGCAGCGATCGATATCGAGTGCGGGGTGAGCGCGCGCCTTATGCAATCGCTCGCCTCCGGGCAGCTCGATTACCTAAACATGGGGAAAACGGACTAAAAGCGTAGAAGAACCTATTATCAAGGACAATTATTTCTATAACCGAATGAAAAACGGTTCAAATCGGGATCAAACTAGGGAAGAAATAAATGAAAGTACCTCGGGCGGACTGGCCTCCTCCTTGCCGGTATCCTTCATCGCCCGGCGCTGATCGACTCCGCGAAGGGTGGCCATAACGCTGAGCAACAAATTAGAGTAGAAAACCAACAATAATGCATTGCAATTAACGAATAACACAGATAAATTGAAAATTGTGTATTTGAGGAGTGTGGTGTGCCTAGTGCACAGCGTGCACTGCTCGTCTGTATTTTCCCCACACCTTTTCCCGGCTCTAATTCTCCGGCTCCGATCTACAGTACTCCGCATATTAACATACCATGATTGTCTTCCAATATAGCACTTTATAAGTTTGTTTTCTAGCATAAATTCGCATGCCTCTAGATAAATAACATGTGCATGTGTCTACAGTTAACCTAAATGCTTGATATATGGTGAGCAGCACATGTTTGCCATTATGTTGCTCAGATAAGGCATATGATCTCAAATTTACAGAAAGGGGTGGGATGTGAGAAAGTCGGTGAATGTGAGAAAATTCCTCTCGAGTTTGAACGCTTTCGCACTGCTGGCCCCTTTCTGTAGGGTAGACCGATTCGTGGAATGATTTCTCGATTTTCGTTCTAATCTATTAAAGTGGGCACTGAGATTCCTCTCCAAGTGTACGATACATGGCTCAGATCAATACACTAAATAGTGAATGTATTGCCCGGAACAAGTGTATATCGTGCACCTAAGTAACTTCACACTCAGTGTAGCCCTCATTGATTGGAAAAGGGGCGGAGCGCCAAACTGGAAAACCGTTCTCCAGCGCGAATTAGAGAACGTTCTCTAGAATACTGGAGAGTTCGCCCGCGTTGGAAAACCATTCTCCTAGCAAACCCAGCTGGAGAATCATTATCCTAGCAATCTTGCGCTCAGTGTAATAAAGATTCATTAATAGATAACAGGGCAATTAATATAAATAAGTGACGAAATTAGAATAATAAAGAGAGAGAGAAGAATCCTAATGTGGGTTGGAATGCGGGATGAATGGACCGACCTGATCGATGACAGGGACGGTGGTGATCTGCTCGTCAGGTGACGATGACAGGCTCGGATGGCTCGTCTGAGTGACGATGAAAGGGCCAATGAGCGTGCGAGAGGTCTCGCGGATGATGGACGTGTTGAGGACGTCGAAGTTGTCAAGCTCGAGGGCAGGGGCACCTCAAACTTGGGTAATTAAACCTTGTAAGCACTCGTGGACGCGTGAATAATGAAATAACACGGAAAATAATAAAGAAACGAAAGAAAAACGGGCGTTAACGCTGTAGAGAGCAAGAAAAAGGGAAAATATGAAATTTAGCAGAGGCTGGAGTCGGATTACGGTAGGAAGCTTTTGTTCCGTACGGGAGGCCGACACATCCGAACTTAAGCAGTTCGCTGGGTCACACTTCTGATTTGCTCAAGCGTTATTTGTTATTTCATGGTTATTATTGATTTCCGTGATTATTTAGTGATTATTGATGATGAAATGCGTCTTTGAGTTGAGAGAGCAGCGGAAGGAAAAGTCGCTACACTCCTGCCTGAGAAAGAAAAGGGAGATGAATGGATAAGTTGATATTGTCCGATATGATCCAGTGGATGATGGTATTGTGGATTGAGCCCAGACAAGAAAGAGGAACAATAATCTATTTACTTGAGTAACGAAATAACGAAACATAAATAAGCGGGACTAGATTAAGTTACTATATGACAAGGACAAACTAGAAAACAACGGGTGAACACGATAGGGAGACAATTGTTGACAGGCCACTACGTGAATCGGTCCGGGGGTCTAGATGGGAATCGAGGGATCTTCTTCTCCTTGGCTTCGGTGCCGTCGACATTGGAGTAGAGGTGAACCCCCTTGGGGATGAATGGATTGGGGTAAGCTGGGATGGAGACATGGCTCTGAGGCTGAGTGACGATGACAGTTTCGATTCGGGGTGCCTTGGTCTGCTTCACTTGCTTGCCGGGCTCGTGATGACATGCGCCCTGGAATAATGACAATGATTGATTGGACTTCATCGAATGGGGATGAGATTCCTCCCGCCTGGGAGAGAATGGACTGCGCATGAGTTCTGGTGGGACGAAATGCGGAGGAGGGTATGCGCTTACACTGGGAGAGGGGTGATTGAGTTGATAGTGGGGAGCTAGAATGAGCGGATTGTCGTTTGTTCGAGTGACGTGTGTAATGAGTGGCAAATTGTATTCCAACTTGTTCGCAGTGTTGGTGTTGTGCGGGGCACCAGTGATCATAGTTGACATTATCGAGTGACTACAGAGTCTGTTCTTGTGGGATGTTCCGATAACCATGGGTCCGATGCTTGATTGGACAAGAGTGTATCCACTTGACAGTTTGGTTGCTATCGATCCAGAAAGAATGTCATGAGTGTCAACGATGGACAGCAGTAAGTCAGGAGTGACCACAGATGTCAGATGATCGGGGACTGTGCCACATTTGGAACGAATGATGCTACGATCCTCTGAACTGAGGTCATCGAGTACCATGCTCTTGGTTAGAGGAGAGTCCATGACCAGAGCCTCGACTCGGCGCGTACCGTTGGCCGTGATGAGGTTGACATGGACAGTTTCGTGATTCTGTCCACCAGTGATGTTGCCACTCACACCACTAATGTGCAGTGACTTTGTTCGCGTGGGTTTGATACTGAGTTCGTTGACGAGAGAACGGGAAATGATGGAACTCATTGCGCCTCCGTCGAGCAAAACTGTTGATGCATGTACTGTTGTCATATGGATTCTGAATGCTGATCGGTGCAGTGTATAGTCTTGCAGAACCATGTATCTGTTGATTGTTCGTGATTGTGCCAGCTATGCTGGTCAGCAGAACATTGGAATGTGATGCGGCTGAATCACAGATCGACCGATGATGCTGTTTAGTACACAGTTTGCATCGACGGTTGCATTCATTGGCTCGATGTTGAGATGACAAACAGTTGAAGCACCGTTTCTTATGTTGGAGAATACTCTTCCTATCACTGACTGATGTTACTGTAGTGCACACATTTGAGAAGGGATGGGTGCCACAGTAGATGCATGGAGGCTGGTAGCCGTTGTTGTCATTCGTATTGTTATTGTATTGGGGATTGTTGGTGTTGTTGTGCTCGAGTGATGGGCCGATGTCAGAATCGATTGATGATGACGATTGTTTCCAGTGGTTATATTGATCATTGGGCGAGCTTATTCTGTTGCTATCACTAATGCTATTGTGAGGATGACTGAATATTGACGTGATATCTCTGATCTCAATTTTCTCTTTGATGTCTGATTCGATGTACTCGAGAGCCTGCATCATGGTAGTCGGCTCTAGTTTGTACATCTTCTTGATGTATCTTTCGTTGATAGTGCTCGCTACTTGATTGATAAGTGAATAGTTGTCAACCACACTACAATCGTCGAGATGAATGACCTTATTTATGAGGTTGATCGTACAATCTAGTTGGTCGTCGAGTGAGAGTGACTTGGGTTTGATGGCAAGAATCTGTTTGATGAGAGCGCTGGTTGATTGCTTGCCCCTATCATACATTTTCTTGAGTCGCTCAATCGATTTGTCGAGGAACTCTCCTCGAATGGGAATGCCTTCGATGACACGCAACGCTTGACCCTTTAGGGCTGATCGTAGGTAGCATAGTTTCTCATGTTTAGTTAGATCCTCACGCACATCGATAATATTACTATACTGACTAAAGAATAAACTATACACTTTGATTACCGTATGGCTAATCGTTCCTCAGTATCGAGATCCCGCATTTCAACATATTCGATGTAGTAGTCTGAAGTCAGAGATTATAGTATAAATATTAATCAGAAAATCTGTTTTTTTTCTATCGCTTATTTTATCATTTTTCTTGATTGCCATTACGGTATTTACAAATAATATTTGTATTTTCATAATTGCACACAGTTTTTTCGATACTCAAGTAAATGAAAATGTTTTAAAGTGAGAATAATTTAATAAATTTATGAAGTTTTAATTCAGTAAATTTACCTGGTTTTGCTCCCACTCCATCAACCTCGATTCGTACTTTCAACAACTCTCCAATATCCGTGCCGAAATCAATCTGAAAATAAAGAATGAATTGTGTTTCAATGCTCGGACTTCTACCCACGAGATGTCCGTTCGAGTAATTTTAAAGTCCCAAAAATAACAAAAAAATACTTAATTTGATGACTTGTGCATGTTCCATTCTCTATCGAACGAGTAAAAATATTTAACACCATTTCACCTACCTGAATTAGTGAAGTTGAGGGCACTTTCTGCAGTGAATTGTCATTGTCGACGACACTAATTGAGACTCCTGTCGAACCGAACCTGAAGAAAAATCAAAGATCAAACTACAACATAATGCCAGACTACAAAGATCAAAGATCAAACTACACATTGCATACCCGATAAACCGTAGATTCGAGGTCGTTCCTCCTTCGCCCGTCGGAAGTCCACTGTGAAGAACGAATTCCCAGCGACCGACTGAAGTGGCTAAATAGTGATCAGACTACAAACTACAAAGACTGGCGAAATTGTACTACAAACTACAATTAATTGCTCACAAGTGGGCGTGGCTTCGCTGGGTATCGATCCGATGTAGTAGAAGGCGGAGAGGGGAACGGTGCGAACGAGTTTGCCGTCCACCTGTCGAGAGAAAAGGTCAGAAAAATATGACAACAACATATTACAAGTTTAAAACGGTACGTGCATGAAGTGAACTACTGGTGCGTGTACTCTCTTTCTATAATTCGGCGCGTCTCTCACTTTGCCACTCTCTCTCGCGGATGTATCTGTTGTTTAGGAGCGGAGCTTTTAATTTTTGTTTCAATATAATTCCAGATGACATTTTATTCGTATATCGTAAACACCAAAGTTAAAACACGCAAATATCAAAACTGCTTCCAACCTGTCCGGAATCGAACCACTTGTTGATGTAGAAGACGAATTGTCGGCCCTCTACGACGTTTTCAGTTATCAGAACATGATCGATGAATATTCCAGCGCCTGAACGGAGAGAAATGGAAAACCGTAAATAAAATGTAAAATAAATTAATTTATATTTAACTGATACAAAGATAAACTACCATAGGTGTTTACAAAGTGGTAGAGAAGCACTACGTTTATTAAAATAAATTCCGAAACACGGCATTTCAGGGTTTCATTGTCCCGTTATTATAATTATTGTGACCATATGTTGATTTGATATCTTCGATTGATATAGCTCCTAAAATTTGAAATATATCACCTTCATAAAGTATTTTCTACCGTAATTGTTTTCTTCAATCTACCATATCCATATTCTTCTCATTCTCTTCTCCACCTACCGTATCCCTTGACATCGTGTCCCAGCACGATCTTCTGAAGTGTGCCGAGGTGCGGTTGTACGGTATGGAAAGTATCGAGCTTGTTCTGGCCGAACTTGGGAACTCGCGCCTGTAACCACGCACAGTGGACGTGTAGTGGTTGTGTGTGGTGTGGATGACGGTGGTGCGCCGGGTGCGGCTGGAAGAGACGACTTTTATCACAAGTGCTACGCATGCAGGCAAAGGAAACGTGCATGCAGCTCACAACGGGGGACACGGGCAGAAAGTAGGGAGAAGCTAGGAAACAAAGTCAGTAGTCGATACTTGGTGTGCTGGGGGCGGGGCTACAGTAGTATACCGCGTTCTCCTCAAGAACGATCAAATCGCTCTTCTTCACGTCTCCGTAGATGGTAATGAACAGATCCACCCCCGAATCGGCACCCCATCGATTTCCCGTCAATACAGTAATCGAGTACGCCATGTCTGCGATTTAGAAATTCTCGCCCACATTACGCACACACCACACTTACGAGTAGCATCGTTCATCAAGGGTTCTGATTGAGTAGAGAAGCTTGATGACTCGGGACGTTCTACAAAAAGTCAGTTGTCGATTAGAACCAGGCATGCTACCGTATACCGATGATCTCGTGGTCGATTGTCTTCTCTTCGGACGCCGATGGAAGGGGAGTGAGAGGGTTCGCTTCTTCTACTTCCGGTGTGACTGCAAATACTTGATGCAAAGGAATCATTTGTAATATCATTTCATTAGGTTGATGTCTGAAATGCACTTCATGAAAAATATTATGAAGTGTACATGCGTAATATTCCTATGCGAAATCGCAGATCAAAATTGTACTGAACTGATATCAAGGAGAATGCCTTCTTGCCATAACTTTGCATACTAAACAAAAAAAAATTAAACTGCAATAGAGATCGAAAAGCACAACAAACTCACATTTTACGTTGCGGCGCACTAGATGTCCCCTGTACAACGCTTGAATCTTCGTTGCAGCAATGTGATGCGGCGTCCCGAATCGATCGAGCGGCGTCAACTACAGTAACCACGATTAAATCAGTTATCGATTGAGTCAAGAAGAAAGGTACCGTACCATTAACCAGTCTTTAGTCTTTATCCACTGTATCCACTGTATCTAATCACTCACTGCTCTTCATTATTGTTCATTTTCTTTGCTTCATCCTCTTCCGGAATCGCCTCAATGCCTCGCTGAAATGGTCATTGTTGAATAATTTGTTTATAGTTTGTTCATTCAATCCTCGATCGTCATAGCCCGATTGTTCACCACTTCTATACATGCAGTCATAGTGTATTCAATCAAGCTTGATATGTCGACTTGAGTAAGGATTTTAAAAATAATGGTCTTTGATCTCTGACCTCCTCCTCATCCTCAGTATCCGGTTGTTCTTCTTCTGATGACGATTGATAACTTTCCTCGTCCGAATCAGGATCTCGTGCTTCTGAATGAATGTAATTATCGCGAATAACTAATTACTGATCGTCACTAATTAATTGGACAAGTAAGGGGCTTTCTTGTACTAATTGGGCTGCGAATTCACTTTCGATGAAATTGGGCGAAATGCACTCCATTCAACTCTTTATTTCCATTGTGTTTCACATTCGTCGTATATGAGGCAGCCGAAATCGTTACTGATTCTCGGTTTTTTTCATTATCGTTAGCTTGATTGATGCTGTACTTATTCACCAACGCAAAAAAACGCAGCTTAATATGATACCTAAAAGCAGTCTGTCAAATCACACATTTTATTTAAGACAATAGTTTTAAAAAAGTTTGTAAACATTGTAAACTTTTCAAATACACCGTATTCTCACCATCATGATTATGATGTGCATGAGCCGCCTCCTCTTGTTGTTCCTCTCGCTCTTGTTCAATCTCTTCCTCCTCTCGATGTTCATGTTCTTCCTCGTGATCGCTATGGTGATCGACGCCGTTTGGAATTCGCTGACATTAAGTAATGTTCAAACTCAGATCTGCATGCTACGAAAGAGAGCATGTGAGATGGAAAAGTATCGAGAAAGCGCATAGCCGGGCAATTATCTCCAAATCTAAAAAAAACAACTTTTATTCGACTTCTACCTGACATCATAGTTTCGAACTTTTTTCTCTCAAAATAAACACTCGCAAAAAATAGTAGAAATGTGAAGCATCGTACCATTCCCTCTTCTTCTTTTTCCCGCTCCTGATCATATGACCACAATCCCCCCCACAACATAGAGTCGGCGAGAACGAGTTAGAGAAAGAGAGAGAACCATTTCTATAACGTACCAACTCTCCATCCTCCTCCTCTTCTTCCCTCAATTCATCGCCTGTTTCCAGCTGTTCCTCCTCAGATGAAGATTGATGAAGAATTGTATTTGTTTTATTAATCGCATTGTAGGAACATAGTATTCCAAAAATTTCGAAAAATTTTTGATTAATTTTCAATTGACTAATCTGGATTGGATCAACTTCGATGGGGCGGTCATTTCCCTTACAGCATCTTTGAAACATAACTACGTCGAGCTTTCACAATACATAGCGTTTAATGAAATATCGCATATAATTGTCTGTATCTAAATCATTTTTTGTAGCGAAGCCATCTACTTATTTTATTTGCTTTTTTTATTTTATTATTTTATTTTGTTCCATATAATATAAAATATGCCGATTATAGAATAGAAAAAAATTGAGAGAAAAGTTGTTTACTGTTGTTTACAAATTGAGAGAAAAGTTGTTTGCTCTTCTATCTGGGATTGGAAATATCATTCCTAAAAAACATACTGCTCGATGTCTCGACGCTCACATTTACCAAATAATTGAAACACAACTGATTCGTATAGAGCGAAATTTACACTGGTCAACCCTAGCATAATGCACAGAGAGAAAACATACTAGGAATACGACATCAAGTTGGCACGCCTACTAATATATAAGTAGGGCCTACTAATCGCCTACTTATATATTAGTAGGCCCTACTTATATATTAGTAGGCGTGCCAACTTGATGTCGTATTCCTAGTATGTTTTCTCTGTGAGTGACCTACGATAGCTTATGTCTTCCAGCATCCAAATGTTGCTGTCAGGATATATTAGATTTTTCGTGAACAATACGTGCATTGACAAAATTCGAGGCAGTCTTTAAGGAGTCCATGACCTACATCAGTGTATTTCACCCAGTTCTCAATTAGTTCTTTTACCTACCTCAGTGTTCACTGTTCTTCCTCTACTCGGTGGCCGAATATCATCATCATCATCATTTATTATATCCTCATCCTCTCTCGATTCCCTCCGCTCCTCGTGTTCCTCCCTGCACAAATTGCCTTATTTTCTCGCATCCATCCAGGGGTGTGCGGCAAGGGCTTTTTTTAGGCAATCGGCAATTGCCGGCAACTGCCGAAATAAAAATTTGGCAATTCCCGGCAATTTCGGCAAGTTTCGGCAAAGCTCAAAATGGTTTAAAAAACGACCATTTGTGACTGTTTGTGATAATTATTGACTAAAATTAATAATAACGAATTTCAATAAAATTGACAGAGGTTACAGAAGTTTCAATATTTCTTCGAAAACCTCGAATCAGATAAAGAATACTACGAATCAGATAAAGAATACTATTTTTTCTTCGTGAATTTTTGATATTTTCTTCATTTTTATATACTGTATTCGTAAATATTTTATTGCCGTTGCCGGCAAGAAATTTCAGCAATGAAAGACCGGCAATTTCGGCAACTTCGGCAACCGGCAAGATCCTTGCCGCACAGCTCTGCATTCATCGTTTACTTCGCGGCTCTGAAAAAAGACGGCTCCTACCGTAATGCAGCAGCGTTGCGGGACTCGGGCGTAAGCGTGACGTCATCACGCTGGTCCGGATAATCGCTGCTGTCCTCGTCCTCCTCGATCACCGGAGCCTGCAAACATTTCAATTTTCAATTTTCCCTCTATTTCTAAGAAAATTCGAAATTTAAGTAATTTTGTGTCGGAAGTTTTTATTTTGTCCGGATAAGTGGGGCGAATTCAAAAATTCAACTATCTGCACTAGATGCAGCCGAGGTCGCCTTGCCCGAATCCGTTTCGTCTCCACTGCGTTTCGTTAGCTTTGGAAGAACGCTTGAATAAAATTAATCTCTGTGCCATCCAGTGGTATATCGTTCTTGAAAATAGGCTTCTTAAATTCGAATTTCAAGATTATTATTTTTTTTTCAGTTCTTCCTTGTACTGATAACAGGATTGGGCGATGTATTGGGTCGATATTTGTGGCGCACAACCACTGAACTAATCTTCTCTCACCAATGGCTGTTGCACCTGCTGCTGCACTGATTCGACGTGCGACTCGGACCGGTTCTGAAAATGAATTACTAAAAAAATGTTATTAAAAATGAGAATGGGGAAGGCAGGGGTGTTAAGTTTCAGCGTCCATAGATGAATTGTATGTCATAGTCCTGATCGATTCGCCTACTATAAGAACGTCATATTTTTTTCGCTGTTCATACTTGGAACCGGAATTTTCATGAATGTACAATTGGGGGTGATTTTGAAAGGTCGGCTCGTCTTGACTCGTTACGCGATCGATGACTGATTTGGATAGACAGACATCCCTTCTGGAACTTAAAGAGAAATATGCTTTCGAAAATATGTCTATAAATATACATATATACATATACATATACATATTTATTCAAGATTCAAGGTCTGAGCCTGTTGAATGATGCAGTTTTTCCATGCGTGGGGGTCTCTTCTGCATGTGTTCCCCTCAATTGACTCCGAGATTATTAACTATTTCGTCTCGCCATCTCATTTTTGGTCTTCCGACGGGGCGGGTACGTGATAGGGGAGACCACTCCATTATTCGTTTAGTCCATCGATCGTCCTTAAGAGACCATCCACGAGAAGCCGGGGCGCAGGGCGGAAATCCACGGATGGCTTTTATGCAACCTATCTCAATAACTTGGGGGTGAAGTTGGTATCACGAGTGCTGATATTAGGCCAAGTAACTAAGGTTCTGGGTCTCGCACGGAAAAGTTACAGTAACCCGGCCTTCCGATATCGATTTTTTTACTATTTTAAAAAGTGGGTTTTTATAGGTGTTCTAGGAGTATTTTGCGAAAAAAATAACAATGAAAATATTTTTGAAGCGATCTGACAACGATAAAGGGTCGAAATTTCAATTTTTGTCACTTTTTCGACCGTCCTGAAAAAAAATTGGCTAAAAGGTGAAAACCATTTTGCAATTTTTAGAATCCTCATGAAAAACTGTATAAAGTTTTTCACTTCTAGGAATCCGGACTGTGTCGCCGATGGTCGTAAATGAGGTCTGAACATTCGGATATTAGCGAACCTTGGCCCGTGTCTGGCGATATTTCTGATCCCGGTTGCGAAATATCACGTGTATCAAGTTATATATTACTTGCCTACGATGCTTTGAACATAATTGACGCAATTATTTCATCACCAGGTGGAAAAAATTTCAACATTTTTTTCGACCATGAACTTTTTTTCTCAAAAGTGGTCGTACCTGCTTGAAATGTGTTCATTTCATCAAATTTAATATTTGTACACTGTATTTGACGACATGAGCGTTACATATTTCCAGAATTAGTATGTTTGTACTGAATTTTACGTTTTCATTCTCTTTCGTAGACTGCATCATGATAGTCAAATTATTGCTATATTCATTGTCAAATACGGTGTACAAATATCAAATTTCATGAAATGAACACATTTCAAACAGGTACGACCACTTTTGAGAAAAAAAGTTTTTGCGAAAAAAATGTTGAAATTTTTTCCACCTGATGATGAAATAATTGCGTCAATTATGTTCAAGGCATCGTAGGCAAGTAATATATAACTTGATACACGTGATATTTCGCAACCGGGATCAGAAATATCGCCAGACACGCGCCAAGGTTCGCTAATATCCGAATGTTCAGACCTCATTTACGACCATCGGCGACAAAGTCCGGATTCCTAGAAGTGAAAAACTTTATACAGTTTTTCATTAGGATTCTAAAAATTGCAAAATGGTTTTCACCTTTTAGCCAATTTTTTTTCAGGACGGTCGAAAAAGTGACAAAAATTGAAATTTCGACCCTTTATCGTTGTCAGATCGCTTCAAAAATATTTTCATTGTTATTTTTTTCGCAAAATGCTCCTAGAACACCTATAAAAACCCACTTTTTAAAATAGTAAAAAAATCGATATCGGAAGGCCGGGTTACTGTAACTTTTCCGTGCGAGACCCAGAACCTTAGTTACTTGGCCTAATATCAGCACTCGTGATACCAACTTCACCCCCAAGTTATTGAGATAGGTTGCATAAAAGCCGTCCGTGTAGTAGCCCCGGCCTCTCGTGGATGGTCTCTTAAGCATAGCGAGCCGTTCGGCTCGCTTCCATTTTCTTTTCATTGCTTGAACTCGAATATCTAGAACAGGAACTTTACAAGCGAGCCATTCGTTAGTCTTATGATCCAACCTAGAGACACCGGCCATCTTCCGCATCATTGATCGTTGTGCAACAATCAGTCTGTTCCGGTCATCTTTCGTAGTAGACCAAAGTTCACTTCCGTATAGCAGGGCTGGTTCAATGCACATTTTATACACACGGGACTTCAGTCCCATTTCGACTCTTCCATTTGTTAGAAACACAAGGAATCGATTAAATGCTCGCCATCCACTTGCTATTCTTCTATTCAAGTCTATAAATGATATTGACAGAAAGTTTTCACCAATCATAACATTTCCAGTAACTCAAAATGGATATAAATATCCGGGTGTTATTTTTATTGAGTGGTCATATTTTCTTGAGTGAGTTGAAAGAGCAATACTACGCAAAACGCAAAAAAAATTTCTAGTCAATAATAGAAAAGACATCAAAGATCAGCCTAAATATATAAGTGTCTGTGTTTCGGCCCTTGACCCTTGACTCCACTAGGTGGTGGCCTCATCTGCAGACAAGCCCCGGGGAGTAAATAATAATTTATAAAAAAACAGTGGATAAAATTATGCGCAGCAAAATATTCTAAGCGTCAAAGATTGATGTTTACTTTCTGAATAATCATTTTCGCTGTTCATAAATGGAACCGGAATTTTCTTGAGAGTACAATTGGGGGTGATTTTGAAAGGTCGGCTCGTCTTGACTCGTTACGCGATCGATAACTGATTTGGAAAGACAGACATCCCTTCTGGAACTTAAAGAGAAATATGCATTCGAAAATATTTTTATAAATGATATTGACAGAAAGTTTTAACCAATCATAAAACTTCCAGCAACTCAAATATATATATCTGGCTCCGGGCAATATTTTTTTATTAAAATCCAATATCCCAACCTATCAGTTACGTAGTTCTCCATCCTCCTCTTCTTCTCTTAATTCATCTCCAGTGTCCGGCTGTTTCTCCTCAGATGAGGATTGGTCAGATTCAAACTGTAATTTAGAAAAAATAGTATTTTGTCTTTTTTAATCATATTGTGTGTACAAAAATACTTAGGCTGGAAATTCTTAGATAATTACTTAGGTAATAATTCAATTTTATTCTCGAAATTGGCTTGTTTAATATTCGGCCACAAACTTTCCATATAAAATAGAAAATAAATCGAAACAATTTTCAATACTCTTCAATCGGTGCATACTTCATCAATCAAACACGATGTCTCGGCGCTCACATTTAAGAAATCTTTGAAACACAACTGCTTCGTTATGAACGACGTAAATTTAGAATGGTCAACATTGCGACCATCATGACTTACTTCAGCGTATTTCATCTATATACCATACTAATATTCCGGTCAGCAAATAGAGAGTTTTCGTCAACAATAAAATGAAACCAAATAAAAATTATTTATTCACATTTCCAAGCACACAATTACAATCTAGTCGTCTGTCTAAGGAAGATATAAAATCTCACGGGGTTTATTCACTCTTGAGACCTAGTTTGCAAGTAACTCATAATAGGTACACTAATAGTAAATGTAATTATTACAGATCACATAAAAACGGCTACGCGTAATGGGAGTTTATTGAACAATGTTAGAGGAGCAACAAATGAAAGAGCGAAGTTCAAAGATCAATATTTTCAATGGAATTTCCGGATTATTATTCAATATGGCCGAAGATTCATGGAGACAACGGCGTCTGAGGAGGGGACGATCCTTGAAATATTAGAAATCATCACACGCACTGAGATTTAATTTGACTGGAGAGCGTTGTCCCAGGATATCATTATTACACACAGAGAAAACATAGTAGGAATACGACATCAAGTTGGCACGCCTACTAATATATGAGAGGAATCGCGAGAAAATCGACCATTTGAGGGGGGTATGCGGAACTAGAAAATTTTTGTTTCCGAGTTCCCTGTAAAAAGAGTCCAAGGTACTTCCAATTCTGCTCTATTTGATAGCGTTTCCCGTTTTTCGAGATAGGCCTTATTTTTCGAGTACACGAGTACCAAAATGACGGTCCTTCCAGTTTTGCACCCGAGTGTGCTTGGGTAGATATTTAATAACTCGCTTTAAAATTGAGATACGGAGTTCTAATTTTTTTGTGATAGATAGAGAAATGGATTCTCCACATTATTAAAATTTTTACGTGATTTTTCAACATATTTTATTTTTATAGTATTTTACGACGCAAAAATTGCAGCAAAAGGTGCAATCGTTAATATCCCTATTTCTCTCTATGCACATTTTGTAGTACCTATATATGTTCAATTTATATCAACTTTTCAGCCAAATCGGTAGATGCGAACGAAAAAATATTTTGCGATTTTGGACCATGACCGATTTTCACTGTTCTTCATGGAGACAACGGCGTCTGAGGAGGGGACGATCCTTGAAATATTAGAAATCATCAACACGCATTGAGATTACATTTGACTGAAGTACGTTGTCCCAGGATATCATTATTAGAGATCGCTTCTCCAACTCTTTTCGAGGCTCCGCCACATGCCCTGTAGTTCCCATGAGCAAAACATGGCGAGAGAGCGCGTGAACTGAGCAGGTCACACAACCGTTCTCTAAGAAATGAAAACTAGAAGAACCATTCTTCTAGCGCTCTATGCGGAAAAAGTAACTCACATTTCGCCATCGATTGTATAGTGCGTTTCCGAACCGGCGCCGGCTTCCATCAAGTTGCCCGACCATCGAATGGGACCGGGCGCGTCCTGAACAGAAATTTGCGGTTACGGTAGGCCGAGAAATCAATGAACTACTGAACTCACGTGAGGTTCGAGTCGTAGTTGAACTTGTGTGGGAGTGCCGATATCGATGGCTTCGAAAACGAATTGGACACGCTTCAATGAAGAGAAGTATTTTTGATTCGATTTTAAGAGGTTTAGGAAGGGCGCTAAACCTCCTTATCTCAAAACTCTATTTGAATCAACAAACTACTGATAGAAAAGAGCAAAGAAATTTTGGTTACAAGACAAGAAACTTGGTTGGAAATCATCCCAGAGCTGGATAAATCTACAGAACGGGGTATGGAGTGAGAGAGGGTGCACATCGAAGAGGGAGTTTATCAAGATTTGCACACTCTCTTGTCCTCGCCCCTTTCTGTATGATTGGGATAATGTGAAGGTAGTCCATAAACAACATCAAATTGTTCACCGATCCAATTTCCCACTGCGCGCCGTGCAATGGTCGAAAGCCCGTGTTAGAGTCGCTTCCGGTTATCTGTAATTTAGTATGTTAGTACTAATGTTGATAATAAAAAAGTAGGAGAAATGTGGAGTATTTTTTAGATGAAAAAAAATTGCTACCGCAGTACGGATTTATACTGTTCCCATTGGAAATAAAAGATGTGAAACATACCTGAACATAAGGAACGAAAACGTCGTCCGACATTTCCAATGTCTCCATTGCCACTGTGTATTGAATGCCTGAATGAGATTTAGTTGTTTTGAACTTTTCTCTTCCTGGTTTGATCTTTGATCTCTAATCCCACTAACTTATTCTCGGCGCCATATCGGGGTAGACCGCGGGGAAACGGCGATTCGGCCTGGAAATATTTGAAAATCGCGCCGTCTATTGTGTAATACGTAAGGATCTGTCCAAATTTCGATATCGGTATGCTAGGGAAGCCTGTAAGGTGTTAAGCTTACCCTCGGGAAGGCTCTTTTTATATAGATATTTTTTTTATATAGATATGCTCTTTATATTTTGACTCTCTTCCTCTAATCAGCCGATCTCTCGCTCGAAATATTTTTTTTTCTCGAAATATTTTTTTTTTCAAAATTTTCAGACATTTTTTCGTCGAAAAATAAAGTTTCGAAATACTTTGCGAGAAATATTCTATTATACGTATTGTTATGCGCTGGTTCCGAATTTGGTAGTTAGAATTGTTGAAACTCACTTTAAAAAAAGTTATGATCGAAAAATCAGATTTTTTTGTGAAAAATCGAAAATATCTTTTTTCCCACCCCCCTTTCAGGTAAAGCCACCTATATTTTCGGAATCTACATCAAAAGTTACGTTATATGCTTTTTTATCGTAATTTTAAAAATGAGGATATTGATCGATATTTTATCTCAAACTTGCATACCTCCATATTTTTCGTTAGGCCAGTTTCTTACAAGTGTCTTACAGACTCGTGTGTGTGCCAACTTCCGATGTCAAATAGACAAACATTTTTAGAAAGTATGAAAACATGGTCTATTTAGATTATCGAGAGTAAATACAAGACGTTTCAAAATTTTCCAAAATTCATACAATCATCATAATAAACTATCAAAGATCAGGGTTCTATGACGAAATATAGTTTCTACTTTAAGCTCAAAATGTTTGAATTTCAATATTAAATAAATGTTCTGTTGGTACTCTTCGATTTCATGCATTGGTTCATGTCGGAAAAAAATTAAGACTCGGAAATGGCCAAAAAATGATATTCATAAAAAATCTGAAAGTACCAGTGGCCTGCATGATGAAATATCTTAGCTGTGTAGTACACTTACAGAGTTGCATCAACTGACAAAAGGACAAGTTTATCCAACTTCTTCGAAAAAAATTTTTTTTCTCAAAAATCACCATGAACCATGAAAATCGGTCATGGTCCAAAATCGCAAAATATTTTTTTTAAAATAAAATAGTTCATTGTGATTTTTGAGAAAAACATTTTTTTTCGAAGAAGTTGGATAAACTTGTCCTTTTGTCAGTTGTTGCAACTCTGTAAGTGTATTACACAGCTAAGATATTTCATCATGCAGGCCACTGGTACTTTCAGAAATTTTGTATGAATATCATTTTTTGGCCATTTCCGAGTCTTAATTTTTTTCCGACATGAACCAATGCATGAAATCGAAGAGTACCAACAGAACATTTATTTAAAATTGCAATTCAAACATTTTGAGCCTAAAGTAGAAACTATATTTCGTCATAGAACCCTGATCTTTGATAGTTTATTATGATGATTGTATGAATTTTGGAAAATTTTGAAACGTCATGTATTTACTCTCGATAATCTAAATAGACCATGTTTTCATACTTTGTGAATATGTTTGTCTATTTGACATCGGAAGTTGGCACACACACGAGTCTGTAAGACACTTGTAAGAAACTGGCCTAACGAAAAATAAGGAGGTATGCAAGTTTGAGATAAAATATCGATCAATATCCTCATTTTTAAAATTACGATAAAAAGGCATATAACGTAACTTTTGATGTAGATTCCGAAAATATAGGTGGCTTTACCTGAAAGGGGGGTGGGAAAAAAGATATTTTCGATTTTTCACAAAAAAATCTGATTTTTCGATCATAACTTTTTTAAAAGTGAGTTTCAACAATTCTAACTACCAAATTCGGAACCAGCGCATAACAATACGTATAATAGAATATTTCTCGCAAAGTATTTCGAAACTTTATTTTTTGACGAAAAAAAAATTTTGACCTCGAAAAATTTTTTCAAGCTTAAATATATACGGTCGCGATCAGCATTCGTGATGTTCATTCCATGAAAAAAGTTTGAGGGTAGGTTGTCGAATTCTCATCCGGGACCACTACCCACTTGTTACGTTCTCTCGTGGACGGCCTCTTAAACAAAAAAATATTCTTATTCCGATACGTTTCAAGAACAAAATATTGCTCAATGAAAACGAAAAACGGGAATAGTCCATATGTCGCCGAATATTATAGGATTGATCAATATCTTGCATTGTCTAATTTTGACTGATTTTATTCCTAGGTGAAGATTCGACTGATTTTATTCAACGGTGGAGACCAAAGATCAAAAGACAAACTCTGTGAACGTGCAGCAAATTTGCCGGGTCGAGATCGGGAGACGACCAAATGCGAAGTTTGTCCACGCGACCCACGGGAGGTGACCGTTGCAGCTAAAAATAAAAGATCAAGGGTCTAATTGCAAATATACTACAAAAAGTCTGATTAATCAATGTCAAAATATGGGCATAATTAAGTAAACATCGCACGGGCCTTTTCGTGGTCTACAAAAATATAGTTAACGTAATACATACTACATAATTAGATTATAATGCAAGAACTTACCTGGTAATGCATGATGGTAGCCGGATCTCCTTCACTTGGTTCCGCTCTTTCCATCTCGAATTCATCCGTTTCCACTACGAGCATCACTCTCGGAGGAGTGGGAGAACCCTGGAGAGATCAAAGGTGAGATATCAATATCTAAATCTGGAAATACAAAACTTCAGAGGTACAATGGTTCCACCGGTTGGTAGTGTACCTTAGAGGTCTTTCAAGATTTGGATGAGAGAATATTCAACAAAGATCAAAGATCAATTTGCTCACATCAACAGTGAAACTAAGAAGCCAATCATCGCCTTCAATAGCTTCTTCGTACTTTTTCTTACTCCGCGTGAAGAGAGGTTTGATCGCTGAGAATATTGAATTAGTGATGGTAATATCGTAAATGTCTGGCATTCGTGAAAAAAGTAACTAAGAAAATATTTCTTTGCATTGGGGAAAACGAATTGAAAGAACAATTAAGAATTTTGTAAGAACTCACATTCATATCCCATCTTCTTGAATTGTCTTCTCTCTTTTGTTCCATTCCTTTTCATATCCTCTTCATCATCTTCCCAATCTTGCACGTGAGATTCAGTTAGAGTGAATCTGCAAAAAGAAACAAAAAAACATTTTTAATAATGCTTTTTTTATCAGCAAATGTGAACCTGTCCGCTCGCTATATATCGAAACAACAGTTCAAATTTCGGCGAACATTGTTCTTCAATTACGTTTTACTTACATATACAATTCTTTTTCCTTACATATATGTAGAATTCTCAATTGAAACGTGTATCTTTATTTTTCTTCGTCTGTTTATCCGGCGTTTTTTCGCTTGTCTGTATGCCTTGTTTGTTATTCTGCTCGTGAGTCTGTCTCACCTGTATGGATCGTGCGTGGACTGCCGCACCCACGAGGAACTGGCGATGATCTGCAAATTTATTTTATTTTTTTAAATAAGAAAATAATTATGTGCATCACCAATAGATTAATATCAATATTCTATTCTCACTGTATACCTTATCGTCTTGTTGAAACACATTTCATCTATTCTTGAAAAAAAAGAGAAACTAAAAAATCGCAAAATTTCAAAACGAAGAAAACGGATAAAATAACGGACCCTGTACCTCGTGTTCGTTACCCGTCTCTTCTCAATATCGTAACCTTTCTACCGTATTCCATAAATATATTATCGTACCCCCTCAGCAACTCCGATGCTCGGCACGCCCCTCTTATCATAGATGTTCTGTAGCAGTGAGAGTCCATCGAAGATATCGCGGCCTACAAAAAATATAAAACAAAATATGAAAATTTATACAAATAAATCTATTTTTATTGTATTAGCTACTTAGACAAACATATCTGCACGCAATCGGTAATGTTCTTCTTTTGCCGTCGAATAGAACAAAACACTCACAGCAAAACAGTAATTCAAGAAAGGGAATTAGTTGAAAACTAATCAAGATCGGTAAAATCGGGATAGATCTTGATGTACTGAATCTTTCCGAGATGAGAAATCCTGAAATTTTTCGTGTTTGTAGTTTGATCTCTGATCGATTCACGTACTCCTTTCTTTTCATATTTTCCTGATACAATAGGAAAAACGCCGCTATCGGAATATTCGCCGACCAGTTGGGCCTGGAAAGAAAGAGTACAATGATCAAATCGCAGAAACATTTAGTACTGGTTGATTACAATGGATAAAACGACAACCCGTACTACAATAAATGGCGTCTAACTGTTACTTTGACATATCTATTACAAGATGAATTGTTCGACTAGTGAAAAATAAAAGAAGAAAGTTGGCCCAAACCTGCATGGTTCTCGACGACAACAACGAAGTATCAGCAATGCTCACTCGACCCTCGTAGTTCATTGCTGCAAAAGACATTTGATCTCGGGCGGGCTCGAACCGCCGGCCTTCTGTGTGTTAGACAGATGTGATAACCACTACACCACGAGATCAGATAGGAGTAATCCCTTCTTGAGCGATAAAGACACTCACTGCAGAGGATGCTTCTCGTGCCAGATCGGAAAACGGCGAGTTCACGGAAGGCCTGAGGCTTCTTAGTGCGCGTTCCCGTAACATCCAGCCAATTAGATACCCTGACATCAAAGTTTAAAGATCAACTATGAAATGCAAATACCGTATTGCTAATCGCTCCTCGGTATCGAGATCCCGCATCTCCACATATTCGATGTAATAGTCTGGAATTAAAGATGAAATTTCAAACATTAATAAGAAAACTGTTTTTTCCTCTCTCGCTTATTTGCTCATTTTTCTTGATTGTGATTACGGAATTCACAAGTATTATTCGTATTTCACATAATTACACACAGTTGTTTCATTACGCACGCAAATCTAAAATGTGTTAAAAAGTGAAAAATATTTTAATAAAAGTATTCAATTGCAATTTAGTAAATTTACCCGGCTTCGCTCCCACTCCATCAACTTCGATTCGCACTTTCAACAACTCTCCAATATCCGTGCCGAAATCGATCTGAAATAAAGATTGAAATGTGTTTCAATGATCTCACTTTTATCGACGACTTATCAGGTAGGAGTAATTCATGAATGATTTTGCTCCAAAAAATAATAAAAAATAAATACTTATTATTTGATAATTCATGCACGTTCCATACTCTAGAGAGAGAGAGATCTCGAATCAGTAAAAAATCCCACACCTGAATAAGTGAAGTCGAGGGCACTTTCTGCAGTGAATTGTCATTGTCGACGACACTAATTGAGACTCCTGTCGAACCGAATCTGAAGAGAAGTCATAGATCAAACTACAAAATAATGCTAGACTACAAAGATCAAAGATCAAACTACACATTACATACCCGATAAACCGTAGATTCGAGGTCGTTCCTCCTTCGCCCGTCGGAAGTCCACTGTGAAGAACGAATTCCCAGCGACCGACTGAAGTGGCTAAATAGTGATCAGACTACAAACTACAAAGACTTGCGAAATTGTACTATAAACTACAATTAATTGCTCACGAGTGGGCGTGGCTTCGCTGGGTATCGATCCGATGTAGTAGAAGGCGGAGAGGGGAACGGTGCGAACGAGTTTGCCGTCCACCTAAAGAGAGAAAAGGTCAGAAAAATATGACAACACCATATTACAAGTTTAAAACGGTACGTGCATGAAGTGAACTACTGGTGCGCGTACTCTCTTTCTATAATTCGGCGCGTCTCTCACTTTGCCACTCTCTCTCTCGCGGATGTATCTGTTGTTTAGGAGCGGAGCTTTTAATTTTTTTTCAAAAAAAAAAGGGGATCTTCCAGATGACATTTTATTCGTATTTCGTACACTCCAAAGTTAAAACACGCAAATATCAAAACTCCTTCCAACCTGTCCGGAGTCGAACCACTTGTTGATGTAGAAGACGAATTGTCGGCCCTCTACGACGTTTTCAGTTATCAGAACATGATCGATGAATATTCCAGCACCTGAAGGGAGAGAAATCGAAAACCGTAAATAAAATGGAAAATAAATTGATGAGTAATTTATATTTAAATGATCAAAAGATAAAATACCATAGGTGTTTACAAAGTGGTAGAGAAGCACTACGTTTATTAAAATAAATTCCGAAACACGGCATTTCAGGGTTTCATTGTCCCGTTATTATAATTATTGTGACCATATGTTGATTTGATATCTGCGATTGATATAGCTCCCAAAATTTGAAATATATCACCTTCATAAAGTATTTTCTACCGTAATTGTTTTCTTCAATCTACCATATTATATCACCTTCATAAAGTATTTTCTACCGTAATTGTTTTCTTCAATCTACCATATCCATATTCTTCTCATTCTCTTCTCCACCTACCGTATCCCTTGACATCGTGTCCCAGCACGATCTTCTGAAGTGTGCCGAGGTGCGGTTGTACGGTATGGAAAGTATTGAGCTTGTTCTGGCCGAACTTGGGAACTCGCGCCTGTAACCACGCACAGTGGACGTGTAGTGGTTGTGTGTGGTGTGGATGACGGTGGTGCGCCGGGTGCGGCTGGAAGAGACGACTTTTATCACAAGTGCTACGCATGCAGGCAAAGGAAACGTGCATGCAGCTCACAACGGGGGACACGGGCAGAAAGTAGGGAGAAGCTAGGAAACAAAGTCAGTAGTCGATACTTGGTGTGCTGGGGGCGGGGCTACAGTAGTATACCTCGTTCTCCTCAAGAACGATCAAATCGCTCTTCTTCACGTCTCCGTAGATGGTAATGAACAGATCCACCCCCGAATCGGCACCCCATCGATTTCCCGTCAATACAGTAATCGAGTACGTCTGCGATTTAGAAATTCTCGCCCACATTACGCACACACCACACTTACGAGTAGCATCGTTCATCAAGGGTTCTGATTGAGTAGAGAAGCTTGATGACTCGGGACGTTCTACAAAAAGTCAGTTGTCGATTAGAACCAGGCATGGTACCGTATACCGATGATCTCGTGGTCGATTGTCTTCTCTTCGGGCGCCGATGGAAGGGGAGTAAGAGGGTTCGCTTCTTCTACTTCCGGTGTGACTGCAAATACTTGATGCAAAGGAATCATTTGTAATTTCATTTCATTATCGGTTGATGTCTGAAATGCACTTCATGAAAAATATTATGAAGTGTAGATGCGTAATATTCCTATACGAAATCGCAGTTCAAAATTGTACTGAACTGATATCAAGAAGAATGCCTTCTTGCCATAACTTTGCATACTAAACAAAAAAAATTAAACTGCAATAGAGATCGAAAAGCACAACAAACTCACATTTTACGTTGCGGCGCACGAGATGTCCCCTGTACAACGCTTGAATCTTCGTTGCAGCAATGTGATGCGGCGTCCCGAATCGATCGAGCGGCGTCAACTACAGTAACCACGATTAAATCAGTTATCGATTGAGTCAAGAAGAAAGGTACCGTACCAAGTCATTAACCAGTCTTTAGTCTTTATCCACTGTAGTTTGATCTTTGATCTCTAATCACAAACTGCTCTTCATTATTGTTCATTTCCTTTGCTTCATCCTCTTCCGGAATCGCCTCAATGCCTCGCTGAAATGGTCATTGTTGAATAATTTGTTTATAGTTTGTTCATTCAATCCTCGATCGTCATAGCCCGATTGTTCAGCACTTCTATACATGCAGTCATAGTGTATTCAATCAAGCTTGATATGTCGACTTGAGTAAGGATTTTAAAAATAATGGTCTTTGATCTCTGACCTCCTCCTCATCCTCAGTATCCGGTTGTTCTTCTTCTGATGACGATTGATAACTTTCCTCGTCCGAATCAGGATCTCGTGCTTCTGAATGAATGTAATTATCGCGAATAACTAATTAGTGATCGTCACTAATTAATTGGACAAGTAAGGGGCTTTCTTGTACTAATTGGGCTGCGAATTCACTTTCGATGAAATTGGGCGAAATGCACTCCATTCAACTCTTTATTTCCATTGTGTTTCACATTCGTCGTATATGAGGCAGCCGAAATCGTTACTGATTCTCGGTTTTTTTCATTATAGTTAGCTTGATTGATGCTGTACTTATTCACCAACGCAAAAAAAAACGCAGCTTAATATGATACCTAAAAGCAGTCTGTCAAATCACACATTTTATTGAAGACAATAGTTTTTAAAAAGTTTGAAAACATTGTAAACTTTTCAAATACGCCGTATTCTCACCATCATGATTATGATGTGCATGAGCCGCCTCCTCTTGTTCCTCTCGCTCTTCTTCTCTCTCTTTCTCTTCCTCCTCTGGATGTTCATGTTCTTCCTCGTGATCGCTATGGTGATCGACGCCGTTGGGAATTCGCTGACATTAAGTAATGATCAAACTCAGATCCGCATGCTACGAAAGAGAGCATGTGAGATGGAAAAGTATCGAGAAAGCGCATACCCGGGCAATTATCTCCAAATCTAAAAAAAAACTTTTATTCGACTTCTACCTGACATCATAGTTTCGAACTTTTTTCTCTCAAAATAAACATATAATATAGAGCAGTTTCCCTGAGTGGCCTTGATCTTTTTGTTGTCCGCTGATGGTTCTTTCTTTATCATTTATGTTTTCATGTTTCTTCGTTATTCGCATAAATAAAATTAATCCTTTCCGCAAAAAATAGTAGAAATGTGCAGCATCGTACCATTCCCTCTTCTTATTTTTGCCGCTCCTGATCATATGACCACAATCCCCCCCACAACATTTGAAACAGAGTCGGCGAGAACGAGTTAGAGAAAGAGAGAGATGACAATAGAGCGCACAAAACGAGAGGGTCAGACAACGAGTGACGTTCTTGGCATGGTGCCAACTGGATGCTGTGCCCCTCCCCCTCCGTAAACCATTTCTATAACGTACCAACTCTCCATCCTCCTCCTCTTCTTCCCTCAATTCATCGCCTGTTTCCAGCTGTTCCTCCTCAGATGAAGATTGATGAAGAATTGTATTTGTTTTATTAATCGCATTGTAGGAACATAGTATTCCAAAAATTTCGAAAAATTTTTGATTAATTTTCAATTGACTAATCTGGATTGGATCAACTTCGATGGGGCGGTCATTTCCCTTACAGCATCTTTGAAACATAACTACGTCGAGCTTTCACAATACATAGCGTTTAATGAAATATCGCATATAATTGTCTGTATCTAAATCATTTTTTGTAGCGAAGCCATCTACTTATTTTATTTGCTTTTTTATTTTATTATTTTATTTTGTTCCATATAATATAAAATATGCCGATTATAGAATAGAAAAAAATTGAGAGAAAAGTTGTTTACTGTTGTTTACAAATTGAGAGAAAAGTTGTTTGCTCTTCTATCTGGGATTGGAAATATCATTCCTAAAAAACATACTGCTCGATGTCTCGACGCTCACATTTACCAAATAATTGAAACACAACTGATTCGTATAGAGCGAAATTTACACTGGTCAACCCTAGCATAATGCACAGAGAGAAAACATACTAGGAATACGACATCAAGTTGGCACGCCTACTAATATATAAGTAGGTATTTATATATAAGTATTTCAATAACGTACCAACTCTCCATCCTCCTCCTCTTCTTCCCTCAATTCATCTCCTGTGTCCGGCTGTTCCTCCTCAGATGAAGATTGGTCAGATTCCAACTACAATTGTTGTCTCTTCAATTGTATTTTTTAAAATTTAAAATTGTATTTGTTTTATTAATCGCATTGTAGGAACATAGTATTCCAAAAATTTCGAAAAATTTTGATTAATTTTCAATTGACTAATCTGGGCTGCATCAACTTCGATGGGGCGGTCATTTCCCTTACAGCATCTTTGAAACATATTCGGGTGTCGCACAATTTCTGTCGCCAAATCTCGAATTGGATATTTTTCGTAATAACTTGAATAAGTCGAAACGGTCAGTGATCGGTCAGTAGTCTTTGTTTCTACTGGTGACCTCCTTCCATCGATTGGGGGGAGCCATGCTATCCTTCCTCCGAGGGGCTGGGCCCCACAGTCAATCCAAGATTGGAAGTCGGCGTCGAGATCGGTCCGAATAGCGAATTGCTTTTCAGAGTGGAAGCACGCAATCAATTTGAAACAGCGATAGGTACAAGGACCGGTATCAATAGTATGCAGCGGTATAATCGGACACTCGCACTTCGCATTGCCCTGCTTTTTCTAGAACATTTTCGAAAAATGGTATATGCCAGTCGATCAAAATTTGAATTTTTGATTAGTTCTAGAGACCAAGCGGGACTCTGATGGCGGCCTCTTTTATTTGGATAGAGTAGTGATTGCAGAAGTTGGTGAAACCATTACTATGGATCTCTCAGTTGATGGGGTAGAGAAGGGAGGAGAAGAAGCTGAGAAATTTATTCATTTTGCGGACTTTCTTCTTTGGGACGGGCTATGGCTGTTTTCCCGAATGCAATCGCTCTAGTTTCATGTCGTTGTTGTCGCACATGATCCAGTTGTTATCCACATTGAAAACCTTTCTGGTCCATCTCGTGTTTGCCGTACAGTCGGAATACTCCCGACGCACATTAACAAGTTTCTTCACAGTGGAAGCGAAAAGACCGTGATTGGCGACATTTTTCAGCTTTCTCCTCTTTCAGTTATGATGCATGATTTGGCATACAAAGGATATGGGAGTGTAAGTATATGCAAACATGGGACGGTTATTGATTTGAAGTTTGATTACCAACGTAGTGAGAACGGAGGTCTTGTAAAGGAGAGGGGGCGGTCAGAGTAGGCTCTATCTCTGGGGCTGTGCTCTACGTAAGCTAGTCTGTAGAGCCGAATCTGACATGATCACTTATTTCCTCTAGTATCTATTGCACTAGTTATTGATGAGTTTCCGCGATTTTCTTTCTGTAAAAAAAATAAAATAACTAAACCGAGCGATTATGAGTTGATCAGTACCTAGGGAAAATCGGTGTAGAAACTAGCTGAATGAATCAATGGCCTAGTACTGGCGCATATTTGAATAATGAGTGGATTGTCTATCAAAGATATTGTATCATACTGGGAATCAATCGAGGGCGAGTTATCTACAACTATAAAAATGGCCTATGCGACAGAAATTGTGGGACACCCTAATAACTACGTCGAGTTGTAGCAATTGCGTTTAATGAAATTATTGTCTGTATCTAAATCATTTTTTGTAGCGAAGCCATCTACTTATTTTATTTGCTTTTTTTTATTTTATTATTTTATTTTGTTCCATATAATATAAAATATGCCGATTATAGAATAGAAAAAATTGAGAGAAAAGTTGTTCATGCTCCTCTATCTGGGATTGGAAATATCATTCATGAAAAACATACTGCTCGATGTCTCGACGCTCACATTTACCAAATAATTGAAACACAACTGCTTCGTATTGAGCGAAATTTACACTGGTCAACCCTAGCATAATGACCTACGATAGCTTATGTCTTCCAGCATCCAAATGTTGCTGTCAGGAAATATTAGATTTTTCGTGAATAATACGTGCATTGACATAATTCGAGGCAGTCTTTAAGGAGTCCATGACCTACATCAGTGTATTCCACCCAGTTCTCAATTAGTTCTTTTACCTACCTCAGTGTTCGCTGTTCTTCCTCTATCTACTCGGTGGCCGAATATCATCATCATCATCATTTATTATATCCTCATCCTCTCTAGATTCCCGCCGCTCCTCGTGCTCCTTCCTGCACAAATTGCCTTATTTTCTCGCATCCATCCAGGGGTGTGCGGCAAGGGCTTTTTTCGGTAATCGGCAATTGCCGGCAACTGCCGAAATCAAAATTCGGCAATTGCCGGCAATTTCGGCAAGTTTCGGCAATGCTCAAAATGGTTTAAACCGACCATTTGGGACTGTTTGTGATAAGAATTTCAATAAAATTGACAGAGGTTACAGAAGTTTTATGTAATATTTCTTCGAAAACCTCGAAAAGAAAAAAAATCAGATAAAGAATACTATTTTTTCTTCGTGAATTTTGATATTTTTCTTCATTTTTATATACTGTATTCGTAAATATTTTATTGCCGTTGCCGGCAAGAAATTTCAGCAATGAAAGACCGGCAATTTCGGCAACTTCGGCAACCGGCAAGGTCCTTGCCGCACAGCCCTGCATTCATCGTTTACCTCGCGGCTCTGAAAAAGACGGCTCCTACCGTAATGCAGCAGCGTTGCGGGACTCGGGCGTGAGCGTGACGTCATCACGCCGGTCCGGATAATCGCTGCTGTCCTCGTCCTCCTCGATCACCGGAGCCTTTAAAGATTAGAATTTCTAATATTCCCGCCTTTTTTGTAAAAATTATATAATTTTGTTATTTTGTGTAGAGTTTTATTTTCTCTAGAAAAGTGGCGCGAATTCAAAAATTCAAATATCTACAAACCTTATCTCTACTAGATGCAGCCGAGGTCGCCTTGCCCGAATCCATTTCGTCCCCACTCTTGCGTTTCGTTAGCTTTGGAAGAACGCCTTAATGAAAATTTATCTCTGCGCCATCCAGGGGTATAGCGTTCTTGAAAATAGGCTTCTTAAATTCGAATTTCAAGATTATCATTATTATTTTTGCAGTTCTTCTTTGTTCTGATAACAGGATTGGGCCACATGATTCCAAACCTACAGACCAGGGTTAGAGAGAGAGAGTGTACAAAATTGAGAGAGTCCCTCTTGATTTCACACGCTCTCTCACTCCAAAGGCCTTTCTGTAAGGTTGACCGGCATGTGGAACGATGTGGGGCGATGTATTGGGACGTTGTCTGTGGCGCACTACCACTGAACTAATCTTCTCTCACCAATGGCTGCAATACATCATCAAAACATTCCTCAGTGCGTTCAGGTTTCTATTAAACGGAAAAAAATGTCAATCATATTCATTTGCATGTGTTTTATATTTCATACGAATCGAATTTTTGAGGCAAAACAATTACTCGTGTAGCGAGTGCTTTTTTTATAATTTATAATAATTTATAAAGAGATATGATTACCATCTTGTGGATATTTGGCCCAAAACCTGATTTACAAAAGTCACTAATGAGGATCAAAGATGGAGTGAAGACCAACAATCAAACTACAAACCCTGTGAACGTGAAGCAAATTAGCGGGGTCGAGATCGGGCGACGACCAAATGCGAAGTTTGTCCACGCGACCCACGGGAGGCGATCGTTGGAGCTGAAGGTAAAAAAAGGTAAGAGATCAAATATTAAATTATAAACCGATTAGAAGTCAAGTAAATCAATATTGAAATAGACGTGATGGAGCAGCTAAATAAAGTAAACAGGGCACAGGTCATTTTATATTTGCTGATTACACGGGGTCTACCATAATAATAACAATAATTCGTATTTGAAATAGGGTTCCTTATTAATACACGAAAATCCAATTATAAAAAGCGGAACAAAATAATTTCTATTGTTCTACTGTTTATAATTGAATTTTCGTGTATTACAAATTTACGAGCGCTCATCAGAATTAATAAAACGTTCCGTTGATAATCTGTGCTAAAGAACAGATACGGCTGCGAGAGAGCATGGTAAAGTGAGAGACACGTCGAGGTATAGAAAGAGAGTACACCACCAGTAGTCCATTTCATGAACGTATCATTTTAAAATTGTAATATCATTAAGGAACTCTAATTAGAAAGCTAGCAGTTACCTGGTAATGAATGATGGTAGCCGGATCTCCTTCACTTTGTTCCACTCTTTCCATCTCGAATTCATCCGTTTCCACTACGAGCATCACTCTCGGAGGAGTGGGAGAGCCCTGGAGAGATCAAAGGTCGAATATTAATATACAATTTGGCAGGAGATTTCAGAGGTACTTTTCAATTTTTTTTCAATTTCAGAGGTAGGAATTGCGTACACTAAAATGTGTAAAGTTCGGAAATTATCCTAAGAGATTTAAATGTTTGAGAAACTGAAAATGAGAAAGAGCATGTCAAAGATCAAAGATCAATTTGCTCACATCAACAGTGAAACTAAGAAGCCAATCGTCGCTTTCAATAGTTTCTTCGTCCTTTTTCTTACTCCGCGTGAAGAGAGGTTTGATCGCTGAAAAAAAAAGAATTTGTAATAAAATAATGTAAAAACGATACAAAACATTATCTGATTTTCGAAAAAAAACTAAGTCTTAGAATTTTTTTTATTTCAACAAAAAACATCCCCTTCTAAAATAGAGTGTAGTAGAAAGAATTGTTGTGCCAATACAAATAACTAAATGCTCACATTCATATCCCATCTTCTTGAATTGTCTTCTCTCTTTCGTTCCATTCCTTTTCATATCCTCTTCATCATCTTCCCAATCTTGCAAGTGAGACTCGGTTAGCGTGCATCTGCAAAAACGAAAAACATTTTTGTTGTGTACCTGTCAGGTCACTACTAAGACGTATCTGGGTTACCGAGTTTATCTACATAATACAGAGTACAGAGGAGTCACACTCCACGAGACAGGACAAGGGACGACTGGATAGATCGTCCCTACTAAGCAACCTATTTACATACATGATAATGGGCTACAGACAGACTAGGGAATGACACGTCCGTACGATATTACAATGAGTAGGACTACAGTGTATACACCTATACAACATTTTCATTAAAAAAACAATATTTATAAGTAAATGTGAGAGTCTGTCCGCTTGCCGATGTATAGGCGTATATTTAAGACCTTTTTATGTGTGTGTAACCGAAACAACAGTGCGCAATTCAGAGAACATTTTTCTTCAATTACTTTTTACGTACACATGCAATTCTCTATCAAAACTCGTTAACATTTTTTTTTATTTCTGTTTATCCGTCAGTCATTTTTATTTTTGTCTGGTGTTTGTTTGTTCTTCCATCCATTCTGTCTCACTTGTATGAATCGTGGACTGACGCACCCAAGACGAAATGGCGATTATCTGAAATTGTATTGCATTTCTTTTAAATGAGAAATTATGTATGTTTCTGACAAACCAACTACTATCGATATACTATTCTCGGTGCCTACCTTATCGCTTCGTTAAAACACATTTCGCCTATTCTTGGATTTTTTTTTGTGAAACCAAAAAATCGAGAAAAAAAACTGGATAAAATAATAAATTGCGGTGCCTCATGCTCGTTACTCTTCTATTCTAAATATCGTAACCTCTCTACCGTATCCCTTAAATAGATTAACGTACCCCTTCAGCAACTCCGATGCTCGGCACGCCCCTCTTATCATAGATGTTCTGTAGCAGTGAGAGTCCATCGAAGATGTCGCGGCCTACAAATATAAAATTAAATAAAAAATCAAACAAATACATTTGTAACGAACCAAGATCTGTAAAATCAGGTTAGATTTTTTTGTACGGAATCTTTCCGAGAAGAACGCATTCCACTTTGAAGGAATAATCCTGGAATTAGTATTGTTTGTAGTTTGAACTCTGATCGATTCACGTACTCCCTTCTTTTCATCCTTTCCTGAAACAAGAGGAAAAACTCCGCTGTCGGAATATTCGCCTACCAGCCTGGAATGAAAGATCAACGATCAAAAAGTAAATATCTTTTATTAATTTCCGCTTGTAAAGAGAAATAATTTAAATGTGATAGTAATTTTGATAGATTGCGCTGTATTATCACTAGAGCATGGTATTGTCGTGGTGTAGTGGTCTAAGGCGCCCTCCCAGTTTCATTCCGTTTCACACCGGGGTTCGATTCCCGGCTGTGCATACCGCCACCCCCTCACCAAGGCGCTCAAATGAGTAAAGATTGGTAGTGGTGTAACCACGAAGGTAACTAGATCCGAAGAAGAGATTGGGCCCTCCGGATTGAACTGGCCTATTATGCGCTGGCCTTAGCAGTGACTCCCTCAGGACTTGGAGCCTAGATAAGGGGATGTCTTTACCTTTTTACCTTTTCATGGTTAAAGGTCAATGTTGAATGAATTTGCCCCAACCTGCATCGTTCTCGACGACAACAACGAAGTATCAGCGATGCTCACTCGACCCTCGTAGTTCATAGCTGCAAAAAATATTTGATCTCGGGCGGGCTCGAACCGCCGGCCTTAAGTGTGTTAGACAGATGTGATAACCACTACACCACGAGATCAGATAGGAGTGGTCCCTTCTTGAGCGATAAAGACACTCACTGCAGAGGATACTTCTCGTGCCAGATCGGAAAACGGCGAGTTCCCGAAACGCTTGAGGTTTCTTAGTTCGAGTACCAGTAACATCCAGCCAGTTTAAAACCCTGAGATGAAAGATCAAAGATCAAACTACACAAGATTACCGTATTGTCAATCGCTCCTCGGTATCGAGATCCCGCATCTCCACGTATTCGATGTAGTAGTCTGGAATTAAAATATCAAAGTTCAAATAGTGATAGACATTTTTTTCCTTCGCTTGATTGTCATTACGGTATTCACAAGTCTTATTCTTTTTTCACATAATTACTTGCAGTTTTATCTTTATTCACGTAAACTAAAATGTTTTTTAAGTAGAAAAAAATTATAAACTATAAACTATAAAATTTTAATTTAGTAAATTTACTCGGCTTCGCTCCATCTCCATCAACTTCGATTCGCACTTTCAACAACTCTCCAATATCCGTGCCGAAATCGATCTGAAATAAAGATTGAAATGTGTTTCAATGATCTCACTCATTCCCGAGTCTGTCAGTCGTCGCGAACGGTCCCTCTCCATTTCTCTCTGATGGAGAGGGGGAGTTTCCCTCAATTTCCCTCGCCTATGCCATCGACTACGCAACAAGATCGGAATCCCCATCCAAGCCGGACTGGTCACCGTGTGATGGGTATGACTACGTAAGATGGTTGGTCTCTCAGTTTCTAGACTCGATGAATCTCCCTCTGAGATTGATGATTTGAGTTTGGTTGACGCAGATTCAAGAAAGCAGACACCATCTTTCTTTAATCTTCAACGTCAAGCTCGCGAGATCACTATTCTTTCTCCAGCCAATAATTCTGGGTCTGTGATATGGAAAGAAGACCGATCTCGACGATCAATACTGGACAAAATGAATCATTCTAAAGAAGACCATCGACCACGTCTGAAACCTATATGAAACCCCCATCTTGATCAGCGCCCCTAAAGCGACACTAATAAATTTGTATTGTATTGATCTCACTTTTATCGACGACTTATCAGGTAGGAGTAATTCATGAATGATTTTGCTCCAAAAAATAATAAAAAATAAATACTTATTATTTGATAATTCATACACGTTCCATACTCTAGAGAGAGATCTCGAATCAGTAAAAAATCCCACACCTGAATAAGTGAAGTCGAGGGCACTTTCTGCAGTGAATTGTCATTGTCGACGACACTAATTGAGACTCCTGTCGAACCAAATCTGAAGAGAAGTCATAGATCAAACTACAAAATAATGTCAGACTACAAAGATCAAAGATCAAACTACACATCACATACCCGATAAACCGTAGATTCGAGGTCGTTCCTCCTACAAACTACAAAGACTGGCGAAATTGTACTATAAACTACAATTAATTGCTCACGAGTGGGCGTGGCTTCGCTGGGTATCGATCCGATGTAGTAGAAGGCGGAGAGGGGAACGGTGCGAACGAGTTTACCATCCACATAAAAAGAGAAAAGGTCAGAAAAATATGACAACAACATATTACAAGTTAAAAGGTACGTGCATGAAGTGAACTACTGGTGCGCGTACTCTCTTTCTATAATTCGGCGCGTCTCTCACTTTGCCACTCTCTCTCGCGGATGTATCTGTTGTTTAGGAGCGGAGCATTTAATTTTTTTTTCTATTTACAAACGGATCTTCCAGATGACATTTTATTCGTATTTCGTAAACACCAAAGTTAAAACACGCAAATATCAAAACTCCTTCCAACCTGTCCGGAATCGAACCATTTGTTGATGTAGAAGACGAATTGTCGGCCCTCTACGACGTTTTCAGTTATCAGAACATGATCGATGAATATTCCAGCACCTGAAGGGAGAGAAATCGAAAACCGTAAATAAAATGGAAAAATAAATTGATGAATAATTTATATTTAAATGATCAAAAGATAAAATACCATAGGCGTTTACAAAGTGGTAGAGAAGCACTACTTTATTAAAATAAATTCCGAAACACGGCATTTCAGGGTTGCATTGTCCCGTTATTATATTTATTGTGACCATATGTTGATTTGATATCTGCGATTGATATAGCTTCCAAAATTTGAAATATATCACCTTCATAAAGTATTTTCTACCGTAATTGTTTTCTTCAATCTACCATATCCATATTCTTCTCATTCTCTTCTCCACCTACCGTATCCCTTGACGTCGTGTCCCAGCACGATCTTCTGAAGTGCGCCGAGGTGCGGTTGTACGGTATGGAAAGTATCGAGCTGGTTCTGGCCGAACTTGGGAACTCGCGCCTGTAACCACGCACAGTGGACGTGCAGTGGTTGGGTGTGGTGTGGATGACGGTGGTGCGCCGGGTGCGGCTGGAAGAGACGACTTTTATCACAAGTGCTACGCATGCAGGCAAAGGAAACGTGCATGCAGCTCACAACGGGGGACACGGGCAGAAAGTAGGGAGAAGCTAGGAAACAAAGTCAGTAGTCGATACTTGGTGTGCTGGGGGCGGGGCTACAGTAGTATACCTCGTTTTCCTCAAGAACGATCAAATCGCTCTTCTTCACGTCTCCGTAGATGGTAATGAACAGATCCACCCCCGAATCGGCACCCCATCGATTTCCCGTCAATACAGTAATCGAGTACGCCATGTCTGAGATTTAGAAATTCTCGCCCACATTACGCACACACCACACTTACGAGTAGCATCGTTCATCAAGGGTTCTGATTGAGTAGAGAAGCTTGATGACTCGGGACGTTCTACAAAAAGTCAGTTGTCGATTAGAACCAGGAATGCTACCGTATACCGATGATCTCGTGGTCGATTGTCTTCTCTTCGGACGCCGATGGAAGGGGAGTAAGAGGGTTCGCTTTTTCTACTTCCGGTGTGACTGCAAATACTTGATGCAAAGGAATCATTTGTAATTTCATTTCATTATCGGTTGATGTCTGAAATGCACTTCATGAAAAATATTATGAAGTGTAGATGCGTAATATTCCTATGCGAAATCGCAGTTCAAAATTGTACTGAACTGATATCAAGGAGAATGCCTTCTTGCCATAACTTTGCATATTCTTGATCTTGTACTTTGTAATAGCCCGGGGCTAGTCAACCGGACAGAAGTAGGTCTTCCATTCGGCATTTCCGACCACCACACACTCACTTTCCAGTTATCGCTCTCGCATTCAGTCCCTGCTTACACTTTGAGAAGGGATTACAAAAAGTGCGATTACGCGATTATAAATTGCCAGTTAGCAAATATCGATTGGGCTCTCGCTTTCTCGACACTTAGGCATGTAGATGATATGTATGACCTACTCATGAAAGTCATTCAGAAAACCATCGATATTCATGTTCCATGGGTTAGAGTAAACATCACTCATGGGAAAGTACCTCCCCACATAGAGAGACTGATTAGCAAGCGCTTCCTAGCATGGCAGGAATCAATTAGAATAGGAGACCCCGCCGCCACTAGAAAATTCGAACAGCTCAATAGAAAATTCAGAAAATCACTGATAAACTATCATAGAGCAATAGAGAAAAGTGTGATTGAAAGTGAAGATCGAAACAAGTTCTTCCGTTTCATGAAACGCTGTTCTAACAAACAAAGAGAAGTAGAAGGTCTAAAAAGAAATGACGGGTCGTTAGTGATGGACGATATTGGCAAGGCGAACTTACTAGCTGAGACATTCGCCAGTGTTTTCACCACCGACAATGGTAATAGCCCTCCTACCAGCACCCTCCCCAACTTTGGAAACTATCAGGAACCATCATTTCTGAGACATGAAATATGTTCGCTTATCGAACGATGGAAGCGATCTTCCTGTAGAACACCTGAAAACATCGACCTCAGCTACATCAAAAAGATAGCTGTACCCATCTCTGAACCTCTTGAATTCATTTTTCGCCACTCATACGAAACAGGTGTAGTCCCTTCCCCATGGAGACACTCAATTGTAACTCCAGTCAAGAAATCCCCTCCCTTCTCCGACCCTCTAAACTACAGACCAATCCCGATTACGTCTCTATTCTGCCGAGTCTTTGAGCGCCTCTTGTGCAAACCCATTATTGAGCACTGCGAAAATTTAGATATCTTCCCTGACGAACAGTACGGCTTCAGAAAGAAACGTTATCGTGAGCTTCAAATGCTAGACGCGCTTGAACACTGGACATCTTCCATTAGTGATGGTCAACCCGTCGATGTCGTCTATTTTGACTTTGCAAAAGCCTTCGATAGAGTATCTCACCCCAAGTTGAAACACAAACTAGGCAGCATTGGCCTATCCACAAAAACTGTTCACTGGATTTCGAGCTATCTGGCAAACAGAACATTCCAAGTAAGAGTTCGTGAAAAACTATCCATCTCCCTTCCCGTCACGAGTGGGGTACCACAAGGGTCCGTACTAGGCCCTCTGTTGTTTCTTATTTTCACATCTGAGATCCCTTCACTAGTTCAGAAAAATGATGTCATAGCTCGAATGTACGCTGACGATATCAAAATATATCGTGCGTTTAAGAAATCAGACTCCCCCACCTCTCTCCAGAGCGCAATTGACTCCATTGTTAGTTGGTCTGAAGAGTGGCAACTCCCCTTGGCTGCACACAAGTGCAATTCATTACACTTAGGTAGAGCAAATACAAAGAAGAAATACAAAATAGGAAGTAATGAATTAGAACAGAAATTAGAAGTCAAGGATCTTGGTTTCTTAGTAGGACAGGCCCTTACTTTCTCCAGTCATTGCACGGCCGTTTCTCAGAAGAGTACTACAGCCTGCCACATCATACTAAGAGCCCTACGAACTAAAAACGTTGAAATGCTCTTGAAAGCTTACACGATTTATATTAGACCCATCCTAGAAAGTGCCTCTATGGTCTTCAACCCCTATCAAAAACAAGATCAAGCGGTTCTCGAAAAAGTTCAGAACTATTTCACGAGACGGCTATACATGCGTTGCCACAATTTCACATGGCAGACAATGCCCAGTGAGACTATTCGGAATATGGAGTTAGGACTAGATTCATTAGTTAAGCGCAGAGAGGAAATTGACTTGAAGACAGCCAGTAATCTTCTGAGAGGCAAATACAAAATCTCTAAAAAGAGACCACATCATTTTTGCTACTATTTCACTAGAAATGGAATGAATTTCACAAATTGTGTCTCAGCATCAAACTACAGACAGTATAGTTTCTTCCCTAGAGCGGCAAGGCTTTTTGTAAATTCCGGTAATTCGTCCAGTTTCGCTGAGTGACCAACCCCTTCCCAACCCCTTCCCCCTTCGATATTCGTGTTTCGCCCGCTAATGTTATTGTTTCTAATTTGTATCCGCGTTTTTCCTTGTGAATTCGCATAAATATATATATATACTAAACAACAAAAAAAATTAAACTGCAATAGAGATCGAAAAGCACAACAAACTCACACTTGACATTGCGGCGCACGAGATGTCCCCTGTACAACGCTTGTATCTTCGTTGCAGCAATGTGATGCGGCGTCCCGAATCGATCGAGCGGCGTCAACTACAGTACCCACGATTAAATCAGTTATCGATTGAATCAAGAAGAAAGGTACCGTACCAAGTCATTAACCAGTCTTTAGTCTTTATCCACTGTAGTTTGATCTTTGATCTCTAATCACTCACTGTTCTTCATTGTTCATTTCCTTTGCTTCATCCTCTTCCGGAATCGCCTCAATGCCTCGCAGAAATGGTCATTGTTGAATAATTTGTTTATAGTTTGTTCATTCAATCCTCGATCGTCATAGCCCGATTGTTCAGCACTTCTATACATGCAGTCATAGTGTATTCAATCAAGCTTGATATGTCGACTTGAGTAAGGATTTTAAAAATAATGGTCTTTGATCTCTGACCTCCTCCTCCTCATCCTCAGTATCCGGTTGTTCTTCTTCTGATGACGATTGATAACTTTCCTCGTCCGAATCAGGATCTCGTGCTTCTGAATGTAGGCAATTATCGTGAATAAGAACTAATTAGTGATCGTCACTAATTAATTGGACAAGTAAGGGGCTTTCTTGTACTAATTAGGCTGCGAATTCACTTTCGATGAAATTGGGCGAAATGCACTCCATTCAACTCTTTATTTCCATTGTGTTTCACATTCGTCGTATATGAGGCAGCCGAAATCGTTACTGATTCTCGGTTTTTTTCATTATAGTTAGCTTAATTGATGCTGTACTTATTCACCAAAGCAAACAAACGCAGCTTAATATGATACCTAAAAGCAGTCTGTCAAATCACACATTTTATTTAAGACAATAGTTTTTAAAAAGTTTGTAAACATTGTAAACTTTTCAAATACGCCGTATTCTCACCATCATGATTATGATGTGCATGAGCCGCCTCCTCTTGTTGCTCCTCTCGCTCTTCTTCTCTCTCTTTCTCTTCCTGCTCTCGATGTTCATGTTCTTCCTCGTGATCGCTATGGTGATCAACGCCGTTGGGAATTCGCTGACATTAAGTAATGTTCAAACTCAGATCTGCATGCTACGAAAGACAAAAAAAAATTGACAAAAAATTTCTACTGCCGCTGTACTGTTGACAAAAAATTTCTACTGCCGCAACCACCCCTCAAATGGTCGATTCTCTCGCGATTCCTCTCATATATTAGTAGGCCCTACTTATATATTAGTAGGCGTGCCAACTTGATGTCGTATTCCTAGTATGTTTTCTCTGTGAGTGACCTACGATAGCTTATGTCTTCCAGCATCCAAATGTTGCTGTCAGGAAATATTAGATTTTTCGTGAACAATACGTGCATTGACATAATTCGAGGCAGTCTTTAAGGAGTCTATGACCTACATCAGTGTTTTTCTCTCAGTTCTCAATTAGTTCTTTTACCTACCTCAGTGTTCGCTGTTCTTCCTCTACTCGGTGGCCGAATATCATCATCATCATCATTTATTATATCCTCATCCTCTCTAGATTCCCGCCGCTCCTCGTGCTCCTCCCTGCACAAATTGCCTTATTTTCTCGCATCCATCCAGGGGTGTGCGGCAAGGGCTTTTTTCGGCAATCGGCAATTGCCGGCAACTGCCGAAATAAAAATTTGGCAATTCCCGGCAATTTCGGCAAGTTTCGGCAAAGCTCAAAATGGTTTAAAAAACGACCATTTGTGACTGTTTGTGATAATTTTTGTATAAAATTAATAATAAGGAATTTCAATAAAATTGACAGAGGTTACAGAAGTTTTAATATTTCTTCGAAAACCTCGAAAAGAAAAAAACAGATAAAGAATACTATTTTTCTTCGTGAATTTTTGATATTTTCTTCATTTTTATATAATGTATTCGTAAATATTTTATTGCCGTTGCCGGCAAGAAATTTCAGCAATGAAAGACCGGCAATTTCGGCAACTTCGGCAACCGGCAAGGTCCTTGCCGCACAGCCCTGCATTCATCGTTTACTTCGCGGCTCTGAAAAAAGGCTCCTACCGTAATGCAGCAGCGTTACGGGACTCGGGCGTGAGCGTGACGTCATCATGCCGGTCCGGATAATCGCTGCTGTCCTCGTCCTCCTCGATCACCGGAGCCTGCAAACATTTCAATTTTCAATTTTCCCTCTATTTTTAAGAAAATTCGAAAATTAGGTCATTTTGTGTCTGATGTTTTTATTTTGTCCGGATAAGTGGCGCGAATTCAAAAATTCAACTATCTGCATGCCTTGTCTCTACTAGATGCAGCCGATGTCGCCTTGCCCGAATCTGTTTCGTCTCTGCTCTTACGCTTCGTCAGCTTTGGAAGAACGCCTGAATGAAAATTTATCTCTGTGCCATCCAGGGGTATAGTGTTCTTATAAATAGGCTTCTTAAATTTGAATTTCGAGATTTTCATTTTTTTTCAGTTCTTCCTTGTACTGGTAACAGGATTGGGCGATGTATTGGGTCGATATTTGTGGCGCACAACCACTGAACTTATCTTCAATCTCACCAATAGCTGCTGCAGCTGCTGCAGCCACCCCTGCTGCAGCTGCTGCACCGATTCGACGTGCCACTCGGACCGGTTCTGAAAATGAATTACTAAAAAAATGTTATTAAAAATGAGAATGGGGAAGCAGGGGTGTTAAGTTTCAGCGTCCATAGATGAATTGTATGTCATAGCCTTGATCGATTCGCATACTATAAGAACGGTATATTTATTTTCGCTATTCATACTTGGAAACGGAATTTTCTTGAGTGTACAATTGGGGGGGTGATTTGAAAGGTCGGCACGTCTTGACTCGTTACGCGATCGATGACTGATTTGGAAAGACAGACAACCCTTCTGGTAGTTAAAGAGAAATATGCATTCGAAAATATTTTTATAAATGATATTGACAGAAAGTTTTTACCAAAAAGAAACTCAAATATATATCTTGCTCCGGGCCATATTTTTTATTGAGTGGCTTGATTGAGTTTAACGAGCAATACTATGTTTCGGCCCTTGGCTTAACCACTTGTCAAGTCTAGAGAGATGTTCGTAACATCCCTTCACGTTTTCGATAAGCCTTGTACTGAACAACATTGGCCGGAAGTTTGAGAGAGTCTGAATCTAAATTTCCCTCCTATCGATTATGCCACGACGGTGGAGATTAGGGTGGTTAATAGCAGTACAGTACTGCAGTGCACTTGAGTCTCTTGTGCACTGCAGTACTTGATTTTGAAGAAGTCAAATGTATCGATACACTCGAAAAAGCGAGAGTGATGTACTGAAATGTACTGTGTACTGCAGTACACGCTCTCCCCAACGAGTAGTGTACTAGCAGAACACTAGTGCACTGGCAGTGCACGGGGCGCATGTAATGCAGTGCACAGTACATTTCAGTACATCACTCTCGCTTTTTCAAGTGTATCGATACACAGGTGTACTACTCAGTGCACGTACTGAGAATGCACTGTGTATCGATACTGCACTGATTTCACCACCCTAACCTCAATACTTATACTTATACTTTATCACCAACGCATTCGTGGGCAGCGATTAAGGAATAAGGGTCGGTTGGTTGATCTTTGGCTCGGGCGAGCTTTTTCGGTGGTCGTTTGTGGCAATTCCGTGTTACAATCTGATTTTGGAGGGAATCGATGTAAGGGAGGGTATTTTCCGTAACTTATTTCGGAATTGGGGACGGTTTGAGGATACTACGGGTGAAGGGAGGGTGTTCCAGAGTGTTAGAATTCTACTGGCACAAGTGGAATAAGAGACTGGTAGCGCAAATGTCAAAGCAAGGCGCAAACTATGAGAGGAACGTAGATTTCGAGAAAGAAGAGCAATCTTATACATCTTGGCAGAGTCAAGCTGTGCATAATTTATGAATGGAGCCATCTCAAGAAGAAGAGAGAGGAAGGAAATTATGAGTTTGCGCGTGATCGGGTGTGTAATCTCTAGAGGTTACCATGAACACATGACCTGTGCGAAAATATACCGAAAGCATGGCAGAGTACGATATTCAAGAATAGCTCACGCCGGATTGTTCCTGATCCCTTTCTGGATGACTGATGTGATGTGAGCTTGGTCAGCATCGGGCCTCCAATATACTTCCTTACTAGTGCAAAGTCGAAGAAATAAAACCAAACACAAATAATTCATTACCTTTTCCACGCACACAATTACAATCTAGTCGTCTGTCTATGGGGGAGATCAAACATCACGGGGTTTAGTCAATCTTGAAACCTAGTCTGCAATTAACTCATAATAGGTACACTAATAGTAAAAAGTAATTATTACAGATCACATAAAATTGCTACGCGTAATGGGAGTTTATTGAACAATGTTAGAGGAGCAACAAATGAAAGAGCGAAGTTCAAAGATCAATAATTTCAAGGGAATTTCCGGATTATGATTCAATACGGCCGTAGATTCATGGAGACAACGGCGTCTGAGGAGGGGACGACCCTGTGAAATATTAGAAATCATCAACACGCATTGAGATTTAATTTGACTGGAGAGCGTTGTCCCAGGATATCATTATTACACACAGAGAAACGTTGTCCCAGGATATGTTTCTTAGAGAACGCTTCTCCAACTCTTTTCGAGGCTCCGCCACATGCCGCTTATGCAAGTTCCCATTAAAAAAGAGCGAGAGAGTGCGTGAACTGAGCAGGTCGAAGAACCGTTCTATGAAATGAAAACTAGAAGAATCATTCTCCTAGCGCTCTGTGCGAAAAAATTAACTCACATTGCGCCATCGATCGTGTAGTGCGTTTCCGAACCGGCGCCGGCTACCATCACGTTGCCCGACCATCGAATGGGACCGGGCGCGTCCTGAACAGAAATTTGCGGTTACGGTAGGCCGAGAAATCAATGAACTACTGAACTCACGTGAGGTTCGAGTCGTAGTTGAACTTGTGTGGGAGTGCCTATATCGATGGCTTCGAAAACGAATTGGACACGCTGCAATGGAGAGAAATATTTTTGATTCGATTTTAAGAGGATTAGAAAGGGCGCTAAGAGGAATCCTGGAAAATATTGAAACTGTATTTGAATCAACTGATCAAAAAATGAGCGTAAATGTTGATTACAAGACACGAAACTTGGTTGGAAATCATCCCAGAGCTGGATAAATCTACAGAACGGGGTATGGAGTGAGAGAGGGTGCACATCGAAGAGGGAGTTTATCAAGATTTGCACGCTCTCTTGTACTGGCCCCTTTCTGTATGATTGGGATAATGTGAAGGTAGTCCATAAACAACATCAAATTGTTCACCGATCCAATTTCCCACTGTGCGCCGTGCAATGGTCGAAAGCCCGTGTTAGAGTCACTGCCGGTTATCTGTAATTAAGCATTTAGATTGTACTAATGATAATATGATACTATTGTAATTAGAGCAATAAGCAAACGAATTAGAAATATAATTAGGCAGTAAATAATTATATCTATTAGTTCGCTTGGCGAAGAAATATTGATTTCCATCGTCATTCCCTAGAAAATAGCATATGTGAAACATACCTGAACATAAGGAACGAAAGCGTCGTCCGACATTTCCAATGTCTCCATTGCCACTGTGTATTGAATGCCTGAATGAGATTTAGTTGTTTTGAACTTTTATCTTCCTGGTTTGATCTCTGATCTCTAATCCCACTCACTTATTCTCGGCGCCATATCGGGGTAGACGGCGGGGAATTCGACTATCGAATCGGGCTCAAACGGCGATTCGGCCTGGAAATATTTGAAACTCGCGCCGTCTATTGTGTAATGCGTAAGGATCTGTCCAAATTTGGACATGGGTATGCTAGGGAAGCCTGTAAGGTGTTAAGCGTAACCCTCTTCCTCTTATCACCCGATCTCTCGCTCGAAATACCGGAATATTAACACCAAATCGGTATCCCTAGGTTATGATATTTATATACATTAATAAAGATCATACGGAAAAAACTAACGGCGGGATATCGAATTTGCTCGTTGTTTGCGCGGTTGACGAGACGCATCTAGAAAGAAAAGTTATAGATCAATCTAGAATTATCGGACAAGTTCTCAAATGAGAAAGAATTTAGGCGAATGTTTGCTCGCTGTAATTTTATTCTTATAAACAAACAATATTTTTATTCCGATACGTTTCACGAACAAAACATTGCTCAACGAAAACAAAAAACGGGAATAATCCAAATGTCGCCGAATATTATAGGATAGATCAATATCTTGCATTGTCTAATTTTGACTGATTTTATTCATAGGTGAAGATTCGACTGATTTTATTCAACGGTGGAGACCAAAGATCAAAGGACAAACCCTGTGAACGTGAAGCAAATTTGCGGGGTCGAGATCGGGAGACGACCAAATGCGAAGTTTGTCCACGCGACCCACGGGAGGTGACCGTTGTAGCTAAAAAATAAAAGATCAAATGTCTAATTGCAAATATACTACAAAAAGTCTGATTAATCAATGTCAAAATATGAGCAAAATTAAGTAAACATCGCAAGGCCTTCTCGTGGTCTACAAAAATATAGTTAACGTATCACATACTACATAATTAGATTATAATGCGAGAACTTACCTGGTAATGCATGATGGTAGCCGGATCTCCTTCACTTGGTTCCACTCTTTCCATCTCGAATTCATCAGTTTCCACTACGAGCATCACTCTCGGAGGAGTGGGAGAACCCTGGATAGATCAAAGGTGAAATATCAATATCAAAATCTGGAAATACAAAACTTCAGAGGTACAATGGTTCCAGCGGTTGGTAGTGTACCTTAGAGGTCTTTCAAGATTTGGATGAGTGAATAAACAACAAAGATCAAAGATCAATTTGCAAACATCAACAGTGAAACTAAGCAGCCAATCGTCGCTTTCAATAGCTTCTTCGTCCTTTTTCTTACTCCGCGTGAAGAGAGGTTTGATAGCTGAGAATAGTGAATTAGTTTTAAAAATAATATAAATACGTGGCCTACAAACAACGCTGAAATAAATACTCATATCCCATCTTCACATTCATACATTCTCTGATTTTCAATAAATCTAATTCTTAGAATTTTTTTATTTCATCATAAAATCCATCTATAAAATGAAGTGCAGTAAAAAAGAATTGTTGTGCCAATACACATAACCAAATACTCACATTCATATCCCATCTTCTTGAATTGTCTTCTCTCTTTCGTTCCATTCCTTTTCATATCCTCTTCATCGTCTTCCCAATCTTGCACGTGAGATTCGGTTAAAGTGAATCTGCAACAAAAAAAAATTAAAATTAAATTTAAATATGGCATTAAACATCAGCAAGAGTCTGTCCGCTCGCCGGTGTAACCAAAGCAACAGCGCACATTTCGGAGAAATATTGCTCTTCAATTACCTTTTACTGACATATACAATTCTCTATTAAAGGGACCAGGCAGCGTTCAAAAACAGATTTTTAATTTCCATAATTTTTAAATGAACATTACTCACTATGATCTAATGAAAAATGAAGAAAAAACTAAATTTTTAGCATTTTTTTACAATTAGTTATTTTAATTTGAAATTAGCCTCAGGAACGGTGCGTCGCCTATTTCCGACAAGACAGAAAGCTATTTAAATTGGTCGGATGATTAGATAATGCAACAAAAAAAAGGAACGCAGGGGTTTTGGCCACTCCCGGAATCATTGCACACAACGAAGGTTCATGAAAATGTTTGGTTTTAGAGAAATGAATTGTGGTGTAGTCGCTACCGTAACCTGTCTTTGAGAAAAAGCGAAACTTTGAAAATTCATAACTAATTTCAAAAAAATCGCAAAAATATGCGGTTTTTAGCATTCTTCCGGGAACAGAATTTTCATTTAATTAAAAATAACTTATTTTTTCACTGCCTGGTCCCTTTAAAAGTCATAAACGTTGGTTGTATCTACATTTCCTTCATCTTTTTGTCCATCGTTTTTTAGCTTGTCTGTTTGTTATTCTGTCGATTCGTCTGTCTAACCTGTATGGATCGTGCGTGGACTGCCGCACCCACGAGGAACTGGCGATGATCTGCAATTTTATTTTATTTTTTTTTAAATTAGAAAATAATTATGTGCATCACCAATAGATTAATTTCAATATTCTATTCTCACTGTATACCTTATCGTCTTGTTGAAACACATTTCATCTATTCTTGAAAAAAAAGAGAAACTAAAAAATCGCAAAATTTCAAAACGAAGAAAACGGATAAAATAACGGACCCTGTACCTCGTGTTCGTTACCCTTCTCTTCTCAATATCGTAACCTTTCTACCGTATTCCATAAATATATTATCGTACCCCCTCAGCAACTCCGATGCTCGGCACGCCCCTCTTATCATAGATGTTCTGTAGCAGTGAGAGTCCATCGAAGATATCGCGGCCTACAAAAAATATAAAACAAAATATGAAAATTTATACAAATAAATATATTTTTATTGTATTAGCTACTTAGACAAACATATCTGCACGCAATCGGTAATATTCTTCTTTTGCCGTCGAATAGAACAAAACACTCACAGAAAAACAGTAATTCAAGAAAGGGAATTAGTTGAAAACTAACCAAGATCGGTAAAATCGGGATAGATTTTGATGTACTGAATCTTTCCGAGATGAACACATTCCACTTTGAAAGAGTAATCCTGAAATTTTTCGTGTTTGTAGTTTGATCTCTGATCGATTCACGTACTCCTTTCTTTTCATCCTTTCCTGATACAAGAGGAAAGACGCCGCTATCGGAATATTCACCGACGAGTTGGGCCTGGAAAGAAAGAGATAAAATATCGAAACGTAAATAACTTCTATTTACTACCCGTTGTAAAAGAAATACATTGTATTTGATTGTTACTTTGATCGACTACGTTGTATTATCACTACAGAATTATGAAAGACCAAATTTCGAAAGAAAATTGGACCAACCTGCATGGTTCTCGACGACAACAACGAAGTATCAGCAATGCTCACTCGACCCTCGTAGTTCATTGCTGCAAAAGACATTTGATCTCGGGCGAGACAGATGTGATAACCACTACACCACGAGATCAGATAGGAGTAATCCCTTCTTGAGCGATAAAGACACTCACTGCAGAGGATGCTTCTCGTGCCGGATCGGAATACGGCAAGTTCACGAAACGCTTGGGGCTTCTTAGTACGCGTTCCCGTAACATCCAGCCAATTAGATACCCTGAGATCGAAGATCAAAGATCAAACTATAAACTTTGATTACCGTATGGCTAATCGTTCCTCAGTATCGAGATCCCGCATTTCAACATATTCGATGTAGTAGTCTGAAGTCAGAGATCATAGTATAAATATTAATCAGAAAATCTGTTTTTTTCTATCGCTTATTTTTTCATTTTTCTTGATTGCCATTACGGTATTTACAAATAATATTTGTATTTTCATAATTGCACACAGTTTTTTCGATACTCAAGTAAATGAAAATGTTTTAAAGTGAGAATAATTTAATAAATTTATGAAGTTTTAATTCAGTAAATTTACCTGGTTTTGCTCCCACTCCATCAACCTCGATTCGTACTTTCAACAACTCTCCAATATCCGTGCCGAAATCGATCTGAAAATAAAGAATGAATTGTGTTTCAATGCTCGGACTTCTACCCACGAGATGTCCGTTCGAGTAATTTTAAAGTCCCAAATATAACAAAAAACTTAATTTGATGACTTGTGCATGTTCCATTCTCTATCGAACGAGTAAAAATATTTAACACCATTTCACCTACCTGAATTAGTGAAGTTGAGGGCACTTTCTGCAGTGAATTGTCATTGTCGACGACACTAATTGAGACTCCTGTCGAACCGAACCTGAAGAAAAATCAAAGATCAAACTACAAAATAATGCATTACAATTGCAGACTACAAAGATTACAGATTAAAATGAGCATTGCATACCCGATGAACCGTAGATTTGAGGTCGTTCCTCCTTCTCCAGTAGGCAGCCCGGAGTGCAGAACGAACTCCCAGCGGCCGACTGAAGTGGCTAAATAGTGATCAGACTACAAACTACAAAGAGTTCAGACTATAAACTACAAAGAAATTGCAATACTCACGAGTGGGCGTGGCCTCGCTGGGTATCGATCCGATGTAGTAGAAGGCCGAGAGGGGCACGGTGCGCACGAGTTTTCCATCCACCTAAAGAGAGAAAGGGGATTTGCTATTTTAATTTGATAATTAAGTTTAAAAACCGCAACTTGAAAGTTTGCGGCGTATACGTTATAGATTGATGTAATCATAAAGGAGGTAATCTTCTCGAAGGTTACTATGAGATATACTCCGAAGAAGTTCTTTCAGTTCTTCGGAGTATATCTCATAGTAACCTTCAGTTCTTTCTAATTATTTTTATTTTATTTTTTTGTTCTGATAAAGTTGAAAGATCAAATGCCACACCTGTCCCGAGTCAAACCACTTGTTGATATAGAAAACGAATTGGCGGCCCTCGACGACATTTTCAGTGATAAGCACATGATCGATGAATATTCCTGCGCCTGAAGAGAAAAAGATGAAAGGCAATAAGTAAAATGTAAAATAGATGAATGAAGAAATAATACAACCATGATCCAAAGATCAAATGCCAGTGGCGTATACAAAATTTGGCGAAATAGTACTTAGAAGAAAAGAATTTCCAAAACACGTCATTCCCCGGTATCATTGCCCAGTTATTATGAGAGGAATCGCGAGAAACTCGACCATGGTCAGGACGTAGAATTTTTTTTATTTTTGATTTGGCTGAAAATTTTACCTACGGTATCTCAACACCTCTTCTATCGATTTGCGTTGACAGAATTTTGATAAAAAATTTCGCAATCGTGTGAAAAATATCCAAACCTGGAGTCTTCGGAGTTTTTCGAAGAAAGGACAAAGTTTGATAAATCATAACTCTGTTTAAAATAAAGATAGGTTCTTTGTTAGTTCTAATGTACACCGCAGTTACTCACTATAGCCGAGAAATGGGCCAAATCGGCCTATGCATGGGAATTGCGCTAAGGTAAAATTTTTAGCTGCCTACAATGAATAGATAGGAACTCACTTTCATATGACTAATTGCTCTTCGCATTTGAACAAATTTCTAAGGAAGTTTGGTGGAGATGCGAACCGCTACAATAAGCAATGCAATAAGCATTTAGCGTTTATGGTTAGATGCACAATTCATCACCTTAACATCATATCTTATATTTATGAGAACATTAGTACACAATAGGACGCTGCAAAAGCACAATTTCGTCAAAAGTTAAATTCAGCCCTGAAGTTTTTCAACAAAAAAAATTCTCAAAAAGTTCGCTTTAAATGCCCCCTAAAACAACCTTAATAGTGTTTTTAGAATATTTGCGAATATTTTCACCGCAAATAGCACTGATATTCGCCGAAAGAGAAACAAAATTTTGAAGAAGAAAAATGCACTTTAGCGCAATTCCCATGCATGGGTCGATTTGACCCATTTCTCGGTTATAGTGAGTAACTACGGTGTACATTAGAACTAACAAAGAACCTAAGACCGCATTTAATTTTAAGACTTAAAACATTTTTTCATGAAACCGACCGCTCCGCGCCAATGCGTCACCCAGGAATGAGTTGACACGGCCCTACCAGTAGCCAACGGTATTCTCTATCTAACCAACAAAACCACAATTCTCTATCTTTATTTTGAAAAGAGTTATGATTGATCAACCTTTGTCCTTTCGGCGAAAAACTCCGAAGACTCCAGGTTTGGATATGTTTCACACGATTGCGAAATTTTTTATCAAAATTCTGTCAACGCCAATCGATAGAGGAGGTGTTGAAATAGTGGTCGAGTCTCGCGCGATTCCTCTCTTATAATGATTTTACATGCATTTCATTTGATTCAAGCTACAATATGCATATTCTGCTCATTCTTTTCTCCGCTTACCGTATCCCTTGACGTCGTGTCCCAGCACGACCTTCTGAAGTGTGCCGAGGTGCGGTTGTACGGTATGGAAAGTATCGAGCTGGTTCTGGCCGAACTTGGGAACCCGCGCCTGTAACCACGCACAGTGGACGTGTAGTGGTTGTGTGTGGTGTGGATGACGGTGGTGCGCCGGGTGCGGCTGGAAGAGACGACTTTTATCACAAGTGCAACGCAGGCAGGCAAAGGCAACGTGCATGCAGCTCACAACGGGGGACACGGGCAGAAAGTAGGGAGAAACTAGGAAAGAAAGTCAGTAGTCGATACTTGGTGTGCTGGGGGCGGGGCTACAGTAGTATACCTCGTTCTCCTCAAGAACGATCAAATCGCTCTTCTTCACGTCTCCATAGATGGTCATGAACAGATCCACCTCCGAGTCGGCGCCCCATCGATTTCCAGTTAGTACAGTAATCGAGTAGGTCATGTCTGCGATTTAGGAATTATCGCCCCGCACCACGCACATACCACACTCACGAGTAGCGTCGTTCATCAAGGGCTCCGATTGTGTGGAGAAGCTTGAGGACTCGGGACGTTCTACAAAAAGTCAGTTGTCGATTAGAACCAGGCATGCTACCGTATACCGATGATCTCGTGGTCGATGGTCTTCTCTTCGGCCGCCGATGGAAGGGGAGTGAGAGGGTTTGCTTCTTCCGGTGTGACTGAAAGCAATCGATAACTGGGAAAGAAAAACGAATCATGCCATTATCGGCTGATAACTGAAATATGTGACGTGAAACATATAACATTTTTGGAGAGCTGTCTACATCGAACTCTTACCATTCTGGTCTTATTTTTCTGAATACAATACAGTCGAAAATAGCCTAGAAACATTGCAAATAGAGTGTATCCTCTATAGCCATTTAAGATAGGGACAGACAGTAAGAGAGCTCGAAAAGTGGTTCTCACCACGAAATTAGTCAGTGATTTCTGCCCTGAACGTTGTAAACTCACATTTGACATTGCGGCGCACTAGATGTCCCCTGTACAACGCTTGAATCTTCGTTGCAGCAATGTGGTGCGGCGTTCCGAATCGATCGAGCGGTGTCAACTACAGTAACCACGATTATATCAGTTATCGATTGAGTCAAGAAGAAAGGTACCGTACCCCGTCATCTGTAGGCGACGCAGCATTAATCGGCCGAGGCGTGTGCGAAATCTCGTACGTGTCGTCGCTAGAATGGAGTTTGTAGTTTATTGTTAGCCTTTCACCATCGTAGGTTGATCGTTCTTCTCAAACAACTCACTGTTCTTTATTATTGTTCAACTCCTTCGCTTCGTCTTCCTCCGGAATAGCCTCGATACCTCGCTGAAATATGGTCCTTGATCAGTAATCTGTTTATAGTTTGATCATTAAATCCTCGATCGTCATAACCCGATTGTTCAGCTCTTCTATACATGCAGTCATATTGCATTTACTCAAGCTTGAAATGCCGACTTGAGGAGGGGTATTTTAACTTGATCTTCGATCTTTTATCACTCACCTCCTCATCCTCAGTATCCGGTTGTTCTTCTTCTGATGACGATTGATAACTTTCCTCGTCCGAATCAGGATCACGTGCTTCTGAATGAATGACATTATCGCGAATAAGAACTAAGTAGTGATCGTCACTACTTAATTGGACACGTTTTCTTGTACTAATTGGGCTGAGTATACTCTTTCGATGGAGTTGGAAATGCACTCGTTTCAACTCTTTTTTCCATTGTGTTTCGTTATATATGAGGGAGAAGAAATCGTTACAGATTCTCGGCCGTCTTTAGTATTAAAACACTTAAAATGAAAACTATTGTTTGCTTGATTGATGCTGTACTTATTCTCCAAAGCCAAAATAGCAGCATATTCTGACATCTAATAGTAAACGCAGTCTGTCAACTCACATTTTGTTTTTTTTAAGAGAAAAAACTATCTTAAAAGACAATCTATTGTCTTAAAAGAAAATAGTTTTAAAAAAGGTGACTTTTCAAATACGCAGTATTCTCACCATCATTATTATGATGTGCATGAGCCGCCTCCTCTTGTTGTTCCTCTCGCTCTTGTTCAATCTCCTCCTCTCGATGTTCATGTTCTTCCTCGTGAACGCTATGGTGATCGACGCCATTGGGAATTCGCTGAAAACAAAATCATCCCCGAGTAAGCCGAAATCTTCCGGCCGTAAATCCAGAAATGAGAAGAGTTTTATCTTTTTATCTTTTTTAAAGCAATTGTGCAATTTCAAACTCTTTTTTTTTAATTTTCAAATGTGAAACCCAATTATTTGTAATAAAGACCCAATAAATTTTCAAAGCCAATGTCTCAGTTTCTCGATTGCATAGCCCCTTCTCTTAAGCTGCTTCAGAAATTCCCCACAACGTACCAACTCTCCATCCTCCTCCTCTTCTTCTTCCCTCAATTCATCTCCAGTGTCCGGTTGCTCCTCCTCAGATGACGATTGATCCGATTCCAACTCCAATTTAGAGAGTAGTATTATGTTTTTTTTAAAATATGGTATTGTATCTGTTGTGTGTACAAAAATACGAGGCTGGACATTCTTAGATAATTTCGCGAAATTTATATGGAGTTCGAAAGGAATAACATTTCTACAATCAACTTCGATCAAGCGGTCATTACTTTTACTGAATTGGTGAAACATGATTACTTTGTGTTGTCATAATACACGACGTGTATTTAATATCCCTTATTATTGCCCATCAATTTTATTCTACGGCGAAACCACATCGGAGGTCCCAATAACATCATCCTCTTTGCCGTTTGTCGATATCTTGTCACCGAGATAGTTTTTTATACTCTTTATCTGTCATTGGTCAACAGTCTACCTATCAAATTCAATGTCGCGACGCTCTCATTTCCCAAATCATTGAAACACAACCGTTTCGTATTGAACGAAATTTAGACTGGTCAACCATAGCATAATGACCTACGATAGCGTATTTCTTCAAACATCCAAATGTTGCTGTCAAGAAATATTAGATTTTTCGAGGCAACCTTTAGGGCGTCCACGACCTACGTCGGCGCATTTCTTCCAATTAGTTCCTTGACCTACCTCAGTGTTTGCTGTCTGTCCTCTACTTGGGGGCGCAATATCACCATCATCATCGTTCATAATATCCTCATCCTCTCTCGATTCCCGTCGCTCTTCGTGCTCTTCCCTGTACAAAACTCTCTCATTTCATCGCATCCGTATTTTAAACACCGGCTCTAGACAAAACCCGGCTCCTACCGTAAGGCGGCAGCGTTGCGGGACTCGGGCGTAAGCGTGACGTCATCGCGCCGGTCAGGATAATCGCTGCTGTCCTCGTCCTCCTCGATCACCGGAGCCTTTAAAGATTTGAATTTCTAATATTCCCGCCTTCTCTGGGAAAAGTAGTGAACTTAATTATTTTGAGTGGAGAGTTTTTTTTCTGAGAAGTGACGCGAATTCAAAATTCAATTATCTACTAACCTTATCTCTACTGGATGCGGCCGATGTTGCCTTGCCCGAATCCGTTTCGTCTCCGCTCTTGCGCTTCGTTAGCTTTGGAAGAACGCCTGAATAAAATGGGTATTTATTCTGTGCTCTCCCGGTTCATTAGGAAATTGAATTTTGGAAAGGGATTATGCGATTATCATTATTACATTTGCAGTTCTTGTTTTGAACTGGATACACAGGATTATTGGGTCGATATTTGTGGCGCACAACCACTGAACTAGCCCTCACTCTCACCAATAGCTGCTGCACCTGCTGCTGCCACGCTTGCTGCAGCTGCTGCACCTATTCGACGTGCGACTCGGACCGGTTCTGGAAACGAATTAGTTTAGAAAAGAAAAATGAAAATGGGGAAGGCAGGAATGTTAAATAAACAACTAGTTGTATCATTGCCTTTCAATTTCGAGTTTCCCACCATTTCTCTTCCTCAATTTGGGCGGTGCTCCGGTCGACTTTCGCAGGTTCTTTCTGATGGAAGAACGCGGTTTCTCCACGAGATTCTCCGGTTCTGACTTTTGCGAACTCGTAGAAGCAGTGAGCGAAGTCACTGAAAGTGAGATATAATCTAAATATTTCAATGATTAATGTGTAATTTCATTCGGACTAAATAGATCAATAGTCTCCAAAAAAAGTCTTATGCTGGAGTGGTGAATAGACAAATTCAAATAAGTTTCAGCGTCCTGAAATAAGATTTGTCGCAGAGTTCTGATCAATATTTTCCTGCCGATTCTGGTAAAAAAAACAAAAAATTCAAACAGTCGTAAAAATTAATTCCTTTTTTTATATTAACTCGTTTTTTATCTCATCTTTGTACGAGTTGATATCTGTGAAATCACAAATTCATCACACATAAATTTCAAGGGCAAGTAATGGATGTCTTGGGAGGAGAAGAGGAGAGGAACGCGAAAGCGTGTGGACTCGGCGGTCTTACTTTCGCACTCTTTCTCGTCCCATCCTACGTTTAGAATCATGTGCTTTACAATGTGGTAAACTCACACGTGGTTCGAGCCGTTTTGTTGCCGCTCACTCGCGTGCTCTTCGTGTAAGTTTGCTGTCGCTGTAAGTTATTTAATTTTACATTAACATTTAAAAAAAAATTGTCCCATTGCTCTGTTTTGTAAAGGTGGTGTAAAGCATGTAAGTCTACTAAAGTTGCTAGTAGTTGTTTGTCCTAGCAACTTACACTAATCGTACTACCACAATTGCCGTAATTACCGCTCACCCCATTGTTGACAATCGGCGGCAGGAAGCGCCGGCGCTCCTGCAGAATGGGCTTGGCGTGCAGAGGCACGGCGATCACCTGATGAGAAACGTCGTCTCGTCAGTTGCACTCAGCGCACAGCAAGTACTTTGAATAGTCGGCGACCAAACTGCACCCGGCACACCACCACTACCGTACCTTGGGCGGTTCGATGGCGATGAGCTCGTTTACGTGATGTATTCTTTTACCCTCGAGAGTGCACAAACGATGAATCGCAATCTGAAATAATTATAATAATAATTTAACAATAAACTTAATGCATCGGTTTTGCATCTGGATGAACTAATATCTCAAAAGATTAGATGGTCAGGTATAGAAAGAAATTAAATTGTCACTTTTCAAGTGTTTAATGCGCAATAATCAATAAATTCTCGTTTGTACAATCTTTTAATGAACAATGAAACATATGGGCTCTGCTAGTAAGATATCCTTTTCCAGCATCTGCAAATGCTAATTGCCATATTTTTTATCGATTTCTCGTTAATTTCCTTATTTTCAAGTGTATTGTAAGATAGTTGAACATTGCTCGCCTCTAATCCCTCCGACACATCTGACATCAGTTTCTCCATGGTTGGCAATCGGGCGGGATTGAGAAGGGCTCGGTAGAGTTTGGTCGTGCCATTGAGAACGAAAAACACCTGAGGAAAACGATATTTGATCTTTTGAAAATTAAATGTATTGATAAATTACTCTAGCTACTTCTAAGAGTACTAGACATTATTTCTTCTGGTACGAGAGATGTTTTCAACGACGTTGCAGGTATGATTGTTTACACCCAGAATGAATATACTTACTATTGAGTATATTCTATACTGAGATATGACACCGAGTATATGATATACTCAATATTGAGTATATTCTCTCGTTTTCGCACGCTCTCTCGACGCGCGAATATCACGCCTCTCACGAGAGGATCGAGCTAGGGATGGGAATGGGGCCAAAAAATGAAAATGAGTTTTTCCTGGTTTTGGCACTTTCTAGGCATGCCTGATAGCCTCCCGAAGTCTCGGAGCCCGAATATCATTTTGGGGCTCGGTACACCGGGTCGGGTCCTCGGGCACCCAACTTTGACCCACTTTTTCTCGGTTGTGGGTGGCTTGTGTGAAAAATCATACGAGAAGTACTTAGGCTAATTTTTCATGCTCTATCGATATATGTGGTTCACTTATCCTCAAATTGCATCTGTAACGTGCTACACTCAAGTTCGAAGAACTCAAAAGTGTAGGAAAAAAAAGCAGCTGAATTTTTGATATGTAATAGAGCACAATGAGATCTTTCGAATGTGTAGTTTACGCTCACCATAGCCGAAACCTGGTGAGAGTTGTGCCATTTCTACATCTCTGGATGATTTGAAGTTGAAATACAACGTGCCTACAAGACCGCTAGAATACAAGACCGCTAGCCTCTCATTCTCAGCGAAGAATGACAGTAAAATCGGTGAAACTCCGCTAGCCTCTCATTCTAGCCTAGCCTCTCATTCTCAGCGAAGAATGACAGTAAAATCGGTGAAACTCGCTCATTCTTCTCAAAATGGGCTGAGAAATGTGGTGTAAAACAAGTTCAAATCATCTCGTGGTCCCAAGAGGATCATAACTCTCACCAGGTTTCGGCTATGGTGAGCGTAAACCACTCATTCGAAAGATCTCATTGTGCTCTATTACATATCAAAAATTCAGCTGCTTTTTTTCCTACACTTTTGAGTTCTTCGAACTTGAGTGTAGCACGTTACAGATGCAATTTGAGGATAAGTGAACCACATAGATCGATAGAGCATGAAAAATTAGCCTAAGTACTTCTCGTATGATTTTTCACACAAGCCACCCACAACCGAGAAAAAGTGGGTCAAAGTTGGGTGCCCGAGGACCCGACCCGGTGTACCGAGCCCCAAAATAATATTCGAGCTCCGAGACTTCGGGAGACTATCAGGCGTGCCTAGAAAGTGCCAAAACCAAGAAAAACTCATTTTCACTTTTTGGCCCCATTCCCTAGAAATGCCAATTTAGCTCGATCCTCTCGTGAGAGGCGTGATATACTCAATATTGAGTATATCATATACTCGGTGTCTCATCTTAGTATATTCATTCTCGGTGTAGCTCTTTTAGCGCTCAATGCAGCACGCAATGAACGAGCATTGCTGATTTTCGGATTACCTAATGCTGCGCAAATTTCATGGGTGGAAAGTGGAAAATTGTTTTGTCCACCTTTTCATAACTTTTTCCTACTCAAGCTACAGCTTCCAAACTTGACACAGGGATGGTTTGGAAGCTACACGTTTGGGACATTTTCCTTTTTGATTGGAGAGATTTCGTTAAGTTTGACCTGAGTTACACGAGTTTTCCACCCTTGCATGGGAAAATTTCCCCGAAGAAATTAGCGCAGCATAAGAGTGCTGCACTCTTGGAACTTTTCCATCCTGCAATTGCAACGGATATTGCGATATATTGAGTGGCTTTCCGTTTACAAATGATCTTTGATCTTATCTCACCTGCTTAGAAGGCACGAATCCGAGCCCGAGTGATCGTGACATGCGCAGTTTCTGTTTGTAGCTCGGCGAGGTCGGAACCTGGGCATGCATTTTTCATATTCATTTGCATTTTATCCGTAAGTCTGACAGTTAGAGAGCGAGAGAACTGGGCGCTGGTCTCGCCACGAATGTCACCATCTTGGCACTTTGCCCAAAACGCCGTGCATAATGCAGGAAACATAATGCGGTGGTTCTATTTCTGATAGAAGATAGATCGCATGAAATTTGAGTTAATATTCCATTTTATTTTTTTCTTTAAAGCATGAAAATGATAGAAAAAAAGAAGATGACTTATTGGAAAGCAGAATAACTCTTCTGAAGATGTGCACATCATTCCACAGGCCGGTCAACCATCCAGAAAGGCCTTTGGAGTGAGAGAGCGTGTGAAATCGAGAGGGACTCTCTCACTTTTGCACACTCTTTCGCTCTAACCCTGATCTGTACATTAGGAATAATGTGTGTGCCGTCCAGTTTTTACAGAGTTGAAGCACGAAACGACTACCATTGGGCTCACGTCGATTTTCGAATTTCGCCCAGTAAACTATATTGTCAATCCAACCACATTCCATCTAACCTACCATCGTTCGATCGAAATCGAACGAAACTCGAGGTTGATCATCAATCGATCGTCTTCTCTCTTCGGTCTGATACAAATAAAGAGATGTGAAATCAGATAGAGCTTTGATTTGGTATGTCATCTTTGTTGCCACCCGCCTCTTGAGCAAAAAAATAAATAAATGAATAAACAAAAATGTAAGCATAACACGAACGAGCATCCCTACAGTAAAAAAATTGTATCACGATCACATTCTTTAAAGGGACCAGGCAGTCAAAAAATAAGTTATTTTTAAATAAAAGAAAATCCTGTTCCCGGAAGAATGCTAAAAACCGCATTTTTTTTGCGATTTTTTTGAAACTAGTTATGAATTTTCAAAGTTTCGCTTTTTCAGTACAGCGGGTTACGGTAGCGACTACACCACAATTAATATCTCCAAAACCAGCTATTTTGATGGAATGTGATTGTGTTCATTCAGTCCGGGAGTGGTCAAAATCTCTTCAATCCTGTTTTTGCAAAAATATGAAGTCATCAGAGCAAATTAAACAGCTTTCTGTCTTTTCGGAAATAGGCGACGCACCGTTCCAGAGTCTAATTTCAAATTAAAATAACTAATTGTAAAAAAATGCTAAAAATTTAATTTTTTTCTGCATTCTCCATTAGATGATAGTGAGAAAAGTTGAATAAAAAATTATGAAAATGAAAAATCTGTTTTTGGAGGCTGCCTGGTCCCTTTAACCAAATGTTTTTAGCACTATGTTCACAATATGTAATTGTGAATGTACTTCGCCAACCTATTTATTCCCTCGCTCTCTAACTCTTTATACACGGCTACTAGCAAGATCTCAAGGGATGCTCTGTAGAATGCACAAATACCCGGTCGTTCGCTGTGGACGAATTGAATCTTGCCCAGTTGTGGACATACTAACTCAAAGATTATGCTCACCCAAAAGCTCTGTCCACCTCCGGTCTCATTGGAAAGTTTCGCGTGAGCCTGCTGTCTTGCCTAAATATCGATAATTATCTAAACTAAATAAGTGAAAGAAGATAGATATTTAGAAGAGCTAAAAAAATAAACCTTGGCGAATCGTTCCAGCGCCGACATGTTGATGCCTCGGGGGAACTTGGAGGAGGTGGCAACGTATCTGCAAATATTATTATTAGTTATTATATATTCATGCAAATACTGAGAGAAAAAACTGTTGTCTGTTGTAGTGAAAATGCACAATCCATTAGGGTATTGTGCGCACTGCATATATTAAACAGTACCAGTGAAGCATATATGGACCAGCCATATGATTTGCGTTATAAGTCCATGTGTATTCAGTGGCTTATTAGCATTAAGCTCATCACGCTCCTCTCTTTCTCTCTAACCGGCTTTCGCTTACGCTCATTTTTTAACAGTTACTTTTCAAAGTCTACTCATAACTCGATGCTCACTCACTTTCCCATATGCTGCAACTGATCGAGATCCTCGATATTCGTTCTTCCCATAGGCGTTGTCAGTCTGCAATTTAAAAAAAAAGAATAAATAAATAATATTTTACAAATTAAATTGTGCACTCAATACTCTTCTGTCCTGATTGGACTCCAATACTTCCTAATGCAATTTTATTGTTTCGTTCATGTTATGTTCGAAAGTGTGTGACAAAGAGTAGTTGTTTCCGTGGTTCCACCACCAAAGCTACGTTTAAGGTAAAGGACGAAATTAGTTCTAGTCATACAAGATGGTACGACATCAGAGGCATTATTACAATTTTAGATTGATACGTTCATAAAATGAACTACTGGTGTACGCGCTCTCTTTCTATACCTCGGCGTATCTCTCGCTTTCTCATGCTCTCTCGCAGCCGTGTTTGTTCTTTAGAATTTGGACGAGTGTTACTGATTTTGTAATACCAGGCCAGAGATATACAAGTGAGAATGCATTGCAATCGCTCTACTCAGAACAAATACAAGAACTTTTAATACGAAAAAGCTATTTTGATCAACAATTGAGAAGGTAAACCGAAAAGAAGAAAAAAAGCCGCATATAACAGTGTTTTATTATTCCCTTCCTAGCCAAGAAGAAAATAGTTAATCACGGGAAAGTATTCGCACGACTATTTACCAATCTCTTCGAATGATCAATGCTGTTTTATTATCTCGCAGTTAGATTTATGCGTGAGTAAGGAAAATGCGTTTTTCCCAAAACATTTGTAAAACTTTAACTAATTGAAAAATAGATCTCTAAATATTTATAAAGCCCCGATCGGATTTTCGAGATATTTAGCATGTAGATTTTGTTTTTTTTAAAATCATTTATATTTTCTCACCTTCTCACTCCGAATGGCATGTACAGTGTGGAATTGAGGTCGTCAAGCAACGAATCGATGGTACGGTAGCGGTTCTTGCTCACGGGCAGCCGCACACCCTGATATCGATTTTATTTCTCTGATAACGATCTTTTTCAGATTATCGATTGTTTCTTTCACATCGAAATCGTTTTCATCACTTTTTCGCTCCCTCAAAGATTACAACATTCTGTTTCGAATGATATGTGCAGGTAATGGAAAACAAGAAAAAAAACTAAAAAGTATCTTTCATTTCCGGGTTTTCCTGGATTCAATTTCCCCCGTATTACAACGCGCGCTTATATTGAATCGTAGTGGTGCGAAAGCGGTGCGAAAATAGCCCAAGCAATCATGTGTGATGACGTAAACGTGAGGAAGTGAGAGAGAGAGAGAGAGAGAGGGGGGAGAGAGGCCAGCCTGATTTATGTTTATCTGATAAAAAGAGAATGGCAATCATGTTTTATATTATGACATATTTTTAACAATGTGGTAATTCGCTGTTTCATTGTTTCCTGTCGAACAGTACGTGACATTCATGTGATGTGCTTTCTGTTGAGTTTCCTTGCCCAATACTAGAATGTCGCGGAACTAGGTCCCCAGCCAACATTTCGGACTCCTCTCGTTCTTGTTTCCAATGTTCGCACGGAATTGCAGGAAAATGGAGCCAAATTACACACAATCACGTGGATCTTGTGAGATTTTCTCTTACGAGGGTGTGGGAACCGAAATCGGTCTGAATTCGCGTTGTCTCACGTAGACATGCGTAGTAAAATGATACATTTATTGCAATTTCGAAATAATATCTCGTCGGCCGACGTATCTCTTCGACGGGTGAATTCGATATATTCTGACATCAGGAAAATTGAGGTGAAAGGTTCAGAGAGGAGAAGCATCACTACGCACTAACCACGATGGAACGCTCTACTTTTGTGGGCAACTTACGGTTTTTAGTCTGGGCAGATTAGCGGAAGTCTACAATGATCAGGAGTCATAACATAAACGATACCCATTTTCATTACAAGAGCAACCGTGAATTGGATTCATTCTGAATGCGAGAGATTTCCTACAGTTAGTGTGAATGTGCAAATCAAATTAGTTCTAATTATAATTATCTTTTTGCAATTTTAAATATGGGCTATTCTGTCTACAATTGTACTCATCACATTCTCAGCCCTAGAAGGGACATGATGTTTCTCTACTGGAAAGATCATCTACATACGCATTCCATCTCCACCCTCTCCACCTATAATTATCGCCTCTCTGCTAGATTCCGACAAAACATTACTCGTTTGCAAAGATTAAGATGACATTCCAAAAAGCCCGAAGATCATAGCATATTCATTTGTTTTTGGAACTATGTGGAATAATACTCCCGGATGAGAACCTACTCAAGAAGTTTGTGTGTCTGACGATGTGTCGATTGTGTCTGGTGGTGTGTATGTTGTGTTTGGCCATGTGTCTGGACCAGACACAGGACCACACACAACAGACACAACACCAAACACACAAAATTCTTGAATATAATTATCCAATTTTTTTCTCGATCCCCACCACAAAAATCCCATCAATCGTTGCCATCTATTACAAATTTACGAGCACTCGTCCGAAACGATAAAACGTTCCGTTGATAATCCGTGCTAAAAGACAGATACGGCTGCGAGAGAGCATGGCAAAGTGAGAGACACGTCGAGGTATAGAAAGAGAGTACACCACCAGTAGTCCATTTCATGAACGTATCACTTTAAAATTGTAATATCTAATCTTGTGTGGTTCTGTGCAAGATAAACATAATTCCGGAAAAATATAATTAATATATATTTCTCATCTTCCAGCCTGTTGCGATCCTTAGTAATAAGTTCAACCTGTGATTCTTACTTCGGTATTACGTAATCAGGGGGGGGGGAATAGTTAATATTAAATTATTTATCTAGGCCTTTTTATCTTTGTCATTCTGTAATTATCGTGTATTCCCACTGCAGAATTCCCAGCAACTGATGCCATGTATCCAATCATTTCTCCGTTTTCATCCCCGCAGAAGCCAATCTCGTTTCATTCAGGCAATTTTACGAGCAAAAAGAGGAGGAAATGAGAGAGAGAAAGGCAACTTGTGAGCGGGATATAAACCAATAACAGAGCACTCCGTCGGGTTTCAGGAAGTGTTTGACGTTGCAGAGCGAGGTTGAGAATAGACACAAGAGGAGAAAAGCGAGTAAAGATGGATTGCAACATCAACGAAAAATTTTGCGGCGCAAGAAAAAGAACACAGCCATCAGGAGTATCACATCAAAATTTTGATCTACTTGCGTGGTAGAGGAAGCCAAACCGAAACAATGGTGCAAAATTCAAAGATAAGGATGCGTAGTCTAAAATTCGAGTTCAAAGATCAAAGATCAATACCGTAAAATGCTCGTCGCCGTCCTTGTAGAAGAAAACAGTCTTGGCACTGAAGGGACGCGAGTAGGTGCGAGCAGTATTGCTGTATGTCCTGAAATTAATACAATTACATAATTTATATGTTATCCAGTTTATTACTGAAATGCTATAATAATTTGTTTATTTTAATTTTTTTTGAAAATTCCAGGTCCTTTTGCTTTACGAGACTATTTTTTGTTTGCTTCAGTACAAGGTTGGAACTGGATAGAAAGAAGACGTGACGAAAAAGTAGAAACATAACAATGAGTTATTTCAGAGAACTTCGATTCTTACGATATCTTAAATGACTCATATTCTAATATTAGAAATATTCAAATGTGTTGATGACTTTTTCAGCAAACTGGTACTCTTCATCCAAATCTAGTGTTCGAACTTGTTTTAGCTTCGCAATGAAAATTAGGTACCTTTTTTATAGAAAGATTTCAGTAAGCAAATCGCTTTCGTTTGCCTCAAATCAGAAAATTATCCGAATTGTGTTTGACTCCAAACAGACACCACAACGGGGCGCCTACTAGAGTATCAAAATCGAGCCCCAGGCTCTCCATTTCGCAAACCCTCCACCATTCGGCTAATTAGATAGTATGCGAAATGAAGAGAGAATCGGAGTTGTTGTGTTTATGATCTAGCCATGACTCATCGAGCATGAGATTTGACAATATTTTCGTCACGAATCCTTCACTAAACATAACAATGAGTCATCTCATTCTTACGATTCTTAGAGAACTTAGAGATTCTTAGAGAATTCTTAGATAAGATTCTCAGAGAACATCTCATTCTTAGAGAACTATCGATTCTTACGATACCTAAGATGACTCATATTCTCATATGAGAAATATTCAAATGTGTCGATATCTTTTTCAGCAAACTGGAACAAAGGCACGCAATATTGTTATTATTATTATTTCATACAAAAATGTTTTTAATATAAAAAAAAATTATTTTATAAATTACCGTATCATGCCGTTGACGGGGTCGGGCACGTTGGGCAGCGCCATCGGACGCTGAAATAGAAACAAATAGAGATAACGTATTTAAATATGCATTTATTTGTATACGACTAAACCTCGAAGAATCAGGACTCGGCGGTTTATGAATTTTATCACATGCACGTGAAACATATCTAATAATTATAGTTAGCTGGCAAACGAAGCAAAATGCATTGGCGCACAATCAAAATCCTTATTGGGCAGTATTTAAATTTTTTTTTTGCAAGACAAATTAGGGCATGCAGAAACTACAAAAACGTTCAAGGTCCAAACAGGTGAAAAATGTCGCTGGGCGCGCTGGAAACTAGCAGACTCTCTACAATTTCAAACTGCTTTCAGACAAATGGAGTACGGGAGCAAGGGGAAGTCTAGAGATACAGCAGTATTTAGAGAAACTAGACTCTACTCTATCCCGAGGATAAAATCATTCGCAGTTGGGACACTTTTTGCTCTCGATTCGATGAAATTCTCTCTATCTCTCTCCTACTCGCCAATAGGTGTGAAATCGCTATGGTAACGCACGGCTGTGACAAGAAAGAAGGTTGGAAAGAGATAGGCAAAGGGGATATTTTCAAATCACGAAATGTGAGAAAATGGGATAATATCGCAACGGAAAGTAATGAGATTTTCGTTCGTGAGCGCTTGCTGTCTCGGGTATTCTGGGAAAGCGGCGCGTTTCTATAGGAGGGAGAAGGGAGAAATCGATGGATATTGAGAGAGACTTGTTTTGAGACTATGAGAGCGGAGAGTGATATATGAGTCTGATTCAATGAATTCTCTATCTCTCGTTTCATTACTAGGACTGCGCCGCTAATCGGATGATAGTGACATGAAATTGCGGGGGATGTGTTTCATGGATAAGATATGACTCTGTTTCTCATATTGTTGAAATTTGGCATAGTTATAATCACACTTTATTAAAATAATATACGCATTACAATTACATACCTGTAGTTATTCCTATGAGTACTTGTTCTAAGAATCAAGAGTGATGCAGGTAACGAGTTTGTTTTCACTCCCAAGGGCCAAAGTAGGCAGATGAAAGTACAAAGGGTGGTGGGTCAGTTGTAAAAAAGTAGTGTTAAAACTCAGCGTTGCAAATCTGTGGTATCCTAAACCTATTTCTACAACTTCTTCAAATGCCAAACATTTTGAGTTCTAAACGACTTCTTCAAAAAAATAGCACGCATGCTATAGTGCTACATCGAGCAATTCTGGGTGGTGCGAAAGAGCTCAGATTTTGAGTTGCTTCTCAAAATGAAATATTAGCGAGATCATGTGAGATGTCAAGCAAATTGCGGGGGCGGTCGCGTTTGTGAGAAAGCTAATGGAGGTTACTGTCGTAGCAGTCCAAGAGTGCGCTGGGAAGCAATGTGAACTCGTGATTCTGGGAATCGAAATTAATTCTGCGCACGCCTTCCCCCGATTGAGACTCCAGAAAGGGGTCAGGAGCGTGGCGGGGAGCAAAAAGAGCGAGAGTTCCCACGTATTTCAATCGTCCTCTCTCTATCAGTCCTTTTCCTGAAGATTAACTAGCATGAGGAATGATGTAAATTGTTACTCTACACTAGTCTCAAAACCTCCATGGCAATTTGATTTTAAAAAAAACATGAACAATAGTATTAATAATCCCTTCCCGGAGGTTTGCGGAATTACGAAAACTGAACTAGCGTTTCAATCAAAGCACCGTAGTTTCATATCCATGACGCAGAGTTCTTTCAAATGAGTGTTTTCGAGATATTACATTAAGTCTCTTAGAGTCTCCATTCCAGTCTGCTGAGTCTCGCATTCCGTCACGCGTCATAATGGACTGATACACATGCAATATTAAACAAGAAACATTCTATCACCGTCTGAACCTCTCCATGTAGCACACACTCTCGTCCAATTAATAATGCTTGCGCAATAAAGAGAGCTAGCCTTGCATTTCAGAGGATAATTGGTGAATCTTTACATGCAACGCGCTTTGATCCTTTCATTATCTCGTTTGCGTGGTGTGGTAATTATAATAATAACAATTGATTAATTTGGTATTGACTCACCGCATCCTACGTTTTGTATAGACGACTAGCGAACTAGAGAGAAAATACACATCTGTTTGCAACCAATTTTGAAAATCGATAGTTTTAAAAGCCAGGGAAAGCATTTTGCGACAGCTGAAAATAGCACTCACAAAATTTTGTGCTCATTCGATGTAGCTATCTTAGTTGCACTGGTTAGGCCATTAATTTTGTCCGAGGAAATTTACGTGGTTCGTTGGCGCATAAAACGTCATTCCAGACTACTTTTCATTGTGTGTACAAAAAAGCAGAAATTGTGTCCAGACACTATCGTCAATGTCTACACCCACTCTTTTGTACTTTTTTTGATGGATTAGTTGATCTATTGGATCTCGAAAAATTCTTAGAATTTAGTCACATCGGCAATTTCTCTGATTTACGCACTCATTAAGAGGCACTTCAGAAAGAAAGCTGTCAGTGAATGAAGAAACCAAGGCGAAATTGGCAATTATCAAAGGCAAAAAGAAAGTCAGACGAATAAAGAAGAATATCATGAGAACAATTCGACAAGAGCGATAAGATATTTGAGAAAGCGTGATCAATTTGTATGCATCGTGAAGCAATAAACCACGAGGGGAAGGGAAATTCTGTCGTTTGTCAGTGACTTTCCCTATATTTGTAACCTACAAATACCAGTAAACCACTTAGTCGTACTCGGACAACGACCAAAACAATGTGAACGAATGCTCTCATTCCATCCCCCACTCTTTTACCCCGCTGTTACTATGGAGAGCATGTTGTGTGTGTGCTTGCTTAGACCGCGCGTTGAGGAACGTCTGATTAGGAAGAAGGAAGGGGAGTATGAGAATATGAAGTGAACTACAGTCAGCGAAATGCACTCTCCCTCTCATGACTATTTCTTATAATTTTTAGATGTATTCTCACACCTAAAGATGAAATATAAAGTTCCGAAGATGTTGCAAACAAATAAGCCATTTTCAAGAAATTATGACATTGCATGTTGTAACAAAGTAGCAAACTCACAAAATTGCCGAGTGAGTACATCATTTACAATTACTTTCTATCACCGCCGCGACTCCGATCGTTGCATGGACACACACTGCAAAAATCGCCGATTTTCACGAGATAAAGTCCGCGAAAAAATCACGAAACCTCAAATTACGCATGAAAAGATGCTCCCTTTTCGTAGCAAATTGTGAAATGGAGCGTCTTTGGAAGTAAAATGTCTTTAGAAGTCAAACGGCGCAAAAATCAGAGTGGATGCTACTAAGGCAATGTCTCTCTACATTTCAGTGAAACGCGATAATGAATAGACGGGAGAAGAAGGAGAGATGGATTGAGGAAGGGGGAAGAAACGTGAGCGCGCGTCTAGAAAAGCAGCTATGAAGAGTGGGAGAAACGCAAATCCCGCTGGTTAGTCCGCAAATCTTGTCAGAAAACTAATAATCGGGGGCTTCCGGAGAGCGATTACGCGCGCCTAATCTCGTAGAGCTTCTCGATCACAGGACAGGAATGGAAATCTCCAGAAAGGGGTCTGTGACGTCAGAGTGTGTGAACGCGAAGGCAACACATATTATAGTGTCGCTGAAAAGTTTTTGTTGGTTTGTAACCTTGCACGCTACATTATTTTCCTGGTTTTGGAACTGAAATAGTGAAAGATTTTGAGAGACTACTAATGTAGAGCTCCTAATAAAGGTATCTAAGAAGAAGGATTTCTTCGAGGGCTCCCTCAATCAGTAAAGAAATAGAAAAGAATCCCTTACACTTTAAGAAACTATCCAGGAAGTAGTAGTGCAGTGGGCGGAGCTTCGAAAAGAGAGAACATAAACAGACTAAGAATATATCTTTACCAAAAGAAGTTGCTAAAATCAGGGCACAATGTGAGAATGTACGTTTTAAGTAAAAGTTATCTTGTATCTATAGTAGCTTTCACCTACGTTTCCTGGAGAATTGGGGTGAGTGAAATTTCCGAACAAGACTCTTGCCAGAGCTCTTTTGAAAATAACTGCGTGTTATCATTAGTTTGGGGGTATTTCCAAGATTTACAGAACGATAAAATGAAATTGGCGGAACCTCGCAAAAATCTCTCATTTTACCCACTCTCGTAACCACCGAGATGCGAGGAGAGTGTGTGCAATTAAGAGAATTAAGAATAGAGAGAGAGAGCGAAATGAAGAGACGGTGGTCGCTCATGTCCCACTCTCCACTACATTTCCGGCACATACCCTACATCGTTCGGTAAATTTGAGATTGTGTGCGCATTTTAGAGAAGGTGATAAAAGTGTAATTGCACTTTCTTTTTTTAAAATATGGCCGCACTCCAATCCTAACAGATTAATATACCTACCAAAAGAAATCAGAGATTTTTTAAAAAAATTTTCATAATCTTAATATGCATACCCTTATCGAGACATTTCATTCGAGGAAGTAATTGTCGATTTGTTGAAACATAAGTGAAAATATTTTTTCGATTATTTTATGAATCCCCGTGCCATATTCTATCACAGTATCTCGAATTTTATTTTCATATTGAAAGAAAATAAAAATTAATTTATAATTCACAATTAATTAAGCTTGTTTTCTGATACGGGCACTGAGCGCAAACTTGCTAGGAGAACTGTCTCCAAGGCTTCGTCTCTTACAATTAGATAGCTATTCCCCCACCTCCAAGGAGGGTCCTCATTCTCTCACACCGAAGCACAGCGTTCTTTCGAAACGATAGAGTGTGTCGAATGAGGAGAAGCGTTTTCTAAAAAAAGGAACCTTGGAGAACATAGATTCTCAAAGAAAATGTGTCGTCTGACTGGATTTTCAAACTCCAATTTTCTTCTTCCAAAAACTAGAAGAATCTTTGAGAGAGATGAAAGACTATCCAATTGTTGAATGCAAACACTTTTCAAATATCACCAACTTACTTGCATTCGAAATTTACCTGGCTACAGAGCCTGGACCCACTGGCATTTTCCACGCCGTATATTGCCTCTCTTATTTTCCCGCTCGACTATTTTTTTCGCGCGCTCTTCCTTTCTAACACGCGTTTCTTGTAAATGGAACATGGGATCATTCTAATCGGAATCCACTTAATCCTATATAAACCGTTCTGTCCATTCATTTCATTCATTCATTTCTACATACGCAATAAATGTCTGTCGACCACTCCACGTACTCCATCTCCCCGTTTGTTGTTGATTGCGACTACAATTCTTCTCCCCAACTCCAGTCTCATTTCGATTACTTTGACCAAGGGTGAGTCTATTCTTTCATTATCCCACTAATCTCTATTATATTACATTTTTCGAAATATATTTTCATAGTTACATTAGTTACAACATTCAAAAAATACAGAGTCGGATCGATCTTCGATGGGGAATGCGAAGAGGACGGTTCTCGCAAATTCAGTGATGATGAAATGGATGAACTTGAAGTGTGAGTTCTAACTGAATTTACCAATTTTAAGTAAATCTACTTTTCTTTTTATTTCCTTTTCGAAAAAAATAATTCTTGGCTAGTTTCGTCCGTAAAATATGAATTTTACGAAAAATTCTAGCTGAAACATGGAATTTCAGTGTACAACTGGACCAGGATGTGACTGATGCTGAATATTGGACGGAATCGGAGAAAGTCGAGAATGTATGGGAGAAGGACATTGAATATGATGAGGATGATTATGATGATGAGAGTGAAGAAGAGGTCGACGAATATTACGATTTCTCGTCTGATGCCGAGTGAGTCTGGACATTCCTTAAACACACGAGTATTATCACATTATCCATTATCCAAATAATTTACTAGATTTTGCTACGAAACAAATATCTCTATTCAGACATGTTTCTGACGAAGAAATGGAGGAGGAAGAAATGTACATTGATGAGGAAGAAGTTCCCGAGCGACTCTCCTCTCCCACTCCTGATGAGCAGAGTCCCCCTGTACTTGATGATGGACTGACTACACCAGAGAGGTATGTTTGTCTCAGTAATTTCATAATTTAAGAATTTTCTCATACTCGATAGTTTTTTTTCATAACTATGATTTCTTGCAAACCATACAAAATAAGTTGAGATGAATATTAATTTTTTGACAACATTTTTATAATTTCAGAGACGAAAATCGATGGGAAATCGTAAAAAAGCTAAAGCACACTGAAAGATACAAGGAATTAGAGAAAGACGCGGCTAAAGTCACGTCGAGAGGAACTCAGGTATGAATAAACGCTAAATATTGCAATGTAATCTCTTTTCTCTAACTATTTAGATAAAAAACTATTAAATATAGGAAATGAATGATTGTCCTTTTGAATGAAAATTCTAAAATACATGTTAAAACATGCGTTGTTGATTAAATTATTTCAGATAATACATGAATATCTGAATACCTGTCGGAACGAAAATCCTAAATCACATATTTTACTTATTTATCCTGACAGCAAGGCGAGAGCCTGCAGAAGGTATAATTCGGGGGCAGTGGTGGTCAGGATCTTCGAACTCGAGGCAACAGGGTCAAGGGAATGGATTATGCTTGGCTTCTTTGATCAATTGTAGTGCCGATCTTGTGCGATAGACATTGAGCGTAGAAGTAGATCTTCCCGCTTCCAGTGACGTCCTAAACGAAGGGAAAAACAATTCATCAAATAATGTGTTTCAGGAGAACTTCTTCGCACATCTTCGTAATTCAAACACTTTCACTGTTGTGATGCCGTTTTCTGACATTCCTGTTCATGAAACACTCACTTTTCCACCCGATGAGCAACAGGTAAAAAAATTTAGAATGAGGAATTGATTCATTGATTTATCGTTTAAAAATATCTTGTTATGATAACAATTTTATGCATATTTAGTGGAACAAATCAACTTGCAATCTCAAAAATTCATCTAATTAAAATATCATGTCAGGTCGCGGCCCTAAAAAGACGCCTTCCAACAATCCACTGGCTCAATTCCCTTCATATTCGGCAAACTTTTGACGGTACGTCACCACAATTTTGTTTTAAACTTGTAATATAGTAAGAAATAATTAGACATTTTAATATCTTTTTACAGATTTCGCACAATTCTATAAATTCCGCGGGAATCCCTACCGTATGCTAGTCCTCAAGAGACTGGCATACAATAGAGCGGTGTGGCAGCCCAAGATGGAAGCGAGACTCAACGAGGTACCGTAATTATAATCAATATTCCGGTTGTTTTCATTCCTGGTTCTTTTAGCTACAGTAATCATTGGCCATATATTCAGATAGAATCATCTTCCGATGAGAACGAGCCGCTCCCTCACGAAACGCCGCGTCACATCCGCGTCAGACGCGTGAGATGTGACGCGCGTGCAGCGGCAGACAAAAAAATGACGCCCACTGGTCGCAGATTGCAATTGAGACCAATTCGATTATTCGAAGAGGAAATTGAGCAGGAAAGACCCATAAAAAGAATCCGAGAAGAGTTTGAGGATTGAACTACCCCCTTTTCCCTTCTGTGCTTATTTTATGATTTTTTAGTTCATTTAGACAGCACTTAACGTTTATGTTTTTATTCTATTGACACCGTTACTACTACCATCTCCGCGTTATTTGTATAACTTGCTTGATTAGACAATAAAAATATAATTGATAACGTGCAGGGTCAAAGCGCATCAATTGATGAACAAAATGATAAATGATGAACAATCTTTACCAATATTTCAGAGATTACTGGGCACACAGAGATCATCTTTTCAGCCATAGATCGAGTCTCTGGCTTATCTGATAATAATTATAATCGAGAAGCGGCAGAAAAGTACGACCTTTCTGGTGCCTTCGCGGACTAGGGATGGCTAGTCAAGTAAGATAGCAAGATCTTGTTGGGAAATTCGTGTGGACATTTTCTCTTTTAACATTGCATAATGCCCGATTCAAACCTTTCAATATCCTGAATTCACATTTTCTCGTGTCCAAAGATGGGTTGATACAGATTAGAAGGCAGACGGTGTTCTCAAACACAGTTTTCGGTAGTCAAAAAATGATGTTGTTAAATTTATGGAGCGCCAGGGGCGCTCAGTACTGGGAGCTCCTATTCCAAGGCACAACTATAATGGCACAGGTGTTCACCATTGATATATAATAAGTCAAGATCCAAATCGATAAGAGACGCGAATTGTGGGCAAATCTTTACTTCCAACACGGCATCGCTCGACCCCTTACTCCGAGGGCGACCAATTCTAAACTGGGGGCGCATGGAAGCACCATCCTAATATATCCTTCTTATAGTTAGCCGTCAGACATTACCCTCTCAGAAAAAAACATGACCCCTACCATCAACAGCTTCCTCAGCGAACAGCACTTCAAGACCCAAGTCGATATCGTAAACGAGTTGACCGGCTTCTTCAAATTATGGACCCCTGCGTTCTATGAGGCTGGTGTTCATAAGGTGTGCGAATAAGTAGAGAGCTACTAGTGATGTGAACGTAGACTATACCCAAGTACAGCAATAATTCAATATTTCACCAACATCACCGACAGCTTGAAATATTGAAAGATCGATAGCCCTTCGTGAAAAGTAAAGGAAATGTTTTTTACCTCCTATTAGCGTCCAAACTTGAATTCCGCTGAATCAACCGCAACACTCAAAGAATCTTTTCAACCTTTCAACAATAGATCTCCTGTTTCGATTGTGAAAATGACTATAAAAATGACGGATTTTTACATTTCCTTTTTTTTTTACAGTAGCGCTCAAAAGTCACCGGACACTTTTTGAATCGGGTATAACTTGTGAACCTGCAAAGTTATCAAACTGAAATTTGTTTGTTTATGTAGCAAATCTATCGGCGGTTATGGCACTGATATTTAGGTATAACGAAATTATCGATTGGTTGCATAGTGATGACGCAATCGCACCATACTTTTTCAGAATACCATTATTCTTACATGCATTTTTTCCAGCCCGTCATACTTTCAGAGCATAAAGATTAGTCGATGGGCTACCAAGAAAAAATGTTTCAAGTTGCTGCAAATTTGTACATTGGCTGCAGCCGTGCTGCAATTTCGCTATCCCAAAATTGTATCTCTGGTTCTAAGCAAGCTAGAAACTCGTTCTAAGAACCAAAATGATCCTAGGGAGGAATACTAATGCTTCTGGGAATATGATTAGTCTAGGTCAGCAATTACCCTCAGGGCACCGAAAAATCGATTTTTTCATGACTTATTTTCAGTCGATTTCAATTACAAAGGAAAAAATGGTAAAAATCTAATCTTTGCGTAGGTGTATTACAAATGTATCGTAGAACTGATGCCTAGCTTTTTGTAGGGTTGGCGTTTGTTTGCCGGGCGCGGCGATCGATTTTCGGAAGGACACACGATAGGCCACGCCCCCTTTTCGCCCGGTCGCCCCTACAGTATCGTAAACTTTATTCCGCTGGCTGTAACTTTTGAACCAGACGAGAAATCTCTCTGAAAATTTGAATGCATCTAGTACATGCATTACGGATACGATCACCCTTATTACGTCATAATTCGATTTTTCTTTATTGCGTAGTGATGACGCAATACTACAATGGTATTTCAGAAGCGATTCTTTGCTCGGAGAAAATTTTCCAGCGATCATACGTAGAGTGGTGATAAACTACATGGAGAGACACTCAAGCAAAATTAGTACCACATTCTACGGTTCCATACCGGACCAGTGCAAGATCTCAAAGTGGGTGTCCGAAAAAAAAGTTTTTCTTTTCTAGACGTGCTAGAGGCTCGTGCTCAACTTCAAATTGATCGCAGTAGTATTCTAGTAGTATCCCCAAAATTTGACAATGATCGGCCAACATATGCCTTCAGTGCATGAAAATTATTGAAAAAAAAAGAAAGCAAAATAATGAAGAATATTATCGAAACAGAAGAAAACAAAGACAACGTTTTGAAAGAAAGAGGAATGTACACCAATACACTACCGTATCGTATGTGGTACACGACACACATCGAAAATCGCAACTTTTGATACAGTATCTTCCAATCAATAAATTTCTTAGTTCTTAAAACGGATTTCTTGAATTTCGGAGAAACGTTCGTTCTCCAAAATTTGGACGATTTCATTGAGAAACAACGATTTGCCAGACTTTCCGGAGTTTTCCCGGAAAATCCCGGAAAATCCCGGACACGGTGCATTTTCTTCCGTTTTGAGGGTAGTATATTTTTTCAGAAAATAAAGTAAATATCCTTTTTTACGTTACATCAATTATTGTGTGCTGCAAATTGACTGCCGAGATTTCACAAAGTCGTCCTATGAGCTTTAAATGCAGCATGCGAGCGGAATTTTCGACGTCGTGTAAATCAAGGGCAGCAATCCAGCTCGCATGCTGCCCGATGACGATTTCATTGAGAAACAACGATTTGCCAGACTTTCCGGAGTTTTCCCGGAAAATCCCGGAAAATCCCGGACACGGTGCATTTTCTTCCGTTTTGAGGGTATTCTTAGAATATTTTTCTCCTTCCATTTAAAATGTAAAAAGAGTGGGTCAGGTTCACAACTAACTTTAACTGCGCTTTAACTGCGCTTTGGCTGATCGATCTATTTTTGCTCAACAACGCAGGTACTGTGCGTTATCGCTGTATGTGTAGCCGACAGTGAGGCCTACCAAGACATTAAATATGAATGTCTCGCGGATTGCTATTGGCCGAAGAATCTGGTTCAATTTATCAAATTTATTTAATTTTGTTGATTGTTGACCTTTAAAGGGATGGAAGTTGCATGTATGTACCAAAAGTTGACTAGAGTTGAAAGAGTGGGTATCATTTTTTTCAGACAAGGCGTGTACTTCCCTCAGACTGTCCCGCAAACCCCAAGACTTCTTCTATTTCCACCGACATCTACCCCAACCGCATGTAATCCCTCTTGACGACGAACAGTATGTTTCCTCTCTAAATATCGCTATAAATGCGGGCCCATTTCTTACTGATAGCGAACCCCAAAATGAGAATGGAAATGCTCCGGAATATTAGTGCAACCCTTTCTACCGATTTTCAATTTTACATTTATTTTTTGCCTTTAGAATGTGGAGTCAGCACTTTGGTGACACACTACAAAGAGTGGATGAGCGTTTTCGCGGTGCGTTTCGTATTTTATTTTGAATATATATTTTATTATTAGAAAAATATATAATATTTTGGGTGTGCTCCGAAAAGCACTTTACTGTTAATGTTTCAGGATGCGCCCCATACAAACGTGGACGAAGGAGTTGTTACAGAGGAGCAGGCGGAATGCGCAAAGAAGTGAATAAATTTGCATATTTAAAAAATAATGAATGAGCAAAACGTGAATAAATTAAGAAAATATAGAGAAAAATCTATAAATGTGAATATGAAATTAACAAAAATTCCAGTTGCGGCATCGACCACAGTAAATGCAGCACTCCGGTATACAAGGAGTGGAACAATTTGATTGGCATGGAGTCCATGGATTCCGCGGCGGAAATACTCTACGAGCAGATTCAAATACCAGGTTAATTTTAAAATGAATTTTTGATTTAAACTCATGAAAATGCGATCATTTGCGTAGGTTAGATTAATGCTATTTTTATAACCATACAAACAAATTAACAATATTTTCAGTCTGTGAGGCATTCATCTCCATTATTCGCATATTCAAACCATCGGTCAATGTCACTACAAAATTCGGCGAAGAATTGAAAGAAACCATCGTTGTGGAGAACGGAAACGTCACCATTACCAATGTTTAAAACATGCATGTATATGTAACGATCAAATTTGCAAATACAGTAGCGGACAAAAGTCTTCGGGCACTTTTTATATCTGATACAACTTTTTAACCAAAAGGGGCTTTGATATGATATGGTAAAACCATATACCAAATCTATTGGAGATTACGATGCAACTATTGGGGTATTGCGAAATCGTTCAGTAATTGCGTCGTGATGACGCAATCGATGCACACTTTTTTGAAGTGCCATTATTCTTACATGGATTTTTTCCCGCTCGTCTAACTTTCAGGATGTTGAGACATGGCCACGACCTACCTAGAAACTTTTTTTCAAGTTGCTGCGGTGCCGCTACTTGGCTGCAGCCAAGCTGCAAAATGGAGACCTGAAAATCATATCTCGCCGTTTAGACATCGCCCAGACCCGATCAATGCACCAAAATGATCGCCATCATGACTACCGATGATCCTGTGAATATGGTCGCGGTAGGTCACCAATTGCCCTCAGGGCACGAAAAAATCACTTTTTCGAATTATTGTGGTCTGACGAAGGGGAAGTCTATAGGACGTGCTCGAGAGATCTGGTTTGGGCGTGGATTCGGTAGAGAATATATGAGAGTACCGATTCCTAGCTGCAATAAGCGTTTCGATTGGACTCCTGCCCGCAACGATCGATTTCCGGAAGGACACTGGTTTGGCCACGCCCATTTTCTGCCCGTTGACAAGGTTCTGACTTTTGAGTGTATCTCGGTACTGAGTTAACGGAGAAGGCTGGCAGACCCATCAATGGAATCAGTTTGGCTTGCTCTATAATCTCAAGCACATATTACATCATCACTATGCAATATTGCATCATCCTTATGCAATATTCCTTTTTTTGCGTTTTTCTTAGCGGTTAGTCAAGGAATAATGGTGGAATAAATCCCAATCAAATAAATTTGATATTTCCGCCACTCTAGAGCACAAATTACGTCATTAATATGCAATATTTTATAATTCTGAGGATTATTGCCTAAGGATGATGCAATATTGCATAGTGATGATGAAATTTTGTGAATGAGATTATAGAGCCAGCCACGCTGATTCCATTGATGGGTCTGCCAGCTTTCTCCGTTAACTCAGCACCGAGATACACTCAAAAGTCAGAACCTTGTCAACGGGCAGAAAATGGGCGTGGCCAAACCAGTGTCCTTCCGGAAATCGATCGTCGCGGGCAGGAGTCCAATCGAAACGCTTATTGCAGCTAGGAATCGGTTCTCTCATAGATTCTCAACCGAATCCACGCCCAAACCAGATCTCTCGAGCACGTCCTATAGACTTCCCCTTTGTCAGACCACAATAATGCGAAAAAGTGATTTTTTCGTGCCCTGATGGCAATTGGTGACCTACCGCGACCATATTCACAGGATCATCGGTAGTCATGATGGCGATCATTTTGGTGCATTGATCGGGTCTGGGCGATGTCTAAACTGCGAGATATGATTTTCAGGACTCCATTTTGCAGCTTGGCTGCAGCCAAGTAGCGGCACCGCAGCAACTTGAAAAAAAGTTTCTAGGTAGGTCGTGACCAGGTCTCAACATCCTGAAAGTTAGACGAGCGGGAAAAAATCCATGTAAGAATAATGGCACTTCAAAAAAGTGTGCATCGATTGCGTCATCACGACGCAATTACTGAACGATTTCGCAATACCCCAATAGTTGCATCGTAATCTCCAATAGATTTGGTATATGGTCTTACCATATCGTATCAAAGCCCCTTTGGGTTAAAAAGTTGTATCGGATATAAAAAGTGCCCGAAGACTTTTGTCCGCTACTGTAAATATTGATTAAAGTGAAAATCAGCTCCGATTAGATTGATTTTGATTCATTCGAGTGCTTATCAGTGGAAGGTTATATTTTTTCGGACTAGTGCAACTCATTTTAAATATCCACTCTGGATCTTTTTGTTCCTCCTTAGGAGGAACGTTACCAGGAAATAGGAACAAAAGGAGGAACAAAAAGAACACAGAAATATTGTCTCCGTGCAATTTTTTTCTCAGAATCATCGCCCAGTCACACCAAAAATCAATAGCCACCGAGTTCATTCATATTCAAATCAAAGATACCTTTGACCGCGTCCTATCTATTACATTTATAAAATGAAACGATCACACCAAAAAGTCAAATGACGAACTTCCGTTGTTTACCACACAGGCACGTACGCGACCCTCTCACTTTTGCCCGCTCTCTCGCTTTGGTAAACACAGGAAGTACCATTTTGACTTTTTGCGTGTTCGTATCATTTTATAAATGTAATAACTGCGTCGACTGTTTTTGGATATCTCGTTTAGTTGCAAAATGTGAACAATTCAAAGTCAGTATCTTTTTTGAGTCATTTCCAACTAGATCTCCGCGATAAAGATCGATATCGAACAATTTTCTACGCAGTTAGACCTCGGAAAGGATTTTTGTTTTATGAATATTTAAGGAAAATAATTGTTACGAGAGTTATAGGGAGAAATCCTGTGTCTCTTGGAAAAATGATGACTTATACATTTCCTGAAAAATTTAATAGTCTAATCTGAAAAAGTAACTGAAATCAAACTGAAATACAATCGTATAATTTTCTTAAAATATAAATAATCCTAAACAATCTAAACTTAGGAACTTACCGTACTCTGCGGGCGTTTGAGCTCCGCGTATTGCCTCTCACATTTTCCCGCTCGACTTTTCTTTTCGCGCGCAAGCTCCTCCATTCACATGCGTTTCATGAGAATGGAACATTTCATCAGTCTCTTGGAAATCTTTAGGAACGACTTAGTTTCTGATTAGAAAGAGGAAGAAATGGAAATGGAGAACAACAAGAATTAATCATTCGTTTCTTTTAAGAGGAAATTTTGAGTCCATGTGCCATCCCCCACTGCGCTGTTACGGAGAACGAGTTTTAAAAGGAGCGGATTCCTCTAGAAATTAATGACGGACTAACCACGCCTGAAGGCTATTGAGTTAGATTATAATATGTATAACTATTTCATGTGTACTTCAAGTGAAATGTGTTTCAGTGATATCATACATAAAATGTTATCTGAAAATGATTGATATGTATTCGATCTTCTTTTCTGATTACATTTACGCAAATAATTCGGCATTTGTACTAATTTTTTAGTTCATTTAGAGGAACTCAGGTCCGAAAAAAAGTGATACAAATTATATTAGAAATATTCTGTAAGAATGAATTACAACAAATCAAAAAAAAATTTCAAAAAAATAATATTTCAAGAAATCGATTTAATTGTCGCTTGACAACTTCTTCACGCACATCAACAATGTCAATTCTTTCACGATTGTTATGCAATTTTTGGAAGTGGAAGTTAATGAAACGCTCACCCCAGATGAACAAGTGTTTAGACAAGTCAGCTTCTTTGTGAAGAGTTTTAAAACTAACAAATAGCATGCTGATTAAATTGCACTTTCTAATATTATATCTAATCAATTATTATTACTAGATCGCTGTCATAAGAAAATCCACTGGATTAATGTTCTCCACATTCGGCAAACTTTTGATGGTACTTCATCACGAATTTGTTTTAGACTTGTATAGTAAGAAATATAGTAAGAAACAATAAGACATCTAAATATCTGTTTTCAGATTTCGCACAATTCTATAAATTTCGAGGAAATCCCTACCGTATGCTAGTCCTCAAGAGACTGGCATACAATGGAGCAGTGTGGCAGCCGAAAATGGAAGCGAGACTCAACGAGGCACCGTAATCATAATCAATATTCCGGTTGTTTTCATTCCTGGTTCTTTTAGTTACCGTAATCATTGGTCATCCATTCAGATCGAATCATCTTCCGATGAGGACGAGCCGCTCCCTCACGAAACGCCGCGTCACATCCGCGTCAGACGCGTGAGACGTGACGCGCGTGCAGCGGCAGACAAAAAAAATGACGCCCACAGGTCGCAGATTGCAATTGAGACCAATTCGATCATTCGAATAGGAAATTGAGCAGGAAAGACCCATAAAAAGATTCCGAGAAGAGTTTGAGGATTGATCTACCCCTTTTCCCTTTTGTGCGTAATTTATGATTTCTTAGTTAAGTCATTTAGACATCACTTAACGTTTATGTTTTATTGTATAATTATTTGTTGCTTGATTTGGACAATAAAAGTATAATTGTAAGTATAATAAAAGTATAATAAAAGCACGTTAGTGCAGGGTCAAATCACATCAATTTTCACGTGAAGTTTTTGTTTTTAAAATATTAACGAAAAAAATCATGAATACACAGAGCGCGAAGTCTCCAACTTTCCTTACTCTGGAGACGTTGTCTCCTGCTGAGAGAGCATGCGAAATCGAGAGAGCACGAGAGTAAGGAAAGCTGGAGACTTCACTCTCTGAGTACTCACGAAAATGCATCGGCCCTGAGAAAATTTGATGATGACGAAGCAATCAAATGAATCATGTCAATTGCTAAATTTATAAGGGAGTGAAATGAATATGTTTCAGCCATTGTGTATGAACAGTATTGTAATCATTTTTTTCACTAAGTCATCGGGTATTACAACAAGTAAATAATCAAAAAAATCCGAGGCCGATTGATTCGCTTTTCAGTATATTTTTTGCTGGGGTAATCAGGCAGTGACGTGTCACCATGACAACTTACGGATTCGGGAGGCGTTCGTAACTAATTTTTTAGGGACCCTACTGACTATAACTATAATAGTAAATTATGATCAATCTTTACCAATATTTCAGAGATTACTGGGCACACAGAGATCATCTTTTCAGCCATAGATCGAGTCTCGAGATTATCTGATAATAACTATAATCGACAAGCGGCAAAAAGTACGACCTTTCTGGTGCCTCTGTGCACACTGTCCACAACGATGCGAGCTGTATCCCACCTTGTGGCCCCTCAGTATATGACGCTGTTTGCGTTACAATCAACAAGGTCTCAACAGGAGTCTGGAACAGGTCAAAAATCGAAATCGCTCAAAACTTGCTCCTAGGGGTAACTTTGGACGCTAATCACGCTGGTGCGGTCGATTTCGCAATAGGACCCCTCTGGGCGCCGGTATGGCGCCGCGCCATTTCTGCGGAAAAAGGGTTTTTCGATTAAAACTCCTCGAAAATGCGTCCAAATGGTACGAAACCTAAATATGTAGATCAGAATTTGACGCTCTATCAAATGGCACTAGTGCCACATCATTTGTTGCACTCGTTTTCGCTAAAAAGTCGATTTTTGACGCAGGGCGCATTACGGCGAAACCCGATATCAGATTAAAGAGCGCATTTTTCTGATCATTTTGATATATTTGGTTAATCAATCAAGTCTGGGCTCGGTTGTTTCCCATTGCTTCAAAGATTTTTCACGCGCGCGGAACGCGTGTACACACGCGGCATCCGCGTGGTCGATGCGGTAGTGGTCTAGAACTTCAATCCGAAGGTCACAGGTTCGATTCCAGTCGGTTGCCAAAGTCTTTTGCCGTTTTTTTTTTATCGAAAAAATTACCTTTCCAAGATTTCTGAAAAACTGGCAAAAGTGGAAGGGGGCGAATTTTCGATGAAAAAAAAATCGGCAAAAGACTTTGGCAACCGACTGGAATCGAACCTGTGACCTTCGGATTGAAGTTCTAGACCACTACCGCATCGACCACGCGGATGCCGCGTGTGTACACGCGTTCCGCGCGCGTGAAAAATCTTTGAAGCAATGGGAAACAACCGAGCCCAGACAGACTTGATTTATTAACCAAATATATCAAAATGATCAGAAAAATGCGCTAAACCCCGTAATGCGCCCTGCGTCAAAAATCGACTTTTTAGCGAAAACGAGTGCAACAAATGATGTGGCACTAGTGTCATTTGATAAAGCGTCAAATTTTGATCTATATACTTAGATTTCGTACCATTTGGACGCATTTTCGAGGAGTTTTAATCGAAAAACACGTTTTCCGCAGAAATGGCGCGGCGCCATACCGGCACCCAGAGGGATCCTATTGCGAAATCGACCGCACCAGCGTGATCAGCGTCCAAAGTTACCCCTAGGAGCAAGTTTTGAGCCATTTCGATTTTTGACTTGTTCCTGGCACTTGTTGATCCTAACGCAAACAGCGTCATATCTTGGCCTGTAGTTTGTCGGATCCTTGCGAATACGGCATCCTATTATTACGTGCTTCGGAAAGAGCAGATTTTTTAAAGAATTATTCAAACAAAACCCACGCTAACATCATCATCGACACGGCAAGACAAAGATGAGTAGATTCAGTGAAACACATTGCAGCACACAGCTAATTTATAACGCTTTCCTCATAAGTGCGCAGTGGAGTGCTGGGCTAAGCTGCACCACTCTGTCAAAATATCGCCCAGTGCAATGGGAGGCATGCCCCTAGTGGTAATATATCCTGCATCCGTACGATTGACCCGAAAGCTCTCGTTTTGACCTACCAAATCGAATTATAATCAATACTCTGTTGACGTTCATTCCGGGCTTCTGTATTTATTTAAACTACGGAAGTTCTTGTCTTACTTCATACATGCCAAATCGAATTATCTTCCGATGAGGACGAGCCGCTCCCTCACGAAACGCCGCGTCACATCCGCGTCAGACGCGTGAGGCATGACGCGCGAGCAGCGGCAGATAAGAATTTGACCCCAACCGGTTGCAAATTACCATTGAGATCGATTAGATTGTTTGAAGAGGAAATTGAGCAGGAAAGACCCATAAAAAGATTCCGCGAAGAGTTTGAGGATTGATTTACTTTGCTTTTCCTTTCTGTTTGTATTGTATGATACCTTAGTTATTTGATGCATGCAGTTCGTAATGTTTATATTTACATTGTATAGCTCGTTTTATCGATCAATAAAACATATAGATCAGTCATTCAAAGCACAGCAATTTTCAATTTAAGTTCATTAAGAATTGTCTTTTCTAATGAATTATGTTTTGACCAAAACACAAAAAAAACTATAGACTTTTCTTGAATTTCAATTATTCCCAACTGTTCCCCGGGAAATTAACGTGGTAATAAATCACAAATTTTAAAAATCTTGCAGATAATTTGATGCAATTTTCATCTGTGAGCTGTAGTCCAAGTTAATACGAAAATTGATTGAATAGGAGCATGTACCAAAATATGAAGGGAAGTATAGAAAACAGCACCGAATACAAAGTCGTGTATACCATTTCGATTGATATTTATGTATTTAAAATATTCCTAAAATTTATTTCAAAAATATGTTTGAAAATTTTTACTAGATATTCCGGCTTTGATTTAATTTGCTGAGTACGAAGCAATCAAATGAATTATTGCAAAATTCGAGAGGAACGAATGACTGAAACGACTACGTTTCATCCATTGTATATAAACTGTGTTATGCTTCACTCATCACTGCTTCTAGGACACATTGTGATGAGAAAATGAGAATAAATATTTAAAAAAAGAGATCAATACTTATATTGAAGAGATTGACTCCGAGCGTCTTTCCACACCCTCCCCTGATAAACAAGTCCCACCTGTAATTGAGAATGGACTGACTTCACCAGAGAGGGCTTAAGTGAAATTACAATTTTTTGGGTTATACAAACTAAATTAATATATTTCTTACACCGCACTCCAACCACACAACAAATCATTCACCATTTCTAATAAACTTACATGTCGAAATTAATTGATAAAATTTATTGTATTTACAGATACGAAAATCGATGGCCATTCGTGAAGAAGCTAAAACAACAATGATCGACAGGTATATTTCTATATGTGATGTAATAAAAGCGAAGATAAAATAGTCTACCCATTAGAAATGTCTATATCTATTTCGAACTTCTATACAAACTAGTAATATTTTCTGTCCCTAAAATATTTTCCAAAAATCATTCTTATTCTGTTTTTTTTTGTAAAATACGATTTCTCTTCATTGAAATAGGTACTTGCAGGATTCCGCCGCAGTGATCCAAATCATTCACCACTTGCTAGAAGAACTGAAGAAGACCGGAATCACCTCGGTTCACCTCCGCTCCGATAATGCGGGTAAATATTTATATACCGTGCAAAATCTGTAGATTTGTAAATGCTGTTCAGGGGCGTACCACAGCAGCACAGCACTACCATCGCTGCTGTGTACGTCATTGCGAAAAAGACTGGTGTCCGCGTCATCTCGTACAACTTCTCCGAGAGCCAAAACGGCAAAAGTGCGGCGGATCGTGTGTCCGGATTAGTGAAGAACAAGGTTATATGTTTTCTATACTGATTGAATTTAACTTTTTTATGAAATCCGCAACATTTAACATTCGCACTTTCGATACTGCCAACTATGTAATTACTTTCTATTTCTTGAGGTCCGAGCGTTTGTGGATGCTGGCAAAGACTCAAAGACACACGAGCAATTCTTTATTGCTGCGACGTCGGGAAGACTTCTCGAGGCTACTTCGTTCTACCTTGTCTCTGCTGATGTCAAAAAACCGCCAGCCGTGAAGATACCAAAATTAAGTGTTTTTTTATAAATTTAATGGTCAAAACTTGTATCCTTACCTATAAACAATGGGAGATGCATCATTGATTTCCAATCGTTTTCATTTTCAGATCTCCGAGATGTTCGACTACCAGTACGAGGCCAACGGGATCAGGGCGTGGCGGCACAAGCATATTGGACAAGGTGTCTTCATCCCTGCAAGTTCATTCGAGAAAGATTTCGAGGTTCTCCCATCCCTTACCCATATTTCGAAGGGCGGTCATCTACCTGTAGTCCCTCTTCTTAGCTACTGGAAACTGTCTCTTCCCAAAGATGGAGGAACCTGCCCCAAGGATGAGATTCACCATCTCTGGAGTTCGACCACCAAGAAGGAGTTTCATTGTCCGGAGATTACATGCTCGGCTTCTTTCGACACGGCTTTTGATCTCGAGATACACTGGTTATCTGGACAGCATTGATCTTCCCCGATGACACAGACTCTCAGAGACGAGAGTGCGAATGTTCAGTGCCGGACTGGAAGAATCCCTTTCTCATCGCTTGAACATCCCTGAAGTCGACGATGCCGTCAAGGAACTGGAAAGAACTATTTCTGACGGTGAAAAAAACCTCGAGGTTGGATGGGCCCTTAAGATAAAAAAATCTGTGCGACGATTCTCGGAACAGGTGAAGAAGTTCCTCGTGCAGCTTTTCGATGAGGGCATAGAGAAGAAAAGGAAGATTCAACCGGAAGAGGCCGAGAAGAGAATGTTCGACGAGAGGAAAGGAGGGGTCCGTGTATTTTCAGCTGAGGAGAGACTCAATGCGCGGCAGATTGCCTCTTACTTCTCCAGGATAGCCTCGATGAGGGAGAACGCAAGAGTGAGCAGCACTACTACCACGACGACGACGACGAGAAGGCCCACGAGATCGACGACCACCAAGAAGCCAACCCATCGAATGCGATTCAGGAGAACGGAAACGACTTCGACAGTAGCATCTGATATTGATGAGGAGGACTTTGATACTAGTATTTTTGATTATGCCCACTTCGATGATGACCAAGATCTAATAATTCGACAAATCTTTGAGGCTCGTCGCGAGACTTTTGATTTAGGATTAGAAGTAGATGTTGACCATAATAAAATAGCGAAGCGGAATATTAGTCCCGTAATTGTAAAACGAAAGCGAAGTACACCATAGAGGTCACAGGAAGCACCGATCTCACTTTCACTATACTCTTTAGCTCTCGTTTTCATTTCAACGATTACATTCTAACATCGTATTTGTAATGCTCTTTCTTAAACCCTATCAATGAATAAACATTATTTATGTGGTGTTAGTTTTCGGAGAAAGGGAATGGAAAAAGGCTGAGATTTGAATTCCCGCAATTTCTTATCTCAGTTCTCCGTGGAGCAATCGACTCAAAATTTCGTTTATAGGTGTAAAAGGGTCGAAAAATGTTATATTCCAAGTTTTGAGTCGATTGCTCAACGGAGAACTGAGATATGAAATTGCGGGAATTCAAATCTTGGCCTTTTTCCGTTTCTTTTTTCCGAAAACTAACACCACATTACATTCTAACATCGTATTTGTAATGCTCTTTCTTAAACCCTATCAATGAATAAACTTTATTTATGTGGTGTTAGTTTTCGGAGAAAGGGAATGGAAAAAGGCTGAGATTTGAATTCCCGCAATTTCTTATCTCAGTTCTCCGTGGAGCAATCGACTCAAAATTTCGTTTATAGGTGTAAAAGGGTCGAAAAATGTTATATTCCAAGTTTTGAGTCGATTGCTCCACGGAGAACTGAGATATGAAATTGCGGGAATTCAAATCTTGGCCTTTTTCCGTTTCTTTTTTCCGAAAACTAACACCACATAACATTCTAACATCGTATTTGTAATGCTCTTTCTTAAACCCTATCAATGAATAAACATTATTTATGTGGTGTTAGTTTTCGGAGAAAGGGAATGGAAAAAGGCTGAGATTTGAATTCCCGCAATTTCTTATCTCAGTTCTCCGTGGAGCAATCGACTCAAAATTTCGTTTATAGGTGTAAAAGGGTCGAAAAATGTTATATTCCAAGTTTTGAGTCGATTGCTCAACGGAGAACTGAGATATGAAATTGCGGGAATTCAAATCTTGGCCTTTTTCCGTTTCTTTTTTCCGAAAACTAACACCACATTACATTCTAACATCGTATTTGTAATGCTCTTTCTTAAACCCTATCAATGAATAAACTTTATTTATGTGGTGTTAGTTTTCGGAGAAAGGGAATGGAAAAAGGCTGAGATTTGAATTCCCGCAATTTCTTATCTCAGTTCTCCGTGGAGCAATCGACTCAAAATTTCGTTTATAGGTGTAAAAGGGTCGAAAAATGTTATATTCCAAGTTTTGAGTCGATTGCTCCACGGAGAACTGAGATATGAAATTGCGGGAATTCAAATCTTGGCCTTTTGCCGTTTCTTTTTTCCGAAAACTAACACCACATAACATTCTAACATCGTATTTGTAATGCTCTTTCTTAAACCCTATCAATGAATAAACATTATTTATGTGGTGTTAGTTTTCGGAGAAAGGGAATGGAAAAAGGCTGAGATTTGAATTCCCGCAATTTCTTATCTCAGTTCTCCGTGGAGCAATCGACTCAAAATTTCGTTTATAGGTGTAAAAGGGTCGAAAAATGTTATATTCCAAGTTTTGAGTCGATTGCTCAACGGAGAACTGAGATATGAAATTGCGGGAATTCAAATCTTGGCCTTTTTCCGTTTCTTTTTTCCGAAAACTAACACCACATTACATTCTAACATCGTATTTGTAATGCTCTTTCTTAAACCCTATCAATGAATAAACTTTATTTATGTGGTGTTAGTTTTCGGAGAAAGGGAATGGAAAAAGGCTGAGATTTGAATTCCCGCAATTTCTTATCTCAGTTCTCCGTGGAGCAATCGACTCAAAATTTCGTTTATAGGTGTAAAAGGGTCGAAAAATGTTATATTCCAAGTTTTGAGTCGATTGCTCCACGGAGAACTGAGATATGAAATTGCGGGAATTCAAATCTTGGCCTTTTGCCGTTTCTTTTTTCCGAAAACTAACACCACATAACATTCTAACATCGTATTTGTAATGCTCTTTCTTAAACCCTATCAATGAATAAACATTATTTATGTGGTGTTAGTTTTCGGAGAAAGGGAATGGAAAAAGGCTGAGATTTGAATTCCCGCAATTTCTTATCTCAGTTCTCCGTGGAGCAATCGACTCAAAATTTCGTTTATAGGTGTAAAAGGGTCGAAAAATGTTATATTCCAAGTTTTGAGTCGATTGCTCCACGGAGAACTGAGATATGAAATTGCGGGAATTCAAATCTTGGCCTTTTTCCGTTTCTTTTTTCCGAAAACTAACACCACATAACATTCTAACATCGTATTTGTAATGCTCTTTCTTAAACCCTATCAATGAATAAACATTATTTATGTGGTGTTAGTTTTCGGAGAAAGGGAATGGAAAAAGGCTGAGATTTGAATTCCCGCAATTTCTTATCTCAGTTCTCCGTGGAGCAATCGACTCAAAATTTCGTTTATAGGTGTAAAAGGGTCGAAAAATGTTATATTCCAAGTTTTGAGTCGATTGCTCCACGGAGAACTGAGATATGAAATTGCGGGAATTCAAATCTTGGCCTTTTTCCGTTTCTTTTTTCCGAAAACTAACACCACATAACATTCTAACATCGTATTTGTAATGCTCTTTCTTAAACCCTATCAATGAATAAACATAATTTACAAAGCGTCGATTTAATACATTTCATTTTAGCACATATAAATTGCGACGAAACTGTTTGTACTCGGATCGTATTGAGGAATTGAAAAAAGTATGTCTGAATCGAGCGATGATCTCACTACGGGGGCACCGAAAATGTGGCGATTTGATTACGAAAATTTGATCAAACATAGATGAGACATGTTATATACCAAAATGATTTCCGGGCCGGCATTTTAATCCTAGTTGGCAGATCGATGTTTCAACAAAATGGTCGAAAATTTTCCATTTCTTGAGATTTCTGGCTTCTCCGTCGCCCAAATCCAGCGAAAATCTAGATTTACACATAACTTTTCATGGTCTTTCGAATGGTATACAACACAATATCAAAATCGAAAGTTTGAAAAAATCGATTTGGTAGGTCAAAATTTGAGATTTCGGGTCAATATTATGGTTGTGGCATACCTTACCCCTAGGGGTCATGTTACCGAAGTTTTAGCCCCGGGCGATCATTTTGACCGAGTTGTGCAACTTCACCGACGCTCTTACAGAGAGTGCGTTTTAACACTAATTTCTGTCTGTGACTCCCAAAGCTCCCAAAGCGATATTCCTGAAGTCTGCTATAAGCATACTGTAATAGTTTTCGTCGTTCTGAGCGATCATTTGACGATTTATCGATTTTCTTCATGTTTAATGTGTTATTTCGTTTTTATGTAATGCTCAGTCGTTCACCAGGCACCCGGACTGTTCTATCGAAGGTGGTTAAGGTCGACACTCCGAACTAGCGCCGCGGTTGAGGCCCAAGTAAGTTGAGCGTTTCTATTTTTGTTTTCGCGTTTACTCCCTGCCGGGTCCTCCGGTAATGGCGGCTTTCTGCTACGCATCTCCTGCTATCAACGCTTATGGGGCACGTTACCTTGCGCGATCAAAATTGATACTAATTTTACCGCCGCCTGAGGGGATGGACGCCTTGGTACGCATGGGTGTTTGGCGATGTAGTATTATTGTCTTGTCAGTTTAGTGCTACAATATCGTTGGACAAAATTTAACAACGAGTTGCATTTCAGGTCGAGATGGTGACGACGACGGAGAAGCTGTACGTCCCGCGTCGCGAGTACCCCGAGGTGAGTATACGGAGAGGGTGTAGTACCGGGGCCGGAGCCAGAACCCCAAATAGAATTCTCCGGTAAATTGATGATGCCTTGCAGTACAACTTTGTCGGACGCGTTCTGCGGCATAACTGCCAAACAGCTGGAGCAGGAGGCGGACTGCAAGATTATGGTGCGCGGCAAGGGATCGATAATCGACAAACACAAGGTCGGTGGATCTTATTTAGGGACCACCATCCTGGAGAGCCGTAATTCAGAGCCAGCGTTTACCCGAAATTATCGTGCACCTTCGCGCGACTCATTGCGCACTAGAAGGGGAAGTAATGGAAGAAAATTTGCAATAAGGATGCTAAGGAGAGGGATCGAACCATCGACCTTCAGATTGAGGAACTGAATACTTACCAATACACTACAGAGGAGGTTAGAGTTCCAGGCTCACAATAGCCTCTATGTTCGTGCACTCTGATGTGCATCATTGCTGGGTTAGTGCTCCTTATTACAGCTTCCGTTTTTACTGGCCGCGCCTAATCTCTTTTGAATATAATACTAGACCTTCTTTTGCAACTCTCATGTGAAAATGGTGAGATTCTGCGGCTGTCAGACCTTCGGAATTTGCGTCCAAACTTTCTGTACACTGAGATACCCGTGCTACCGTAACCCACGCTGACCGTAGTTCTTGATGGCCGCTCCTAATTTCTTTTGAATAGTGAACTAGACCACCTGACCCAACTCTCATGTGAAAATGGTGAGATTCTGCGGCTGTCAGACCTTCGAAATTTGCGTCCAAACTTTCTGTACACTGAGATACCCGTGCTACCGTAACCCACGCTGACCGTAGTTCTTGATGGCCGCTCCTAATTTCTTTTGAATAGTGAACTAGACCACCTGACCCAACTCTCATGTGAAAATGGTGAGATTCTACAGCTGTCAGACCTTCGAAATTCGATTCTAAAAGTTTGACTTATTAGCTAATGTAATATTATTCTTACTTATTTCGATATAGGCGAAATAATTCCTCTATGTACACATACTGAAACGCTATAGCGATAAAATTCAGATCGATTTGAATCGATTATATGATGTTAAAATAATAAAATATGAGAAAAATCCGGAAATTAGCATGCCCCGACCGGAGTCAGTTGCCGCGCCGGAGCCGGGGAATGGGGCAATTTGCTGGCTCTGGTCGTCTCTTTTTTCGAGTGGGCGGGGTTTCATTTGTTGTTAATTATCTCAGTTCTTTTTATATTTATTTTTTAAATTTCTTTTAGGTATAATTCTGCACTCTATGGCTATCGATTTCACGTCGTCAATAGCTCCTGAGATTTTTTCGGAGAAATTGATGGTGGTCCCTAGATCTTATTTCTCCTTGTTTCCCTTCTTATCCTCCTTGTTGCTACTCGGACTTTTCAACGCACGATGTGTGCGGGAGTTTAGTTGCGCAAGATATGCGCCGGATTTCACAAGCTGCGCGCCGGAGTACTTGCCTGACCTGGCTTTTCCAGACCTATCAACAGAACGCGCGATGTGCGACGGATGGGTGTAGGGTTCGACGCATCGCGCGTCGAACCCTACACCCATCCGTCGTACATCGTGCGCTGAAAAGTCGGAGTAGTTGGTGCTTGTGTGCACGCTTTCCCCTTTTCTCGGTGATGACAATGATTGGAACTTTTTTTTAAATTGAAAGTCGATCGATATTTGTGGAGACGGGATTCGAAAGAACCTTGTATAATATATGTGCTTGATCCTTGCCGAATCCGAGTAACGCGCAGTACGCGCTCAAGTTATTTGGTCGCTTCATGCAAATTGACGGATACAAAAACATAACCGCGCTGGTGTTCCCCGTAGCTTGCACGAAGTTCCTGGTCTTGCTGCGAATTTTCGCTGGCTTTTCTGTGCATTGTCAACTATTAATATCTGAACGCCTACTTACTACACGTGTTCATTCAGGTATACTTTGTCTGCAAGTTCGGTAACTTACATACCTACTGAAGCCTGAATTATGGATGTGATTGCATTATTTTTAAGGAACCTTGTATGATGATTTTTATAATTGGCTCATCAATGTTTGCTTTAGACGAAAATGCGTAGTTTTATGGGGAGAGCAACAACATTGTGAGCCTTGACTACTTATTAAGGGTCACGGAATGAATTGCATCGTTATCTATCATTTATTGAAGTTAATTTTGCTAATCACAGTGCGAGGACAAGACGAACTGAGCTGCGGTGAAGATGCGAGTAGCTGTCGATTACGTCAAAAAGCTGCCCATTCCTGCGGTTAGTGGGTGATTTTGGAAAAGCTATATGGCTTGGTACGGTCGCAACATTCTTACTTTGCAGCGCGAGTGCACGGATGAGCTGAAACGCAAGCAGCTGATGGTGCTGGCCATCATCAACGGCGTCTACTGTCCCTTCCACGGCAAGCAGGCTAATGGTAAGTGGTTCCGAGTGGATAGCGGGGGGATTACGGTAGTGTAAGTGACCGTCTGTCGACGGATGTTGTGGAACCACTTCACATTACCGGACCAAACAACCCGAGATGTCCACATTCATCATCTCACTGTGGAATCTAGTGGTCGTATCTTGCACGTTTTCCATAAGTTACCATCCTCCCGGCCTTGCCTATAAATGATCACGACTACCTGATAACGAAGGTGACGATCTTTGTTGTTCACAAAGTAGAGCATGTGAGGAAATCCACTCCCTGAGGTTTAGTCTAGCCTTCTTCCTCCGGGAAGAAGGCAGGGTGCTCTTTACCTCGCAGACTGTTTTCACCCACGGGGGGAAAGTTCGCCCGAGGTGGGACAACGGGTTGCTTGGTCCGGAAAATGAAACTAGTGCTGATATTGTATATCAATCAATCGATAATGGTAGTATCTCAGTGCACACTTCGGCACCGGCTTCCCTCACATGCTCTACTTTGTGCACAACGAAGATCGTCACCTTCGCTGCCAGGTAAGAGTGTGGGTATGGGACCGGGCCAGATTAATTTGGGAACAAAGCGTTTTTCTTTTAAAAAATCTGAAACCCGCGACCAAAAATAGTTTCAAAAGTTTCCTATTTTTTCTGTCAAATAGATGCTCGCTAGCAACCATAGGAACTACTGCTCAGCGTCCAAATCATACTCCTTTTATTTTTCGTTAATTCCTTTCATTTTCCAATAAATTTATAGAAACTGGTTGCTCTTCGGCATGAAATTTTAAGTATTTCAGCATGAAATACCTTCGAAAACGTCATTCAACCTATTTATATCCATGTTTTCTTCAGGTCAATCGCGCGACGCGCCACCATCCCAAGGACTCGAGCAGTGAAGTCTCATGAACTGGGCAAGGGACCCAAGTTCACTTGGACCAAGCGAGGATCAATTAAGAAGATTTGGAAGCAAAGGGTAGCTGGGTGTTGTATTATTATTGATTTTTGCTGCGATTGATATTGTTTTATTGCTACTGTGTTTGTCAATAAAATATGCTAATGAAGCAGCACAGTGTTTTGTATTGTCACATGGTCAGACGAGAAACAAAACACTGCCTGGTCTTAGAGTATCCAACCTGCAACGAATGGGTGTACCACGGGTGTACGGTATCCAAGGGGGCGGGTCCAACTGGGCGCGGGGAAATGAGTAAGTGTATTTGAATACACTTAAGTGTATGAGAGAAGGGGAAAGGGAGGGGGAGATGAGTAAGTGTATGAATACACTCAATAGTGAGTGTATCATGCTCTCGATGCCCTAAGTCAGAGTACGATACACTCAATACTGAGTGTATTCGCGCTCAGTGTGGAAAGAATGAATAGTGAGAGAAAGCGAGGGATATCATGGGTTTGCGAGATGCAAATAAAAAAGTTAGCTCTGAATACAGCTTACGAATTCTATAACAATGTCGATGCAGCGAGCGGTCGATAACAACAAACGACCGTTTATTACAGACGCTGAGGCTCGCAGCATTTCGAGAGCGGCCAAATGCCAGACGACGAGAGAAAAGGCGCTATGAAGAGACTCGTGCGTTGCGGTCAAGTTGCGTGCGCCTTTTCTCCCTCGTTTATAAAAATTCAAATTCTGGAGTTTTGCCAAAAGTGTGTGGCCGTCTCGCTGTGCACCTGAATCGCAAGTGAGCCTTGCCTATGGTTGATTGTCGGTAAGCGAGCGGAAGTTCTGCCCACACGAGGGCTGCTAATTGTGGACATTTGTTGCAGAGTATTTCCACCCCGATTACACTCGGATACATAGTGCCCTCAACTTTGGTAAACTCCTTTTTGCATAGTGCCCGATTGGCCAGGATTCTCGAAAAGTGCGCCCGGGTAACCGTGTCCAGGTATGGCTACCGACCGTCTAATTATCTAAGACGTGTCGACGGCGACGGAGAGCCAGATAACCGTCTTCAGCTGGAACTAAATGGTGGCCTTGATATATTTTATCGACGCCCGAGGGCGCAACGAGATAATGTATGAATCGTGAGGCAAAATCAGTCAATTATGACTCGCTATAGAGTAGGTGGTAGGGGTACGATAGGAGAAATCAGGGAATGAGTAGATCAATCGTCTTGGTAAAATTTCATCAACCTTGGCTTCGAGAGATTCGTTGTGTGAGATAATGGGAATAAAAATGCTCAAGACGAAATAATCAAATGAAACATGTGAAATTAGCGAGAAACGATTGGCTTTCGTTTGAAACAGACTATGTTTCAATCATTGTTTATCTACTGCATTATATTCCACTTATCAATAGGTCGTTATTACATTCTAGACAATTTCACCAAACAGGTAAACAATTCACGTGTGTATTTGACATTTTGTAAAAAAACTATCATTACCTAACGAGCACTATTATAAATCAATTTTCTCAATGACACCACATCATGTCTTCAAGTGAACTCTCATTTTACTCAAGTGACTCAAGTGGACTCTCATTTTCCCGTTTAACTTATTTTAGCGTGAGAGCTCGTTTGCTCGCGTCTATTTACATCTGAGCATCCCGGAATTCTTTTCAGACGAACCAATTTATTTTCATAACATTTTTTTGAATTTCGAGGTGAATGACGCACTAGCACTTGCAATTCACATAAGAATTATTAGAAGGAAAATAATGATCTCCCACGAATGAGTAACCAAATGAGCAATGGAAATCGGTTACCCGGTAAGAGATGTTCCTCCACTACTAGGAAATCGAAATGTCTGTCTGTTTGTCTGTTGGTTTTTTTTGTTTTTCCTTCCGCGTGACGGACGTTTTTTTCCGTTTTTCCGCTATAACTCTTTTCAAAGTTTAGCAATCTTCTCAGATCCTTTTGCATATGATAGGCAACGACGAAACACATCTAAATTTATATTTGAAAAATCGATAATTTCATGGCCAAGTCGGTAGCGAGCTCGACTAGAAATCCGAGGGTCTCAGGTTCGATCCCCGCCGGTGCATAGTCTTTTGCCGCATTTTTTGCAAGCGTCAAATGTGGCCCAAACCCATTTTTGAGTAATGAAATTCACATTTGATCATCTTTTGCCGAGTTTCGAAGTGAAATATCGACTGATTTCAATTGATTTCACATGATTTCACGAAATTTTCGTACATTTCGTTCCAAAACATTCCACATGCTGGCAAACCTCGCAGGAAGGGGTTTAAAACGAGAGAGCAAGGAAAATCAAGAGGGACTCTTTTACTTTGGCACACTATCTCGCTCCTGACCCCTTTCTGGATGCTCGGAATCGTGTATCGGGAAGCTTTCTAAATTGCTTCAAAATCGCAAAAAAAAAATCTTCTCGGATCCTTTTGCATAAGACAACACACCAAAATCTCCTTCAAATTTTACAAAATTTAATTGACCAAATCCATAGCCAAGTGGGTTACGCGCTTGACTTTCAATCCGAGACCCCCAGTTTCGAACCCCGCTGCACACCATGTCAAGCGGGGGAAGAATGCTCATTTGCGTGGCGCGAGATTTCCTCTGCGTCTCTGCCCTAATCCGATTAGGATGACTGGGGCGGCGGGATGGGAGATCAGAAAACAGGGAGATATTCTTTGAAACATAAATGCACGTTGTGTGAGAATAATAAGGCTTCAAACGTACACATTTCAACCGGATGTATCTTTTCAACGCGAAAAGATATTGAGATGAAATTTTGAGGTGATTTCGAAAATCCATCGACGAATATGTTAATGATATTTTGGTTTTGTAGATTTGCTGTTTTGTTACGTAGCGATGACGCAATCGCACCATTATTATTCGGAATATCATAATGGTTTCATGTATTTTTTCCAGCTGTTGGAAATTTTAGAACGTAGAGAATAGTTCAATGATGGAACACTGGAAAGAAAATAAAGTTGCGCCTTCGCATCTTGGCCGGTCGCAAACAGATTTCTCGGCTTCTAGACAAGCTTCTTAGGACCAAAGTTATGCTCACGAAGATTGCTGATGATTCAGATAACGCGGGAATAAATGGAAGTTTCAGATGTCGAATTGTCATTATTAAGAAGTAATGATGCGACATTCCAATGGTAGTATTTCAGAGACGATTATTCTCCGTGGGGAACATGTTCCAGTCATGTCACATAGAATGATAATAATTGGCATAGAATGAATCTTTATGATAGAGACTCCTGCTCTCCATAACGTCTAGAAAAAAAATCATGTTCCGGGTTTGACCTTGGCAAACTGTACTGATCCGGAATGAAATAGTTTCGTTTGTACTATCTATATCGATTGTTTGACTATATATCTATATCGATCGACTTGTTACTCGAGTCAACGATTGGAACCAAGAGGCGCTTAAACGTAAGGCAAAAAGGGTGCTCAAACTCAAGATGAAGGATTTGAATGAATGGAGTCGTGCGACTACTCTATGTATCCCATACAATCGCGCCCGTAACCAAGGACATCCAAGAACTCGATGGAGGGACGATCTGAGAATAGAAATCGGTCCACATTGGTGGAATACGTGTATCTTTCCTAAAATTAATCGGCATCGGAATCATCAGAAATCCTCGAGAGCATCACGTTGGTCTTGAGAACGAGTCTATGGCTTGTCTAAGAGCCGAGGGACGTCTATGCCACCTCGAAGTTGCAGCAATGTGCCTCACCGAGGCGCCCACCCATTGGGAAAGGGGAATTGGTAGTCGTGACTAGAGGTTAATAGGACAACGTAGGCACTCCGGACTGAACTTGCAGCGCTGTAACTCTCCCGCGAGTCCATCTCGAGGACAAGACGTATCTTTACCTTTTCGGCCAAGATGCGAAGGCTCATCTACCATCATGGCAATTAGAATAATATTCTGACAAAGTATTATTCTAAATTTTTTTCGAAACCGATTTATTGACTTCAACCTAAATATTTTGGCAAAAAAATAAAATAATCATCAATAACCCCGTGAAAACATTCAAAATCCTCTTCTTTCCGCACGCGGGAGCTATCAACTAAGTGGAGGATGAAGATATGGAGATGCCAAAATAACAAGTAGTTAGAGAAAGCATTTCCCCACAACTTGGTCAAGGACGATTTTTGAAGTTCAACCTGATTATTTTATTAAAAAATCAGAAAGGCTGGAAACCACGCGAAAACAGCTAAAAACGGCTGTTTTCCGCACGCGGGAGCTATTAACTCCATGGAGTTGGAAGATATGGAAATGAGAATTTTACTAGCAGTTAGAAAAAGCATTTCCCCACAAAATTCTCAGGGCCGATTTTTCGATTTCGTTCTTATTTTCATGTAATAATTTGAATAGTAACATACATTCTTGATATCAGGGATAAGAAAATTCTCTCTATCTTTCTTCCAACTGAGTCATTTAACGTAGTTTTCGGATATGACATGGGGAAACACATTCTCTACCGAATACCGTTTTCACGCTATGTCTAGCTGCTCTCATTTCTGAGTTATGAGCTTGCAACTGAATCTCAGAAATCCGACATGTAAATTAGCATCGATTTACTCTCGCCGCTCGCTAATCCCCCAGAGACTCGCGCCACGCAAATGAGCATTCTTCCCCCGCTTGACATGGTGTGCGCTGCGGGCAAAACGTTTGCCGCATTTTTCGCAAGTGTCAAAAGCCCTTTTAGCACGTTCTTGAGTAACGTGAAACACGATTTGACCTGTTTTGCCGACTTTTAAAATGAAAAATCGAAAATTTCGAAAATTTGCCAATTGATTCGCAGAAAGTGGGGGACCATAGGAAAAACGTTTTGCGATGTCAGAAACGTATCTGAACGTGTTCTGACACGTTTCCAAATAAAAAAATCGAAAATTTCGAAAAGTTTCCAATTCATTCCTCGAGCGTGGAAGGGAAACAGGGAAAGTGTTTTGCGATGTCACAAACACGCCAGGGAAATCAACACACGGTATCCTGCGTTTCCGCTGAGAAAGGGTCGTGAGGCTGAGAGCGATCGAAAAAAGTTGCCACGGAGCCACGAAGTGGAGTAGTGGCAATTTTTTTCGATCGCTCTCAGCTTCACGAGCCTTTTGCAAGGGAATAAGCCAGTACTCTTTCCAGATATTTACATTCCCCAACATACTAAGCTCCCCCGGACCGTACTTGGAGCCTGCTACCGAGTCCTCCTCCCTGGACCGAACCACAAGCAAGCTACTGAGTTCCCCCTGAACCGTACCTGAAGAATTCTACCGAGGTACCCCTAAACCGTACCTGAAGAAGGCTACCGATGTCCCCCTGAACCGTACCTGAAGAAGGCTACCGAGGTCCCCTTGAACCGTACCTGGAGAAGGCTACCGAGATCCCCTTGGGCCGAATCTTAAGTAGGTTACTTAGCTCCCCCTGGACCGTACCTGGAGCAGGCTACCAAGTTCCCCATGGACCGAACCTGGAGCCAGCTACCGATCTCCCCCTGGACCGAACCTTCACCCAGAACTGTGCATAGAGCGTAGTGTACGCATAGAGCGTAGTGTATGTAACCTCAACACATCCCGGCTAGTTCATCCGAAAGGTTTGAAAAAACGCTTGGTTCATTGTCGGACTGAACCTAACGAGTAGGGATTAGACTTTGTAAAATAACTGTTGCTTTCAAAAAAACTAGTTGCTTTCATTCTGAAGCAACGGGCCATTCCGATATTTACCCGTTGCTTTGAGCTGCGTGTGTAACTAGTTGCTTTGCAGAAACATTTTGAAACAAGCTTTAAAATCGCATAGATAGTGAGACACTTACCATTCTAATATTTTGTCGCATAAATAGTATTGTCAAGGGCACCTGCAAAAAACAATATGTGGATTTTGTTACAAATCAAAGTTCTGTGTGTGAACAAGACATTCTCTTTTATGCCAATTGACAAGAATTCAGTTACTTATTGTCGTCCTACTAATGTAAAAACAATTGGAAATAAATTGTACACGATTTCTAATATCACTTGCAAAGGGAAACCAAAGATTATCAATTTTTGTCTTGATAAGAGCTTCCACGGAATAATCGTTTGAGCGCGGCGTGAACCAACAGATTTCGATGCCGGGCATAGTGAGAAATGGTCTCACGATCCCTCTCATAAACATATTAATTATTTGTCAAATCTGAAAGCAACTAGTTACTCCACAAGCAACTAGTTGCATAGCCCGCTAAAGCAACGGGCGAAATGAGGAATAACTATCTTTCAAAATTAAAAAAGAGGGTGTGGGATAAGGAAAATAAGGTGAGAGCGGTCGTGCCATGGATACATTGCAATAGAGGAATGAGTCTGATACTCCTCCTTCAAAAATGGAAATATTGTAAATTCAAATGCAAAGGAAAATAATCCACGATTGATTGATTCATTACACTCTAAGAAAAATATTAAGATTCAATGAAACATATCTCATTTGAAAGTTTTCGTGTGGACATTTTCTTTTTTAACATTGTACAATGCGCGATTCAAACCTTGTAATATCCTGAATTCACATTTTCTCGTGCACATTGATGTTTTTTTTCTAGAAACGTGTGAAAAATTATGGAGGTCAAATGCCGCAAAACAATAGCGGAATCTCTGCATATTTCGTTGAAACGACAGAAAGTTTGAGCTGGATAGTTAGAGTAAGATATGGATGAGTTAGTGCAGTGGTTGTGACTGTCTCAGGTGAGACAGAAAATCCCGAACAAGATTTCAGTCTTGTGATCGCGATAAATCTTTCTTGAAAAAATGTTTTAAATTATTTGACAAAACGAATACCATTTAAATGGGGATGTCTAAGATTTACAGAGCGCTGTTCTGATCTCTACAGAGCGCGAAAGGTCTTGGAATATGAACGATGAGGAGAAGGAGGAATAATACTATGCCAGGACAATTGAGTTCGGTTTCGATTTATATATTTGAACACTTTCTAATGAATGATTTCAAAATAATGGATACCATGGAGAAGAAACGCTTTAAAGAAGGAGTCAAGGGAAAGGTTCCCAGCTGGAAGCCCCTGTAATTGCAGTATGCAGTACTGTAAGAGCTCGGTAACAGTGATGAGCGCTCCACCTCCGATCGGGGTGCCGCTATTGCGAAATATGCTAATGTACTTTTTCTGCGAGCTTCATTCGTTATATTTTTCGACCATATTTTCTTGTTTAGTGTAGTGTTCGACGAGAAAAGGAATTGCAGTACCCAAATTTTCAATTTGGCCAAATTTGAGCAGCAAAGGGCACTTTATTTTTCTGGAATCGGGGTACCCCTCGGATCCGAGGGGTTGCTCACCACTGCTCGGTAAACACAAGAAGTGCTAACTCAGAGACTCTAACATGTCCAGGGACTTCTGGCAGTGATTATCCTCCCACCAAGGAGACAATGGTTAAGCTCAGGGACATGTAAAATAGGGACGGCGCAGATTACACGAGACGGGGTTGACAGGGTTGAGAAAAGAGAATGGAAGAGAGCATGCAAATCGTACACACAGGCTAACGAGCGAGAGTCGATGAATTATGCAGCTCAATTAGAGATTTTTCGACCCTTTGCCTGATACAAATACGGTATCCTTGAGCATCACGCAAACTTTGCGCGCGCATATCTCCGTCAGTTTTCGAACTAGAGATTTGAAACTTCGGGGATCTCTTATCGTTGAGGGAAGCAATCGTCGTGTATTCACGAAATTATTCCCTTCACTCCTTATTTAATCTAGAAGAAGGGTCTTAAATACACACAGAGAAACGTTTGTTGTTTTGAAACTACAAGCACCTCACATGACAACCGCGTTGGTTATATTAAACAAGCATGTGAGTACTCGGAAAATATACGTTCGTCAATTGTGAAAATGATAAACGTGTCAATTAAATAATACAAACAGTGTTCGTTAAAATGGAGACCAGGTCCGGTAAAAAGAGTTGTGTGTTGAAAACTGCGGCTACCGTAATTTCTATTTCGAAAATATTCCGAACAATTGTTCGATATTTATCGATTTGTTTGCTTGCTGTTTGACTTTTATGTTTATTGTATGCCCAAACTCGTTCTCTTCGCGTCTCTCCTCTCACTACCCGATGCAGACGTTCGAATTATGCTCTATAACGATAGCATTCTCCAAATTATATTTCCATCTTTACGATTGCTTCTTTCTTTCTTGTTCTGCCTAATTTTGAAGTTGTTAAAATTGTGTTGATCGCAGGAAGAAGGCAAAGATCATCCAAGTCAAGGCCACCGGCAAGCGCAAGCTTATGGCCGGCAACTTCGACTCCGCTTCTGAAAACTTCGGGCAAGCAGCGCAATTCTCGTCAGTTTCCACCGTTATGTCGATTTTCTCATGCATTATTTCGTCTCACAACTTTCTAAATTCACTCGAATGCAGTACCGAAGTCTACGGCGAGTTCGCAGCCGGGTCATTCGAGCCCAACTTCATGGTAAATTACTCATTGCCTTCATTTAGTTACTATGATTCGGAATGATTTCGCAATTTCTGTTTAATCGATTATTTAAATGCTGTGTTTTTCAGGATGGCCGATCGATGGTGGAGCTGGGCGCAAGCATGGGAAGAGGAGGCCAAGGGCGACCAGGCTGAGGAGAACGACGGAAACGAGAGCATGACTGGTGAGTAGTTATCGATGGGTGTGGGACTTGGTATCGATTGACTGTATTTAGAGAAGGAGAGAGACGAAGTGCGCGACATGGTGGCCGACGCTCCGGCTTAGAATGCAGAGTCATTGGAGAAGAGAGAAGAGGCCTCCGAGGAGAAGGAGGAAGAGGAGAAGAAAGTTGAGGAAGTAAAGGTTCATTTATTTATTTATTATTTATTTATTTTATTTATCGCACTCTTGTGACGTACGATAAATATATAAATAAAATAAATATCCATTCTGTACCCATTACCCGGGACCAGGTCGGAATTGGACCATGAGTACCCGTTTGTTCCCGGTATCCGCGGATTCAAAAAGTAACCGCGGGTATTTGACCCAGAATTAGGAAGAAGAAAGTGTGGAATGTGGGAAAATTGTACCCTCTGATGGTTGAATAACGGAAATTATAAAACATTTCACCCTCGCTATATCTTTACCACTGTATTTCATTTGTTTCAGGCGACTCCCGCTTTTAAATTTCTGCGATTGAACATATCCATACAGCTTGTACTACACAATTTTTGATAGCTGGTACCCGCGGTTACTTCTTGGACCCGCGGGTACGGGGAACAAACGGGTACTCACTCTCGCTTTTTGAGGTGTTCTCGGGAACATCCTGTACCCGGGTACTTCAAAATCCGACCCGGTTTAGGCCATCCTAGTAGGTTGGTTTTGGCGTGGCTACCGATTAACTGGCATATGAAATCTATATTTTTTTTTAGACGAAACTGCCACCGAATTGAAGACGGAAAAGACTGATGAGAAGATGGAAGAGGCTTTGGAGGCCACTGATGAGGAAGGAGACTAAATGGAAAGGGAGAAGGAGGAAATCGGAGGTGCGAAAAGGGGGCTGAGTATGGAGGAATGCGGAAGTTATTGATTAGATACTAATACAATGATATTGGTGCTTTCAGAGTAGGAAGTGGCGTCTTCTCAGCTGGCTTGGGAGACGCTCGAGGTACGGTTTATTCATTTTTATCGATTTTTCGGGTATTGTTGGTTACCTGGTTAAACAGTTATCGTATATCCTTGCAAAAATTATTTCACCCGATTTCATTGCTTACGAAGGAGAACGCTCATCCCTGGTGAGCACATCCATAGGTTGAAAGGTACGTAAAAACGACGAAGCCAACCCGCATTTTTGTTTTTGAAGCGCATTTTTGACAAACCCAACCCGCATTTTCGATTTGTCGCAACGCACCCTTTCTACCTATGATCAAATCTGCCTATTGACAATAATGTCGAATAGCTTTTTATCGATCCACTGAATACGGTATGTAGTTATTTCGCTCTCTCAGATCTACTTCCACGGGGGTCACATTGGCCGTCTTCGTTTAGGCCGCTGCTGCGATGGAGATCACCATTTGTGAGTTGATTTTTGATAGTTTTTTTTGTGAAGAAGGGACTGGCGATAATTCAATCTCATAGAATTAGATGTGATCTGAAGATGTTATCCATTTAATTCTGTTTTTTTTATATTATAAATTAATTAATTCTATTTATTGGTATTACAGCCATGGTGAAGGCTGCGGCGGGCGATGCGCCCACTGACGAGAAGAGGAACTAGTCAAGTTGGAGTGGATTATCAAGGACTTCAAGGAGAGAGCAGAGGATAGCAAGGGATTGGAAGTCCCGAAGAAGATGGTGAGTGGAGTACGGTAGGCGAAGTATCGAGGATTGGCTACCGTTTTCAGAAAACGAATTGAAATTCGAATGATAACTTGCGGCGATTGGAATTTCTATCGATTGCGTTAATATTATGTGACCTTCGAATGTATTCAGAAAGCAGCCTTCCATTCTCCCAACATCGAACGCCAACTCGGACACAACCACATCGAAATCTCATCGTTCGTCAGGTACGGTAGTGGACGCAATCGGAATCTCATTTATCGGTTTATTGGTGATAAGACAATTCGGAAAAGACGTTTAGGAAATTTTTAACCGCGACACAACCGCAACGCGTGAGCGCGCACATTAATCTTTCGGCTTGACAGCTGTTTTCGGCATAATTATCAATTATTTTATTCTGTCTTTTGCATATTCCATTACCATGCGCCTCAAACTCGAAAAACAAACAATACGAGGATAGTCAGAAAATGACTCAAAAATATGTGTTGAGGTATCGAACGCGGAGCGTTTCCGAAATGTCTTATCACCGGTTTATTTGTCGGCGTTAAAGACGTATTGATTATTGAGTACCGTAACCCTCCCTTTTCAGAAAGAAGCACGCTCACGACGAATAAGAAGTGGAGGGAACAACGAAGAAGGCAAAGAGCGAGGAGGATGGATAAGGGCGACGAGAACATTGCCATTTGAATTGATGACCTACCCGATCTACCGTACACCTTCCTCTAATTTGACTACGGTAGATTTTCCTTTGATCGTGTAGTATCCTGATTGATAGTTTCTTGCGTTCTTGTATCATTCGATTTGTCCCCCCCCCCTGACCTACCGTACTCCTCCCGCTTTTTGCCCCTCTGATATCACTATTGCTTCGTAATCGATTAATATGTATCACTCATTTTCGTACCCTTATTATTTACTCGTATTTACAGGTAACTTTGTTTTCATTTGTCGATAAAACTGTTCTTCCACTATTACCCAGTGCAATGGAAAGGTGTTTGGGATGGGGAGGGGGGGGGTGGGGTATTCTTATTCATTATAAGAGCGAGCAGAGGAGAGGGAGCCTCAGGTTTTGACAACGCCGTCGGTTAAAAAACAACAAGCGGTGTTTGTTAAATATAATTGACACTCGTGTCAATTCCTGGGTAACCGACGCCGCTTTCCAGGTGCCCCCAACAATTGACGAGTGTCGGTTATATTCTACAAACGTTTCTCTGTGTGTATGAATACGTTACCCATTCGTTCCATGCCTGATAAATTTCATAGCAAAACATATTTTAGTATGTCATGCAATATAATTATATAGTTTAAAATAACGATACAGAAGGTAAAGGTAAAAAGTAAAGTTTAAAAATTTGCATGAAAATACAATATTTTGGAATTATGTCTGATGCCAAAGATGGATACGATGATGTCCTGAGTATTTTCAGTCCGCTCCAATCTCACGGCCGAACTGGGACGCACTTCAAGCGCACTTTATGTGTTGTCCTTGACGATGGCAGCAGGATGAATGCGTGCGGAACAGTTCGCTAGGTCAGATACATGACTAGGCTCATACACAGCAATGACCTCGATAACGACTGGTTGAGTAGCCATTCTCCCGATCCAGATTCTGGTAAATTGTTTTTAAAAAAGTAAGAGGTATTCTACGACATCCGGACTCACCTTTCCACTTTTTCCATCGCATGATACCACACGTACTACTATGATTTCACGATCACAATGATTACGATATAAACTCCGAGCACTCGAAATGTATTCCAATTCTTTTAAACTTGAAAAGCTTTTTGACATTGATAACTCAAATTTGTTATTATTCTAAACAAATCGGGTCAATCCAACATTCGTATTACTAGGGAGATTAATCGAATGATATATGCTGTTAGAAATATCTACATACTTTTATCAAATGGTTTAGTTCTGTGAACATCCTCAATCACTGCGGAAAATGGACAGGCAATCCCTGAACGAATATACACTACAACAAAACAGTGACGAACGAATGAAAGATGCTGGTTGCGTCAAGGCGAGCATGTTGCCGTACCCGCGGCCCAAGGGACGGGCGTCCAATCGAATTGAGCAATCCACAGTCCAGCCCGACACACGAAAGCCATCTGAGGATAGCCATAATTTGACGATCAGCGTGCTTACGCGTCATGGAGAACCAGTGCGGTCAATGAGCATTGTGATGATTTCAGGTCTTCAACAAATAATGATTATTAATAGAGGAGCGCTTTTGTTTAAGCCAGTAAGCTACGTGAGGATGTGAATGCCGCGTGCAGCTTACGTGCTCCTGCTGGCACTGATTCATTGCACAGAGAATGAATATACTACGATGTGACACCGAGTATATGATATATTATATATGAGAGGAATCGGGAGAAACTCGAGGACGAAGTGTCACTTCGAAAAATCATGATTTTTAAATTTCCTGAAAAATTAATGCTAAGTACTACAAAGTCTCCTCTATCGAATAGCGTTGCCAGAATTTTTTAAAAAAAATTTTGTTTTGGAATGAAACACAAATGTACCAGGTGAGTATGGGATTTTGTTTCGAAATTTCAAAGTTTGAAAAATCATAACTTGCTTTAGAATAAAGATACAGACTAGCGGTTTGTATTGTTAGATAGAGACAACACTTGGCTACAAACTACAACCAATGTTTTCATTCCCGCTTCATGCAGCGATGCGGGGCGGTCGCTTTTGTAAATGTTGTTTTTATTTTCTTAAAAGTAAAAACTAAGAACCCCCTTCTAGTACGTCATTATGGTATGTGGGGGCACTCAGTTCAGCCAAAATATGAAATGCCAGAGAGGGTGTATTGTAAAGTAGGCGAATAAAATGTGAAATCTGGTTAAAGGTTCTCATCGAAAAGTGGAGTCGGTGAGTCTCATTTGGGGTTTAATCCTATGAAAACGATCTAAAAATAATATTTAAGTTGATAAAAATACATTTCATCATGTCGTTTTTCGATTAAAATTTTTTGAAAAATTTAAAAGCTGAATTTTGATTATATATACTTTTCGTGGTTCAAAGTGCTAGTTACCTGCGAGTATCCTAGTATTGTCGAATATGAATTTTAAAATGCGTATTTGTCGATATTATACTCTGTGATCAATTTTACCGATTTTTTTCATTCGAAATAATTAAAAATGTTATTCATAAATTCAAATGCTACAATATGCCTCGACACTTCATCAATGGTATCTTCAGGAGATATGCAACATTCGTCCTTTTGAAAGTGAGTTGCTATCCATTCGTAGAAAGAAGTTATACCGTCTAGAAAACAGTGCGTTTGACGAACGACGCGCGATCTGCCTTCTCTAACACTCTCTCACTTCAGCACACTCTCTCGCCCAGGTTCGGACACCGAGCTGGGCATGAATCTTTTGCCAGAGCCTCGTCTCAACGGAATCATGCAAATTCGATAAGAAACACTTCTTATGAAGTTATTGTAACTATGGCAAAAGATTAGTTCTATGGCCGGGGTCCGAACCTGGGCGAGAGAGTGTGCTGAAGTGAGAGAGTGTTAGAGAAGGCAGATCGCGCGTTGTTCGTCAAACGCACTGTTTTCTAGACGGTATAACTTCTTTCTACGAATAGATAGCAACTCACTTTCAAAAGGACGAATGTTGCATATCTCCTGAAGAGACCGTTGATGAAGTGTCGAGGCATATTGAAGCATTTGAATTTATGAATAACATTTTTAATTATTTCGAATGAAAAAATTCGGTAAAATTGATCACAGAGTATAACATCGACAAATACGCATTTTAAAATTCATATTCGACAATACTAAGATACTCGCAGGTAACTAGCACTTTGAACCAGGGAAAATTATATATAATCAAAATTCAGCTTTAAATTTTTTCAAAAAAATTTAATCGAAAAACGACATGATGAATTGTATTTTTATCAACTTAAATATTATTTTTAGATCGTTTTCATATGATTAAACCCCAAATGAGACTCACCGACTCCACTTTTCGATGAGAACCTTTAACCAGATTTCACATTTTATTCGCCTACTTTACAATACACCCTCTCTGGCATTTCATATTTTGGCTGAAATGAGTGCCCGCACATACCACAATGACGTACTAGGAGGGGGTTCTTAGTTTTTACTTTTGAGAAAATAAAAACAACGTTTACAAAAGCGACCGCCCCGCATCGCTGCATGAAGCGGGAATGAAAACATTGGTTGTAGTTTGTAGCCAAGTATTGTCTCTATCTAACAATACAAACCGCTAGTCTGTATCTTTATTCTAAAGCAAGTTATGATTTTTCAAACTTTGAAATTTCGAAACAAAATCCCATACTCACCTGGTACATTTGTGTTTCACTCCAAAACAAATTTTTTAAAAAAAATTCTGGCAACGCTATTCGATAGAGGAGACTTTATAGTACTTAGCATTAATTTTTCAGGAAATTTAAAAATCATGATTTTTCGAAGTGACCTGGAATCCCAAAAATGCTCGATTCTCTCCCGATTCCTCTCATATACTCAACATTGAGTATATGATATACTCAATATTGAGTATATCATATACTCGGTGTCTCATCTTAGTATATGTCTCATGTCTATAGTATATTCATTCTGGGTGTGTGATATGAGAGAATATCTGAGTCGATTGAGATTCTCTCAACGGGGACCGTACAAGGATAAATTAACCCATGCTGAAATAATGTTGCTAGGGTAAACTTTATGTGTAGAGACCGAAAAAAGCCATAAGAAGTTTCGTAGATCAAACCCGGCTGAGATATGTTTCACAAAATTAAAAAAGTGAAAAAAATATTTTTCGCAGGGAATGTCGGAAACCCTTACATAAGCACATATTTGGGTAGCTAGCGTAATGGAGAGTATTTATTGCGTTGAAACTCAATTTCTAACTATTCTGACAAAAAAGTAACGAATTTTTGAAATCTCAAATTTCAAATTTCCATATCTTGACTTTTCCCAGTGCACTTTTAGATAAGTTCATTCGATAGCGCGTGAAAAGTTACCCCTGGGTGCACCGAATCATCAAGATTTGTTTTCTTCAATTCGACGAAAACGTTGTTTGAATGCGGCCAATCGCACTATTACGCGACGCAGCACGCGACGCGCGTCTCGAAAACGTAAACAACTGGTCTATTTTCGAATCCAAAATTACGAAATCATTGAGAAAATATGATTTACAATCAAAAGACACTCAAACAATCCTTCCAATGGACGCGTTTCGGATTGTGTGTAAAATCGGAAGAAATCTGAATTATCGATTTTTAAATTTTTACCATGGTGCTAAACTTCGCCCTAAAAAGCTCAAATAAATTCTTAGAGTATTCTTATGCATCTGCCAACCGTAGTAAACTCTTATGTGCCAAAAGTAAGCGTGAAAAAATAGTTTCATTATTTTTCATTTTCATGAATTTAGGAAATTTAGAAAGTTCATAATTTTTTTGGGAAAAACCTACTGCTCTAAGGTGGTAGTAACATTTTACACACTTCTACATGATTTCTGAAATTCTTTGACAATGCTAGCTGGTTTTCCATGTTCAATAGTACATTATATAGGGAACTGAAAAAGAGCAGTGTGCAGTGTTTTAGATATCATGTACACCCTATAACGGTGTGGAAAAATCATTCGTTTTTCTATCTTAGGTTTAGAAGTATGTATTTTCTGAGAATGTGAAAAAAAATTTCATAATTTTTGACACATTTTCGAAGAAATTGATTCGGACTTCCGAGACACAGTTGCAAAAAAAATAACTTTTTGTACACTAAAAAGTATGTTTTCCATAGCGTCACCATACTTCTAAATATTATTTTATGTGGCTGGGAGTTCTCTTTTCATGCCATTTATTCAATGAAAACAATCTCTGATTATTTTCTGCACACTTGACAGTGTTCTTTTTTCAGTTCCCTATGCAATGTACTATTGAACATTGAAAACCAGCTAGCATTGCCAAATAATTTCAGAAATCATGTAGAAGGGTGTAAAATGTTGCTACCACCTTAGATCAGTAGTTTTTTTCCCAAAATATTATGAACTTTCTAAATTTCATAAATTCATGAAAATGAAAAATAATGAAACCATTTTTTCACGCTTACTTTTGGCACATAAGAGTTTACTACGGTTGGCAGATGCATAAGAATACTCTAAGAATTTATTTGAGCTTTTTAGGGCGAAGTTTAGCACCATGGTAAAAATTTAAAAATCGATAATTCAGATTTCTTCCGATTTTACACACAATCCGAAACGCGTCCATTGGAAGGATTGTTTGAGTGTCTTTTGATTGTAAATCATATTTTCTCAATGATTTCGTAATTTTGGATTCGAAAATAGACCAGTTGTTTACGTTTTCGAGACGCGCGTCGCGTGCTGCGTCGCGTAATAGTGCGATTGGCCGCATTCAAACAACGTTTTCGTCGAATTGAAGAAAACAAATCTTGATGATTCGGTGCACCCAGGGGTAACTTTTCACGCGCTATCGAATGAACTTATCTAAAAGTGCACTGGGAAAAGTCAAGATATGGAAATTTGAAATTTGAGATTTCAAAAATTCGTAACTTTTTTGTCAGAATAGTTAGAAATTGAGTTTCAACGCAAGAAATACTCTCCATCACGCTAGCTACCCAAATATATGCTTATGTAAGGGTTTCCGACATTCCATGCGAAAAATATTTTTTTCATTTTTTCATGTTGTGAAACATATCTCAGCCGGGTTTGATCTACGAAACTTCTTATGGCCATTTTCGGTCTCTACACATAAAGTTTACCCTAGGAACATTATTTCAGCATGGGTTGATTTATCCTTGTACGGCCGTATCTCAATCGACTCAGATAGTCTCTCATATGCACTTCCTCACCCGTGGCGTGAAGGCAGCAGGAACTGGTATTGTGATAGTGTATGCCAACTCTTTCTTGTTCTTCAAGGCTTTGATCCTGTTCGTGTTCAAGCTACATCGTATTACAGCGAATGCAAAACAAGAATGAGACCGGATCTTTGTGATCTTCTGATTGTATTCATTGGATTTGTTCTCACACCATTTGTGAATTGGCCGATGGAAGAAAGGAAAGCTCACTCAAGTTTGTGTGTGGTATCGGCACAGGCGCCGTTGACGCCCGTGCGGGCGACCACTCCGCCAGGTGTTCCAATAGGGTTGAGAGGCAGTGGAGCACAAGGGCACTTGTCCCCTCAACGTTTAAAACTTACAATCAGATTTTGCTTGCCCGTTGATTTCCCGATTTCTATATGGCATACTTTATTTGAAGAGACCGAAATTAAAAACATAAGTGTCGTAGTACTTTGTAATAAATCTATTATGTCGCTTTCCGTTGACTGATCAACTCACTAGCCTCGACACACATAGCTGCCACCAGCCACTCTTCATATTCCCCATTACGGTATGTGTAGTGGTACAGGTTTGTCCAGAAGTCGAAGACGATCTCATTGAAGCCATCGTTGTCGATGGTGACGCGTGTCTCGTCCGGTCGTATGCCTCTGCATTTCCCGTAAAATCGACCTAGTCACCCGGCCTATCACACCTCAGTGTTTTCCTAACCTAGACACATTGTCAGACTAGTGCGACATCGTCATTCATGTTTGCCGTTTGCAAGTAGACTTTTCCCCAATCTGAATTAGCACATATTATTTGTACGAAGAACGGTAAAAACTATTAATCAATAGATCTTTCTAAAAATGATGATCTTACTCACCTCACGACATAGTTGGTTCGCTGTCCGGCGGCGTCATGGCGAGGACAAATAGGATCGGTGCCGAGTCTCAAAGCGCTAGGCGCCTCACGCTCCACGCACGGGTCAGTTGTGAAGTCGGCCTCGATACTCGATCGGGCTGAACAATTGCATAATTATGAATTATATGAACAATTATATTGAACAATTATGGTGCGGACAGTGTCTCTCCTTATTCTTCACTTCCTGTCGAAAAGGCGACTAGACTCACACTCCTCTGATTCTCCACAAAGACTCCCCCCATTTAGGAAAAGACGACCTATCACGTCGCTTTTTCGACTGGAAGTGAAGACTAGGGAGACACTGTCCGCACCATTAGCAATATCGCAGTGCAACTAAAAAGAGTTCGCCACATGCAGTAGGGAAATTACTCACGAGGACAGTGGTTGCCCGTCAGCTTGATGTAGATCCCGGATGGAAGCTCGCAATTGATCGTAGGATACTCGTTCCCGAGCAGTGTGCACACTTGACCGAACGAGTACGCGACACACTGCATATTATAACGTGAACACACCTCCCTACTTCGGGAAGACGACAAGGAGAAATAAAGTTCATGTGGCAATTCATGTGGATAAAAATGTGCTTACAATGGCCGATAACTTACCTCGTCAGGAGTTGGCTCAAGTGACCATTTTATCTTTTCGGATGCAACACTATAACTTTTGCCCTTGTTGTTCCTGTTCTTCCCTCCCTGCTGCCCCAATTTGTGTTCCTTAGTTACTAGGAACGCTCGGCGGATCGTTCCTAGGAGCCACAGAAAAATATAATATTTGTGTTGATACCATAGCTGTGTTGAGGCATTCGAATTCGCATTGCTGGCGGTTCTCCACGTTTTCGAACTTGAGCATCTTTCGCAGTTGCGTGCTTGTCACAGGCACGAAGCAGGTGAGCAGTCCCGTTGCACACTGCATCTGAATGAGAGAGCTTAGTTGTGGTCGTAGCGAGTACTCGTGAGATTAAGCTGTCCCGTGATAATGGGTCACGCTCACAAGCAGTCCCAATGGGACCATAGGATTTTGGATAGCATTTAGATAACTATTTATTTGAGAAGGTAGATGGTAGAGTGTGGTGTCAGAACGTAGCGAAAACGAAAATGAAAGCACTCGGCGGTCCAGTTTGCACTGATAGGAAGTCTTGGGGGCATGACAGAAGCGCAAGCAACAAAAGTGCAACGACCTTTTTCGATTGTTCTAACTCACTATAAAATTGCTTATAGATTATTATAGTAGCTAGTTTGACTCGAAATTGAATTCAATATCGAACCCACTATGTGAATTTATGAACGATCTCAGAGGAACGATCTCAGAGGGAAATAAGTCTACGACTGTAGACTTCTCGGCTACCGACCGACGACTTCATAAGTCTACTCGCTTCGATTAGGGGCAGGGGAGCGGCACTTTCTAGACTTTAAAGTCGTCGCTCAGTAGCCAAGACTTCTGAAGTCGTAGACTTATTTCCCTCTGAGATATTTGTGTAACAAATTCAAAATGCGAGGAACAAAAAATGTCAAATGGTCTTGACAAATCACCGCTGAAGTTTCAAATCAATTCTGCTGAAGTTTCAAATCAATTCGCCGTTGCGCTTCTGTCATGCGCCCGAAGTCTTACCTCGCGAGCGACGATGATAAGAACAGAGAGAAATGTTGCTGATCCCATTGGAAATAGGCAACTAAGGAAAACTGAAACTTTAGTGGAGAAGGAAGTTTGTGCCCTGGTCAGCTATTGATGTGCACCATCTCAATGAAAGGCTTCCCTCGTTGCGAGGGTTGGCAGGGACTACGACACATCTTAGAAGATCGGTTCCTAGCAAGAAACTGCAGAAGCTCATTGACCAGTTTGCACTACTTGGAAATGCAGTAAATCAGGAAAACAGGCTTTCAAGATGTGCGAAGCAGAGAACACATCGCAATCGACTATGGATAGCCCCCACAGTCTCCGCCCAAATCCACCGGGCCCTCAATCGCGAATAGTCGAGCGGGGTGAAGCACAAGCTGAATTCTAAACGCTATGAGACGTGCTCGGGCTTGTTTTGTAGGTCTTGAGAAGCTCTATCGATCGCGCCCAGGCCCATGGTGGTGGGACGTCTTGAAGACGTTCAGAAAGAAGGAAAACTGTTTCAAATACCCCTAATAATGTAATTATTGCTATCGTAGCATGCTCGGCCGACTGCCATTCTATTGTTATCATCCTAAAAATAAAATCTGGTAAGAAAAAACAAAGATAACGTCTAAATTCGAATTGTGCTTTTGTTTGCAAAAAAAGTAGTGAAAATGAGGGTTTTAAGAGTACGAGAGTATCAAAATTCCGCTTTACTGTAAATAGCAATGGTTTTGGCAAAAGAGGAATTGAACTTGCAATGTGCTGTGCCTGAGGCGCGCGCTTAACCACTGCGCCATGGGTGTGATCTCTCGTTTCACTCTCCCACGCGCTAAGTTCTTGCCCTCTCACCGCGCGTCGACTATCGCAATCGTCACAATTCAGATGCCGTTGCACTCTCCACATCTTCATAAACTATTTTTGTTCTGGCATACCTTCGAAATGTCTCCTATCACCTGAGTTATGCCCCTAGAAAGATGGACGATTAGGCTCCGCCCACCTCCCCTCCCCTCTCATCTTCCCCCCCTCTCACAACAGTCGAAGCGCGCGTGGTTTTGAAGCTGTAACTCGGCTCAGAGATGAGATATCGACCCGAAAAGAATATTCTTATTCAGCCATGTAGCAACATGGTAACACTAAATTACACCCCTGTCATTGAATTCTGCTGACCACGTTGTGGCCCCTAACTATGGATATTTCACTTTGAGCGCTCACGCATAGGTCAGAGTGTCCGAAATGAACAATACCATAAGTAACTTTTTTCCTTTTAAAGATGTGCTTTGTGCAGCGAAAAAGAATTATTCGACTGGTATTGTTAAGAGAAATTAATTGTGTAAAAATAAGGTAATATTCGAAACATCTTGAAAATTAAGAGCGATGCTGGCAATTATAGCTGGTAATTAAATGCTTCTTTTGATGGTTTCTGTACTCCAAATATTCTATATAAAAATTTATTTCTACAATGTTTTTTCGAAAATTTTTATTAAATACTTCGCTTTGTGCTGATTTCTTTTCTTATGACGAAGTCTAAATTATTTTATTAAAAGCGACCAAGTAAAAAATTCGATATTTTACATTTTTTATTCGACGCAGATGAGACTTCTAAGTTCAAGAAGTCAAGTTGTCCAACGAACGTGATCTCATACAAAATTGACCCATCCTCAGCCTGGACCCATTGGTATTTTGCGCGCTCTCTCTCGTTATACAGTCTTAAAGTTGCTTATGTTAGTTGTTCTAATAAGATCTCGTCTATTCCTCCGAAAATTGAAAAGACGATTTTTTTACTTCGTTGTTGATTTGATGTATTCATGTCATAATATGATGGATCTATCCATGAATTACTCAGAATTTCACCCTGAACAAATGAAGAATCTGTGAAACTCATCCGAGCTTTGAATCAGACAAGGAATATAAAGAAACTAACTTTTTTTCAGAAATCGCCACAACGAAGAAGGACGACGAAGACGTTTGAAAAAAAAGAGATTTCTACCCATACTTTTTTTTGTCTTCTACATGTATGGAGCGCGTGATACCGTAATTTCAGTTTAGGACTTTCATCAAAACGCGCGAGGTGCACAATATTTTCACTAGTCGCGCGCGAGATTTTCACAATGGTTCACGACGCGAAACTAGTGAAAATCGCGCGCACATCGTGGTTTCGAAAACCGGGGCAATACGCGGGCGTGCGACGAGAGAGCGTGTACACCGTGCATTTTATTTTCACTTTTTGAGTGTATCCATACAATAATGACTTTTTCAGGGCACTGACCGATAGTGTTCTGATTTCGCAACCTTGTCACACTAAATCCAACCGTCATTACTGTGTTTATCAGCGGAACCTTATATTATTTTTTCCAAGTGTAGCTGATTTACAATATCCAGCCATTATTTCATTGCTGATACTTAATCGTTTAATTGAATACTGGAGCGCGCACAAATTACTCTCTTTTGCCCACTGAATAAATGAAGGTTCAGTGAAACTCATCCGAGCATTTAATGTGACAATGAAAAGAAAAATCTAACTTATAATAATAATAATATTTATGCGAGTCACGAGGAAACGCGGTACAATAACATAAATTAAAAGAAAGGCACGAATCATTATTGGACAACAACAACAAAAGTAAGAGGGTCACTCAGGAAAACTGCTCAATTTTCCGGATTTTGAGTATAGCCTTGCCGCTCTGAGGCTATACTCAAAATCCGGAAAATTGAGCTTCGGGTGAAATTGCTACAACGAGGGCAGCGATCGGATTGTGCGTGAAAATTGTTGAAAAAAAGAGTGAATAAATGAATGTACCCAAACTATTTTATGTTACAGACTCTCAACTATAGCTACAATATGCAAATTCAGGCGCTTGAAGCAGTTAGTTATACGGCAGAAACATCGAGAAGGAGTTATACGGCAGAAACATCGAGAAGGATCTTTTCAAAATGGATCAAAGCGAGACGGTGGAAGGGGGAAGTCGAAATCTAACTGTATCCGAGCGTGTTCTACTTTTTTGCTACGTATGTGCTCTCTTTCTATACTTGTCTCTCATTGTAAAAAAATTCCTCCACTACTAGGAAATTGAAATGTCTGTCTGTTGATATGTTTTTTTTTCCTTCCGCGTGACCGACCTTTTTTCTGAATAACTCTCTGCAAAGTTGAGCAATCTTCTCAGATCCTTTTGCATATGATAGCCCATCACGAAACACATCGATTTTTATATTTGAAAAATCGATAATTTCATGGCCAAGTCGGTAGCGAGCTCGAATTCAAATCCGAGGGTCGCAGGTTCGATCCCCGCCGGTGCATAGTCTTTTGCCGCATTTTTTCCAAGTGTCAAATGTGGCCCAAACCCATTTTTGAGTAACGAGATTCACATTTGAGCATCTTTTGCCAATTTTTGAAGTGAAATATCGATTGATTTCACTTGATTTCACGCAATTTCATGATATTTTCGCACATTTCGCTCCGAATCATTCAACATGCCGGCAAACCTCGCAGGAAGGGGTTTGAAACGAGAGTGTAAGGGAAATCGAAAGTGACTCTCTCACTTTGGCACACTCTCTCGCCCCTGACCCCTTTCTGGAGGCCGGAATCATGTATCCGGAAGCTTCCTAATAAATCGCTTCAAAATTGCTCTATCTTCTCGGATCCTTTTGCATACAACAACAGACCAAAATCCCTTTAAAATTTTGCAATATTTAAATGACCAAATCCATAGCCAAGTGGGTTACGCTCTGGACTTACGATCCGAGACCCCCAGGTTCGAACCCCGCCGCGGGCAAAACGTTTGCCGCATTTTTGGCAAGTGTCAGAAGCCCTTTTGCACGTTCTTGAGTAACGTGAAACACGATTTCACCCTTTTTGCCGAGTTTTAACATGAAAAATCGAAAATTTCAAAAAGTTTGCAATTGGTTCGCAGGGCGTGGGGGACCATAGGGAAAGTGTTTTGCGATGTCGGAAACGTGTCTGAACGCGTTCTAACACGTTTTAACGTGAAAAATCTAAAATTTTGAAAAGTTCCCATTTGATTCGCAGAGCGTGTGGGATCACAGGAAAAGTGTTTTGCGATGTCGGAAACGTGCCTGGACGTGTTTTAACACGTTTTAACGTAAAAAAATTGAAAAGTTCTTAGTTTCCAAATGATCCGGCGAGCGTAGGGAATCATTGGAAAAGTGTTTTGCAATGCCACAAACGTGTTCGAACACGCCATGGAAATCAACACACGGTATCCTGCGTTTCCGTTGAGAAAGGCTCGTGAGGCTGAGAGCGATCGAAAAAAAAGTTGCCACGGAGCCACGAAGTGGCATAGTGGCAACTTTTTTCGATCGCACTCAGCCTCATGAGCCTTTTGCAACGGAATAAGCCAGTACTCTTTCTAGAGATGAACACATTCTCCCCAATATACTAAGCTCCCCCTGGACCGGTCTTGGAGCCGGCTACTGAGTTCTCCTCCCTGGACCGAGACTACAGCAAGCTACCGAATTCCCCCTGGACCGAGCCTGAAGAAGGCTACCAAGGTTCCCCTGTACCGTACCTGAAGAAGGCTACCGAGCTCCCCCTGGACCGTACCTGAAGAAGGCTACCGAGGTCCCCCTGGACCGTACCTGGAGAAGGCTACCGAGGTCCCCCTGGACCGTACCTGAAGAAGGCTACCGAGGTCCCCCTGGACCGTATTTGGAGCCGGCTACCGAGTCCTCCTCTCTGGATCGAACCTCAAGAAAGCTACCTAGCTCCCCCTGAACCGTACCTGAAAAAGGCTACCGAGGTCCCCTGGACCGAACCTTCACCCAGAACTGTGCATATAGCGTAGTGTACGCATAGAGCTTAGTGTGCGCATAGAGCGTAGTGTATTTAACCTCAACACATCCCGGCTAGTTATTATTACCTTCATGCTTTTGTTTGATTTCTTTTATTCTTATTATTTCGCATGCAATTTCCAGTAATTATTACGTAGTAGCTGTTTTTAAGCGTTTAGTAGAATGTTGGAAGAATGATCGAATGCTCGAAGAACCATCGAACGAGAATTGCACACTGAACGAATAAAGTATCTGTGAAACTTATCCGAAAATAGGTTAGATAGATAGATAGATAGATAGATAGATAGATAGATAGATAGATAGATAGATAGATAGATAGATAGATAGATAGATAGATAGATAGATAGATAGATAGATAGATAGATAGATAGATAGATAGATAGATAGATAGATAGAATGAGCGTCAGCAATAACTTATCCAAACTAGTTCCCTTACACAACAGATTCAGGCGCCAAAGACGCCCAAGAAAGAAGAAGCATTGAGAGGCGTCCTTCTCACTTTCCAAACTATCCGCAACGGCTGACGCCTTTCTCAGGGGTGGAGCGTTTGTATTCGCACATGTGGGTACATGTTGACGCTCCCTTTTGGTTTTACGATACATTAATCAATAAATTATAGAATCTGTTCGCAGACTTGACTGGACGTCCCGGTCTGGTTCTCTGTCACTGCGTTGCTTAGCACTTGCCATCTTCCCTTCCATCAATTTCATAGACTCGAAGAGTTTTTGAGCCCTTCCCCTTCTCAATGTCTTCTAGGAGGCTCATAGTCAGTCAAAACTCCGTCTTTCCCACCGAATTCGTCCCCCAGACGCCGCTGCAAGGAAAATGATTCGACTGTTCTTTCTCGTCGTTCTGGTGCAGGTAATACTTTTGAAACGAATTTGACATTATAACGTTCTCCAAGGTTTCCTTTCTTAGAGAACGGTTCTTCTGCTTCCGCACAATCTTTTTGTTTCGGTTAGCAAGTGAGAGACAGCGCGTAAAATGAAGAGGTCGGTGAACTGTTCTCTAAGAGAAGAAACTCTGAAGATCCGTTATCGTAGCAAACTAGCGCTCTGCGCATGTAAATATTCAGTCCGCTCCAATCTCACTGCCAAATTGGGCGAGGATGCCTGTGTGGACGAGATCTTCCCTGATGTTATCATGCTAAACAAGCCTCTCATCTGTCCCTCGGACAGCACGAAGAACTACGTGCTACGGTAATTAATCTGTAACTTCTAGGAAGCAGTAAAGAAGCGGAACGTGTAGGAAAATGTGCATTCATTCACTGATTCGTTTAATTCAGTGTTTATTGAATAGGTAACTGTAACGGTTACACTGCAAAGAGACGAATGACCGTCGACGTCCCTTACTGGAGTGCTTTTCCCACGTTCGATATCGAGCTTCAAACGTTTCTCAAGCTACCTCTATTGTTGTTACTTTCAGTGTTGTCCTTGACGACGGCAGTAGGATGACATTCGATAACAACTGGTTGAGCAGTCTCTCCCCCGATGTCGATACTGGTAAAGAGAATACATTTTAATAAGGAAATAAGAAAATAAGTTTATTCTGCAACATTCACTTCTATTACTTTAAAGATTGTATTCCAATATCGTAGGCTTGTTTTCTGTCTTGACTCTGATATGTTTGCTATTCCTAATCAGAACCACCTCTAACCCACACCTGCCTGGTATTTTATTTCTTAGTATCGGAAAGCTTATGTAAATCAACATCAGGCATGTGGCTGTACCACTACACCTACGAGAATGCAAACTACCGCAGATATGTCGTAGCGGCAGTTTGCGCTACAGCAGGTAACGAATTGCATTTTTAAACAAAAATAATATTCAATGTTTTAAACACATCATTTACCATTTTGTCTGATTAATCAAGCTTCTCAGGAGGCACAAAGTGTCCCTGCGGGGAGTTGCCATTGCTCTCTATTCCTGGTTACGCATCTTCTCTCGTGACAACTGGGCAGCTGAATCCGTGTGGAAATCAGAAGATCACGTTAGTAATATTTTCTATTTTCCATTTCACAGCTATGATCACAAATAATGTCTGATACGAATGATGGCGAAGTTGTATCGTATCCTGCAATGTGCACGGAATATTTGCTGAACACACACATTTCTCTAAAAACGGCAAAAACAGTAAAATATTGCAGTGGTCAGGATGCTAGACTCGCGCCTCCCACAGCGCCCGGTGGACATAGTGTCTCTGATTCGCAGAAGGTTGATTATTAATAATTGATAAGTTATATAAAGTTGAGACTTGATAACAAAAGATTGGCGTTCCTCGTCGGAATATTAAGACGCACGCCAACCCATATATATTTCACTTCTCATATGAGAAAGAATTGTAGAGAGCTGAGTCAATGTGTGCAAGTTTTTCGTTCTATACGAAAATTGTTACCTACACCTTTATGCCCTTCTAGGTAATTTTTTTGTAAAATTAGATGTAGCTAACATTTAAACTTTCAAAAGTAGTATAAATTTAACAATTGATATTGCAGACCGCATTTAAAAGAGAACAATCAGATTAATTTGAAATGTTAATTTGCATGATTAATTTTGCAGACTTCAGTGATGTGCCAGGCGGGAGTGTGGATGTGGTGGAACCCCTACATGCAATTGATCAAAGCCGGCTGCTTTTAGAAATGATATCTCAGCTCGGTGATATGTTTTTTTTTGTCTCTGAGATCATGTTATAAAGAACGTTTAATAAACTTATTAAAATTTGGAAATAGCCTAAATTTATTTTAACATCGACAAATATTTTTTTACAATTGATATTTAGACACGCTGTTCCAAATCAAATCTATATTCCGCCAGAGGGTTATTAGCTTTCTCTAATTTTCTTTAATTATTGTTATGAATTTTGGGTTAGTGAACTATCACTTTCGCATGAATAATTTTTGTGCATTTCTTAATTAACATCCATCCTTACATCCAGAAAAAATCGAGATTTTGCGGTCACACGATTGTGATTTGCCGTAATAATTCAATCAGCAATACCTGGAGATATTGGTCAGCTAAATTTTGTTAAGTGATTGTTGAATGATAGTTAATAATACCAACAATCTAAAAAAATATAATCGATAACAGTTCAATAATAACTTGAATGATGGAATGGAGATATCGTTCAATATTACGTATTATAGCTTCGAGTGGAGCTAAAGACTGAAGTTGGATTTAACTGTCCCACTCGAATATTGATGAGCAGTCGTCTTCTTACTGTAGCAGAGAATATCACTAGGGCGACAGGAGAAACGTACGTGGCCAGTCCGTTGGCGATCGGATACTGTAATATTTTGATCGGATACTGTATTGCATGAAGAGTGACACCAACCATAAATAAATCATACCATGCATAGCCCCCTTGCATGTCAGGCAAGAATGATAGTAGCTCTTTTTGAATGATTTTTAGCGTAACAATCAAGGGTTTATTAGTTTAGTTTATAAGTCGTTTATCAAGAGGCTATTCGGGTTCACGGGGAATCGAATGGGAGCTCTGACTACGTTGAAAAGGCTCAGGATCTTCAGTTGATTTTCGTCTGAAGAGCGAGTCATCTTGAATGGTTTTCGAAGTGAGGATCGGTCTCTAGTCGGTGAATGAGTGGAAATGAGAGACCATCCCGATAGTCGAATAGGAAAAGGCGAAGGGTCCATCCGTTAGAATCTCGTGCGAAACAGGGATCTTGGATTGGAGCTTGAGCCAGAGTCCTCCAAACTCGAGTCATCGATCTTAGAGAGAATCAACGAGTATACTGATACTGAGGATCAATTCAACTTGTAGGTCATACCCATTACACGGCGACCACTCCGACTTGTATGGGGATTCAAGTCTTCTGTAGTCGATAGTAGAGACGAGGGGTACTAGGGAGCCTGGGGCTGAACTAGGGGAAAGTCCACCTCTCCATCGGCGGAAATGGAGAGGCGACCGCTCGTGACGACTGACAAAATCGAGAATTTTCTTGAGAAAAATATATCAAGGGTAATATATTTTAATGATTTTAAAAAAAATAGATGAATAAATGTTTTAGAGCTGAATCCGTAGAACCGTTTAGCGCAACTCACGATAGTCCAGACTGCTCGTGTGTCGTAGTGCAGAAAAGTCATTACAGCAAGGGTGACCTGAACAAATCAAGGTTTATTACGAAAAATAACGGGAGATAAACGCGCATCCCAACATGTGGACTCGTTCTCAGAGGGCGAATGCGATATTATCAGCAAAATAAACCACACGCCGATTTTGCAATAGTACGTGAAATAATAAATGTGCCGTACCTGCTGAGCAGCTTTGACGAAATGGCTTATGGAACAAGCGGTGACAACAAGGATCATGTTTCGCTGGGTCCTTATTATTGCTCTGGCCGTGTCCACATTTTCCTGCAATCATGAATAGAGCGATTCTGATTGTTAGAAGAAAACAATGTCCCTAAATTCTCTTTGCGAATATAAAATACATTTTTTTGTTCAAATAGTGTGTTGTTAGGGTATATTTCAACCAACCTCGACCATTCTCTTTACTCTCATTAATTCGCGACACGACAGAAAGGTAAAAGTAGCATTGCAAATAATGAAGATGCAGTAGGATGAAATGTGGATTGTCTTGGATATCTGATATGAATTTGGCGTTCATAGCCCACGGGGGCTCAAAAATCCAGATCCTCTACAACAGAAATGAACAGAGGATGGTTACGTAATGCGTGAAATTTACATTCCTCCACTTATAGGAAATCAAAATGTCTGTCTGTTTGTCTGTGTGTTGGATTTTTTTTCCGTGCGCGTGACGGACATTTTTTTCGCACATTTTCCGCTATAAATCGCTTCAAACTCAAGCAATCTTCTCAGATCCTTTTGCATACGATAACCCATCAGAAAACATTTCAAAATTTATTTACAAAAAATCGATAATTTCATGGCCAAGTCGGTCGAATTCAAATCCGAGGGTATCAGGTTCGATCCCCGCCGGTGCATAGTCTTTTGCCGCATTTTTTGCAAGTGTAACAAGTGGCCTAAACCCATTTCTGAGTAACGAAATGCATATTTGAGCATCTTTTGCCGATTTTAAAAGTGAATTATCGATTGATTTCACTTTATTTCACTCGACTTCGTGAAATTTTCGCACATTTCGTTTCAAATCAATCCACATGCCGGCAAACCTCATAGGAAGGGGTTTGGAACGAGAGAGCAAGGGACATCGAGAGGAACTCTCTCACTTTGGAACACACTCTCGTCCTTGACCCCTTTCTGGAGGCTCGGAATCGTGTATTGGGAAGCGTTATAAATCGCTTCAAAATCGCTCTATCTTCTTGGATCCTTTTGCATATGATAACAGACCAAAATATATTTCGAATTTTACTAACCTTAATTCGCCAAATTCATAGCCAATTGGGTTTCGCGCTTCACTAGCAATCCGAGGGACGCAGGTTCGACCCCCGCCGAGGGCAAAACGTTTGCCGCATTTTTCGCAAGTGCCAGAAACCGTTCTAACACGAATTTGAGTACCGTGAAACACGTTTTCACCTGTTTTGCTGAGTTTTAAAATGAAAAATCGAATATTTCGAAAAGTTTCTAATTGATTCGCAGAGCGTGGGTGACCATAGGAAAAGTGTTTTGCGATGTCGGCAACGTGTCTGAACGTTTTCTAACACGTTTTAACGTGAAAAATCGAACATTTCGAAAAGTTACTAATTGATTCGCAGAGCGTGGGGGACCATAGGAAAAGTATTTTGCGATGTTGGAAACGTGTCAGAACGTTTTCTATTTAAATTAGGGATGGCTTCGCAAGAAAAATGACCGGTACACTTCTTGCGAAAGTGGAGAATGATCTTGCTTATTCTTGTATAGAGAGGGAAATGACTTGGGAGTATTATTGGGAAGAATGGGAAGCAAGATTCTTGAAACTGGCAAGAATCTTGCTTGAAAAAAGACCACGTTTGGTAACCAAAGAAAATTCTTTCAAGTAAAAATCGCATTATCTGTGTCTACAATAACTAATTGGCGTAGTTTTGATATACTGGACCGCTCAGTTCAGCCGTCAAATTGAAAATGACTGGGAAGCAAGATTCTTGCTAGGATTGGGAATCTTGCTTCACCGACAAAGTTCTTGGGAAATGATGTAAATGAGCAATTTCCCAACAAGATCTTGCTATCTTGCTTGACTAGCCATCCCTAATTTAAATGCACTGCATCTTGCGTTTCCGTTGAGAAAAGCTCGTGAGGCTAAGAGCGATCGAAAAAAGTTGCCACGGAGCCACGAAATGGCGTAGTGGCAACTTTTTTCGATCGCTCTCAGCCTCACGAGCCTTTTGCAACGGAATAAGCCAGTACTCTTTCTAGAGATTAACGCTCCCCAACATACTAAATTCCCCCTGGACCGTATTTGGAGCCGGCTACCGAGCTCCCCCTGGACCGAATCTGGATCCAGTAACCGACCTCCCCCTGGACCGAACCTGGAGCCGTGTATTCAACCTCAACACATCCCGGCTAGTTGCTTACTACGGTATTGCATTGAACCGTGTGGACTGCATCGGCATTATACCATAGTAAGAGCAGCTGATTCTCGGACCACTTTTTTATTCGCCTTTGAGCCCCCCTGTAGCCTCCGAGATGGGTAACAAGCAATGGAGTTGAGGCACGTTCCCGTGTTCGTGACCCCTTTCTGGAGGTTGGAAATGACGTACCAGAACAGTGGCGTCGTCTAGTGCGCCGACTATGCTGACGCCACCCACGAAAACGTATTTGAATCCCGCAGGCCACACGTGAACAAATAGCAGTATCGAGATTGCAAATTGCATTAGCAAAAGTAGAAAAACGAAGCTGCTCGAACAGTTCTGAATGTGAATTTACACAAATGAACCAAACTTGAAACAGCATATCAACTTGTTCGACATAACTGCTCTTGTAATTTTTGGTAAGAGCAATTATTTCGACGAAATATGTTGCGAATTTGTATCCGAATAGAGGGCTAAAATTACATTTTCTGTTAATTGTTGAGATCGCAGGGTGAAATAACGATGCACGGCAATATAAATCTTGCCGATTGTCGAAGCAACGGCTCCCATCGAATTTAACGCCTATTTAAAAAAATATATAATAATTTAAATAATCCAAAAAGCAGCCCTAACGTAACTATTATATAGATACTGTTGGATTAACGTTCGCGCACTCAATTTCCATTTATATTTATAGTTCGATGCTATTTCGATTTCTATGGATATACCCAATGTTATAATCAATGATGTCATGTGGAATTCAGGTGACGGTAAAACGCACATAGCTAGCTTTGAGAATGAAAACTTCTTTGGAGTTTTCGATGTATACAAATTGAGCAAGGATCATGAAGCAAACAACTGTGATAACGTTGTACACTCCTTAAATTAAGCGTCGTCAAAAAAGGGGAAAAAATTTAAAAAAAATAGATATACAGATAATGAATATAGAATGCTTTCACCATGCACAATTCGTACCTGTTACAATGAAGAAACGGAAGAATGGTGTCTTGAAGTATACTTCAGATGATGTCGCTAGTCTAATAAGAAGATAAGAGTAGAGTGATATTAAAATAACGTCGGGGATCACCTCACCCCAGCCTGCCATTCTGAAATTCTTTTAAAAATTTAGGTACGGTGGATTCCATTTTGAGATTATATTTGATATGCACCGAAACACTGGAATTTCCGAGCATTTAGAGAAGGGAGTTCGTTATTCGTATTACGGTCATTTTGATGAGAGATTGGTATTGCGGCTGGTAAGGCGAAGAGAGTCAGAGAAAAAGAAACTGCCAGTGTGCAATATCGAATTGGCATCCGTAATGTATAGGTAATGTAATGTAATAATGTATAGGGTCGCACATAGCAGAAAAAAAAAGAAAAAATAGACAGCCGCAAGCAATATTGATCTTATGTGCCATCTATGAATAGCAGAAAGAGATGTGGCCTCTCTTAGTAAAATCTCTCCCCGTAGTGGCAGTAAGTATGTTAGAAGAAAGGAAGACCAGTGTGTAGGTGTTATTATAGATCCAACGTGCATATTTTTTTCGCCTAGACTCCAATTCTCAAAGGTGCCTATTTGTAAGCGTATGGCGGTGATAAAATCAGAGATGCTAGAACAGGTAAAAAAATAGTGAAGTTAGTGAACATATAATTATTAAATTCCAAAAAGAATGTGGATTTAGAAGCTTGCACTCCCCGTGATACCACAAGCGATAACAATGTGCCAATGGGAGAGATCTGTTTAGAACATATGATAAATATAGAACAATTGAAAAGAGAGGCCGCGAAATGTCTGGAATACCTAAAATGAAAAGGAGTTTCGAGATTTCTAAACTCACCCATCGTTCTCGAAAGCAATGAGATAATTGAATTAAACAGTTTCGAGATTTCATTTTCTCTCTAATCGTTCGCTAAGAGAAACAACTAGACTTCGAGAAATAACGAAACAACATGTTGCGTAAAAGGCAAATCACTCTCCGCTCTCTTCATTTCTCATTATCTCTCATTGCTGGAGCGGTGCATTTGCCTCTTATACAACCCGTTGTTTCGTTATTTCTCGAAGTCTAGAAACAACTAAAGCGAGCTGTGGAGTATCAACGGAAGATGTTCCCTCCAGTCTGTTCCCGTGTTCAACTCTAATTTGGGTTGTAATGTTCTTATAAACGACGATACATCAAGTTTTTTTTCAATTCGCAGGAAAGACAGTGACAAGGAAAAATAGAAGAACAAAATCAAAATTGGATTAAGCTGCATCCGCCATCCCGAAATCCGCAGCGCGGGGGCGAGGAGCTTGCTGTTGCTGACGTATTTGGCGTACCTGACAGTCCATTTTGTGTGTGTATAATTTTAAAATTGTAATACTAAGCAGCGAGATGCAAGCGTTTGTAGGTCAGTATTGAAAGGAACTAAATGTATTTTTATATAAAGTTCATGAAAATATTAAATTGTTACCTGCCCGCGTGCCGCATTCTTCGCTGCCACATCACTACGAATAGTGGCCTGTAAATAACAATGATATGCATAATATCTAATCACGTTAAGTAACATATTTAATGAATGTATCAAAAAATCTAAATATTGATAAGCTCACTACTGTAACGACGACGACGAAAAATGCGCAACCGAGATAACAGGTTCCGATCACATCTCCCAAAGATTGTCTCAGGATTACGCCGTGAAGCCAAATGCCGATGAACACAACGATCGTGATCATGAATATGAAAATACCGCCGAACGCCTCCTAAATATTATTTTATATATACAATATTATTTTAAATTTTATAAAAAATATTATTTTACATATAAAAATGCATACGTTTACTAATTAATTTGAAGAAAACAAATGCAATCACCCTCGGTTTCATGGAAATTGCGGCGCAAAGGAAGAGCGTGAGGAGCGAGAGCAGCACTGTAAAGCGCAATGCCTCTTTAACGTGAAAACCGAGCGGAACTTCCATGGCCACAGTACGCGCCATGACAGCAATAGCGAAGAGAAGACCTGCGATAGCCGTCCAATGGTTGGTTACCTAAATAGCTATATTACGTCGTTAATCATTCAATTAAATATTATAGTGCTCAGATGAGGATATCTCGGTGTTATTCAGTTGCTGAAAGGTCACCATTGGAGCTCAATTGCTCGTTTCACGAATTACGTCATACGCAGAGAGAAACCCTACTAAGAACAGGCCCCCAAGTTGTCCCGCATACGAATATAAACGTTCTTAAACCTAGTAGTTTTTTCATACGTTCATGTTAGTATGCTGATTAACTTGAGTGCTTAACATTTCTTTCTGAGTTCCTTATAATATTGTTTTAAATTAGGGCATATAATTTGATCGGATCTCCCCATTTCGCACAGTCTCTACGCTGGTCGAATGGTTAGAGAGGGATCGAAATACGAGATGAAATTGTGAGAAATGAGAAGCCGTTAGCCTCCCTAATACCATTTTTCTACAATATAGTTGATGGATGCTTAAAAATTATGAATCTAGAAGAAGAAATACAGTACCTTGTTGTTGATCGCGATCAGCGACCACATTTGTCCAATAGAGAAGAGAATGAGAGCAACAATTGCCGATGGGTATCCCATTGGCCAGAATTGAGCGCATAAAGCAGAGGCGATCAGGGCGACACACTGCATTACAGCGCATACGAAAAACAAGAATGTGTAGTCGATCTGAAATCATTTACAATACTAATTGCTGTTGGGTGAGATATTTTGTATAATATTATGCAAAGACCATCTTCACGGAGCGAAAGATTGCCAAGAGCACAGATCTTCATTGTTTGCGCTCACGAAAATACGAGTGTTTTGAAAGAGGCTATTCAAGAAAACTTTTGACAACTGTTCTCATAGCAAACTAGCGACATGTATTAATGTAATAACGTATCGTACGATCAATAAATATAATTATTTTGACTGCCCTCACCGTTATACAATTCATGCAGCCAATAACGACAAGGATGATATACGCAGTGAACACAACGGTAACGTTATTCCAAGCGAAATAACAGATAGGAAGACCGAATATAATCAAGGAGATCATACAGAGGCAAGACGTGACCACCCAACATGTGTTCTGCAATAAAAAAAACGCGTTTTTTTTGTTGTAAAATTAGACACCCGAACGCTCCTTCAGCGATGTGTAGAGAGGATTTTTAGAGAGAAAGGTTAAATATTTTATTTTTTACTTTATTTTCATAGCGACTTTTGTTGAAATTACCTGTCTACTGCACTCTAGCATAACGACAGCGACGGAAAGGCATGCCAAAATAAGAACGATCGGCGTCTTGATAATTGCCATATCATAGGTGCTCATGTTCCCTGCACTAGCAATAAGCACAGCCAGATAGAGCAACCAAACCTTAGCGCCGGCGTTGGGATCAGTCTGGAAATATCGATTATTTTCCCTTGGACCATAATTTCAGATCGTCGATTTAACGTTCGGATCCCACGATAATTTTGTCAACTGAGTTCTCACTGTAATTATGGTATTAGGTTGCTCAGTAGGGCCCCTAGTTTGTAGGGTAGGAGGGAAATCGAATAGAATGTGACCGTGACATTGAGACATGTCAGGGTACGAATCTGGGGGATTTCTGATAATGCTACTTTAAATTAAATAAAATCCAACCTTGTTGCCCTCCTCACGAAAACAGTAGTCGATAGTGAGGCATGCAAGCCCGAATATTGTGATAGGACTACTCCATTCATAGATGACTGTGGCGCAAATAGCAGCGAACACTGCGGTGTACGAAATGGGTCGAATTCGCATCCGAAACTGAATTCGTAATAGTAACAAAGGACATGAATGCAACAAGTTATTAAAACGAAATTGATGGTTTATTTAGCAACATTCTTCATAAATTTAATTTAAACAAAAGGTATCAGAAGAATGAAACATACGTTAATAATAATTATAACACAATAATCTGTGAAAAAGAATGAGTCGCGACCTCGCGCATGCCCTCTGGTATGACTCGCACTTTTGGCGCCAAAATACGCAAAAACGCATCTACTCTAAAAGCTAGAAAGCTAGAAAGAATCGGTGGTAGGTGATACATAGAGTGCCGGGGTCAAATGTTCATCCGACCTTCTCTGAGAGCATTTTCGGGTTGATATTGCAGGGGCTTTCACAGTATTTTTCATAGATGGAGTCTCGTTTTAGTAATTTTTTTAAATATTCGTGGGATCGTATTCGTGTTCGACTCTAACCAATTTGGGTTGTAATGTTCTTATAAACAACGATAAAACAAGTTTTGTTAATAAGTTTTTGCACTATTGAAGAAAAAGCCAATGAACTTGGAAAATACAGCAGATACAGTGATAGTGAGCAGCAGTGATAAGGAAGAAAAGAGAAAAAATTGGATTAAGCTGCATCTGCCATTCCGAAATCCGTAGCGGGGGGGGGGCGAAGAGCTTGCTGTTGCTGACGCATCTGGTGCGCCTGGCGCGCCTGACGCGTCAGTTTTCTTCGTGAATGTGATGAAGAACTTCACGAGATAGAATACGACTTGCAGAGATTTGTACGTGAACTGTAAGCATTGCATTAATTCTTAGTTGAAATTACGCTCAGTGAACTTGTTCTTATTGTATACAGCACACATCTGTATCGTTTTAAAGCTGACGTTGAGAGTTATGTAGATATTCACCCAGAAGAATGCTGAAAATTTAACTTATAGAATTAATTAAGAAAAAATAAGAGAAAAATATTCGTCTCAGAAAGTAAGCTGCCACCTGTAGTGTTGATCATTGCGAGAAACGGAGCGAATGCGATACAAATGAGGGTCGAATTGATAATCCAATAATATAATGCGGTGAACGGATCAGGACCCGTATCCACAATATCGGTCCTTGGATAGATAACTATCAGCTTTTTGAAAGCGATGAAAATGACTATACCAGCTACGAGCGCCGCGAGACGGCTATTACCTTAAATAATAATTACACAAATATGAATAAGAACGATTAATTGATACACGAATTATATTCTGGCAAAACACAGCCTCTAAAATTGGAGTAAAGTTTTCATTTAGAAGGTTATAATACTATTACCTAGAGCGTCACAAGTCATACGAACGTTAAAATGTATTTAAAATGTCAATATATTAGAATGAAGATACTTACGGTTAATTGAGGTATCGATAAGCCAGCGGAATAGAGCGAAATGCAAAATAGGTGTTAGAATAGAGGCGACCACTGTCGATCGACGAAATGTTTCTACTGAACCTCTCAATTCCGCATAGATAACGGCCAAAATAGGCACTAGTAGAATGATTAGGCCGATGCAGAAACCAAAAACATCTGCGATGTTCCCCTTTAAATTATTACTCGCCAATGTTTTTAACGAAGAAACGTTAAAATTTTTAGGATTCTGGATGAGTTTTTGTGAATTTGTTACATTTGTAAAACATAACACTGTTCCTCATTCATTCTGATCTAGAAATACTTAAATCTAACTTTTTCCTCCAATTATTCTCCAGTTTTCTACTTGCATAAGCATGGAAGGGCAGTCGCAACGTATTGAGTACCATGAGGAAATGAAACCCGAAGAACAACATACAGGTGATACTGTGACATATTTTTAGCCATGTCATGTTTTGACTAATTTCGTCCTGGAAAAGTTGAATTTACCCGGGAAAGAAAATTGTGAAAATCGACAAAAAAGGCGGAATTATCTTGTGTAAAGATAAAAATTTCAAATTTCCAGATTTCTGGGGCCGTGCAACATTCGTATGCATTAGCTATAACGCCATGCCATTGAAATGCCATTCATGGATGGGGACGCTGAATTGGTGGAAGACTCGTGCATTTGCTTGATTCTTTTGTGCAAAGAAATATCATTAAATCGTGCGTCGTTTGGCACCTTTTTTCGCCAAAAAGGAGCCAAATCTTTTCGTTTAATATTTTTATTTACGCATTTTGCTCTACTATCGATGAAATCTTCGAATTACGGCGTTTGACCACAATCAAAGAGATGCTGATCATAGTAAAAAAATAACATTATCCGGGGCGAAGATGTTTGCCATTCTCCACATTTAACTCGTCGTCAAAGATTCATCCGGTAGTGCAATATTTGATGAGATCAAATCAAATGTAATATCCGCGCCTGTCACGTGCGAGGCCCGGGTTTCTCCCCTTTATTTCTCCCCACACCGAGTCCACCTATAGGTCGAAGTGAAAATGGGGAGAATAGGTTTTGTGTCACCTGATTGAGGATGTTTTCCTGAAACCCTCACTTTTGTGTTCTTTCTTGGCGATTTGCGGTCCATATCAACCGCTCCGATCATCAAAATGAGTTGCGACTGAGGGAATATAATGGGGTTTCAGGTGACACAAAACATATTTCCAAAATACCATTCACCTGATCAGGTTGATCCCACCGCTAGGAATGAACAATCAGATAAAATCGCACAAAACAGGGAATCCTAATTGTAATAGAAAAATTGTAATAGAACAAAATGTGTTTGGAGGCATGGGGAATCGAACCCCAGGCCTCGCGCATGCGAAGCGCGCGCTCTACCCCTGAGCTATGCCCCCGCACTCTCTTCCATCTCTCTGTGTCATAGACGATAGAGTACCACCCCTTTTCAAGTGAGTCATCTCGATGGAATATTTGGCGTATCATATATTATTCTTATATCTAAAAAAGCCTGAGGGATCAGCTCAAATAGAGAAAGGAAGCATCGTCTTACACTTTCTTTTGCTGCCAATTCAATAATAATAGAATTTCAATTATTCAGCAATATTGTGACGGTGCGCAATTGCCTAGTGATGATGCAAATCCAATCGCATCTGCTTTTACAAAATATAAAAGCGGCTTTGGAGGGCATGAACAGTCACGAAATTGCCTTTTTTGTTTGAAATTGTCGAATCATTTTTGTCAATACGTATAGGAGATATGGGACATGGGAGAATAACACAATGAATATTGTTGGGAAATGTTTCAGGATTAGTTTAAGATCTTCATAACTTCATTGTTTTTGATTTCTTCTCGTGATTAATACTGAAAATAACATAAATTCTTTTTAAAAAAAGAAAATTAAAAAAAATGTAGATTCGGCATCTATCAATTGACGGAGACGAAAATGATACACTTGTGCACCCAAATGGACGCTGTGTCGTCATTTGCTAATCATCTATTCTCTGAACAGACTATTTAAAAAGGGATAGAGTTGTTGAAGCATCACTCGAAGCTCTCAAAGATGCTGCGACTTTGCCCTTTATCAACAAGCCACATGTGAAACTTCAGAGATGAACACTTTATCAATTGTATTTGAAATAACCAGGTTTTTCGAATGAATGATTGCTGAAATTAATAGACATTGGTATCACATTTCGCGCGTAAATGCATAATAAATTAGGCTACACATCCAGCTTTGAGATCTCTTCTCAGAATCTTTCCGGTTGCTGATCTGTAATTGATTTTTTTCGTATCACAGAAGTTCCTTAATTCAGATTCCTCGGCCTTGAGCAATCGATTCATGTTCTACCACCTTGGAATTGCGTCGACGAAAACGACTCCGCCAGTGATTCGCTTGAAATCGGCCAGTTTCTCTGTAAACCGGTACACTCAAAGAAAAAGTACTTCGTCGCATGCATGAAGTATTACTTCTGTGGAAATACACTATAACTGTGTTTATACACTATAACTCCGATTGCTGTTCTAGCGTATTTCCACAGAAGTAATTAATTACTTCACGCATGCGACGAAGTAATTTTTCTCTGAGTGTACTACTTTGTTACATTCTTCTGTATAACGAGATAAATTCGACTATTTTATCTACAAGCCACACTTTCGTTATTTTATCAAACCTGCAACGATAGATTCCACTTCGCGTTCTGTGAGATCGTCGTCAGCTTTCACAATAAATGCGCGAATGAGCTCAGCACCCTGAAGTATTCCTGGATTTCCTTCATTCTATGACGATTTTTCGTGTGATGCAGTCAATAAATGCACACGATTCTTTTTAAATTCCGTCGGTATTTTATAATTTAATAAAAAAACTAACCGCATCATCGGGAACGCCAACAACGGCTGCATCGCCCACTTTCGAATTGGAGAGAAGGATTCCCTCGATTTCGGCAGGTGCAACCTGATGAATGTATTTATTTTTTTTATTTGGAATCGTTGGCTACATTGAACGCAAATGAGAACGCAAATTTCAATGAGAACGGTTCCCATGTTTCGCTTCTTAGATAACGGTACTCCAAGCCCCTCATTCCACGCGCTCTCTCAGACCGAAACAGCGTACACACAGGAGCGCGATAGTGTGTGGAATGAGGAGGTTGGAGAACCGTTCTCCTAGCAATTGTGTTATCTGTGAAGGATGAATACGGTACCGGTAGTGCCTGGTTGTTATACGTCACTTTGATCATTTCCTTCATTCTATCCACAATGTACAGAAGACCACGCTCGTCGATGTACCCAACGTCTCCTGTAGTATTTTTAAATAGAATATTATAATTTCCTTTGTTGCCTTTCTTCTTTTTTTAAATTCTAAAAAAATCTTCATTACCATTGCAAAATAGGAATAGCTAAACTTGATGCTTATTCTTTCTTTGTTTTTGTTTTTTTCTTTTGCAAAAATAAAGATCACGACAAACCAGTGTGAATCCATCCATCCTCATCCATCAAAATTTTCGTAGCATCAGGTCTATTGAGGTATCCAATGGACTGAGCCGCTCCTCGCACACAAACTTCGCCCATTTGGCCTCTTTTGCAAGGGGTAAGAGCACTGGGATCGATAATCTGAAAAGATCACGACGTCTTCCCCTGTTTCTCTATAATAATATATTTTTCCTTTTATTCAACAATTTATGGAAATGTTGACGCACCCTTGTGGTGTACGATAAATAGACAAAGATCAAGTATCTCTTTTTAAAGTTGCTGTGGTAAGTTTATTCTCATCTTCATGTGGTGTTAGTTTTCGGAAAAAGGAAACGGAAAAAGGCCAAGATTTGAATTCCCGCAATTTCATATCTCAGTTTTCCGTGGAGCAATCGACTCAAAACTTCGAATATAACATTTTTCGACCCTTTTACACATAAAATTTCGAGTCGATTGCTCCACGGAGAACTGAGATAAGAAATTGCGGGAATTCAAATCTTAGCCTTTTTCCATTCCCTTTTTCCGAAAACTAACACCACATTACTAACTCTTTGCTCGTAAGCAGCTGCAACAATTCCTCCCGATGCATTGGCGCCTTTATGCAAGAGAAGAGGAAGATGGGAGGAGGCACTCTCCGTCATTCCATAACCTGGACAATTCTTACCTTCGAAAGCCACTTCGTTTTACAATATTAGCTTTACAGTACTACATTATTTCTTCGCTATTTGATGGCACATGATTCCAGTGTTGACTGTATCTAATCTCCCTTATGACCGGATATAGTCAAATAATCTATCAGCTAGCCACATTTAAACATTTTCCAATTATCTTTTTTGATTGTAGTTAAAATAATATAAGCTTCCGTTAGTTGAAAACAGAGGACAAAATACGATTCACAACTGTAAATGGAGATCGTAGCACGAACCTTGCACTACATATTCCACATTGGGATGGTGAGTAAAGAATTCGTTGCTGATCGCCTGACTGAGGGGAGCTGTACTGCTCATAATCAACTGAAATAAGTAAACTACATCATTCACAGGTCGGTTACAGAAAGGGTAAGGAGAGAAAAATATTGTGAAAAAAGAGGCGGATTCTCTCACTTTGTACATTTCCCCCCTCTGTAGGTTTGGAATCAGGAAAAAAATAGAATGGACAATCCCACTTGAATTGAAGCTAGCGGTGCTGCCTGTCCTGCTGGATCTTTGGTGAGAAAGGCGATTGCCGGAGGAGTCACATTGACAAACCGAGGCTGAGCATAATTAGGATTAGTTTGGTATTAGAGCCAAATTTGGTACCTTATATTTGGCAATCATGTCGAGGTAGACATCTCCTTTGAAACTCGGCATGATCACAATGGGTGAACCGGTAACGAGAAACCAATTGAGCAGACCGAAACCCAGGAGGTGAAAGCACCCAGAGGATATTATTTGATATTCCTGGAAATACGTTACACCAGGTTTGTGTCGCTATATCAAGTATTGATATTCGCGAATAATCCTCTGTTCTCGCGAATAGAATAATTTGATCTAACAATACTGTCTATTCAAATCTACAACTTACATTGAGCCATTCGACGTTTGGAACTCCGAGAACTGGGTAGATCTCGTGCAGCCAATGACTGCATTATGGACATTTTATTATTGATTCGATGAAAACATCCCAACCTTCTCCGCATTTCAATTGCACAATGGAACGATCGATGTGTGTACACGACACCCTTTGATTGGCCCGTGGTTCCAGATGAGTAGTACACCAAGCACTCAGAGTCTAGGGACACTGCAAACATGAATTTCGACGTGTATTTTCTCGAGTATTTTCTCGATGTGCCATCTCAGTTTAAAAAAAGGCTCGGGCTTACGCAGTACAATATCCCGCGCGGGCTGAAATTTGAGTGCATCCTCAAAGTCCACGACTCCTTCAGGGAGAGGCACAAATGAGGATCGAGTGCACATAATTGTCTGTGACAAGAAATCATTATGAATATGTGCGGGACAAGTCCGACAGAACTCTTTTTTTCATTGCTCAAACTGGTATTCGGATAAATACTTGATTTTTTTTCGCAAATTTGTAGCAAAATTTGATTAATCTCACTCTGACAGTCGGGCATGATTTGGCTGCTTCGATTATCATTGGCAGACACTGTTGGGTCGTGAGAATAACTGTCGACTGAGAGTCGAGCAGTTGGTAGATTGTCTCGTCTGCAAAAAAATGCCCACTCACCCACTCATTTCTCCTCTCTCTCGACCTCAGAACACTCACAACCTGGGGCACCCATCCCCAGCGACGACCGCCACATCCCCCAGCCGCATACAAAGAGTGAGGGGGGAAGGAAGAGCGAGAGAGACACACAGAGAGAAACATCGATATTTTTCAATTACGTATCAAGAATAAGACCATTACCCTGAGTACTCCCTATCCAATACTACGCAGAGTCGAGCGTCGATAAAATATAATTTACAACAGTTTCTCATTAAAAAAGGAAAAGGATGAACAGCAAAAATATTTAAGAATGTCGTTTGCGGTGCCTTCGTACAAGTACATAATTAATTACGAAGTATACTGACGAAGTTTATAGGCGATGCTCGATCCAACGATGGCTCCTCCCGCAGCCCAAACTCCGAGATGGAAGAGAGGATATCTAAAAAAAATTTTTAGAAAATGATACAATTGAATTAATAAAACGAAGAAAAACAATTTACGAAATAAAGTATTTCTCACTCGATTCCATTCGGTATCATTGCTGTTGCACGATCTCCCGGGGCGAAGTCGATCGATTTGAGAAATGATGTTATTGAGAGAGCCTGAGAGAGTGCGAATCAGACTCAGATATTCTGAAGACTCTTACCCCATCATGAATCTGCTTGTAAGTCAGTGATCTACTGTTGTCAAATGCATCGATCTGGGAATAATATGAGATCATTTTTTTTAAAAAACAATGAAATCCTACAATAGCTGGCTGGTCAGGACGCAGTTCTGCATGAGTTGTCAACGATCGAAGAATTCTCACAAGAAGAGTTTCTTGGGGAATATCATAAGGAGTGCATGGAGATTTAACTATATCCTGAAAGGTCGAATATATTTCGCCCTGGCAGCTTCACCAAACATTGTCCAAGGTCTCTCTCCATTTAGCTAGGTACTCTTGATTCTGCGAAATCGGCCACGCTGGCATTGACGCTGGCTTTGAACCTGCTTGCAAACAAGGTCGAAATGAAGGAAGAGATCAAGACCGTTACGATTGCGCACAAATTTCTACGACAATATTTAGCCGGTTCAATGCTCTGTTATCTCAGAGCATTGAACCACCTAAATACCGTCGTAAAAGGGGGCGTCACTCAAGCGTTTGCACGTTACTGTGACCAGTGCATAAAACTTATGAACTAATATGGGTTGCAGATTGTTCCGTTGAACTACACTCGATTGGGAGAAGATCATAAGATCATTCGTTGTCAAAAAGGAAAGGACTATCGGGGATTGGCATTGACACAGAGACGAACTGACTACATAGAACTCTCTAGAATGTGCCTCTCCAGTGATCTCGATTCTCATATATTCGACATTGTTTGCTATCTGCTCTGTACAATTCATGCACGCAACTAATTCATCTAAGAGAGTTGCGTTATCTTGAGAGGCATATTGCCAAAGTTCGGTTTCTTCTTCGTCTTTGCCGGTCTTTTAGTTCGGTCTTCTAGTCTCGAGCTGAATAGAAATTTATTTTTCGCTCGAGACTATGATAGACCGGCGAGTGTTTCGTAGAAATTATTCTTCGAGCCTTTAGTCGAACAATAAGGCTAGAGCCTACAATATTACTGCGCAGATGGCATCCGCTCGTAGTGTATATTCGGATCTGCAGAATAGGCTCGAGTAAACTACAGCTTTCGCACATTGCTCGACACGGGATAACAGCGAATCGGCACCCGTCGCTCTAGTTGAGATGAAGTCCATCCCCGCATAAACAGCGAATAGAAATAAATGTGATTACGTGATCAAGCGAGTTTCCTTCTTATCTGTAGTGCAAAAGGTTATCGAACAGTGATGCTATTCGTGCAATAGCAAAAGGGGATCGGGTGCGCAGTGTTTTGTCCTTGAAAATGTAGAAGTGAATGGAAAAATATAAGTATGCGAAGGAAAGAGTTCTCTTTCATTCTGCATAGGTAACGACCAAACATAATTTTAAAAATTGTTATTTCTTTTTTAATCAATATTCGATGTCGAATTATGCGACGTATGTAATGCTAATTTATTGCTTCGTTGTCAATAATACATGATGAGTGCATTACAAGTAGTGTTGTTAGAGCGAATAAATATATTCGCGAGAACATAGGGTTATTCGCGAATATGATTATTCGATATAACAACACTAATTAGAAGTCTAATTAGAAATCGGGTACAGTCTGCAGATGCCCACGGTGAATGCTCCACAGCTCGTGCTTGTTCACGCCCAGAGAGATGCGGATCTTGAATTAAGATTTGAAAAAAGCGCTTCAAATGTGTTCAAAAATACTGTGTAAATTCGAAATTATCTTTCTAGAGACCAAACGTACCTCAAATTCATCTCTGTATGCTCTCACGATGGTCGTTTGCGCAGTTCCAGGGCAGCCTGAAAAATTTAATTGCAAAATACGAATTGTTCTATAAAATGGACAAAAAGTAAAAAAAGAACATAAACACAGCATAAATTTAGCAACTCTGGGAGCATGTTCTTTTCGATTTTATAAGTTTGAAAGAATATGTTATAAATAAATTACCGAACTGCGCCATTCTCCATGCCAGCTGTTTGAATTCGGTATCTTCTACGTGAAATCCATATCCTCCTGCTACTAACAACGATGGTTTGGGGCAATCAAAGGAGACGCCGCAGTTACGCAGACACTTTAGACGAGTGTCGTTCATATCCTCTCCTCTGTGACCGTTAAGCTGAAAATGAACGTTTAAGACCAGAGTTAAATTTTGAAGCCGGGCATACTACATCATCTCAGAGAGATTGTGGAAAATAACTGGACATATTTTACATATTACATATTATAATACTTATTTTAATTACTCACAAATCCGGGCCAAGAGAGATTGCTCTTTGTATTGATCACGAAAGTGTACACACCACAGTCAGGACCTGCAATTTTAATTGGACAAAGTATTGAACTGTTGTGTCGTATTTAATACATATTTTAAAACAAAGAAGAGGGTACTCAGTTAAGTGCGTTAACGATTTGTCATTTACATAACAACGACAACATTTCTTGCCTTCAAATACGAATCTGTCGTAGCTCCAACGTCCTTTGCCATCAATTATGGTCGCATTGTACACTTGACGGAGGCAAGTCTTATCGGGGTTTGTGGGTGGTGCCTGAAAAGAAAAAAAATCAATAAATCGATGTGTTCGAAAGGGGTCCTATCTGGACTCAGAAAACCGACAAAAAACATAAGGATATCATTTTTTTAACTAATCGCCGATACAGGCAAGCATCGCAACTGGCAGAATGCCTTCTCTTGCTCAGATTGCAAGTCTGCGAAGGCGATCGAAAGGAAAACAACCTGATGAAAAGGAAGTATTATTTTTTTAGACAAAATGTATTAGCGGCGAATATATATGTTATAAACTAAAATATAATGGATAATATACCAGGAGAATGAAGAGAAGACGCATCACTCTCACGGCGTTTTGGCGGGAACAATTTTGAACGGCTCTTGTAAATTCCCTTCGAGAGAATCAGGGGATTGGCAAAATGCCAGTACACAGGCTCTCTCACTTTCTCTCCTCTCTCGCTGACCCCTTCCCATGACTCTCTTTTGATCTACCTCTCTCCTACACCCCCTGTAAAATGCCGTGCACTCTGTGATCAATGGTGTGTAGCATTTTAATTAGCCTTTTATAGCCGCATTAGAGAGCCACAAGAAGACACAACAACTTTGAGTGCATGTGACGCATTTCCGTCTGCCCTTTACAACGATTCTTGAAGGAAAATTGGCTTCTTCAAACTTGTTTCATTATCGATTGCAGCCTTCGACACCTTAAATGATTTGGATTCGCGAGAAAAATAGACCGCTACTCTTTTCGAATATTTAGATATGAGTACATTCAAGTCGAGATTTTTTCTCAAAAAAGGAACAAATAATGTAGAACCGGTCAATTGTTCTCGAAAATAAGAGATAACTGAATTAATTTCGGGATTCTCATTTCCTCTCTCGGTGCCAACCGTACCCACCAGGGCTGGGATTTTCCGTATTTCCGAATTTTCCGATTTTCCTAAAATATTTGTTCCGAACAGCCCTGGTATCACCAAAATTCGGCGCGTCTTTCTCTCCGCGTTCTAAAGAAATTAATTACTCTTTACTGAAAAAAACGAATATTTATCAAAAACAATGATAGAAGAATATCTGGGTATCTCGTTTTTAACTTATGTGCAGTTTATTGTTGGATTGTGGATTCGTACAATTGCGAAACGAGTGATGCTGCGCAAATTTCATGGGGTGCACATCAGTTGTATGCACCCTTTCATAACTTTTTTCCTAGTGAAGCTACAACTTCAAAACATGATAGAGGAATTGCAAGCCACACTTGGAACATTTTCCTGTTAATTGGGCCCTGTATCAAGTTTGGAAGTTGTAGATTCACTAGGGAAAAAGTTGTGAAAGGGTGCATAAAATTGATGTGCACCTTGCACCTCATGAAATATGCGCAGCATGAGTCACGCGTCTTAACAATTAATCATTGCATTACGGTCCAACAAAACTCAAAGAAGAATCTGCGTGCCCAGGCCGTAATTATATTCTTTACGAGAGAAAGTGTTCTATTTTTAGTACTTCAACGAATATTGTACTCTAATCAACATTTTCCAAAGAGATGTGGTTTTAGACAAATAACTGAAAATGATGCAGATTTTCTTCAAACGCGGAAAAAATTAACATATTTTATTTTATATAAAAAGATTTTTAATCACTCCTTAGCCGCCGAATCGAACAAGGGAACGGTCTGGAGTGCTCCACGATGGATACTCCACAGTTCGTTGTACTCGGGATTGGTGGAGCCATCGAGCAACGCACGAATCTCGAACTCATCACGGTACCCACGGACGATGGTAGTGGTTAGTTGACCCGGGCAGCCTTAATAATGAATGGTTGGCAATTAATTAATTAGTTCAATGGTTAATTTGTGATTATCCCGTAAATGTAAACGTGATAAATGATTAAATTTTTGAAGCTTTTTAAAAAGTCGCATGCGACATATAGAAATCCGCCAAGGAGCTGCTCTCGCAACACTGCGCCCAATTTTGATGAGAGTTCCGCAGCGTGAAAATATATCCCCTGTTCTTGATTTTCCTCGCATTTTTGAGTATATAATTAAACAACGATAAACTAATCAGCCACAATTGCTTACCGAATTGCGCAGCGAATGGTTGGCAATTAATTAATTAGTTTAATGGTTAATTTGTGATTATCCCGTAAATGTTAACGTGATAAATGATTAACTTTTTGAAGCTTTTCAAAAAGTCGCATGCGACATATAGAAATCCGCGCTGCTCCGAGCTGCTCTCGCAACACTGAGCCCACTTTCGATGAAAGTTCCGCAGTGTGAATATATATCCCCTCTTCTTGATTTTCCTCGCATTTTTGACTATATAAATATATAATATAATTAATATATATAATATATTTAATATATATAATATAATTAATTATATTATAGACTATATATAATATAATTAAACAACGATAAACTAATCAGCGACAAATGCTTACCGAATTCGGAAGGTGAGTCGCAGCATTTGTTGTCCACCAACGTGACTGGCATATCCGACAACAACTTTCATCACTGGCTTTTCACACTCCAACGCTATTCCGTGTCCTCGTAGGCAGGCGACAATTTTCACTTCCGCTGCAGCGTCAATCTTGGTTTGCAACATACCGCCCTGACAAATAAGCGGATCTGAGTTGCATGATTGGTAAATGACATGTAGCGTAAAACACATGAGAGATATACATGTAGCGTCGTGATGATTCTGTTGCGTAAAAGCATTATCATAGAAATCAAAAAAAATAATAATGTTTCTTACGGTTGCGGGGAAGTCAACTTTGCTCTTCGATTTAATCACAAACGTGTACACACCGCAGTCGGGACCTGAGGAAATTTCATTCAAATTAGAAAAATAGATATTTTATTGATTTTCCCTTATTCGTACCCTCAAAAACGAGTCTTTCGTGGCTCCAGAGTCCGTTGCCCTCTGAGGTGGTCGCATTGTAGACAGGACGGAGACAAGTCTTCTCGGGAGATGAGGGAGGAGGCTGTAAAAGCAATATAGAAAGGGCACATCGCAGTCAACTCTATTAATTTTATCTCAACGACACGTGATATGTAAAGTTTACCAATTTTTGTTGGGAATTTTGTCGGGTCGTATTTGGAATGAAACATTGGCACAAGTAGGTTTTCTTTCTTTCGTTAGTTCTTAACCAATGTTTTTCAAAAAAAGAATTAGAGGAACATTAGTGGCATACCTTAATCACAGGGAAGCACTGGAACTGTTTGAAAGCGAGTTCCTTCTCCTGTTCCAAATCGGCAAAGGATAACGATGGGAGAAGAACCTGAGAAAGGATAGATTAATTCGATTTTGTATAATTACTTTGTATATTTATAAATCCAATTGTATACTTTCTATCAAAGAAAGTTTAGATTATTTAGTGAAAGCAAAAAAAGGGGCGGGATAAAAAATACCAGGAGAAGAGAAAGTCGCAGCATCTTCGAGCGCTTCGAGTGATGCTTGCACGCTCTCTCGCTTTATATATCTAGTCTGTTCAGGGAGGAGTTGATTAGCGCATGCAGAAGACACAACAACCATTTGGGTGCAGAGATGAATCATTTTCGTCTGCGCTTCCATTGCTAAATGCCAATTCCCAATTGGGAGAAGAGAATCGACAGCTTCCTTTCATTGTCATCATTGGCGCTTGATTAGGTGCTTTGGAAAAAATCAAAATTAAAAAAACCGCTCAATTCATTTTCAAAATGAATTTATTTTAATCATTGTAATCAGTGGCTCTCGATAGTGAATTGAAATCATTTACGTTATGTTCAACAATTGTGGAAGCATATTCGATATATAATTTCAGAGCTAAGTACAGAGATATTCCTCGGAAAGAGAGATCATTTTGTCAGAGTCATTGGAGAATCGCATCTTTCCAGGAGAATAATTATTAGTACCCTAAATGTTCGATTGAGATGACTCATTTGAAAAGGGGATCTTTTTAACCTCCTCCTCGACCTCGGGACCGGGGGACCTCGGATCTTTTTCACAACATCCAATTGGCACCATGCCAAGATCATCTCTCGTTTTCTCCCCCTCTCTTTTGGCGCGCTATATCGCCACCTCTCCTTTTATCAAACGAGGCACACTTGGAATTGGTTGGATCTTTGCGGGTTTCAGGGTGGTTTCTTGAGCGGGGGTTTATCGATTTGGTTGCACTCTGAGGAATTCTAGAATCAGGCGAACCTAATTTTAGAAGGGACCAACAGAGGATAGAGAGGTTGGGGGGGACAACTTGAGAAGAGAAGGATAGAGAGGAATAAAGAGAAGTCAATTGCAAACAAAATATGTTTTGTATAACAAAACAGCGAACAGATAGACGGAATCAGTACATCATCACTAATCTACAGAAACAAACAGTATAGGAGCGGTATCGGGTGTTTCATCAAGGCGAATGGGCCTGCAGGAAGGTAGCTTCGTGGGCAGAGGGGCGCAGGATCTTCGAACTCAGGATAACAGGGTCAAGGGAATAAATCATGCTTGTCTTCTTTGGTCAATTGTAGTGTCGATCTTCGTCGATAGACATTGAGCGTAGAAGCAGATCTTCCAGCCTCCAGTGACGTCCTGACTAGCGTGTATCAACAGAAGTGAAAACTCACGTCGTAGTCTTGTCGACTGGAGCTTTTCTTGATAGTTGGCGACTTGAATTAGGTGTCGTCGATTCGGGTCCTCCGTTTGAAGTGGTACCAGGTGGGCGATATACTTGCCGGGTTGCCCAAGTTGACTGGCAAGGATTCTCCAAACTGAGGTGGGAGAGGAGCGGGGAAACTGTCGACCGCCCGTCACGAGGCACAGAATGAAGAATGAATCTAAAACTTCTTAAATTTTCATAACAAAATAACTGACTTGCAAAGGGGGTGGCACTCTCTCGTCTATGGCACAGAAAGAAGGGGGAGTGTGCGGGGACATAGCTCAGGGGTAGAGCGCGCGCTTCGCATGCGCGAGGTCTGGGGTTCGATTCCCCATGCCTCCAAAATATTTTAACATTTCCGCAGGAGAATGAAAAGTACAAAAATATCTCTCTGGCCGGGAATTGAACCCGGGTCTCGCACGTGACAGGCGCGGATACTAACCACTATACTACCAGAGAAGTGGATACGAGGGTGTATAGTGAAATGGATAATGAGAAGAGGGGGAGTTTTGAAAGGCAAAGTTAGCTCGGAACTGAATTGTTCAGTAGCGAAATGTCGTCGGTTGACAGTTATCGCTTCTATTGTAACGCTGGTTTTGCACGTGACAGGCGCGGATACTAACCACTATACTACCAGAGAGATATATATATATATATATATATATATATATATTTATGCGTGTTCAATGGAAACGCGGTTACAAATAGAAAGAGAAAACGAATACAGCATAACAGAGTGAGATAATGAAAGGTCGGGGTGTGGGCGTCGCTCATACAAGGAAACTGATTTGATTACCGGGTTTTGAGAAAAGCCGAGCCGCTCTGGGAAAGAAACTATTGTGTCTATAGTTCGCATGAGAGCCAGCATTTGCGAAATTTATTCCATTTCGTGTGTAATAATAACTGAAATGATGTGGTTTGAGTTTAGAGATTTTGTATTTGCCTATCAGAAGATTCATGGCTGTCTTCAAGTCTATCGCTTCTCTACGCTTTTCTAATTTGTCTAATCCTAATTTCCTATTCCTATCCGCTACTTTAGGGATGTTTCCCGTGTCATATTGTAGCAACGCATGAAAAGTCGACGAGTAAAATAATTCTGAACTTTTTCGAGTACCTTTTTGTTTTGGATCATGTAGGGGTTAAACACAGTGGACGCACTTTCTAGGATGGGTCTTATGTATATCGAGTAGGCTTTCACTAGGATTTCAGCATTTTTCGTTCTGAGCGCTCTGAGTATAATGTGACAGGCTGTTTTACCTTTCATTGCAGTTGTTCTACAGTGCTTAGTGAAAGTAAGTGTTTTCTCAATTATGAACCCTAGATCTTTTACTTCTACGTTCTGGGCTAATTTGGAAGTGCCGATACTGTATACCTTTTTGGCATTGGCCCGTCCTAAGTGAAGTGAGCCGCATTTATGCGACGCAAGGGGGAGCTGCCACTCTGCAGACCAATTTGATATACTATCGATAGCATTTTGTAGTGGGACAGAGGCATCACCCTTTTTGAAAGCTCGATATATTTTTATGTCGTCTGCATACATTCGTGCAATGACACCGTTGTTTTGCACGAGGGAAGGTATTTCGGAAGTGTAGCCATCTTGGCTCATTGGTAGAGTGATTGCATGCCGCTCGGATGACGCTGGTTCGGTCCCCATCCTTTGCAGTTCTTTTGCTTATCACCCAAAATGTTGCAAGTTGAGCCGCTAAATACCGTAAGTCGTCATGCCAATGAATATTACCGGACTATATTCTTTTAAAAAGTAGCACAATTCAGCGCGGAAACTAAATTTGATTCTGTTTTCTCTAAATGGAACAGACACACCATCCCCACGAACTGCGAGATGCGCAACTATGTGCCTTTACTGGAAGTGCATGAATTGCCTATTCTAGCTAATGTTTATCGATGTTTGACATACTTAATCACACCGGATCATGGTGCGCACGGGATATGTTGTAGCCCCTGCCAAGAGCTCTCGAATAAGCCCGAGCACGAGGTTTTTAGTTAAGAATTAAACTTGTGCTACTCATCCGCCATTTCTCGCCCCTTTCATTAGCGTCTAGTGGGCGGAGCTTACTCCCCCTATGCATAGAATAGATTTCTCGTTCTGATTGATAATTTCGTTCCGAGTTCCGGCATTTATTATTTTTATTTCAGCTAACAGCCGATTCGCTGTCTTCGTAACAGGCTTAGTCATTTTAATCGCGCTCAATAAACTGCTAGTTATTGATCCAAAGACCGATACTGTTCCTATACATACCGTACACGACAACTTCACACTATTATCAAATTTGATTCTTGAGACGACCCTAATTTGCATAGCATTCGCTCCATTTCTCGCAATGACCAACGCTACAGGTTCAGTTCATTATTTATTCAAATAAATTTTTTCTTCAAAAGCTTTAATCTTTGAAAAAATATTATTTCAGTATTCTTCACGGTTAATATCTACATATCTCTTAACGTCTCATGTAAATCGATACTGCAATTCGCGGCATAAATAAACAAGAAAATCATTCCACGATTGCTCGATCTGACCTATGTATCTCTACTGTTATTGCTCACGGTACTGTGCGTGCTCTGCATCGCATTTTCGTCCGATTTTGAATGTGAGTTATAAAGGATTATTTAAAATAATGTCATATTTGAAGATAGAAAACAATATTTGCAGTTCACGTAATAACCTCTGCCTGGGCGTCTTGGACGCTACAAGTCGCATTTCTGCTACTAAAAACCGTCATTTCGATCAAGGACAAAATAGAGCTAACGCGTCAGGCGCGCCAGTTACGTCAGCAGATGCGTCAGAATCCTCCCGCTCGACGCCCCCGCGCTGCGGATTTGGGGATGGCGGATGCAGCTTAATGCAATTGTTTTTTGTTCATTTTTCCTTATCACTGTATCAACTGCATTTTCCGATTTCATTCGTTTATTCTTCAATTGCGAACTTATTAATAACAATTGATTTATCGTTGTTTATACGAAAATTACAACCCGAATTGGTTAGAGTTGAACACGGGAACTGTCTGGAGGGATCCTCGATAGATACTCCACAGCTCGCTGTAGTTGTTTCCCTTTGCGAACGAAAGATCGGCGCGCAATTCAAATTCGTCGCGGTAAACGCGTGCGATTGTGGTGGTTGGCTGACCCGGGCAACCTGAATGTAAAAGTGCATCTCCATCATTAACCTCCCGAAAGTTCAGAAATATTTTGCCATTTCATTCGCTATCATGACGAAATTTAACAACCAGTAGAAAGATAACTAAATGTCGCTCATCTTTACAATCAATAAATGTGGCCTACATTACTGCACCACGCGGTTGACGGTAGAATTCTTGTAGAGACCGTTCGTTAATTGATTTTCCCAATCGACATTTGCGAATCCGCTGATGGTCACAAAATGCGGGTTACGACAGGCAAAAACGACGCCGCATTTGCCAAAACAAGCGACATCGTTCTGACTGAGAGTGCTTGGACCGAGAGAAATCATGCTCTGAAAGGAAGAGTCACCTCAATAAGTTCTGATTCCATGGCGTAATGTTCACATTAAGCAAAGATATCAGTTTGCAATGTTAACTTCGGAGTGAAACGTAAATAAAGTTACGTAAATAAAGTTAGTGATTTTTTTTGGAAAATTCGCTCACTTTTTGCACGGATGAAATTTTGCTGGACGTCTTGATCACAAATGTGTACACGCCGCAATCCGGACCTGAGATGAAATATGGAACCGGCTTTTCATTGAGAGATGATTATCACTAGGGTTTGTCTAACAAGGAATTTCCCTTGTCACCAGAACTCTTATCTCTTTGAGTCTAGAACCATAGCTAAAACGATAGAGGAGATAGACACCTTACTCACTTCTTGCGAGGACAAACCCATGTCGCAACATTGTTTCAGAATTTCTAAAACCTCTGGATCGAACCTTCGAATACCAATCGATCATAACTCCATCGTCCACTACCATCCTTGGAAGTCGCATTGTAGACAAGACGAAGACAGGTTTTGTCGGGCGAAGAAAAATGATGCTGCAACGAAAACAACATTTCAACAGGCCGCTAATTAGAATTTGGCAAAGTGCCAAATTAAAAAAAAAAAAGTTCAAAGAGTTTTCAACAACTCCCTAATAAAAACAAATGAAAAAGAGTTACTTACGTCCACCTTTGGCAGGCATCTGAACTGGCAGAATGCGTGTTCCTTTTCAGTTTGCAAATCGGCGTTGATGAATGTCGGAAGTAGGAGCTGAAAGAACATTACACATGATTCTAAACATACAGATCAGGGTTGGAGCGAGAGAGTGTACAAAAGTGAGAGAGCCCCTCTCGATTTCACACGCTCTCTCACTCTAAAGGCCTTTCTGGATGGTAGAATGATGTGATTAGTTTTGATATTGATATGTGTACTGCTTACGAATTTAAAATATATTGGTATATTTAAAAAAAAATCGATTTCACACGCTCTCTCACTCCAAAGGCCTTTCTGGATGGTAGAATGATGTGATTAGTTTTGATATCTTTACTGCTTACGAATTTAAAATATATTAGTATATTTCAAAAAAATTCGATTTCACACGCTCTCTCATTCCAAAGGCCTTTCTGGATGGTAGAATGATGTGATTAGTTTTGATATCTTTACTGCTTACGAATTTAAAATATATTAGTATATTTCAAAAAAATTCGATTTCACAAGCTCTCTCATTCCAAAGGCCTTTCTGGATAGTAGAATGATGTGATTAGTTTTGATATCTTTACTGCTTACGAATTTAAAATATATTAGTATATTTCAAAAAAATTCGATTTCACACGCTCTCTCACTCCAAAGGCCTTTCTGGATGGTAGAATGATGTGATTAGTTTTGATATCTTTACTGCTTACGAATTTAAAATATATTAGTATATTTCAAAAAAATTCGATTTCACACGCTCTCTCACTCCAAAGGCCTTTCTGGATGGTAGAATGAAATATATTTAAAATATATTAATATATTTCAAAAAAACGTACCAAAAGGAGAAAGAGTGTCATCATGCACCGCTTGCGCTGCTGAACACGCCACAGCCTTTTTATAGTTCATTTGGAGACACCAAATTGATTAGCGGAGGCAGCCAAAACAACCCTTTTATTGGGTGTGACTAACATTGTCTGAAAGCGCTTAATGAATTTACGACTCAAAGTGTATCCACTTTGTTAGCCTTCACAATTATCGATTTTCGGACTGAATTTTAGATGAGGCGGTGAGAGGGATGGATAATAGAGCGCCTGTCGCTATCTCTAGAGACAGAGGAAGTGAGAGAGAGTGCATATTGGCATTCTTCCAATAAGAGGATTTGCCATTCCATTTCGAAGGAAATTTACGAGAGCTGTTAAAAAACCTCCAACAGCCTTGTTTCGTTGATGCTTCGGATACGACAATTGATGAATAATTGGAAGAAAGTCGAAAGGAATCGACAAAACGTACAACAGCTGCATTTGAAGGAGGTGATAACGATACAGCTATTGCATCCTTTAAAAGTCACTTCCGGGATCTTTTGTGCAATAGGGTGACTCAGACTAGCATCTGTTGTTCGTGTTCAGATAAAAAGCCGGGATTTCTCTGTAATTGCACATTTCCAATATGCGCTCTCTCCTGTTCATGGTGAGTTCTTCCTTTTTCATCCAAGCGAGTTTCCGCTTTAGGAAAGCTGGAAGTATCTAAACAAGTATCGACTTTTTCATCAGGTTGTATACTATCTTGAACTACGTTTACGTATCACTAAATTAAGATTAAAATGAGAAACAATGTTATCAAAAATTCGTTCTTCAAAATTAGAATCTCAACTTTTCAGATACTGTTCATTGCTTGCGCTATCGGTTCCGAACTGGTCGACAAGAATGTGTGCGCACTTAAGTGCGCCGGTATCACGGTGAGGATATTATAGACTGTTGTGCTATACTTTAAGTTTCGGTATACCGTAGTTTGTCGTGGTTTACAGGCACTACAAACTATTTAAGTCGTTATTCATGAGTGAGTCAATATCACTCACCGAGGAGAGTTTCAGTATATTGTCCGAGTATCGAATATATTTCTCCAAAGAGCTTAGCAAAAAAACAACCCATACATAATCACTTCAGGATCCCTCCCCGCCGGTCTTCCAAACGGGCTGTTCGCGTGTGCTCTACAATGGTAAAGTTACTGACAAAAATGACAAGTGGAGCTACAACCGAGAGGTGTACGAAGGTCAGTTTCACCATAATCATCGCAAATCATATGATTACTGAAATATAACAATTTTTGAAACCGGGTAAGCACGTTAGGTCTTTGCGGCAATCCTATGCGGCATTGGATTCACTTCGATTATTACTATTATTGTTCAGGATTGGAATGTGGCGTGTACACTCACGTTATATCAACTGAACGCAAAGTTTACGCCTCGGTTGCGCCAATCGGTAATGTGAGTGAAACAATTTGACATTTTTGCAGGCTTGCGATACCGTAATAATTTTTAAAAAAATAAATATAGAGAATTTATTTAAAAAAATATTTTTTTTGAAATTTTAGTTAACTTTGAACATAACTTGTCATATCAATGCAGAACGAGAAATGCGAAATACAAGAGCCCGTCGAGCTTGAAAGAGAAATGGGGAATTGTATTCGTGGATGTGGCGTGGAGTTGCGTTGCGCTAACGCAATGACTATCACAAACTCCACTTGCACGGTATGGTTTGCATAGTTCCGAATATCGAAAATGTTTCACTCATTGGAACTTTTGGAATTGAAATCGTATTTCATTTATAAAATGATACGAACGCAAAATGTATCACGCGTATTGAGAGGGTCGCAAACGTGCCTGTGTGGAATCAACGGAAGTCCGTGTTTCAGCTTTATTCTATGAAAGTATCATTTTAAATTCCCCTCTCGATGTCTCTCATTCACATGCTCTCTAACGCCTGTTTAGGTCGGTACCACGTCGTCGGGAGTCGCTGTCCGCGGATTGAACCACGTGCAGTTCGGTGAGGATTCAATCGATTAATTATCCCGATTAGTGTAGAGTCCGCCACTGATGGGATTTTTACACTTAGTTACAGCAAATGGGCTTCATTTATCCTTTATGAGAAGTTACAATTCGAACAAAAAACATTTTAAAGAGCATTTATCTAATCGAAATTGTCCACCGCTGATTATGGCTGATTACTATGTTTTCTCATCCTGATCTCATCGAGAAAAATAATGTGTTCAAAATATTTCTTCGACTTTTTTGCAGCCTGCGGAGAACAGACTACGCACATTATTCGCGTCTTCCGAGACGAGACGTATATTCGCATCGATCTTGAGAAAGACACAGAGAAGAACAGAGAATACAGCGAGATTTGGAGTGTGGCTAGAGGGCAGCTCAGTACTGAGCACCTTCTGAGAAGTATTAGTGCTTAGTTATGCCGAATGCTAATAAAGATCTATATTTCATCATCATGAGCAATGAAGTAAAAAGTATGTATTATGAAAACACGCGAAATCAATGATTATTTATTTAACGTGCATATGTTTCAATTATTAGTCTTCCAACATCTCAAATATGGCATTGAAGTAATATAGCGGATTTCCATCATACACTCCGAACTTCACTCGACTATTGATATCTCTTCTTGTGAGAACGAATTGAATGCCTTCTTCTTCTTGTTCATCAAACTGAAATGAGATTTGTAACGAACACCAAACATAGATGTTATTTTCGGAGTATTCGAAGTTTTGAAGCATTATATCTATATATTATCAGAAATAGAAATTCAAAAGTAGCATGCATTTTTCTCTATCGCTCCCTCCTCTCTTCCTTTTGTTTCTCATACTTTGACTGCCCCCGATATGGAATACGGCTGTACGAAAATTCTAAAATTTGTGAATTGTTTCTATAAATTTGATGAGTAATTAAAGAACTAACACTAAAGGCTAATAATTATCATCTCAGTTATACTAAATTCACAAAGAAATACATACTTCTGCATTTATCAGTGAATGAAATTCATCTGTTTGAATCGGCTCAGTAATACTAAATCTTAGACTACCCTCGCGTTCCATCGATAAACGAGCCTGAAATATTGATATATCAGTGCGTTCGCGTAAAGATTTCAAACCCTCCGTACAGCAAAAAAGTGACCGTTTGAGTTTTTCACCAATTCTGATAGCCCTTGGCCTGCTCCATCGTTTTCTGTTTTATTCATGACCAGATATCTCTAATTTGCATAATTACAGCATGTCAAAGATACGGTATATTTGCAGTTTTCGAAGTGTAGCTCATCAGTGAGAAGAGATAGAGATTTGGCAGCAACAGCAAAATTGAGCGCCTTGACGAGCTGTGTCATTTGTCTATTCTAATTGTTCATGCTAATTTCGAATCTGAATATCTCGAAAAGGAAGCCGTATTGCAACTCCAAATTTTTATATGTTGTGACCAATGAAACTGCCTGTCCAATGTACTCACTAGGGATCCGCTAAAGTAGGTCTCGGTCCCGGTGAAATTCACTATCACAGGTCGAAAGAGACCCCTCAGAGGATCTCAGAACAGTTTTCAAAAGTTCCCATATTTGCTTCCTGAGTACCGAAAATTGATCATGAAAATGTAATGGAAATTTGCACGCGCTTCGATGGCGCCCACTGCAACTTCTTTTGCCGCATTTTTCTATTACTTATGTCGTAACTCTGGGTATCCCCTTTTTGTCCAAACTTCATTATCAACTCTTCAACAGCATTAACAACGGTTATTGAATGAGAGATCAGCCAGTTGGCAGAGGAACTTGATTCCAAAATTAACTCCTCCTGCGCTGATCCTGGTTTGTCCGTGGGAAATACGTGAATTCCCACGCACTTTCAACGTAGAACATAATACTTTAATGAGAGCAACAGAAGAAGCAATAGAAAAATGCGGCAAAAGAAGATGCAGTGGGTGGGACTCGAACTTAGGACCCAAAATTTATAGACAGAAGCGCTAACCACTACGCTACGGATGCTACGAGTGTAGTGCTCGTGAATCTCGAAGAGTATTCTCCATCGAAGCGCGTGCAAATTTCCATTACATTTTCATGATCAATTTTCGGTACTCAGGAAGCAAATATGGGAACTTTTGAAAACTGTTCTGAGATCCTCTGAGGGGTCTCTTTCGACCTGTGATAGTGAATTTCACCGGGACCGAGACCTACTTTTGCGGATCCCTTGTCAGTCACATGGAGTATCGAGGGAGGGTAAGTATTCAAATTTTAATGAAACTATTGCGTTCTGATAGAGAGAAAACCCTCATTTCCCCCTCATCCCACCCATTTCACTCTACCTGCGCGGTCTCCACCAGCTGGAAATGTATCGACTCGCCACATTTCATTGTTCAGATGTCATTTTAGACCGCGCAGGTCGAGTGAAATGGGTGGGATGAAAGGGAAATGAGGGGTTTCCCTATTAGAACGCAATAGTTTTATTAGAATTTGAATACTTACCCTCCCTCGATACTCCATGTGACTGACTAGGGATCCGCAAAAGTAGCTCTCGGTCCCGGTGAAATTCACTATCACAGATCGAAAGAGACCCCTCAGAGGATCTCAGAACAGTTTTCAAAAGTTCCAATATTTGCTTCCTGAGTACCGAAAATTGATCATGAAAATGTAATGGAAATTTGCACGCGCTTCGATGGCGCCCACTGCAACTTCTTTTGCCGCATTTTTCTATTACTTATGTCGTAACTCTGGGTATCCCCTTTTTGTCCAAACTTCATTATCAACTCTTCAACAGCATTAACAACGGTTATTGAATGAGAGATCAGCCAGTTGGCAGAGGAACTTGATTCCAAAATTAACTCCTCCTGCGCTGATCCTGGTTTGTCCGTGGGAAATACGTGAATTCCCACGCACTTTCAACGTAGAACATAATACTTTAATGAGAGCAACAGAAGAAGCAATAGAAAAATGCGGCAAAAGAAGATGCAGTGGGTGGGACTCGAACTTAGGACCCAAATTTTATAGACAGAAGCGCTAACCACTACGCTACGGATGCTACGAGTGTAGTGCTCGTGAATCTCGAAGAGTATTCTCCATCGAAGCGCGTGCAAATTTCCATTACATTTTCATGATCAATTTTCGGTACTCAGGAAGCAAATATGGGAACTTTTGAAAACTGTTCTGAGATCCTCTGAGGGGTCTCTTTCGACCTGTGATAGTGAATTTCACCGGGACCGAGACCTACTTTTGCGGATCCCTAGTGAGTACATTGGACAGGCATTGGTCACAACATATCAAAATTTGGAGTTGCAATACGGCTTCCTTTTCGAGATATTCAAATTTGAAATTTGCATGAAAAATTAGAATACAAAATTAGAATAAACAAATGACACAGCCAGATGCAGCTCGTCAAGGCGCTCAATATTGATGTTGCTGCCAAATCTCTATCTCTTCTCACTGATGAGCTACACTTCGGAAACTGCAAATATACCGTATTTTGACATGCTGTAATTATGCAAATTAGAGATATCTGGTCATGAATAAAACAGAAAACGATGGAGCAGGCCAAGGGCTATCAGAATTGGTGAAAAACTCAAGCGGTCACTTTTTGCTGTACGGATTTGTGGACTATGTTTGCGGTCCTTACGCGAACGCACTGATATGAGGTTGAACATTGCGAACTTTCTTGAATTTTTAGCACTGTGCATAAGCTTTATAACTAAATAAATTCTATATACATTCTATTTTTTGTAGTATTTGTGCTAAAATGTGCAAAACAACATACTGTAAGTAGTTCGCACAACCATTCTGAAGGCAAAAACATCGTGTAGAGGGTTAAAGTTGCGAAGCGAGAAAGCGTTTCGATTATATCTTTTGATGGCCAGATTGCAATTCCCTGGAAAAGAAAACGTAAAATTGAAACGCCACAGCGATTAAATGTTTTGCCCGAGCTCGACTAACAAATTTTTAATATATATATATTATGTAATACATTGGGTCTGGGGCAAAACATTGTCCTATTTTTGTGCATACTTCTTCTGACTCTTGATTTTGTTCTACGCTCCACTTTCTTCATCATCTAGAAATTCCTCTAGAAATTTCTGATCGAATATATTGCTCGAGTCCAAAATCGAATATTGCACAACTAGCCAATTTGGTTTCAGCTTGAAAATTACTTGAGTAAATCTGAAACTCGAGACAATAATTAAAAATTTCCCTTAATTAAACACTCACTGCTCGGCATATTAGTTCTCTATAACAACTCCAAGGAGAGCAATATTACAAGCGCTTGCAACTGTCCGCTCTAAATTGCGTAGAAATATGGAATCAATTTTCAACTAAAATAGATATTTTTGTAGTTTCACATGGAAATTCTTACATTCATCAGAACAAGACTATCGAATGAGTAGCGCTCGATCAGTTTCTCAAGTCGGGCAAACAACAGTGAGGGTACTGGAACATTGTGAGTTTGTGGAGTGAAATTGAAATATGGGCCCTGGAAAAGACACAATTATGTATGTACAACATATTCGTATTTTTATGCTTATTTTCTCCTTTGCCCAGTACAAGAATCTTACTTCCCACGTAATTGCTCTCTCATTCTCCTCATTCGTAAGATATGAATCGGGCATTATTCATGTGAAGGCATCTCTACCGTGAAATGGAGGAGAAAAAGAAGAGATCTAGAGAAATTATTCTCCAAAACTCCGCGATATCTCATTAAGAGCTAGCTACGAGGTTCTCATTTTCTCTCTCACGCGGCCAGTGCTCTACTTGTTCTTCATTGAAAACATATATTTGAATTTCACTGAAACTTACATCTAGATCGTTGCTGATCTCAATGCCCCTAAAAGCCTCCCTTATTTCAATCGCATTTTTCTCTCCGGATTCTGAACAAATCTCCGGATTTCTAATTCTGTAGAGATAGTTGAGAATGTCATCGGAGTCTTGGAGGAGATAAAATAAGTGTCCCCGGGAATCCTGAAAAGCTTCCATGTGACAGTTCGTTCATTCTCCAAGAGATGGGTATCGAGCGAGAGAATAGGTTATTACATTTATAAAATGATACGATCACACCAAAAAGTCAAATGACGGACTTCCGTTGTTTACCACACAGGCACGTACGCGACCCTCTCACTTTTGCCTGCTCTCTCGCTTTGGTAAACACAGAAAGTACCATTTTGACTTTTTGTGTGTTCGTATCATTTTATAAATGTAATAGGAACACTCGCATTTTCCTACGCTCACGTTTGACCCCTTTCTGGAGGATTGGAATCATCTTCTACGTTCGCACAATTCGTAACAACAGTGGCATGTTTGAATTCGAAATAAGCATCTTCCAAAGTGTTTTGGTATTTATATTTCATATGGAGAACAAGATCGGGTGATTTTCCTTCTCCTAACAGTAATGTTTCTTGGTATTATGAATAAATTGATAACGGTTAATTTAGGGCCAATCATGGACAATTTGAGGGGATTACCTGTGCAATTATTAATTGTGACGCATTTATCTTCTCAGTCTTTGATATTTGATATTCAGCGAAATATCTCATCCTCTGATTTACACACTTGATCGCATCCAAAAGCTGAATAATTAATTAAATGCGATTTATGAAGTTATGCGTTTTTATTAATATTGCAAAACTCACAAGTTTAAATAAAAGAAGATTTTGAGTAAGTGATCATCGGGAAGATTCGAAAAAAGATCCTTAATTTTTTTAAAAATTGTAATTCATCATTAAACGTATAATTGTTTGATAATATTGAGCTGCACTATTTACGCAAAATCTCAGTATTTTTCGCCAAAACATCGATACATTCGAATTCATTATGGGCGGCAACGCGTAGTTCACTATTGAATTTGATAATACAATATTTGCTTCCCCATCCGGATGGATTATTCGCCGTTTCAGTCCCATCGTTGTGGAAGATAAGTTCTGCAATTGACAAATATAATTACAGACCCAGGTAAAAAGAAGAAAAACATAGTTCTTCGTAATTATTCATAAGATAGGTATTTCAATAGAAAGTTACATAAGGAGAAGAACAAAGAATGCCTTCATTTGTTAGCGTTGAATCATGGGCATATAAGAAGAATATTTGCTTGAAAAATCTCGCTGGATTATTCAGAAAAAAAGCGTCTTTTTTGGAGGGCTGATAAAAGCGGCAGACACAGACGCTATCAAGAGCAGCGCGTGTTGCTTTCGCGTTGAGTTTCCGCGTTCTTTTCTCCTCTTTTTTTCAAATTTCTATTGAAACATACATGCATTTTATGAAACCCCGTGCACTGCCAATGCACTGTGGGATAGAGTGTACTGCAGTGAATATTGCATTTCAGTACATCACTCACGCTTTTCCGAGTGTATCGATACATTTCCTTTCTTCAAATTCAGTCACTGCAGTGCACATGGGACTCAACTGCATTGCTATTAGCCACCCTAGCAGATACTATTTAATAAATCGACTAATGTATTTTACGGTTTTATAATCGCACAGATTCCTAAATTCAAGACAAATTATGGTAATTTCTGTCTCAAATAACATTATTTCAGGCTCGTTTATCGATGAAACGCGAGGGAATTTTAATCTTTAGTCTTATTGAGTCAATTCCAGCAGTTGAATTTTATTCAATGATAAACGCAGAAGTAAGCCTTTCTTTTTTAAATTGATTCAGTCTCCTTAGTTACCTTGGAAACATCTCCTAAAAACAATTCATCTTGAATTAGAATATCCGTTTTTTCATATTTTTTTTGGAGAAATATCTAATCAGCCCAGCAAATAATATCTTTCTTTCATTTCGGAAATATGCGAAGCACTGATGTACATGTCAAATTAAAATAACCAGCTATTGAAAATGCTGAGCATGCACATTTTCCTTCATTTTGTCATTAGATGTTGAAAAGATGAATGAAAATTGCACAAAATATAAATCCGTTCTTCGTCCTTCAAAAATATAATCCAAGATCAAAGATGTCCCACGAAATAGCAGACAAGCAGTCTCTGGTATTTTCACCCCATTGGATCCCTAGTTGATAGACCAATGGGGGAAAGATCAAAGGTTCCGACGGTCTCCCAATGGGGGTAATTTTTTTCCCAATGGGATCCCACAGTTTTCCCCGTAGGGAAACCGTCGGAAGCTTTGATTTCCCCCATTGGTCTATCAACTAGGGATCCAACGGGATGAAAATACCAGAGGTAGAGCAATTACAATGGGTTGACCGAGGAAAGCTTCGAATCAAGTTTGCGAGTTTATTTTGGCTCCATTATGAGAATAATCGATATCCGATGTTGGGATTAAAGCATGTTCAAAGTGTCCGTTGAGAAAAAGGATGAATAGAAATTGCACAAATTATAAATCTTTTTTTAGCATGTTGTCTCATTTCAGTTTGAAGAACAAGAAGAAGAAGAAGTTCAATTTGTTCTCACAAGAAGAGATATGAAGAGTCGAGTGAAATTTGGAATGTATGGTGAATTTCCGCCGTATATATTCAATGCCATTTTTGAGATGTTGGAAGATTGATAATTTAAGCAAATGTACAAATAATAAATAATAATTGTGCCTCGATAATCTGAGAATAATTCAAAAATGAAAATGATCGTAAAGTACATAGTGATGTGCTGGGAGCAAAATGAAATATAGTTGAACTCTGCATTTTTTCTAGATTTTTTTTACTGTCCCATAGATGTTTATAGGAGAGTGAAAGGTGATAGAAAACGCTTGCGTTGCTTTCGTGTTTCATCCCCCAAACAATCCACTCAAGACCACTCCAGTAGCCTCCATTTAACTTCATATAATGATGATTTAGGACCTGATAGTGGCTCAACTAATCAACAAATATCGGCACTTAAATATGCGAATATCCCTCGCATTTAACCACGTACAGACATTTCCACAATTAGTTTCATCCCCCAAAGAATCCACTCAAGACCACTCCAGTAGCGTCCATTTAACTTCATATAATGATGATTTAGGACCTGATAGTGGCTCAACTAATCAACAAATATCGGCACTTAAATATGCGAATATCCCTCGCATTTAACCACGTACAGACATTTCCACAATTATTAAGACCGCAAAAAATCGATTGGTATTGAAAGGCACTGTGACCGAATTCGTGCGTTCAGAGTACGGTAATGCTACATACGACGACAGAAATGCAGAAAGGCGACAGAAAGGCCCCGGCGTGGTGCCTGCATGTACGTTGTCCTCAACAACACCTTATTGTTAGGAACGCGGAGTACGCAACGCTACCGCAACGCTTTGGGTTCATCCACACTCTAGAAAAGGACGCAGAGTACAATCCCATTGTTTGTATTGACGCGACAATCCCATTTATCGCCATTTCACTTGATTCCATACAACTCCTATTGCAGAACTTATCACCGTAATGGTGGGGTTGATACGGCGAATCTTTCCGGAAGAGGAAACAAAGATCATACTATCAAACTCAACTTACATGGTGAACTACGCGTTGCCACCCACTTTTTCAAATGTATGTTTAGTGAAAAAATACTAAAATTATACTTTTATAATCTTTTTTTGTTAAGATGTAGCCCGTTCCATAAAGTTCGTGAGAGTGTAAAATACGGACAATATTCTTCAGGACCTTCTTTCGAATCTTCCCGATGACAACCTGCTCCACATCTGTTCATATTTAAACTTGTGAGTTTATTTTTTAATAAATGGAGAATGTATAATTTGTATTATTTCATTCATAGAACGCATTATTCCTTATTCAGCACTGATTTGGATGCGCTAAAATGCGTAAGTCAGAAGATTCAAAATTTCGCTGAATATCAAACGCGAAAGAATGAGAAGATCACAGCGGCGCAATTAGTAATTGAACAGGTAAACAGTACACAGAGAATGAATACACTCTGATAGGACACCCAGTGTATGATACACTCAATATTGAGTGTATTCGCGCGTCGAGAGAGCGTGGGAAAACGAGAGATTTGTAAGTGTATCATACACTTGGTGTCCTATCTCAGTGTAGGATACACTCAATAGTAAGTGTATTCATTCTGGGTGTAATTGATCAATAATTTAATCCAAGGTAATAACAACTAAATTGAGCTTACATTAATCGCGTGGCCACTATCACCGTGAAAAATACGAATAACTAAACACTTTGGAAAACGCAGTGTGGAAAAAATACCCACTGTTGTTGCGAAAAAAATAAGGAAGAAGATGATTGTAACCCACCAATACAGGGGTCAGGGCGAGAGCGTAAGAAAGTGGGGAGAGCGCCCCTCCCACCTTCACACACTATCTCGCTCGAACCCCTTTCTGGATGAATTAGAGAACCGTCAAATCACATGAGAACATTTGAAGGACTCTCGGGGACACATATTTCATCTCACCCAACGTTCTGATGACATTCCCAACTATCTCTACAGTATCATGAAGCCGGCGATTTGTCGAAAGTCCGGGGCGAAATATATGCATGAAATAAGGGAGACATACAATGGTCTCGACATCGCCTCTTATTTAAATGTTAGTTATACTGTAGATTTTTATTAAAAAGTGTGTTTTATTTTATGATTGAACAACAGGGAGAGTTGGGCAAAAATCAATTCATTAGATGAACAGATTCGGGCGATAGCTCATCGTCGATCAGGATGTCACGCGAAAAGAATTGTGCATAATTAACTATATGACGCCGTTTGCGTTAGGATCAAGGGTCGGGAACAGGTCAAAAATCGAATTCGCTGAAAACATGGTCCTAGGGGTAACTTTCGATGCTGAACACGCTGGCGTCATCGATTTCGCAATAGGACGCTGTTGGGCGCAGGTATGGCGCCGTGCACTTTGGGCGGAAAACGCGTTTTTTCGATAATAACTTCTCAGAAACTCGTCAAAATGGCGGGAAAACTAAACGTTAGAAACAGAATTTCGCGCTCTATCAAATGTCGCTAATGCCACACCATGAAGATTTTTCGTTATGGAGAAAAAGTCGATTTTTGACTCAAGCCCTATCGCGGCCGATCCGGGTACGAGTTTATAGAACACATTTTTCTGATCATTTTGGTGTACAGCATGAGGTAGTTGACCCCGTGGAAAGTTGTTTTATAAGCATTAACAAGAATTTCACGCGCGCGGAACGCGTGTACACACGCGGCATCCGCATGGTCGATGTGGTAGTGGTCTAGAACTTCAATCCGAAGGTCACTGGTTCGATTCCCATCGGCTGCCAAAGTTTTTTGCCGAATTGTTTTTCATCGAATTTTTACCCCCTGCCAATATTGGCGCATTTTCAGAAATCTCAAAAAAGTGTTTTTTTCAATGAAAAAAAATTCGGCAAAAAACGTTGGCAACCGATGGGAATCGAACCAGTGACCTTCGGATTGGAGTTCTAGACTACTACCACATCGACCATGCGGATGCCGCGTGTGTACACGCGTTCCGCGCGAATGAAATTCTTGTTAATGCTTATGAAACAACTTTCCACGGGGTCAACTACCTCATGCTATGCACCAAAATGATCAGAAAAATGTGCTCTATAAACTCGTACCCGGATCGGCCGCGATAGGGCTGGAGTCAAAAATCGACTTTTTCTTCGTAACGAAAAATCTTCATGGTGTGGCATTGGCGCCATTTGATAGAGCGCGAAATTCTGATCTAAATTTTTAGTTTTCCTGCCATTTTGACGAGTTTCTGAGAAGTTGTAATCGAAAGACGCGTTTTCCGCCCAAAGGGCGCGGCGCCATACCGGCGTCCAACGGCGTCCTATTGCGAAATTGATGACGCCAGCATGTTCAGCATCGAAAGTTACCCCTAGGATCATATTTTCAGCGAATTCTATTTTTGGCCTGTTCCAGACCTCTGTTGAGCCCTTGTTGATCCTAACGCAAACAGCGTCATATCTCAAGAATGTTGCGCTCCTGGTAATGCTCCGATCGTTCCCGGGAACAATCGGAACATTAGAAGGAACAATAGGAACATTACAAGGAGCAGAAAATTCTTGAGATGTTTAATCCTACTCTGTCTTTCCCAGAATTTCAATATCATTTTGGCACCACGCACGCACGATTTTCCCATACCATCACTGCTATTTGCCCGACTTGAGAAACTTCTGGAGCGCTATTCTTTCGTCAGACTCCATCTGTTAAATGTGAGAAATCTACACATTCATCTACTAAAGAACTATTTTAGGTGAAAATTGATTCCACCTTTCTTCGCAATTTAGAGCGGACAGTTACGAGCGCTCTTGAGATTGCACTCGTTGGAATTGTTATGGAGAAAGAATGTGCTGAGCAGTGAGTGTGTAATTAAGGGAAAATATTATCATATCGATTTTCAGATTTACTCAATTCGTTTTCAAGATGAGGCCAAATTTGTTAGTTGTGAAAAATTCAACTTTGCACTCCAGCGATATCTTCGAACAGAAATTCATAGAGGGGCTTGTAATTGATGATAAAGAAACGGAATATTTTCTCAATGTAAAGGACAATCAGGAGTCTGGAGAAGTATGTATCAGACACATCTGTATGGCGTATAAATTTGACGATTATTACAGACCGCACGATTCTGGCCAACAAAATCTATAATCAAAAGTCTTTGTCGCTTCGAAACTTTCAATCTCTGCGCAATGGCAATTCCCTCAGATTGGTTATGCGAACTACTAACAGTATGTTCTTTTTTTCCAAAAAAAATATACAACTCTAAAAATAAGACTGTAGAAAAACATTTGATATCTAATTAACAATTTTAAAAAAAGCACAGTGTTATTTTTTCTCATTTTTTAAAACAAAATTCAGGCTCGTTTATCGTTGATGCGTGAGGGAATTCTAAGATTTAGTCTTTTTGGATCAATCCAAACAGATGAATTTTATTCAATGATAAATGAAGAAGTAAGTTTATCTTTCTATATTATCGTAAAAGGAATCCGAAAACAATATACTTTCGTTGTGTGTGCGTTCTTTTAATATTCGAGTTTCAGTTTGAAGAACTAGATGATGAGGAGTATCCATTTGTTCTCACCAGAAGGGATATCAAAAGTAGAGTGAGATTCGGAGTGAACGATGAAAGTCCCCCGTATACATTCAATGCCATATTTGAGATGCTGGAAGACTAATAATTATATCACATGTAGAATCGTGACGAATGACGAACCCGTTTACCGCACGAATTTCACATTTTGTATGACTTCTAATATCATTAGAAATCGGGTTTATACCCAATTTCATGCGCACTGCGTACCGACTTCGGCAACGCGCATAAACATAATATATAAAGAAATAATATATTCGCTCTTCTCGAGATCATTATTCTCATTCCGGCATGCATAATCAATTACGCTCTCCGTGTAATATTAATGTTTATAAATTCGCGATTCTTCCCTTCAATGTCTCAGATCGTTCTTAGTTGTCCTCTCACCGTCCACATCTCACTGTAGTTTCCACTATTCCTCCCACTTCGGATCTGAGATCACCCAGTCCGGGAAAGATGGTTTTACGAAAAACAACTTGTGTTAAACCTGGATTTTCCGTGGCACTCGCGATTTGCTACACGTTTTGAGAGCAATATGAATATTTATCATTAAACGTGGAATGATATAACCATTCAGTTCATAATCAGTTCGTGATTCGTTCTGAGTTGTCCTCTCTCCATTGTCCATATTTCACTGTGCGTTCTCAGAGATTCGTCCTTTCCCAACTCGATTTTGATCGATGCTTCACCTCGGAAAACGCGAATTATGGACGTCGTTGGGCCGTCGAGGCAACCTGAATTGTAATAAATTTGCATACAATGCTTACCAGGACATTTTTGGCCGACTTTCCACATAAGACGAATACTAGATAAAACCACTGTCAAGCCTTGGTCCCGTTAAGACCACCCTATTGTAGGCTTATGTAATGTAGGCATCTGCTCACCGAAAGCAACATGGTTCCACACGAGTAGTGGCGCTAAATCAGGCGCAGTAAGGTCCATGAGAGCTGTAGCGGAGGAGTTAGTAAAGATGAGGTGGTCGGGGCAACCAATGGGGAATCCACAATTACGGACGCACGCGCCTGTTTCCTTCGAGTTCTTTGAAGTGTGAGCGGAGTTGACATTGGCCTGAGTGGAAATATGAATACTGGATGTCTGAATTGTCTTATAAAACAAATTCTGACAATATTAAAATTTGATACTCGAAGTTACTCGGGAAACACCAGTGAGTTGCTATTCTTCTTTTTGCATTTTTGTGAACCCGCGTGTTTCTAATAAATCGGGAAAAGCCCTCTGACCCGTGCACACTATCTCGGATTTGTTCACATTCTGGAGGTTGGCCAGGTCTGTAGACTGAAGCAAGGGCCCTTACCTGGCCGATTTATTCGAACGAGAGGGAGACGTTGCTCATAGTAGTGATGACATGAGTGAATACTCCGCATTCCGGACCTGTCGAGTTAAGTAACTTTGATATTTTCTCATGAAAAGTTACGTATTTTTATCATTTGAAAAAATTCCTCCACTACTAGGAAATTGAAATGTCTGTCTGTTGGTATGTTTTTTTTTCCTTCCGCGTGACGGACATTTTTTTTCGTTTTTTCGCTATAAATCGCTTTAAACTCAAGCAATCTTCTCAGATCCTTTTGCATATGATAACCCATCAGAAAACATTTCAAAATTTATTTACAAAAAATCGATAATTCCATGGCCAAGTCGGTAGCGAGCTCGAATTCAAATCCGAGGGTCGCAGGTTCGATCCCCGCCGGTGCATAGTCTTTTGCCGCATTTTTTGCAAGTGTCAAATGTGGCCCAAACCCATTTCTGAGTGACGAGATTCACATTTAAGCATCTTTTGCAGATTTTTGAAGTGAAATATCGATTGATTTCACTTGATTTCACGCGATTTCATGAAATTTTCGCACATTTCGTTCCAAATCATTCCTCATGCCGGCAAACTTCGCAGGAAGGGGTTTGAAACGAGAGAGCAAGGGGAATCGAGAGGTACTCTCTCACTTTGTCACACTCTCTCTCCCCTGACCCCTTTCTGGAGGCTCTGAATCATGTATCGGGAAGCTTTATAAATCGCTTGAAAATCGCTCTATCTTCTCGGATCCTTTTGCATACCACAACAGACCAAAATCCCATTCAAATTTTACAAAATTTAATTGACTAAATCCATAGCCGAGTGGGTTACGCGCTTGACTTTCAATCCGAGACCCCCAGGTTCGAACCCCGCCGCGGGCAAAACGTTTGCCGCACTATTCGCAAGTGTCAGATGCCCTTCTAGCACGTTCTTCAGTAACGTGAAACACGTTTTCACCTGTTTTGCCGAGTTTTAACATGGAAAATCGAAAATTTCGAAAAGTTTCCAATTGGTTCACAGAGCGTGGGGGATCACAGGAAATGTGTTTTGCGATGTCGGAAACGTGTCGGAACGTGTTCTAACGCGTTTTACCGTGAAAAATCGAAAATTTCGAAAAGTTTCCACATGATTCAGAGAGCGTAGGGGATCACAGGAAAAGTGATTTATGTTGTCGGAAACGTCCTGCGTTTCCGTTAAGAAAGGCTCGTGAGGCTGAGAGTGATCGAAAAAAGTTGCCACGGAGCCACGAAGTGGCGAAGTGGCAACTTTTTTCGATCGCTCTCAGCCTCACGAGCCTTTTGCAACGGAATAAGCCAGTACTCTTTCTAGAGATTAACATTCCCCAACATACTAAACTCCCCCTGGACCGTACTTGGAGCCGGCTTCCGAGTCCTCCTCCCTGGACCGAACCTCAAGCAAGCTACCGAGTTCCCCCTGAACCGTACCTAAAGAAGGCTACCGAGGTCCCCCTGGACCGAATCTGGAACAGGCTACCGAGCTCCCCTTGGACCGAACCTGGAGCAGGCTACTGAGCTGCCCCTGGACCGAAACTGAACTAGGCTTCCGAACTCCCCCTGGACCGAACCTGGAGCCAGCTACCGATCTCCCCCTGGACCGAACATTTACCCAGAACTGTGCATAGAGCGTAGTGTACGCATAGAGCGTAGTGTACGCATAGAGCGTAGTGTATTTAACCTCAACACATCCCGGCTAGTTTTTTTAGAATATCGTTGTTTTTTTCTGTTTTTCGATAAATTTTTAAAAATCATTGTACATTCATACACCTGTCTGTTGCAGTTCCATTTGCCGTTGTTGTCGGTCACTGTTCCATTGTAGAGCACTCGAGAACATCCAGTTTGAAAGACCGGCGGGGACGGATCCTGGGTGTTCTAACGATTAAACAGTGCGCTTATACGAAGGACTCGATGATCTAACATCATGTTAAAGCGAGAGGCAGCAAGGTGTCCTTATACATTACTATACACACCCAGAATGAATATACTTACTATTGAGTATATTCTATACTAAGATGAGACACCGAGTATATGATATACTCAATATTGAGTATATTCTCTCGTTTTCGCACGCTCTCTCGACGCGCGAATATACTCAATATTGAGTATATCATATACTCGGTGTCTCATCTTAGTATATTCATTCTCTGTGCATTATGCTCACCGTGAGAGCACCGCACTTGAGTGCACACACATTGCGTTCCGCGCCTTCCATGGCGAAAGCCGAAGCGATGAAGAGGGTCTGCAAATGCGATTTAGATTTAAAAAAATCGATAATTAAAAAAAATGTTTTGAGAGTACTCACCACTAGAAGAAGAGAGCGCATTGGTAAGATGTATTTTGCCCGTCAAAGCGCGCTTTTTAATCGGAATGAATCTGAAATTCACTTCGTTTGTGACTTTAAGGGAACTTCCATGATGAACTTTTGAGATGATCAGCAAATGACTTCATTTTATTGTTCTTCAGTGAACTAGGCTTAGTTTAACTATTTCTATGTTATTCCCAGAATTAAAAAAACTCCCATAGATAGCAAACCCAATACAGCCTGATGAGTCTGAGTTTTAAAACAATAATTTCATTTGGGGTATGAATGTAGTCGCTGAATATTTTTGTCAGAAAAGGTGTATTTAAGAAATACCTGGTGATTCCACACTCCACACGCCACATAAGAACGCAAGCGATCTCGTTCAACTTTAGTTTGCGAGAGGAAGTGACTACTTAAAGAGGAAGAAATCGATCGATTGCTTATATTATTTCAGCAGCGATTTGGAGGAGCACGATTTTGTGTTTGTAATGCTTTAAATACTGAACATTCTCCTATTGGTAAACTTTTTCCCTTGCTAACAAAGTTCAAGTAAAACCATTACAATCCTTTGTAATGTTTCACTATGCAACTTCGACATGTATCCCTCGTAGAATGCCGGTGCTTTATCTCTCTGGTGTCTCGTATTCACTACACGGGAATACGAGATGGTGTCGTGGTAAACAGTAGATGATCATTAGAGTGAGATTCAAGGCAGAAACTAGAAAGGGAAACGCGGATATCTCATCAACAAGCGACCGAGATGGAGAGAAAATACATATCGTCTCTTACACAACTGTAAACCATACTACCACCGTTGCCTGGAGACAGTGCTAGTCTCTAGTTTGTATTCTGTGTTCTCTCTCTCATTAGCAATGGTATAAATACAATCTTTCTTCCGGAATTCACCAACTTCCCTTACCCTGGATGCGTTATTTTCTGTTAAGAGAGCACGCAGAATCGCGAGAGATAGCGAGAAATGATCTCCCAAATTTCCATGCTCTCTTAGCAGGAGACAATCTCCAACGAAAGGGGAGTTGGAGACTTAACTCTTAGAGCATCCACATTATTCCTATTGCCTTTTAAAGAAGGCATACCACGAATGATTGAAACCTTTTATTTTCCCCGATGTTCGAGGTTTATCAGTAGTTGGTGAAACACAAATGCCACGCGCGTTTCCCTCGCACACCCTCCTCGTTTCCCCTTATCTCTCTGCCTTTCTCTGACTTCTTCTCCACAAAATGACAACTCCCACCGCGAAAAGATTGCAAGCTCAATGTGATATACTGTAAGAATTCTGGTCGTTTTGGACAGTTTATTAGACATAACTTTCTTCCAACTAAAAATTGAAACAAAAAAAATTAATTGGAACGATTTTGAAGGCTCTCATCGGGTAATCGATCCCCATTGCCCCACAGTGGGAACTCAGTCGACCAGATGTTTTTCCCTCAATTCAAATTCGCTTTTTGTATTGCCAATCTCTTTCAATTTCAGGTGGGAAGAAGATATATTGAAAAAAACATGCCCAATCTCATCGGTCTCAACACGAAGGCGCTCACAAAAGGTATTTGTATTGTTTATAAACTATCTGCGACAAATCTGTGACAAATTTAGTGGCACGAACGCTGATTTCGGTGATATACATAGCGTACCTATGATTAGGAGCCGAAAAATGAATTACCCAAACATCTAAAGCGAGCGATGTCTTAAAATTTACTTCATCTCAGGTGACCCCGAACCGGCTCCTCTTGCACCGGGCCGAGCCCGACTGTACAGCATGCGATTCTGCCCGTTTGCTGAGCGAGCACTGCTTTATGCCGCAGCTAAGGATATTGAGTTAGTGGAATACTCTTTTTTGCAATTTCACAAAAACTCGTCCGAAATATTTTAAAAATTCCGCTGACAAAAATAAGGAAAGCGGGAAAGAGTGTCAACAAGAAAGATGATGTACATAATGAGAGTAATACACCAGTAGTCCTTTGCATAATTTATTTTAAAGTTATTTTGAACAAAACTAATTTCTTAACTGTAATACGTTTTGCTTCAATTACTTACATTAAGTAACTTCGTCATTACACAAACAGATTAGATACTACTTTGCCAGTTTATATAACTGAGAAAAAACTGTTTGTAGAGTGGAAATTGTGAACATCGACATCTACAACAAGCCAGAGTGGTACCTCAAGAAGAACCCGCTGGGCAAGGTGCCCACGTTTGAGAAAGACGGAGAGGTGCGTGATCATTAATTAATTAATTCATTCATTCATTCATCTTTTCGTTCAATATTTTTACACGAAATTTTATGCGAGATTCCACTCTCCAGAATGGAGTCAGCAATGTTGTAGAGAAAATTAAGGAGCCATTAATGAGCACCATTTCGAGTTGCAAAACAAACACCGACTGGACGACGTCGACGGACATCCGTCTCTTGACCACCATTCTCATTTATAGTTCTTGTACACGAATGAATGAGTGAATGAATTGGGAGCCTACAATTTCCTTTTTCACAAAATTACAAACTTAAATTCAGATCGTATACGACTCCGCAGTGGTTCTCGAGTATCTGGACGGCATCTATCCCGATTCCGCCATTCTCCCCACCGATCCCTATCTACGCGCACAATCACGCATGCTAATCGAGAGAACCGCGCCCGTGAGTGTGCTCAGGTTCATGGTATTACCGAAAATAGGCCGTGCTTCTTCAAACTGTGGAAAGCGCAAAACTAAAAATAACCTTTCGGGAAAAAGTAATGTCCTAAAAATCTTGACAATGGAGTTGTCCCTGCAAGAAGAATAACCAAAAAAAATGGAGAAAATATTTTTAAAACATTTTTTATATATAATATGCAGTTGGCCTCCTCTTTCTTCGGTCTCTTCATTATTCACAGCGAGAAGATCGAGGGAGCGGAGAGAGAAGCGAAGATAAAAGCAGTTGAAGAAGCCATCGATAGCATTGAGAAGCTGATTACAGAGCCGTTCTTTGGAGGTAGGAATTCATTAATTGACGACTATCTGCAAACTTTCCAAAGAAAGGAGTTCTCTCTCACTATTTTACCTTTTGTCGCCATTAACTTTGAATATTTCCGTGCGGCACCCTGAGGCCACTCTGCTAAAAATGCGCAAACTCTCGCATTTCCTCACGTCTCTCCCTCCGGATCTAGCACACTTTCTCACCTCCTGTAGAATGGTTGTCTCAAGCCCCCCTTTCTGACTGTTTTAATCCACCGGAATCCACCAGTAATAGATTTCAGGCATAGAGCCTTTTTTCGAGATCAAACATAGCAGACAATAACATTTCTTTCAGGCAATTCAGCTGGTTTCGTTGACTATCTCATTCTTCCCTTCTTCGAGAGAGTCGCTCACATCTCTCCCCTCCTCTCCATTCCCTCTCCCTTTCCCTCATCCGATCGATGGCCTGGTCTCTCCTCTTGGTTCGGTCGTTGTTGCGCCCTTCCTGCAGCAGTTGCAGCAATGCAACCGGCTGCATACCATCAGGGATTCATCAAGACATTCGTCATTGGAAAGAGCGCGGATTGTGATTTTGGGATTTGAGAAACGAAGCGATACCGTGTTTCACGTTGCAAATAACTTATGAAAGTGATTGGCGTCTTTTCGAAAGAATATTGTCTCGATCAGAATTACTTTTCCAGAAATACAACTTTTTAGCATTAGTAATATCTTTATTATCGCTGTTCTCACGAAATAAAAAAAATGAACGTCAATGTTATTCTTCATCTTTGTAGATTTCGAGACAGCGGTACCAATTAGTTTCCTGCGAGCGCATCCAATCGTATTCGCAGCATAACAGAGTGAGATCATGAAATGTCGGGAGTGTGGGGGTCGCTCATACAGACAAACTGATTTTATTACCGGGTTTTGAGAAAAGCCGAGCCGCTCTGGTATGACCCGCAACATGCAAAAAATACGAGATAGCATCAATCTAAAATTGTCATGCAAAATATATTTTGTTTGAATAATTCCACGCAATACAAAATATCACTGACTCATACTCAAGTAATTGGCGATTTTCTTTCCTCCCGCAAATGTAAAACTCAATTCGTAGGTTGGATGAGTACATATGAGTTTTACATCACACTGTTTTATGCACTCCAGCCGGGATGCAGCTACGTGTCGCGTTGGGCCGGAATTGATTGTCTAATGGATATGAATAAAGTATAAAAACAAGATATGATCATGCTGCATGAAGAATGATATAAACCGTGATGGCTCGTATTCCGAGTGCTTGTATCATCCTAAATGTCGTAACAGCTCTCCACTGAAGTGTCCAGCATGCGCACAATACATCTTGCTTTTTTATCTAGACGAGGGAGTCGAAAGAGAGATCGAGTATGGATCTGAAATTGAACGAACGGTAACAGAAACCACTATACGAGGACAGTTTTTTTTCATTAGCGTAAGAGTGAGTTCAAAATTAAAAAAAATAAAATTTTTGAAATACGCATTTATTGTTGTCATTACACAATGTATCAGTGTAAAATAGTTAAATATCTCGATTATCCGAAGTTGAAAAGAGGGCAAGGGAGGGGATTGTCAAGCCGAAAGGAACTGCAAATCTACCGCTAGGCCACTTCCTCCAATCACACGCTCAAACGCGATTTCCAGTATTGGAACTAGGGTGTCCGGAACAAGTCCGGGAACTAACTGAGGGTGCGCCAAAAAGCGCACAGAGATATGCAAAATGGAATATGCAAATATAGTAAACACGGCACGCTGATTCAGATTCTGCAGTAATACCGATGGTGCTTGACCAATATTTTCGAGAAAAAGAAGAAAATGTCAATCAGAATTTTGTTTTTGAAGAATATCTCTGAAACCAGTGAAGATCGGTGATGGTGATAATTGAAGAAAATGTAGATCATGCTTTGAGGAGAAGATTGGAAAGACGATGTTGTAAAAATATTTTGAATTGACTAAGATACAGCCCTCCAAAGAGGTAGATCAAAAAAAATCGATAATATGCAAATTTCGAAAAAGAAGATCATAAAAACAATTTCTTTATTTTATATGGATACATACTTCAACTTACTTAGGAATCGGAGACAAAAAAAATATGTTTTGCTGCAGATCGTTCGAATTTTCCTACACTTTCTCATAAGATCTGTGGTATGCATGTAAACTTCCGATATTTCCAGATCAATCAAAATTATTGTTCGTGAAAAAACTCTAATCAATGTACAGCAGTATATTAATTGGGAGAAAAATTCGTGAAGATCTAAACTGACTGCAACTTGGATTCATGATAAAAAGGGAATGTTTACGAATAATAGGGTTGTCAATACAATACCAATACCAATAGTATTGAGCCCTCTCTCTCCTCTTTCTTAGTGACAGCCGGCTCTTCAATAGTATTGAGAGTGGGAGGAGAGAGAGGTCAACCTCAATAGTATTGAAAATCTCAATTGTATTGAATTCAATAGTGGTTCAATACTAACACCAAAACAAGAAAATATTGAGATTTTGCAATCTGATTCTCATCGTGTTAATTATCTTACCTTTCAAGTGTTGCCTGACTCTATTGATTCAATTAATATAGTAAATAATATGTTTTTGTTAATGAACTATAAATGTGTTATATTGCAATTTTAGTCTTCTTTCGGTGGTAATTAATTATTTGTGAGCTTACAATACTTCTAAAAGTGAAAATTGTCTCACTACTTGCTATCAGTAGTTGCGCGAATGTCAATAGTATTGAGAATTTCAATAGTATTGAAAGGACGCGCTCTCTCTCAATACTATTGAGGTTGACATCTCTCTCTCCCCTCACTCTCAATACTATTGAAGAGAGAGGAAAGGAGTGCGTGAGAGGCTCAATACTATTGGTATTGAATTTGCAACCCTAACGAATAAGTGTGACGGAGTATCAAACTAGAAGGGGATTGATTGGATGAAATACCAGAATGGTCTTTTCCATTCGTGTATTGACGCTTCTGAAACAGAATTTGTATCATATTAAATGAGATCTTATAAGACGGGAGGAGTGAACAACAATTCGCACACAAAATTATTCATTGATCATACAATTGGCATTCAATTCTTATGTTTCTACTACTCAATATAAACATAATGCTAGTGATATATATATATATATTTATGCGATCACAAGGAAACGCGGTGATCCACTCATTTCATATGCAAATGTTGTCACTCTCCGGACATTCGTTCCAGAACCTCACGAGACGTTGGCCTCTCTTCACTTCCGACTTTTGTCATGAGATTGATCAGTTCTCTCTGAATGAAATATGAAACAATTGAGAGGGAAACGAAAAATGTGATGCGTTAAATGAAATATAAACTTTTATTTGTTTTGTTCTCACCGTTTCGTTATCATGAATCACGACAAAATCATTCGCCAATCCATTTCGGTAATTATCGAAAGCCTGAAATAATTACATGATAAAAACTCTCATCTTTTTGAATAAAATCTTTCCGCAAAATATAATATTTTAAAGACATCCAATATACTCCAGCTTACTTTTCTCCTAACATCCTTGGTCATTTGCGAGCTCATTTCGACATAGATTAGACCGAGAGCGAAAACGTCCACTTTTGACGTGTAACTCCAGTAGCTCTGTAAATAATGGTTATCATACATATACGTGAGAGACATGTACTTTACAGAAAAATGTCTCTTATTTATATTTCTCTCATGAACGATGAATAATTGCGTTAAAAACCTGCTCAGGACTCTTGTACAGCGGTGTACCAACAATCGTTCGAGTTTCTGATATTTCCTGCCCTTCGATTGTATTGATTGCAATTTCTGCTGCTATTCCAAGATCGCATACTCGAATGTCACCTTTTTCGTTGAATAAAATGTTGCTGGGCTGGAAGAACCATAGATTACTTTGTAGAACATCGATATCCGCATTATATTCGCGTTTTTTAACCTCGATCAAATTTCGGTTTTTAAAAACACCGCAAAGGATATTGCATACAAAATACGATATTGGTAAATAATACCTTGAGATCTCTATGTATTATTCCCTTTCCGTGAATATATGCCACAGCTTCCACGAGTTGTTTGAAAACAACTCTCATTTTGAGAGGATCACGAGTTTCGTACGGCGTTTCTCTCAGAAAATCTTCTAGTGAATGAATACACAACTGAAAATGGTTTGCATAGAGCAAGTTATAACAAAAATGTGAGCACCTCCATTTGTATATATAGGAAAATGCTGTGATCTTGGAAGGGAACCTGCAATGAAGTTAGCTTTTAAAAAAGTTATAATGAGAGTATTTTCACCTCATAGTACGTCTTGAATTTTTTTTTATCGGAAATAAAAATATTTAATTCACCTGTTTGAATATCTATATTTTTATTAAAAATTATAAACACTAAACGAATAAATGCAGCGATATTTTAGTTTGGTCTACATATCGTACACTCGATTTTCAGTCGACCAGAGCCACTTGAGTCACTTGAGCGGCTCAATCGCTTCAAATCGATTTGCGCCCTGAAGGAGGCGTTTTCGCAATTAATTTTTCTTTTCATTATTTATTATTCGTGATGGGCTACACGTTGAAAAAAATAAGTAAGCAAAATGATGCATTTTGAATAAATTCGGCCCTTTCCTGGAGTGTCGCCCCTGGCGCCCCTCTTACTACGATATATGGCATGATGTATCGCAAACTGATGGCTGGGAGGTATAATACTTGCTACAATCAATAATACTTGCTACATGTAGTAATACTTACCGTAATCCTCGTTCATTAAACCGATGCGTTATATCGATTACGATTACGGTATATTTTGCATCGTCAGCGACGTGTACCAATTACTGATATTATAAAATTATATTTAAATTCCGGACGAGGAACTTTTGCACGCATAATTTCCACGTCCACACTCGGGATACCGCGAATTTATAATATTAATTTTTGGAAGCTACGCTACGTTCAGAGCACATAATGCGCCACCTCTAATACACGCTATTATGCGTAATTCTAGTTCTGCAAAAATAATCACATGACAGCGAGTGTGAAACTGAAGGCAAACCTTCTCAAAACGATGAATCCCGGTGAGTACAAGAATGTAGGTTACGGTAGCTTCGCGCGCAGACCTGATAAATATATCGATTTGAATGCTTGCAACATTAATATATTCTCGTTTATTAGGCACCATCGTTGTATGATAAAGTGCTAGTTTTTTTGTTCAAGTAATGTTTCCATTGTGTGAACACCATGGCATAAATAGAACATTGCACTTACGAATAACATTTACTTGTCAGATGCATCATAACCTGGTCAGCGTAATATTTCTATTCATTTGCTCAAATAAGAATAATACTCACCTGGACAAGGCTGTGAAGTACTCCTTCCCGCCGTTGAACACAATTGGTCTTCCTGAATACACTATATTATTCGAGAAGAGATATCGGAAGAGGGGAGGGGGGAGAGCAGCTTGAGCTCTTCAGTACAATAACCAATAGTTTTCGGGTTTGGCCGACCGAGACATCAATCAAAAAGATGTTTCGGCCGCTCATTTAGCTGCGTCAGCGGTTTCGGCCACTCACTATGAGGTTTGTAGACCGCTGACAACATAAATAAAGAGAACGAACCTTTGATTTGGAAAAAAGGCTATAACTCCCCTCTCCCGACACCACTAACGGTGTTGCGGGAGCCCGTCCTCCCTTCACGTCCCTCCTAGTGGCTTCAGCTTAATCGTATATCCGTTGTTCACGCCATTGTGGTCGATACTTGCGCCAGCGTGCTCGTAATAAGTCGTTCTGGAGAAATCGTAAAGAATGAGACACACATAGCGAATACAAGTCGAGAAAACAACGATATCGAGCTAGTTAACCGAAGCCATTCTTTCTAGGGATCAATAAAGCAGCTATCAATACATGTTATCACGTTCAGAAAGTCGAATTGTCAAGAATACTTCTCAATAACTAGTGTGAAACGAGAAGAAGTCTGAACTTCGATTTTGTTTCGAGCTAAATAGGTCAAAACCGCCATCTTTTCGTGATGACTCAAGGATGAGCGTGTAGTACAAGGTATGGAGCACGTTTACAACAAGAAAATATAAAGAAAATAGATAAACTGCAAACGGGAGTGACACCGGGAGCACACGTATCGCGCACCTCGCGTCGATCTGCCTCGGATACCGTATACCTCCCAGCCATCAGTTTGCGATACATCATGCCATATATCGTAGTAAGAGGGGCGCCAGGGGCGACACTCCAGGAAAGGGCCGAATTTATTCAAAATGCATCATTTTGCTTGCTTATTTTTTTCAACGTGTAGCCCATCACGAATAATAAATAATGAAAAGAAAAATTAATTGCAAAAACGCCTCCTTCAGGGCGCAAATTGATTTGAAGCGATTGAGCCGCTCAAGTGACTCAAGTGGCTCTTGGTCGACTGAAAATCGAGTGTACGATACATAGTCGTCACATATCTTCATTTATGTGGTGTTAGTTTTCGGAAAAAGGAAATGGAAAAAGGCCGACATTTCAATTCCCGCAATTTCTAATCTCACTTCTTCGTGGAACAATCGACTCAAAACTTTCAATATAACATTTTGCTACCCTTTTACACCTACAAACGAAGTTTTGCGTCGATTGCTCCACGGAGAACTGAGATAATAAATTGCGCGAATTCAAATCTTGGCCTTCCATTTCCTTTTTCCGAAAACTAACATCCCATTAGGAACATTTTATTCGCGTAGATAATACCTTTGGCGGTTTTTCGGTCCACGAGCCGTAATATCGAACAATGTTCGGATGGCTCAATTTAGCCATGGCCCGAACTTCTTTGAGTTTTTTTTGGACGGAATATTCGCTTGATCTGAAAATAAAAACAACTTTCATTCTTGGAATTTAAATGCTTTGATGTAGCACAATCACATGAATATCCCAACTCCATAATAAGCACTCACTTATGCGGAATCGCGATTCGTTTTACAGCATATTTGCACTCATCAAGAAGATTTTCCGCTTCAACGACGCATCCAAACGCCCCTCGTCCAAGTTCTTTGATTGGTTTGAATTCTTCCGCGAATCAAAAAAAAGTAATTTTTGAGATGTGAAATATTATATTATTAGACAAACTAACCTGGAGATAAAGTCAGGTTTGGGATCAGCAGGTACGGGTTCGATTCCTTTTGATTGAGGTAGTTTGGAATTGGTGATTGTAACCTGGAGGGAAATATACTATTTTTTTGGTTAGCTTGTAATTAAAATAGTAACTAAATGATATTACGTAGCACCATATCGCATTTTGTACCTCCTCAAATCTCTTTTCTTCTTCTCCTCTCCTTCTCTTCTCTTCTTCTTCCCTCCTTTTCTTCTCATGACCTCTTTCCACATCAGCCCTCGCGATATTTTTTAGAGCTTCCTGAGAATATTCCTATTTTAGATATCAATTTGATGAAGGGATAAAGTAATCGCAAGATCTCCAGCAACGGGAGACAAATATAGATACTATTGCCAACAATTCGAACAGTCGGCGAGAACAATACTTATAATATTTCGCTATTATGATTATTGATTTACTCGTGCGCTTTTTTATCACAAGAATAAAACTCGCCGGGAATTTCGCCTTGCACATCTGATACGTGAATCTTCCGGTCTCTCTTGCAATCGTTGTTCGTAGCACACTAATTTCTCCTCTGTGCACACCAACGATTTGGTAACAGTTCGTTGAATTATCCACAGTTCTTCTACAACAATGCAAATATATCACTGAATCATCCACGCGTTGCATGACACTTCGGTTGTTTACTCATAATTTTTATTTCTATTCTTACAACAGATCATCAATACGCGGTAAGATTTAAAACTCCATTTAACTCACGGAAATTTTATCGAGAGAGTCTTCATTGTAGTTGTGTCAATTACTAATAACCTCGAAGACGATCCCGAAAGGCAGACATATACGAACGGAGAATCGTCGTTAGCAATACTGCTCCGACTACGGAGGCCCGCGAACCGAGGTTTCCGGATGAGATATAGCACATTCAATAGAGCTCCATTCTATTATAAGAGATTTCAATTTTTAGTGGCTTTCCCTGAAGGAGCTTCGAGCTATTGAGGTCCAAAGTAGGGTAAATTTTTGCAGTGAATCAACGTGCGATGTGAGGACGCGCCTATCTAATGCATCAAGCTCTCTCGTTTCCATCCAACGTAGTGGTATCGTGCATGTCTCCTAATTATCCATTGATTGAATATCTCACTCGAAGCACTCCATATTTGAATATTCACTAGGGAGGCCCGCGAACTCGCACCGAGCTCAACGAGATTAGAAGAGATTTCAATTTTTTTTTGTTTTCCCTGAAGGAGCTTCGAGTTATTGAGATCCAAAGTTTGGTAAATTTTTGCATAGAAACAACGTGCGATGTGAGGACGCGCCTATCTAATGCATCAAGCTCAATCTTTTTCATCTCCATCCGGCGTAGTGGTATCGTGCTTGTCTCACAATCTTTTGGTCCTGGGCTCGATTCCCTACAGTGCACTTATTTTTTTGCTCTTTTTCCAAGGTGATTTCAAATCTCATTTCACGACAATACTATCTTTCAATTTGCATGCATGATGCACACGTTTTTTGGAGCAAGAAATTTTTTTGAATGCGTATTTCTGCGAAAGAGTTATGCTGCGCAAAAATCAGGGGGCGCAAAGTGCAAGAAAAAAATTGGGGGTGCAAAAATCAAGGGGTGCAAACAAAAAATTTGAATTCCCGCAATTATCGATTTTTGCTTATATCTCGGCTCCCGGTGAACCTAGCGGTACAAAATTTCGTTTGCAAGTTCGAAATGTGTAAATTAATTTACATCCGAAGTTTTTTACCCCTAGCTCTCCAACGGGAGCCGAGATATAAGCAAAAATTGATAATTGCGGGAATTCAAATTTTTCGTTTTCACCCCCCCTCGAGATTTTTGCACCTTGGTGCAATTGCACCCATGATTTTTGAGCAGCATTATTTTCCATGTTATACATTCTACTTTTACTCTTCCTGGCTGAAAATAGATCAACCTAGACAGATTGTTGCTCGTGATACTGCTATACGAAAAAGATCAAAGAACATGATGAGATGAAAACCTTCCCTAACAGCGCTTTTTATAGCAATGATACGTGGAATTTTGAAGGTAGATCAATAGGTGGAGGTAGATAAAGAGCGACTATCTGTCTAGGTTGATCTATTTTCAACCAGGAAGAGCAAAAGTGGAAGTTAGAGCACGAAAAATAAAGTGGGAGTTAGAACACGTCTTTAGCAGAAATACGCATTCACGAAAAATATCTTGCTCCAAAAATACATGTCCATCATGCATGAAGGATAGTACCAAATCGAACCCAGAACCAGAAGATTGTTACTTTGCATAACAACGCTTCTTATTTTCTTATTTGTTTTGCCCACAAATAATTCATTTACAGATCTCTACTCGATCTCTCGACCTGAGCTAAAACTCCCTCGTCTCTACAAATACGCAAAGAGTTTTATTGCTTTCATGTCGACCTCGTTCAGGAAGTCTGTACCAATTTGTCTGATTGACAAGTCGCATGAAACATAACAAATCAAAACCCATTGCCAGCTGATCATAAGAACCTCCGAAGGACTTTTATTTATCTCGCCCATGGAATATTATTTAGAACTGTTTTATCACCCCCAACTCTTCCGGAAGAGTTGGCCGATTTCTCCCCCTCTTCATTGCAAATTTCCATTTCCATAATCACAATGGGAAGGTCTTCCTTTCACTCTTCCTTCGCCATCCCTAAACACGAGTCGTATCGTTGGGTGGTTTATCGGAATAAGGATAGATTCATAAAAATTAGTTGATTCTCGTCGTCAACATTAAAGAATTGCAAAGTTGACCATTGTTGCACTATTCGGGAAGCATCGGCAACGATTAAAGTCTTCCAGGAGAGTAATGATGGAATGTTGAATGGGAGAGGTACATTGAGTCCTTTCCGGCACTTGAAAAAGCCGCTAGCTATCGAACGATGAATAAGCGTCTTGTTAGAACTTTACATGTTCGATATTCGAAGTCGGCATGAAAACAATTCAATTCCTTTCGTGTAGACGACAAAGTAGGATCGGCAAAGAGATCGAGTAGAGATCTGCGATTAAACAATTTGTGAGTAAACCCGAACTAAACAATAAGAAGCGATACAATTGAGAAGAAGGAAAAGGAGGAATGAGGGAGTCACAGTGCAGCGTATCTAATGAATGAATGAAGCAGAGTGCGAGATTCGGAAGAGTCGTAAAGGAGAGTGAGAGAGGGGGGAAGAGGGGATAGAGAGACTGGGGAGAGAGACTGGGAAGAGTAGACGTAGCCCGTATCCAGGAAACGTATGATCTCATACTCTTCTGCTCCTACTATACGACTGAGATGTCGTTACGAAGTAATACTGCGGTATTTGAACAACTATTCTTCCACTGGAAATTCTTTATCCGAAAATATACTCATACACAAAATAAGTGTTAATTCTTGTGGTCAGCTCAACACCGAAACTTGGATCAATGAACAGTATTGTTCAACTATTCGGGCGCACTTCGGCAGTGGTTGTTGTCGACTCGTTTGTTAGAAGGTGATGGCAGGCTGCATGGTCGACAACGAATAACCAAGTCTTCCTGGAGATTACACGATCAGCTGGCCATGGATTGACCGGTTAGGACGATTGGATTGAGATAGAACACGTAATTTCAGATGCTTTGTAGAAGAGGTTGGCATGAAAACAATATAACTCCTAGAGTATTTTGGCGAGGGAATCTTAGTGTAGGACGAGTGATCGAGTAGAGATCTGCAATGTAAAATGATTTGCGTGTAAAAGAAAACTGGAAAATAAAACGGGATACGACTGGCACGAAGGAAAAAGAGCGAATGAAAGGAGTCTCAATGAGAAGAGATGGAGAATGGGGAGCCCGTCCTGTAACTAGGAAACGCATTCTCGTGTCTTTCTCCTGTTCCTGCTATACGATTTCCCATTGTTGGCTTTTTTGTTTTATGAAGTAATGCATATTTCGCAGCAGCGACATACCTACGCCATATCCAGCATCGGGTTCTTTCTGGTTTTCTCAATAGAGTAGAGCAAAGTGAGAGGTTCACGATAGATCGAGGAAAACAATTGAAAGATGGGAGCAACAGACATAACTCGTAACAAGATTACGAATTTCCTATCTTCTTCCGGTCCCGTCTATCACAACGTTCTGGTGCCTCAAGGAATGCAAGGCAAACGAGCAACGATGGTCTTTCCCGAATTGGGAAAAGGCGCCCAAGAGCCGCTGTTCGGCGCCTTTTCCCAATTAGGGAAACACACTACGTGGCCGCTTCACAGACAATCCGAACATTGTGCTATTTGATCGGCTATTTTTTTGTTATCGCGAATATTCGCAGTCAAGTCCACCGGTAGGTTATTTACGAAGACTACGTATTCCCTGCTGCTTTTGGGGTACGCTACATTGCGTAATCAAGGTGCTACCAAGTTTATCGCCACTTGAGGGGAAACTATTGTGAGACTTGAGCATCCTTTCGTGAAAATACTTTATCGGAATATGTATTATAAATCCATAAAAATTAGTTGATATTCGTCGTTAGCTCCAAACAGAAATGGATTGTGCCGTTGACCATTGTTGAACTATTCGGGATGCATCGGCAATTAGTCGAATTATTACGCGAGAGTAATTTTTGAAGATTGCATGACAGATATAAAGCGAAGTCCTTCCGGCGCTTGATCGTTTGGCTGACTATAGGACGATGAAAATGCGACCTGTTCGATCTTTAAATGTTCCTTACTCGGGGTCAAGAGATCGGGTAGAGATCTGCAATTAAACAATTATAAATAAAGCTGAACTGAACAATAAGAAGCGATACGATTGAGAAGAAGGAAAAGAAGTGAATGAATTAGTCCCAATGAGAAGAGAGGAAGAAGAAGAATAGATAGGAGGAACAGTCATAGCCCGTAACCTGGAAACGAATCCTCCTGTCTTCCTCCCGTTCCTACTATACGATTCACCATTTCAGGCCTTTTCGTTTCTGATGAAGACTTTTTTAAAAAACTGAATATAAACAAATGAATTGAAGATGAGTTAAGGTTTTCTATAGTCGATACCGACACTAAGGAGTTTTACGGCCAAGTTTTTTTTTAAATCAACGATACGAGAAGCGCCTCCTGGCACTTTTCTGAATTGATTAGAGAGTAAAAAATGTATTGTTACTTTCCACGATCATTCGATGATAAGCAATTGAAAGAACATCGTGTTCTTAAGTGTTCAAGAAGTGGAAAAGTTTGTGCGCACTACAGGAAAACAATCTTCAAAACTAATATTTATATTATAATCATTCACAAAAATATTACTCAATGATTTGACAAATTGAGATCAGTACATGATATGTGTGAAACGTCCGTGGTCGTGGAAATATTCGAGGCACGTTTTGTGCAGGCATTCCTTGACATCTTCCAGCAGGTCGCAAGCGATCAGACTGTGTAATGGTATGCAGAGAGAGTGGATGAAACCCTTCTAGACATGTTGCCATTGTCCACGTCAGATAAATCTTTGCGTGAAATTCGAAGTGAGGAGTGTTGCATCATTCGAGATCGAGTACAGATTTGTAATTGAACAATTTGAGGTAAAGGCAAATACGAAAAATGACACACAGAAAAAAATCTGTCATTTCTCATTCTGTCACTTTTTTGACAGAATGATTCTGTCGATCGATTCTGTCATATATGACAGATGTGTCTGTCGTTCTGATAGATTAATCTGTCGGTGGGAGTGTTTTTGAAAATCGACAGAATCAATCTGTCACTCTGATCAGATTTCCTCCTGATATATCGGTGCCTACTGATTTGAATGAGTGGATCGATGCTAATTGAGATTGTCTCTTCTCATTCCCTACTCTCTAGCTCGCATTGTTCCAAATTTCAGAGGGTCACTGAGTTCTGAATAATCTCTTCTGAGAACTTTCGAGACATAGCAGTTCGGGTATACCGAACGCCCATGTCAACCAAGTATTCATTCATTCATTGTTTATTCCGTCAGAATCATGTGCAAGAATTATAACTGTGAATGGGGGCAAGAGACGGATGTCCGTCGACGTCGTCGAATCGGTCGAAAGTATGATTGATATGCGATGCGATATATAGAATAGTAAACACATAATAGAGTAGACAAGGACGGGCCATTTCGGTTCCCACAAGGACGGGCCATTTCGATTTGAGTTACTGTAGCCGTAGCCAGGAGTACTGTAATTGAGATGCGGTATGCCCCTCACTATCAGGCAATAACTTTATGGGCGAATCCCAAGATTCCATAACCCCCCCCCCTTCCTTCATGGGTAAAAGAGCCTAGCGACGCAAGTCCTTGGCGTGGATGTCGGCAAGTCAGGGTCGAAAACTGTGTAGGGGTTGAGTACGCCTATTGGTAAGTTACCTGCAGTAAGTCAATTACCATACTACTCTGAATACTCTGAGATATACATGCTACAATAATATCGAGGGTCTTGCTGTGAAAACTTTAGTCCCATCTAGGCAGTCAATTAGCTCAATTTCGTATTTTCCGATTACTATAGGATTGATTACGGTAGCTTCGATTCATCAGTCTGAGTAGGGTGAATATCCTACGGTAGGAAATTAGGGGGTTGGGGGAGCATAACGACCAGTCCGGGCATAAGTGTACAGAGAAAATGATGCGAATTTCGGCACCTTGCCGAATAATTCGGCAAGCCTAAATTTTCGGCGTTGCCGAAAAATGAGAATGAATACCGCCCCAGATCTGTAATTGAACAATTTGAGGTAAAGGCAAATACGAAAAAAAGAGAAGCCCGCTGATTGAGAAAAATAGATGCAAGAGAGCAAATGAAGGAGTCTCAATGCCACTTTTCCAGGGAAGAAGTCATGAGACGAGAGGGTAAAATGGAAAGAGTAGGCATGACCCGTAACCTGGAAACGTATCCTCTTGTCTTCCTCTTTTTTTTCTTCTAAACGACTCCCTATTTCTTGCCTTTTTCGTTGTCGAAAGAGTGAAATCAAAGTTTCGCGGTAGCACAAAGCAATGACCAGCACAAAACTAGCAGTTGTCTGATTTTATGAGAGGTGAACATGTAATTGAACGATGTATCAAGGAAAACAATTAAAAGAACAACGTATTCAACAGTTTGAGCAAAAGTAAAACGTTTTTCTGAGTCATTTCCATGTGTTACAGTCTCACCTTCACAAAAAAATGATTTTTCAGTGAGTTCTCAACAAAACAACAATTGGATGTCGCGTCAAATTCAACATAATAACAGATCGGAATTACCGGTTACATGAGAGCTAATTATCGTCTCTGTGCCTGATAACGCATTCATTGAATTAGTAGAGTGGTGCCTTGCCAATACTCGCGTGATTGTAATAGATCGCAGAGGGGACGAGATACAGTGACATGGTCGATAAGTGCGCACCCAAGAGAGTGGGATAATACGGATGACTTCTGAGAGGGTCGTTGTGTGTTGCATCGAGATGTATTTCATCGAGGGGAGAGTGCAAATCGAGAGACCGAGTAGAGATCTGCGAGAGTATCTGTATTGAGGTCAACACCTATGTGAATAAGAGGAAACAAAGTGGCTATATTAAGAAGAAGGAAAACGAGCGACTGAAGGAGTCCCAATGCCACACTTGAAATGAACGATTCGAGAGAAGAGAGGGGAATGGATGAAGCAGGCAAAGCTCGTTACCTAGAAACGTATCCTCTTGTCGTTCTCTCGTCCCTTCTGTACGATTTCATGCGCAAGAATCCCGGGCACTGATACTTGTGAGAAGACTATCTACAGCTAGGTGACTCCTTACACTGCCAAGCTCAACGGCCAGAATCATTTCTTTCTGATTGAATGAGAAAAGCACATTGAGTGGTTGTTTTTGTATGTATCGAGGAAAAAAAGGAAAAAAAAACATCCGCCTTCATAAACAATGATTTATCATTGTGCTGTCCACAATACAATTTGATATCGTGACCAGCTTAATTCTGGAATTGCTCTCGTTGACCACTGTAAGCGAAATATTCAAATACGGGTTCCAGGTTTGGAATCCTTCTGAAGTCGTTGGTCAGTGAAAGATCGCAGATGAGGCGAAGTGCAGCAACTTTCTTGGGGAATATTCACATTCTGCCGGCTAATGGACTGTGTAATGACGACGATTGGTGTCGAGGTCAGCACTCGAAACTCATTGCTTTTTTTCGTTTTTTCCCCTTGCGAGGAAGGCTTATCGTAGCTCGAGAGATCGGGTAGAGATCTGATAATTGAATGATTTTTGGGTGAAATTTGATACGAAAATGGAAGAAAACGAATGAAAAGAAGGGAGAGAAATGAATGAAGGAGTCTCAATGAGATGAGAGGGAGAATGGGAAGAGGAGGCACGTGACCAGGAAACGTATTCTCTTGTCTTCCTCCTGTTCCTTCTATACGATTCCCTATTGATGACATTTTTTCAATAGAGAATCTGATGATCGTTAAGACTGATTCTGGTGACAAACGACAAACGCCATATCCAGCATCTGAATGTTATCAGTAGAGAAGAGCAAACTGAGAGGTTCACGGAAGAAAACAATTGAATTATAAAACACAAGCAAAAAACGAGTCGTTGTGGCCAGCCGAACACGGAAAAGGGTTGCGGCATCGGTTATTGTGAGGACATTCGGGGCGCGATTGGTCTTGAATACAGAACACGAATTGTATCGTTGGGTGGTGATCAAATGTTGAATGTACGAGATGATGGGACTGCCTTCGGTGTTTGCATGATTAGTTGACCATGGACGTTAACGTGGCTACCAATTCGGCATCAACATATTCTCCTGATGAGGACGGCATAGAAAAGAATGTAACTCCGTGAGTATTTTGTAGAGACAAAGAAGTATTAGCGTAGTCCGTGAGATCGAGTAGAGATCTACAATAGAACAACTTTAGGGGAAAACAAAGAGGGAAATAAGAAGCGATACTACTTGCAGGACGGAAAAAGAGCGAATAATGGAGTCTCAATGAGACGAGAGGGAGAATGGGAAGAGAAGGCAAAGTCCGTAACCAGGAAACGAATCCTCCTGTCTTCCTCCTGTTCCTACTACTCAGTGCTTCTGGGGTATAGCTACTGTAGGCAGGGGTCATAGCTACTTCAGCTAGAAGACATAAATCAGGTAGGAAGTAGCTAGGAGGCAGCGCTACTTCAGCTCTATATAGCTGAAGTAGCTATGCCCCAGAAACACTGAGTATACGATTTGCTATTGCTGGCTTTTTCGTTGTCGTTAGATATTGACATGATCGTTACGAGGTATCACTCATTTTTAAACATATCCACCATCGAAATCAGTCGGGTTTCCTCAGTACAGTAAAGGAAACTGAGATTTGCATGTTCAAGATAGATCGAGGAAAACAATTTAAGGACGGTGGGGCAGACACAACTCGCAACTGAAAAATGAATTCCAATCTTTTTCCAGTCCCTTCTATACGATTGTCTATTTTGTACGCGAGGGGTCTTTTCGAAGCAATATTGTACAAGTTGAACAACTATTCATGCGTTTCCTCCACAAATAGTTTATCAGACACTGCACACACTCAAAAACGAGTTGATTCTCGTCTCGTGCTTTGTTGAAAACAGCAAAACGTGAAGACGTAGAAAGCCAGGGGCTTAGGTAGCCGATCAGAAAATTCTAGGGCTGTTTCACTTCCTCCAATGAAAGTTCAATGACCACTATCAGTACCTCTATTATTGCATGAGATAATAAGTGCAAATTCAAAGGTAACTTTTAATGCCGAATCGAGGCGAATGAAAGAGCAGCATATTATGTGTTCAAGAGCTCTCGATCTACTCTACGAATGAGGCGTTGCGCACCTTGTTCTGACAACATTTAGTAGATCAAAAATTGTCTGAAAGCCTCATGAATAGGTGTTTAGAAGACTTCCAATTCACCGACACAGCTGCGCAAGTCTCAGTATAGATGCAATAGCATGCTGAACAAAAAAAATTAAAATTTTATTAATTCGCAGAATTGTTATTTGATTTTAAAGATATTTGCAAAATCAGCAAAAAATTTTGCAAACGGATGGATTTGAACCAGCGACCTTCTATTTATAAAGACTATGCTCAACCGCCTGAGCCATGGGGGAACACGGGTAAGGAGTGCTCTTTCACTCTCAAAATCAGTCAGGATTTAGAGATGTAGATTAGCTCCGCCCACTTCTCTCTTTCACCACTTTCTGTCAAATGACGCGCATGGTTTTTGAGGCGTAGCGCGGCTCAGAGTCAAGATATCGACAAACGGCAAAAAGTATGATGTTATTGAGACCTTAGCGGTTCATTTGACCACATTTTCTTTCAATTAGCATGAAATTGGAAGATCACGTAGCGGCCCCTAGTTAGATATTATGAAAGCGCTCACTAAAAGAAACATTTTTCATGTTATGGCCAAGTTCGTAACTTATCTGTGAAAAAAGCTATAATTTTTTGAACGAATAATTTTAAAAAATATATATCACTTCGTTTTCGTCCGCACTTTTAAATGTGTCCATTCGATTGCGCGTGAAAAATTAGCCCCCTGCGCAAGAAAATTGCAAGATTCATTTTCTGGGCCTTGATCAAATCATTCGATGAACATACATTGTTGCTCAAAATCGTTGTGATTTTCAACAAAATAATTTATTATGAAAGTATACAAAACTCGCACAGCGAAATATTTCGCAGACTCACTACACTACATAAACTGAAGAAATTAAAATTAACTCCAATCAATTTGGATGAAATAATTTTTGACCTCAAACCATGAACCCCGGGTCATGGTCAAAACCCGAAAAAAATATTTTTCGTTTTTTCTCTCTTCCGTTTGACATCTAATACCAAAACGTGGTATATATTTTTTATATATGAGAAATAATTATGCAGAATACTCAAAACTGGAAATCTGTCGAAAAATATTTTCTTGAAATTTCACCATGACCCGGGGTTCATGGTTTGAGGTCAAAAAGGTCAAAAAGGTCAAACGGGACCAAACAAAAAGGTCAAACGCAGGAGGTCAAAAATTATTTCATCCAAAGTGATTGGAGTTAATTTTAATTTCTTCAGTTTATGTAGTGTAGTGAGTCTGCGAAATATTTCGCTGTGCGAGTTTTGTATACTTTCATAATAAATTATTTTGTTGAAAATCACAGCGATTTTGAGCAACAATGTATGTTCATCGAATGATTTGATCAAGGCCCAGAAAATGAATCTTGCAATTTTCTTGCGCAGGGGGCTAATTTTTCACGCGCAATCGAATGGACACATTTAAAAGTGCGGACGAAAACGAAGTGATATATATTTTTTTAAAATTATTTGTTCAAAAAATTATAGCTTTTTCACAGATAAGTTACGAACTTGGCCATAACGTGAAAAATGTTTCTTTTAGTGAGCGCTTTCATAATATATAACTATGTAAAAGGTTTGGTTGCGTTTAGCCAAAGTTGAAAATTTCAGTTTTGGACATGTCATGAAACATATCTCAGCCGGGTTTGATCTACAAAACTTCTCATGTCCATTTTCGGTCTCTACACACTAAGTTTACCTTAGGAGCATGTTTTCAGCATAGGTTAGCTTTTCCTTGTGCGGCCTCTATAGTGAGAATCTCAATCGACTCAGATATTCACTCATATTTTCTCCTTTCCATTGGACAATGTCGCATTCTTCCTCGGAGTGTTACGATAGGACCGCAGTGGACGAGATACAGCTCCGCTCTACAGGTGTATGTCGTATTAGAGAAAATCCTTGTGCCGTGAGCACTCGAGGCAGTCGACGTCAAATCTGCATCTCTGGTTTTCGCCCACCAGTAGTAGTACCAGTGGCTCTCTCACATTCCCATACTCTCTCGTTTTCCACTAGTTGCTCACCTATAGGGTAGACTACTAGTGGAAAGTGAGAGAGCGTGGGAAATTGAGAGAGCCACTGGTACTACTACTGGTGGGCGAAAACCAGAGATGGTAGTCAGAGCAGTACCCTATTGATGTTGTAAACGTTCATGTAAGAATATACCTTGTGTGTTTCTTCGGAGTGAGGAAGACTGTGCATAGAGATCGTGTAGGGATCTGGAATTGTATGCTTTGTGGGTAAAAGGTTACTAGAATGAGTGAATAAGAAGTAGACGATTGAGAAGAAGGAAAGGAAGTGAATACGGGGTCCCAATGAGAAGAGAGGAAGAAGGAGAAGGACAGCAGGCATTGTCCGTATCCAGGAAACGAATCCTCCTGTTTCTTCCGATCCCTTCTGTACGATTTCCTATGGATATTTTTCGTTATTGTGCGATAAGGAAATAATTACCGTGATAACGATAATTACAATATCAATGCGAGTCACGGTGAAATGAGGTTCAGAAATGAACAAATACAGAGTGAAATCATCGTTTCGAGGTAATACTATAAAATTCCACGGTTATTAATGTGAAAAATATTGTATCAGTTACTGCACATGCACACAACATAAGAGTTTATTCTTACGGACAATTCAACACAGAATCAAGCCCTGAGGTCGAATACGGCATTGACACATTCCTGTAGGACTAGACAAGAGGGCCCTTTGCTGAGGTAGTGAATGGTAGGCTGCGTGATCGACATAGTATGGCGGTATCCTCTCAGCGCTCGAACTATCAGCTGATCTTTAACTTGGAAGATTCGACCTCTTCGGTCTTGTTATTCTCTTCTCCCGGTGAGGTCGGCATGAATGCAAAAATCCTTGCGCATTTCATAGAGACGAGAGAGTCTTAGCCCAGGTTGAGAGATCGAGTAGAGATCTGTAATTTACCGATTTATGGTAAAGCTAATATAAAATAGAATAGGGCGAAAGAAAAGTACAGCAATAGCGAATGAAGGAGTCTCAATGAAAGAAATGAATCCAAGAGAAGAGAGGGATGGGAGGAGCAGTCTCAGACCGTAACCTGGAAACGAATCCTCTTGTCCCCCTGTTCCTTCTATACGTTTTCCCATTTTCCGATATCCTTGAATTATAGATTCATGGTAATGTTGAGCAATGATATTGATATTACATTCGTCGCTACAGCAAATGCTTTATCAGAAACTGCATACACACAGATCATAAGTAAAGGGACACACAGAGATTCTCGTGGCCAGCTCAACACAGGAAAGGATGCGTCAAAGTTGCATTAATTGTTCATTATCTCATTAAAACTTTTAACTTTGGTTAACTATTCGTGGAGCGATTCGGAATTATCTTCGTTGCGAATCGATGATGACAACTTGTGCTGATCAGCTCTTGTTAGGTGGTGATGGAAGGCTCGATGATTTCAATAATGAGAAAACATATCTGAGTCCGATCGATAGGTCGAGAGATCGAGTAGGGATCTGTAGTGGAATTATTTTTTGAGTAAAAGTAAAGAGAGAAATATGGCGCGAGACGATTGAAAAAAAGGAAAGGGAGCGAATGGAGAAGAGAGGGAGGGAGGGCGGGCGGGAGAGACAGGGAAAGAGAGAGAGAAAGAAAGAAAGAGAGAGAGGGAGAGAGAGAGAGAGAGAATGGAAAGAGCTGCAATATCCCGTAACCAGGAAACGAATCGTCCTATCCCTCGTCTCGTTCCTTTTGTGATTTATTTGTGGGTACACTTGTTTGTGGACTTCGGTAGGTGGACGAATGAGCTTTTACGTACGAAAAACTTTTTAAATATTTTTTTAATATAAGGATATGAGGTAGTGTAGATTGAGAGATTTAGGGATCTGCAGCAGTTTTTAAAACTATTTATTGGTTCAAGAAAAAAACAAAAAAAGGAAGCATGCCAGTCGAGAAGACGGAAAATGAGCGAAGAAAGGTGCATCAATTTGAAGAGAGGTAGAATGGGAGAAGAGTAGCCATATCCCGTAACCAAGAGACGAATCCTTTTGACTTCCTCCCGTTCCTTCTATACGATTTATTTTTGCAGGCTCATTCGTTGTTGTTGGAAAATGCGTTACGAGGTATTACTCATTCCGAAACATATCAAGATCTCCAGATATCACGATCAGATATGTCTGGTTTCCTCACTAGAAGAACTGAACTGAGAAATGAATGTTCGCGATAGATCGAGGAAAAAAATTGAAAAAGATGGAGGATCAGGCACAACTCCAGATAACGAATTACCCCGTCTTCCTCCGGTCCATTATATTTGATTGTCTTTTTTGTTATCGCTTCAATTTCCGAAGAAATATCGTATTATTTGGAGAAAAAAAAATATTCATTCGTCTCCGCACAAAATACTTTATCAGGCAATTACACCAAATAGTTCTTGGTTCTCGTGTTTAGCTCAACACTTAAATAGGCACCGATATGCAGCTCTGTTGATCTACTAGGCCGCAATTCGACATGAGAACTGTAAAATAGCGTCCATGGGCGAGATAAAGTTAAGACGTTCCGGTGCTTGCACGATCAGCTGACTAATGCACACGTATGATGCTGACGCTGAGGAGGCGAGTTAGGAAACAATACAACTGGTCCATTTTGTAGAGGCTAGAGAGATTTAGGATTAGTCGAGAGATCGTGTAGAGATCTGTAAGTAACAATCTGTGGGGAAAATAAAACCGTAAAATAAGAAGCGAAACGGTGAGAGAAAATAAGAGAAGGAAAGAGTCTCAATGAGAAGAGATTGAGAATGGGGGGAACAGCCTTAGCCCGTAACCAGGAAACGAATCCTCTTGTCTTCTCCCTGTTCCTTCTATACGATTTCCGATTAGAGACCTTTCCGTTGATGTTAGATATCGAGATGTTCGTGCCTCGGTTCTATATTTTTCGAAGCAAGGACATACGTTGTATCCATCATCGGGCTCTTTCTAGTATCATCAGTAGATAAGAGCAAGCTGAGAGATTCATGAAAGATCGAGGAAACCAATTGAAAGGTGGGAGCAGCAAACATAACTTGTAACCAGACAACAGAATCCCCCATCTTCTTCCGGTACCTTTTATTAGATTGGATATTATCGCGAGAGTAAATAATTTCGAAGTAATATTGAACAAATTATTGATCTCCACAACAAATACTTCATAATTTGAATAATTACACAACATAAGAATTGATTTTCGTGCTGAGTACTAGACAGGTATCCGCCTTTAGTGCGTCGTAAACTTGTTATATCCGGTTTAGCATTTTAGAAGGAACGGTGTTCTTCTTGGGTGGTCAGAATACAGTGATTCTTTAAGGTCTTGATCGTGCATCCAATTGCGAAATTGGGATTCTGCATGCCCTGTAGGCGAGGTCAGCATTGACAATTTCAGTGCAGGTCGAGAGATCAAGTAGGGATCTGCAATTGCATTTTTATTCAAGGTAAATCTGCATTTGAACAATTCGTTTGAATAAAAAAAGCAGAAGATAGTCAAGAAGAAGAGAGAGGAACGAATGAAGGAGTCCCAGAAGAGAAGAGGTGGTGAATGGGAAAGACGGGCAAAGCCCGTAACCAGGAAACGAATCTTCCCTTCTTCATCCCGTCCCTGCTATACGATTCCCCTCAATTCGTGGCAATTTTTTTCATAGCTAGATATTCACTCCATTGTGAGTGAGACGATTGAGAAGAAGGGAAAGGAAGGAATGAAAGGAGTCTCTCTCTATTCACGGTTTCCAAGGAACGAGCGCTTCGTTCTCCCCCCCCCCCTCCCTCCTGTATCTCTCTCTTTCTCTCTCTCTGTATCTACTAGCTATTCGGAGAGCAATTCGAAAATGTGCTGAAAAATGTTAATGTTAAATGTCTCATCTGCCAACGGCCGCTGTCAGAACCTTTGTAGTTGCATAAATTCACAAAATACATCCCCACAAATTTTATTGAGTTTCAAACACGAAAGAGAAGTGCTGAGAATGAGTACAAATTACTATCGACATGGAAGATGCTACCAACCAATTACGTACAATTGTCAAAGCGACACAGAGCAGGGAGAATTTTAAAAAAAATGCGTTTATGCATTACTTTTACCAATCAATTTTGGTTTAGTTACGGAGATTATAAAAAGCGGTCAATTTCCCTGTTATGCGGGTAGTTGTTTAGTTTTGCAATAAATTATATCGTTTGAGCATCACACAGCTTCTACATGGTAATTATTTCATTATTTTTTCTTGTTTTAGAGAGGTGCGCAACTGGAGTTGTTGTAGGAACAGCAGGGAAGTGGGGATTTTCAGCTTCGACAGATGAGCTCGCCGAACATGATAACGTTTTCATTCTTATTTACACATCCTCTTCAAGAACGGGTACCAGAAATCATGAATCTTTATGAAAGGAGAAGTGCAAATTGACTGTTGATTTTTCACGATGAGAAAAAAGGAAAAAAGAGAAGAAACCGCATTTTCCGTTAAGTTTTCAAGAAGCGGTAGAAGATTACCTCGAGCGACGCATTTGTGAACTCATTAATTTCCATAAATAATGATTTATCATAAAGTTGTCCACAAAAAAGAAGGATGTTGTGTCCAGCTCAATTCTGGCTTTATTTTGGATTGTATTTGAGGATGAAATGTCCAGGGCTCGCTGCAGCAATAGACGTTCCACAAGAAGTCGTGGAAGAGTTGTGGAAGAGTTTATTCTGGACGAGATGCAGCGATATTCTTCAGGAGTTTACACAATCAGCCGGTTAATGAACTGAGAACTGATAGTCGACGTCGACATTCAATCTTTGAAAACTCCTTGCGTAAATTGTAGAGACGGAATATTGTTGAGTCTTAGAAAAATCGAGTAGAGATCTGTAATTTATCGATTTGTAGGCAAAGCTGATAACGGAAATGGAAGATAGCGAATGAGGGAGTCTCAATTCAAAGAAACGAATCCATCTAGAAGAGATGAAAAGAGAGTGAGAGAGAAAGAGAGAGAGAGAGAGAGAGAGAGAGAGAGAGAGGAGCAGGCACAGCTCGTAACCAGGAAACGTTTCCTTCTCCCTTCGTCAAGTTCCTTCTGTACAAACGACTGCTCGCTTTTTCTTTAGCTATTGCGACAACTGTTTCGAGGTATTACTTGTTCAAAAACGAACGATATATAGCATCGGGATTTATCAGTGGTATCTCCACAAGATAGAAAACGATAGTCCTGTACGATTTTAGAGGAACAGAGAGTGAATGTGAGAATCTTCGTGGCCGATTTCGTATTAAAGTGCCTCCGGCAAGTGGTGACACACGTTTTCGGTCGTTTGCTCGATCATTCCACCATAGGACTTGAATAACATCGGAAAGAAGGTTGTCACCATCGTCGGTAATTTGAATTCTTTAATCAAAACTAGGAAAGTGTTACGTAGTACGAGAGATCGAGTAGAGATCTGCAATTTAACCTTTTCTGGGTAAAATGAGTGAGAAAATATGAAGCGAGTCGATTGAGAAGAAGGAAAAAGAGCGAATCTCAATGCCAAGAAACGAATCCAACTGGAGGAGGCGAGAGAGAGAGAGAGAGAGAGAGAGAGATGGGAGGAACACTCACAGCCTGTTACTAGGAAACGTGTCCTCTTGTCTTCATTCTGTTCCTGCTATACGATTTCCTATTGCTGCCTGCATTCGTTGCATGAGAAGAAAATATCAAATTCAATGGAGTATTTATCGATAAATCGAACAAAGATCATGTTTGTGTTGAACACTCAGAGAAAAATTACTTCGTCGCATGCATGAAGTAATAAATACTTCTGTGGAAATACACTATAACCGTTTTTTTAAGTAATCAATTACTTCGATTGCTGTTTTAGCGTATTTCCACAGAAGTAATTAATTACTTCATGCATTCGACGAAGTAATTTTTCTCTGAGTGAAGAAGTCGAGACAGTCAAAATAGAGCGACATATATGTGTGGTACACATTAATCACCATAGATAATGATTTATCATTGACTGGTCTACAAAAATAGAAGGAGAGCTTCGGAACCAGCTCATCACAGGCATGTTGAAAACTTCACTTGTTTTTGAAATATACACGCCACGGCCGGCAATAAAATCTGCCATCTAATGATACCTCCTGCCGACCTGATGTCCCTGACGTCAGGCTAAATATGTCTATGTCTTCCGATCCCTTCTCCCCGAAATTCCATTTTTGCCCTGGCGAGAGATCATAATTTCGAAGTAATTGTGCATTATTTGAACGATATTTCATTCATCTCCAAAAAAAATATACATTAAATGAAGAAGCACAAGAGGTCAGCACAGAAAAATGTTCTGATGTCGAAGACAATTGACATTTCCATCTGGGCATTTTGAAGTAAAGTTGTGTGTGCCTCTGGTGAACGGTTGATGTAGATGTTCTTCAGGTGCTGGAACGATCAAATGGCCAGCAGCTTTGGTGATTCGATGATTTGGATCGGGACAAGATAGGAGAGGTTGGCATGAATACTGTACTGTTTTATAGAGAGAAGAGAGTATTTGCGTAGGTCGAGAGATCGAGTAGAGATCTGTAATTGAAAGATTTTTGAGTAACACAAAAAGGGGAATAAGAAGCGAGGCGATTGAGAAGAAGGGGAAAGCGAATGAAAAGAGTCTCAATGAGAAGAGAGGTGGGCTGGGAAGAGGAGGCACATCCCGTATCCAGGAAACGTGGCATCCTATCCTCCTCTCGCTCCTTCTATACGATTGGCTATTTGTTCGTTGTTGTCAGAGAGAGAGAGAGAGAGACCATTCCGAGGTAATATGTTTCAATTCCATCTCTCCACTACAAATGCTGTATCATTTACACAACATAAAAGTTTATTCTCGTGCTCAAAAGATAAAAAGAGAGGTCGGTTTCGCCACCACACGTTAATGGGATAGTCGGGACACCCTTGGACAGGAACCAAGTCATAATCTGTTTGATGGCGCATCTAACCATGGCACTGTTACGGTAGTATCGATCACCAGTCAGGACATCTATCAAAGATGGAACATCTACTTCAACGCTCAATGTCTATTGTCCAAGATCAGCGCTAAAATTGACCAAGAAAGCCAAGCAAGATCGATTCCTTTGACCCAGTTACCTCGAGTTCGAAGCCCTTGACCACCTCTGCTCCCGAATGATACCTCCTGCAGTCCCTTAGCCTTGATGTCAGGATAGATATGTCTATGAGGATGAAATATGAGAGAGATTATATTAGGATATCGATGACGAGGGAATTGGTTGTTTATGTGCGTGCTTCGGGAACTTCGGGATTCATAAACAAATCTTTATCATTGATCTATCCACATATGAACCGGCTATATGGGAATTATTCTTCATATCTGTGTAAGTTATAGCATTGTCCTCCTTTTCCGTTGATGCAAGGACGATGACTGGTAGGATGAACTTGAAACAGCGACATCGACACGAACCTTCCACTCTCAGAATGACGTTGGTTCGCTAAGGTTCGTGTTCCGAATGATGATCCGAAATGTCGTAACAACTCTCCAGGGAAGTGCTCAGCATGCACACGATACAACTTCTTGATTATTTTATCGGGGCGAGAATGTAGGTCGCGAGATCTTGTAGAGATCTGTAATTGAAATATTTGTAAGCAAAGGTTAGAAGCGATACGATTTGGAGAAGAGCAGAGCCCGTAACCAGGGAACGAATCCTCTTCTCTTTCTCTCGTCCCTACTATACGATTCCATGTTCTTTTTTTATTATCGTAAGGGTGAGACAAACTTTTTGAGGTACTAATATTTATGTGGTTATGAGCACACATTGTCGAGCGACATAGTAATATCAGTGCGATCTAGCATTCAGAGAACTGGATAACAGAAGTTGAAATGAGGTCAAGCGTGGGCTCAAGAAAACGACCTCAAATGGAAGCGTCAAGATCTCTTCTTCCAATGCTCAATCGCCGGCATCCGAACATATCTGATTGTCATGAGAGGATAAGGTTATGAGAAGTGAGAGGATTCATGAGAGGACATTTCTGTTTTCATGAGAGCACATTCAATGGCATTTTTTCACGATGAAACGAGGAAAACGATTGAACATAATTTTTGTGTGTGAGTTCAAGAAATGGAGAAAGAAAGCTTAGGGCAGTGTCAGTATGGCATACTAATTCATTAATCTCTTTAAAAAGATTTATCGTTAACAACAAGCTGTCCTCAAACAAATAAAGTTGAGTATCGAGGCATCCTCAGGAAAGTACTCTTCCTGTTAGTTATCGTTGTTTATAGATCCAGGTCACGACCGGTCCAGCATGATTGAAGGCCTTCGAAGAAGGAGGGAAGATCAAACGAGATGCTGCGACGTTCTTCAGGCGTTTACACGGTCTCCAATTCGAGTTGAATGGTGGAGTAACGACGGAATTGTGTACGTGGTCGACGCTGAATTCACTCTTTGGAAACAAAACCCCTTGCGCAGAAGCTAACGAAGATTTGCGTAGTACGAGAGATCCTGTAGAGATCTGCAATTACATGGTTGTTTAAGTAAAACCGAACATGAATAAACGGGGGAAAACGTCTCGATTGTGGAGACGGAAAAAGAGAGAACGAATGGGAGTCCCAGTGCCACTCTTGAAAGGAACGATTCAATAGAAGAGAGGGGGGATGGGAGGAGCAGGCATAGCCCGTAACCAGGAAACATGCCCTCCCATCTTCTTCCTGTTCCGTCTGTACGATACCCTTGAAATATCGTTTTGAGAAAATATTGAGCAATTATTCACAACAATACTTTATCAGACACTGCACACACAAAAGATGATTTGATTATCGTGTCAGCTTAACACAGGAACTCGTTCAAAGAACGTTCTTGGAATATTCGGGGAGCATTTTTGCAGGATTGTTCTTTCACGAATCGTAGAGAAGGCTGAACGAGTGAAATAGACTAATATCCATCCGGCATTCTTCATGAACATGAATTCTTATCTCGTTGTAGTAGTCCTTTCGTATTTTATCGGGGAATTGCGTATTTAGCGAGATCAAGTAGGGATCTGAAATTGAATGCGTTTATATTTAAAGTGATATAAAAAAGAGAGCAAGAAGCGAGCATAACGGAGGAGAAGGGGCGAATAGAAGAGTCCCAAGGCGACGTTTCCAAGGAACGAGTGCCTGCTCCTCTCTCTCTCCCTCTCTCTCGCTCTCTCTCTCTCTCTCTCTCTCTCTCTTTCCATCTCTCTCCTTTTCCCTCTGACCCGTAAGAGACTAATCGGGAGAGAATCGTGCAATTAGAAGAATGGGTAGGAATAAGAATACAACGTATGTATTTTACGTTGCATTTCAGTCGCCTAATAGCATCTTCATAACTTTACTCATTCTCACGATCCAAAGCGTCGATCTGTCGCTTCCACGAGTGATTGAGCTTGGACCGAGACGACTTGGCATGGAGGCCTTCTCGTGACTTGTTATGGATCACATCATTTCACAGGCCGGTCAACCTTCCAGAAATGCCTTTGGGGTGAGAGAGCGTGTGAAATCGAGAGGGACTCTCTCACTTTTGCACACTCTCTTGCTCTAGCCCTGGACTGTAGGTTTGGAATCATGTAGGATATGTATTCAATTCGTCGTGACAAATAAATTAAAATAACTTCTGTGAGATTAACGAATTAATTAATTTTCATAAATATGTATTAATCTATGGAATGTCTACAAAATAAGTTGAGTGTCGGGACCCGATCAATACAGGCAATTTTTCGAACATCAGTTGTCGTTGACGTATCTAGGCCACGGAAGGTCATGACTTGGCTACAGATGCATGATAGTAATCGAGGAAAGAGCAGCGAGACGCAGTGAAGTTCTTCAGATGCAATGTTCGATCAGCTGACAGTTGGAAAAAGATATTGAAGTGCTGTTGTGATTGTGGTCATCATTCGTGTAAGAAAATTTCTTGTTCATTTTGTCAAGCGGAGACGAAGAGATCGAGTAGAGATCTGATATTGAATAATTATTATGTGAGGAAATCTAAATTCGAAAACGCGCGTCGATTGAAAAGAGAAAGGAACGAATGAAGGAGTCAAAAATGCAAAGAAACAAGTCAATCTAGAAGAGAAGAGAGGAAGAGGAGCAGACACTGCTCGTATCCAAGGAACGAATCCTCGTATCTTCCTCCTGTTCCTTCAATACGATTCCCCAAGTCATTTTGCTTACGTATCGTAGAATATTGATACCATTGTTTCAAGGCAATCGTTGTCGTTAGATATTAACATGATCGTTACGAGGTATTATTCATTCTGAAACAACGACATAAGCCACCATCGCAAAGTGTAAACTGAGAGGTTCACGATAGGTCGAGAAAAACAATTGAAAGATGATCATGCATAAATCATAATCAAAAACGAATCCTCAACATATTCTACCTGTTCCTTCTATTAGATTGGCAATTTTTTTTATCGCGAGAAGTAATAATAATTCGAAGTAAAATGACAACATTACATCACATATTTTGTGGCGAAGAAAGATGCTTTGAGGTCGAGAGATCGAGTAGAGATGTGTACTTGAACGATTCGTGGGTAAAACTAGCGGGGTTGTATTGAGGTTAAATACACTACGCTCTATGCGTACACTACGCTCTATGCGTACACTACGCTCTATGCGTACACTACGCTCTATGCATAGTTCTGGGTGCGGGTTCGGTCCAGGGGGAGCTCGGTAGGTGGCTCCAGGTACGGTCCAGGGGGCGCCCTGTAGCCGCCTCCAGGTTCGGTACAGGGGGAGCTCGGTAGCCGGTTCCGGGCTACATTAAAGCTCGCAGTATTCTGGGGAATGTTAATCGCTACCAAGAGCACTGGCTTATTCCGGAGGAAAAGGCTCGCGAAAAAATGCGGCAAAAGGTTTGCCCGCGGCGGGGGTCGAACCTGCGTCGGTCGGATTTCTAGTCCAGCGCGTAACCCACTTGGCCATGGATTTGGTGATTTAAATTTTGTAAAATTTTAAAGCAATTCTGGTCTATTATCATATGCAAAATGTTCTGAGAAGCGTGATTTTGAAACGATTTATAGCGAAAAGACGAAATTTTTTTAGCGAAATTTTTTTAGAGATTTATAGCGAAAAGCGAAAAGCCGATCTCCGATTCCTCTTTGATCTGGACGGAGATCAGAAGAGGAAAGAGCAGGCAGAGGAGGCGGTAAGATAGATGATTTATTGATTTAAAAAAATCATTTATTGAATAATTCATTTTTTAAAAATGAAAAAAATGAAAAGAGATTATTTCCATGAAGAAAAAATATAGAAAGCTAGCTCTTTAGTCTTAGATGAGAAGGGGCCAGTGAGCGAGGAACTATAGCGGATGTGAGACTGGCCGAAAACTTGCAGAATTGTATGCGACTGTAGGAGTAGTACGAACATTTTCGCCTTTGTGATAATTATCAATACGGAAAAAATCAATTGACTATGACCTCTTTATTCCTCTGCTTCCAGATGGCTTCCTGACCCTTGTATACGATTGAGATGCAATTTGATTGTTTTATTCGCCTCAAAATTTATCAAAACTTTATCAGAAAATGTACACATACTGTATATATGGCAAAAAATATGCGGCATATTTTCAGAGAATGAATGATCAGCTGGCCACGGCACGCTGTTCTCTTGATCTTCGCATGGGAAGAGGGAGAGGTCGGTACAACTCCTTGCGGGTTTTACTGCGACGAAGGAGTCTTAGCGGTGGTCGAGAGATCGAGTAGAGATCTGTAATTGAATGATGAGTGGGCAAAATAAAACAGTGAAATAAGAACACAGTGAATTTTGAAGGAGGGGAAGGACCGAATGAAAGGAATCCCAATGGGAAGAGAGGGAGAATGGGAAGAGTAGGCACAGTCACCGTAACCAGGAAACGTATCCTCTTTTCTTCCTCCTGTTCCTCTCTACTATACGATTCCCTATTGGTATTGGGCTATTCGTTTCGAGAGATTACAATTATACTACTAAACCTCTTTTTCTGAGTCGAATGAGCTCCTTGCCAGCTCCGTGCGTTCAGTATTCAGAAAAAAAAGAGTACAAAATGTAATTTTCGTAAATTCGTGCGGTGATGAGAATCACGTATGATACACAACTCTGGAAAACCAAAAAATAAATTCTTGGCCATTTTCATTCAAACGCAAAGCAATAGCCAACAGCGGAATCTTGCTGTCTGAGTTTTTTTCATGATGATTTGAAAGAATCGTCATATAAATAAATATGTGTTAAATCGAGAAAGAAAATTTAAGTAACTTTTGAGTTGCACACGAAATCATTCGTCTTCATAAACATTGATTTATCATTGAGATGTCAAAAAAAATAGGATGTGATAGTTCCGCGAAACTCGGCACAGATATTTTCGGCTCATCAGTCGATGCTGAAAATCGAGGGAAGGCACGCATTTGTCCGTTTTCCACTCCTCCATTAATGCTTGTGGTAGTGGGAAGACCAAGCGAGATGCAGCGGCTTTCTTCTATTGGCAAGTCGGGTGATGAAAAGAGACCGCCTAATTATTACTCAAACTAGTATGGAAGAAATGATAATAGAATGGGTTCAATCTACTATCCTTTGTCAACCGATTATCGACAGATCGGTGGGTGCGCTAAATAAGGAATGAGCGCGTCGGTAATAATCGATAATAGATTCGCCAAACTATTATTTCAATCGATTATCAATCGATTATCCTCTTCTATCTATTATTTTTTCAATCGATTGACCGGTCAATCAATTATCGGTTTCAATCAATTGAAATCCACCTCTCGTCAATCGATAATCCATTATAATAGTTTGGCGGTCTCTAGCGATGAACTCGAGCGGTCGCTGACCACATCATTCCACAGGCCGGTCAACCTTCCAGAAAGGCCTTTGGAGTGAGAGAGTGTGTGAAATCGAGAGGGACTCTCTCACTTTTGCATACTCTCTCGTCCTAACCCTGGTCTGTAGGTTTGGAATCATGTGTGACGGAACGGTTTCCGTAATCGACGCGACATTGTTGCAAAACGTTTTGAATCGTTAATCGAAGCGAAGGACGCTTTATGGAGAGCGATCGTGTAGACATCTGTAATTGGACGATTTGTACATACAATTAATAAGAAAGTGGAAGAGCGAATGAAAAGAAGAGAAGAGAGCGAATGAAGCAGTCCAATGAATGAATCCATCTAGAAGAGAAGAGAGAGGATCGGATGAGTAACTAGGAAACTTCTATCCGATTCCCAATTGGTGGCAACTGTTTTGTTATCGTTAGATATTATTATTGTTATGAAGTATTGTATATTTCGAAGCAGCATCACACGTCGTATCCAGCTTGGGAACATTTGAGAGGGCATTCACGTTGGATCCACGAAATCAATTGAATAATGGGAGGCGCATACATAATATAATTCCTTATATTTTCCTTTCCGATTCCTTCTATTTGATTGGATATTCGTGAGATAAATGTTTCGAATGTATTTTGTGCAATATTAGCGATCATAACAAATACTTCAGCAGTTACTGCACAAGTAATCCACAGTTTATTCTCGTGGTTAGCTAAACAAATGAATAGGTTCTGACGTTGTACGTTGTTGAACTATTCGCGCGTATCGGCAAAAGGCATAAGTCATAAGTCATAAGGCATAAGTCCGACATAAGTCGTTGAGCCGTCAGAGAGTGCAGAGTGGGGGCAACGTGTGGCGACGTTCCTCGGGCACGTACACAATACGACAAAGTGGGTCGAGGTCAACAATCAATCTTCAATAGATTCTCTCTCGTATTTTATCGAAGCGAGGAAGACGTTGCGTAGGACGAGAGATCAAGTAGGGATCCTAATTAAATGATTTCAGGGTGAATGTAAACAGTAAAATAAGAAGCGATACGATTGAGAAGCTGGGAAAGAAGCGAATGAAGGAGTCCCATTGAGAAGAGAGGGAGAACGGGAAGGACAGGCACAGCCCGTAACTAGGAAACGCATCATCCTCTCTTCCTCCTGTTCCTACTATACGATTTCATCTTCGAGTCATTTTTCGTTGCCGCGAGAAATTTGATGTGGTGTTAGTTTTCGGAAAAAGTAAACGGAAAAAGGCCAAGATTTGAATTCCCGCAATTTCTTAACTCAGTTCTACGTGGAGCAATCGACTCAAAATTTCGTTTATAGGTGGAAAAGGGTCGAAAAATGTTATATTCGAAGTCTTGAGTCGATTGCTCCACGGAGAACTGAGATATGACATTGCGGGAATTCAAATCTTGGCCTTTTTCCGTTTCCTTTTTCCGAAAACTAACACCACATTAGTGATTTCCATCAGAATTAGGTCGTCTTCATGAGAAATGATTTATCATCGACTTCTCCACAAAAAGAAACACTTTGTTATGCACAATTCATCACTGGAACTGTTTGTAACACACTGTGGCCCTTACTTCCACAGTCGAGGTCTATGAGTATGCATAGGGGGCAGTGTGTAAAATACAACACAGGAACATCTAACGAATTCCATTACTGAGCTTCTGAGCTGAGGTAAACGTAATAATCCTAGCGTTCTTTGGCCATATCCGCATTCTCTGCTGTCGGTGCTTATCGATGGATGCAGAGTGATACTACGACGTTCTTCAAGCAATTTAGAGATGAGCCGATGATTCGTGTACCAATAAATAATCGACAGTGGTATGTAGACGAGGGAGCATTTCATATTTCATCGCGCTCTTGGAAACCGAGAGATCGAGTATGGATCTGAAATTGTATGTTTTGTTTTGGGGAAAGGTTTATCTAAATAAGCGAAAATGACGCAAAAAAAGAAGAAACGGGAGCGAATAGTGGAGTCTCAATGCCAACGAACGGACCCAGAAAAAGAGAGAGAGAGAGAGAGAGAGAGAGAGAGAGAGAGAGGAGAATGGGAAGAGCAGGCATAGCCGGTAACCTGGAAACGCAGCCTCTTGTCGTCCCCCTGTTCCTTCCTTCTATACGATTGGCGATTTACTGATATCCGTGAAATATCGTTTCGAGATAATACTGAGCAATTTCATTTAGTTTCAACATATTTTATCAGAAACTGCAAACACATATCATGAGTTGATTCTCTTGGTCAACTCAACAAAGACACTAGCACACGTGGAGTTGTTTTGTAGGGTGGCGATGGAAGTTTGCATGGTAGGCGTACAATGACGTCCTTTCAGATCTTGAACGAAGTGCTGACCACGGAATGGAATTCATGTTGTCGAACGGTAGTGTTCGCTGCGATTTGTGGATGAAGAGTGAGCATTCTTCCGGTCGTTTATTTATCGAAGCGAGAGAGGTACTGCACAGAGACCGAGTAGGAATCTGCAATCGAATGATTTGTGGAAAATATCAGCAGAAAAAGAAAAACAGAAGCGAATGAAGGAGTCCCAATATCAACGTTTCCAAGGAGCGAACAACTCTGGATAAGAAGAGAGGGAGAATGGGAAGAGTGGGCACAGCGCGTAACCAGGGAACGAATCATCTTCCCTTTCTCTCGTTCCTACTATACGATTCCCTGTGCGCCTTTTAATATCGTCAGAGTGAGAAAAACTTTTAGAGGTATCTTCCTCCAATGAAAAAACTCAATAGCCAGCATCGGAATCTTTCCACATCATTCCACAGGCCGGTCGACCTTCCAGAAAGGCCTTTGGAGTGAGAGAGTGAGTGAAATCGAGAGGGACTCTCTCACTTTTGCATACTCTCTCGTCCTAACCCTGGTCTGTAGGTTTGGAATCATGTGTTTCTGATCGCGTGTGAGGTTAAGAGCTAATTGAGCGGGGTCTTTTCACCTCTGTGTGAAATAAATAAAATAAAACATCTTTGAGAGTGCTACACGAGTTAATTCATTTATCAGGCTGGCAAGAAAGTCTTGTCCGTTTTGAGGTGTCAACTTTCAGCTTTCGGTTTTCGGCAAGTTCAAATTAAGACACCTTGTATACATGGTATGTTGTAGGAGCACTAATGATTAACAACTTTCAATGTTGGTGTTATTTGATTCTCCCTCGAATACTTAGATATAGTGAATTTCAAAGTATATGATGTAGAGACGAAATGCAACAATTAAAAAAATAGTTTTCTTTTCGTGGAGAATTTTCCGAAGAAGCTATGCTTAGAGTCACTTCTAGTGTCAACATTCCTTTTTCAAAATAATGCGAGAACTAAACGCTGCTATATTTATGTCGGAAGTTATGGCACTCCAGATATGATGCGCTCAGAAATAGTAGGGTGACGATGATTTATAATCACAGTGTCCAATGCGAAGCTATCGAGCTGTAATGGTTCGCGATATATTTACTAGCAATATGACTAACCGGCACAACGGTTCTTTCAAACAATGTAATTCCCAACTTTTTGAAACACGAAAAAAATCAAAAATTTCGAAGCTCGCTGAATTTCGGAAAAAGTCCATTTTTGGTCGCCTTAATCGATAAAGTGCTCTACCGAAGTAGGTCAAAATCAGCCAATGTCCTACTAACCAGTAATGCTAGAGGACATTTACTGCGTTATGAGCGGTCAAACGGATAGATCTGATCTTCCCTAAAATTGTAGCACTTTGTGAAAACTCATTTTCGATCTCGAATTTTGGTCCTCATACGAACGCATTGTCAAATCACTGACAATACCATCCATCTCGAAGTGAGTAATAACATTCAAACCGTCATAGATTCCCATCTAAATGAGAGGGATATCGGAATTCCAAGAATCGGGTATACGTTGAATGCACGCACTCTTGCAGACACTCACAGTTCAGAGTAAAAGTTCCATAGTTGTCAATGGGAAAGCGGTGGAGGTTAACATCGGAAGGGGGTGCGCCAAGGTGATGGATTAAGCCCGCGTCTTTTCGTCTCGGTGCTTGATACGGTATTCCGCAGGGTAAAATGGGACCGAAAGGGAGTATGTATAGACGGCGAATATCTCTCCCACATTCTTTATGCAGATGATTGTGTAATAATCTCCCATGATTCACGCCAAGTCCAAACTATGGTAAAGGAACTAGAACGGGAACTACTGAAGGTGGGATTGCAATTAAATGGCTCAAAAACTGTCGCTTTAACGACAAATCCAGTGGGCAGGCCGGTCGTAGTGGGAGGTGAGGTAGTGCAAACGGTAGACAAGGTGGTATATCTGGGGCAAGAAGTCACTCTCGGTCCCAATAGGTTTGTGGGAGAAGTTCACAGGCGGGTTAGAAGCGCGAATTGGGCATTTTACAAATACTCCGAATTCTTTCGGAAACGTGGGTCCCCCATGTCACTCAAAAAGCGCACTCTTGTATGGTTCCGAGACTTGGTACCTCTGTAAACGAGAAAAACACATTCTTTCCGTCGCTCAGCGCAAACTAGAACGCAAAATGATTGGAATTACCGTATTTGATCACGTCACAAATGAGCGGATCCGTGACATCACTAAATTGAAGGATGTAGTTAGAGAGGCAGAAAGACGGAAATGGATATGGGTAGAAAGAATCTCGAATCAAAGCCATGATCGGTGGAATCGGAAGATGCTCGATTGGACCCCAAGAGGGAAGAGGAAGCGAGGCCGACCGGCAAAGAGATGGAGAGATGATTTCGTCAACGCTGCTGGACCACAATTCGTGCAACTCGCAAAAAACGATCGCAAGCAATGGAGATCTCTCATGGCAACCCAGCTTTAACACCCAAAACCAGCTGATAAAGTTGTTCAAATGTAAAATGTAAATCGGAATTCAATTCGTTCAGAGACCTCTGAAAACTGCAAAAACTTTTTGTCTTGGTATGTCGCTCGCAACACGTACATTTGAGACATCGCTTCTGACTAGCCTGACAGGGTAGCTCGGTCTTATTTCCGTTCCTGCATTTACTAAAGGTCGCCCTTCTAGTAAATGTCTTTCACGGGCCTCTGCCTCGATCCACTCTAGAACATCATGCCAAAGAATGCGTAGAGTCGAAATCGATCCGGCCACATTTCTCCATTCCTATTTCTCGACAGAATGAACACGCAGTCGTGAAGTAATGAGCAACGAAAAGAGGAAGACTCCCTACATATAATGTTACTAGACAGGGTTAGCCAGGGGACTTGGAAAGGAAACGCGGAAGAGTTTTCTGAAATTTCAAAATCGGACAAGACTTTCTTGCCAACCCTATACATTATTTATCATTGAGTTGGCCGCAAAAATAAAAAAAGAAGTTCAGTGTCGAAGGTCCACCTCCTTCGACACCTCCTGTATCCTGTCCGAAGCCTCCTGTCTTTCTCCCCTTCCTTGTATGCGTTTCTTTATTCACGGATTTCTCTATGCTTTCAATTTGCTGTTATGATAATAACAGCAAATTGAAAGGAGTTTGTTCATGATTAATTCATTGATTCATAAACAAACAAGTTAAATTGCAATTGAAATGAAATTGAACACAAATTGAAAAAGTATCGTCTTACGTTTTATGTGCGAGCTACATGAAATCATTCTCCAAAAGCAATTATTTATCAGTGGGTTCTCCACAAATATATTTTCCAATGTGATAGTTGTGTTCGGCTCAACACAGGAACGGTCATTGACGTCGATCGTGGTTAACATATTTGGAGCGCGCTTTGACACAAAGACACGTGGTATTCGTGCAGTTGCACTATGAACGAAGTCGACGAACAGCGGAGTTCTTCAGAACAGAGAACAATCAGCTTTCACGATCATCAGACAGGGTAAAGTTGCAATGATCTTTGACCCGAAATGTCCGTTGAATTGGCTTAGTTTCAGCATTCACACAATTCTTTTGCGTAGTGTATTGAGTTGAGCGTTTCTGAGCGTAGTTCGAGAGATCGAGTAGGGATCTGCAATTGAATGAAGTGTGGGTGACAATAAACAGCAAAAGAAGAAGCGATACGATTGAGAAGAAAGAAAAGAAGCGATTGAAGAGGGATCCAATGAAGTCCTTTCCAAGGAACGAATCCATCTAGATGAGAAGAGGGGAGAATGGGAGGAGTGGGCAGAGCCCGTATCCAGGAAACGGATCCTCTTCTCTTTCTCTCGTTCCTACTATACGATTCCCTGTACAGTTTTTTGTTATCATATGAGTAAGACAAACTTTTTTTGGTCTCTTCCTCAAATAAAAAAAACTTATTGGAATCTTTCTCATCGCATGAGAGGTTAAGAGCAAATTAGGTTTTCACCACGACTAATCAAGGATAAACAATCTGTGTGTAATAGAAATGAAAAAAAACTTCTTTCAGATAATTATTCGTGTTGTTCAAGAATTAATTCATGGTTTATCATATTTGTCCACAAGAATATAATACAAATTGAGTGTCGAGGGTAGAAGGTAGCAGGAATGTGTGTTATTCTCCAATTGAATAATTTGTTGAAATGTTCCAGGAGCGCATCGCTACTTGCCTTGTTGGAGTCGTCTGGGAGGTAATGTGTCTGTCAATGTGAGCGACGTTCTTCAATTGAGTTGACGATCAGAAAGATTTTTAACTCTTTCAGATGAGTGTGATTCGATTCCATCAATGACATCAGATTAGTACTTGCTTATTTTAGAGCGGGTTTGCAGTGTGGATCGAGAGATCGAGTAAAGATCTGAAATTGTATAGTTTTTTTCGGGTAGGCGCACCGTTTATCATAGAGTTGAAACCGACAATGGACTAGAAATGTCTACGTCACTCCTTCAAAGGTGTTGCAACACCATATCACTCAATAGGGCTTTCACTCAATAGGGCTTCAACCATACATAGATGCATCAACTAAATTCCGGAAGTCAGTACGCGCAGCTCGCCGCAAACATGAGCGCGCACTCATTAGCAAACCGAATACAAAACGGTTCTTTCGTTTCGCAAGCGATAAACTAAAAGATCAATCTAGTAATATCCCTGCACTAGTAGACCCCTCTGGGGCACCCTTGATCGATGATCAGGATAAGGCGAATCTGTTAGCTAATCATTTCTCAAAGTGTTACAATCACAATCTTTATACACCCCCACATCACCCACCTCCTAGCAATAGGCCTTTCATAGATTACGTAGCATTTTCACCAATGATTATAGCGCGTATACTGCGTAAACTACCTAATCGGAATTCCACTTCCCCCGACGACAATCCCTATGTGTTTATCAAAAATACAGCAAATCAAATTAGTCGCCCACTGTCCACTTTGTTCAACTCTTTCATGCTTAAATCCGAAGTTCCCACAATCTGGCGCTCAGCTATTGTCAGACCGATATATAAAAAGAAGGGCGAAAAACAGTCTCCCGATAACTACCGACCGATCTCGTTAACGTGCGCTCTTTCGAAAGTTATGGAACGCATTGTTTGTCATGAACTTTCTAAGTTCCTCACACACAATGGTCTGCTTCCCGATCAACAGAACGGGTTCCGCACCAAAAGGTCATGTAGCACAGCTCTCTTGTCCACTTTTTCGCACTGGCATGCCTTACTAGACAAGCACCATTTCCTCACATGTGCATTCGTAGATTTCTCTAAAGCTTTCGACTCTATTCCGCTTAACCTCCTAATTCATAAATGCGAGACTACACAAATTCGCGGCTGCCTCCTTCGCTGGATACAAGCTTTTCTCTCTAATCGCACACAAATGGTTATTGTTGGTGACTCCAAATCGCATGCTTTCCAAACGATCAGTGGTGTCCCTCAAGGCTCCTGTCTCGGACCGCTTTTATTTTCCATTTATATAGCCGATGTAGTCGACATTCTTCCAACAGGAAGTTTTTGCACCATGTATGCGGACGACCTCAAAATTTACACAGTAGACAACCCCATTTTGCTCCAACTCGCGATAGACAACCTCGTCGACTGGAGTACCCGCTGGGGGCTAACCCTATCACCTACCAAAACAGTTATCATGCACCTTGGCACGAACCACCCCTCTTGCACCCATTCAGCACTCGGAATCGATCTACCCATCAAACTTCACATCAAGGACTTGGGGATTACTTACGATAACAAACTGAGTTTTACGAAGCATTTCGAAAATATTATAGGTAAAGCATCCGCACGTTGCTCTTTCATACATCGATCGTTCATCTCTAAAAGCCCGGCATTATACTCCAAATTGTTCTGCACTTATGTCCGACCACTACTCGAGTTTTGTTGTGACTTATGGAACCCTTGCACGATAACTAACATTTATCGCCTTGAGAATGTTTTACACAGATTCACTCGAATCGTCTTCCGCAGATGTGACCTGCCCGCAACATCTTACCACAACAGACTGGTGGCGCTCAAGATTCCTTCCCTTTGTGACCGACGAACTCGTATAGATCTTCTTGTATCATATAAGATTATTTTCGGATATTACGATATTACCCCCAGATCAATATTTAATTTCTCTAATCGTATTGGTAACTCTAGAGGTCATAGGCTTAAAATTTGTCCATTTACTTGTAACACCGTCAGGTTTAATCGTTTCTTTTCAAATAGAATAGTTCATCATTGGAATCGTCTAGATGATGATATTGTAAGCAATAGTAGTATCAATGTTTTCTCGAACTACATCAAACACATTAATTTACAATCTTTGCGTTAGATACATATCTACCTCATCAAATGTTATCTCTTTTTCTCAGCTTTTCTGAGAACACCTTCTTTGTCACTATATGTGACATCGTATCTCATGTATGCCGTTACTTTCACTTTGTCTCAAATTTATATTACAATTTGCTATGTAAATTGCATGATAAACATTATTATTATTATTACTAAGCCAGGATCGAGTTCTTTCTGATTTCATCAATACAGAAGAGAAATTCAAATTTGACTTCGCGATTAATCGAAGAGTTCTATTGAGAGAGTGCTTATTAATCCGTGTGTTCAATATATGAGGCCGGTTTCCTAAGAGTTGGACAATGGTGTACAGGGGTCCGGATAGCGATTTTCCAGAAATTTTACAACAAATGTTTTCGAGGGTGCTGATCATCATGGTATACTTCATTTTGCATGAAATCAACTGGTTGTCTCAGGCTAGAATCATGCAATATATAGTTTTTCGCGATTTTCTTTGGAGCTCATTGTTCGATTCCCTCCAAACTTGGTCAAATCCACAATCACCCTATGACGTCATGGAATTGTTTTCACATGCGTATCTTCGTTTGGTCATGCGATATTTTACTTCATAAATTCAACAAAAATGAGAATATTGAGACTAGGTTCAAAAGATGGAGCTCGTCGAGACGATCATTTTCGTTACCACACTTAAAAAATTCTAAATGTGCGTACACTTCGGACCTGATATACAGCAGAACGTTGACAGCATGTGAATTAATATATGTGTAATGTACACGATTTTCGATGAAACAAAATAAATGTATGATTAATCCGATCTCAATTACTGATTATATATGCGGGCTAACAGAAAAATTTATTTCTTTCCCTCTTATGTTCGGACAGCCCTTAGTCCCTTTTCCTTCCATTCTCATTTCTCAATACTATTGAAGGGCTGGCTGAAAATAAGACTCAATAGTGTTGGTATTGAATTGGCAATCCTATCGTTCATATTTTACATTTTCATTCATTTGAACCACTCTAGTTATGATTAATTGCTGCGAGTACTAACAACGACAAAAGTGTAAAATAATTTATCTACGCTTTAGGCTCCACACAATTTGAGATTTAGCAAGAAAAAATCAATAATAGTGGGAAATCAAGGAAATGAACTAATAATCATAACAATAATAATAATGATTACAATATAAATAATAATCGGCAAAAGACAGTTCTACAGGCTCAATTTGTACACTGGCCTTGCACCTTCCGCTATCTGCTCATTGTTAATACACACGCAATACTCGTACGTATCCATCGACGAACCGTATACCTCTACGAAGCAAGTACCGTAATCCAGAAAGAAGTCTGGTTCTGAAGGTTGCGTATTTATTTCGCCCCAGGGCACAGGATCAGCTGGGTCGGTGACGTCTAGCAGACGGCCGCCCTCTATAATAAGATGGAAAGAAATGAGAAAACGGTGGACATAGGAGAAAGCGACGCGGACAGTGAGAGTGTTGATGGACGAACTTGAACGAGTGAGCTGAATTTGGATCGATTATTTTCATCTTGCTAATTGGGCGGCGTCCGGGCTGCGTTCGGAGCAATATTCAAGAATCAAAATCGTGATAAGACCTGCCCCAATTTGTATGCAATCTTCACAATCTCCGACTTTCTGCCTCTATTTGCATAGACTCGTCAGAATGGAACAAAATAATAATTTTAAAAAAGCGGCACCTTGATAAGCTGTCGCAGTGTCGCAGTATCAGTTAGATCCGCGGGAATGCAAATGGATGGGCGTTCTCGTCCCGCAATTTCCAGCACTTGATCATCAGAAAAGCCGCGGCCCTAAAATGTAGGACAGCATAATAAGAAGAAAGCTGATTTGGCAAAATCAAAAGATTCTATGAAAAAAATGAGAAAATCAGTAGACACAAGATCACTTGAAATTGCTATAATTGTAAGTCGATATGGTACGTGCATGAGGGACTATCAAGAGTTCAGAGACGCTGTGGAGCTGTATAATTTCCTGTGGATCGGGAGAGAAACCAGTCAATTGCAGTCGGCCAAATGGACGATTGAAGCGGCGACCAATGGCCAGAACGCTGAAATAAACATAATAACACAACAATTCATCTTGCAATTTCAACTTTCAATTACCAAAAAATGCTCGGAGTAACGGACCCTCTCAATTCTACACGCTCTCTCATCGGTTAGACAGTGAGAGAGCATGTGAAATGGGGAGTGCCAGACACTTGCTCAATGCTCGCCTGGTCGGAAAACAGCCGTTAAAGGTGAAGCTGACGGTGCGACAGTCGAAATAAGAAGATACTTGCTCAAGCGCTGCACAAGCCGCTGGGGAAGGCGCAGCCTGAACACAGGGAGGAATAGACAATTTCCATTTCGATTTCCATGATCTGGGACGTCAGAACATTCAAGACGCATCAAGAAAGGATCTGATGCAAATACTACAATAATGATTTAGATTTTACTTATGCCCCTCGTTCACTGTTGATTAACACTTGGTTCTCGCTAGCGTGCGAATTGTTAGGAAATACAACAGTGATAGTAGTTTTAACAATGAATATTGTTGACGAAATAGAAATTCCACACACATTCGCGCGGATCTCGATCATATTTCAAAACTGCTAAACAAAATCAAAAAGTTCGATTCCTGCCACCGCCCCACCAAGGCGCCCGAATGGGTAAGGATTGGTAGTGGTGTAACCACGAAGGTGACTAGATCCGAAGAAGAGATTGGCCCCACCGGATTGAACAGGTGCCCATTCTGCGCTGTCCTTAGCAGTGACTCCCTCAGGACTTGGAGTCTAGATAAGGAGATGCCTTTACCTTTTACAATCGAAATAGATAGATACCTTATCAGAAGCATCTTGCTCCGTGCAACCGATGAGGACAATGTTGGTTTTGGCGATGTGAAAAGTGCGTTTGATCCAGTGAAAAAGAGCCTCCATCGATTTTTCATCCGTGCTCAATGCTTTCCTGCGCGCCGTGTCTTCGGAAGATTCGACACCGTAGATGAGAACGCCCAGCTTCTCCTAAAATCGGATATATTCTACTTTTTCCAGCGCCACAAAGGCAGCAGATGGTTGTTACCTCGGTCGAGTTTCCCCTATAACAAATTCACAAACACTCGTCCAAAATAATAAAAACGTTCCGCTCCTAAACAACAGATATGGCTGCGAGAGAGCATGGCAAAACAAGAGGCACGCCGATGTATAGAAAGAGAGTACACACACAAGTAGTAAATTTCATGAATGTATCATTTTAAAATTGTAATTTCATGCCTTTGTGATTGATATTGCTAGCGTGAGCTTGACTTGAAAAAAAAACGGAAATTTGCGCCGCTTGCCCACTCGATTCCACAACGCAACACAAAAGGGTTTGGAGTGAGAGAGTGTGTAAAACCGCGACAAACTATCTCACCTTTGCAATGGCGTCATATAATTACAGTAATGTGTTACTTTCCGCATAATTAGCATAATTAGTTCGCTTAATTAGTTAATTTGCTTACCGCCTTGAGAAACAATTCGACATCGCGAACGACGAGATAACTGTCTGCTATAGCCTCCTTCAGCATCCTACTGCACTCTCTCACGCGATTTCGATCTCGAACAGAATGGAGAAAGGAAAGAATGTGATGGAGATTCTCCCGAGGAAGACTCTCCAGCGACAGTGAAGTAGACGACTGAACGGTGTTTTTTTTACAAAAATAAAAAAAATAATTTTTTTTTACCATCTTATTATCTATTTTAAAAAAGCTCGAGACTCGTGGCAACTTACAATGGATAGAGGCTGTCTGTCTTCTATGAACCTTTACTTGTCGAGGGCTAATTTTCTGTAAAAAAACATAACGAACTCACCATGAAGCAAATGAGTGAGGCAATGCGTTTGAGTGATTGTTCACTTTTCTTTTGGCGACAATAGGGAGAGAGAGAGAAGAGGGTGTGCGAAATTTGTGCGTGAGTAAACGTGATCCACGTTTCTAGCGCTCTTGTGCAAAATTGTGCAAGTCGATGACCATACATTGAAAAAAATCATGCAGAAATAGTCATGGGATACATTTAAATCAGGAATTTTACAATTTAAATTCTTAAAACACTGTCGAACAAACTGAAAACACTGTCGAACAAATATATTTGATGATGAGATTGACAGAATTTAGAGAAGAGTTTGAGGATTGATGTACTTTGATTTTCCCCTCTGTGCCTATTGTATGATTCGGAGGTTAATCGATTTAGACAGCACTCAACACATTGTGTATCTTGCTTGATTGACCGAATTACTTTTTCTGAAGAAGTATATTTCATTCGAATAATCGCTAATGAACTGATTCAAAGCCATACCTGCGCCCCATTTTCGTTTCGCACGGGGGCTCAAAGGCGGATAAAAAAAGCGGTCCGAGAATAAGCTGCACTTACTACGGTATAATGCTTGATGTAGTCCACAATTTTCATCGCAATACCGTAGTAAGCAATGTACATTTGACGCATTGCGCTCGTGACCATTCTCTGTTCATTTCTCTTGTAGAGGATCTGAATTTTTGAGCCCCCGTGTTTCGACAGCGGTCACCCGTTGTTTAAAAAAAAATTTAAAAATGGCTGCATTTCTGTTATTCTCCGGTCACCCGTAGTTTTCAGTAAAATAATTCAAAAAAAATTATTTTAAAATTATTTAAAAAAACAAAAAAAACGACTAAAATTAAAATTAAATATTTAAAAATAATTTGGAATGCTTCCTTCTCAATGCGTACTTTTATCCCGCAGTAGTCCATGCAATGATATAAGCGGACTCATTAATTCGCTGGCCGGTTTTCAAACGCAAATTATGCTTAAAATAAATTATATTTCTCTTTTACGGTCACCCGCACGTAATCTGCAATTTTTTAGAACATGGTACGAGAAATAAGTACTTGATTTGATCACTGACAACGAAATTGGCATAATTTTCTGTGTGCGGCTGACCGACGCCACATGATTCCAATCCTACAGATCAGGGTTAGAGCGAGAGAGTGTACGAAAGTGAGAGAGTCCCTCTCGATTTCACACGCTCTCTCACTCCAAAGGCGTTTCTGGAAGGTTGAACGGTCTGTGGAATGATGTGACGCCGGTGAGCCGCCGGCCCGCACTCGGTCACCCGCCACAGCATTTCGACTGCGGCCACATGCCATACGACGAGAGAAAAAGCGAGAGACAACAACACTATGAAGAGACTCATGCGTTGCGGTCGCGTTGCGTTCAAATTCAAATTCTGGAGTTTTGCCAAAAAAAGTGTGTGGCCTTCTCGCTGTACACCTGATTCGCTGTGTCTTACAGAGAACGCGTTTTAAACGGGGACCGCGCGAAAAATTTTCCGTGGTAAGCGCGATATGCTGCACGCATTGAGAGCAATATACGAATATTTATTATAAATCATTGAATGCGGTAAACGTTCAGTTCAGTTCGTGATTCGTTCTCAGTAGTCCCCCTTTCCCGGCTCGATTTTGATGGACGCTTCACCGCGGAAAACGCGAATGATGGACGTCGTTGGGGCGTTGGGACAGCCTGAATTGTAAATAATTCTCTAGAATCGCCGATTGCCGGACTAGTAGACGAATGGTCGGACTAGTAGCATTTGGTGGACGGACTAGTAGCCAATCCAAAATTTCATATTTTTGGTGGACGGACTAGTGGTCGGATGGCCGAACTAGTAGCAAATGGTGGTAGATCAGGTAGCAAATGGTGGTCGGCTAGTGGGCGGCCACTAGCAGACCACCATTTGCTACTAGACCGTCCATCGGCGATTCTAGAGTTTGTCCTCGATATTTTCGAGTTCGGCTTTTTGCTGCTAGTGAGTGGTATCCCCTATTGCACCGCCAGGCGTTCGACACTCGTCTATAGAGAGTAGTAATTTACTTTTTTTCACTGTATGGAGCACCCATTATCCCGACGCATCGAAACAAAATATACTTGACGCCGGTTTGATGTTATGTATGAGATCTGGCGGTCCCCTTTTCTCGGCCTCCTTCGAAATGTCGAAACACGAACACCGAACTGGCATTCCGAATTCTCACCGAACGCGACATGGTTCCACACGCGCACTGGCGTCCCATCAGGCACAGAAAAGTCCATGAACACAGTGGCCGAGGAGTTGGTGAAGATGAGGCGGTCGGGGCAAGTGATTGGGAAGCCACAATCACGAACGCACTCAGCTGTTTTCGTCGAGTTCTTTGAAGTGTGAGCGGATTCGACATTGCCCTGAATCGAAATCAGATTATTAGATGGTAGAAGTAGAAGAGTGACATTGAACTGAATGGAAAAGAGTGCATTGGAAATATCTATGATTTGTCGTATAAGACAATTCAGAAACTGAATTTGATTGATCCCAGCAAATAACGTTACGTTTACCTTTTCTCTGAATTTCTACCCGGTCAGACCAGTTCCTTCTATTCTCTTGACATTTTTGCAAAACTGCACGCATCTAAGAAATCGAGAAAGGCCCTCTCACTCTTGCACACTCTCTCGACACAGTTCCCATTCTGGAGGTTGGCCGGATCTGTTGAATGATGTAAATTTAGTATGCTAAGATCTAAGTCTACTTCAATGAATACTATCTACAAGTAATAGTGTTAGAAACCGTAATAGGTATGACTGTTTCGCTCCCTTAGCGTCAGAGAGTCGTAAAAGGCCCCTTATCCTCACCTCGCCAATTAATTCATGCGAGAGGGAAACGTCGCTCATAGTAGTGAGCACATGAGTGAACACTCCGCATTCCGGACCTCAAAATTACAGTTTTAGACATGACTCTTGTAAAAACTCTCACTATTCGTCGAAAAAACAAAACACCTATTTGTATGCACGAATTCTTATAGGAAAAATAATATGATCACACCTTCATAAACCTCTTTGTTGTAGCTCCATTTTCCGTTGTTGTCGGTCACTGTATCATTGTTGAGCACTCGAGAACAACCAGTTTGAAAGACCGGCGACGAGGGATCCTACGGTTATTATTGATTGGTTGTTGAACTTTTATGATAAAAAAACGTGTCTAAACGTGTTCTAACACGTTTAAAGGTGGAAAATCGAAATTTTCGAAAAGTTGCAAAATCATTCAGAGAGCGTAGGGGATTACAGGAAAAGCGTTTTGATGTCGGGAACTTGTTCGAACACGTTCTGAACGCACTGTATCTTGCGTTTCCGTTGTGAAAGGCTCGTGAAGCTGAGAGCGTTCGAAAAAAGTTGCCACGGAGCCACGAAGTGGCGTAGTGGCAATTTTTTTCGATCGCTCTCAGCCTCACGAGTAGGGATGCCAAATGAAGAGATTTTCGCGAAATGAAGAGGGGGTGAAATGAGAGGGGGATTATCTCTTCAAGAAGAGAGGTGAGCGGTCGTTCCCCTCTTCAAGAAGAGTGAATACTGACGCGACATTGAACATCCCATGGCTGCCAAAACATGCTAATTTAAACGGATTACAGACATTCACACTAATCTCATGCAAATTGGAGATGCAACCTTCATTTTGATTGAAATATCAGTGGATTGACACTATTAGTCTTCTTGGAGAGGGGCCTCACTCTTCATGAAGAGTAGAACGACCGCTCCCACTCTTCTTGAAGACTGGCGTCGCAGTGAGAGAGCGTGGAAAATGAAGAGAGCTAATCTAATCATTTACCCGAATTTCAAACTCGAGTATAGATCTGTAGTTGAACAATTTGTGGGTTAAAGCAAATACAAAAAGTCAAATTTGCGTCTCGAAACTCTTGGATACCGTAAGCCGTAATTCCCGTAAGCCGCAGCAATGTCAGAAAGTTTGTCTCACCAGCATCATAATGGCCCACGTGGAAATGGGCGCGTCGTTGCCGGCGATCACTGCGGCCACTAGGGTTGCCCGTTCGGCGTCGGTTTCGGTAATACGGCGTCTCTTTTTCTCTGGTTCTCTCCCCTTTATCAGCCGTATTACCGATCTCTCGCTGAGAGGGTCGTAATACGAAAACCGAACTTGCTTCCTAGCGGCCACTGCTGATATTTGAATGACGACGACGCTGCAATTTCAGAAATTGTGTTATTTTAATATTATTAATATTATTATTATTATTATTATAATACTGCTAATTCGAAGTGTACTGCAACTTTTTTGGTCGAACTACTACAACTATGTCCCCTTATTGCCAATGACTCCAAACATCCAGAAAGTGGACATTAGCAGGAGATCGAAAGGGTCTAGATTGGAGATTCAAATTTGCGCAAACCGAAACGACTTGCATTTCATGAATACGTGTACACGGAAGCTTGCCGCGTTTCGAAATTGGAAATTCACAGCAGGAATCTCGTGGGTGTTTCGGTCTTTGTTGAAAGTTTCCGCCTTAATCAACAAACCCACGATTTGCCACGTTTTCATCTAGGGACCACCGCGTGAAATTGAAAATTGTTCCTAAAATTGCAAATTTCGTGCTTTCCGGGTAATGAGGGATGCAGAATCACGATAGCGTTTCCAGATTTATCAAATACAGCCAGTTCAACGAGAATCAGGAAGTTTCAAATCTCCGCCCGCTGTGGTGTAGTCGGCCCACCGAATTCGTGCGGCATCGTTGCGCCATGAGTTCGGTGGGGCAACGACTGTTAGTTAGGTCAGACATTTTTGTTTTGACAGTTTTTCTTGCTGTATTCTAGATTAAAATAATATTTGCAGCAAGTATTCACTTCTAGCTGCTACTAGGAAGCCATGAATAAATAAAATAAGATTTAATTTTCGGTTTTGTAAATAATAACTACAGTACCCGCCAAAAGTATTGCAACAAATTTGAAATCGTCATAACTTCTTTTAAAATTGAGATAGAGACCTGCGGTTGGGAGCGTTAGATAGCAAATGATTACAAAATTATTTCGCAATAATGATTGTTTATCCTTCTTTAACTTGTCATTTTCGACATTCCGTTTGCTGAGGTGCCGTCGCAAAAAAAAATTCCATTCTCACATAGTTCTTATGTAAAAGCTCAAACACTTGGTGGTGATAGAGTATCCATTGTAGTATATATTCCACTAAACGTGCCGTTTTTTGGTTTGCGAATAACGCTGGTAGCATCATTTCCCAACACCTCCGAAAAAATCGGAAAATCGTTTATCTCTCGTCTCAGTAGTGCTAGAGGTCCCAAATTTTGCAGAAACAATGAGAGTATGGTAGAGCACCTCCAAGAAAAATTTGAGCTCGATCGGTCGCTTATTGCGAAATTTTGAAAAATTTCGAAGTGCCATTTTTGCACTACCAGAACTCGCCACTACATTTAGCTAAAAATCTGATTTTTTGCCATGCTGTGCAAGTACTGTCAGGCATCACATTCACCAAGATTCGGGGCCCTGGAAATTTGTTCACGGCTGCTGGAGTTGAAAAACCGTCGAAAGTCGGGGTGCGAAAAATGCAACTTTTCTCGAACAGTAATTTTAAAACTGAAATTTAACATGGTTATCAGTTCAATAAAGCTTCTTCTATAATACATACACATTTTGTCAAACAAATATCACGATTTGGATCTATTTTTGATCTCTTGAGGAAAGAGTGAATTTGCTCGGCCTGCATTTACGAAGCTCCGCCCACCCCGACTTTCGACGGTTTTTCAACTCCAGCAGCCATGAACAAATTTCCAGAGCCCCGAATCTTAGTGAATGTAGTGCCTGACAGTACTTGCACAGCATGGCAAAAAATCAGATTTTTAGCTAAATGTAGTGGCGAGTTCTGGTAGTGCAAAAATGGCACTTCAAATTTTTTCAAAATTTCGCAATAAGCGACCGATCGAGCTCAAATTTTTCGTGGAGGTGCTCTCCATACTCTCATTGTTTCTGCAAAATTTGGGACCTCTAGCACTACTGAGACGAGAGATAAACGATTTTCCGATTTTTTCGGAGGTGTTGGGAAATGATGCTACCAGCGTTATTCGCAAGCCAAAAAACGGCACGATTAATGGAATATATACTACAATGGATACTCTATCACCACCAAGTGTTTGAGCTTTTACATAAAAACTATGTGAGAATGGAATTTTTTTTGCGACCGCACCTCAGCAAACGGAATGTCGAAAATGACAAGTTAAAGAAGGATAAACAATCATTATTGCGAAATAATTTTGTAATCATTTGCTATCTAACGCTCCCAACCGCAGGTCTCTATCTCAATTTTAAAAGAAGTTATGACGATTTCAAATTTGTTGCAATACTTTTGGCGGGTACTGTAGTTCATAATCAATAGCTACAGTGTTCAACTCGTAAAATTTGAAGCTGAAATAAATAAGGTTCGCTAGTACGGATTTTCTTTATTTTTCGTTCAAAGCTGCCCTGGATATCATAGTATGAAAAAGTAATCAAATCTCAGAGCCGCACCCCCTGAAACAATAGTTATTAAAGATAATATAAAATCAATGAAGTTCGTGCGCGAATTAAAAGACATTCGCTAGTACCGATTTTTCTTATTTTCTCTCTGTCACTTGTCTGTCATCTCAACTTTATATTGAGCAAGAAAACTGAGAGCCGCACTCCTTAGAAACACAATTACAGCAAAAAGAGCCTTTTCTGTGCAAATAGTCATTTCTGTCTTTTCATACTTTTCCCCGGCTCTAATTTTGGAATTTCCGGTTCGGTGGGCCCTAGTTTTCATCATGAAAACGCCGCTTCTGACACATATTTATTGGATGCTGTGACATCAGCCATTGTGACCACTCCATATAAAATGTAGCAATCCCAGTCCTGCACCATCCGATTCTCGAATCATCATGGTAAGTCCTCCTCCTTTCTTCCCATCAATCGATAATTCTATCAGAATCAGCTCACTCTGGTTGCCTTGTGCACTCTTGCCTTCTCTTCCTATGCCATCACTCCTTGCGAGGATTTCTGCGCTGGAGTCGTCCTCGGAACCTCTGAATTCTGCTGGTGCAACATCAAGTCAGTTTTGTAAACAAACTTGACCGGTCGATGCAATTTCTTTCATTTTCCATTTCTTCAACCGCACTTGCTACCAAAAGTGCATCGCCAACTGCGCGAAGAACGGAGGAACTCATCAAGGATGCATTCCCCTCACTGGCCAGCGTACTGTCAAACTGTGGCAATGCTGTATCACCAAGCCTCAGTGGATCAGTCTCAGTTGCGATGGAGAGTGCTGGACCACCGCCGTTCCCCCGTAAATACAGTTCAAATGCTGATAAAGAATTTGAGTGATTTGAATGTGCTATTGGAGGAATAATAATGAAAGAATTGAGTAATTGGATGTGTAATTTGACTCTCCATACAGCATTATCACAGATCTTCTGAGAAGGTGTAGGAACCGTTGCAGCAAACAATATTTTTGAGTTCGATTCCTAAGTAAGTTGAAGTATGTATCCGTATAAAATTAAGAAATTTTTTTATGAAGTTCGTCTTTCAAAATTTGCATATTATCGAGTTTTTTTGATCTACCCTTTGGAGAGTCATATCTCAGTCAGATCAAAACATTTTTGCTACTTCTTTTTTCAATCTATAGCCCAAGACCTGATCTACATTTTCTTCAATTAGCACCACCACCTAGCTTCACTGGTTTCAGAGATATTCTTTAAAAAAGATATTTTGATTTAAAATTTCTTCTTTTTCACAAAAATATTGGTCAAGCACCATCGGGGTTATTTCAGAATCTTAATCAGCGCGGTCTGTTTCCTATATTTGCATATTTCATTTTATCTATCTCTGTCTACTTTTCTCTGCATTCTTAGTGAGCATCCAGACGCTGATATTTGAGTGACGACGATTCTGCAATTTCAGAAATTGTGTTATTTTAATATTATTATAATAATACAGCTAATTCGAATTGTACTGCAACTTTTTTGGTCGAACTAATATAACTATGACTGTGTCGCTCCTTTAATGCCAATGATTCCAAACATCCAGAAAGCGGACATTAGCAGGAGATTGAAAGGGTCTAGATTGGACATTCAAATTTGCGCAAACAGAAACGACTTGCATTTCATGAATACGTTTACACGGAAGCTTGCCGCGTTTCGAAATTGGAAATTCACAGCAGGAATCTCGTGGGTGTTTCGGTCTTTGTTGAAAGTTTCCGCCTTAATCAACAAACCCACGATTTGCCACGTTTTCATCATGAAAACGCCGCTTCTGACACATATTTATTGGATGCTGTGACATCAGCCTTTGTGACCACTCCATATAAAATGGAGCAATCCCAGTATTGCACCATCCGATTCTCGAATCATCATGGTAAGTCCTCCTCCTTTCTTCCCATCAATCGATAATCCTCTCAGAATCAGCTCACTCTGATTGCCTTGTGCACTCTTGCCTTCTCTTCCTATGCCATCACTCCTTGCGAGGATTTCTGCGCAGGAGTCGTCCTCGGAACCTCGGAATTCTGCTGGTGCAACATCAAGTCAGTTTTGTAAACAAACTTGACCGGTCGATGCAATTTCTTTCAGTTTCCATTTCTTCAACCGCACTTGCTACCAAAAGTGCATCGCCAACTGCGCGAAGAACGGAGGAACTCATCAAGGATGCATTCCCCTCACTGGCCAGCGTACTGTCAAACTGTGGCAATGCTGTATCACCAAGCCTCAGTGGATCAGTCTCAGTTGCGATGGAGAGTGCTGGACCACCGCCGTTCCCTCGTAAATACAGTTCAAACGCTGATAAAAAATTTGAGTCATTTGAGTGTGCTATTGGAGGAATAACTAGCAGGGTGTGTTGAGGTTAAACTACGTTATGGTAGGGTGCGCACTACGTTTTGAAAGTATGGCTCAGGGGGGCATTCAGTTGCCGAGCATATTTCGGCCCAGGGGAGCTTTGCAGCCGACTCCTGGTTCGGTCCAGGGGAAGCTCGGTAGCAGGCTCCAAGTTTGATCCAGGGTGAGCTCGGCAGCCGGCTCAAAGTTCGGTCCAGGGGAATCTCGGTAGCTGGCTCCAAGTTCGTTCCAGGGGAAGCAAAATAGCCGTCTCCAAGTTCGGTCCAGGGGGAGCTCGATAGCCGGCTCTAAGTTCTGCCCAGGGGGAGCTCGGGAGTCGGCTCCATGTTACATTATGTTGGAGAGTGTTTATCGCTACAAAGAGTACTGGCTTATTCCGTTGCAAAAGGCTCGTGAGGCTGAGAGCGATCGAAAAAGGTTGCCACTACGCCACTTCGTGGCTCCGTGGCAACTTTTTTCGAACGCTCTCAGCCTCACGAGCCTTTCACAACGGAAACGCAAGATACAGTGCGTTCAGAACGTGTTCGAACAAGTTCCCGACATCAAAACGCTTTTCCTGTAATCCCCTACGCTCTCTGAATGATTTTGCAACTTTTCGAAAATTTCGATTTTCCACGTTTAAACGTGTTAGAACACGTTTAGACACGTTTCTGACATCGCAAAACACATTTCCTGTGATCCCCGACACTCACCGGTGCGTTTGGAGAAAGTTCGATAATTTCGATTTTTCATGTTAAAACTCGGCAAAACAGGTGAAAACGTGTTTCACGGTACTCAAAACCGTGTTAGAACAGTTTCTGGTAAAAGTTTCTGGCACTTAAAATGCGGCAAAAGGTTTGCCCGCGGCGGGGGTCGAACCTGCGTCGCTCAGATTGCTAGTCAAGCGCGTAACCCACTTGGCCATGGATTTTGTTTAAATTTTTTTATTGAGCAAGTTATTTGAGCCTCTTGTGGAGATGCATGTGATGGCGAAGGAACTGAGTCGATAGCTCTATCCGTTGGCGAGATATTTAGCGTGACCGCCGGACACACACACAAACAGACACACAGACACACAGACAGACAGACGTTCTGAAATAATAGTCTTTAGGAATAATGAAAGAATTGAGTAATTGGATGTGTAATTTGACTCTCCATACAGCATTATCACAGATCTTCTGAGATATGCCGAAATATGCTCGGCAACTGAATGCCCCCCTGAGCCATACTTTCAAAACGTAGTGCGCACCCTACCATAACGTAGTTTAACCTCAACACACCCTGCTAGTTATTCCTCCAATAGCACACTCAAATGACTCAAATTCTTTATCAGCGTTTGAACTGTATTTACGAGGGAACGGCGGTGGTCCAGCACTCTCCATCGCAACTGAGACTGATCCACTGAGGCTTGGTGATACAGCATTGCCACAGTTTGACAGTACGCTGGCCAGTGAGGGGAATGCATCCTTGATGAGTTCCTCCGTTCTTCGCGCAGTTGGCGATGCACTTTTGGTAGCAAGTGCGGTTGAAGAAATGGAAACTGAAAGAAATTGCATCGACCGGTCAAGTTTGTTTACAAAACTGACTTGATGTTGCACCAGCAGAATTCCGAGGTTCCGAGGACGACTCCAGCGCAGAAATCCTCGCAAGGAGTGATGGCATAGGAAGAGAAGGCAAGAGTGCACAAGACAATCAGAGTGAGCTGATTCTGAGAGGATTATCGATTGATGGGAAGAAAGGAGGAGGACTTACCATGATGATTCGAGAATCGGATGGTGCAATACTGGGATTGCTCCATTTTATATGGAGTGGTCACAAAGGCTGATGTCACAGCATCCAATAAATATGTGTCAGAAGCGGCGTTTTCATGATGAAAACGTGGCAAATCGTGGGTTTGTTGATTAAGGCGGAAACTTTCAACAAAGACCGAAACACCCACGAGATTCCTGCTGTGAATTTCCAATTTCGAAACGCGGCAAGCTTCCGTGTAAACGTATTCATGAAATGCAGGTCGTTTCTGTTTGCGCAAATTTGAATGTCCAATCTAGACCCTTTCAATCTCCTGCTAATGTCCGCTTTCTGGATGTTTGGAATCATTGGCATTAAAGGAGCGACACAGTCATAGTTATATTAGTTCGACCATAAAAGTTGCAGTACAGTTCGAATTAGCTGTATTATTATAATAATAATATTAAAATAATACAATTTCTGAAATTGCAGAATCGTCGTCACTCAAATATCAGCGTCTGGATGCTCACTAAGAGTGCAGAGAAAAGTAGACAGAGATAGATAAAATGAAATATGCAAAAAAGTAAACAGACCGCGCTGATTAAGATTCTGAAATATCCCCGATGGTGCTTGACCAATATTTTTGTGAAAAAAGAAGAAATTGTACATCAAAATATGGTTTTTAAAGAATATCTCTGAAACCAGTGAAGCTAGGTGGTGGTGCTAATTGAAGAAAATGTAGATCAGGTCTTGGGCTATAGATTGGAAAAAAAAGAAGTAGCAAAAATGTTTTGATCTGACTGAGATATGACTCTCCAAAGGGGTAGATCAAAAAAATCGATAATATGCAAATTTTGAAAGACGAACTTCATTAAAAAATTTCTTAATTTTATACGGATACATACTTCAACTTACAGAGGAATCGAACTCAACAAATATTTTTTGCTGCAGATGGCTCTAATTTTCCTACACTTTCTAAGAAGATCTGTGTTATGCTTACTCCAACTCGATTTTTGTCTCCAAATAGTGTTAGTTTCGCAATGTATTAAAACGCGTTCTTTGTAAGAACGCAGGACACGCGGCACAACTAGTTTAAAGTTGTCGCACAGGGTTAAAACTTTTTACACAAACAGTCTTAGGTGTAAAGTAAATTTTAAACATGTGAAATACATGAAATATCGAAATTTGAAAAATCGATAATTTTTTTCCGAAAAAAATATTTTTTCTCAATTTTTTTATTTTACTATCGTGTTATATATCATTCGAAAGAGCATCAAAAGTTATGTATAAATCTATATTTTCATGTGAATTCAATCACTGGGAGAGAAAATCGGTGATCGCATTCACAGAAATTTGGTGTTCCAGTGAAAAGTTATTTTGGCAAAATATGTTTCCATGATTTCCACCTCATGGATCCGATATATATTATGTATTTTTCATCGTAGAATCGAATGGTCACTATTTGGTTAAAAATCTAGGGAGTAAAAGTACTCGTACACTCACTAGACCGTGACAACCTAGAAATGAGATTCAATCTTGATGTGAGTAGAAATTTTTTTCCTGTGTTTACAACTAAATCAAACACATACCATGTGAAAGAGCATTAAAAGTTGTGTCTAAATCGGTGATTGCAGGATGATTAAACCACTTCGAGCGAAAATCGACGATCACAGCCCCAGAAATTGATAATTATAGTGATACTCAATATTGGTATATATTTTCATTTAAAGGGGTCGTACTGGGCTGAAACTTTTTTCACAAACATTCTAAGGTGTAAAGTAAATTTTAGTCGTGAGAAAGTCATGAAAAGAAAAATTTTCTCTGTTAGTAGCAACTCAATCATGCTGAAAATAGAAATTTGTACATAACTTTTGATGCTCTTTTGAATGAAATATGACATAATATGATTTTCTAAAAAAATTGAAAAATTATTTTTTTAGAAAATTTTTTTTTTCGATTTTTCAAAATTTTTCTTTTCATGACTTTCTCGTGACCAAAATTTACTTTACACCTTAGAATGTTTGTGAAAAAAGTTTCAGCCCAGTACGACCCCTTTAAATGAAAATATATGCCAATATTGAGTATCACTATAATTATCAATTTCTGGGGCTGTGATCGTCGATTTTTGCTCGAAGTGGTTTAATCATTCTGCAAACACCGATTTAGACACAACTTTTAATGCTCTTTCACATGGTATGTGTTTGATTTAGTTGTAAACACAGGAAAAAAATTTCTACTCACATCAAGATTGAATCTCATTTCTAGGTTGTCACGGTCTAGTGAGTGTACGAGTACTTTTACTCCCTAGATTTTTAACCAAATAGTGACCATTCGATTCTACGATGAAAAATACATAATATATATCGGATCCATGAGGTGGAAATCATGGGAACATATTTTGCCAAAATAACTTTTTACTGAAACGCCAAATTTCTGTGAATGCGATCACCGATTTTCTCTCCCAGTGATTGAATTCACATGAAAATATAGATTTATACATAACTTTTGATGCTCTTTCGAATGATATATAACACGATAGTAAAATAAAAAAATTGAGAAAAAAAATTTTTTTCGGAAAAAAATTATCGATTTTTCAAATTTCGATATTTCATGTATTTCACATGTTTAAAATTTACTTTACACCTAAGACTGTTTGTCTAAAAAGTTTTAACCCTGGATGACAACTTCAAATTAGTTGTGCCGCCTACCCTGGCCCCGCACTACGTTCTTACAGAGAACGCGTTTTAACATGATTCTATTTCAATAGCTTTTGACATGAAGAATAAGAAGATCACATTTATTGACCCTACGTCTTTCATAAGCATGAATATAGTAGAGCATCTAAATGAATCGCATGCATTAAATTCGTTGCGTTGCGTGGACAAACCAAGTTTATATCACGCCTCTAACGAGAGACTCGAGACAAGTAGGCTATTTCGTGGTACCATTCATAAAATCACGTCGCCTTTTATTCTCGCACATTGATTGTATTCATCCCCTGTATCGAAAACAGCATGTATTCTCGCCTGTGTTCTATATTCCTGTAGCGTTTATTCTCGGGAATCCTAGTGGAATCCTACTATTTTTCATACTAGGGTTATACAATAGAATCCTATTTTAATTTGGGAACCAGAGCATCTAAAGCTGTGAACAGTGTCTCTGCCTAGTCTTCATTTCAAGGTAAAAAAGCGACTAGACGTGTCGGTCAAGTGGAGAGTGAGGGGAGTCTCTAGTCCAGAATTAGAGGGGGTCTGAGTCGACAATGCTCTCTCAGAATGGAATTGTCTTTCGTTTCCACCGACCGCCAAACATCGAGTGGTCAATTCTTTAACAGTAAGAGTTAGCACACTGCGCATATACAAACTCATCATGTCTTATATAGCGCAGCGCGATTAAATCTACCCAGACTTGTTATTTAAGAATTGGTCGATTTCAAATTCGCAGTGTCCCTGACACTACTAAAGGCTACTGTTGTCGATCGCTGACGACTAGTCGAAAAGCGGCGAAGACCGAAAGCGTCCCAGATGCAAGGCGCGGCGTTGTGCACTGTAGAGTAGAGAATCTGCAAACAAACATCATTCCTCATGCCGGTTAATCCTACAGAAAGGTGTTTAGAGTAGGAAAGCGTGTAAGAGCAAGAGGGGCTCTCCTACTTTTGCACATTTTCTCCCTGACCCCTTTCTGTGGGTTTGGCATCATGTAAACCTCTGGATGATAGGCTGTTTTGTATCTGTAATTTAGCAACCTCCACATACTTTTCCAGTATCTATTTGGGGGCTAGTTTCAGAAGATTTCGAAACTTTCATATTTTCGGGATCCTAAACGGCAGTTTTTCATTATGTACTTCGTGACGGGCGGTCGACAGTCTCCCCGCTCCCCTCCCACCTCAGTTTGGAGAATCCTTGCCAGTCAGCTTGTTCTACCCGGCAAGTATCGCCCACATGGTACCACTTCGAGCAGAAGATCCGGATCGACTACACCTAATTCAAGTCGCCAAATATCAAGAAAGGCCCCAGTCGACAAGACTACGACGTGAGTTTTCACTTCTGTTGATACACGCTAGTCAGGACGTCACTGGTGGCTGGAAGATCTATTTCTAAAATTTCTATCGTCTAAGATCGACACTACAATTGTCCAGGAAGCCAAGCAAGATTCATTCCCTTGGCCCAGTTGCCTCGAGTTCGAAGATCCAGACCACCTCTGTCTCCCGAATGATACCTCCTGCAGGCCCTTTGCCTTGATGTCAGGATAAATGTGTACACGTCAGTTCCAAAACCTACTATCAGCGAATATCGGTGTAGCAAGCTATTATTTAAATGATTTTTTTTGTATTTGTAATGTATCTCACATTTCGATGTGAAGGGTTTTTGAAAAGAAAAATGAGAGAGCGAATAGTAGGCTCGAGGGCAAGCATCAGCTGAAAGAACGCATTTCTTCTGAAATATATATTAAAATTTTTGTTGGAATTCGAAAATTAATTTCGCTCAAAAAACGGTATTATGCCGTGGATCGATGACCCGATACTGACAATTTGGGTAAACATTCCAGAGAAAATCGTATTGTGTCTTAGTGAGGAAAGTGTTTTTCCGGAAAAAAGTACTGCCCCTACCATGATTGTTGGCCGCAAAATAGCCATTATAATTCCCGGCCAATTGCTGATGTCGACGACCATCAAACCGAAAAGGAGAGCGAGGGGAAGGGAGACAAATATTAAATTCTCGAACAGCTGAAGTGATGTTAGGTTGCAATTTTTAAATTCTGAAAATTCATTGAAATGTACCTGGAGAAAGAGAACTTGCGATAGTCTGAACTGTGCTTTCTGTGTTTTCAGCGACAGTGACGCCTGCTGAGTGGACAAAAAACATAACACAGAGAAAAATGTCTGTCATATATGGCTCCTGAACTGCGTTTGTATGTCATATATAACATATAGTATGTTATATATAACATACAAGCGCAGTTCAGGAGCCATATATGACATACATTTCTCTGAGTGTAACTTTCACATTACATCAAAATGTACCTTGATCGAGTGCATGTGATATCGGATGTGAATAGTGAGAAAAATGAAAATTGGAAATAGGATAACACTTGTGATGAGAATGAACCAGGCTGCTATAATGTTTAGTTTTAAAACATATAAAATTTGACATTCTTCAAAAATAATTTACCTGTCGCGAATTTGCCCAGATCTCCCGAGTTTCCGAAAATAATGTGCATGCCTCCACGGGAAATAACCTGTTGAATCTCCGGGATCTGAGATTATTCACCCACAATTTACTTATACTTTTTTTCTTTTCATTATTTGTGTTGAATAGTTATATGTAGCTGAGTTTTATGTGTCGAGGATAATTAATTTAGACAGGCAGACGTTCTCGTTAGGGTTGCAAGCTCGATATTCGTGTTACGCCCTTTTGGGATCGGTATAATAGCTGATGAGGCGCAAAAGAAGTCAGAGAAAAAGAGACTACCAGAAGGTGTGCCCAATACCACACGGCATCTCTACTTTTCACACTAAACTATGCTTCAAACTACAGAATCATAGTTTCTTTCCTAGAGTGGCAAGGGTATTAGTCAAATGCAGAGAAATTAGAAGTTCCGCTGATTGCTCGTTGCTTGATTGTCATTGTCCAGTACTTCCGATCGAATTCGTGTTTAATTTATCATAATTTCGTATCGCGTTTCCTTGTGATCGCAAAAAATAGAAATATATGGTAACCTGTACAAGCTGTGCATAGTCTTCTGAATCGACAGCGACATATCCGAAAACCGCGCAATTCGCAATCATAAAGAGGCACACTATCGCAACAAGCGCAACTTGAGTCCTGCGGCAAAAATGTTATTTTGTGGCGAAGAAAAGAAAAGTCATTTTTTATTGTAAAATGTATATCTTTTTGGGTATTCGTATAATTTTCATTACCTCACAGCCAATTTGAATCTGATCTGAGTTCGCGCCACAACATTTGCATGCATTAGCATTATGATTAAGGCGATCGAGGGCAATTCGATCGTTATTGAAAAGGCGATAAGATACTGCGAAAAGGATGATTCGGCAAGGTATAAAGAGAAATTGTTCACCATAAAAGCACTCTTGGGCATGTTACTCCGGCAAATTGGCCCATCGCAATACAGCCCCGCGTAAGGATGCAGTGGGTAGGGACGAGAAAGAATCGAGAAAATAACGCCATTGATAACCAGTGTTATCTGAGAGTGTTAGTTAGGTAATGTTTTTTTCATAATTTGAAACCTGCTCGAAAATGTATCCATATCTGAGAGATGGTATCATAATGCACTTCCTCGAGTTAAGAATTAGTAAAATGGTGGGATGAATTATGAGAAGTGCAAATATGGCAATATGCTTTTGCGCACTTAAATTTAGAGAATCGTTTTTAAGAACAATTATGAATTAATATACTTTTATTGTCAAAACTTACGTAAATGTTGCTTCCATCGCGAAATCCAGGTCGATTTGCCACATAAATGGCAGATTCGTCGCATTTCGTCGAACCATTCCAATCAATAAAGAATGATTTCACAAAAATATGTCGACTATGCGGAACCGAAAGATTTTCTGTTTATAAGGCGGGAAAATGTACCGGTTTTCAGCTTACTACGTGCTACTAAGAGTTTGATAATGGTTTCTTGGTGTTGGCAGGATAGACATTGGCAATTATAATGATTAGGTAATGGAAGTCAATACAATTTATTGTTCTATTACTTATTTACATTTTTGCTGGCACAGTTAGGGCACAACTACATGTGGACTTTCTTGGTGTCGCCTGCCTACGCATTCCCCCCTTTCCTCCTTACGAAACAACAGATGTTTTCTTGTTCCTGATTATGTTATAATTGAATTGGGGGCGTGTGCGTATGTCAAGTGAGAACGAGAAGACGAATGTATTTTTAAAAAGAAAAAAATATAGATGAAAGTGTAAAAAACCAACAATATGTCGGCCGTAGTCTGGAAACAACAAGACAAAAATTAGAGAAAAAAACAGAAGTGGGCATAAATAAATTCGTAAAATGCAATTAGGTCAAAAGTGAAAAATCAAAACTGGTAAAGTTGGAACATACATTGGGCATGTTAAGTCAATTTGCCATATCGCCATCTTTCATCTCTATAGAGGCGATGAAAAGGCGAGAAAAGCTGCAGATATGCTGATTTTTCGCTACGTCTTTAAGACACGTTCCAAAATCTTGGCCAGTTCTCATTTTTCGATTTTCACTTTGCTGGTCGATTGCAATTTATTTTATTGGAAAAATTTGCAAAAAACAAATGATTGTATAATTAATTTTAAAAAAGTTATAATCGAAAAATCAGAACTGGTCAAGTTTTTGGAGTGTTGCGGATTTGACATCGATCGACATGGTTGTATCTTTTCTCGTGGAGCAGTTTTTGAAAATTTCAGAAGCTATATCCGGAGATGAAAGATGGCGAGATGGGAAATTTACCTAACATGCATAATGCATGTTCCAACAACTTGACCAATGTAGATCATGCGTATCAAGAAACCTCAAACGAATTGTGAAAAGCAGGTTTAAAAGTAAATTAATGGATCTCTCGTATATCAGCCTAAATGCTAGGGTTGGATTGTCAAGGAAAATGACCGATATCTTTCTCGGATAAAGTGAAATGACTAGCAGGGATGTGTTGAGGTTAAATACACTACGCTCTATGCGTACACTACGCTCTATGCATAGTTCTGCAGGTTCGGTCCAGGGGGACCTCGGTAGCTTGCTTCAGGTACGGTCCAGGGGGACCTCGGTAGCTTGCTTCAGGTACGGTCCAGGGGGACCTCGGTAGCCGGCTCCAAGTACGGTCCAGGGGGACCTCGGTAGCCGGCTCCAAGTACGGTCCAGGGAGAGCTTAGGATGTTGGGGAATCTTAATCGCTAGAAAGAGTACTGGCTTATTCCGTTGCAAAAGGCTCGTCAGGCTGAGAGCGATCGAAAAAAGTTGCCACTACGCCACTTCGTGGCTCCGTGGCAACTTTTTTCGATCACTCTCAGCCTGACGAGCCTTTCTCAACTGAAACGCAGGATACCGTATGTTGATTTCCTTGGCGTGTTCGAACACGTTTCTGACATCGCAAAACACTTTTCCTGCGATTCTCCACGCTCCCCGGTTCATTTGGGAACTTTTTGAAATTTTCGATTTTTCACGTTAAAACATGTTAGAACACGTACAGACACGTTTCTGACATCGCAAAACACTTTTCCTGTGATCCCCTACGCTCTGCGCATCAATTGGACACTTTTCGAAATTTTCGATTTTTCACGTTAAAACATGTTAGAACACTTTCGGACACGTTTCTGACATCGCAAAACACTTTTCCTGTGATCCCCTACGCTCTGCGCATCAATTGGACACTTTTCGAAATTTTCGATTTTTCAAGTTAAAACTCGGCAAAACAGGTGAAAACGTGTTTCACGTTGTTCAAAAACATGTTAGGGCCACTTCTGGCACTTGCGAAAAATGCAGCAAAAGGTTTGGCCGCGGCGGGGGTCGAACCTGGGGGTCTCGGTTTCGAAGTCTGGCGCCTTATCCACTTGGCTATGAAATTAGCGGATTTTTATATTAAAATTTTGAAAGGTTTTCTGGTCAGTTATCATATTCAAAAGGTTCTGGGAATATTGCGCGAATTTGAAGCGATTTATGGCGAAAATGGAAAAATGTCTGTCACGCTGCAACAAAAAAAAATACAGACAGACAAACAGACAGACACAATCATTTCCTATAAGTGGAGGAATCTCGTTGAGAAATGAGGCGAATCGATTCCTTGTTTAGATCTCGATAAGATCGAGAAATTGTCGAGAATTCGAGATCTCGATAAGTCATTGATTTTTTCTTCAATAAATAGGCTTCTTTACAGATTTTTTTCGTGGTCTGGTAAACGATAGAGTCACTTTATTAGAAGTTGCAACTTGGGGAAGCGATATTTGGGAAAGGTAAACGCGCAGCAGACCGCCCATCACAACAAATAAGTGTGGAAATGGATGGATGTCACGTTCTCAAAATGGAAATCACTGAAATGATCATGTAAATCAGGTCGATCGATATGGTCTTTTGAACCACTTCAGACATCCCATTCCATGCCAAGGAACAAGGCCTTGATATGATTTTCACAATTCTCGAGGAGTGAGATAATTGAATTATCTCATTTCGAGATCTCGAGACCTTACTTGCCGGGCCAACACTACTAAATGCACGCGCGAAAAAATACGAAGTGAGGCTCACAAAAAGTGACAGTGATCATTAAATGTTGTGCAAATCGTATTTATTTTGGGGTACGCTTCAGAACATTTAGAAACTTTCAGTTTTCGGTTTATACTTTTTTTTCGAAAACCGTGTTTTTTGCCCTAGAAAGGAGGGGTGAAGTCAACAGTTTATTATGAGAGGAATCGGGAGAAACTCGAGGACGAAGTGTCACTTCGAAAAATCATGATTTTTAAATTTCAAGAAAATTTTAGGCAACGTACTACAAAGTCTCCTCTATCGAATAGCGTTGCCAGAATTTTTTTTTAAATTTTAGTATTGGAGTGAAACACAAACAAACCTAGTATGTTTGACATTTTTTTCCAAACTTGCAAAGTTTGAAACATCATAACTTCCTTCAAAATAAAGATGGAGATTAGCGGTTTGGTTATGTAGATAGAGACAACACTTGGCTACAAACTACAACCAATGTTTTCATTCTCGCTTCATGCAGCGATGCGGGGCGGTCGCTTTTGTAAATGTTGTTTTTATTTTCTTAAAAGTAAAAACTAAGAACCCCCTCCTAGTACGTCATTGTGATATGTGTGGGCACTCATTTCAGCCAAAATATGAAATGCCAGAGAGGGTGTATTGTAAAGTAGGCGAATAAAATGTGAAATCTGGTTAAAGGTTCTCATCGAAAAGTGGAGTCGGTGAGTCTCATTTGGGGTTTAATCCTATGAAGACGATCTAAAAATAATATTTAAGTTGATAAAAATACATTTCATCAGGTCGTTTTTCGATTAAAAATTTTTGAAAAATTTAAAAGCTGAATTTTGAATATATATAATTTTCCCTGGTTCAAAGTGCTAGTTACCTGCACGTATCTTAGTATTGTCGAATATGAATTTTAAAATGCGTATTTGTCCATATTATACTCTGTGATCAATTTTACCGAATTTTTTCATTCGAAATAATTAAAAATGTTATTCATAAAAAGATTTTTCGAAGTGACCTGGAATCCCAAAAATGCTCGATTCTCTCCCGATTCCTCTCTTATGTAGTTGAGATGTTTCAGGCAAAGAGCGACATCATCAGTCCCAAAACGTGTTGTGAAAATCGTGTGTAGACAATCTCCGCATGTACTACTACTGCTCTATCTCGACTTGTCCTCCCGCCCCAATTGTATCATCTTAGTATAATAGCATTAGAATTGGGAGGGCGAGAGGGGGGAAGAGGAGGAAGAGGGGAGCGAAGCCCCGCCCTCGACTTCCCATTCAGTCCATCCATGTTCTTTCCATGAGACTCCATCTAACTCTTCTTCCTCTCATCCTCACGCTTTCTCCCACAGTTCAATCCATCAAATGCCTCGTCAGAAGCGCAGGTATGCAAAACGTTTCCCAATTCGTCAATTCTCTGCAAAATTCTAGCCCGGTGGTCACTTCTAGGTGGTCAGGCCTATGACTCGTTTGATGTTTCAATAGTCCTCGCTTTCCCTGATATGTCGATAAACATTTCCCACTACTCCATGACCTATCGTACCTATCCCTTCTACCGCTTAACAACCGGCATATCTGACGAGTCTGATTATTACTGCTGCAGGTTTTAGGGTGCAATATTCCATTTACAATAGGTCTCTCAAACCGCCACCCCCTCTAAATCATTTTACACTAGTAGTATGGCCTGTACGTTAGCAACCAATGATGCTGACAGCTCCCCTAATCGCCCTGTTGCGCAACTGCTCCATTTGAATTTCGCAATCTTGACCCTTTCACAACCCTTTCACACGGTTTCCATATGTAAGGGACGTGATCAACACTTTGAGCAACTGTTGGTAACAATGCAGTGAGCAATGCAGTAAATGAATGAAAAGATAAAAGAGTTGAAAATAGGTGAAGCTACTGGTCACTCTTAAACCGAGAAGAGCTAGGAAACGAAGAAGCTCGCAAACGAGAGAAGTCTTTCTGCCACATTATCTCGCGCCTAGCCCTCTTCCTCCTTCAGGAAGTTGCTAACCATGGTCAATCCTTTTTAGTTGAGCAACACAGTAACTGATGAGAACTAATACAGCTGATTAATTCAAAGCGCTCACCTTGCTTCTGGTCACTCAGAAACTAAGAAGACCTAGGCAACAGGGAGAGTGAGTAAGATGGACTCTATCTCTTTTTCTGCCACACACAGAGCGCGAAGTCTCCAGCTTTCCTTACTCTGGAGTTTTCACATCTCCTAATAATGGGAGACTTGATGTCTCCATCTCTCAATTTTGCACGCTCTCTCCGCTCGAGACAACATCTCCAGAGTAAGGAAAGTTGGAGACTTCGCGCTCTGAGCATTATCTCGCGCCTCTCAGGAGGATACGAACCGTGGCTTCTTCCTTGCATAATTTACGATGGATTCTCTCCAAGAATTTTCTTCAATTATGTGCTAATTACCAATCTATTCTTGAAAACAGTTATAATATATGATGATCCACCAGTCCGAATCATTGATGGCTTAGGGTATCGGATTTTACTTTCAAACAGGCGCGTTATTCATAGTTGTTTTGTCAATTGTTCATCCCTATTTACTCGCCGCATCCGTTCATCATCTATTTGGAGTGGAGTAATGCATGCGCCTCACGATATCGTTTGCATTGCCAATCAACAATTCCCTTAGTGGGGAGATGAACCCATGAACCCCGAGTCATGCATATCCTAGTGCGCGTCGCCACTTTAGAGGCCTTTCTTAGTCCCCGAGCCGAGTTCCGATGATGGACCATGTTCATATTTAGGCTTAGACTGTGGATATTTCGTGAAGGGAATTGATAAAAACGATTTCCAGCTATTTTTGAACAACTGGAATATTTTAGCGCGCCGCCACTTTAGAGGCCTTTCTTAGTCCCTACGAGCTGAGCTCCTATGATAGTCAGTGTCCTTTTTGGGAAAATTCTAGACGGATTTCATTATGAAACTCGCTAAACCAATTTTGCCCAATTTTGAACAAGAGGGGGCATTTTTCAGCCCAAAAACGGCCTGATTGGGATAAGGTTCATAAAACAGAGATAACTGGGAGGAAATACCACTAATATCGCTAAATGTTTCGCTCCAAAGATATTTTAAAATAAAAAAAACGTATACTAATTAGCTTTGTTGCAGTATCCGGCCTGATCGAGGAGGATTGTCCCGCGGGCAGCACCGGCTGCCGTATCCAATTCGAGGAATCCGTTGTTCTCTGGTATCAGGTGACAGCCGATTCCACTCCTTCCACCCTCTCTCTCTCTCTCTCTCTCTCTCTCTCTTCCACCCTTTAGACGCGGATTCTATTTCAGTCCGGTCATCTCTACGACAGAAACCAGCTCGTCTGCATCCGCCCCAAGGAGTACTCAACACCGCAAGGTCAGTAGTCCAACCAGTGAATATATTTTCAGGCGTATTCATCCTGACATCGAATGCTCAAGGGCCAGTAGGAAGGTAGTACGAAAGACTTGGCTTAGTTATTCATCGCCCTATCCTTTCTTTACTAGAACGTGAAGTAGGAAAGGGAAATTAACAGTGAGAGATATACTCTATTATTTCCCTGATTGATGGTGTAGGCGAGATGCACTTTATACCTCATTCATGAACATACTCCGCATAGTTGTAAACATATAATTATCCCCCTCATTACAGGTTGTCATCGGAAGCCGTCGGGCAGCATTCGATGCTGGTGCACGCCCGACTCCCCGCAAGCAGCCTGCAACACGGAACTTGCCTCCCTCGAGCTGCTCACCTCCTTCCTCTACCCACCCACCACCTCTACCGCTCCTCCTACAACCACCTCCACCGCTCCCCCTCCACCTCCCACCACCCCTCTACCCTCTCCTCCCTCTTCTCCCTCTCCCCGCTCCACTACTGCCCCCAAGAAGGCGCATCACCACCATAGCCACAGCAATAGCCACAACCACCCCTCTCGTCAATCTTTATCTCCTTCTCCCGAGCACTCATCAACTGCCTTTATAGCCCCCTCGTCCTCGAGATCTCTCCCTCCAATCTCCCCCTCTGCCCCCTCCTCTCCCCCCTCGCCTCCCACTCCCAGAGCTTCTCGTAGAATGGGCGTGCGACACCCTACCACTGAGTCACCCACTTCCTTAAGATCACTGAATCGATATTCACCCGCAGTAGGTCCGGTGAATGCGGCGTCTTCTTTCTGTATGTCAGTTATTCCCCTGCTCATGCTCCTTCGCTTGAACTTCCGTGACTAGTCCTAATTGCTCCACTAGGCTTGGTGATGTACTAGGAGTCGAAGCAACGGGTTGCGCAACAGCTCACATTCCAAATTCATAAATATTTATTATTGTCAATATTACCAAGAACAAGCATTATGTGGTGAAGAAATAGTTGCAACTTCTCCATACGCATTTGTCCAAGAGGGAAGGGGCCAAAGAGGGTGAACGAAGGGGTAGATCACTGAAGTAAGAGAATCTTTCAACTCCGGAGCAGCCAATTTGCCTCTTGCGCAACCCGGCGCTTCGTTAGATGCTGAAGTCTGCTCCCGGCTCATCATCTCCCTTCTCTCCTCCTCCTCCTCCCTCTTCCTCCTCCCTCCAACTCCTCCTCCTCTTCCTCCTCCCTCCCTCCTCCTCCTCCCCTCCTCCTCCCTCTCCTCCCTCCCTCCGTGACTAGTCGGTCTTCCTTCCTCTCTCTCCCTCCCTGAATACACTCGCTCAACTTCCTTCCGTTATCCTCTTCTGTCGTGTCAAACAATCGTATAAAGAGTGGACGATCTCTCTCTCAATCTCCCTCTGATGTCCGCCCCATTGCGCAACCGCCAAATCAGTTAACCAATTTCCGCCTGTTCCCAAGCATCCGTAACAATGTTGGCGAGAACTGAGAAAGCCAGAGAAAATTAGTGCGAGAAAGGAGATGACAACTGGATAACTCTAGAATCGCCGATGGTCGGACTAGTAGCAAATGGCTAGTGGCTGCCCACTCGCCGACCACCATTTGCTACCTGTTCGACCACCAAATGCTACTAGTCCGTCCACCAAATGCTACTAGACCGGTCACCAAACGCTACTAGTCCGACCATTCGTCTACTAGTCCGGCAATCGGCGATTCTAGAGAACATGCCAGTGTCAAGCTGTAGCCAATAGAAATGCAGTCAGATTTCCCGTCAACTAGAAGTATTAGTTCCAAGACAATTTATTGCACAACCATCGATGCTAAGAAAAGCACAAGACTCTCAAATCGGTGCTGAAACATAATTCATAATTGACCCTCCCCCAGAACGGGATAATGGGCGAGATGTGTGCAAATGAGGTTTAAAAATGAAAGAAAGAAACACACTTCCACACTTCCCATCAAAATAAGTTGTTTCGGAGGTCTAATAATAAAATATGAAAAATTACTGTTCTCCCGAGTCGTGTGTTTCACTGAGCGGATATAATTACGCAGCATAGAAACCATCGATTAGATTGCCACTTTGTATCCCTAATAATCATCAACCATCGTGCAGTAAAATTGTAGAATAGCGAATTGTTAAAATGCAGTGACGGACCGGGTATGATGATGGTATGGTATGGGATATCTGTGGCAATATATATTCGGATGCTTCCTTGTCTACGCTTACATGATTCTATGACAACAGTCAGCTATTACAAATTCCCCATTTAGTTTGTCCAATTGCATTCAGTCAGCCCTCGATCGACAACGAAAGCTTCGATAAAAAAAAGAAAAGAACAAAAGAAAGAAGAAAAAGAAGAAAGAAAAAAAAGAAAAAAAATAAACGAAAGAAAAGAAGCTGCAATCAATCCGAATAACTATGGCGATGTGTGTGAAAGTATAAATTCTCGAGAACTGCACCGAGTTAATGAAGTGCTTATTGCTTTTAACACAGTAATTAAATTTAGAAGAACCTGCCTATTCCCTCTGTAATTTTACGACGTCATGGCTTAATTTGAAATTCAAAAATATGTTCCCCTTGATATTTCATTAATTTAATTGGCTAACAATATCTTCAGTCCGTTTTCTTTACCTCATTATCATTGATCTCGAATTTTTATTTTTTTAAATTCGAACCTGGAGATGGCGTGTTCTCATAAACACGTGAAAAATGATGAGGTTACTCCACAACGACATCTTGCATTACATTGGAATACAGTATTCAAACAATCAAATGTGAGACAAAGGATTTTGATTTACGAATGGAATGGGAACCACAAACAAATTGACATAACGATTACTATTCTAATTGTTTATTTGCCCCTCTTTTACACTACAGAACCAATGTAGTCCTGCCCTCTAAGACTTTGCAGCATCAAATCACCACGCGACTCCAACTTCCATTTCCCTATTGTGTAGCACTCTTCATTTAAATCATTTATCGTAATAAACAAATCAAAAATGCACTTGATTAAAAACATGTATTTTTAAAGAGTTTGGCGTTTTAAAGGTATATTAGATGCCGCCCTGGAATAAGTACCTTGACCCTGCCCTCGTTAGCGATTTTCAGCTGCTCCAGCAGAAAAGAGCGGTGAGAGACAAATATCAAAATAATGAAGAAGGAGAACACGAGTGAGTTGGCTGTAACAGTGTTGTATTGGTTTGCCAAGAATCAGCGAGATTAGAGTTGCACGACGTATTCAAGTTTCTTTCAATTCCAATGAATTCACTAAAACCTTGACAGTGCGTATACTCGTGACACGAACTTACAGTTGATAAATTGTACACAAGAACATTCCGAGAACACATTAAACAATTTGGTGATGGATTGTATGCAAATGTTTACTTTGAAATCTGAAAACAGCGTGACCGAGCTTTTGAAACCCTGTTCGGCATTGAAGAAAGGCTCTGCTGCAGATGCTTTAGTGGCTGCAGAAATACGCAAAATTAAGCAAGGGCTATTTGTGTTGCGAATAATGGCATCTCAACAACTCATAACCGCTTCGAAACTTTACTCTACCAAAAACAAAGTGTCGCTTGGAAATTCGAAGATGCTTAAATACTTTTTTTGATTTTTAAAAAGTGTTTTAAAAATATTGGGGAAGAGAGAACGTGTGCTATCGATATCAAATTATCTCATCGTCCTCGTAATTTTGAAAAGGCTTGCAACTCCACTCTCGCAAGGTTTTGCCTTTCGAGAGTAACTTACATCGATGTTATCAAGAGAATCCTCGTGATTTTCCGCTGCGTCTCTATTTCGAAGGATCAGGAATAGTATACGACTGATTAGAAGTCGACGTCTTATTCTAGGAAAAAAAGAAAGCCGCGGCAATTTTCTAAGTCGGATTACGCAATTCACTTTTTTTCAATTTGCTACGATTACTAATGAATTGAGTATCTAAACGAATGACGGATAATAATGAAAAATGGAAAAAAAATTTACCCGATTCGCGCAAGATCTGAGATTCATTGAGTTATCATATCTGCGCCCTAGCAGGAGAGAGCAGCGAGTGGCAAATACGGTAAGGAAGGTTGTAAACTAATGACACAATGAATTAAAAATCCCCAAAACCTGCTGAATAGAGGCTGCTCGGGCTTCAGGTATACAAGGAAATTCAAATCACTAATAATTCTTCGGAAATCTGCTTAGGACTATCACAAAATTTGATAAAATGTCTTATCCGAGATGAAAAATTTCGCAAAATAAGATGAGGGAATGGTTAACGGCAAACATGAAATATGTATATACGATGTCACATAGTGCGAGAAAGAGTTTAGGGGCTAATTATTTCGCTCACATTCTACATAAAATTCCTCAAACAGAAAATCGTTAAAATCCATAACTTACTAAAGTTCACTTCAAATCGGATTTCTGTTAAAATAAGTATTCGGATAAGCGAACTTGTCAACGTGTATCACTGTTTATCGAGCAGCCTCGAGCCTCTTTCTATAATAACTGTCAGCTACCGTTCGTCCGTTTGCATCCCGTCAGCCCTCGATCGACTACGGTATCTTCGGCCAAAGCTGCAATCTGCACTCTAAATGAATAATTATGGCGATGAAGGTGTAATAACGAAACTCAACAAGTTCATTGAGTCCTTGAAATGCTTATTGCTTTTGACGCGATAATGAAACCTCGACGAACCTGCCCTCTCCTTTCTAATTCATAGGGGGGTCGTGTATTTTGTAGGTGTAATGCAAACTGTCGTGACCCTAGTATCTCGGAATGTTGTGAGGTAATTAATTTGATAGACAAAAAATATCTTCAGTCCGTCTTCTTTATCTCATTATAACTTATCTCAAAATTCGATATTTTTTCATACGAATATTTTTTTCGAAATCTGGTATTTTACCAAAAACGAACTCTCACAGATTATTCTGTCACTTTTCCACAGTCTGTGGATAATGTCTGTGATAAGAATCTGGTAGCCAACATGGCAAGCGAAGATGTCACAATTCTGACAGGAATTAAAAGGCCTCAAGCGCCTGGATAAGTTGTAGGAAAGACAGGCTTTGCCACTGGTATCTCTCGATATAAGACAAGTGCATCTAAAAAAAGTACCAAAGTCTGTCAACTGAACATAGCTACTTCTATTTATGGCATAATCTTTCATTTTTCTCAAATATATCAGGAAGGATCATTTTTAGACACTCATTTTGGCAATGTTGCAATGAACATGACAATTGACAGATACATTAGACCCTACTACTTATTATTTATTGCGATATCAACCGTTTTTGTATTGTTGAATTTTGGCAGATCCCGCCATTTTTCAGCGCTGAATTTTGGCAGATCCCGCCATTTTTCAGCGCTGAATTTTGGCATATCCCGCCATTTTTCAGCATTGAATTTTGGCAGATCTCGCCATTTTTCAGCGTTGAATTTTGGCAGATCCTGCCATTATTCAGCGCTGAATTTTGGCAGATCTCGCCATTTTTCAGCGCTGAATTTTGGCAGATCTCGCCATTTTTCAGCGCTGAATTTTGGCAGATCCCGCAATTTTTCACCGCTGAATTTTGGAAGATACGAACTACAATCTGCCAATTTTCAGCGCTGAATTTTGGCAGATCCCGCCATTTTTCAGCGCTGAATTTTGGCAGATCTCGCCATTTTTCAGCGCTGAATTTTGGCAGATCCTGCCATTTTTCAGCGCTGAATTTTGGCAGATCCTGCCATTATTCAGCGCTGAATTTTGGCAGATCCCGCCATTTTTCAGCGCTGAATTTTGGCATATCCCGCCATTTTTCAGCATTGAATTTTGGCAGATCCCGCCATTTTTCAGCGCTGAATTTTGGCATATCCCGCCATTTTTCAGCATTGAATTTTGGCAGATCCCGCCATTTTTCAGCGCTGAATTTTGGCAGATCCCGCCATTATTCAGCGCTGAATTTTGGCAGATCTCGCCATTTTTCAGCGTTGAATTTTGGCAGATCCTGCCATTTTTCAGCGCTGAATTTTGGCAGATCTCGCCATTTTTCAGCGCTGAATTTTGGCAGATCCCGCCATTTTTCACCGCTGAATTTTGGAAGATACGAACTACAATCTGCCAATTTTCAGCGCTGAATTTTGGCAAATCAAACTATCATCAAATATACAAGACATGCTTATTTATTCAAATTTACAATACATTGGGGCAAACATAGCAAACATAACCTTTTTCAGCCAAATTGCTAAGATTACTTTGGTTTGATATTATGCTAGTGAGAAATGGCCAAAGAAACTGTAATAAGTGTATACAGAGCAAAGGAAATCGTTTTTTCGGCTTGTAAAAACAGTCTAATGGAACTACGCGGAAATTATTAATGGGAATGATTAGGATGTCTTCGTCTCGTCGCCATCGACGTAAAATAATCATTTTTCTCATCTTCAACATCAGGGTGATGCATGTGATGGAATCTGAATAGATTTTTTTCATAAACGTGAACAACCATGGGAATACACGGGAGGAAAGGTGGTGAAAACTCTGCACTATCGTAAGAAAAGTTCTCATTTTGAGACACCCGATGGATACTCTCTATTGGTCTCAATGGCCAGGTTTGCGCTAGCCGGGTTTAAATAATGTTTGAAGGACTAACATACCGCTAGAGTCCTGGCCAGAACGGGAAAGAAGAGGAAATGGAGTAGTCGGTGTGGAGTCGACCGCTCAGAATGAGCGCACGGGGTCAGTATGAAGAGGACGATTGAAATGAGAATAGAATTAACGATTCTGCATAACCATTTGTCTGCACTTTGCAATTTTAATATGCCCAATCGTTAATTCTATTCTCATTTCAATCGTCCTCTTCATACTGACCCCGTGCGCTCATTCGGAGCGGTCGACTCTACACCTACTCTTCGATTTGTCTTCCTCTTCCCGTTCTGGCCAGGACTCTGAGAGGTATGTTAGTAAACATGGTTTGAGAGAGCATCCACGAGAGGGCGGAGGTACCCCTCTGATGGTTTTTTCGCAACCTATCCCAATATCTTGGGGGTAGAGTCGGCATCACGAATGCTGATATTTAGCGAAGTAACTTAGGTTGTGGGTCTCGCACGGAAAAGTTACAGTAACCCCACTTTCCGATATAGTTTTTTTTTACAATTTTGAAAAGCACACCCAGAACATTAGTTACTTGACTAAATATCAGCATTCGTGATACCGACTCTACCCCAAAGATATTGGGATAGGTTGCTAAAAAGCCATCTGTGAATATCCGCCCAGAGCCCCGTCCATGGATGCTCTTCTTAAAGCCTGTTAGCGCAAACCTGGCCATTGAGACCAATAGAGAGTATTCATCGGGCGTCTCAAAATGAGAACTTTTCTTACGATAGTACAGAGTTTTCACCACCTTTCCTCCCGTGTATTCCCATGGTTGTTCGCGTTTATGAAAAAAATCTATTCAGATTCCATCAAGTGCATCACCCTGATGTTGAAGATGAGAAAAATGATTATTTTACGTCGATGGCGACGAGACGAAGACATCCTAATCATTCCCATTAATGATTTCCGCGTAGTTCCATTAGACTGTTTTTACAAGCCGAAAAAACGATTTCCTTTGCTCTGTATACACTTATTACAGTTTCTTTGGCCATTTCTCACTAGCATAATATCAAACCAAAGTAATCTTAGCAATTTGGCTGAAAAAATTGGCGCTAATTAATATGAACTTTTATATTCTGTTCGCCCCAATGTTATCTCATTGTATTGTAAATTTGAATAAATAATGTCCTGTATATTTGATGTTAGTTTGATTTGCCAAAATTCAGCGCTGAAAAATGGCGGGATCTGCCAAAATTCAGCGCTGAAAAATGGCAGATTGTAGTTTGTATCTGCCAAAATTCAGCGCTGAAAAATGGCGTGATCTGCCAAAATTCAGCGCTGAAAAATGGCAGATTGTAGTTTGTATCTGCCAAAATTCAGCGCTGAAAAATGGCGTGATCTGCCAAAATTCAGCGCTGAAAAATGGCAGATTGTAGTTTGTATCTGCCAAAATTCAGCGCTGAAAAATGGCGGGATCTGCCAAAATTCAGCGCTGAAAAATGGCGGGAGCTGCCAAAATTCAGCGCTGAAAAATGGCGGGATCTGCCAAAATTCAGCGCTAAAAATTGGCAGATTAGTAAAATTCTCCAGTAATCGGGAGAACAAATAGCAGTTTTTTTTGGCAATATAGTTGACTAATCTATGGAAAAGACTGGGTAGTATGCAACCCAATTGCCCGACTACGTGGAAAAATGGAAGAGTAACTTCCACAATACATGTGGGAGACGAAAGTGGTGAAAGTACCCGAATGATCGATTTTGGTACTATTTTTAGATGCACTAGTCTTATATCGCTCTCCTGTGAATCTAGAACACGTAATTGTAGATTCATTGAACTATTTATTCCATTCTACGTAAGGATTGAAAAGATTCTGTGCCTCCGTCACAGATAGAAATGGTTTGATTACCTCTGCGTAGGCTCCGTTAATATCCAATTTGAATGCGTGCTAGCCAGTAGAGCGCGAAATGCGAAACCACAGTCTGTTGATTTCGCACACTCTCTCGTCCACTGACCGATAAAGAGAGTGTGTGAAATGAGGAGATCGTGGTCTCACATTTCGCACTCTACTAGCGCGCTTTCAGTAATTGCTCGTGTCGTGCAAAAGTGCATTCGTGGACTCGTAGTTCACAGTTCTAATGTTACTTCACCTACTTCTCGGTTGCTTCTGACTCTGATTTGCCCTGCCTTGCTGCACCCCTTGTATCTTTCCCAACCAACAACCTAATCGTCTGGCGACGACTGACCTCTGCCAACTAATATACCGACAATCAACGACACATCCCATACGAAGATCATAACCCTCAGGCGGAACAAAGAATTGGATTAAATTTCCAATTCAAATGCCCAATGTCTCTGACCACTGTCAATCGTATGCTTTCCATCTGCCGGATGACAGCGCCGTCTACGACTTTCTAACGTATTTTACCCTTTTTATACGTTAGCCGAATATGATGATTCAGCAACATTAACAAGTCGTACAGTCAATTCTTTGTTGGCTTTCTAATTGTCTCTGGGCCAATATTGCTTGTGATGAATGGCTTTGTCATGTTCATCCTCTCCAGGTTAGCACTGCAAAAAAACTTTTGTATACGACCCGTAAGACGTTGGCGTATTACAATAATGAGGCAATCAGGCATTTTGTCTTGCCGTGTACAAGACACGTTTCTGTGCGTTTTATTGTTACAAGCCAACCCTATTTCATGAAGGAAAGAACTACGCAGTCCGTACAACACTGTTTTCGTCATTATGGCCCTCGTCCAAGTTTTGTCAATTATCAATCAAAATCTGTGGGTATGGCGCCTGCTTGTAAATCGTTCCGACTGCGCGTAAGTGATTTTTTTTATTTTAAAAATGTTGTTACTCAAGCTTCAACGTTTCCCTATTTTCCAGTTACTCCGCATATACTCCATTGTGGAAACAATTCGAGGTCTGCGTTGTTATCTGGGATAAAGTGTCCAACGTTCATCTATCATGGCTGGCTGGTAGGATCTTACTGCACATTCAAAACTACTCGTCCCAATCCAAAAAAATGTTATGCTGACAAACAACTGAAATGAGGGCGGGAGTGATCTAATATTTTTGTAATACCATACCATTACAGTAATCGTTACTGCTGTGCGAGTACGATCAGTCAGGCAACAGTCTAAAGAAGTGAGCACCAAATACTAAGAAATCGTGCAAAACATGAAACCACAGCCGTCGAACACATTCATGCTTCTTCTATGCGGCCTCTCGTTCCTATTCATCGTCATTTTAAGCATTCCGCAATATCTGTCATACGAAGTCCGCTGGACCGAAAAACAAACAAGATGCAAAGGAGAAGAGTGAGAATCGATAAGATGATTCAATATGAGTATATTTTTCGTAAAGGCCTCGACAAGTTATGGTGCCACTCAACATCGAGATTGATCTGCTATTTGCTGATGATTGCTTGGTGAGCATAATTGTCTCCTTCTAAAATTATGACAAAAAGTTGTACGGGCATCTTTTAACAAAACAATTGTACATCCAGATTATCATCCGACACAATGCCTCGTTCCAATTATTATCAAATTGCAGCTTTTACGAATCCATTCCTTCACCACTGCGCTGTTTTTCAATGTCCTACCATGCCTTGCTCTCCTGGTTTTGACGACGATTTTATTGCTGCGACTTGGAAAAGTAACTATCCTTATTTGCCAACCAATTTCGGATGAAAAAAATTATCTTATACGAAAAGGTGTATGTGATTTTATCCTCTACATTTTCAAGATTCGAAGAGATCGCAACCATATTCTCGCCGGCCCAACATCCAGGTATGTAGCTTTAGAATCGTTATTGATTTATCTAATGAACACAGAAAATAATCTCACGTTTTTTTTCATTCTGTCACTTTTGATGGAATATTCATCTCCATCCATTGTGTCGTATTTGATAGAGACATTATTGTCGAAGCGACTAATCTGAAGATGCCGAGTAACATTGTTAAATTGTCAGGCAAAGTGCCGACTCTGTTCGCACGTCGAGGCTACTCGTTGCAATCGTCATCAGTACACTGATAATCGACATCCCACAAGGTACAATATCAACCTGCTCACACTGAGAACATTTTTTTCCGAGAGATCGTTTCCCGGTCTTCCTACTTTCCCACGCTCTCCCATTTTGATAAGCAAATGAGAGAGCTTGTGGAATGGGGAGATTGGAGAAGCGTTCTCTAACAATAAGAAAGGAAACCTTTAGCAAATTGCCAATTTGGCTATCTGTGTTCCCAATTCTTAACTCCTTTGCAGCCATAGTTGCAGTGCTCGTTGGCCTCTGGCCGGGAAGATTCCGAACTTCATTTGCATACAACTTGGGTGAGTAGATCTTTTACATTTTTTTTGGTTAATACGTGGAGCGAGGAGAGGAGCCGTGCGGTATTAAATATTTTCATAGTAACAAAAATATTTATTTGTTTTTTTGTTGTTTTTTTAGGGACAGGACACCAAGTGAACGTGTTCACTTACGTCTAAGGAACGAGATACATTCCACTTACAGGCTCACTTAGTATTTTGATCCTAGTGACTTTTTCTCTTATTTTTATTTTGTTGTCTTCAACATGTAAGAAAAATTTCAGAATCATTCTTCGTAACTCTTCTCATACTCGCTTCCTTTTGGAATCTCTCTGTTCATCTGCTAATGTCGCGTCGCTTTCGAGAGGTTTCCAACTTTTAGAATGAAAGAAATCCAACTAACCAAGTAACCAATAATCAATAACCAAGTAATACAAAGTAAAGAAAGGTCAAATAAAGTAGGGCCAGCTTACATATTTGTAGGACCTATTAACGCAAATCTGTTCTTAGTATGATTGCTCCCAGCATATATTTTCAGTGATAAACTTTGATTTGCAGGTTTCCAAGAAATATCTGTGCTGTCCTTGCTGCCACTTTTCGTCTACCAAAAGCAAAACGAAGATAATTATTTCTTCATCATCTTAGATCTATAAATTAATTAATTCTGGTTATTTGTACTACTGAGAAAATAGGATTTCCCTGAATTTCTTATAGTGCATGCCAGGAAAACAAATGAAACATTCCTCTCCTATTAGGAAATGCACGACCCTTATAATCCGTTAGATGTTCGCGAACTTCTGACGGATTATAAGGGTCGGCAATTGTCTTTCATTGCGTTTTTTATGTGTCCGTCCGTCACGCTCCGAGAACTCATTTTTCCTATAAATCGCTTCAAATTCACGCAATATTTTCAGAACCTTTTGCATATGATAACTGATTTTACAAAACTTTAAATCGTTAATTTCATGACAAGGGTTACGAGCGCGAAATTCACATCCGACCGACGCAGGTTAGACCTCCGCCGCGTGCAAACTTTTTGCGCATTTTTTCGCTGCACGGCAAAGGGCAGTAAACATACATTAAAATACCGGAAAACGTGTTTAAACTCGTTTTAAAATGTTTTAAAGAAGGTGTCCCACGAATATTTGGTCAGCTGAGTTTTCACTGTGGGGCAATGGAGATAGAATACCCGATAGCCTCGAAAATGATAGCCTCGAAAATCGCATGTTTCAGTTTTTAGTTTGAAGAAAGTTATATTCAATAAACTGTCCAAAACGACCAGAATTCTGACAGTATCTCACTTTGAGCCTGCAATCTTTTCGCGGTGGAAGTTGGCATTTTGTGGAGAAGAATTCAGAGAAAGGCAGAGAGATAAGGGGAAACGAGGAGGGTGCGCGAGGGAAACGCGCGCTGAATTTGTGTTTCACCAACTACTGAATTTGTGTTTCACCAACTACTGAATTTGTGTTTCACCAACTACTGCCAAATGCACCGTGGAGCGTGGGGAAATAGTGGGGAAATAAGTCATAGGGGAAATGTTTTGTCAGGAATGTGTTTGACGCACTCTACTCTGCTTTTTCGTTTTGAACGGCTCGTGAGCCTGAGAGCGATCGAAAAAAAGTTACCACGGAGTCACGATGTGGCGTATTCTAGATTCATGATCCTTTTCAACGGAAATCGCCTGTACTCTACGTAGCGATTGACATCTCCCCAACGTGTTCCTTTAATGATTGGCTAACATATTCCCCCCTTGACCGAACCTGGAGTCGCATATCACCCTTCCCTGGACAGAACTTTGAGTAGCCTACCAAACTTCCGCCTGGAATGTACTGAGAACTATTCATAGAGCGTAGTATGCGCTTAGAGCATAGTACATTTAACCTCAATGCATCAGTTACGAATATTAGGCAATTTTGATTGTATGAGCATTCGATTTCTGTCCCACATTTATCGGATTGGACTAGGATTGTTTCGATGAAATATAGCTAGAAACAGATCAAAAGAACAGAGTCTTGCATACATGATGTCATTCAGGTCGACCTAATGAATGAATGATCATTCATATGAATGAAGAAAATCAATACGTTGCATGACTTTACCTTTTCCATTCGTGCTCTTTTCTGCAAACTTATCTTTAATTTGTATGTGCGCACTTCATTTCCTCCCACGACTAGTTTAGTTTCGTTGAAATATAACAAGAAAAAGATAAAAGTAGAGTCTTGCGTACGCGATGAAATTCAACTAGAAATAATGAATGAAGAAGTTTGCTTTCCTGTTGCCTCCATGCTCCTTTCTGCAAACCTTTAAGTTTTACAAAAGCCCAATTTGCGTGCATTTCATTTCCTTCCTGCTTCTTCTAGCCTCCTTCTTGCGAGTTTCGAAAGTTTACAATTAACTCGAATTGATTTTGTCAACGCGAGATAATTGGATGTCTAATATCTTGCACTTGGATACCTTGCTTATTTCTATCGTTCACTGCGTTTTCCACTCAAACGCACTACAGAGGGGGATAGCGGAGTTTTTAGATTTATGCTCGATTATCAGGTGAATTTCTCATGCGAAACTTCATGTTAGAAAAGTATTCTTTCTCATTTACGCTTTTTGTTGTTTTGGAAGGGGGGAATGGATAATATCCATTGGATATGGATTGCAAGAGGCTCTCGAAATCATGCTATAATCGATGGAGTCGGAAAGTGCTCGGATGGGTCCCATGAGGCATAAAAAGAGCGTGGAAGACCGGCTAAATATTAAATATTAAGAGATGGAGAGATGATTTCGTAAATGCAGCTGGACCTCTCTTCATGCAACTCGCAAGGAACAATACAACTCAGTGGTGAACTCTAATGGCGACCCAGTTGACCCAACATCCAAATCAGCCGATAAAGTTGTTCAAATGTAATGTAAAAATGGAAGGGAGAATAGTTGAGAATAAGCATCTTTATCTAATAATGCATGATCACGTCACGCAGAAATTGACAAAAAGTAAATGCTAGAGCAACGAGACGATTATGCTTTACATTGAACAACTTTGTATTGAACATTGAACAAGTTTCTATTGAACAGGTCGACTCAGGTTAAACGGTCCTAGCACTACAGTAGTTTCGTTGAACTGCCTTCTTCCATCTGTGCTTGAATTGGCAAGATATTGATACAATCTGTGTCTCCGGCAGTGATAGACAAGATTTGATCTCCTCTACGTATGCGCCGTTAATAGAGTTTGAAATTCGGGTAAATAATTGGATTATCTCTCTACATTTTCCATACTCTCTCACTGCGAGGCCAGTGTAGAGCGTGTGAGAAATGAAGAGAGCTAATCCAATTATTTACCCGAATTTCAAACGCTACCCGTTAATATTCAATTGAAATGCGTGCTAGCGTGCTAGCGGGTAGCGGGTATTCAGTAATTGATTATAAACATATATGGCGCAAATGTGGTGCACACGTACACACCCACACCACGTAACTCCAAATACCCACGCAACTCCAAATTACTCTTTCCCTATCGATAAACCTCCTGATTCTAGTTCAAATTCAAATGTCCAATCTCACTGACCATTACTGTCAGTCGTACGTTTTCTATCTGCCGGATGACAGCGCCATCTACGACTTTATCGAGTATTTCACCCTTGCTGAGTGCTTTCTAACTTTAACGATTAAGAAACATTGACAAATCATACAATCAATTCTACATTTGTTTCCTAATAGTCTCCGCTCCAATCCTGCTTGTGATAAATGGCTTTGTTATGTTTATCCTCACCAGGTGAGTATTATAAATAGAAAACACGATCATTCCAAATTACAAAATACGAGATACTGTGTTTATCAAAGACGAGAAATTCGAAATGAGAGGATCCCTATAGTAAAAAATAATGACTTTCAGGAAATTTTAGTGCATATTTTAACAATAGTAATACAATACTTGTTACAACGTCAGCTCTTTTTAAAGGAAAGAATTGCGCAGTCCGTACAACATCGTGTTCGTAATCATGGCGCTCATCCAGTGTTTGTCAGTTGTAAATCAAAATCTTTGGGTGTGGCGCTTGCTAGTAACTCTATCGTCATGTGAGTGAGTAATTTGTTTTTTTAATAATATTTTTTTTAATTTCCTTAGCCTCAGGTATTCTATTTTCAGTTATTCATCGTCCATTCCCTTCTGGAAACACGCAGAAGTGTGCATTGTTATCTTTGACAAAGTGACCAACGTGCATCTATCATGGCTGGCTGGTAGGAATAATATGTTTAAATTTGCTAGGATAATGAATCTCCTTTTTTGAGAAACGGATGGTTAACTTCTTCATTCCATACTCTCGTTCGTTTGCTACACTAAATATAGTGTGGAATGAAGAGGGTTGAGAACCGTTATCTTTGAAACCAAAAATTTGCCTTTCCTTTCAAATGAGCGCTTTATCTTTTCATCTCAGTAATCGTCACTGCTGTGCGAGTCCGTTCAGTCAGGCAGCAGTCCAAAGAAGTGAGTAGCGAAAACAAAGAAACTCACAAAACTACGAAACCACAGCCATCCATCAAATTCACGCTTCTTCTATGCGGCCTCTCGTTCCTATGCATCGTCATTTTATCAGTTCCGCAATATCTCTCATACGAAGTTCGATGGATTGAGAGACAAACAAGATGCAAGGATGAAATGTGAGAAACAATAAGACGTTTCAATTTTGCAATGATTTTCGTAAAGGCCTCGACAAGTTCTGGTGCCTAACAATGCCGAGATTGATCTTCTATTCGCCGATGATTGCTTGGTAAACATTCCGTTCTTATTGACTATTGAAATATGAAATTGCAGCTTTTACGAATCCACTCCTTCTCTACTGCATTCTTTTTCAATGTCCTTCCATGCCTTTCACTCCTTGCTCTAACGACGATTTTATTGCTGCGACTTGGAAAAGTTATTTTTAATATAATTTATCTATATTTTATCAACAATTTCTGGTGAAAATGTGTATCTAAGTGAAGTCATTACCTAGTTATGCATGTGCAAAAACCAGCCTACCGAAAAACGACTAAAAAAAGTGTATGCTTTGCAATTATTTAATCCTTTACTTTTTCAAGATACGACGAGATCGCAAGCACATTCTCGCAGGCCCAGCAGCAAGGTACTTATGGAGATTTAGAATAATTATTGAATATTCTAATACGCACAGAAAACAATCTGTCATTTTTTTCTTTTTTTTTTTAATTTGCAACCTGGCAGACAAATTTCCGACTCTGCGCGCACGTCGAGGCTACTCGTTGCAATCGTCATCAGTACACTGATTATCGACATCCCACAAGGTTCGTTATTACAGTAATATAATATTCCGACCATATCAAAACGACGCAAACATTGGACTTCCTATGCTTACCCACAGGAACATTCGAGACATCTCTCGTTTTAATGATAATAGGAAATAATATTTTGACATTTTGAGTGTACGCATAATTTTTAATATCAAACCATCCACTGTAAATCTTCTTTGAAGCCATAATCGCAGTTCTGGTGGGCCTCATGCCGGGAAAATTTCGATCTTCCTTCGCGTATAACTTGGGTATGTTATTACTTTTATGCCCCTTTAAACGTGTGCATAAAATATATCACAAAAACATTTTGGTGTAGACGGTTCCCTTCCTCGTCCGCTCAATTATTAAAAGTAATACATTGTTTTCTCTGCGAACAGAAGAAAAAAACTATAGTTGGTTAAATAATGGTTTCTGTGAATAAAGTAAATATACAATTTGGCATCGCCCTTTCACCAAGTCCTCCAACTCTAACTTATCAAAGTTCATCAAACTTGTATGAAACATTTCAGAATCCTTCATCGTTACTTTCCTCATCCTTGCTTCATTTTGGAATCTCTCCGTACATCTGCTAATGTCGCGCCGATTCCGAGAGGTTTCCGACTTTTTCACTGAGAGAAATCGTTCTCAGAACAAACGTTGACCCGGCTACTAATATGCATATAAGTTGGACCTACCTCCACATTAGTTTGCGGTACAACTTAAAGTGCCTGTTCGTAGTAGGATTCCGGCAAGTCTAATAGTTTTGCTGCAAACTTGCAGATTTCTAAGAAATATAAAAAAATTTTTTAAAAAGTTGCAGGTTTCTAAGAAATATCTTCACCGTCTCTGCTGCCACGTTTTGCCAATCAAGAAAAAGCCGAAGATATGTGTGTCGTCATCTTCGTACATCTACTGAACACTTTTGAATATTTGTAGCCCCTGAGAAAATTGTGTTTCTCTGTATTTCGTAGAGTTCATGTCAGAGAAATCAAACTAGTACCGAGAACCGCCGTGCAATTGGATACAATTGAAACATAGCGAATATGAGATTTTAGATTTTGATTTTATGATCATTCAATTTCAGTCCCCGATTTCTCGGAAACGGCTCGGGTTGTTTCGGTGAAATATAGCTAGAAATAGATAAAAAAAAAACAGAGTCTTGCATACATAATGTCATTCAGATCGACCTAATGAATGAATGAATGAATGAATGAATGAACGAATACCTTGTCTTGCGTACACAATGAAATTCGATTCAAACCTATGTATGGTAAGGTAAAGGTAAAGGTAGTTCCGTCTTCAGCATACTTTCATGCGCGGAACAATGCGCTTCTCAGTGTGCACGCAAACTAGGCATATACGGCATAATCAGTCACTCAGTTGTGTATGAAGAGGTTGTATGCCTTTTCCTTTTTCCTCCGTGCTCTTTTCTACAAATTTATGCTCATTTTGTGCACATATAATTACCTTCCTGCGAGCTACGAAACAGTAGAAAGTACGAATGTAAATGGAATTGATTGAGTCTAAAAAACGAGAGTCTAAAATCTTGGATGCTATTGAGGATGTTTCCTAAATTTGACGAAGCCGCTGAATTCTGGTTACGCTCATTTCACATAAGCAAGGAAAAATCTGTTAACACAATGCATCTTCCGGTTGTATCCTCGTTGCATCTAGAAATCCTTTTGCCTTCGTGCTTCTTTGATCAGATTTATGGTCAATTTGTGCACACTGCATTTCCTTCTTGCGAGCTACGAAAGTTTCCAATGAACTGGAATCGACTTTGCGACCGCGAGGTAATTGCATGTCTAATAACGTGCACTTGAATAACTACTACTGAATTTGTACTACTACTGAATTTGAATAGCTACTGAATTTGTTCTATACATTTCCTGCTCAATAGTTTAGGAATATCGGAATTTTCAATTTCTGCAAGAATTCTTGTGCCAAACCTCATCTCCTTCTACATAAGCAAACTATCCCATTTCCAAACTTGTTTGTAATATTGTGCAGAAGTGTTGAGAATAGACGTATTTATTCCATAATGGATTATCTGGTGGAATGAATCAGTACTCGGACTGTTGTTTCATGCAGGTAAGTCCCTTGTGTATTCCATGGTATACCGATGTAGCATCGATTAAAGTGGACGATTATTGTTTAACATAAACTTGAATTGTCTTCATAGTATACTTCGATTATTGCTCATGAGATCGAGTAGAGATCTGCAAAAAAACGAAATAAAGGAGATCAATGCGAAAAAACGGAGAATGGACACGGAACTATACGATTGAGAAGAAGGAAATGGAAGAAGGAGAGAAAGAGCTTCATCATGTATCCAGGTAACGAATGCATCTCTCTCGCACGAAAAAAAAATAGAAGACATTTCGAGCAACATTGCGTGAATAAAAGGGTGAATGTCTTTTCTTGATAGATAAGGAATTAAATATGTATTTATCTGCTCGTCTTTCAAGATGAAATTTCGAAGCATGTTTAGTGGAATATCGGCATTTGTCTCTTTGACATTCCCGAGATTGACAAGTTTAATAGGGTGTTCCGAAAGTTCTGTCCATATTTTACTAATTTTTTCTCTCTAGTTTATGCGGAGATAAAATCACACACAAAGATTTGTAGTAATTGGAGATACAGCAGAACTATTTTTTCCCATATTAGTATCTCGCAAATATTTCGTTGTGATGACGCAATAAGCAAAAAGGACTGATTTTTCACTTCTGTCTAGAAATTTATATGACGCTGTTTACGTTAGGATCAACAAGGTCTCAACAGAGGTCAGGAACAGGCCAAAAATCGAAATCGCTCAAAACTTGGTCCATAGGTTAACTTTCGACGCTGAACACGCTGGTGCCATCGATTTCGCAATCTGACCCCTCTGGGCGCCGGTATGGCGCCGCGCCTCTTTGGCGCCAAACTTGTTTTTCGAATAAAACTCGCTTCGGAGTGCCCGTAGAGGCACGAAATCTCGCGCAAGCTAGCAGAATTTGATGCTCTATCTCATGGACTAGGTGGCTGGTAGAAGCGATTTCTCGTTTTTGAGAAAATGCGATTTTTTGATCCAGAGAGTAGAAAGTGAATTTACGCACATATATGAAAGAGCTCGTCATACTGATCAATTTGATATATAACACTAATAGGTTTAAGCCCTGCATCGAAAACTATTCAAGTTTTGCTGATTTTCGCGCGCGCGGAACGCGTGTGCAGACGCGGCATCCGCATGGCCGATGCGGTAGTGGTCTAGAACTGCAATCCGAAGGTCATTGGTTCGATTCCAATTGGTTGCAAAAGTTTTTGCCGAATTTTTTTTTCATCGAATTTTCACCTCCTGACCATATTGGCACATTTTCTGAAACTTTGAAAAAGTGATTTTTCATAACAATTTCATAGTGGGTGAAACTCATTAGTTTCTCTGCAGAATATGGAAGGGCAGTTTAAGTAGTATTATAATAAATTTTCAGAAAAAATAAAAAGGGGGTCATACAGACCCGAAAAATGGCGTCGAAAGTGAAAAATCGGAAAATTTCGAGAAATCAGTTAATTCAAAATCTTGTGTAATCCATTTTTCTGAGGTTATTCAACCTTGATGAGTTCGCGAAAAATGATATCAGCTCTTTACGCACGCATATGAACAAATTAAATTTGAAAATTTCATCCATATTTGGCCTTTCAAAAGCTGGCCGGGATTTTCCAATTTTGGCAGGTTTATATAAACGCGAAATGAGCTGATATCATTTTTCGCGAACTCATGAAGGTTGAATAACCTCTGAAAAATGGATTACACATGATTTTAAAATAACTGATTTTTCAAAATTTTCCGATTTTTCACTTTCGACGCCATTTTTCGGGTCTATATGACCCCATTTTTATTTTTTCTGAAAATTTATTATAATACTACTTGAACTGCTCTTCCATATTCTGCAGAGAAACTACTGAGTTTCACCCACTATGAAATTGTTATGAATTTCATGATTATAAAAACACTTTTTTTGCCATAACTTTTATTCTGTCATTCCGCGCACTTCATGTTCAACAGAAAATTTATTCGCTATATTTTTCCGCATTTTTTGAGCCCCTTTCAGTGTAGCTTAAAAATGAAGAAAGTTATGATGATTCCGGTTTTGGAGCCGGAAATTTCCTAAAGCCGGTTTTGGACCTGGGACCAGGATAAATCGAATACTCGTCTGTTGGGTACTCTAATATAAAAGTTTGATCGAAATCAAAAATAATTTTTGAAAATTGTTCCGATCCACCTGCATTCTCTGGTGAGACCTCTCATAAATAGAAAACACGATCATTACAAATTACAAAATACGAGATACTGTGTTTATCAAAGACGAGAAATTCGAAATGAGAGGATCCCTATAGTAAAAAATAATGTCTTTCAGGAAATTGTAGTGCATATTTTAACAATAGTAATACAATACTTGTTACAACGTCAGCTCTTTTTAAAGGAAAGAACTGCGCAGTCCGTACAACACCGTGTTCGTAATCATGGCGCTCATCCAGTGTTTGTCAGTTGTAAATCAAAATCTCTGGGTGTGGCGCCTGCTTGTAACTCTATCGTCATGTGAGTGAGTAATCTGTTTTTTATAATATTTTTTTTATTTCATTAGCTTCACGTATTTTATTTTCAGTTATTCGTCGTCCACTCCCTTCTGGAAACACGCAGAAGTGTGCATTGTTATCTTTGACAAAGTGACCAACGTGCATCCATCATGGCTGGCTGGTAGGATTACCACGTTTAAATTTGCTAGGATAACGAATCTCCTATTTTGAGAAACGGATGGTTAGCTTCTTCATTTCATACTGTCGTTCGTTTGCTACACTAAATATAGTGTGGAATGAAGAGGGTTTAGAATAGGGTGGCGAAATCAGTGCAGTGTCGATACACAGTGCATTCTCAGTACGTGCACTGAGTAGTACACCTGTGTATCGATACACTTGAAAAAGCGAGAGTGATGTACTGAAATGCACTGTGCACTGCAGTACATGCGCCCCGTGTACTGCTAGTGTACTGCGAGTACACTACTCGTTGTGGGAGAGCGTGTACTGCAGTACACAGTACATTTCAGTACATCACTCTCGCTTTTTCGAGTGTATCGATACATTTGACTTCTTCAAAATCAAGTACTGCAGTGCACATGAGACTCAAGTGCACTGCAGTACGGTACTGCTATTAGCCACCCTAGTTTAGAACCGTTATCTTTGAAACCAAAAATTTGCCTTTCCTTTCAAATGAGCGCTTTATCTTTTCATCTCAGTAATCGTCACTGCTGTGCGAGTCCGATCAGTCAGGCAGCAGTCCAAAGAAGTGAGTAGCGAAAACAAAGAAACTCACAAAACTACGAAACCACAGCCATCCATCAAATTCACGCTTCTCCTATGCGGCCTCTCGTTCCTATGCATCGTCATTTTATCAGTCCCGCAATATCTCTCATACGAAGTTCGATGGATTGAGAGACAAACAAGATGCAAAGGAGAAGTGTGAGAAACGATAAGAAATTTCAATTCTGAAAATGATTTTCGTAAAGGCCTCGACAAGTTCTGGTGCCTAACAATGCCGAGATTGATCTTCTATTCGCCGATGATTGCTTGGTAAGCATTCCGTTCTTATTGACTATTGAAATATGAAATTGCAGCTTGAAATTGCAGCTGTGTATATAAGTGAAGTCATTACCTAGTTATGCATGTGCAAAAACCAGCCTACCGAAAAACGACTAAAAAAAGTGTATGCTTTGCAATTATTTAATCCTTTACTTTTTCAAGATACGACGAGATCGCAAGCACATTCTCGCAGGCCCAGCAGCAAGGTACTTATGGAGATTTAGAATAATTATTGAATATTCTAATACGCACAGAAAACAATCTGTCATTTTTTTCTTTTTTTTTAATTTGCAACCTGGCAGACAAATTTCCGACTCTGCGCGCACGTCGAGGCTACTCGTTGCAATCGTCATCAGTACACTGATTATCGACATCCCACAAGGTTCGTTATTACAGTAATATAAGATTCCGACCATATCAAAACGACGCAAACATTGGACTTCCTATGCTTACCCACAGGAACATTCGAGACATCTCTCGTTTTTAATGATAATAGGAAATAATATTTTGACATTTTGAGTGTACGCATAATTTTTAATATCAAACCATCCACTGTAAATCTTCTTTGAAGCCATAATCGCAGTTCTGGTGGGCCTCATGCCGGGCAAATTCCGATCTTCCTTCGCGTATAACTTGGGTGTGTTATTACTTTTTTACCCCTTTAAACGTGTGCATAAAATATATCACAAAAACATTTTGGTGTAGACGGTTCCCTTCCTCGTCCGCTCAATTATTAAAAGTAATACATTGTTTTCTCTGCGAACAGAAGAAAAAACTATAGTTGGTTAAATAATGGTTTCTGTGAATAAAGTTAATATGCAATTTGGCATCGCCCTTTCACCAAGTCCTCCAACTCTAACTTATCAAAGTTCATCAAGAAACATTTCAGAATCCTTCATCGTTACTTTCCTCATCCTTGCTTCTTTTTGGAATCTATCCGTCCATCTGCTAATGTCGCGCCGATTCCGAGAGGTTTCCGACTTTTTCACTGAGAGAAATCGTTCTCAGAACAAACGTTGACCCGGCTACTAATATGCATATAAGTTGGACCTACCTCCACATCGAGTGGTGTAAGCAACTGCTAGTCATTCGAAGGGTCACGAGTTTGATCCCCGCCCAGGCCAACCAAGCCTTCCATCCACCCCGGGGCGGTAAATTGGTAGCAACTTTGATTGCGAAAGGTAACGTGCCCTAGATGCCTTGGGAAAGCTTGGGTTACGTAATCTCACGTCGCAGCTGGCTTACCGGCTTGCCCCATCTAGCGTGGTAGCTTGCTACTGTAAAATCGCTTGACATGGAACACCTTTACCTTTACCTCCACATTGGTTGGCGATACAACTAAAAGTGCCTATTCTTAGTAGGATTCCGGCCAGTCTATTAGTTTTGCTGCAAACTTGCAGGTTTCTAAGAAATATCTTCACCGTCTTTGCTGCCATGTTTTGCCCATCAAGAAAAAGCCGAAGATATGTGTGTCGTCATCTTCGTACATCTACTGAACACTTTTGAATATTTGTAGGCCCTGAGAAAATGGGGTTTCCATGCATTTCGTAGAGTTCATGTCAGAGATATCAGAAGAATACCGAAAACTACGTGCAATTGGCTATAATTGAAACATTGCGAATATTGGCTTTCGAATTGGTTTTATGCTCATTCATTCTCCGTCCCCCAATTATAGACACGACTAGAATTGTTTCGGTGAAATACAGCGCTAGAAATAAATAAAAAAAGATTCTTGCGTACGCGATGAAATTCAAATAATGAATGAAGAAGTTGTGACTTTTGTGTTGCCTCCATGTTTTTTTTCTGCGAATTCATGCTCGATTTGTGCACTTTTTTCATTTCCTTCTTGCGGGCTAGATACATAATTTTACTATTGACTCGGATTTTTCTCAGCGCGGGAGAATTGCATGTCTGGCAACTTGCACTTGCTTACTTTAGCTATTGATTTTGCACTCTAATTATGCCAAAGCCGGTGAATTGAGGCTACGCGCATTTTATATAAGCAAAGAAAAAAACGTTACCGCGATTCTTCTTCGAATGAGAGTCAATGTAAATACTTTTGCCTTCCTGCTTTTTTAAGCAAATATATTGTAAATTTGTGAGCACTTATTTTCTTTCTCGCGCGCTAAGAAAATCTACAAATAACTCGAACTGATTTTGTGAACGCGCGATATCTATTTTTGCGATCATCAGTGTTTTCCACTCAAACGCAAAAAAGGGGACAGCGAAATCATAGATTTATGCCCAATTATCCTAAGAATTTCTTGAACGTTTTTTTCAAGTATTTTGTGCTGCAGTGTGAAAATAACATTCTTTAGTATTTGAATGATTTCCATAGTAGTAAATTGATTGTTCGGAAAGAGATCGAGTAGAAATCTGCAAAGTTAATTAGGTAAGGGGAGAAACAAAAGAAAAGGGAGAAATGCGGAATGTGGTGAGGGCAGCGATTGAAACTATACGAATGAGGAGAAGAAAAGGAGGAGGAAGAGGAAGAGCCTCATCCTGCATCCAGGGAACGAATACTTCTTTTTCTCTCTCTATCTCCTTTTTGTAGGGATTGTCTGGTCGGAAAAAAACGTAGCTGCGAAACCGTGTGATTACATGTTTCCAAATGCACAAAAAATTTCTAATAAATAGGTATTGCAATGTTGATTCTCCTCTCATTATAAAATATAAACTGTCCACGGCCATCGATTGATCGATTCAGCAAATGTAGCGTTAACCAATTTGAGAGACCGGACAACTATTTACACAAATAAATTACGCACATTCTAAGATGTTGAATTGAATTTATCGCCCTCTTTACCACTTTCTATTGGATAGATTGCTACATCTAATCGTAAGTTGATCACATAGCCCATTGATGTTTCAAAGTACATTCATTAGCTTGCGAAGTAAAATGTTCATCGATAGTTCGTGTCTTTTCCACCGTTCAACAACAACGGAATAAATCTGGATAAAACAATATTTGTAGCATGTGAGATTAGCGTTTCAACAGACTGCAATCAGAGATGGACGGAATCCCTAGCACTATTCGAGCAGGTGACGAACACTTCATTAGTTGAGTATGAGAGAGAGTTCTGGCTACGTCATTTCTGAAATTTGATATAATTTTGTGCTGCAAGCACTTTCGGCAAGTCTCGGAGTGGATAGAAAATAACGATTGAAAGTATACGAATGAGGGGGAAGGATTTTCTCTCGTACAGACACAGAATGTCATGCCTCAGATAATAGAGAGAGGTGCTTACGAGGAACATTGCGCGATTATCGAGACGATTCTCATTTATGACAAGGGTCTTGCTTCCCGACAATATGTAGTTCAATTTAATGTACATTCTCCGGATTTACTGCGTAATTTTTCTTGTGAAAAATCTCCAATTTACAAATTGTCCGATTTATCATTTTCGAAGCGGTGCATTTATCTTTCATCTGATTCATAACATTGGCAGTACGAGAAAGGACCAATTGCTCTTCTTTTCAATTTTCAATCGATTACACATATTATTTCCACGAATTTTATATTGCATACTAAGAGAATATCGTCATTGGCTTTGCAGTAGGGTGGCCTATTTCGGTGTTCACCGGGACCCGGTGCTAAATCGGTGTCAGCACCGGCCGGTGCTACTTCTACCCTGGACAGATCAGCTATGAAAAGTTCATTTTTTAAACGTATCACTAATCACAATAGTTTCTCCTTTACCCTATCTAAGAAGTGCACGAAACGTACACAAACACGAAAACGGAATATGCGGATGAAGCTGCAGTCATTGGAATTTTGAATAGAGGAATAGATTGTATGGTCTTGAATTCCCTCCTTTGATTATTTATCTCCTATTTCTCATTCCGCGAATCGGATCGAGTACTTTGCTTTTTTTGAATTAAGGACAACGTCTAACACATTCTTCATTCTTCTTCATTCTTCATTCTTCATTCTGTGCCTCATGACGGGCGGTCGACAGTCTCCCCGCTCCTCTCCCTCCTCAGTTTGGAGAATCCTTGCCAGTCAGCTTGGGCAACCCGGCAAGTATATCGCCCACCTGGTACCACTTCGAGAAGAGGACCCGGATCGCCTATATCTAATTCAAGTCGCCAACTTTCAAGAAAGGCCCAGTCGACGAGACTACGACGTGAGTTCCCACTTAGGTTTATACACGCTAGTCAGGACGTTACTGGTTGCCGGAAGATCTACTTCTACGCTCAATGTTAATCGTCCAAGATCGACACTCCAATTGACCAAAGAAGCCAAGCAAGATCCATTCCCTTGACCCAGTTGCCTCGAATTCGAAGATCCCGACCTCCTCTGCCCCCGAATGATACCTCCTGCAGGCCCTTGCCTTGATGTCAGGATAAATATGTATATGTATATGTCTAACACGCAAGAATGAAAAGTTATTTGTATTGTTTTCTCCTTCATGCACCGAATAGACCTGATCATAAATAAACAACGAATATATCAGAAAAGGTTTATTCCAGAAAATGGGGTTTCTATATTTAGTACACGACGAAATTCTTATGGAAATGATGAATGAAAAAAGTTTATGATTTGCCACGATGCCTTTGTTATTTTTGTTGAAAGTTATGCTCAATTTGTGCACATTTTCATTTCCTTCTCGCACGCTACGAAAGTTTACAATTATATATCTCGGACTGACTTTCAGAACGCGAGATAATTTCATGTCTAACGACTTGCATTTGGATACCTTATCTATTTTGTCATTCTCTGCGTTTTCCACTCTAACGCAGTATAGAGGAAATGAATTTTAGATTTCTGCTCGATATTGAATTCTTGTGCAAATTGTATTTTTTTACATTAGCTAACCATCCTTTATCAAATTCTTCGTAATATTGTGTGCAACATAGGTGAGAATAACTGTCTTTATCAAATAATGAATGATTTAGCCGAGTGGATGAGAAATTGAATGACCATTCAAGTCAGGCCTTTTTATCATTGATGTAGATGACGATTGTTTCCATTGCTTTATATATATTTTTTTGTTATCGTTGTAGTAACCAATTGTTTGCTCAGCACGAGATTGAGTAGAAATCTGCAAAAGAGAAGCGAAATAAGAGAGATCAAAGTGTTAAAAATGAGAGAAGAATACTGAACGAATGGAACTAAACGACTGAGAAGAAGGAAATGGACGCGTGATAGGAAGAGAATCATTCCGTAGCCAGGGAACGAATGCGTCCCCTATCTCTCTCTTTATCTTTTTCACACACATACATAAGCTCAGAATTGAATGCCTCAACGACATGAAGGGGGCTTTCGAGGAATAGTGCCTGGCATTGTTGACTCGAAGATGTGGACGATCATCTAGAGTCAATCTTGGTGTGTAGGAACATTAGACTAAGGGAGGAAGTTCATTATCACTCCGGTCTGACCCTGTTAGTAGTAAATGAGCGCGTTTATAGCGCGACGAACAAACACGTCTCTGCGTGTGAAACGAAAGGGAGATGATACGCTATCCCTTACTGTGATATCAAGTGACGAAATAGTTAACTAGCGGGGTTGTATTGAGGTTAAATGCACTACGCTCTATGCGTACACTACGCTCTATGTATAGTTCTGGGTGCGGGCTCGGTAGCTGGCTTCAGGTTCGGTTCAAGGGGAGCTCGGTAGCCGGCTTCAGGTTCGGTTCAGGGGGAATTCGGGAGCTGGCTTGAGGTTCGGTCCATAGGGAGCTCGGCCCGGCTCCAGGATCGGTCCAGGGGGAGCTTAGGATGTTCGGGAATGTTAATCGCTAGAAAGAGTACTGGCTTTTTCCATTGCAAAGGCTCGTGAGGCTGAGAGCGATCGAAAAAAGTTGCGGAAACGCAGGATACTGTGTTGATTTCCCTGGCGTGTTCGAACATGTTTGTGACATCGCAAAATACTTTTCCCGTGATTCCCCAGGCTCTGCGCATCAATTGAAAACTTTTCGAAATTTTTGATTTTTCACGTTAAACAAGTGTTAGAACACGTTCAAACACGTTTCCGACATCGCAAAACACTTTTCCTGTGATCCCCCACGCGCTGCGCATCAATTGGAAACTTTTCGATATTTTCGATATTTGGATTTTGGATTTGGATTTTAACACATTTATCAAGAGTAGGCTCTGATGTGCATGGCTGGCCAGTCTTGACTCCTTGCTTGTCTCATAAATGTCGGCCCGATTATTCGCATGAAGAGATCTTTCCATCTTGTTGGTGGTCGTCCACGTCGCTGTCTGGGTCCTCGGGGGGTCCAATCGATTACGGTTCTGCTCCACTTCAAATCATGATCATTAGCAATCTTGTGTACCCAGAGCCACTTTCTTTTCAAGGCGGCTCGAACAACGTCTCCTACCTTTGTGCGATCACGCAGCCGCTCGTTCGAGATATGATCCATTACAGTACAACCGACCATCCAACGCTCCATGCGTCTTTGGGCCACCGATAATTTGTCACATTGTGCATTGGTCAGAGCCCAGGTTTCACTTCCGTATAGGAATGCGGGAAGGATGCAACCATTGAAAAGACGCCTTTTATGAGCCATTGGGATCGAGCGATTCACTAAGAATGCACGATGTTTATGGAATGACCCATAGGCTGCTCTAATTCGCCTGCCTATCTCGCCTGCCTATATTTTCGATATATCAAGTTAAAACGTGTTAGAACACGTTCAGACACGTTTCCAACATCGTAAAATACTTTTCCTGTGATCCCCCACGCTCTGCGCGTAAATTGGTAACTTTTCGAAATTTTCGATTTTTCACGTTAAAACTCGGCAAAACAGGTGAAAACGTGTTTCATGTTATTTAAAAAAAAACGAGTTAGGACACCTTCTGAAAAATGCGGCAAAAGGTTTCGCGGCGGGGGTCGAACCTGCGTCGGTCGGATTTGAATGTCGCGCGCTTTAACCACTTGGCCATGGATTTGGTGATTTAAATTTTGTAAAATTTTAAAGCGATTCTGGTCAGTTATCGGGTGTATCTACTCAACATAAATCAATAAGGTTGAGAACGCTACACGCTCGAGGAATAGACGTGGTGATGTCCGATGTGAACGAAGGTCTCCTGAGAATGAAGAATACAGGGTGGGGCAAAAGTCTTTTGACACACTGCTAATCCTCATAACTGTATTTATGAATGTGCGATCGCTCTCAATTTTATGCCATATATTGCTCAAGCCTTCGCAATTATATAATAACCATGTGACATTTTGTCTCGAAGGTTCACTGGAGTAACATAATTTTAATAAAATTAGTTGCTCTGCGATTCTGGTTTACATCTATTTTTGAGGTGCAAGTTCACTGAACTGGGAGTCTAGCCACGCGCACTATGAGAGCAATATAAACCCAGTATTTTTTTGTTAATATGTCTGTAGTATGTACAATACTGCAGTATTAATGGCAAGCTCCGGTAACCTTTGTTGACTTATTTATAAATATTTTTATAAAAATCCAATTTTCGGCGCGCAAACAAGACATATTTGCGAATACGGATAATTTTTAAGATGAATAGCGATGTTTGCTATTTTTAGGCAAGTGCACATCACCCTCAGCTATTAAAGAAGGAGTATCACGAATCTCCTGCTCCATCATTCCTCATCTCATATGTTTCAATGACGCGGTCGCTTTCTCCTCGTCCACCCTTATCCCTCCCTATCATTTTTGAATTCCTGCATTCAGGGTCAGTTTGGCACGGAGCCAAACGCGAATAACTTTGTTCAAACTTATCGGCTGAACATGCGGTTTGCGGGGCTCTTATCTGGAAACCGATTACCCTAACCCGACAGTGAGAACTCAGTTGACCAAAAGTTCGTGGGACACCACCTTTAATCAGTGTTATATATTTTGTCATACTCCTACGAAAACGATTTGGCAGTGCATCCGACTTCATGGAACTGGCATTTCCGCGATCAATTATCAAAATGATTTTTGCTTTTGATTATTCTCATTGTACGTATTCCGTCTAATTTTACTGATGGCAAGCATTGGTAATGCCAGATCATTCTAAAAACCACTACATGAGAGCATTCGACTACTTTGTAAGAAAATCGAAAAAGTCACTTTTCCGGAATTTAATTCTCAGTGCTTAGCGCCACGAGCTGTAAAATTATCAGTTGCTGTACTGAACTGGATCTGGTATAATGGGTAATAGAGCTATGTTTTGTCTTGTGTTTGGTTGTTTGCTCATGGACATTCATCGCCAGATATTGTCTGGAAAAAATAAAGAGAGCCAAAATGAGCAGCGGCGCAGAGGCTAGTTTTGGAATGGCGGGTTTTCGGATGAACCGATCTTCGCATTGTACGAAATGGCGTCCAGCATTTGTGAATAACTGATGGAAGACTGTGTTGCTTCCCTGTCAACTGTAAACTCGTACGGTTCACTGATGGCCGAGTTATGATAGGTCAAACTTGCCAAAAGACTTTTGCCCCACCCTGTATATTGAAGAACTCTCCTCTCCCACCGAAGCTTCTTGGATTTACAATCGTATGGATCCAAATTCGTCGAAGATTTCAAGGGATTCGTACTCAAGGGAACCGTTCCCATTGTTCCTTCTAATTCTGTAGTCGACTTGGATGTGATATTTTCAATCGATTGATGTCGATCGTTTCGTTGAATATATTTGAACTATCTTCATAATAAATTGATTGCTCAGAATGAGATCGAGTAGAGATCTGAAAAGTCGTAATTAAGTAACGGAAGCAAAAGGGAAAAGAAGCGAGAGAAATACTGAGTGGGGAGAAGGAAACGATTGGAACTATACGAATGAAGAGGAAAAAGGAGGGGGAAGAGGAGGAGATACATCCCGTATCCAGGGAACGAATCCGATTTCTCTTTCTCACTCTTTCCCTCCTGGGGGAAGAGGACTCATCCCGTCTCAAGGAAACGACTGTAGCTCTCCGTAATCTCTCATGTAACAGTAAAATTAATTATACCCGGTGAATTGTTGCTGCGCTAATTTCAGATAACCAACAAAATCTCATCGCTGCAATGTCAATACAATGCACTTTTTTCAACTATAAAATTATCATCCGAAAATCTAACGGATCTGTAAAAAAACTTGTTGCTGCAGTTGTAGGACTCCGTAATCAGTCCAAGAAACGAATGTGCCTTCTCTCGCTCAAACACATTATTCGGTAAGATATGAATGAGCTTACGAGGAACAATGCGCGATTATCGTGGCAGGTTTCACATTTTTTTGCAAGAATCTTGCTTCCAAGTAATACATTCACTTCTATCATCGGTAGTTTTTTTCTTTCAAGCCTCTCATATACACATTGGACAACGTATAATCTCAGACACGGTGGAGTTGAGCTTCATCTGAAGCATATCATCGATGGAACGAGAAATGAACAATGGTGTTGGATGTCATTATCAAATCGATTATGCATAATATTGATACGACGTGCGCATTGCATTCTAAGAGATTTCCTCTGAGTATTTCGGGATTGGCTTAGCAGTAAACGTTCATTAGATGTACGGCTCTGAGCTTGGGTTACGGCTGTACGAGGAAACACGCATAGAGTACAACAACGAAAGAAATTCGGTTTACCGATGGTGGTAGATCCTGGATATGATGGTTGCTGCAAAAGTCGCTGCCTCGCCGAGTTGCTGCAATCACTATGGCCGCACCGAAGAGGATGACCGACAGTGTTTTATCCTCCGATGATTGCAGGAGAAGTCGTTGCCACGCCCAGTTTCGATTTAGCAGCACCGATTAGTGAGGTCGTCTTGATGAAAAGAGGAAAATAAGTATCGGAAAATTATAATTTAATAGACTTTGACTTTAGGAATTGGTGATGAACGAACATTTTACCATTTTCATAGGTTGACAGCTATGAATCGCAGGAATAAATACTACTAGGAATTTTACAATAACTTGAAACGCGCAATTGTCTGCCTATCGGCAAAATCGCTCAAATATATTCTATGGCAAAAGTAAGCCATGTAATAGAATTGTTTGATTTGGTAAATGCGCTTCCAGTGATCACACCAGATCAGGACGACAATGTTAAATATTTATATTAAATATAAAACGTATATTTATTTATATTAAAGATAAAAATTTAAAAATATAAAACGAGTTCTCTGTAACAGCGTCGGTGGGGCTGAAGGGGCATGGCACAACTTTTCAAAATGGTCGTAACGAGCTGTACTAGGGTTGGTAAAATCGGTGAAGCTCGGCACACGGTTAACCGTCCCTTTTTGCAAAGATAAAGCCCGCGAAAAGCCCGTCACCGAGCCGGTTCACCGTGATCGAGAGAGAGCGCGTGGTCCGAGCCGCGAGCCCGAGGTTAACTGCTGGACCGCGGTCCTTCGCGGTCCAGCGGTGAACCCCCGTCTCGGCTAAGGAGCTTCCTGAGTTCTCTCCTTACCAGTGAAGCCAGTGCGCCGGACTGTATAGCATCGTTAGTGAAGTGGCTGTGCTTTTTGCCTTCCACCCGCACTTCGTTGGTTCGATCCCCCGACGACGCTCCCTTTTTGCTCTCTTTTTATTTTGATTGTTCTGTGTTTGTACTCGTTTTCATTGTCTCTTTTTTAGATGTGTGTTGATCCTAGTCCAGCTTCTGTCATTTGGGAACATTTTGTGCCCATTGTCGACTCCGATGGAGAAGAACAGGCCAAATGCAACAACTGCCCTCGCAAGTACAGCAGGAAATAGTTCTACGGCGACGATGTGGCGTCATCTCGGGAGATAAAATGTTGCCAAATGACTGAGGCTGGACTAGGAACGACGGACATCTAAAAAGAGACATTGAAAACGAGGATAAATACACAAAATAAAAGAGAGCAAAAAGGGAGCGTCGTCGGGGGATCGAACCAACGACGTGCGGGTGGAAGGCAAAAAGCACAACCACTTCACTAAGTATGCTATACAGTCGGGGGGAATGGCTTCACTGGTTAGGAGAGAACTCAGGAAGCTCCTTAGCCGAGACGGGGGTTCACCGCTGGACCGCGAAGGACCGCGGTCCAGCGGTTAACCTCGGGCTCGCGGCTCGGACCGCGCGCTCTCTCTCGATCGCGGGCCGACCACGAGCCGAGGTTAACCTTCGGCTCGAACCGATTTAACCAACCCTAAGCTGTACCTTTCATGTTTTGATCCCTATGGGTGGGACCCATAGGGATCATAACATGAAAGTTACATCTCGATACGACCATTTTGAAAAGTTGTGCCATGCCACCCCCGCCGTTACGGAGAACCCGTTATAAATATTAAATTCACGGGTCGGAAAATGTTTATCGTTACGCCACATTTTACTATGGACTGAGTGCAAGGTTCACACATCTATGGGCTTCGAAGTTTCAGCGACAGGAAAATTGTTAGACAGTCGCAGCTTTGGAGTTTCAGGCGTCCATCTTAAATCGGCGAGTTGTGTAGTTTGGCAATGAGTCGTTTGGGAATGATTGGGAACAATTTTAAAAAATAAAAACATTTAGTTTTCTATTATAGATTCTCGTTCTGCATCTGCACTGTCTTTTTGTTTCATTCTGCAGCACCTGCAGCATCTTCAGCACGTCGGATTGCGGACACACCAGGTTCAGACAAACAAGGTTTTGCAGTACACATCTCGCAAGGCTGTAAAAGACATGCGAAATGAGGACGGCTGCTGTGATAAACGATAGATGTAGGAAAATATATTTCCAGTGGCATTTATGATTAACCGATCAATCAACAGCACTTGAAATTGTTCCTAATTAGTCCGTCGTCCGATCACAAATCAAAAATTTGGAACGAAGTTAATGTTAGTGGTCACTGAAAAACTGACCCCCTCTTTTTATATTTTTAATGGATAGAGACAAAAATTCTAAGAAACTGGTATTTTTTAGAAAAATTTAAAAATCGATAGTTAGCCCGTAGTAAATTCGAGAAAGCGCGGGCCTGATCCCTGATCCCAGGTATACTGTACCTGATATCGATTTTTTTCGGAAATACGAAATTGCGAATATCGATCTGGACCTTTACTGTAGTCGATATCAGGTACAGTATACCTGGGATCAGGGATCAGGCCCGCGCTTTCTCGAATTTAATACGGGCTAAATATCGAATTTTAAATTTTTCTAAAAAATACAAGTTTCTTAGAATTTTTTTCTCTATCCATTAAAAATATAAAAAAGAGGGGGTCAGTTTTTCAGTGACTACTAACTTTAAACTTAGGAACGAAAAAAAATTCTATTTTTTCACAATGTTTATTTGGTTGCGAGACAAGAATTCACCGTGGTGCTCAAGGAATAATTAGTATTCTAAACGCCTATATGACCAGGGATGATCAGTCGATAACGATTTGAGAGAAATGATAAGATAGCTGTGGACATAAAACCGATGAATGGCCTCTTCACTCGCATTTCCGTGCCCATCACAACACGAAATCACCAGGTGCGGAGTAAAAATCACTGAAAAAACAGTAACATTAAAACGCGTTCTCTGTAAGAGCGCAGTGAAATTTGAGGTATCGGGCACAACTCCGTCAAAGTGGTCGTCCCGGGTCCAAACTTTTTTCACAGATGGTATAGGGTCCAAAGTATATTTTAAAAGTGAGAAATACACTAAATGTAAATTTTTGAAAAATCGATAATTTTTTTACGAAAAAAAAAATTTTTTTTTCAATTTTTTTATTTTCCTGTCGTGTTATATATCATTCGAAAGAGCATCGAAAGTTATGTATATATCCATAATTTCATGAGTATTAGACAATTGCGAACGAAAATCGATATATGGATTTAAAGGAATCCGCCGTTTTGCTGAAACTTTAATCTGGCTAAAAATGTTCCTATGATTTGTTGCTCTTGCTCCGAGATATATTATGTATTTTTCATCATAGAATCCAATTGAGCTCTCAGAATCCAATATTTTCGGTGTTATCGTACTTCTACATTCACTAGACCGTGACCACTCCGAGGTAAGATTCAGTAAAGAAGTGAGTAGAAAACTTTTTTCAGGCTTTAACCCTGATTGAGATGTATACCATTCGAAAGAGCGTCAAAAGTTATCTGTGATTCCATATTTTCAGAAGAATTGGACCACTAGGAGCGAAAATCGATAATCGCATCCGCAGAATCTGATATTTTAGATGAGGTTGGATATTCGACTGTATTCGCTCTCAAAGTGTTCGACAGGGCTTAAACTTTTTTTCCGTGCAGTCATAGGTCCATAGAACATTTTCATGATGAAAAAGTCAAGAAAAAAGAACTTTTGAGAAATCGTTAAAAAATAAATTTTTCGAAAAAATTCAAAAACATTTATTTTTTATTTTCCTGTCATGTTATATATCATTTGAAAGAGCACCAAAAGTTATGCAGAAATTAATATTTTGAGAAAGAATGAGTCACTGGGAACGAAATTAGGAGATTGTGAAAAAAAATATTTTTTTTTAAAAAAAATATTTTATTTTTGTGGATAAACTCGCCTATTTTCGTTCCTAGCAGCTGAATCCTCCTGAAAATGAAAATTTGCAGTTAACTTTTGACGCTCTTTCGAATGAGATATAACACGATAGAGAAATTTGAAAAAAATTTCAAATTTGTTTTTCTGAAAAAAAATTTCAATTTTTTTTCAAAGTTATTTTTCATGACTTTTTCATCATGAAAATGTTCTATGGACCTATGACTGCACGGAAAAAAAGTTTAAGCCCTGTCGAACACTTTGAGAGCGAATACAGTCGAATATCCAACCTCATCTAAAATATCAGATTCTGCGGATGCGATTATCGATTTTCGCTCCTAGTGGTCCAATTCTTCTGAAAATATGGAATCACAGATAACTTTTGACGCTCTTTCGAATGGTATACAACTCAATCAGGGTTAAAGCCTGAAAAAAGTTTTCTACTCACTTCTTTACTGAATCTTACCTCGGAGTGGTCACGGTCTAGTGAATGTAGAAGTACGATAACACCGAAAATATTGGATTCTGAGAGCTCAATTGGATTCTATGATGAAAAATACATAATATATCTCGGAGCCAAGAGCAACAAATCATAGGAACATTTTTAGCCAGATTAAAGTTTCAGCAAAACGGCGGATTCCTTTAAATCCATATATCGATTTTCGTTCGCAATTGTCTAATACTCATGAAATTATGGATATATACATAACTTTCGATGCTCTTTCGAATGATATATAACACGACAGGAAAATAAAAAAATTGAAAAAAAAATTTTTTTTTTCGTAAAAAAATTATCGATTTTTCAAAAATTTACATTTAGTGTATTTCTCACTTTTAAAATATACTTTGGACCCTAGACCATCTGTGAAAAAAGTTTGGACCCGGGACGACCACTTTGACGGAGTTGTGCCACCTCGCCCTGCGTTCTTACAGAGAACGCGTTTTAAAATCAACGAAATCGATGTTGTTACTTCAAATTGTCGTTCTCTCTGGCTTCATGGGTAACACCGCGAATTATATAACATTTAAATAATGGCTAAATAGAGATAATCGACGTTTTTCGATTGGTGGCGCTTCTCAAGAGTGAGGGAGACGTGAAAGTTGAAGGAGCCACCTTTTCCAACGAAATCGGAAAAAAAAGGCGATGAAAACCTGTGTAGGATAGTAGACGGATTTTCAAGTCCTGCTCAACAATCGGATGAATTCTCGTGCGAAATTGCATATCCTTCTAATAGATAATCAATTGTTTAACAAGTGCGAGAGAATAAACTCCTTTATCCACTGATAAATGATCCGGTATAGTTGATGAGTGCTTGAATGAGAATTCTTTGCAGGCTGCTCGGCTGAAATATACCAAAGTCCAATCAGTCGTAGTAGGCATCCATTGTCTCAATTGCGTTGCCAGTAGTCGAAATATCTTCACAGTAATAAAAAAATTGTCCGAAACGAGATCGAGTTGAGATCTGCAAAGTGGAAACGAAGTAAAGGAGGCCAAAGCGAAAAATGAGAAAAACTACTGAACGAATGGAGCTATACGATTGAGAGAAAAGGAAATATAAGAATGAGGAGAAGGGCCTCATCCTATATCCAGAGAACGAATGCATCTCTCTCTCTCACTCTTTTTCTCTCTCTCTTTTTCTCTCTATTTTTCTCTTTCTCTTTCTCTCTCTCCTTTTCTCTGTCTCTTTCTTTCTTTCTCTCTCTCTCTCTTGCTCTCTCTCTTTATTTCTCACATCTCTCATAAAAAAGTAAAGGGAGTAGAAATATTAGAGGATGATTGGAAACAATACAAATGGGCAAATCGTATTTTTTCCGGTTTTATCTCTTAAAAGATTCTTATCGCGTCTGCAACTGCATTTTCGCCAATTTTCTTTCTCAGTTGTTCAACGTTTACAGCAACTGCAGCACTTCGGCACAGTGTTCCTCGCCAGCTCCATCATGCCATAAAAAACAGTTTTTGTGCGAGATAGAGAGAGAAAGACGCATTCGTTCCTTGGATACAAAATGAAGCTCTTCCTCTCCGTCCACTCCCTTTTTCTCCTTAATCGTATAGTTTCAATCGTTCCCTTCTCCCCACTCATGCGTCCTTCTCAATATATTGTAATGTGACAGTCCGGCAAGCGAAGTTCAAACTGTCCTATGGTGCTTGAATGGGTAACGGAAAATCGTCTGCCTCAGTGAGAGGAGGATTCTTCCACGCGGAATATTTTTTTTGAAACTCGGAGTTTTCTTGCTTCGAGGATTGCGTATCAGCGGGGCGACTACATGTACTGCAATAGATCCACTGCCTTGTTGTCTTTTGTGCGAAACGGTCGTTGTTCAAGAATTGAAACAACAAAAAACTTTATTATGCAACTATTTCTACTCAACAAAAATCAAGATGAATGAACACGCTGGGCGTTGTAAAGGGTGGGATGGCGATGTTGTGAGAGTACGGAAGGGCTGCAGACGTAAAATGAATTCAGTCGGAGTTGTCGAACACTTGTCGTAGAACTTATCGAAACTTCTTGGATTTAATATCGTATGGGTCCAACTTCGTGGAAGCTTCCAAGGAATGAAATCCATTGGGCCTTTTCTCCATTGCTTTTTTCTCCGTCCGTAGTCGAAGTGGCTGTGCATCTTGAACCGATAGATGTTGTCGGCATTTGTTTCGGTGCACGAAATATTTTCATAGAAATAAATTGATTGTCCGGAAAGAGATCGAGTAGAGATCTGCAAAGTCGTAGTTAAGTAAGGAAAGCACGAAGGAAATGAAAGGAGGGAAATAAGGAGTGGGGAGAAGGGAACGACTGAAACTATACAAATTTGGAGAAGAAAAGGAGGAGGGAGGGGAAGAGCTTCTCGGGGAGGGGAAGAGCTTCTCGGGGAGGGGAAGAGCTTCTCGGGGAGGGGAAGAGCTTCTCGGGGAGGGGAAGAGCTTCTCGGGGAGGGGAAGAGCTTCTCGGGGAGGGGAAGAGCTTCTCGGGGAGGGGAAGAGCTTCTCGGGGAGGGGAAGAGCTTCTCGGGGAGGGGAAGAGCTTCTCGGGGAGGGGAAGAGCTTCTCGGGGAGGGGAAGAGCTTCTCGGGGAGGGGAAGAGCTTCTCGGGGAGGGGAAGAGCTTCTCGGGGAGGGGAAGAGCTTCTCGGGGAGGGGAAGAGCTTCTCGGGGAGGGGAAGAGCTTCTCGGGGAGGGGAAGAGCTTCTCGGGGAGGGGAAGAGCTTCTCGGGGAGGGGAAGAGCTTCTCGGGGAGGGGAAGAGCTTCTCGGGGAGGGGAAGAGCTTCTCGGGGAGGGGAAGAGCTTCTCGGGGAGGGGAAGAGCTTCTCGGGGAGGGGAAGAGCTTCTCGGGGAGGGGAAGAGCTTCTCGGGGAGGGGAAGAGCTTCTCGGGGAGGGGAAGAGCTTCTCGGGGAGGGGAAGAGCTTCTCGGGGAGGGGAAGAGCTTCTCGGGGAGGGGAAGAGCTTCTCGGGGAGGGGAAGAGCTTCTCGGGGAGGGGAAGAGCTTCTCGGGGAGGGGAAGAGCTTCTCGGGGAGGGGAAGAGCTTCTCGGGGAGGGGAAGAGCTTCTCGGGGAGGGGAAGAGCTTCTCGGGGAGGGGAAGAGCTTCTCGGGGAGGGGAAGAGCTTCTCGGGGAGGGGAAGAGCTTCTCTCCGTATCCAGGAAACGAACGCGTTTTTTCTCTCTCTCATACAACCACATGCCTGAATATCTCAAAGTCATAAAGGAACTTGCGAGGAATATTTCGCGATTATCGTGGCCGGATTCCCATTCCTGGCAAGATTCTTGCTCCCCGATTCCTAAAGACTATTATTTCAGAACGTCTGTCTGTCTGTGTGTGTGTGTGTGTGTGTGTCTATCTGTGTGTGTCCGGCGGTCACACTAAATATCTCGCCAACGGATAGAGCTATAGACTAAGTTCCTTCGCCATCACATGCATCTCCACGAGAGTAACTTGCTCAATAAAAAAAATTTAAACAAAATCCATGGCCAAGTGGGTTACGCGCTAGCAATCCGAGCGACGCAGGTTCGACCCCCGCCGCGGGCAAACCTTTTGCCGCATTTTTCGCAAGCGCGGGAAATCGTTCCAACACGTTTTTGAGTACCGTGATACACGTTTTCACCTGTTTTGCCGAGTTTTAACATGAAAAATCGAAAATTTCGAAAAGTTCCCAATTGGTTCGCAGAGCGTAGGGGATCACAGGAAATGTGTTTTGCGATGTCAGAAACGTGTCTGAACGTGTTCTAACACGTTTTAACGTGAAAATTGAGAATTTCGAAAAGTTCCAAAATGATTCAGAGAGCGTAGGGGATCACAGGAAAAGTGTTTTGCGATGTCAGAAACGTGTTAGAACGTATTCTTACACGTTTTAACGTGGAAAATCGAATTTTCGAAAAGTTCCAAAATGATTCAGAGAGCGTAGGGGTTACAGGGAAAGCGTTTTGTGATGTCGGGAACGTTCTGAACGCACTGTATCTTGCGTTTCCGTTGTGAAAGGCTCTTGAGACTGAGAGCGATCGAAAAAAGTTGCCATGGAGCCACGAAGTGGCGTAGTGGCAACTTTTTTCGATCGCTCTCAGCCTTACGAGCCTTTTGCAACGGAATAAGCCAGTACTCTTTGTAGCGATTAACACTCTCCAACATAATGTAACATGGAGCCGACTCCCGAGCTCCCCCTGGACCGAACTTTGAGCAAGCTACCGAGCGTCCCCTGGACCGAGCCGGCTATCTTGCTCCCCCTGGTCGGAACTTGGAGCCGGCTGCCGAACTCCCTCTGGACCAAACTTTGAGCCGGCTGCAAAGTTCCCCCTGGGCCGAAATGTGCCCGGCAACTGAATGCCCCCTGAACCATACTTTGAAAACGTAGTGCGCACCTTACCATAACGTAGTCAACACACCCTGCTAGTAATACTTTAATTTCATTTTTATTTTGAAATCATCTCGAATTTACACGGTGAAGTTGGGTTTTATCCGAATCCTTTCAACGATAGAACGAGAACTGATCAATGGTGTATCCCTTTCCAAACAATCCCTTTCCAAACAATTACGCATATTATTTCTACGAAATATATATTTTCACACTAGGAGTTGTTCTCTGTGTGAATGGGCATAGACTTGGCAGTAGACGTTCAGTAGATGTACGACATCACATCATTCCACCGCCCGGTCAACCTTCCAGAAAGGCCTTTGGAGTGAGAGAGCGTGCGAAATCAAGAGGGACTCTCTCACTTTTGCACACTCTCTCACCCTGACCCCTGTCTGTCGGTTTGGAATCACGTGGACATTGAACGAGGATTGCGGCTGTACAATTCCGGATCTTCGGAAAACACGCATAGAGTACAACCACCAACGATACTCGGATGACCGATAGTGTTAGATCACTCGATGGTTGCTGCAGAAGTCGCAGCCACGCCCAGTTCGCGTTTCAAGAGCTGATCAATGCAATCAACAGTTTACACTTTTCATGGGATTTTCATTTACATTTCTGCTTTTATTTATTTATTTTATTTATGGGATGCATTTACAAGGATTTTACAAGGATATCGCAGGATATAAAAATATTAGGAATATTACAATTGCTTGAAACGCGAACTCGCCTGCCGTTCGACAAAATTTCTCAAATATTATTATAGTATGGCATATTGTTCAACGCATAAAAAGGAGTTTTACGTTTCAACAGTTCCCCTTAAATGTGGGAGTACCGAAATGGGATAATGATGTTGAACGGGGCTTTTTAAATTAGTATAATTGAGAGTGGGTTGCAGGAAATCCTCAGTGAGAGGAGGATTCTTCCACGAGGAATAAACTTTTTCAAACTCGGAGAATCCTTGCTTCTTTTGTGTAGCTGATTAATTAGAGTAAAATAAGGCTAGGATGAAAGTAATATCTTTATAGAATCTGATCAATGCAATCAACAGTTTTCACTTTTCATGGAATTTTCATTTGCATTTCTGCTTTTATTTTTTTATTCAATTCAATTTTTTATCACATCAGGCGGTAACGCTATCTGGTGATGATGTGGTTTCAGGGGTCAGGATCATTCTTCTCAGTATCGACTGATCATTTCGGCTGGGGTCGAGGTAGAGGATCGGTATTCTTCCCGTCTAATGAACGTCAACTGCCAAGCCAATGCCGACCCACTCTGAGAACATCTCTAATGCTGCGCAAATTTCATGGGTGGAAAGTGAAAAGCTGTTTATTCCACCTTTGCATTACTTTTCTCCTAATCAAGCTACATCTTCCAAACTTGATTCAGGGATGGTAAAAAACGTTTGAAACATTTACTTTTTGAATTGGAGTGATTTCGTTCTGTTTGAGCGGAGTTCCACGAGTTTTCGCCCTTTCGGAGGGGAATTTCACACGATGAAATTTGCGCAGCATTAGTAGTAATTGTCAAAAATCATACGTGTATGAACAGAACGCCATTGTCATTGATCATTTCTTGTTCTGTCGAAGATGTGATTCTGATGAAACTTAATTTCACCGTGTACAGAATGCTAAATAGCACTTGAGGGGTTTCTCTAGAACTAGGTATCTCTTACACTAGCTATCAATCATGTAATGTAGTCCATGTAAATCTGCATATATGGTAACAATTACAGACAAATCGCTGATAGGTCAAGAGGAGAAAAAAATGGGTAAAAAAGCACAGTGAATGTACGGAGAATTTTCACGATGGGATATAATAGATATATTGCGCATTCATCAGGGTGCATCTAATGATAAATATTGTGAAAATATATCAACTTTGACAATTTTTTTTCCGAAAAATCCATGAATCCTTCATGGTCCAAAATATCAAAAAAAAATTTTGACCTGGTCTGCGATTCCCATTCTGCCGCAGTATTCAGTACAATGTATACAAACTATCTACAGCAATAGAAGTCTTTCAAGTTCAACCTATATAAAAACATCGATTTCGAATTTTTGAACCATGACCCGGGGTTCATGCTTTTTTTTCGCGAAATTTTTTTTCTCAAAAAGTTCACTATGGAGCGTGATTTTAGCAAGTGCTAATATTCTGAGTTGATATCAGTTTTTTAATTACCCACTTTACGAGAAAAAAATGCATTAACCCCGGGTCAAGGTTCAAAAATTCGAAATTGATGTTTTCATATGGGTTGAACTTGAAAGACTTCTATTGCTGTAGATAGTTTGTATACATTGTATTGAATACTGCGGCAGAATGGGAATCGCAGACCAGGTCAAAAAAAAAAACAAAATTTGAAATTTTGGACCATGTTCATGGATTTTTCAACAAAAAAATTTCCAAAGTTGATATATTTTCATAATCATTCCTGATGAGTGCGCAATATATCTATTATATCCCATCGTGAAAATTCTCCGTACATTCACAGTGTTTTTTTTACCCATTCGGCGATTTTTTTCTCCTCTTGACCTATCAGCGATTTGTCTGTAATTGTTACCATATATGCAGATTTACATGGGCTACATTACATGATTGATAGCTAGTGTAAGAGATACCTAGTTCTAGAGAAACCCCTCAAGTGCTATCAATTTTCGATATATGGAAGGGGTCTAAATCCTAATAAAAATGCGTTTTTGGGTCAGCAGGAGTATATAGACATACTGCGCACATAATATTAGACTTAGATTGATTTACTTGAAAAATATGGAAAACAAAATTTTTTTTCGAGTTTGAACACTACTCGAGCCGGGTTTGAGCCTCAGGGCACAAATTCGAATACTTTTGAAAATAGGGTCATGGGATGCTTCCATGGTATGAGCATGATGGGCCAAATCGAAAGTCCTGGCGCGAATGTCCGGAAGTGCTCGAGTCTTACCGAGCCGGTCTCTTAAGTTTACGAATGAGGTTCTCCAACAAGGGAAAAGGTTTTGTCCAGATTTATTGCGTATTCGTTGTACGGCGGAAAGAGACGAAATATCGATGAAACTTTTACTTCGCATGCTAATGAATGTACTCTACATTTTCGGGAAGTGTCGGAGTGGATAGAAAATAACGATTTAAAGTATACGAATGAGGTTAGAGGGATGGGGAAATCCAGGAAACGAGTGAATTCTCTCTCGCACAGACACAGAATGCCTAAGATAGATGGAGGAGCTTGCGATTATCGAGACACGGTTCTCATTTATAACAAGAGTCTTGCTTCCCGAGAATACGTCCCTTTCATTTATCCTTCGTTTTCCGTATTCGCAAGACTTGGATCGGTCATTTCCTTGTGGTGCCATTATTAATTTGCACATTGGTCTATTTAGCATTCTGTACACGGTGAAATGAAGTTTCATCAGAATCACATCTTCGACAGAACAAGAAATGCTCAATGACAATGGCGTATGATTTCTGACAATTACTACTAATGCTGCGCAAATTTCATCGTGTGAAATTTCCCCTCCGAAAGGGCGAAAACTCGTGGAACTCCAATTCAAAAAGAAAATGTTCCAAACTTTTTTTTCCATCCCTGAATCACGTTTGGAAGGTGTAGCTTGACTAGGAGAAAAGTTATGCAAAGGTGGAATAAATGGCTTTCCACATTCCACCCTTGAAATTTGCGCAGCATTAGAGATGTTCTCAGAGTGGGTCGTCATTGGCTTGGCAGTTCATTAGATGCGTGGCGTTGAGCGAGAATTGCGGAACCTCGGGAACACACACACACACACATCTTTATTAAAGACCAAAAACAATCGAAAATATATTTTCAATGACATTCAGGATTCACCGATCAAACAAAATCACTAAAAAATGTTCTTGATAACTCCGTCGTGATCAGCATTCAACATTTTGAAACGAAATAAACAAGACCTGGTGATTTAATGTTGTGCGGATTTGAGAAATGCTTGTAATAATGTATCAGTCCGATGAGACGTATGGCTATATTTCCTCTATATATATATATGTTCTTGCAATTGTCTGCCGCTGCTATGTATGTACACGAGATTCACTTTCTAGAGTATTGTAATTGTCTCATATTTTTCTTCTCATCTAATTGTAAGCATTGGGTTACTGCTGAATTCATAAAAATGCTGCCCGTCTTTTTGTTGTCAACACAAAAGCAAAAACAGAGAATTGTAATCTAGATCTGCAAAAGAATGATCATCTCAAATCATCAAATTGTATTAACTAAGATTCTCACTGCTTGGGCTTTATGACTTTTTCATTTCGCTTTATGACTTTTTCATTACATCCTCAAACATTCACAAATTTACGGATTGAGGCAATGAAAGGAAATTTTGTAGTTGGATATTTCACAGAACGAGAGTCGTCCACGCTTTTTATCCTGCAGAGGAGGGTGCAGAAGTAGAAGATCTAGTACATGACAAACACGAGAATCTATTTGAATATTGTCACGCTATTTTCGATATGTTTCACTCATTTGCATGCGAATAAACATTTATATCGATAGTTCGTTTCTTTTCCTGTTTTCAACGAAAACGAAATTCGATTGCGCGGTTTCTTTAAAATCCGCGGCATGTGAGAATGGACTTTCAGCTGAGTCTCATAAATCAACAAACATTACTCCTCAGCTGACAAAAAAATGCATAAGTTAAGTATAAGAGTGGGTTGTGGCTGCGACATTATATAAATAACAAATATTAGTAATATATCGAGTCTGCGCGGAGACGGGAAACGGTATGGGTATTATAAATTCACGAACACTCATCCAAAATAATAAAACGTTCCGCGGATACAAAGCATTCCGCTAGCGAGAGAACATGGCAAAACAAGAGACACGCCGAGGTATAGAAAGACACCAGTAGACACACCAGTAGTCCATGTCATGAACGTATCATTTTTAAATTATAATACAGAGGTCGCTTATCGATCGAAAAATACAACAACAAAACGGAGCGCCTATTGACGACAGTCCCAAAAATATAAATAGTTTAAATAATTTTGTTTTTAATCAACCCAATCAGCAATCCACAATCTTCATCTGGTGTTGAGACCGGAATTCAGCTGTATTTCTTTTCTATTATATTTCAAGGTTAACCGCCTTGCAAATCTTTCTAATTCGGAAATCGAGGATTCAAGAGAAGTATGGAAAATGTTTTTTTATGTAGAACGCTTAATTTCCAGTGAAATATACGTTTCACTTATCAATAAAACCACTAGAAATTGACCGTGATCGGTCATTTGTGTGGCGAATTCGGTTAATTTCACTTTATTTTTCCTCTTCTTTTTTCGTTATTCATTTGGCACAGTACGCCAAACTAAATAATTATATTTCTATGGAAAGTCGTCATCAAAAAAATGTAAGCCCTCCGTTGGTGCACTGTTTCGTTGCTCAGTCGGATATCGATATTGAATTAACCAAAGGAGGCGAGAGCAAAATTCAAACAAAGATATCGAATTTGCAGATTGCGCGGAAACAACGTGTTCGACTTAACAAAATAAATCTTATCTCCCTATCTTTTTCGTTGTACAAAATAGAAGTGAATTTTGAATCGAAATTGGCCAAATCGGTACTTAAAACGCTTACACAACACCCCTGCAACTCTGTACTCGCAGGAGTAAAAGAACTAAATATTCGTGCCTACAAATTTATCCGTTTCGTGGGCATTTCAATTTTTCAAACGGTGATTCATTAAATAAATATGTTTCGGTCAGTCGACATTCCGAATCTGGTATGTGAATTAAACATAACGTTATGGTTTTCGAGTCCATTCATCACTTCCACAAATACAAAATACAATAGCGCATTCAACAACAAAATTGGAATGGATGTATTTCGCGACTCCAATATAACAAAAAAACTGAATGAATATTAGTGTAAAATCATGAGACCGTTTCGTAAGACAATGCTGTGATAGGGACGATGTGTAGAAGGGCGTTACGGTATCGATCGATATTTTACCGTAATCAGACTACCGTACTCTCCGTCTATTTTCCAAAGAGAGGCTTGGTGGGCGTTGAACTGAAGAGAAGGCCGGACGAACTGTTGGCGATGCTTTTTCCAAAGGTCGGAGTAGAGGAGGCTGAAATCAATCGATAATCGAAAACTGTAGTCTGATCACAGTAATAGTTATTTTTTTATTTTAAATAAAAACATCATCATATTGAAATTATTCCAATCCATAAATCAGACCCTATCGTCTTCGTATCTGCCGTATCCTGTTTCTGTATACCATATTCCTTCTACTCTACCGTATCCCTTCCCCACTACCGTAGGGTTGTCAGTTCGGTTTTCATAACACGGACTATCACGTACCCTCTGGCAGTCTGTCTCCGTGAAACGGGGAGAGGAGAGAGGAACCCGTTTTACGGAAAACGGCCCGTTTTGAGAGGAGAAATAAATTCGTGATCCCCAACAGGCTCAAAATAATACGGGGTAAATTGCATAGGTATCATGTTCCCATTACTGTTTCTTTTTCTATGATCTCCATTTTCAATTTCAACATGGTGCCTGTTCTCACAAAACGGCCGTTTTCCGTAAAACGGGGTGAAAACCCAGGGGGTGTGAGGAAAGTCCGTTTTACCGAAACGGAAACCGAACGGGCAGTTCTACACTACCGTACTCACCAGCGGATGTGGCAGGCGCTCCAAAGAGAGAAGTGGTCGTTGAAGCTGCCGTCGTAGGAGTTCCGAATAGAGAACCTGTGGATTAGAGTAAACGCAATTTTATTTCTCTTATTGTAGACTATTTATATTATGTAAACAATAAGTGATCTTCCAAGAATTATATCGTCCGGTTAGAGACTAAGTAAAGCATGACACTGAAACACAAACATCACAGATGATTCTCTATCATATTTTAGCTGCACGTGCTGCATATTCCACTCACCGGTCGTTCCTGTCGCAGCTGCAGGAGTCGCGAATGAGAAGGGTTTGGCTGCAGTCGAGGCACCGAAGAGACCTGTGATAAGAGTTTTTTTTTTGAAATTGTATCTCTCTCAGAGGTTCTACAATCAATTGAATAATCACGCCGGCACTGAACATATAATACCTATGAAACACAAAACGCGCAGTTATTTCTTTTTCGAGTAAAAAGCGAATGTGCCAGCTACTGAGCATGCAAGAATTGATATCCCTCATTTACCGTACCTCCTCCAGTAGCAGCCGTAGATCCGAAGAGACCGCCGGTCGCTGCAGGAGCTGGAGCAGCGACGCCTGTAACCGATAATTGATTATTAATTTGCACTGTGATCAATAGAGTAATCACGCTTCGAAAATCGTCGAACCATTATCTGAACCATGTGATATTTATTGCCCCACACTACCCGTTGCAAAATAGTTTCGCTTATGAAAGAATTGTGAGATCTTCCAAGAAATGTACTTAGATTGACCTGCTGAAGGCAAAGAAAAAACAAGATGAAAGCTACCGTAATCGTATCTAATCATCAAACAGTACAGTACCCCTTCCATCACCACCGTACCCGATTGTCTGATGTACTGTCCAATCTGCATGGCTGTCGCTTGACTGGGAAGGGCGGGTTCGCCTGCGAATCGACGTGCTTGAGATGATTCAGAATAATTGGACGACGAGGGAAGGAAGGAACTGCAAAAAATATTTTTTTAATACATAACCGTCAATAGAATTTCAATATTTTTCACAACCATGTGATTTCACGTTGCACAGTGCCTATAACTTAGTTGAAAGCCTAAATATTTTAGTGGTTCGGCTCTCCCTTTTTTCCAAGTAATCATATTACTACTCTCCTAAATGCATTATTGATCGACAAATCCCTTCAGTGCAACTCACTTGTAAGCCATTTCTCTCGCTAGAACTCCAGGGTGTTCTTCGCTAAAAATCTCCTTGATTTCCTGCAACAAATAAATATCTCAATTAAGCAAAGCAAAATAATTATCGAGCAGTTCTTTAAAACCCGACGTATTCGTGTTTTACCAACAATTTACAAGACAACTAGCGATAATACAACTCACATTGATCTTGTCGTTAGTAGCGACGACCTGGCCTGCGACATGCGAGAATATGACGTCGAATCTGGCGAGATGATCGGAGATGTCCTTCTCCGATACCGTAGCCTGCAAGGAGCAATGGATACTGTAGACATGAATTATCGATCGATTCATAGTTATTGTATACCGTACCGTTCCATTCATGAGCTGGGTCACACGCTGTTGCAGCTCCTCGATAGTCTGGCTGTACTGTGAGAGGAGATCGTTATAGTCACGGATCAACTGGATCATGTACCTGCAGATACAAAAGAAGTAAATCTATTATTAAAATTGTTTCTCATTCACGTGGATAAGACAATTAACTTCGAAAGAATGAAAATTGTGGAAATATTGGGGGGTAAATAAAAGCCTTATGAAATCCCCCGCGACTTTAAAGTTTCTTAAACTGTTCAAAAGAACTTTATATAAACAAAATACAATTTCGGTTCGACCAGTGATCATAAATCAAATGACAAACTCACTGTCTGCCCTGATTTCCGGGTGTGTACACATTCTTCGCAGCATTCTCCTGGATCGTCGTTGCAACCTGCAGAAATTCATCATTTCTCGATAGTCTATAGATTACTGTAATCTCTTCCACTTTATCGATCGTTCACCTGTCCCAGTCGTAGATCTCTCACGGTTCGCGCCCGCAGCCTCGCTTCCTCTGCTGCAAGACCGGAACTGGAAACGGCGATGGAAGAGAGACGACGTTGAAGCTGTAAAGAGGAAACATCGGTGTGTTTGCTCAGTATTCACTAATAAACCTACAAGCCACAAGACATTTCAAGTATTCCTGAAGCCGCAAAGTCGCATGGTCTAGTAACAACCTGTTTTTTTAAACTCTAGCACAATCATGACGCGAGGGGGGGCTACAATTTCGTTTACCGTGCTTTTAATACTTCCCTACAGTACCCCTTCCCGCAAACCGTACCTGTCTGACTTTATCCTCAATCTTGAGGCAAGCCTCGCTCGAGTTGCACGCAAATTGGTCCGATAGTTTCTTGTTCTCAGCGATCTGCGCTCTGAAAAAAATCAGTACATATTACCCTTTTTTGCATCGATTCACAATTCTACCGTAATCTCTTCATCTCCAATCTCTCACCTGACAGCAGCGAGCAAATCCAGCTGCGGCTGCTCCACCTTCGATTCCTTGACATTCTCGATCTGCGAAAGTGAGGTTTCATTTGATTGATATCCATAGATATGATTCGAATGCATCGATTATGATCCGCTCATTAAGCATAAATTACAGAGAAAAGTTGTTTTTTTTCGCAACTGTATCATCAATGTTTGTTTTTGACACATTTTCTTTGATCAACCTTATCCGCCATATTAGTCAGCACTAATTAGCTACCTGTGCTTCCTGCTTGACGTCGGTCGCTCCCGCGCCCAGTCCACCACCGATTCCTGTAGTTATTGATTAATTACGAATTACTAATATTTATTGATCCAAATAATTTACTACAGTCTTACATTTCAGTAAAACATTTTTGTAATAGACACAGTGGAGAAAATATTGTGATCCCACCTCCTCCCAAGGTTGCTGCAACGGTGGCAGCTCCACCCAGTCCCGTGCTGGTAGCTGCTGCAGGTGCTGCAGTGGCGCCGAATAGGGAGGTGGTGGCTGTAAAAGTGAAAATGTGGGGAGGGAATTCTTAATTTAATAGAAGAGAACCAACCAATAGAATTGCACATAATCTCACCAGGTACGAACGATTCAATGTTGATTCAGGAAATGCAATGTCAATAACTATCCCCTTCCTGCGGGTATTTATGGATACATTGAAACGCGAAATCACCTACTCTCCCTCTCTTAAAGTTTAAAAAAACAATTACAACGCGTCGCGCATTTATCGAAAGTGTTTGAACAGCTCTCAATGAGAACACTTATCGTTTATTCTGGAGAAATGCGTTATGTCAATAACTATCACCGTGCTATGGTTACTTATGGATAGCTCGAAACGCGCACTCATCAGGTCAACAAAATTCATAAACGTCGACGTCACTGCCTCTACCTTATCTCGATTTTAGAATTTTGAACAGCTCCCATTCGGAATTCGTATTATACGGTAAAATTGATCAAGACATTAGAGAAAGATGACACTCACCAGGGGCGCCGAATAGTCCTCCTGCTGCAGATGCTGCAGGTGCTGCAGCTGGCGCTCCAAACAGCGAGGTCGTAGTGCCGGTTGCAGCAGGAGCTGCTGCAAGTATCGATTGTATTTGTAAATTTAAATCCAATGAATCTCGACTACCAACTAAACGTGAAGCGCAATAGGAAATATATTTAGAATGCATGAAACCCGTAGCTCCCAAGCACGCCCACGACTTTTCCTCAGCGGACAATATGTACCGTGAACACCGTGAACACTAAATGATGACGAATTATTGATCGTCTCACCTCCGAACAGCGGTTTTTGAGCTGCTGCAGCAGCCGCCGGGGCGCCGAACAGTGAGGGTGCTGCACTGGTGGTGGCTGCAAACAGTGTTTTACTATTACTAATATGATCAAGTTTTATTGTACGAAAGTGGTTTTTTTTTAATATTGCCATAAAAACCAACCAGTGGCGCCGAATAGTCCGCCTGCTGCAGGCGCAGCAGTCGTGGCTGCAGGTGCAGCACCGAAGAGCGGCGCGGCTGCAGACGTCGTGGCTGCACAAAAAATATATGAATGGAGGAACGATTACATACATGGGCGGCCTCCATCGCTGGCCGGTCAAAAGCGGGAGGGTCGGAGCCAAAAAGCGGGAGGGTCGGACGATGAAAATCAAGGAAAAAATATGAAAAAAAAATTTTTGCAGCTGACGCTGACATTCAGGTTTTATCGTGCACAAAAAAATATTTCGTTGCCTATTTGTTTTATAAAATGTCTGTTGCAAAAGATAAAGTATTGTTCCCCGGTAATATAGCGTGAGATAAGTCGAAACACCACATGTGAGAATATGAATGAGAAAAGAGCTGGGAATACGCAAAGTAATCGAAAAACTGGACGAGAAGGGAGAGTTGAGCAAGGCAGTGAGTAAACCGCGAGCAAGGCAGTGAACAAACTACTAGCCGACGTTTGATTTGGCCAATTTCTTGTACACCCTAACCGATTATTGCCTTTGAGTTACACAAAAAGTTTGGAAGGAATCGGACGAGTAGTTTTTGCTGCGGGTGCCTCGGTCGCTACGCCATCGCCAGCGATTGCGTAGCGACCGAGGCACCGCCTTGCTCAACTCTCCCTTCTCGTCCAGTTTTTCGATTACTTTGGGTATTCCCAGCTCTTTTCTCATTCATATTCTCACATGTGGTGTTTCGACTTATCTCACGCTATATTACCGGGGAACAATACGTTATCTTTTGCAACAGACATTTTATACAATAAATAGGCAACGAAATAATCTTTTTTTTCTCATTCAGTAGTCGTAACGCCGTTCCTCAAGCTCGCCTCGAGTCGCTAATTTTAGTCGAATTTTCACCAATTTTTGCCAAAAGCGGGAGGGTCGGAGCCAAAAAGCGGGAGGGTCCGATCGCTAGCAACACTCCCGCCCACGTATGAACGATTATATATCGTACATGAGCATTGAATGCTAGAACACCACAAACTCATAACCCCCGTAAAGCCCCAACCTGCCTGCCTCAAGAATTTACCGTTTGTATTCCGCAATGCATTTTAGTTTAACTTCCACAAGTGTAGGCAATAAACGAAATACCCAGAAGCGAGTGCAAATGTTGTATCGCATCACAGTGAGTTCATTTTTAGAAAGTCAATCGTCGATAGTCAGACTGCCTGTAATCATCAAACATCAACTCACCGGGTGCTCCGAACAGTCCTCCTGCTGAAGGTGCTGCAGCGGTCGTGGCGGGCGCGCCGAAGAGAGACGGGGCGGCTGTCGAGGCTGCAAAGTTCCGAGTTACAATCAGTGACAAGCACGCGGTGATTTCAAGCACCTCACCCGCTTTAAGAAGAATTAGGAGTCCGACCATTTGATATAACGCACAGCAACAAAAAAACCTACCTGCGACCACTACCGGAACTGAATTGATGCGCTTCATTCCGCCGCACTCTCTAGTCTGATCGACTGATAGGGGGGAGGGAATCGATGGAAGGGGGGAGGTCAACATGACTTCCCAACCCTGATCTACCCTCCTCTCTCTCCCCACCTACTCCCCCGCCAATCGATAGAGCAGTGCACAAACAACAACACGGCTTGGGCAACAGTTTTACGGGTTGAATATGTAATGTAATTCTGCAACGCATACGAAAATATAATTAATTAAAATAAAACTGACTAGTGGGTGCTCCGAAGAGGGGTGCGCTGGTAGTGGCGGCTGCAGGTGCTGCGCCGAACAGAGGGGCGGACGTCGAGGCTGCTATAGGAAAGATTTTGTTCTATCGTCACCTCGTTAACCAGTGAAAAATGAGTGCCCTCATCAAAGTTATGCGCGCCGTGCAACTCTGAACTAGTGGGTTTGCAGCCATTTCACTATTTTTCAATACAGAAAGATATGCGTGGCGAGATGATGCGGAGTGATACTTGACTATCTGGTGCAGCCTCAAACATCGGGATCAGAGGGTGCGCAGGAATTGAATTATTAGTCTTCAGCAAGACAACGTTTGAACAATGGGAAAAAGCGGAACGGCAATTAACTACCTGGTGCAGCCCCGAACAGAGGGGTGGAGGTCGAGGTTGTTTTAAAGGCAGTTTACTTATGAACATTGGGCATTTTACAAATATTCCGAATTCTTTCGGAAACGTGGGTCTCCCACGCCACTCAAAAAGCGCCTTTTCGACGGTGTTGTTCTACCCGCACTCTTGTATGCACGGGGGCTCAAAAATTCAGATCCTCTACAAGAGAAATGAACAGATAATTGTCACGAGCGCAATGCGTAAAATTTCCATTGCTTACTACGGTATTGCAATGAAAATTGCGTATTGCGATGGCTACATCAAGCATTATACCGTAGTAAGTGCAGCTTATTCGCGGACCGCTTTTTTATCCGCCTTTGAGCCCCCGTGGTATGGACTTGGTACCTCTGTAAACGAGAAAAAAAAACAATTTTTTCCGTCGCTCAGCGCAAACTAGAACGTAAAATGCTTGGAATTACCGTATTTGGTCACAAATGAGCTGATCCGTGACATCACTAAATTGAAGGATGTAGTCAGAGAGGCGGAAAGACGGAAATGTATATGGGTAGAGAGAATCTCGAATCAAAGCCATGATCGGTGGAATCGGAAGATGCTCGATTGGGCACCGAGAGGGAAGAGGGAGCGCGGCCGACCGGCAAAGAGATGGAGACATGATTTCGTCAACGTTGCTGGACCACAATTCGAGCAACTCGCAAGAAACGATCGCAAGGAATGGAGATCTCTCATGGCAACCCAGCTTTAACACCCAAAACCAGCTGATAAAGTTGTATAAATGTAAATGTAAAAATGAACATTCTATTGAGAAATAACTGGGTTCATCAAAATTATGCACACTGCGCAACTTTGGCCTAGCGGGTGCGCAGGAATTGAATTATTAGTCTTCAGCAGACAACGTTTGAACAATGGGATGAAGCGGAACTATATTTAAGTACCTGGTGCAGCCCCGAACAGCGGGGTGGAGGTGGCTGCGGGTGCTCCGAAGAGGGGCGTCGACGTCGCGGCCGGAGCAGCTGCACCGAATGTAAACGCCATTCTGAGTAGTATTTAGGTAAATAATTTGCATAAAGTCTCGCTATTCCGCACGTTCTCTCACCAACCTAACGGTGGCAGATTCTACGAAATGATGAGTTCACACAAATTTTAAACGCGTATTCTGAATTCTGCGTTTCAATATAAATCCATCTCTCGTTCCACATTAAATACTATTCCTGTCACGCAACAGATCGAGTCACTTTGTTGTCAAAATTAAACACTACGGATTTAAAAAAAACAGGATTTATTCATATTTTTGCAAAAACGAGGGAAAGTTCCAGAGTGCAAAATGTCAGGCCATGGCTTCTTCTTTTCGAACACTCTTGCCGGTCGGTGGATAAAAGTGTATGGGAAATGAGGAAACCGTTGTCTCACATTTCGCACTTTATGAAAATACGTTGGAAATGTGTGTGGGCATCGGAGGTGGATCAAACAAAGGGAAACGGCTACGAGAAAAAATAACAGAAACAACGATGTCGTACTAGGACTAGGTTTCCCTTATTGGACGCTAATGGAAATGAGAAATGCGGATTACAAAGGAACGCTAATCGCGACGCGTACGAAAGATTGAGTGAAATGGAGAGAGAACGTGGGGCGTTCATTTCCAATACTTCCAATAAGGGAAACCTAACTAAGGCTAAACAAGAAAAATATGAAAGTGTGGCTAGAATAACGACATCAAAACAGAAAAGGACATAGATCTGATTTTAGTATTTCAGGAAAAAATGGATTATCAATGAAATGTAGAAACTTGAATGGACGCTCGTGTGGGCAACGTTTACAGAGCAGCAGCCTGAAAATTGCCCTTGAAATTAAATAGTTATGTTTTAATACCCAACATGCTAAAGAAAATACTATCAACAAACTAAATTCCCAAGAAATAAAACCTCAAATCACCTGTTGATAATCCGGATTTTAAAATAAAATTCCATTCCCTCGGATTGGGCTTGCGAAAATAATAAATATTTCTATAAATCACTTAAAAATCAATAATCACCCTCACCTCCTTGGCCTGGACCTCCGCGTGGTCCCTCGTGTACGCCTCCTTGCTGCGCTCGTTGACACCCTCCAGGTTGCGCGCAATCTCGACCGCGAGGTAGATCATCTGCACGGTAAATCGATAATTAATAAAATGGTTAATTATAAATCAGAAATAATACAATTATCATAATATGCATTGCATTATCGAGGGTCATTCAGCAGTGTTGATTGGAAGTGTTAGTGTTCAACTTTTTTTTAAATCATATCCATCCTTTTGACACTGTCGTACAACTCAACTCGGGGTAAAACTACAACATGCGAGGCGTCGAATCACCGGGTTGAAGCGAAACGCAATTTGATCAACAACAAAAGTGTGAATTCCTGATGGAGTGGCAGAATCGATCTGCCTTTCGATATCCACGAAAATCGCGTGTATTTCGCAAAAAGGGGGGAGTAACGTAATCCCCGATAAATTCCCTGTATTCGCCCACCACTCGTACCTTGGGCACGATGATCGTGTTCTCCTGCGAGTAGGCGCGCGTGCAGTCGATGCGCAGCAGCGAGCCCATGTTGAAGTCCTCCAGCTCCTGAATGACGTCCAGATTAGCATACGCCGCCTCACGTCGTTTGCAAAGAAGGCCAATGAAAACAATTGCATAAACCAGAAATGCCAGGGATGTTGGTTACAACGATCATGCTACAAAGAATCGACGATATATACGATACTGTCTATACTGTCTTAAAACATGAAATTTAAAAAAAAAGAAATAACATGCCTTGAACTCCTCGCAGAATTCTCGCCACACAGGCTTCGCGTCGCCCTTCAACTCGGCCTCGGTGACCTGGAATACAATATTCAAGCAAAATTGTTTTAAAATACTACACGTCGCTCATTGAATTATATTTTCGCCTAAAATTTGTTCATCACGTGGCGATTAGCGATTCATTTGATTAAGTTAAGTAGAGGGAAACGAACCGTTTCGACTTTAAGGCCGGGGAAGTGCTTGCGGAATGAGGCGTAGATGTCGTCTTGCCGGGTGTTCAGCTTCAGGCTCTTGGTGGGCACGCTGGGATGGCAGATTTGAGTTTCAATCGTACATTATAATTGACCACTACACTGGTTTGCAATTGTGAGTACACTCACTTCTTTCAATGAACATAACGAAAAAATCAAAGAAGCAATATGGAGAACAGGCCAGCGTGTTTAATTTTGGTCAGTTCGAATTGTCATAGCAACATTTATAGTCTGATTTGATACAACGCTTTCAACATACACCTCTCGAAAGAAACATGCACAAAAACCAAGAAAACAACGGCTACCTCATGATCAAGTTCATGTGGACGTTGGCTTGCATGTAGGCCTTGATGGCCCAGTATTGCTCGACGGCCGGGTCGTTGATGTAGCTGGAAAGATATCGCTTACTAATTGGAGTTAGTTTTTGACCAGTAAAACGCTAACTAACTACCTATCATATTGCGCGACGGTTTGCAAAAGGAATGTGGACATTTAGGTGTCTCCGCCGATTTTCATAAGCGGTAATTTCACGTAGAGTTGTAACTCAAGACTAGGCCCAAGTGATATCACGTTTCAACTGTCTCCATTAGCACGAAAACGAAGTATCGAAAGTAGGCCGGAATGTTCGTTAGAAAGAAGCTGAAAATCGCGTGAAAACGCACCTTTCGGCATCTCCATAGTCGGGAACCTCGTCGGCGATCATTTTCGCGGCTTCGCAGGAACTTTCTGACTTGAAATAAGTGAATTAAAGAACAAATAAAGGAAATATACACAAAAAGTCGCATTTCGAGCAAAAAGCGCGTGCTTTCGAGACTGCAAAATAGTTATAAAGAAGTGAAATTTGTAAGCGCGCGAATATTTCCGGAACGATTTATTTTTGTCGTCATTATTTTATCGCTATTTCGGAAAGTAAATTGGCTTTTAATTGATGACGATCAATAGATACTTTGGAGAAGAACAAAGAAAAAAGAAGAAAACCAAAAATTTCAGTCAACAAACATTAGTTTTTCGTTTTAATCTATACTGATCAATACTTTGTTAATATTCAAATTCCTGAATCAAGAAGAGCCCAAACTTACCGTAGGCCACTATCGATCGGCAGTTGTTTACGTGAAACTGTTGTCCTACTTTTCGAAAATGTCGAATTTCTCGTTATTTTGATAATTTTCTTGTTGAATTTCTGTTTCAAAATGATCGCCGTGATCTGGCGCCCATTTCGCGCTCAATTGCGCCCGTTTAGCGTCCATGGCCGCCGTCGGCGACGCGTTTGATTTCGTCAAGATTGTGCAGGCCGCAACGACGTACGGCGACGCGCACCGCGGCCTGCTCAAGATCCTCATCGACCGCGGCTCGCTCTCGGTAAGTTGATTAACTCTTATAATAATTAATTGTGGGATTATTGTCATCATGCATCGTTCCAGGAGCGGGCGTTCTGCGCGCACTTCGTCCGCTGCTACGCCACCCAGCACTTTCTCGATGGTGAGCGTGTAGTGAAGTTCCAGTTCGCTCTGATGATACTCCTGGTTTATGCTGTTGCCTGGGCTACGACGTAAGGTCTTGTCGAGACTAAAAGTAGCATAAAATTAAGTGCTTTTGCGGGTTTTGAGAAGATTTCCTGAGCAATCCGCACGCTAAATGCGATCAAACGAGTTTTTTTGGTGCAGAAATCGACTACGAGGAGAACCAGCTGTCGCTCAAGAACGTCAATGAAGCGACCGTGGCGGAACTGCGCAAGCAGCTCATGACCGTGATCAGCACCAAACTGCAGCACGTCAGTTGACTCCTCTCGTCTCTTAATTAGACCTAATTAATTAGTCGGTAATTATCGATTAGTTTTGCAGCTCGGCATGCGGCTGATGAACGCGCGGGACGAGAACAAGGACCGCAAGATGATCGTGCTCGTGTCCGAGCGCCACTACAGCCCCGCGCTCGCTGCCGCTTCGCCCTTCGAGTCAGTTGGCGATCAGCCACTACCGTACCCCCCGATTAATCAATAATTGCAGCAAGAACGAGCTGTTCCTGGTGGTCTCGTGGCTGGAGGCGATGCTCAAGCCGGACAGCGATGGCTACATCGCCATGAATGACGCCCTGAAGGTGATCAATCGATATCCAAACTTATTTTACCGGACCAGGCACCCCATTCTAATAGCGTGACCGCTAGATTCACACAATGCGATGATGAAGGAGGGACTCACTCTATTAGAACGGGCTGCCTAGTCCGGTAAAGTAAACATTTTTACTAAACAAGTGCCCAGTAGTTATAGTAATCAAGGGCAGTAATCGATAACTATCTAAGAATACGGTAACTACGACACTGTTTCCGAGAAAACTAATCGATAATTACTCGTCAGTCGGCGCGAGACCTGCCCGTGCCGATGAAGATGGAGAAGGCGCAGCTGCTCATCGACGAACTGTTCCGCTCCGACTGGATCAGGCAGGAGGTAGGCGGCATGGTGGTGAATTCCTGGTGAATTAGGGGAGGTGTGAAGCTATAAACCACCTGGAGATCCGCCTTGAGGCTTTAGTGATGGATTGGACGATTAGTGAGAGGGAACTAAGGTGAAGTCCTGATCATACTGGAGATGTGTTATATTCAGACTAAGCCAGTAATATGGATTGCGTACTCTTTTACAGCTGGAAGTATAAGTTTTGTAATAATAAACTATAACCTGCAACTAGAATGGGCTGCCTGGAAATGGTTGTATGGTTATTTATGGGCTAGATGAAAGACGAAAGAAATATTAGTAGTGACAGAGGTCAAAAAGTAAAGAGGCATGGAACTCTGGTCGGGCAGTTTTTTGTTTTTTTGATGGTTAATCGGGCAGGTTTCTACATTTCTGGGGGTTGTTTAGGAGACCCTGACGGGCAGGTTTCGTTTTTAGGGGTCTAATTGATCAGGCATTTATTTCTCGCGCTCGCCTTCGGCGAGCAGATTATGTTGAAATATACCCACCTTTTCACCTATGAGTAGTGAGAATTCGATCCAGCTATATTTTGGCTTCACCAAGGCTTCACCTACGTTGAGGTGTTCAGTGGTTAGTGGTTTCTTGGAATCTGGCGCAACACGCTTGATATACTTTCGCACACGTGGCAGCAAATTATAGTTTTTTTTTGAGAATGCTCGCACCCCGGTTCACTCGGTTGCACGCAGAATTGACCAACTCCACATACCTTTAACTTTTATCATCTTCAACTTTAGCCCCGTTACCAGGTTTCCCGAAAACGCAGAGTGCCAGGATGACCGTGATCATTTACTGATTGGTAAGGGGAAGCTATCGAGGTTAAATGTATAGGATGACCGTGATCATTTATTGATTGGTAAGGGGAAACTATCGAGGTTAAATGTATAGGATGACCGTGATCATTTATTGATTGGTAAGGGGAAACTATCGAGGTTAAATGTATAAGTGGCCATGGTATCCTACGCAATTTAATGCATGCTACATCTCTGTTGACCTTTTGTATGATATCCGAGGAATGGCGCCCCTGTATCCGGAACGTTTTGACATTACCAAATGATTATGCAATTCGCAGGCGGGCGACAACATCACGCTAACGACGCGTGCGCTCACCGAGCTCGCGCCCATCCTGCGCTCGCGCTACCACTGCGCCACCTGCGCGCTCTGCACCGGCGTCACCATTCGGTGGGTTACGGTAGATCGTGGTCATTGATTGACACACATATTGGCATGCCATGTTTGGGTACGATGGTGGTGATCTGGATATTGATTGGCCGGAAATCGGCTTACGGTATAAATGAGTGTTCAATTGCAGCAAAGCCGCGATGCTGGCGTGTGATCAGTGCGACGCGCTCATCCACATCTCCTGCTGGAATAGGTACGGTATAGACGTTTATCGATTGATATTCTAAATTTAGTTAAGAAGGTAATACTGACGTAATAGTTGTTTCCTGTGTCACATTTTGTTGCTCTTCAGTGATGAGCGCTCCCCCTCGGATCGGGGTGCCGAAATTGCGAAATATGCTAATGTGCATTTCCTACGAGCTTCATTCGTTATATTTTTCGACCGTCTTTTCTTGAATAGTGTAGTGTTCAACGAGAAAAGGAATTGCGGGACCGCGAAATTTTCAATTTGGCCAAATTTGAGCAGCTACGGGCACTTTATTTTAGTGGAATCGGGGTACCCCCTCGGATCCGAGGGGGTCGCTCATCACTGTTGCTCTTGTTTCCTCTGGTATTTGCATATCTATTTTCGACGAGGTAAGCTCGTCAGAGTGATGTAACTGTTGCGTGAGACTAAACTGTAGCTTGCCCCAAATGATTGCCGTTTATCATTATCCATTACAGTTTCGCCGGCTCGCCGAGCAAGGACAGCGTGCGCTGTCCCGGCACGAACTGCAAGAACCAGCTCAAGAAGGTACGGTTATGATGTATCAATTGGAAAGTGTGTATAGCAAAGTTGGCAAGGCCAGGTTGTTTCGTGTTTCATTGTCTGTATATGAACTCAGGTGGTCGCGTGGTCGTTGATATTCTCATGGAACCCTTCCAATGTATATATTCTGAAAGCTCACATCTTAAAAACTTGGCCCATTTGCATACTTGGGCAGCACTTATCCGAGGCCTTTTGCACACAGCCCCCGATTTACGACTTCGTTTGCACATAGCCCCCGATCTATCGTAAACCGCGAATTAAAAAAACTACCGTAACCCGCAAAATCATTTTTTCCTGCTTATAAAAATCGATTATATGAAGCCGTTTGAGTCGGGCAGATGCGACAGGTTTTGGTACAGTCAAAAAAGGTCCATTCTTTGGAACTTCGTTATTTGGGGTTTTTCGAGGGTGCTGATAACGGTGGTCATATTCATTTTGTACGATAAGCCTCCGTTGGCTCCAGACGACGTTACGTCGAAATCAGCTTTTCTATATTTATTCAGCCTCAGATAGAGCTAATTTTTTGTCCTTGTTGTTTCTGGGGCAGAATTTGATGGCGATCACGCCTGTCTTGTTTATTTCTCATAATTATTAATGATAATTTTTAAAAATGCAACTTTCTTCAGAGTAATTTCTGACCTTGTTCTTGTACACAGATCGGACCGGCATGACGAGAGGAATCCAAATCTATCATTTGAGCGAAATCTGTCATGGGATCTCCAAATGAGCAGACATAAAGTGCAATAAAAATGAGGAATTTCTCTTCTCTTTTCCACCCGGCACTCTGCACTCTCTCATTTCCCCACACTCTCTCATCACCAATCCCATCTTCCCCGTGCCTGTTTTGCTCTCCTCTCTATCGGGGAAGCGAGGGAGCATGGGGAAATGAGAGAGCGCAGAGATGCCGGATGGAAAAGAGAAGAGAAATTCCTCATTTTCATTACACTTTATGTCTGCTCTTTTGGAGATCCCATGACAGATTTTGCTCAAATTATAGATTTGGATTCCTCTCGTCATGCCGGTCCGATCAGTGTACAAGAACAAGGTCAGAAATTACTCTGAAGAAAGTTGCATTTTTAAAAATTATCATTAATAATTATGAGAAATAAACCAGAAAGGCGTGATCGCCATCAAATTCTGCCCCAGAAACAACAAGGACAAAAAATTAGCTTTATCTGAGGCTGAATAAATATAGAAAATATGATTTCAACGTAACGTCGCCTGGAGCCAACGGAGGCTTATCGTACAAAATGAATATGACCACCGTTATCAGCACCCTCGATAACCCCAAATAACGAAGTTTCAAAGAATTGAACCTTTTTGACTGTACCAAGCCTTGCTTGATTCTTACACAAACGGCTTCATATTTCTTAGAAAAAATAGCAGGCAATATTCACGCTATAGAATCAATATTCATCGCGTGCCAAGTCACTCCACAAAAGAAATTTTTAATAAGGCGAAATAATCAGCTAAAATCAAACACCCGCCTGCTCTGAAAAATGAGGTACGGCCGGCCACCAACAGCCCAACTTGGACTAGAACCCATTGGAATCGAAGGGGACGAGCACAATAACCCGCGCATGGAGAGCGACGGAAATCTCGAGGATTTCTCTCCTGTGCTCGATGACCCCACATAACTGACACAACGTCGTTTCTTCAATTGATCAAATATTTGTCGAATTAACTTGTTGCAAATAATAATTTGTAAAGTTTAAACAATCAAAATTTTTTAAAAAGAAAAAAAAACAAGAAAGAATTATACCTTATCATTTTGTAAATACCATAGTTAAGTTAAGGCTACCGTAGTTAAGTTAAGGCGGACAGGTGTCGTCTTACCTTCTCCCCTGCTCGTTTTTTTCTTCAATTTTCTCCATTTTTCTCAATTTTCACTTTTGCACACAGCCCCCGAAAATCACAGCACAAATTTGCACATAGCCCCTGCCCCCTGCTGCCCAATACAATAATACAATGTTTATCATGTCAGACGGTAACGTCAGGTGAGGATGTGGTTTCGGGGGTCAGGATCACTCTTCTCAGTATTCACGGATCATTTCGGCTGGGGTCGGGGGTAGAGGATCGGTCTTCTTCCCATTCACAGACCATCTTCTTTGAAGTTGCTGGAGGAATAGACGAGATCTCTCTTAGGACCATGGACGTAGGAAAGGGGAGGTTACGTGAGGCTGAAGGCAGTCCTGACGAACGGATGGCGCATCTTTCTTCCACTTGAGTCCACCAAGCTCGAATCATCAATCAAATTGAGAATTAGCGAAACTGGTATCTGAGTAGCCAACATCAAACGGTCATACCCATCCACGGTGACCAGGCCGGCTAGGACGGGGATTCCGATCTTGTCGAGTCGTTGGTAGAAAGACGAGGGGGTCCGGGGAACTAGGGAAGTCCCTTCTCCATCAGAGGAAAATGGAGAGGGACCGCTCACGACGACTGACAGAAACGGGAATGCCATGTATGCCCATTTGCATCCTGTGTAATAATTTTTTTAACTAGCAGGGTGTGTTGAGGTTAAACTACGTTATGGTAGGGTGCGCACTACGTTTTCAAAGTATGGTTCAGGGGGCGTTCAGTTGCAGGGCACAGTTCGGTCCAGGGGGAGCTTTGCAGCCGACTCCAGGCTCGGTCCAGGGGAAGCTCGGTAGCAGGCTCCAAGTTCGGTCCAGGGGGAGCTCTGTAGCCGACTCCAAATTCGGTCCAGGGGAAGCTTTACAGCCGGTTCCAGGTTCGGTCCAGGGGAAGCTCAGTAGCAGGCTCAAAGTTCGGTCCAGGGGGAGCTCGATAGCCGGCTCCAGGTCACATTGATGCTCGATTTATGTTGGGGAGTGTTAATCGCTACAAAGAGTACTGGCTTATTCCGTTGCAAAAGGCTGGTGAGGCTGAGAGCGATCGAAAAAAGTTGCCACTACGCCACTTCGTGGCTCCGTGGCAACTTTTTTCGATCGCTCTCAGCCTCACGAGCCTTTCACAATGGAAACGCAAGATACAGTGCGTTCAGAACGTTTTCGAACACGTTCGGACACGTTTCCGACATCACAAAACGATTTTCCTGTAATCCCCTACGCTCTCTGAATCATTCTGGAACTTTTCGAAATTTTCGATTTTTCACTTTAAAACGTGTTAGAACACGTTCAAACACGTTTCTGACATCGCAAAACATTTTTCCTGTGATCCCCGAACTCCCTTCATCATTTGGGAAAATATTGAAAATTTCGAATTTTCAGGTTAAAACTCGGCAAAACAGGTGAAAACGTGTTTCACCGAACTCAAGAACGTGGTGGAACAGTTTCTGGCACTCGCGAAAAATGCGGCAAAAGGTTTGCCCGCGGCGGGGGTCGAACCTGCGTCGGTCGGATTTGAATGTCGCGCGCTTTAGCCACTTGGCCATGGATTTTGTTTAAATATTTTTTATTTAAAAGTTTACTTTTGTGGATACGCATATGATAGTGAGGAGAGTGTGTCGAAATCTTTCTTCGTTCCCGAGTTATTCAGCAAAATGAAGTTTGAACACACGAACACAGACACACAGACACACACACATACACACACATACACACACATACACACACATACACACACATACACACACACACACACATACACACACATACACACACATACACACACATACACACACACACATACACACACATACACACACACAGACGTTCTGAAATAATAGTCTTTAGGAATGAGTGCATTAAATTAATTAACCATTTTAATTTCAGGCCGACATGGCGGAGGCGATCAAGCAGATCCGCGAGGCACGCGCCAATCCGGCGGCAGCTGCAGCCACCCAGCGGGCACGAGTCGCCACGCAGGTACGGTGGGGAGGAATTGGGGAGAGGGATACGGTTGTTTTTTTTTGTGCAGCCACAACTGATTGGAATGGCAGTGAAGGGGATCATATCAGGATATCAGAGCAGAGCTGAGTGAGACAGGAGAGTGACGGGAGAAGATGGGAATATTTTTAAACACTCAAGTGGAGTGCTTAGAGATTTACGGTTCTTACTCACTGGCAATAGATATATGATGGGTGGCGTTGCTAATCCGGCTATCATCGTCGAGTGAGACGCATTAGTGACGGGGTGTACTTGCGCACTTTGTATTGAGGAATATCAATCGCTGAGCTAGCAATATGGGGGCGCATGTACTGACGAGTACAATTTTGCATATTTCCGGGTAATGTGTGGGATGGCTATTGTTATGATAGAGTTGGGCGTTTTATTTTCCTTACAAATTCACAAATACTCTTCAAAAACAGTAAAACGTTCCGCGGCTAAAGTCACGTTCCACTGGCAAAAAAGCATGACACAGCAGGAGGCACGTCGAGGTATAGGAATAGAGTGCAAAGACCAGTAGTATATTTTATTAAAGTATCATTTCTAAATTGTATACGTGGAAATTCTCCGTATTTGCAGAAGGCGCGCGCTGCGGAGAGCGACACGTCGATGACGGAGAAGCAGCAGTCGAAGAAGGGGCGGAAGACGGCGAGGAGATGTGAGTGGAGGGGGGGGGGAGTATGGTAGTTGATGGGGTACTGTTGTTGGGATACTGTCGTTGATTCTGGTACTGTAGCGTGTATACTATAGTTAAGTAGATTAACACCGATTATCATATATGCGACTGTCCTGAAAATGGCGACTGTCCCGACTGAACTTATTGAAAATTAAAAATATTGAAAATTAGGGGTGCCGGCCTCGGTGTATCAATACAATAATATATAACTCGATCGTTGCCTCAGTGCCCCCTTTTGCGCAATGAATGTGAGCACAACACACAAATAGGTGCAATTCGTTTTTGTGCAAGCATACCAGACAGCCGCGATTTCTGAATTTGTTTATCTTCGCAGTGGTCAACTCGGATTCGGAGCCCCAAGAAGAGGAGAAGGAGGAGGAGGATCCGTCGTCCACTCGCCGCACCCAGAGGGTGATAGAGGACTCGGATGACGAATTGCTGAGCAAAACCCGCAAGAGGGTACGGTAGCCCAGAATTGGACTGATCAATCGATAACTGATTTAAATTACTGTTGCGGAATAACGATTGCATCAGGGTGCGACGCAGAAGCAGCCGAGAGGCAGGGCGTCTGAGGAGATGAAGGAAGAGGAGGAGGAGGATGACGATGATGTTTTCGTGGACAAGAAACAGAAGCCGACCAGGAAGGTACGGTATATGGGTCTATCGACATTTGACGGATTTTGGGTGCGGTGGCATTTATTGATTAATTGACATGCAGACGCAGACGCGCCGCAGTGCGACGGCTGAGAAGGAGGAGGAAGAGGATGACGATGACGTGCCGCGAAGCAGAGGAAAGAGCAAGAGTCAGCGTGTCGCCAAGAAGGTACGGTAGGGGGAGGGGAGTCTATCGGCAACTGACTACCGTAATTCATTCTGGATGTTGGATGAAAGGATACGGTAGTTTACAGCAGGAGGGATAGGGTAGTTGGAAAGATGCTAGATTAGGTTAGAGAAATGGGAGGATACCGTAGTGATTGAGAAGGATACCGTAGTCCACGAGTTAAAAGGTATACGGTATTAGGCATTAATCGATTGGATTTCCTCTTCAGCAGCCGCGTCTCAGCTCGACTGAATCCCTGCCGAAGCAGCCCCGAAAGAAGTCGAAGGACGATGAGGAGGAGGATGAAGAGGAAGAAGAACTGTAGTTTGGAGTTTGATCTTTAATCGATCAAGCCCCAACAGTTGGATATAGTCTCGTCTTTGATCGATCCTCCGAATGTTGCCTGTACTTTGATCTTTAATCCACGGAATTTCGTCGATCCCATTTTTTTTTGTAATAATAGTTGCTAAGTATTTACCTCACACATGCAGATTTCAACTGATCTCTTGTATTTGTAATTGCCCGCCCGTTGATGGTATAAAGGATTTGAAAAGTATTTCCAATGATGTTCATGTGTTCAACCCAGGTTTGAGACCTGTCGTATACTGTAGCCTTTGGCCTTTATCGATCTTCCAAAAAATGTGCATTGCAGGGTTAAACCTACTGACGTCTGATGAGCGGAACGAAAAATGATGAACTGAGCGAAAAGTGGATTAGAGAGGTACGGTTTATATGTGAATTTTTGTGGTAATTAGTAATTATCAGAAATTCGTTTGGGTATCGCAGTGCGCTACCTATACGTGCACAAAATCTGCACACGGTTGTTGTTGTACTTTACTGTCGGCGATCTCTCGATGGGCCACAGTCTTTAGTGATTGCCTCTCTCTTTCTCTCCCGCTGACCTCTCTGCCTCGCTGTGTGCAGGGACGTTTCTTATCACAGAACCAGTGAGTCGGTGAGAGAGAGAGAGCGGAAGGGGAGGAGAGGGTGCAATTAGTACGAGCTCAATCGATCAGTTAGAGACGGGCGCTGTTCAGTTGTATTTACCCTACGAATTTCCGCCATCCTGTAAGAATATAGGTCTCAGGTGAATAACGTGTTTCGGTTGGTTGGAATACGGTAGATATCTAATCGATATTCTGTGTCAGATCTCCGACTCGCTCTTATCGATTCTCTCGGAGAGCCCGCGGCCGGAAGTTGGGGTAAGCTAATATCGGAGGACTTGTTGAGCGGACACTGTTGAGGTTACACTTACAGCGAATGTTTGGAATTGATTAGTTGTTGAATCCGGAATGTTACTGTTTTATTGGCGAGCCACTTGCGCACGACTAGCATATTACATGTTTGCAACAGCGATTCAACGGGCATTGAAGAAAAAAATCCGCATCAGTATCCAATTGATTCATTTCTTGAAGAGGCACTTGCACAGAATACTATGATGCCGTGTGCATCCTTGGGTTTACGCATCACTGCTATCATTATGCATGTAGTGTACATCGATTAATTGGCTAAACATGACGCAATTACTATGTTATTGACCTTGTTTACTTGCAGCAGCGATGCTTCGCGCGTCTCAAGGTGCGCACGCCGCTCGAGTTCAACGAGAAGATCGAGGGCAAGCTGAGGGTGAGGATTTTTAATTAAAAAAATTATCCGCTAAAATAAGGTTAAATTTTTGATTAAGTACCTAAATTTCCCGGTTTCGTACCGATTCAAATCGCAACAAATTGCGCCTCCCACGCGCACTAGAGGGTTGCCGAATTTGGGGGAACTTAATACTAGAAACGGTAAACTAAACCGTTGTTTAGGAGAAGGGACTTGCTTCTTCCTCGAGAATCGATGTGAGATGCACATTATATGTTATGCATTCCGGGAACGATTATCGCAACGGCTCAAAATACTAATTATGTCTATAGGATACCATTGAAGCGCGAATCTCTTTGCTGAATTCGTTGGAGGCCCTTGACTTTAGAGTCGGCATTGCGATGACCCACTGCTCAAACTGGCAATACAATGCTCTTAATTCAGACCATCTTCCGACTGATGCCGAAGCAGTCTGCTGCAGCGCCAGCTGAGGTCGACGGTGCAGCACCTGCAGCTGCAGCCCGACCCGGCAACCCGCGACTGCAGCAAGGAGGCGCGGGCAAGGAAGGGGAGGAGGAGGAGGTGAGGGTGATATTTGTAGCTTACGAGACTGTTCCTAAACAAGAAATAAATATTATTAGCTAGGTATATCTGCGTTCCGTGTAGCACGAAGTTGACGGGTGTTGATTATTTTTCTTGCAAAAAATATATCAAAAGTTTTCGCGTTACACGACTTGATCTTGCGTTCTAGCATGCTATAATAATATTAATTAGTTAGTAATTCATTAATAAAATAATCGACAATTCGTGCCAGTGGGTGTCGTCGGGCGTGTCCGACGAGGAGTTCAACGAGACTGAGGAGGACGGGTTTCGGTCGGAGAAGTGAGCTATCGATTTTTTCCACCTCTTTTATCGATTGATATTCTTTCCAAGTATTTATAATTTCTTATTGCTTGATGCATATGTAAATAAAACTGAATTAGAGCAGAAGTGCTACTTGGAACATAGATGGTATACTGCCATGGCACATTCTTGTTTCTGTGCTGACATATCTCCCAAAACATGGTGGGTCGACGATGATCTAATCCTTTATTGCAAGTATTTCTAGTTATTGTTATTATTATACCCAGATTTGTCTTACCGTAAGGCGCCCTGTTGTTGATGACCATTTCCTATTGCAGAGACGACTTTGAGTCTGAGGCGTCTGACGCGCCGCACGACGAGGGCACGGTGCGCAGAGAGGGTACGGTGGGCGAGGGCGGCTGGGCATCGTGTGCGCCGCCGACGCTGCAGCCGCAACTTGCCATGCTCGGTGGTGGTCGTGCAGCAGGTGGAGGAGGAGGAGTTGCAGCACCTGCAGCACCCGGAAGGACGCCGGTAATCTATTACCTTTACAAGATGATACGGCCAATCAAAATGTCGAATTATTTCTTCGTCTTCGTTTAACGGAGGAGAGAGATCACATAAAAATGAGTGGGCCGAAAATGTGTCTGTTTAGTAAAAAAAATGCTTGTTTTATTTTGCTTTTATCGAAAAATCAACTAGTCGCATCTGCAGCCGCGGCCGACGCGTCGCCGCGCGGAGACTCCTCCCTTCCGCGTGCGCGCACTTGCCGCCGCGGACGCGGACGACAACATGGACGCATCGCCCGCCAAAATGCCGCGACTGGAGGTGAGCAGGGTGGTATGAACATTGTTCGGAATTTTATACTATGGAGTAGGGACCAGTCACTCTGGGGTTGCAGTGGGAGGGTAGAAAGAGGGAAGCAGATGAGTGAGCATTGATATGATGTGCCTCCATGCAAAGAATAATTCACTATGACACAAAGATTGTGAGTATTGTAATAAGGATCTGTTTCCGCACATTTGCTGGAAGGACGCTGTAATTATTTTAAACCATATTATTAGTAATATTAATCAGGCGCAGCAGTCGCACCATGACTGGGGCTCGTCGTGCAACGAGAGTGGAGGAGAGGGAAGAGGAGGAGGAGGGTATACCCTAGGCGGTGGTGGCTTCACCCCGAATCGACAATTGATGGGAATGATGCGGATACGGGATACTACGGTAAGCAAATGGATATTGATTAATTTAGAGCGGGACACTGTATCCTAAGTAAAAAATATATTGCAGCCCGAGCCGTACTCGCGCTCCGGTTCGCCACGATGCGTGCTCGGCGAGCTGCCGCTGGTGAGTGGTGTGGCTACCGTACCCCATGGGTGCGCGTGGAGTAGGCGAGATTTGCCAAACGTATCGCTATTGCAGGAGAAGGACGAGTTTGATTCGGACTCGGACGAGGAGCCGCTGCCTACTACCGTACACCGCATCACCAATCACAGTAACCTGCCGACTACCGTACCCACGCCGCCTCGGTTCGAATTGCTCTGTCGATTCGAGTCCCTGCCCCTCACACAGCAGGACGAGAACGCTTCGCCGGCGGCACCCGCCCATGACAGTACGGTAGGCGAGACTCCGCCCCCTTCTTCGGTATTCACCCAGTTCTCGATTGGCAACTCGCCATCGGCTACCGTATCCCGGTTAAGTGATAGGATGACGCCTGTGGGTAGTGTGCCGCTCCCGCCCGGTGTTCACTGCTCTCCAGATGATCCCGATTTCGATTCAGATTAGCGCTCACTTTATCATATCCTCACGAAAAGTAGGCATAATAGTACACTTTGATCTCTTGTGATTTTTTTAGAGCTTTCCATTCACTCAGGGTTCTTTCTTGCTTTACGCTTTCTTTGAAATTCCGGTTATTACGAAAGAGCTTTGCTCAATGATTTTACGTGTACCATTATTATTGCTGTTGAGATTTGTTGATGTTTCATGGAGCTATAAAGTTTTGCTGTTATTCGCTTGCGTGGAGAGATTCAATCGATTGGTTCGAGACCATTGTACCATACCTGATGCTTACGGTAGCCCGTTATCGCTCGATTACGACCCCTTCTACAGTACCGTAGAAGAAGATCAGTTGTCGATCAACTGAGATCTCTCCTACAGAACCGTAAAGAGGATCAGTTATCGATCCGATTCAGGCCCCTCCTACAGTACCGTACCACACGGCCGCATCTCGCCGCCCATCCCCGTCGATTGTGAATGAGTGCGCATGGAGACAAGCAGTCGCACCCATCTCAGTCTGGTGAGGAGTGCGGTTTGCTAACATTAGATTACGGTAGCTTTATTGATCGCCGAAACAGTCTGTCTCGCCAACTTTTTCTATTCTAGATGTGTGACCGGCAAATTGTATATACCTTTTGCAGAGTGCCCCCATCCCAATTTCATTCGAACGTAGAGTGCCCAGAAACTCGTTGGAAAAAATTCTGTAATAGATTCCCAAATGTTCAATTTTCACGCTTTGAACATTTGTCTGCCTAATTATACAGTTTTGCTATTCTCATTATGAAGCCCGACCATTTTCTCTGTTTTCACCGTATCGCTAACCCAGTATATACTATTTCTACCGTATCCAGCACTAGTTTACTTTACCGGATCAGGCATCACGTTCTAATGGAGCGAGTCTCTCATTCAGCATCTTTCTGGGTGAATCTAGCGGTCACTATTAAAGCGGGGCGCCTTTTTCCATTAAAGTAAACCATTGCCCCGTATCCTACCGTATCCCCCTTTGCAGACATGGGCGGAGCGCGCGTTCTCGCCATCTGCGGCTGCACGAACGCCGGCAAGACAACGATGGCACGATCGATCCAGAAGATGGTTTGTTACGGTAGCAATCGAGAACTGATTTTGACGATGAAGTTGTATTCTAAGTATAGTCCTTAGGGTAAGATGGTGGTTGGCACATTTGTGAGTGTATAATGTATACTTTGTGCTCAAGTTTCGATTAATTCATGGAATAGTATAGTAATGTACCTAACGTTGCAGCTATTTTAAATTTGTTACCGTTTCTGCCTAGCTGAGCTCATGTTTCACAGGCAATAGAGAAACCGCGTTTTGCCGGTTATTTGATTTATGCATGTTCGAGGTTATTTGTTAGCAGTGTGAGGTCTTTTGTAAATGCGGCGTTTCATCAGTATCTTATTAGCGAGTTGCCTCTTTCAGTTCAACGAGGAGGGCCTGCGTGTCGCGATAGTCTCCCAGGACGACTTCTACCACGAGCAGTCGAAGGTACGGTAGTCGGAGCGGAGGAGTGTACGGTAGTTAATCACATTAATGTGGTATTGATACGCGATCCACGTGGTTGCGGTGCGCGTGAGCCCCCGCATTTTTTAGCTTCGCGAAGACTCTATGATACCGAAAGTGACCGGTATATCACAGGGCTGTGCTCGTAAAATATTTCAATTCGATATTATCGGATGTACATAGATATTTCTCCACTGTTTTTCATATATTTAGATAGATCTTATAAATACGAATCGAATGATACCCCTGACATACTATACTGATGCTACTGAAGCAAAGTTATTCAACTTTTTAACGAATTTTACGACTCGTAAAATTTTTACGAAAATTTCGTAAAAAATCGAAATATCTCTTCAGCAATATGCAAATCGAAAACAAATCAGGTATCATTCAATTTGTCTATAGTATTTCTATAAACATATACTAAAATATGTTAATAAATTCTTCATCTTGAAAAGATATATTGGATTTTACGAATTTTACGATGCACAGCCCAGGTATATCAATGAACGGTGGTCTCCGAATAGAATTTGTACTTCCAAACAATTCTTTTTGGAGGCGACCTTCTCACATAGGCAAGTGATATTATTGGCTGTCGGTGACAAAAGAAATCGTTATATTTCCAAAGTATCGTATCCATCTTCAGTATTGCGCAGGTGAAGACGCTGCGGTCGCTCAACGGCGAGCACATCTTCTACGACTACGACTCGGCGTGCGCCGTCGACGCGCCCGCACTCTGCGCCAAGGTTGAGCAGGTACGGATACGGTAGCGCCTAAATTTGTAGGATACTGTAACTATGGGGTAGGTATAGTATACAAGTAGTGTTGGTAGAAGCACCGAAAACTGGCATTTTCCTGTATGCCTGATACGCTTTGAATGGACCCGTGGGTGGCCGTGCATTGTGGTTTCGCGAGGCGGTCATGTGCTCTGGTGCCTTACTTCAAATGATACATGACCGAGTTTCACATACCATTAAAAATAACTACTATTTACGTAACCGTTTATTGTAAGCGCGGGTGGTATTTATGAATGACTCCGACAACTCGTTTCATTCCCGATACATCGTAGGTCATGTAATGAGCCACTTCAACATTGCGGTTTCATTGTGTGAATATGAATAGAATGATTGCCTCTCCATGATTTGCCACAGCCATCTATACTAAAATAGAAAAGCTAATCAGTCTCAAGTGGGATTTGTGTTTATGTATAGATGGGCAAGGATTGTAGTTGGATAGCCAAAAACGGGAGGGTCGGAGACAAAACCTTGTGAATTTTCTGCAGAAAGTGGAGGCTCTGTTTCAAAACAGTAACGGATTAAACCAAAACCCGGTGGGTTTGCGGCAAAGAGCAGGAGGGTAGTGTTGCTGGCTAAACCCTAACCCGCGTATGTGTTTATTATGGATACTGTAATCAATCGATATACATTACTGGGGGGGGCTACCGTAACCCTTCGCTACCGTAATCTGTCTGCAGCTCTCACACGTGGTCGACTACATCATCGTGGAGGGCAACATGGTGACGGAGATGCCGGGTGTGATGGCGCTGCTCGACCGCGCCGTTTTCCTCACCCTGAATCAGGTATACGGTAGATTACGATATGAAGTAGTACGGTAGCGGACTACTATAGACTGGGGTTGCGGCAGATTACATTAGGGGACCACTCGACCAAGCTGCTTACCCTGAATCAGGTATAGGTAGGAGCCGGGGGAGTACGGTAGATTACGGTAGGGGATACTGTGAATACGGTGGATTGTGATAGAGGAGCATTCTATCGACTTGTGTTGCAAAGGATGAATTACGGTGGGGTGGGTTTCTTTAATTTGTGTGACAAACGGTAGAAAAAAAACTATCAATTAATCTGATGAGGCTACCATAACCGTCACACCGTGCGTTGCAGGCAACGTGCCGTCGACGACGAGAAGCGCGCGCGTACGACCCGCCCGACGAGAGCGGATACTTTGACGAGGTACGGTAGTGGGGGGAGCTACGGTAGTTGTTTTCTGAACTCTGTTTCTGGTCGAAATTGATATAATGGGAGGCCCCAATTGATAGTATGTGGGTGAAGCAGCAATGAACCATGGATGAACAATTTTAGTTGTGGACTTAAAACCACACATGAATTGAAATTGCAAACTGCCATTGTTGACATATGCAGTGTGAAGCAGGAATGTTCCATGTTTTCGTAGTTAAAATTCAGCCCAAATCGGAGGTTAATTGAAAACCTGAAATGCTGTGTCGAACATAGTGCACGTGAAACGGAGATGTGACAGGGAATACTGAGGGATGGCAACTTGTGTGGTTAAATGTTTCTACCGTGTTGCCGTTTTCCATTAACGATATTTTATACTCGTGATAAGAAACTGTACGGATTGTTACTTGGAGAAACGGAGATTCACCGTGTGTTGTTATCTATTTTTTTCGTTTAAAAATCAAGCTTCCCCTGTTCTGCCGAAGATACGTGCATCGCTACGCTCGCACATAGGTTTTTTTCGAGCGTAAGACTCATCGACGCATTTGCTTTTTTTAAAAAGTATTATTTCGGCTCCTACAGCTATTATGATTAAGAACGATAATCATGCATTATAATAGTTATTAATTAGTTAATTAACTAATTACCCCCATTGCCAGGTGGTGTGGCCGTCGTACGAGCGACATCTCGTGTACGCGCTCGCCCTTGCAAGGGAGGACAGCAGGATAACGTTCCTCGACGCGAGCAGAGATGAGGATAGTGAGGAGACGGAGCATGTCATCAATGTGAGCATTGCATAGGGGTGATGAAATAGTGGGAGGATTGCGTAGGGATGGTAAAAAGGTTTTTTTTTCTCTTTCGGAGTGACGATATTGAATAGTAGGAATGGCGTAATTGAAAAAAAATATAGTGAGGAGACGGAACATTTGTTTTCCTCAGTTGATCGAGGCGCTGTCGGACGACATCGTTCGCATAACCTTCGACCCGCTCGACGTGGGAGAGGCCATGAAGATGGTGAGGATGGGTTTTAAACTTTATTTTTAGTTATTAGAAAAAATTAGAAAAAAACGCGCTGAATCGGCGCTCCAGACGGATGCCTTAAAGTAACCGGGAATCCACATTTTTGAGGTCTGATATTACGACGGAATCGAATAGACAAGTGCTGTAAAAGAAAGGCAGTTGAAGCAAAAAAAATGTAGAAAATCGATAATTAAGCCGTGGCACAGCTCCAAATGTCCGAAAATAGAGCACTGATCATCAGGAAAGTTCGCGCAAATTCAACTGAGAATATTTAATTATGCTGTTTTATGGCCTCCGGCCTTTTTCATATCTTTTTTACATACTTCGGTACCTCATAATTTTTAGAAATTTATTTTCATATTAGAATTTATGTTACGAAAACCTCGAAAGAGAAAAAAGCCTCCATAATAAGACCGCGACGCGACACGCGACGCAGCCATTGATCATCAGTGTCGCGATCTCTCTCACTTCTCAGAGAGATGCGAGTTGCGATTCCATCCGTTGTGTAAGATCCTAGATATCTTCCCCTTCCCCCGCACTTTTTAGCTGTTCTCTCGCTAGTATATAAGACCGACATGCCAGAGATAAAGCAGTTGTTTCCACTGAACCCCGATCGCAGACAAGTGGTGCATCGGCCTCTCAAGGCCCAGCCGCCCTTGGGAGACTCGGCCTTTCTGAGGAGGCCTGACGTCAACCCCCCCCCCTATCTGAGAAGCCTGGCTCAGCGTGGCTACCGGCGTCGAATCAACGTCGTTGGTAGGAGCCAGGATCACGCGCCAATCGAAGCTACGGAACTGTCTGAGCCGTCAGGAGTTGACGCTTGAAATGGATTCTTCATCGTGGTGTGTTATGCCAACCCCCCCCCCTCCCCTTTCATCCCTGTGTAATCGTTCTTCGTAGCCGGGAGGGTCCTCGTGATCAGACACGACGAGAATGTCTCAATGGAATGATTCGTAATGGAGAGCGACAGATCGTCATCGCCAATCTCGTCTCCAATCAGTGTGCTTCTGGATAGTCATCTAGTCTTCAAGTAGTCGTCAATCCGTTCGTGTAATCTAGTCGCCTGAACAGTTCTTCTCGTCAACCCTATGTACTGTGTCTCCCGAGTGGGAACAGTCTTCGAACAGCCTTCAACTACCTCGTCATGGTAACTCTTCGCTTCGGATCAGCGACTCACAGCTCAAGAGGAAACAGTCCCTGCTGGAATGGAATGGCAACGGCAGAAGCGGAAATGCAAGGAAGCATTCGTCCAGCTCAGAGGTCCCCCCATTCATTCATGAGTTTGAGTAATAGATATCAGATCTATTGTTATTGGATGCATTGTATGTAGTAGGGTTTGTTCGCCAAGTATCTATGAACGTGTTCTTGCACCTATGATATTCGAAGGATCGATTGTGTATTCCATGTCATTGCATTAGTTGACGATTTTAACTTTGTTCAATCATCCTTTCTCGGGCTGGAGTGTCTCCCTCTAGAGAAGCGATCGAGAGTGTAAGAGATTGTAGCCCCCTACGCAACATCTGTTCCACTTTTTGCCATTTCCTTGCCACTATTAAACGGATGTTGCCGTTGATAAAGTTAGTCTTCCCACTGAACAACCGATCGCAGACAAGTGGTGCATCGGCCGGGAAGATATCTTCCCCTTCCCCCGCACTTTTTAGCTGTTCTCTCGCTAGTATATAAGACCGACATGCCAGAGATAAAGCAGTTGTTTCCACTGAACCCCGATCGCAGACAAGTGGTGCATCGGCCGGGAAAAACCTACGCTGCTGAGAGGTTGCCCACAGAGAGAGTCTGTCTCAACAAGTGGTGCATCGGCCCCCTTCCGACTGGGCCGTCCTGGCCTCTGAGGGAATCGATCGTCCCAAGGAGGCCCCTACCGACAACTCACCCGAGCCTGACTTCGCGTGGCTACCCGACGAACGTGCCATCGTCCTGGTAGAAGTCATGGCATGTGACTCGACGTTGGCTTCAAGAGCTGCCTGAAACGGTCCGAGATACCGTCCCTCAGGAGCTGCCACGTCACCGAGAAGACCATTGGAGTTGAAACGGCTTCGTGACGCCGTGGAGCTGCGTCGCCCGACAAGTAAACGATCGTCTCTTCTCGCGGCCTGGAGGGTCCCCGTGCAGTGACGCACGTGGAGATTCGCCTCCTTCCCTTTCCCGTAGTCTAGTACCGGCAATCTTCCCAACCTGCATTACCGCAATCGTCAGTGGTCTCTATCGTCTAGTCATCTAGTCTCTGCAATAGTTCCTCCTCCCTCCCCCATCTTCACTGTGTCCATAGCGTCTGGAACAGTCTCCGACTTCTCGAGATGCCTTCGTCAAAGGATCTCTTCGGCAGCTGTTGGAATAAGTCCGCAGCTGGAATGTGCGATAGATGCGGAGCGCTACGAGAGCGTCGTCCCCACAAAGGTCCCATTCACTAAGTACTTGTGTATTTGTTGTTGAAGTCGTGTAGGTTATTGTCCCGGTTGAGGAATTTATTGTTGATTTCTAGTATCAGATTGACCATCATTTTCCATGATTGTTGTTCGATTTCACTCCGCCTTTCATCGTCCTTTTCGGGGTGGAGTGTCGCGATCTCTCTCACTTCTCAGAGAGATGCGAGTTGCGATTCCATCCGTTGTGTAAGATCCTAGATATCTTCCCCTTCCCCCGCACTTTTTAGCTGTTCTCTCGCTAGTATATAAGACCGACATGCCAGAGATAAAGCAGTTGTTTCCACTGAACCCCGATCGCAGACAATCAGGAAATACTGCGAATTCAAAATTATTCCGTGGATTCCCGGTAACTTTAAGCGAGTAGTAGATGGATGGATGATATTGACGATACTGTGACCACTTGGATACGTGTTTCGTCCGCGATTTGTAATTTGCGGCTCTTTTGGCGGTTGCTAGGTAGAGGTTACGCGCCGAATACATTTATCACTGCTCAGTGTTTGGAGAAAAAAATGCATTGAGCAATCTCACTACCAGGTGACCACTGCTTCGTATTCTCTTTATCAAAAGAATGCTTGCAGTAACATACTCACGGTTATCATACGGTACCCCTCACCGCCCCATCTCACCATACCTGTGCGAGATGACTAACTAAGAAATAATTAATTTAAGATACCCCACTCCCCGTTGTTTTCTGAAGTAAAATCCAAAAAATCTACGTTTCCCCGGTCAACTGGTGTCAGTCAACTGGCTCTGCGTCCAAGTATGCTCTCATCATGTCTCCTCCCCCTCGTGCGGAAAACATTATCTTGTTCTGAATGATGTCTACAGTTTTCCCCTCCGTTAGCCCACAGTACTCCTTATCGATCCTTACTCTTCGTCCTCAGGTTTCCTCCCCTTCATGCGGCGGCACTTCCGTCTTCGTCGGCACCACTCGCGACACTTTCGACGGTCGCGAAGTCGTACGACTCGAGTATGAGAGCTACGATGAGATGGCATACAAGGTACGGTAGATTGGGGGGGGATTACGATAGCGTACAAGGTACGGTCTATTATGTTGGTTACGGTAGAGCTACGGTGGGTCAGGGTAAAATTAAATACCACTGTGCAATGTTTAATTTTAGTCATAGAAATGGAATCCACAACTCATTATGATAGAATGCACAATTGAGCGTTAATGTGGCCGCTGAAACACTGACTTCACTGGCGAAATTTTTCGAAAGATCGAAGTTGGGTAGGGGGCTCGTCCGCCTCGAGTATGAGCGGTATGATGAGATGGCGTACAAAGTACGGTAGAGTGGGTAGGGTGCTACGGTAGGATTATTTTAGTATTCGGATTCAGTTGTGCTTACGTTTAGCATACCAGAATATGCTAATAATGACAGCGGTATTTGCATACAATGCGCACTGGGTCACGGTAGAGACACAGTAGCGGTGATTTATTGCACCAAAAATGCAATGTTTCAGGAGATGCGCAAGCTGTGCCGCCAGACACGCCGCCTCTTCCCCTCCGTGGAGCGGGTCGTGCTCTTCCATCGCATCGGAGAGGTATACGGTAGTTACAGTAACACATCAAGGTGTACTGTAGCATACGGTGGTTACAATAATGATAATTAAAAGTATACGGTAGTTATAGCCAGACTGTTGATATTTTGTATTCCGATAACGGAAATCCGAACCATGGAAATTAGGGTGGCTAATAGCAGTACAGTACTGCAGTGCACTTGAGTCTCATGTGCACTGCAGTACTTGATTTTGAAGAAGTCAAATGTATCGATACACTCGAAAAAGCGAGAGTGATGTACTGAAATGTACTGTGTACTGCAGTACACGCTCTCCCACAGCGAGTAGTGTACTAGCAGTACACTAGTGCACTGGTAGTGCACGGGGCGCATGTACTGCAGTGCACAGTGCATTTCAGTACATCACTCTCGCTTTTTCAAGTGTATCGATACACAGGTGTACTACTCAGTACACGTACTGAAAATGCACTGTGTATCGATACTGCACTGATTTCGCCACCCTAATGGAAATGTATTGCTTTGGGCCCACTGAGCTGCGGAATCGGTGTTTCGTGATAGCATCTTGTGCAGTTGAAATTTGAGGGATTCGATGATATCACTGCGAATCACACTTGCCATTATGAAAATACCAATAATTCCTTTTTTTCTAACTAATGTGTTGGGTACACAAATGAAATAGGGAAATCCCGCATGAAATGTGATGCTGTTGAAAGTTGGTAGTGAGGGGCGACTCGCGGGAGTCGTGTTGCATGAGTAGCATAAACGCGTGCGGTAATCGCCACTAATTGCTGGTCCAGTGATTTTTTGATCATGCAAATAAAGAAAACAAATTATTTTCGTGGCAGCTTAACATGAAGGCTGCATGCTTTTCTCCACACATTCACCGGCATATTTCGAAAGAATCTTCTCCACATAACTGAATAAATGCTGTTCTTACTGTAGCTGCCTACTGTATCCTATCTTATCTTGTGTCTTACTGTATCATGTTTACTCGTCAGGTCGCAGTGGGCGAGATCTCTGTCATCATCGCTACTGCATCTCCACATCGAACGGACGCCATCCGAGCCACTGAATGGGCCATCGACGAGCTGAAGAGACGTGTTCCCATCTGGAAGAAGGTGAGGGGGACGTTAGCCAGATCGTTGAGGGAGGGGTACGGTAGCACTACAGGGGATATAGTAGCCTGCCCCGTTGGTAGAGAGATTACGGTCGCCTCCCTTTCATGGAAGTACGGTAGCTCGGGGTACTGTAACAGGGTGTGGGGTACCAAGTATAATTGGAGAAAGTAGGCTCTTGTTGATCCAACCCGGCGGTCCTCGGCTGCACGCGGTGGTTAAACAGTAGAGAGTCGAAAAACCGGCGATGAAAGGAAAATTCCGCTTAGTGATTACTAATTATGTGACGCGTGCCCATCTGGAAGAAGGTACGGTAACCGGCACATTCGGGGTTACGGTAGTGGCCATCCCCGTAGATGAGGGGTACGGTGGCTTGGCCGAGGGAGGATACTGTAGCCCTGGGTGTGAAATATGATGGCCAAATTTTTTGTGTTGATCTAAGCAGGCGATTTCCGGTTGCACGTAGTGGTTAAACATTAGAGAATCCGGAGACTGGCGATTAATGGGAAAAAAACGGTCAACCGAAAACTAATAGTTGCGTGATCCGCGCAGGAGGCGTACGCGGACGGCGGCGCGGCATGGAAGGAGAACGCGGACTGGATGCCGAGAGTAGAGGAGGATGTGGATGTCGAAGCTGAGAGGTATACGGTAGTGGGGTACTGTAGAAGGGGATTGGGAAGTGATGACGTCATCGATGACTATGGTTGCCCTAGTAGTAGAGAAACCCCTCAAAAAGTGGAATTTGAACGGTACGGAAAATGGAATACGGTAGACTGGTTACGGTATCATCCATATTACTGTAGAGCCGAGCTGGCGTCGCGATCCAGCTCCACCGGATGCTGCAAGAGAGGCGATGATGAGAAGAGCTTCGCGGAGGCATCGCGCGAGCGAGACACCAACAGAAAGGTAGGGAAGGGGTACGGTAGAGACTTATCGATTGAGTCACTCTAAAAGGTAGGGAGAGGTTATGGTAGATACTTATCGATTGATTTGCTGGGTATGTGGGTTCTGGCACGGAAATATTCGGTTTCGTGATTGAATAATCTCAGTTATGGTAGGTGCATCTGTTGGTGAATAACTCGATGCTGTGAGCTGGATTACTGTAGTTGAAGTTCGTTTCTGTGTTTAGCTCTTCTGGCTGCGACATCTGGTCCGTCATCTGAAGGGCGGCGACTCCTGAGCGGAAGAAGGCGCTCGTCAACTACGGTAGCAACGACGATTCATCGATCGATCAGTCTTCTTGTGGATTACCGTAACCCCCTAACGCGTAGTTTGATATAGGCTTGACAGTAGCGTAGGTTGTTCCTTTCCCTCCCCTCCCATTTCTCTCTATTTGATTGTCTGTGTTATCCTCCCATAGCCTCTTTTAAGAGTTACGGTAGTCTTTCACCGATTAGCGATTATCGATTACACATCTACCCTGATTATATCGATTATCTTTACACTGCCCTGATTAGCTACCGTACCCCTACCCTGATCCCCGTGCCTGCAACTACCCTCTATAGTCAATCAATCAATCGATTCTGTCCCATCAAAGACACAACCATCCTGGCATTCCCTTCTACTATTCTGGTCCTGTTTAATGTTATTTCACCTATCTCTTTTGTGTTTCACTACTTGCTTATCACTAATAGTTTTTCTCAAAACTACCGTACCCCAATACAACCTTCCTCCAGTGTGTTGCTCGCTCCAGTGTGTTGCTCGTTTGTTTTAGGTTTGTCCCAGTCTACCGTAACCCTCCCCCCAATTTGAACTACCGTACTCTTCTCCATCGAGAGCTTCGTTGTTGTTACAGCGTTGTGTTCAATTTCCCAGTTTTTTTGCCCCTCCCCTCCCCCATGCCCTCACCTATTTTGTTTTCTATAGTGAATCATCACTAGTGTTGTTAGATCGAATAACCCTATTTGCGAATAGAAAAGTTTATTCACGAAAATCAATGAATTAATAGAATTATTCGATCGAACAGCACTAATCATCGCACAATTTTTCGTACTGACTGTGTGATCGACTTTAATAGCTTGAAATCAGCAAACGTTAATTTAGCAAAAATAAATCAGTATTTGTTGTTCTTTTGATTCGATAGTTATTCGCTTTCAATTGTTTTAATCGTCAGTGTTATGCTATCGATTCTCAAATAAAGCCTTTAGAACGGAAAATTTATTCAACTAAACATGCTGAAATACTGAGGGGCTAGGCTACTGTAACAACTCAAGTTGTGGTAATCGATGTGATGTGTGGGAGCTACCGTAGTATAATCTCTTTTTAAAGTATAACACTTGATGTTACTTTTGGGGGCTACCGTATGCTAATGCAATGCTAAGGGAACCATTCGGGGTGCATGCATGCTTCGAAACGCATGACTTTCTTGGGTTCCTTCTTGAAGGTCTTGTAACCGTGGAGAGATTCCAAGCATATTCGAGGGTCGGAATAGAGAGCCATTCTCTAAATTAAAATAACGTAATTAAAATTAGTATAAATAGTAACTATTATATGACACATACGATTATATGACACATACGAGTTTAGAACTGTTTTAAAAAAAATGCAATCAAAAATTCAATGACATACTGTATTATTCCGGTGATTCTTCAATCGAAATTCCAATATTAAATTTATAAAATGATAAATCAAACAAAATGTCAAAAGGTTACTCCCTGTGCCGAATGCCAAAGAGCACACAAAAGTAAGAGGGTGGCCAAGGTGCCTCTTTGGTAAACAACGTAAGTCCGTATTTTAAAGTTAGTGGTCACTGAAAAACTGACCCCCTGTTTTTATATTTTTAATGGATAGAGAAAAAAATTCTAAGAAACTGGTATTTTTTAGAAAAATTTAAAAATCGATATTTAGCCCGTAGTAAATTCGAGAAAGCGCGGGCCTGATCCCTGAGGTATACTGTACCTGATATCGATTTTTCACACCATGAACCCCTGTTCATGGTCCGAAATGGGGTTAGAAACATGTCGACAAAACATCAAGTGACCTACTGTAACAATACCACAGTACTTTGAGTACTGTAGAAAAGTTACCGTAACCCGGCTACCGTAATCCGGATTTCTGATATCGATCAAATTACGTCATTATTAGTTGCATGAGGTAGTACTCCAGTAGCCATTGCCTGAGGTCGATACCGTATGTCATATACCGTATTCCCGGATATAGTATACCTACAATAATGTGCAAATATGAAATTCGACTAATCGACTCGGGATTTTTTGTATGAGGTAGACCTCGAACAGTTATTATCAGAGGATCATACGACGTCCCGGTTACAGTATCCCGGGCTACAGTAATCACGTTACAGTAACTCGAAAATTCGAAAATGCGAATGTAGATCCGGAGTCGGTTCTATGAGCTAAAATTCGGGGCGAGAATAATGTCGCCGAGAAACGGAACACACCTCTTACATTGACTGCTAGAGATCTACCTCATAAAAAAGATTAGTTGATTTTCATATTTGCACCCTATTGTAGGTATACTGTAGCCGGGAGTACGGTAGATGACATACGGTTTCGCTCTCAGGCAATGGCTACTCGAGTACTACCTCATGCAACTAATCATGACATAACTTGATCGATATCAGAAATCCGGATTACGGTAGCCGGGTTACGGTAACTTTTCTACAGTACAGTAAAGTACTGTGGTATTGTTACAGTAGGTCACTTGATGTTTTGTCGACATGTTTCTAACCCCATTTCGGACCATGAACAGGGGTTCATGGTGTGAAAAAATCGATATCAGGTACAGTATACCTGGGATCAGGGATCAGGCCCGAGCTTTCTCGAGTTTACTACGGGCTAAATATCGATTTTTAAATTTTTCTAAAAAATACCAGTTTCTTAGAATTTTTTTCTCTATCCATTAAAAATATAAAAACAGGGGGTCAGTTTTTCAGTGACTACTAACTTTAAAACTTTAACTTTCGGTTTGATCTTATCACTTAATAAATTTTGAGGACTCACATTGAGGAAGAATTCACGGACGGGATCGATGCGGGGGCAGGTCCAGAACTCCAATCCCAGAGGGCAAGTGAAGAGCACTGCACAGTTCGCAGTACACGGAGCCATGTTCCGATCCGGGATTTCCAGAGCAGCCTCTGATAATAATAATTATAAATAAAAATAATACTGTATCGCTCCCGGCATCCTCGTCTCCCCTCTGCCTATTTTCACCCTATATCGACCCTAGAGGGGGCTGACTGGAAATATCGGAAATACCGTAATCCTCTCACCCTTCTCTCTCCACGGCGTTCTGCATACGTAGAGAACGAGGATGAACTTCAGTTGACGAAATTTCCGATTGAAGACTGACAACGTTATGTTGTAGTGCATTTGGTGAGAGTTGTGAATTTGCCATTATGGAAGTTCAAAAATGCTTCTACGCCTCAGGGCAAAAATATTGGTAGTTGTGACGTCACAAAACTTTTTCGTCAGATCGAATGGAATCTTTCCGATTCTTAGTGCGATCGATAGCCCATCGAAATACAAGAGTTTTTTACTCTCGCAACTTTTTTGATCAGAGTTCACGCAGCCCAGTTATTCATCAAAAACAGTTTCTCACTTAATTTTCAATTCTACTAGAGGTCCTGCAAAATTTTCCCTCGTCCTACTACATCGCACGGCAGTTGCACACAATCTGTGAAAAATAGAGAATTTAAAAGTTTCTGGCAGGAAGTCAAAAACGGAAAAGTATTAGAAATTCTTAATAAAATATGAGCCGTCCGCCTCCGGAGAGAGAAAGTACTGTAAGTATTTTCGTCAAACTTTTTAATTTTATGGAAATTCCTGAATAGTTTGGCGTTTTTTCACTCTTAGTATACACTAATGTGACCAGAAACATTGCAAACGCTAACTAATATGAGAAATATTGCAGTTAACACAGAGTTTGACCCATATTGCTTTAATCGAGAACTGATTTTATTCAGATTTTTCGTATACTTTTCCGTTTTTGACTTCCTGCCAGAAACTTTTAAATTCCCTATTTTTTACAGATTGTGTACAACTGCCGTGCGATGTAGCAGGACGAGGGAAAATTTTGCAGGACCTTTAGTAGTATTGAAAATTAAGCGAGAAACTGTTTTTGATGAATAACTGGGCTGCGTGAACTCTGATCAAAAAAGTTGCGAGAGTAAAAAACTCTTGTATTTCGATGGGCTATTGATCGCACTAAGAATCGGAAAGATTCCATTCGATCTGACGAAAAAGTTTTGTGACGTCACAACTACCAATATTTTTGCCCTGAGGCGTAGAAGCATTTTTGAACTTCCATAATGGCAAATTCACAACTCTCACCAAATGCACTACAACATAACGTTGTCAGTCTTCAATCGGAAATTTCGTCAACTGCCAGCTTCCTGAAGAAATATGTCGACCCACTCAGAGTCTCTCGTAAGCTTTAAACGATGAACGGACCTGAATGACTATAACGGCGTCTGTCTTTTCGAGACATTTGAAATGGCGCTCGAACTGAAATATGGCGTTATCCATTACAAATCGCATTTGAGAGCCAACGATACATTCCGCGTTTTGATCTGTTCCAGTTTACAACAGCCCCATTTCGGGTTTGGAACCCTCATTTCCAAATATTAACATATTATCAATAATATTAATTATCGATTACAACAAAAGATAGGGCGTCTCGCCGAGCACGTGCATCTGAAGTAGCCGGGAGAGGTTTTCACTGATTCGAATCCGAGATTTCGACGATCCTACGAAACATTTCTGAATATTACGTCATCCCTACGCAATCGCATGATTATCAAGCCCCAGAGATGGGTTCGGAGTAGGGTGACTAATAGCAGTACAGTACTGCAGTGCACTTGAGTCTCATGTGCACTGCAGTACTTGATTTTGAAGAAGTCAAATGTATCGATACACTCGAAAAAGCGAGAGTGCACAGTGCATTTCAGCACATCACTCTCGCTTTTTCAAGTGTATCGATACACAGGTGTACTACTTGTCAGTGTACGTACTGAGAATGCACTGTGTATCGATACTGCACTGATTTCGCCACCCTAGTTCGGAGCGAAAAAGAGAGGCCCACTCCTTGTTTTTAACACTAAATCTCTAGTTCCCGGCCACATTATGGCGGTTATTTAGTGGAACGATGTGAAATTATCCCCCCTCACATTGTCTTTGGTCAGTGCACACCGCGGTTCTATATTGTTGATACCCACGGGTAACAGAACAGATGTTCTTCCACTACTAGGGAAATGAAATGTCTGTCGGTTTGTGCGTGCGTGCGTTTTTTTTTTGTCCTTCCGCGTGACAGACATTTTTGTTGATGTTTTTTCGCTATAATTCGCTTCAAACTTTCGCAATCTTCTCAGATCCTTTTGCATATGAGAGGAATCGCGAGAGACTCGGGCTTGCCTGGGACCCAGATTTCAAGTATTTTAAATTTCGCTGAAAATTCGGCGTAAGGTATTTCAAACACTCCTCTATCGATTGGCGTTGTCAGAATTTCGATTAAAAATTTCGCAATCGCGTGAAACACGAAATCACCTGGCGGGTTGTGAATATTTTTTAGAAATTGTAAAATTCGAAAAATCATATCTACATTCAAGATAAAGTTAGAAACTTGTTCTTTTTTATGTTTGATGGAGAGATGTCTCAGTTACGTAACAAAACCATCAGAGTCATTCCTGGCACACTCATCGGTGAAGGGTGGTCGCTTCTGTGATTTTGATTGTAACTTTGGTCAACGTCCAAAGCTCCCGCTCCACTCATGAGCGTTCTGGTGGTACTTGTTGGTACTACTTACAACCAAAAAATGAACAGAAACGGACCATGGGTTGTAAAGCACTGGATTTTGTCAGACCGGCCTTAAATAAGAAATGGTCAAACATGTCTTGTGAAACATGTCTTGTTTGTGTTGTACATCATCAGAAATATATCAAAAACAATAATCTCATTGTTTGCGCATTATTCAAAATCACATTATTCATGCAAATTTGGTCAAAGTCAATGATTCCAAAAATTGGATTTAAAAATTTAAAAAAAAATTTCTCTCTCAAAAGTAGTTGAAAAAACGTATCGCAAACAATGGGATTATTGTTTTTGATATATTTCTGATGATGTACAACACAAACAAGACATGTTTCACATATTTGACCATTTCTTATTTAAGGCCGGTCTGACAAAATCCAGTGCATCTTTACAACCCATGGTCCGTTTCTGTTCATTTTTTGGTTGTAAGTAGTACCAACAAGTACCACCAGAACGCTCATAAGGGGAGCGGGAGCTTTGGACTTTGACCAAAGTTACAATCAAAATCACAGAAGCGACCACCCTGCACCGATGAGTGTGCCAGGAATGACTCTGATGGTTTTGTTACGTAACTATCTCTCCATCAAACATAAAAAAGAACAAGTTTCTAACTTTATCTTGAATGTAGATATGATTTTTCGAATTTTACAATTTCTAAAAAATATTCACAACCCGCCAGGTGATTTCGTGTTTCACGCGATTGCGAAATTTTTAATCGAAATTCTGACAACGCCAATCGATAGAGGAGTGTTTGAAATACCTTACGCCGAATTTTCAGCGAAATTAAAAATACTTGAAATCTGGGTCCCATTCTTCCTCGAAATGCTCGATTTTCTCGCGATTCCTCTCATATGATAGCCCATCACGAAACACATCGATTTTTATTTTTGAAAAATCGATAATTTCATGGTCAAGTCGGTAGCGAGCTCGAATTAAAATCCGAGGGTCGCAGGTTCGATCCCCGCCGGTGCATAGTCTTTTGCCGCATTTTTTGCAAGTGTCAAATGTGGCCCAAACCCATTTTTGAGTAACGAGATTCACATTTGAGCATCTTTTGCCGATTTTTGAAGTGAAATATCGATTGATTTCACTTGATTTCACGCGATTTCATGAAATTTTCGCACATTTCGTTCCAAATCATTCCTCATGCCGGCAATCTCGCAGGAATGGAGTTAGAACGAGAGTGTACGGGAAATAGAGAGTGACTCTCTCACTTTGGCACACTCTCTCGCCCCTGACCCCTTTCTGGAGGCCGGAATCATGCATCCGGAAGCTTCCTAATAAATCGCTTCAAAATCGCTCTTCTCGGATCCTTTTGCATACGACAACAGACCAAAATCCCTTTAAAATTTTGCAATATATAATTGACCAAATCCATAGCAAAGTGGGTTACGCGCTTGACTTACAATCAGAGACCCAAAGGTTCGAACCCCGCCGCGGGCAAAACGTTTGCCGCATTTTTCGCAAGTGTCAAATGCCCATCTAGCACGTTCGTCAGTAAGGTGAAACACGTTTTCACCTGTTTTGCAGAGTTTTAACATGGAAAATCGAAAATTTCGAAAAGTTCCCAATTGGTTCGCAGGGCGTGGGGGATCACAGGAAAAGTGTTTTACGATGTCGGAAACGTGTCTGAACGTTTTCTAACACGTTTTACATGAAAAATCGAAAATTTCGAAAAGTTTCCAATTGATTTGCAGAGCGTGGAGGACCATAGGAAAAGTGTTTTGCGATGTCAGAAACGTGTCTGAATGTTTTCTAACACGTTTTAACATAAAAAATCGAAAATTTCGAAAAGTTTCCAATTGATTTGCAGAGCGTGGGGGACCATAGGAAAAGTGTTTTGCGATGTCAGAAACGTGTCTGAACGTTTTCTAACACGTTTTAACATAAAAAATCGAAAATTTCGAAAAGTTTCCAATTGATTTGCAGAGCGTGGGGGACCATAGGAAAAGTGTTTTGCGATTGCAGAAACGTGTCTGAACGTTTTCTAACACGTTTTAACATGAAAAATCGAAAATTTCGAAAAGTTTCCAATTGATTTGCAGAGCGTAGGGAATCATTGGAAAAGTGTTTTGCGATGTCAGAAACGTGTCTGAACGTTTTCTTACAACTCCTCTGAAGTCATCACTGATGAGATCGAGAAGGACGTACTTGACATTCGCCGCTTTCCGCTTGGGATCGGGCTGAAACGGGACATTATTACGTCATCACTACGCAATCATAACGTTTGATTTGCTAATCTGTTACGCTGCGCTTTGCTTGCACAATGTTGACAATACAAACAATACGGGAGAGCATGAGCTTAACAGCCGAATTTGTTAAACGTAAGGCTTTGATAGTGATTTGTTGATGAACAAAAACTGCTTGCTCACTTTGTACGGTCGACGTAAGGGAGATGTGATGGCATATCCGATGCACGCCTTGTAGTACTTGATCAATTCCCATTTCGAGATGGGCTCCTCATTGTCAGTCGGAGGAGGCACGGCCACCGCGCGCTAAACCACTTCATTACAACACTCCAGAAAGGGATCAAGGACGAGAGAGCGTGTGGAAGTGGGATACTCTAACACGGACAGTTTGGATAAAAACCCGAACTAAGATATCACCTATCCGAATTTAAAAAATATATATATGAAAGGCATTCAGTCTCAATTTGCATCGATTCGTCTAAAGCAAACGACTCACTGCTGGTGCAGGATTCCGCTTCTTCTGTCGTCCAACTGCATCGATTGTCATCTCGCTCTCGCACCAGCCAATCGTGGCCTCCACTGCCCAGTAGATAACTGCACCGAGAAACATGAAGTCAGCGGGATTTCAAAAGTTTTTTTTATAGTTGGAATATTACTTATAAAAAATGTAAGCGAGAGGGGAACGAACCGCTAGAAGCTAGAAGAGTTGACGCGAAGGAAAATAACACATGCGGAGCGACCGCTTGGCGCGGACGAAATGGGCCAAAAATAAGTCGAGTTTTTCATAACAACTCGAGATGTTTGAAATCCCATTTCGCAAACCCTCTGGTACAACGACCAGCGAAGAGAGTGTGCGAAATGGAGAGGTTCTGAGTCGTTGTTTTATATTTTAGTTTTTGTGAAATGCAAAGAGTAGAGACATGTGAATTCAATTTGTGCTTCGTCCACAAGCGTTAGATTCTCTCTCAGATCAACTTTGTCAAACAATTTTTATATAAACACAAATCTTGAAACATGAACAATGCAAGTTTAAAAAATCAACAACGATCAACCCGCTGCGAAAACATTGAAGGGGTACAGCGTACTATAACAACTTAGCAATGAGTAATCGATAATCAGAAAAAGGGAGAGAAGTTACCGTAATCCGATCGGGTAGCTACCGTACTCTACTGATGACGTCTGGTGGTCACAGATCTGAGGTAGGCTTTGAAGGTGAAGAGAACCTTCTCCACTTCGATCTCTGATATGTGCAGCAGACTCAGACTCTTCCTGCAAAGGAGGGAAAATCGATAATTAATCAGTATTTTTTTCCAAAATCAATCAATATCTACACTACACTAATCGATAATCAAACTCACTGGTACGACTCCAGATCCCTCTTGACCGCTGCCGGCATGTAGATTTCAGTAACCTCGGCTATCTGAGGAAGAAAAACAATGAGATAGGTCAGTACATTTATAAAACGATACAAACCCACAAGATGGCAAAAAGTCTACTTCCTGTGTTTACCAAAGCGAGAGAGCACGTAAAAGTGAGAGGGAACGTGCCTGTGTGGTAAACACAAATCCGTGTTTTGATTTTTTTTGGTATGATCGTATCAATTTATAAATGCAATACAGTATCCGATCGACCGCCTACCGTATGATCATCAATCAATCAATATGGACTACAGTATACCTACCTGCTCGTCAATATTGTCACTGCCCTCCAACGTATTGATGATGTTCTCCAGCTTCGTTTGACGATCGAGAATATGTCTGAAGAAAATCAATAATACATAGATTACGGTACTCAATCAGATATCGATTTCATCCACCGTAGCAGCATAACTTACTTGCTGTCCCTATCCAGCTTCAGCCGTCGAATGATGATGTTACGGAGCATCTGCGATTATTGGCTTATCGTTATCTATCCCGCATTTGTATCCAACAGAAATTTATCGCATCCCATTCTCTACCCAAATATCGAATTCAATCGTCTACAGAACTACCACATCCCTCGCCTATTGTATTGCAGTATCACATACTCAACCGTGCTACCGTATTCCTTCCTCTACCATATTACCGTACTCCTCCATCTACCGTACGATAGATGGAGGAGTATATATCCCCCCTCCTGCTACCGTGCTCCTCACCATGCAGGTCGATTCGATGAGTGTTCTCACAGTCTGCGACTGGTCCACGTAGTACAATCCGATCGTGCGAGCGGGCGCGAAATCGTTCGTCTTTCCGATTGGCTGCACACAAAAACCAGATGTATTTACTTTTTATTGAACAACGATTTATTCATTTCTCAATTGCTCTATCTTTCCTACGGGGAGCGTCAAATGTATATGTTACGATAAATCGAAATGTTTCATTACTTCGTTCTAGGGACAACTTTTAACACTGAGCACACGCTGGATCCAACGATTTCGCAATCTGAGTCCCGTGCGCGTCGTTCCCCCCCCCCTCAGTGCAATGCCGGTCGACATGATAGTGAACCGAGGAGATCGATAAATCACTTCGAAAATAAATAAAAAATAAAAATAAAAGATAAAAAGATATACAGAGAAAAAAACTCTATAGAAAAATATAGAAAATCAATGAATTCCAGGGTACGGTAGCTTGCCGCATTCATCAATCGATAAGTGTACGAAAAGTGTATGAATTGCTTCGCTTCGCGGATTCCTCATATTTTTTTCCAAATTTTCACGTATTTTCTCAATTATGCTTGTTTATTTTCATTTCAGAATGTCGTCCCATCCCGAACCCGACGCCAAGCAGGATCCCACCCACCTTCATGAGCTCGTGCAGGTGTACAAGGCTAGTTTACTCCTCGAACATTCTCAATTTGTAAGTCGTGTTTGCAACAAACAATCTATAAATCCCCTCATTCTCAGGAGCTCTACCGTACCCTCAAGCAGCAGTCAGGCCGCATCTCGCGCGCGCAACAACTGGAGAAGGAAAAGGATGAGCTGTGCGATCAACTCGTCAACAAGAATCAAGAGCTGTACGCCCTGCACGAGACCATATTCAAGGTACTATTCTATCGCATACCAGAATCTTCCAATCAATCGATAATTGACTACCGTAACCCTACACGCCCATTCCGCTCAGGACAACGACCCGCTGTCCGTCGTTCGTTCCAAGCACGGCCAGCTGTTCGTAACCAACGACTCGTCCATCGATCTGCTCGTGTGCGGCGTCGTCAAGGGCATCTCCGACTCCCAGCTATTCTTCGAGCTGCTCAAGGTAATACTCTGGCATTTTTTCCAAATGGAAACCCAGTTACCCTCCCATTGTCCAGTTCATAAACGCATCATTTTAATATTGTAATGCTGTTCCTGCTGCAGCCGGACGCTACGACGACCATGTCGATGACGACGGCGACCTTCTTCCGCATGTTCGCCAAGTGTCGTCACGGCAGCGTGAACACGACGCCTCGACTCAGCTCCGAGAAGAGATTCTCCCAGGAGTTCTACATCGAGACGCGCAATCTCGAATTCGGCGTGCCCACCGCCATGCCCAAAATTTATCGAGCCTAATGGCATTTTCTTGCTGCACCTGTTGCATATTTTCTTTCGATAAAATGTTGTTGTTGAAAGAAACGTTCTCCTTAGACACTTAATGATCGACACGGTGAAAATATGACGTTTAATGATATCGTCTAAGTCATATGCAGGTGACTGATCAGCACGCGCCGCCTTTTCTAATACAAGTCGCCTGACGCAATCTATTCAATAAAAAAATGTTTCCTCTCTTGGCCTCACTTAGAAGAAAGAAGTATCGTTTTTGTCTCTCGAGGAAACAATTTTTTATTGAATAGATTGCGTCAGGCGACTTGTATTAGAAAAGGCGGCGCGTGCTGATCATTTACCTGCATATGACTTAGCGAACCGGCCTTATGACTTAGAGTTATGCTCTATTATTGCATATTCCCTAGTACGAAATTTTGAGCGATTTCGATTTTTGACCTGTTTCAGCCAGATCTTTATGTAAAGAGCGTCATATTTTGTTAATCGAAATCAAGTTGAGTCACTAGAGCGCAGTGCATGAATGCATCTTACGAACATCATGCAGCGCCAATTCACCAAGTTTCTTGCGATTGATAAAAAATATCGCGCTAGAACAAAAAAAGAAAGTTACCGTCTTAGAACAATCATGTAACGCGAGAGTTGCACTAGTATTTCTATGGGATTTAATTGAAATAGATTCTCATCTTGCACTATTATAAATCGATACCGTGATCTTACCGTAATATACCGTACCTTAACACACACAAAATTCTCCTCAAGCATCGAGTAGAGCAGATCGCGCGTTTGCTTTGCCGACATCATCACTGTTTTGTCGATCTGAGATGATTTTTTCTTAAAAATCAATTGATAATTGAAGAACTACCGAACCACAAATATGAAATCGATAATTGACTTTTCATTTAAATTATACAGTGAAATTACTAGATAGTCTGAGATATTTTTAAGGAACATTAATTTAGCTGAAAATGCCCAAAGTTAAATTCTCAGGGAAAAAAGTCACTTCTCGATCCCTCCCTTCGACCTACCGTTTCCTCCTCCAGATAACCTCGGGTTCTGATCAGTCTCCGGATCCTTAGCGCCTTCGAATCGATCTGCTCGCGCACGAGCGAATCGACGTGCGTGTCGACGGCCAACGAGAGCGCCTTGTCGAAGTCTGAAGTTACGGTATGGTAATGAGGATTACGGTAGGGAGAATACTGAATCGATAAATAGAAAAATCGGATAGCTCAGATACCTCGTATCGCTTAATCATTAAAAAAATAGCCACCCGTTCGTCGGATATGAGGAGTAAATATAGTTTAGCTGGGACTTAGTGTTTTTCCACGTTTTCCCTTGTACTTCGGGGTTTCAAACCCGTGTCAAATCAACACGATGAATTTTTAAACGATATGCTCTCAGCCGTTCACGCAAGCTACTAATAAATCATTTCTCAATTAGTTGCAAACATGATAGTTTACGGTTTCACAACTGACTTTAAATGCTCAAGTTCCTATTCCACTCCGATAAGAAGAAGCCTTCCACACACTCAATTCGATCGGTAACCTACCAAGCACAGTAAATACAATTCCCTAAAATCTGTCGTGAATATCTTTTCAGCATATTCCATACCTCGCACTTTTCTGTTCCACTGCCACCATGTATTTCAATGTGTGAATGCAAGCACAATTAGAATTCGATGTACGCCACACCACTTAATCTCCTCACCCAGCACGAACAGCCCGCCGCCGCTGTCGCCCGCCTTGCGCACGATGCCACGCGAGTCGTCCACGATCTGGCAGAGGGATATGGGATCAATCAATAAAAGCTGCGACCCCCCTCACTACCGCAATTGTCTATACATTATTCCATCGATAATTAAACTATCAGTTACCGTACCAGGGAGAAGACAATATCCCTCACTACCATAACCGCCCATACGGTATTCCCCGATCGAAAATAGTTGCCGTACCAGGGAGAAGGCCCAGTCCAGGTCGCGCTTATCGATCGTCATCTCGGCGTCCTTCGCTGCGCGCACGGCGTCCATCAACTGGAGAAAATGATTAATTATTGAAAATAATTAGTGTGCACCACGGAGAAAAAAGACTGGAGCATCAAACGCCTCGCCATCGTTCCGAATATAATTTTCCCGCGCAACTCAAGGTTAACCAAGTCAAAATTCGCCTACCAAATTCTATTAGTTCATCACTCAATATACACTTACCGTAATCGGCGGCGTCTGGTTCGCGTCGGGACTGGGCGAGCGCAGTTCAGCGACCTGAGCAACAAATTGATAAGATTACTGTACTGATCAATCAACATTGATAGGGCTACGATAAGACTACGGTAATTACCTTCAGGAGCGCGCGCATCGCCATCTCCACGTTCTGCGCGCTCTTCTCCGTTGCCTGAGAGTAAATTAGAATTGATTTTTCAGAGATGTTACTTCATCGCTACGTAAATGCGCCTTAACAACTCACAAATGAACAGCAATCACAGTTAGATTTTGTTATCGTTAAGCAATTTTACGTTTAAAACGAGAAAATATCAGCAGAGACAGTATTTTTATACAAAATATAAAAGATATAATTGCGTCATCAATACGCAATCCGCCCCCACCTCATCGATGCTTCGCATGCGCCCGCACACCTGCTCGAGCACGATCTCGTCGCGAATGTACCTGAACATAGGGCAGTACGGTATCTGTTGATTGACCATAAAATACTGCACGTTGTAATGTAGAATGCTGGAATACGCGGAAGATCGATCGATAGATCAATACCATATTCCCGCTGATGCAATTACAAAATCACAGACACTTGTCCAAAATAATGAAACGTTCCGCTGGTGAGAGAGCATGACAAAGCAAGAGACACGCCGAGGTACAGAAATAGAGTACATACACCAGTAGCCCATTTCACCAACGTATCTTTTTAAAATTCTAATACCGTACCTTCTGAATCGGGGGATATTGATCTGCCAGAGAATGGCGGAATCAGGATCACGCGCCTTCTTCGACTCTTCCTGCAACCAATAGTGTACATACTGAAAGAATAGTGGCTTTAATTGATCGGATTTCTGAACAGTGTTTTTCACATTCCCGAAATTCGGGAACCCCCTCGCGCGCGAGGGGGTCTGCGAGGGGGTCGCGTAGTGTTGGAAGTGAAAATTACACTGTTTTCGACAGATTCCATTGAAAATAAAGTGATGACTGATGTTCCCGCTCCCTGTACTACCGATTCCACAGCACGCCTAGTCGATGCGAGGGGGTCAATTTTTCGGTGTCGAAATATTTCGGGAACCGTGAAAATCACTGTTTCTGAAAATACGCACTCGGCATACACAGCATCGTCAATGGAGAATGACTACAGATCTTATCGCAGGAGTGAAACACGAGTGCTCCGGTTCTACATGGAATCAACTGTTGCTCATTTATCTATGCCCTGATTTCTTTCCCCGTTCATCCTTCTCATAAGCATAATATTTCCCGCTATTATTTTTTTTGTAAATAATATATTTACTAATTTAATCCCGCCATTTCCTCACCTTCTTTATCTCCGCTCCTCCATTCGCTTTCCTCTTCCTCGACGCCTTCAGCTGCGAGATATCCGCTGCAAAATTAGATAATTAGTCGAGATAAAATTCAGCAATGTCACATTTTCAACCTTCCCTCATTAATCAGTATCACTCTAGTTTTTTCTACGACTGCTTAGTAATTTGCATCTCTCTGAGAACCAGGGACATTCCGGCTGCAATATGCAGTGATAGTCGTGAGACCCAAAATAAAAAATAGTACTATCTGCTCAGCAGCCGAAATAATAATAATTTATCTAAGCCCGAGGCGCAAATATTACATATCTGAAATTTTCTTCTCATTTACCGCCTCGCACATATAATATTTGTACATTCGGATTACGCTTGCCGATAATCGAAGATGTCATTTGATCATAAATCAAGAACAATTCGCGCACGACCATAGGTCAAATCGATTTTTCGCAAGTTCGCAATTAGCATAGAGCGGGGGATGTAGACAGAGGTCTTCATGTGTCTGCCCTGCACTCTCTCGCTACGTTAATCCGGTTTATATGCAAAGTGCAGAAGTGCCTATCTTCGCAGGCGAAGACCTATTTGACCTGTGCGGCACGACTCGTTTAGACATATCTTCTATCTCTCACTCCCGCTATTCTATTATATTCTATCCTAGGCAGATTTCTGTCGCAATGAGGATTGATTGTTTGAATATTTTTAAACAAGAGAATGCGATGAGGAGACAAAAATGAGTAAACGTATTCTAACTCTTATGGGCATCGCTAAACTAAACTACCTCTACGCCCGCCGTTGGGTGGGAAAGCCCCCTCATCCTACCGTAATCATCAATCTGACCCACTGCAACTGCCGTATCTCATCTCACTCACGTTTCACATCCTCACTATTCCATCTTCTTTATCCTACCGCAATCATCAATATCACGCCTCTCACGAGAGGTTCGGACTGAACTTGGCACACGTGCCATTTTCGATGTTGAGTTTTTCACGTTTTTGGATACCTCTGGTTCTACTAAGATCCCAGTGAGATATTATGCCACAGAAGTCATTCCTCGATTTGCTACAGCAACTGTAAGGTGCAGCCAGCGAACTTTAATCCGTTTTTTTCAGTGTTTCACGCAATTTCCGAGAAAATTTTCGTGAGAATCATTATTTTTAAATTTACGAAAATCCGCTCGAAAGTCCTGCACTTGTATTTTACCATCTCCTCGGCTGGTCCTAAGGATTAGAATGATATGTCTAAGCTCTCCCAACTCTGGCGTTGATTCCTTTGAAAATGTGTCAAATTTAGCGATTCTTGACATTTCATACCGATTCAGTTGAACCACTCGAGATGAATGAATCGGACTTCCATTGTTCTCCCGCGCGCTATGCGTTCATTTCAGCTGAATTTAGCGGTGAGTGGTGCACAAAAGGAGAGTTAATTCAATATTTAACGCATTTTCCTATGGAATATGTCATCAACTCCCGAGTTGGGAAAAACGAAAAACGGATTCAAAGTTCGCCGGCTGCACCTTACAGTAGCTGTAGCAAATCGAGGAATGACTTCTGTGGCATAATATCTCACTGGGATCTTAGTTGGACCTAGAGGTATCCAAAAACGTGAAAAACTCAACATAGAAAATGCCAGCTGTGACAGATTAGTGTCATTCTGTCCCGAGCCTCTCGTGAGAGGCGTGATATAACCCCCATCATCTATCCTACACCATGCACTTACTATTAGTTTCCGTTCTCACGCCGCAATCATCAGTATGACCCCCTTCAACTACCGTACCCCTCCACTCACGTTTGATATCCTCCTCCATATTCCATGCAGCCTGCACTGCCGCCTCCTCCTCCGTCGCGTCCGGCATCTCCGCGATCTCGTCGGGCATCGCGAATCTGAGAGTGGGGTTATTAACTTTAACTTAAGTTACTTTAGATCTTTCGTCGCGAATCTACAGTAAGCAATGGATCATAATCGCAAGGATTCGAGGAAATTGTGCTCTTCTCACTTCACACTTTATAGGCTTCATAAAGTATTTGCATAGCACACACATTTTCCAACCAGGGAACTGATCCTCCACGCATGCGGGAGATGTCTTTGATCTTCGTCTTTTAATAATAATAACCAAGGAGATTTATTACTTGTGTCCGCAACAGTCATAGGATAACTACACTGAGTAACACAAACACCGAAATTCGGTTCAACTTTCAAAATCGAGGTGACTTTATGCTTCGCCGAGATTATTTCCCCTAGCGCAGGCTTGAACAGCAATCCTATTGCGAAATCGAAGGAATATCAAGTCTAATCATTCACCGAAACGCGAACATGCTGTTCACTGCTGTCTCCCGCATGAGAGGGAGCCAGGCGCATGCGCGTTCCACCATCTTCACAAGAGCAATCTAGAAGGCGCTTCAAGCAATATGACCCTCCCTTGACCACAATCTCACTCGCAGAACATATTTCGTTTTCCCAACGACATTTCGAACCGTAAAGCAATACTATTATTCATAATACAAATTCTGATATGATATAACTCACTTCTCCCATACGACTGCTGTCATGGGCACTCCTCTGCACTTGCTCTCCACGGGCGGGCAACGGATGAGAAACTGCGACTCGGCCAGCCATGAGAACTGCAAAGTAGAGATGTAAAAGAGGTATAGTCAAAACGAGTAGCCGATAGTCGACGTGATTGAAAATCGGTAAGAGAAAAAGGAGTTAAAACGCTCCGATTTAGTTTTTTTCGCCCCCCCCCGGCCGGTTTCTAGTTTCTGAACATGCTCAATCTCAGTGCACCTCAATCAACGTGTTATGACGGTCGGATTCAATGATATATCTCCTCTCATTTGGTTCCAAGCCTCCCAAACGGGTCTATGAGCGAGAGGGCGTGTAAAAGTAGTGAGAGACTCTCTCAATTCCCTACACTCTCTCGCGCCTAACACCTTTCTGGAGCCCCCACCCACCCTCTGCTTCAGCTCCGCCGCCGGCAATTGCAGTCGACCGCGCGCCCGCCGTATCGCCTCCGAACACGACAGACGACCCTGCAAATAAGAGATAACAATAATGAAAATAAATAACAAAATAAACTTCCAAGGAAAAAAATCTATAAAATCTAAAGGGAGTATACGGTATTCCATTATACCAGGCCAATCAATAAGTGTGTGAAAAGTGTATGCGATACTCTCCTGCATTTCACAATGTTGTTGTTTCATCAGCGCTTCGCCATTTTTGAATCATCCTTTTCGCATGATTATTATTGTTTATTTTCGTAAATGTTAAGTGTTTATATGTCAGATGGCGTCAGAGAAGGGTCCGGATGATCCTACAGCGCTCAAGGAGCTCATCGACGTCTACAAGGTTCGTGATGGTTTCAACCATAATTCGTGTTAATCTCAGAATAAAAAGTGCACTTTGACGGTTGCTCCACACAAATATATGTGGCTTATTCTTATGCTCAATATCAAAAATCATGCACAATTTGCATGAAACACTAGCCATTTGTTTCCTTCAGAACACCGTGGACACCGCATTGGCGGCTAGGCGCGCGGCGCTCGCGCGAAAAGAAGCGGAGGAGGCAGCGAACCTGCGCGACTTCGACAACCAAATGGCCCGTGGCGTACGTTCCATTCAAAGATTCTTTACCTTTAGCTTTCGAATACTTTCACAACAACAGCTTCCGGTAAAAAATGGGTCTGGTCATGGGATATTTATCCTTTTAGACACCATTTTTCTAATGTTCCTTAAAGGAAGTTCCCAACCGTACCATACGAATTGATTCAGAGAGTCAAGTTGACCGAGCACCCTGGCAAGCGCCTCCGCTTTTACAACGTCACCAACACCTCCACCTTTCCCGTCTACATCACGGTGCGTTTTATGCCCATTTATAAACGCCAAAACATACTTTTCAATCATCTTCTATTTTTTTACAAATTTCCATTATCGCATTTATTAATCTATCGATATGCAGGAACTCTCCTGCAGCACCTACAGTACCCTTCCCATCAACATCTATTCGATGACGCGACTTGAGTCCGGCTGCAGCTACCGTATCGACGCGCGCGAATCGTACACGTTCGTCGCGGCGCCCGTCCTCGAGTACCCGCACAAGTGAGGATACTGTAGCTCAGTTCACGATATATAACGTAATCATATAACATCCGGCCTATTATAAGTTTGCAAAAACTTGTATATATTAAGAAACCGAGAAATAGAGCGTATGCGCGTTCATTTTGTTTGAATAGCGCAGTTTCGCGCGCTTTTCTAATGCAGATTATGGCCTGGGTATTGTTCGGACGATTTTATTTGTGTAATACAGTAACCCCTCTCTCACAGGGGCAAGTCGCTGCGGGACTCGCTCGTGCTCTGCAACTTCTGCTTCAATGGAACTACGCAGCAGCTGCCGCGCTGTCTCAGATTTACCTGAGCCCCTCCCCCGTACCCTACGAGTTATCGATTACCCCAATCGATCATTTACCTTTGCTTACAAATGCGATCACATTGTAGAGACTAAATGCTATGAAAACTTTCCGTTCCCTCGCTAGAAGCCCGCTAAAATTTTTTTTTGTTCTTCATTTACTATCTTCATCTTGATCGATAAACACACATTGTTGCTACTCTTTCTTGCCCAAGTATCGCACGCACATTTTTTTTAGTAGAACATCTTCTGAATTCAGTGATTGCAAATTTAATTTAAAATTTAGATAACATAAAATACTTCGCGCTCACCTTGCTCGCCAACTCCTCGCAGATGGCCTCGGCGGCGCTGCCGTACAGCTTCTTCGCCGTGAGACACGCACGCGGGAAGCTGGAAGGAAGATTGCATCATTAATACGCAATAGTTGTTGTTATATGTTGTGCAAGGGGAGCCCATCAGATAGCACAGGTCATTACCACATTCAGATACATGCCCCTTTCGCAACACGAAAGTACCGTGTGCGGGTTCACAACCAGCTCCGAATTTTAAAAAATCTCGCTTGCATCATGCACCACCTTTTACCCGATTATATATCAAGTATGAAATCCTATGCATAGAATTCGCAGTACCATTCATCACCACACTCGGATACATCATCCATTCGCAACCCGTGCCATGGTCGGATTCATATTCAGCTCCGAGTTCCAAATAACGATTCGATTGCACCATCCCTATGCAATCACCTTTATCCGATTTAAATCTAGTGTTAATTATTATATACACAGTACCACTCATAATCACATTGTGAAATATACCCCTTCTGAAACCCCAAAGCGCCATCAAAAATAGTCCCGCGTTCGAAATCATATATTTCGCTTGCATCATTCCTATACAATCTGGTATTGCGTCATTCTTACGTCATCATCATCTGGACAGCCTCGGGGTCGGTGTCGTAGGTCGTGCGGTAGGCGGAGTCGAGGCCGACGCGCAGCAGATTGTGCTGCTCCAGCACGGCGAGAGAACGACGTACCTGCAGCATGAGAAGATGTTGATTACGTCATAACTAAGTAATTGCCATATTCTGTTCATACACTACCACCGCGGAATTATGGATCCCCTGATATCATAAATTTACAAATATTAGCGAACGAATACGGTGGAAGAAAACGAACTTAGCACCCCGCGATATTTGTAGTACGGGTGAAACGCTAATGAGACGCACCTCCAAAATGCGATGATTGCGTCATAACTAGGTAATCGTCAAACTGAACTCAGACATATATGAATTTATGTTATCATTGACATCATTAACTGATAGTAATAATTGACTTAGGCAGAGACGGAACATAAAGCTTAGCAATCCATGAGATACAGTAGCGGTCAAAAGTTTTCGGACACTTTTTATCTTTGTTAAAACTGTTGAACCCGAAGACGTCTCGATCTGATAATGGAGGTGTCGTAGGTGAAATCTATTGGAGATTACAATGCATGTATGGGGGTATTGCGAAATCTTTCAGTTATTGCGTAGTGGTGACGCAATCAATGCACACTTTTTTGAATGGGCATTATTCTTACATGGATTTTTTCCTGCTCCCCAAACTTTCAGGGTGTTGAGACATGCCCACGATCTACCCATAAAAATTTTTTCAAGTTGCTGCGTTGCCGCTACTTGGCTTCAGCAATGCTGCAAAATCGAGGTCGGAAAACCATATCTCGCCTTTTAACATCGCACAGACCCGTTCAAAGTATCAAAATGATCGCCATCATGACTGCCGATGATCCTGAGAATATGGTCACGGTAGGCCACCATTTGCCATCAGGGCACAAAAAAATCACTTTTTTTGCATTATTGTTGTCCGACCGAGGGCCCCCCTATAGGACGTACTCTAGAGATCTGGTTTCGGCGTGGATTCGGTAGAGAATCTATGTGAGATCCGATTGCTCGGGGCAATAAGCGTTTCGATTGGATTCCTGCCCGCGGCGATCGATTTCCGGAAGGACACTGGTTTGGTCACGACCGTTTTCAGCCCGTTGACGAGGTCATGACTTTTGAGTGTATCTCGGCTCTGAATTAACGTTGAAGGCTGGCAGACCCATCAATGGAATCAGTATGGCTTGCTCTATAATCTCAAGCACACATTACATCATCACTATGAAATATTGCATCGTGGTTTGCCGTCAAAATGATAATCAATCACAGAAATACACAATGCGTTGCACTTTTTTTAAATTTAAAATCTAAAGTACATTCGTTACGATATATTAAGAGGAACATGTCGAGATAAAGAAAACACTGTCGAACAACACGCACCGATTACCAACACTGAATTGACAGGCAGGATGGTTTGCAAAACTTCACCCTAATAATTGCCACACATAAAACCTAAGTAGTAAATTTTTCCAAGATAACAGAAAATGCATTGCCAAAATTAAATAGTTAATTTTTAAAGCAACAAAACGGCAAAACCAGTGAAATGTATTTAAACACCCTTAAGAGAGCTGAAACGCTAACGCTGCGGGGTCATGCTTGTGATCAGAATGCGACTTCTAAATTTTTAGGAAGTAATTAGGGAGAGATTCCACAGTATTCTCGACAAAAAAATCAGTCCTCGATGCTCATTTCCCCCCTACCGTACCTTCTTGGGCGCGAGTTTGTCCTCGCCCTCCTTCACTTTCTTCATGGCGACGATGAGCGCGCCCAGCGTCATCTTCTCCCGCAGACACATCGACCCCACTCGAGCCACCTGAAAAATCGATAATTGAAGGCTACAGTATCGTATAGCAGTGCAGCATAAAAAAATGAACTATCGAGAAGTGATAAAATATGCCAATGGAATAAAACAAATCGAGTTCATGCTAGCTGTATCTAAAGAAGCTGTATTTGAGTAATGAATGCCGTATATTGGAACTGCCGGCTAAAACCAGAGTACTGTAACTATTGATCGACCTACCGTAGCTCCAAAGTGATCCTCCAGGATCATGGTGCACAGGTCGACTTCTCGACGACCGCACGGCATACTGCAGATGATGCATTATCGATTCCGCATTGCCCCAAATCACTCCCCCAAAAATATCCTTTTCTGTGTCTCAAACACTTTACATAATTCATTTCTCAGCAATTTCCGATTCCAATTCTCACTTTTATCATATTTTTTTCTCAAAACAGTAACAACAACGTTGTGGGTAAACATAACAGTGCGGAAGCAGTAACAAAACACAAATCGATAAATTCTTCAGTTTCCAAGGTAGATCAGCGTCGGCCTCTGCCCTGCAATGAACACTTTGTAAGAAAATTTCTTTAAGAAATCGTCGTCTACCGTTATCCATAAATCGACACGTGCCTATCGTTCCTACTACTGAAGCCCACTCCACATTGTTCACATAATTTAATGGGTTTACTTTGATTTCAGAGATAAACCACAGATCGGAAACATGTTTCAGCAGTATTAGGTAACTGTGTTCCATATGAAACAAGCAATCGAGAGCAGGCTTCAACGATACAACTCCTTCAATTCTCCGTACTCCCCAATTATCACTCAACTCACCGATCCCCTTCCTCTTCCTCCTCCTCTTCCTCTCCCTCCTCCTCCTCCCCTTCCACCACTTCCTCCTCCTCTACTTCTCTTCGCACTCGGTCCTCCCTTTCCTCCGCGTCCCTTCCTCTTCTTTCCGCCCGCCTTCCCGTCCTTGCCCGCTTCCTGAACGGAAGACATACGATTACGGTAGTCAAATATCGTTCAACTCTATTCATTCAGATTAACTCACCGCATCGCAATCAATTTGAACTGACCAGCTACCGTATTACGTAATAAAATCAGTTTTCGATGCACGGTGCCTTGCCTACCGTACCAGTGCAATCTTCTCCCTCCTCTTCATCTCCTCCTCATCGCCAGCCATGTAGTCGCCAAACTTGAGCAGGCTGTCGAGCGCGTTCTCACGGTCCTCGCGACGACGGGCCGACGCTTCCTGAGGAGAGATTGGGAAATTAAAATCTTTTTTTTTAAAAATAAAATAAATTAAATTATAACACAAATAAATAAATACGGTGATGTTTGTTTAAAAAAAATTAAGATAATCACGCATACAACACTATTATTATTGGAAGAACGAATAGCAAATGCATCGCATATCAGCTTTGCCGAGAGATTTCATAGACGCTTGACTCCTTGAAACACCTAGTCTTCTACTCCAACTTTATAGAAATCACGCTTATACAATCAACAGAACATTACTGCCCCAGGGAGTTAAATATTTGTTGTAAATCAACCGCAACTACTCCCTTAACAATCAATAAATATTCACTCTACCGTACCTTCTTGCTCAATTTCGTGCGCACAAAGTACTCCTCCTCGTATTTCGTGCGCTCCTCGTCCTGCTGTCGGCGGCGGCTGTTGCGGTGCTCCTGAACGGAAAGAGATGGAGGGGGTACGGCAACCAACAATAGGTGGTAGATTTTATTAAATCTTAGAAGTATGGAAAAACCTAGCAGGATTGGTGCGAGTACGCTTTCAGTAGCTAAATCAAAGAGCTGAAGCATGAATGCTGCGTCATACTAAAGAGACGGTCAAGTGATTTTTTTCTCTGATATTTCATTCGGCCAATAGTGCTCTAAAGTCATATTCCTTAATGTGTCTACGACCCGACACATTCCTGCTGCAGCTCTTGCATTTAGTCTATCTCTAACGACATAATTCAAATAAGTATCGCGCTCATGCTTCAGTTAATGCTACATCTCTGCCTTCTCGTTATATTCTACCGTCAGCTACAGTACTTACCTACAGGAATCTACAGTATACACCCCCGCTTACCGTAATCTCCTCGGGTGCCTCGCTGTACTGCGCCTTCAACTCCTGGACGAGCGACGACTGGGCGGCCTTCCGCCGCCACATCGCCTTCTGCTTCTCCTCGCGCGCGTCCTCGTGCTCTGCAACGGACGATTACGGTAGATATTACGGTAGCTCTTCAGATGGTACGGTAGCATCAGAATCAGAAGATTACGGAGATCAATTTGCAATAGTAATTACTACTTAACCTAAAACGACAAGCCCTGTCTGTCTGTCGGTGAGTGAGTCTGTCCGTGCGTGCGCCACTACCGTATCCCCCTTATTGAAGAGGTTCGTCGGGGCAACCAAACTTCCTTGGGTCACATACATGATTTTTGTCAAAAACACGAAAATCAAGAAATCAATAATTGCTACCGCAACCTACAGTACCCCCGATGAGTTCGGCGTGTCAGACCGCAGGTCAGATTCATGATTTTTCTCAAAAACACTAAATGAATAAAGCAATAAGTACTACCGCAACCTACAGTACCCCCGATGAGTTCGGCGGGTCAGACCGCAGGTCAGATTCATGATTTGTACCACAAACCTTTACCCGGCGACCGAAGTCCCCCTGGACCGAATTATACCCGGCGCCCGAAGTCCCCCTGGACCGAATTATACCCTGCGCCCGAAGTCCCTCTGGACCGAATTGTACCCGGCGCCCGAAGTCCCCCTGGACCGAATTGTACCCGGCGCCCGAAGTCCCCCTGGACCGAACTGAACCCGGCGCCCGAAGCCCCCCTGGACCAAACTGTGCCCGGCAAACGAAGTCCCCCTGGACTGTACTTTGAAAGCGTAGTGCGCTTAACCTCCACGCACCCCGCTAGTTGCAAACTGAAGTACGTATGAAAATAATCCCAAAGAAGATATAATCAGAGCCGTAACTGATGACCAATACAACCCGCCAAACTAGAGTTTCGACGCTAGCGTATATTAGGTCAACAACTGCATTGACAATAATAAGCTGCCGATAGCTGCGATTATCCACAAAATTGTGCAGTATTCTCAAGTGCCCAAAATTGGTCATAATTTTGGGCACTTGAGAATACTGCACAATTTTCGTTGCAATATTCATCACGCCCGCCCCGTCTTTTTATATTTATGCACCATATTTCCAAATTACGCCCGGTCAAACCCGCCATATCGGAGTTTGGACATTTGCGTTTGTTTTTAAAAAAACCCGCAACACTTGAGTTTCGGTGCTAGTATTTATTAAATGAACCAGTGCATTTTTAATAGTTTGTACGCTGAAAGCTCTCACATGTTAAAATACTCTTCTCTCCTCCACTCCCCTGCTCATCATCATAGTTACTAGAGCGGCATGAGGGCACGTACTTCTTAGGTGCCCACGATGCTTAAAAATGAGTAGCACAGACCAACAATGCATTATGTCTCAAACTCTCCATACTCGCTTTTCAATGCGAGCATTAAACAAATAGAATTTAACGTGCATGATGTTTGCTCAATTACATTACCCCATGTTCTATCTTCCCTCTCCAATTCACCACCACTTGGGTGGCACGTATTTCGAATTCCCAGGTACTGCTTGAATACCCAAATATAATAATTTCATTAATCCAGACCAGAAATGTGTAGTGGCCCGCCCTATGCGTGCTCCAGCGCTAGAGTTTATTAAGTGGAGTAGTACATTGCTTTCGGAAAACTATTTCACAGACAACGCCCATCGTCCACCTCCTGGGAGCATCCCAATTTTCTTTGGACCAAAAATGAATATACATCAAACCCGCTACACTCGCGTTTCCATGCTAGCGCATAACAAGTGAAATTCTGCATTTGTAATTCCGTTCTTCATATCCATTCAACTACCATACCATACTAGTGTATCAAACCCTCTACAGTCGCGTTTCGACGTTAGCACATAATACGACTCACCATCATAGTGCACCGCCATGACCTTGGGCGGCACGTACTTCTTCACCTTGCCATCCTCCTTCTCGCCGTCCTCGTCCTCATCATCGTCGTCTGCGGCGTCAGAGTCGAGCTGGAAGGAATAATTAGTAACTTATGACGTCATCACTAGGTAATAATGAAGAAATTATGACATGATCATAGTTGGTAATTGTGCATCATCATTAGCTAATCAAAAAGATCGTGCAAATATTTAATTGACGCCGCTCGGGGCACAACTTTATCAGCCTATTTTGCGTGTTGATTTTGTTGGGTTGCTGTGAGGACCCAACAAAATCAACACGCCTCGTGACGGGCGGTCGACAGTCTCCCCGCTCCGTCCCTACTCCCAGTTTGGAGAATCCTTGCCAGTCAGCTTGGGCAACCCGGCAAGTACATCGCCCACCTGGTACCACTTCCAACAGAGGACCCGGATCGACTATATCTAATTCAAGTCGCCAACAATCAGGAAACGCCCCAGTCGACAAAACTATGACGTGAGTTTTTCACTTCTGTTGATACACGCTAGTCAGGACGTCACGCAGGCCCATTTACCTAGATGTCAGGATAAATCTGTATCTGTATCTGCTGTGAGGAGTGAAATGTGATATACATTGTAACCAAATTCAAATAGAAAAAAAGGAAAATAATTATTGCCGAGAAGTAGTGAATGAAAATGGATAAAAATATATGCAGAAATATTCGGCCGTGATTGAACACACTGATGCAGGGGTCCCCGATAATTGACTCAAAACAAAACCACCAAGGAAAGAGTAAACTATACCAATACATGTTTCCTCGTCTGCACAAAGTTGCAACGCAAATCTGCTCAAACTAAATCACGGGTGGCTCTCGCTAATCAACAATCAGTTTCCGAATGACACAATATTGATACCCACTTTCTCACGAAATCCATTCGCGAAATCAAAAAAAATAAAAACTTGTACAGTGAATAGAATTTGTACATAAAAAGAAAATAACACTAGATGTATTTTCGTTTCACAAACAACACATTGCCCGCCAAATGTGTCATTTGCAATTCTTTCAGCTTACATCTGCCAAATTTAATCAGGTGCTCACAACACATCAAAAGTCATTCAAATTCAGTGCCACCCCGCTCAAAAAAATCGTGCCCCACTCGGTGATTCGCTGTTCATCTCACTGTACAAGATCTGCATTGTTTTGTGAAACTAATACATCTCGGTCCACCGAGCACACCTATGCACAATAGCGCGCTACACTACACTACAGCACACTACAACACTACAGCGCCTAAGTAACCGATAGCACTCGTTACTGTGCCTCCATCTGATCCGGTCTCGCCCTCATTCGCATCCCACTTGTCACTTCCAGGCACATGCGACATCCAACCCCACGTTGTATGTCTACCACCAGGTGATTAATTGCTCCCCGTACAATACAAGCTACGGCGGATCCCCGAGCACTAATCATGTAGGGCCCACCAAACCGCAAATTTCAATATTAGAGCCGGGGAAAAGTACGAACAGACAGACATTCAAATCTGCACCGAATAACAGTTTTGTGAAGGATATTTCGATTAATAGAGGATGCGCCAATGAGTTTTTTTCGCTCACTATGAAGTTCTGAAGACAGACAACTAACCAAATTAAAATTAGAAAAAATGACAGAAGCGAACATGTTTAAAATCTTGTGCGAACTTCAGTGCTATTTTATAAATATTGTTTTAGGAGTTGCGCCAACAGAATTTTTAAATGTGTTAATTGTATGATGTCAACTGCACATTTGTGAGGAAATTCACGAAAATGCACAGAAGCGAACCTTTTCAATTTTGGCTTCAAAGTTTAAGGCTTGAATATGGTAGCTATCGATTATAAACTAGTTATAATTTATGAAACATTCAATAAATTGATTTTGTATTTATATGTAGCTCCCGAAGAGCAGCCAAAGCCGCATATTTACTGTAAATGTTAAAATTAGTTAAGGAAAACTCAATAAAACTGTCAAAACAAATATGTCTGACCTAACAAACTTGTGTCGCCCCACCGAACTCTTGTCGCAACGATGCGGCACGAATTCGGTGGGGCGACTACACTACAGATGGAGGTGCTAAGAAACTTGTCCGATACTCGATTAACTGTTAATATTTGAGAAATGTAGAAACGCTATCGTGATTCTACAAGCTTCATTACCTCAAAGGCACGAAAATTGCAATTTTAGGAATAATTTTCAATTTTACGTGGTGGCCCCTACTAATCATGTTTTCGAGCAACTCTAAATAATCAGTCCTCGATAACTCTCCACAACCGTACCTCCATCTGATCGGATCTCGCCCTCAGCTGCTCCTAATCTCAAATACCCAACCTCCCCATGCGATATCCCACACTGCACCCTCACCAAATATACTGTTCCCTGTACAATACAGGTCACGACGGGTCCCGGAACACTAATAATGATGTCGATAGCCAACCCACCTACGATCAATACTATCCGATTCTAAATAATCAATCCTCGATAACGCCCCTCTACCGTACCTCCATCTGATCGGGTCTCGCCCTCAACTGCTCCTTCTTGCCCGCTGCTCCCTTGTCTCCGCGGGCGGCCGCCGTCAGCTTGTCGATCTGCGTCGACATCTTCTTCTCCAGCACGCGCACCTTCTCAAGGACCTGGAAGTAATTAGCTTAATTAATTAAGCGCAACTAATTGAATTTAATTAGTGACTAATTTGCCGATTAATAAAATTTATGACAAGATTATTTTCGAATGGAGAATGGAGACGGATTGGGCACAGCACTGCTTTGCTAAAGTAACGAAACGATGAAACACGAGAATGTCGGGAAATTTACCTCCTCGGCTACAATGTTTTTTTTAAATCCAAGAAATGTCGCGATCCTTAAACTCTGACAGTTAATTGTGCATCCACCAACGCAAAATGTTCTCAAAATCATACATTTTCGCCCGGCCCAGATCTCTCATTTTCACGCACTCACTCGCCTAGCGTAAACTGGTCAGATGTCTATTGGAAGTTCGACTTTACTGGTCAGATAACTGGGAGTGATTCTTACTAAACTCGACATTATGTGCATTCCTAGATGGGTCTACATCATTCAAAAAAGTATCGATTCAGAATTTGGGCCAACGCTCAAAACGCTCAAAACACACTTCTTGACAATAAGGACATTTTTAATATTGAAAATTAATTAAAATTAAGACTTAATTAAATTATTAATACCGTTCGATGCTTGACGAGTCTGCTCACTTCCTCGGCCTCCTGAATGCTGTCGCCCACACTCATATCTGTAGCAATAAACTAAACCATTTAAAAAATAAATAAATAAATTATAGATATCAGATCCTCATTCAGACTATTCTCAGCGTCAGTGTAACACAGCAGCAAATACGGACGAAAAATGTTCAACATAACGCCTACATTTCCGGCGTTTCAAGATTGCTAAATCTTCATTTTTAGTCCAGGCCAAAGCAATATTATCGGGCAACCTTCGCCCAACTGCACAAAACAACCAATAAATACCGTACCTGCCATGAGCAGCGCCATGTCGCGCACGTACGCCAGCATGTCGCGGCCCTTCACCTCCAGCAGCGAAATACCCTGCAATATCGATCGATATGATACAGTAAATACTGACATGAGTGCACTTGTGGCCACAATAGTGATGCAAGTAGCCAAGTTCCATCAGGCCACATTCATGTTTCGCCCAAAAATGAAATTCGGCAGTTTCATAGTCCTCGGATGTGGTTCTGCTTTCTGTTATATAAAGTACCCCCAATCCGCTACTACCGTACCTCTCGCTGCCTTCTCGCTATAATGAAAGCAAGCAGCGACTGCACTCAATCTTTTTTCTCATGTTCATTCGAAAGTCAAATTCAATCCGGCAACATTCATGTTTCGCCCACATATTAAAATCGGAAATCGAGCTCCTTAATGGTAACATGCAGTTCGCCTCGGTATACAGTACCCCAATCTCCTTCTAAATACTGTACCTCTCGCTGCTTCATCGTCGCCAGCCGCTTGACCATTTCGTGCGCGCACTCAAGCGCCTCACGCGACGCCTTCGCCGCGTCCTCAGCAATGGAGGAGAATCTGAAGCGAGTTGTATTTTTTAGTGAAAATTATTTGTAAAATTACTTATTTTAATTAATAACTACGTACCGTATCCTTATTTGGCAACGATCATGTAGCGTTTCAATTAATACAATAAATTCAAGATATCTATTGACGGACTTGAATGCAATGCAAGTTATACTGGTTCCATAACACAGAATCACATAGTTTGTCGGTGACACGATTTCGACGAGAGTAGTGGGCATTTGCCCTTGTTGTACAATCCTTGCAAAACAAGGGATTTTTTTTTAATTGGCACGCCCTGATTAGTACTGTTTTCCATCTCGTAAATTTCCCAATATGATCGATTGCCTAATCATGACGAAAACACTCACCGTTCCCGATCCTCATCGCTCATCGCCACGTCGACCATCTACAATCAATTTTTTTACAAATAAGAGTCAATAAAACCGCTACAGTACCGATACTTTCAGAGACCACTGTACTCCTTGTCGTTCATTATTTGAAAACGTACGGTAATGAAATATTATTGAAACATTCTTTATTAGAATCGACAAAAGATCAGACATACTTCTAGCATTAACATTGATAATTCGATCGGTTGTGACGATAAAGCAAACTGCATGAAAAAAATTGATGGGGAGTCGCTAAGAAGACACTACGTGTCTTTTTGGTGTAACTAAATGTGAATCGACATTCGGGGGGTAGATCACGGATCCTTCCCTGAGTACTCCCGTGATTGGATTGGGGGATCAGTGGGGTTGAGGGGATGAGAAAATTCGAGAACATATATATGGTGTGGTGACGGAATGAGGTAAAAGGGGTACGATATCGGGATTACGGGATGGACTACCACCAATGGAAAAACGTGTACTACTACGGCACGCCAGAGGTATGGGGCTGGATTAGTGCATGCCACCAAAGGGGTCGTTCTTCATGGTCGAGGGGCCGGGCACGTGGGGTCCGCCGCCGCCGTTTGAGGGCTGGCTGGGCGCTGCGCCGGCGCCATTCTCCTTCTTCGCGTACGCCATGAACATCTCCTTGAGGAAGGAGAGCTCCTTCTGCAGCGATTCCACCTACAAAATGATAAAATAAATACCTTTTAACTTCATGCCCTTGTTAAATTTCAAATGACGCGGTGCATAGCTCTAAAAGTGGGTTGAATTCGACCTGACAGGTCCGGGTACAAGGCGATTACCTAGAGCCGAGATACCCACATTGTTTTGTAGCTACCATTGCCCCAATCAATTAAAACCCTGTGGCGAATTGTGAAAATTTGCGGCACTCGGAAATAAACCTGCCCGGCTGTCAAAAATGCATTTCCTAGTGCAAATTTATTTCGCGAAAAAAACGTGCCCTCCCGTGCAGCGAGCCTGTAGGGAATATTTTTGCTAGAAAGATGACCATCAGAGGAATCGAAAAAGCGAAAGGCCGGCAGGTTTTTCTTCCTGGAAAAATTCTAGTAAAAATAATTTAAATACGTCGATTTTACTTTTTGACCTATGACGCGGTGTGTCGGGCGCATATTAAATATTATTATTATTTTATAAGCTAATAATAATGGAGATACAAACTTCAGATAGTGCAAAAGTATTCATCGCTAAAAGTGGATTCGCCTCTTAGGTGTTTGAAAAAGCGCCTGGACACATCAGGCGCGCAACCAGCGAAATTGCTTAGCGCGCTCTCTTCTCAAGGCGATTGCATCATCACGTGGGATGTTTTTCCCTAGATCCCAAAACGATTCATTGTCTACTGAATGAGCCATACAAGCCATGAATGTAACATTAATAACAGGTAGAAAAAAAGAAAAGAATGAAAATATGCGCACCTTTCGCTCCAGGGCAGAGTTCTCCATGCGCAGGCTGTCCACCTTCACCGACGTGTCCACCTCCTCCTGCTTCTTCTTCTGGCGAGTTCTGAAATCAATTAGATTAATTAGCTAAATAATTCAAATATAATAAGTTAAACAATTATACAGATTATGGGAAAAAATAGAACAAACCGATTGACGGCCTCGTTGTTCCTCGCGCGCTTCTGCCTGTAGTCCTCTTCTCCCACCATGATTTCGCCGAGTGTGCCGTAGTTGGCCTCCTCCTGAATAATATCACAATAATCTACTATTCTTCTCGTGACCTACACGTTCAGAAGCGTTTCATGTACTAGTTCGCACTCTACTTATGCCACATATCATGTCTGGTGCAATGGAGCCCTTCGGACACATTATCATACTCTAAATATATATTTTTTTTAATATTAAAGGTACCTCGGGTAGCGCCGCCTCCTGTTGCTGGCCGCTCTTTCGCTTTCGATTACTCATAGCTCTAAAAAGAAATCGCTAAGAAATTAGTAATATGTTTACCCGGCCAAAACGACAAAGAGGCGAGATGAAAAAGTTCTGATTGAGTGAGAAATATGGCACGCGATAATTTGGCTACACATAGAACACAAGATAATGAAGAACCGATCGATAAATCGCGCGTACTATCGTTAAAACCAGTCGCGTCGCGCGTTGCCAAGTGAAATTCACAGCGCGTATACTGTAGCGTGCAGTCTCACTACACCACAAATCGTGAACTGATTTTATTTTCCTAAACTTATTTTCTCTCTCTTTTCAGTTAATTAATATCAATTAATACACCGATGATCTGTTCGCGATGTTGGGAAAACCATAAAAATATTCATACAAACTGCAAAAGTTCAAATACATTTCTAGAAATCTAGGGGAAACTCGTGCAAGCTGCGCCTCGCTCTTGTCGTCTCAGTCTCTTCCCTCTCTCCCCCTACCCGATTTCATCATTCTTACGCCTTTCGTAACCCCCTCCCCTCTTCACTCTCATGTCCTGCACGCATAGAGCAACGAACCGAAGACTTTATTTCAAGAAAGAAAAGTAGGGATCAGGATGGGGCGGGTGGGGGGAACAACACGTTACAATTGTATGCTTCTACTACCATTCTGACAAAAAGGTACGTCCAGCTACCGTACACACATCAACGAATCAATCAATAACATCATATTTGAAAGCGGCGGAGGAGGAACTTCGAAAAGAGAGTAGCAACTGCGACCGATCACATATATCGATGGGATTACGGTAGAAAGAGGGGGCGAGAAAGAAGAAAGAGTATTGATTAGTGATAGGAAAACACTTCTTGCTCTCACGACGCAAAATGAATATATAATAATGTAATTGGGAGATGGATGGGTGTGGGTAGGCGAGGGAGGGACCTGGTAGTAGGAGACCCGAGTAGGGTGTTGTGCTTGCTTTTACAATGAGCTAAGGCATTCATGGTATCGAAAACCTACGGATCGACGCGAGTTACGGTATAAGTGCACGCCAATCGATAAATGAAGTGAAACGTTCATTGGGGGCAAATAACAGGATAGGAGGGGGAGGCGTGCTCATTACTCGATTGACAAATGATTTGGCTTACCAAATATCGGTTGAAATGATAACAAGAACATGGACGAATAATGATGGTAAGGTTGCATGCAGCGGGGTCCCGCAACGAAAGCTACGGTAGCCACTTCACATAGTAAAATCTATCCAAAAATCGAAGAGAGGCAAAGGAGGTGGGGGCGGAGCTACGGTAATCATACACACGAATCGATTTACAGCACGAAACCAATCGACAATATTTGGGGGATACGGTAGCAGAACACTACATCGATTGCTGAATGAACTACACAATACTTAGCAGTACGGTAACGACGGCGCAAAACTAGCGATCATTTAATGTGAATAACGGTATGAAGATGGAAAGAGTTGTGGGAGGTTTGTTGGTGGTGTATTCTGGCGCCATAGTGGGCGCAGAATGGGCGCGGGCGTCGCCCGGATGGTAGGAGGAAAGGGAAAGAGAGGTATGCAAAATGAGGTGATAATGGGTCAGCAGAGCAACTTGCGTGCACAGGAGCAAAGAGAGAGAAAAACAGCCGATAATCAATCGATAATGATCGGAAACACAAGTGGACGAGAGAAAATAATGGAATACAAGTGAAAAACGCAGCGCGATATAGTACAGAACAATGAAAGAGAGGCGTGGTGTAGGGGCGTGGTGCGGCGGGTGCGCGCTCACACCGACGACGCCTCTTATCCGTCGGCCTGCGGCGGCGTGTACCAGCCCGACTTGGCGTGAATCTGGACGAGCGACTTGAACGACTGCTGCGCCTTCGCCAGCGAGTAGACGCCCTGCAAAGAAGAAATTGATCAAAATTCGCATTTTTCGCTGATATTGCATCATCACTACGCAATCGCTATTCTCAAAAATCCACTCTACTCCCTTTCCCTCTCCCCAAGGCCGCGCTTCGATTGCACAACATTGCCTAATGATTACGTAATCTCTAGGTGAGGGGTGTCGTTCATCATATTGCGAAATATTGCCTTGTGATGACGGAATACGTGATATTGCCTAGTAATGACGCAATTCCTCCTCACCTTGTGGCTGTCAAACTGGACGCGCGCCTTGCCCTTGACGAGCGTCGCGGCGATCTGCATGATGACCGACTCGATCGAGTACGCTGACGTCCAGCCCTGCACATATTATTATGATTATTATTATTACATTACCTATACCATATGTTATACATATACCTGCAGAATATTTTGCTATAATAAGTGCATTCTAATTGTTAGCATAAATGTGGTAATTAAAAAATCTTCATATAGATTTCCGAACGGACCCAGTAACAAGTTGTTGGACAATCCAGATACTATGTAACACCTTGGGAACCCAAAGTCACCGGGAGTCGCGACATCTATTTCACTTATTTTATGAATTATAGGTCTTTCCTAATAAATTCAGAGAACATCCAAGTTGCACACCATACATGGGCAGCAGGGGGCAGGGGTACTGTGCGAATTTGGGCTAGGATTTTTCGGGGCTCTGTGCAAAAGAAAAATAGTGAACAAATAGAACTCCTTTCATTGATTTTTTTTAAAAATACGGCTCGGGAGCTGTGTGCAAACGCAGAAGGCGATAGGGGGCTAGCTACAAAATGCCTCGGATGAGTGTTGCACACCCTTAGATAGGTCTCGCGGGATCGCTCTTTACCACCCCTCGCAACCCCAAGTCACCTTGTTCATTCCACAAATTACCCAGATTCATCCATCTCTATTCCCACTACCGTACTCGGCTATCGTACCCCCTCGGACTACCGTATACCTGCTTGGTGAGCAGCTCCATGCATATCGCTCCTCCGCCAAGCACGAATCCGTTGGTCACGGGCGGCGAGACGAGTCTCACGAAGGGAGGGTCGAAGGGGAACGAGTCGTTAAAGACGAAGTGGAACAGGAGATGGTCCTGCAAAGAAGAACTCGTGAAACACAAAACTACAAGGTGCAAGAAAGCATGGAATTTTACGATATACCATTTTTCTTTAGACATAATGAGAAGTACCGTAAACAAAAATATCGCTAGATTAGTATTTTTTTCCTGTGGCGGAAGATGTCAACCGATTAATAGATCACGCTTCCCGCCCATCTAAGACGAGTGGTTGAAACCTTGAACAAGCGAATGCACACTGCGCCGCCAGTTCGTCCGCAATGAATACACTAATGCATGCTGAGAACTCGCAATTTCAATGTGGAATGTCAAAAGGCTGTATTTGTATTGCGCAGTGTTGGAAATATCGCAGCACATTCAATCTCCGAAAATATAAGCTCCACGTGAAACCCGCGCCCACCGGCTGCGTGAATTCATTTTATAATTACACAAAAAACATTGCACCTATTCTCCCATTGTTATACATTCCTATTCACTCAATCAATCCATTAACCGCACTTCCTCCATTTTTATTACAGTATCAGCTCTCGCCTACCGTACCCAGCTCTACCGTATCTTGCAGCAAACGAAAATCAATAAATACCTGCTTCTGCTCGTTCAGCAGCGTCTGCATGTCGCCGTGCAGCTGCGAGTCGGGATCCACCTGTAATCAGACGATTATCGATTGATCACAATTACCGTACTCCCGTTTCTCCCCTTGAGACCCAAATTCCTTCAAAACCCACCTTGTGCAGCTTGACCCACCACTCGTACAGCGAGTCCTTGTCCAGCTCGATCGAGAACGTGTCTGCAATTATCATAATTATTTTTTATCAAAAAAAATGACATGGTCTCTATCGACCCAACCCGACAAGTCTCGTTTCACACATGCGACTTTAACATGATTCGATAATTTTTGGTAATCAATCCTTGATCCCATCACAAATCAAGTCACGATTCAAATTGACACCGAATCAGCATCTCCCGGTATCCGTGACCGCCTAATGTCCGATTTGTATGATATAATAATTATCGATCGATAAAACTGACTGTCTTTGAAGTGCTCCGACCGGTACACTTCTCGCAGCTCCTTCATCAATCGATCCGTCGCAGAGACCGAACCCTTGACCTACAAGTGTATTTTTTTAATCGATTAAGATAGGTAAGTATAAGTATAACTATTATTTGTCTAATTATTTATATTGCACTACAAATCGGTAACTAGTAAACTGTTCGGCAACGGGTCAGAAAGAAAAGACCAACGACTTTCATGCTTCACACACAAATCAAACTCATTATTTTATAACACAATTGTTTCCTGTTGCGTGTTCGCATGGTAAAAGAAAGAAAAAAAACCACCGTACCTTCCCGTCTAGATGCTGCTGACGCGTCTGGCGATTCAGCTGCTCCAGCATCTGCAAGTAATGGATATTTGACTACCGTACTCCTTTTACACAATCTTTACATGCTATCGATCCTTATCGCTATCAATCAGGTCAATATCGAGCATCAGCAATATCCCAGTTGCTTAACTTATCTTATCTATCCCCCCTTGGAGCGCTCTCCATTTCCCTCTCACTGTCAAGTATCGCAAAAAGAGCGAAAAGATCAGACTAAAAGTGATTTCGCTCACTCTACTTTCTCTCAAAATTTCACCAATTTCACCAAGAAAATACAAACAAAACTAAAAAAAACGATACTACCGTAATCCTGCCCAATCGACTACCGTAACCCACCGCTTTGCCCTCGGCCGACAGTCCGTCCTCATCCTGAGTGCCCGAGGCGGAGGCATCGTCGTCTCCCATCTCGACTACCTGAACAAAATCAATCGATATCTCTTTCTATCGTAACCCTCCTTATTTTACTGTAACCCGTCTGAACCCGGTAACTATGCGCTTCAGCGATGAGTGATATCAGATGCGATCACATGGCGCAATGTCTTCTAAACAAACACACCAAATGTATTACATAGCTACGGCAACACTAAGTTCTCGACCCCCTCCTCCCATCCCCTACCGAACCTCATCCATATCATCTTCGTCTCCCTCTTGTTCCTCCTCTTCATCGTCGTCCGAGTTGAGCTCGCTGCCCTGAAACGTCTGATGCATGAGTCAGACACGCATCGTGTCGCCAGATGGAATTCACGCTTCTCCTTTTTTTCGCAATTCGAAAATATTTAGTCTTAAGCAAAGTAGCTTCGTCATATTGGAGTTCTACATCCTTCCATCCCATAAAACAATTTCTCGAAGCACAAAAGTGCATGGTTAGGAGACCATAGACATTTCTTTTTTGCCTAACCTAAAGACGCATCTAGTAAATAATAACCACTACTCCTCCTATTACTAATTGATACGCGCTAATTACTAATACATAATGAATAACTGAAAAGTTTCATGCATGAATCAGACACGCGTCGTGCCCCAGATGGAATTCATGCTCCCACTCAGTTGTTTTGATTTGTTCATTTGCTAATTAGAGTGCCGTATATGATAAAAAAAGAGTAAATATATTAAGACTACAACCCTCAGCTGCTTAAAATATACCCGTGAAGCGCGAAAGTGTAGGGTGAGGTTTGCTTTTATCCTAAAACCTGCATTTATCCTAAACAATAGTTCTATTTTAAAAAGTCGCATACGCTAACTAATTAATAACCAATCAATAAACACTAATTACCAATCAATAATATCTCTCACCTGTCCCTCGTCAGTCTCCATCAAATCGGGCGGCGCGATCGACGCCAGCTCGACGGGCGGCGTCACGTTGAAGAAGGAGCACAGCTCGGAGACCAGCTGATGGATCTGGAAAAGAAAATAAATCGATAAAAGATTCTCTAAAATGAGCCAATATACAGTATATTAAGATTTATTCATTACATTTTTAAGCTAACAATTCATAGAAAAATGGTGGTGGATCCATCAACACATTCTCACAAGCATCGCACTATATTAGCCGTTGAAACAGGAACGTTACTGGCGTCTCAAATTCTTACAGTTGTTTGGCCCTCTTTGAAACATGAAAGTCACATCCTTTGAACCCGCGTGTAAATTAATCTTACGGTCTTACTCAGACATTTTCGCCCGGCCCAGATCTCTCATTTTCACACACTCTCTCGCCTAGCATAAACACGTCAGATATTTCATAAACACGTCAGATTTCTATCGGAAGTTCGAGATAGGGGATAATTCTTACTAAACTCGACATTCTGCGTATTCCTAGATGGGTCTCGAGTCTCTAAACTGCCTGGTTCAAAAAAGTGTAAACCCAGAATCTGGGCCAACGAAAATTTATGGTCTTACTACACTCGCTCACTTATCTTTTGCCCCGACTCCTACTGTAATCGCTCAAATATCGATTGTCCCCAACTACTACCGTACTCACTCAGTTCTCGAGAGCCCTACCTGGTTGAGTATCGGCGTGGGCTCGTCGCTCTCCGTGAGCCGCTCGAGGACGGCCGTCACCACGGCGTTCTCGCTCTCCGAGAACCAGATGGGCGGCTGGCGCGGGTAGTTCTCCTGCGACGACCACGACAATTATCGATTTACTGATTAATTAAAATTAGCTCATTAGCAATCATTAATCGCTAGTCGTGTATTGTATCGTCTGGTGCACTTCCCTAGATTCAAGCTATGCAAAATGCGCGGCCCGTTTCAGTACCAGGTAAATAAGGGTTGCATCGCCTCAATGAAAGTCGAGTGCACGCCGTTCTGTCAATGCGCCTAGGACTCTTTCTATTAGACAAAACAGAATTTACAGTTAGTTACTGTAACAGATTTGCCTAACAACTAAAATCAATCGACAACAAAATCAATCAATAACCCCCTTCCTCACCTGAATGTTGGCGCTGCACGTGATCTTCGTGCCATCGTCGCTCACGAATCGCAGCGTGATCTCGTCCACCGAGGCGACCACCGTCTGCAATTACACCATTCCGCCGTTTCTTAAACGTCGTCCGCCCTCGCTGCACCCGCTACACCACCACCCCATCTTCGACTACTACTTCCTTCTAACAAAAAGTGGGAATTCATCTCCCTCTTCTCTTCCGAATGAGCGCTCGACGCGACACTACATGAGCTCTCAGAGAGAGGAAGTAATCGGCTAGGAAGGAGGAGGAGGAAGAAGTATAGAGGAAGGGGCGAGAGCGACAGGGTGGCCAGAGTTCCTTAGGAGGACGGGCAGAGACGCAGGGTAGGCAAGGGAAGAGAAGACGGGTGTGGGGTGAAAATACGCACAACCACACACGCAAAAGAGGGGAGAAGGCGGAATATAAATGACTAGATAGAAGAAGAGCGAGCGGCACCGAGAGCGCCCACCCGTGCACATAATAAGTAATCGATAATTGGGTCACGAAAATCGATAATCAATCAATAAAAAATCGATAATCACCTGAACGCGGGGGTGATCCTTGGGGAAGCTCTGCTCCAGCTGCGCAATGTCCTCTCTCAGGCGACGCAGGCACGCCATTTCTGCAACGACAATTTATCGATTTTCTCTCTCCAATCAATCAATAATCGATTTTCTTCTCTCAATTCCTTTGTCTGTGTGTCTAGCGCACGTTTCATGTGTGCGCGCGGGCTGGCTGTTCTCATGATGGATTGGTTGGTTGGTTGTGGGGGGTGGCCATCATCGATTGATCGATATATCGATTGAGTATCGCTCCGCTATACGACAGTGGTTGGAGAAGGGAGGGGTGGGGAGTGGAGGGAGACAGTAACCCGATTGCTGCGAGCAGCGGTGGCGCACGGGAGAAAGCGAGTGCGGCGCGGCGCGGTGCGCGCGCGCCGCGAAACGGGAAAACTTCATAATAAACAGCAGCAGCAGCGATCATCGCTTTCTCTCCCTTCCTTGTTCGATATGAAAACGTGTGCATGTGTCTCTCAATGATACGAACGATCACGTGGGGAGCGAGGGCAATGCAATTCTTACAGCGAATTGAGCTAGATTTGACTTGATAAACCCGATCGATCAATCGATATGCTAACTGAGCAACGATATCTTTGTCCAGTCGCGTGAGGTTTTGGATTAAAAAGGGGAATCTTGGCGCGAAATCGACATGAATCATTTGACAAGGAGGACGATCGATAAATCGATAAACCAACACTCACCAAGGTCGCTTATCGAATCGTTGCACGAACACCGCCTGTCTGTCGGGGGTGGAACCGGGTGGGTGTCAGGCGGGGTCGGGGAAGAAACTTGGATACTCTACTGTGGCGAGTACCCGTAAGTCGGTTGCGGCGGACCTGTCCTGGAATGGAGATCGGAGATGGAAATCGATCGTATATGTTGACGACGACGCGAACTGCACACATGGAATAGCGGGCGGCGCGAAAAACAGCATGGTGGTGTCACGTGGGGGCGACGATCGACAATTGTCGTCCGTCCGGAGTGCACGCCGCACACACGTCAGACTCAGGGCAATTTTCGAGCGAAATTGGTACAACTAAGAAGAGAGCGGGCTCAGTGAGTGCGGAGGAGAGAGGGGGAGTATTGAAGGGGTGCGGGAGAGAGAAGAGAGAGGGAAGAGAGCAAGAGGAGTGACGAGAGACGATCGATCTGGGTGCGATAGAGGGGAGACGGGCAGGGAAGCAGAGAGAGCGAAAAGAGAGGGAAGACAAATTGAAACGATGGTAGAGAGCGGTCGACTATTGTTTGACTGTGGGGCTGGGAAACACAGCTTTCCGAATTCAAACTACCAAAAAGGCGGGCGAAATAGTGAGGAGAAGTGAGAGAAGTGAGTTTAGCCAAATGCTCTACAAGTTTGGCGCTTCTGGTGTGTGGTCGCGGGAACGTTCCCGACGCCAAGCTTGCGTCATGACAAAAAGTGCGGCAGCTCGCATGCGAAAAGTGCGCGTAACGCGCGCGCTTGTGTACTCGGTGCGAGAGATAGTTCGTTTCGCGCGCGCACGCTTTCGCATAATCGTTTCGCGCGTTGCCCTCGGGGCGCTGGCAAAGTGCAACAGTCCCTTTCTTCCCTCTGTCGATAAGCTTCAGCGCGCGCGATGACAAACCAGATCGCGGAAGAAAGAAAATTGAGCGCGGAGACAGGAAGAAACACGTTTTAGCCGACCAAATAACGTGGCGCCCAAAAAGCGCGCGCGCGAAACTCGTGTCACCGATCAACCGCAGGCACCAGCTACCGTAGGCGCAGTCGCGGAATAAGGAATTTCATTCGGAACAATTTATTCATTATTTTAATGAAAAAATCCAATTTCCTCTAGGAAATTCGTATTTCCTTAAGTGATGGATGAACCATGACCGAGGGCGATGAAAGATGGAAAGCGGTAGCGAATATATATGAGATGTTATGCCTAGCGAGCACGGGGCTCAAAAATTCAGATCCTCTACAAGAGAAATGAACAGATAATGGTCACGAGCGCAATGCGTAAAATTTCCATTGCTTACTACGGTATTGCGATGAAAATTGTGGACCACATCTAGCATTATACCGTAGTAAGTGCAGCTTATTCGCGGACCGCTTTTTTATCCGCCTTTGAGCCCCCGTGGCGAAACTGCGATTCCGTTTTTTCTCCCGCCCTATTTTCCCGAATTCTCTTTCCTCCTCTCGACATGCACGACACAGACAACAACACGCTCCGCATTCTAGGAACTGTCGCTTAGAGAACGAGAGAATCGCGAGTGCATTACAGTACTCGCCGCACACAGAGTACAGTACACCAGCGGGACTACACCGCACACACACACTCTAATAGTCATCGTTTACTGTAAAGAGGCGACGATCATACAGCACAGATGATTAAGGAGCGCAACTAAATGAATCACTTGATTGCATGCCTCCAGAAAGGGGTCAAGAGCAAAAGAGTGTGGTAAGCACGGCATTTTACAGGGAGTGTAGGAGAGAGGAAGATCAAAAGAGAGTCATGGGAAGGGGTCAGCGAGACAGGAGAGAAAGTGAGAGAGCCTGTGTACTGGCATTCTGCCAATCCCCTGATTCTCTCGAAGGTAAATTACGAGAGCCGTTCAAAATTGTTCCCGCCAAAACACAGGGACAGGGGTTTATTTCTTCTACCGTAGTCTTGCGATGTGGTGTGACACCACGGTGTAAATTCAAACGTTGTGATTGAAATCAGAGAATTAAAAAGAGATAACAGTTAGAATCTCGACAATCTGATTGAATGAGTGAAAAGCCGCTAGAATCAGCTATAAGACCCCACTCTAATTCCGCATCCTCATGTTTTTTGCTCGCTACAAATTGGCTCCCGCCCACGAATCCCTCGCCCCTGGAGGCCGCCTTATCTCTCACCTACAGAGCCGGCTTCTAGGAACATTCATCGCGGTGCGGAAGCAAAACAGGGAGGAAAAACAGAAAACAGCACAGTAATGGGAAAGCGCGCGCTAGTTCCGCATCGTGCTCGCACGCTACACATTAGACGAATGTGTTCGTAAAATTATGCGAACAAAACAAGTGTACGGCAAGGAGCGCGCGTGCGTCGTGCGCGCACGCTTCTGCCGACCGAAGACCGGCAAATAGATGGATACGGAAAAGAGAAAAAGGCGACGGCATAACACGGAAGTCTCAATGGGAAGGCGCCGAAGGCCGCGTCTTATCGATCAATGATCGTTCTTATCGACAAAACAAGTGTATCACCTCTAACCTCTCGAAAGGGGTTGGGAGCGAGAGAGTGCGTAAAATCGAGAGGGCGCACACGATATCGCCCTTAGTTTTTTCTTACGTATGTATGGAGATAAGGAATCTAGCACGTTATTTGTCTGACCGTTGATCTCATTTCAGTCAAAACATGGTGTCATCTCGCCAAAAACACGGGGAAGAGAGATAGATGGAGAGGGACAGACAGACAGAGAGAGGGAAGATAGGCGGAAAACAGCACACGATGGTCCCAGCACGACCGCACCGTGCCAACGGGGGGTACTGTATGGGAGCGCATCGTGCGGAACCGGAAGAAGCGCGCATCAAAATACGCGGAAGTCTCAATGGTGGGGAGGGGGCTCAGAAGGAGGGGGAGGGGAGGGGTTCGTGCCCCTCCCCCTCTCTCCCCTAGGACACAGCACAGCGATCGACGAGTGTGCAAAGTGCACCCAGACTAAAAGGACTAGACGCGGCAGAGAGAGAGAGAAAGAGAGAGAGAGAGAGAGAGAGAGAGAGAGAGAGACCACCGTATCTCGGCAGAGATAGAGAGCGAAAGGGGCATGCACCCCCGGGAGGTCCAACGTTTGCCAAAGGGCATCGTAATGCGGGCGCGTGCGTTGCTATGTGAACGCCTTGCAATGATTCATGGGCGCAGGCCTCCAGAAAGGGGTCCGGGGGCGAGAGAGTATGGGAAAGTGAGAGGGTAGCCACGACGGATGGTTTCCACCCTCCTCTTTCTTCCAGTATGTGAAAACAAAGCAACAAAGAGATAAAGGAGAGGAGAGAAATGAGAGAGTCTACGCGTAAACTGAGATAGAGACAAAGGGAAGTGAGATCCATCGATCTTTGTAGGAAAATGAGTACAATCTGTAGAAATTCGAATAAATAGAGAAGACACAGTGATCAAATGAGCTGTGATGTAGAATAAGCGCGTTCTGAACAAATTCTGGTAAGCATTTGGTGTTTTGTTGTTGTTGTCCAATAATGATTCGTGCCTTTCGTTTAATTTATGTTATTGTTCCGCGTTTCCTCGTGACTCGCATAAATATTATTATTATATTGTTGTATATTTCGTGCACATTCTCATCAACCGACCTTTGGTTAACCAGAATTGTCAAGTGTAAATTCTGCTTTTCTACATTGAGAAGGAAAATTCATCGATGCTCTCGAAGCAGAACACTCCATATCTCCTTCCTGAAACCCTTCTTCGCCTAGTTTGCTGCGCGTAGCACCAAATCTTCGGTGTTTTCGGTACAAGGCGGGTACGGGTGAACTCAGGAGGTGACCGGGGCTGACCCAGGGTGTCCCGAAAGCCCACTCCCCTCCTCTCTCTCTCTCTCTCTCTCTCTCCGCTCCTCGACCTCCCCCCCACTGTGCAAAGGGTGGGGAGGCCACAGTCACCGCATGGCACCATTCCACAGCACACTCGCAAAAAAGTGGACCCAGATGTTCTCCAAACTGGTGCCAGAGTGCGCATCGGGTTCATGGCACTCGTCGGGTCTTGGTACCCGGTACCATGGAATTTTAAAGGAATAGTAAAACATATTCCCTAATATCAGATCAGCGAGTTTACGGGCGCGCGATGGGTTTCTGGTCCCGGAGCATTGCAGTTTCAGCAAAAAAACGTAAGATCAGCTCCAACATTGCAATCCGCTCTTTCCATTGTTGTCTTTCCCAAACCAGTCCAATATCTAGACACAGACCAAGCTGTGCTTTGTGTTCTTCCTATTGAGAGGAGTGGGTCCAATCGTGCCAAGCCGCTATGCACTCTTGCATCATGTCGCATCCCACTTTCTGACAGAAAGGGGCCATGGGCGAGAGAGCGTGTGAAAGTGAGAGATTTTACATGCTCCCTCGCCCTGACCCTTTTCTGTAGGTAAAAGAGTCCGGTGGAATTATATGGCCAGAAATTGAAATGCACTGTTAAACATCCCAGTGCTTTTACAGACCCCTTTCTGGAGGTAAGACTGGATTGAGGAATTATGTGATTTACGGCGTGCCCGCTGAAGAGCATTCCAAATCCTGTTTTGGACAGTAAAACTCAGCCATGCGACTCGGAAACATAGCAATAGCCAGGCACAGATGCAAATCGGCATGAAAAAGAGATGAAATCAAGCGAAACTCTCTCGGTTTTGCACAATCTCTTGCACCCTGCGCTCTCCAAGCCTCTGCAAGTGCGGTGCTATACTTGGTATCTGATAGCACTATAATTGCAAGCGCAGTAGACCCAATATCACCAGCTCGCACTGTACTTTCATACCAATTTGCACTAGTTTTGCACCTAGAAACCCGTTAATTTATGGAAATGAGCGTTTGATCTACGCGAGAATTTGAAATTGGGGTTAGTAATTCAATCAGAATTCCTCATTCCGCATACACCAATCGTGTCTGATGCGATGATTTGCCCGATTTTCAACCTCTACGCATGATTTCACCGCTAAAAGGGTGAGGGAGCGTATATTATCGACAGGAACTCTCACTTTTGCACACTCTCTCGCCGCGACCCCATTCTCGATGTTTGGACGGGCGCTCTAACCTCCGGAAGCATGAATCATGCATAATTCCCCAGATATCCTAATTAGAAAAAAAGACATAACGTCGAGAAATGAAGAGAATTCTCTCCGGGGAGGAGTTGATTGACGTCAAACACGCGCATTTGCGCCTCCAGAAAGGGTCCAGAAGCGAGAGATTATGCAGAAGTGAGAGCGACCCTCTCGCTTTCTCATACTATCTCGCACTTGGCCCCTTTCTGGAGCAAGTGAATTGAGTATAAAGGGGTGAATTGACGTCATGGATGTGATGTGAGCGAGTGAGAGAACGCGAGTGAACTCTGTTCGCCATTGTAATACGACGATCGGGAAGATCGCTCAGAGATCAGCGGAGAAAACGGAATTCTGACGTGCAAAATGAGACAAATCGCGTTATTCAGCACTACAAAAGACAATGAAATGGAGAAAATCGCCGGAATTTCCTTTCCAATATGAAATAGTTAGTGATTTTTACAACTTTTCTGACTAACTTGCCATGAACTACCGGCGCAGCATTTCCTCTCTATTGATGGGTGGTGTGAAATATGAAATCACCAGGAGAGGGGAGAGCGCGCGTAGCTACCGAAAGCAAAAAAAATCGAGAGGCACTCTCTCACTTTCGCACACTCTCTCGCACCTCACCCCCCTGCCGGGGAGTTTCGAATGATGTGGATGTGATTGCGGAATTAGTGTACGCCATTCTGATGATCGCTTAGGGACCACGAACGAGAGAGAGAGAGAGAGAGAGAGAGAGAGAGGCGGAGAAAAGTGGGAAAGGAGAGAAAACACGTGTCTGGGCAGCAGTAGTAGTGTGGCAGAGCATAACAAGTGGTCGTTGGCATGATGCCAAGAAGTGAGGAGAAGAGGAAGGCAGACTGGTGTGACCGCTTGTTTTCCACCTCCAGAAAGGGGCTTCGAACGAGAGAGCGGGCGGAATTGAGAGAGTCCCTCTCGCTTGCGTTCACTCCGAAGGAGTTGGCCCCCCTCAGGAGGTTGGAGTGCGGGTATTAAGAGTGAAAATTACATACAAACAACTGACAAACGAACGGACAGACAAGGTAATTTCCTAGTAAATAGTACAAGATCAGATGAGTGCCTGGCACGGAACGGCGTTGTGAAAGAAGTGAAATCGAGAGTATCTATCTGACCTTTGAGAGTCCACTCTCTCTCTGTCCCTGGCCCCGCCTACCTCTGCCCAGCACCGCTGCTCTGCGTGTGTTTGAGTGCTATTCTCGAAAAGACGCGCGCGTTTTCAGCCGGCGCCGCGCGCTTTTCGCAAAATATATGGCGCTCGCTGATACAGGAGGAAGCTCGGAACGAGTGTTGGGAGGAAGAATAAGAAGCATTGCGGGTTTGGAGGAGGAGAGAGTGGCGAAATGAGGGAGGGCGCAGAGATGCAAAGGGGTGAGAGAGTGTGCGAAAACGAGAGAGTAGCGTAAGAAATGAAGAAAAACGCTTGTATGGAACCGGCTGGGAGTGACGTAAAGAGGGGCGAGGGGGGGGGGAAGGAGACGCAATCAGGTCTGGCTCCCGCCGCGCCCACCATTATTACGGTAGCCGATGATCGATCGATTGATGGGACTGATGATTACTGCTAGCAAGGCAGCAGTTATCGATTGATGGCTCGAGTAGTACAGTATCCTATAGTTATCGAGCGCGTTTCGATGAATCTCTATCGAGAATTGAAACACATGACGCGAACTCGATCTACATAATCAGCCTAACCGGTTGACCCGTTCTCTCTCTCCAATCTTTGATGGCACAGTATTTCACGTGAAAGAGCGTGGTTTGATGGATCAATGATCGGGGTACAGTAAGTAAAAGTGCGAGCTACGGTAGCATGAAACATCATCCATCGATCAAATGATAATGATATGGTGACAATGATATCAAAGTAAGAACTACGGTAGAAACGGGGGCAATCTCATGCACGAGAGGACGACGAAATCGATCGAACAATGAACATGGACATCAATAGGTACGGTAGGCGAACAATATACGGTAGGCCACGGCTACGGCAGAATCGAAGGTGGCTTTAGCGATCGATAAATGAGATGCGATAGGTCGGGAGTACGGTAGACTAGGGACCTATAGTGCACCCTCCCCTAGCCTCGGGCGAAACACAATGCACACTATGGGACAATGACGAAAGAATGAGGAGAGAGAGAGGGAGGGAACACTCAGACTATAGAAAAACGGAGATGGTTTGAGAGAGAGAGAGAGGAATATCGATTGATTTGATCGAGTGGAGCAATCGATGATGTGGCCAGAAACGTAAAGTCAACGTCTCATAAACCCTAATTCGCAAAGTGAGATAGTTGTTGCAGTTCTCATCCCTTTCTGGAGGTCTAGCGGTGCTGGCGGAATTTACTTATTCATCTATCCCACAGCGCGCAATTAGGAAACGAGATGTACGAGGGAACATCTATCTAACAGCGAATTAAGTTTACGACTTCAGAAGTCTTGCTACTGAGCGACGACATTAAAAGTGTAAAAATGCCGCTCCCTTACCTCAGATCTAATCGAGTAGAGTTGAAAGTCGTCGCTCGGTATCCCAGAAGTCGTATTTCCCTGTGAGATGTAGCAGCGAAATAAGGAATGATGTGAGAAAGTGAGGGAGGAGTTCAAAGGAGCGGAGAAAAAGCGGCGTGACGCCACACACAAAAAGAACTGTTTGCGCGGACGATTCGCGATTGCTATAGATAGAAATGGATGTGATGCGATGCAAACTCTCCTAGTTTTGCGCACTCTCAATCTCGAGTGATGATCTAAAAAAGAAATATAAATGAATCACAATAAGTTCCTTACAAAAAAGCGACTGCAAGCGGAAATTTCTTTATATTTTCAATCAGAAAGGCGCTCATTTGGCCACACTCTCTCCTGCCCCCAAAATGGTGCTTTGGATGTGATCTTGATCACGCCGTGAAACAAATTATATAATTTTCTATTTTCGAGTCTGTAATAAATGGTCGATCAAAGAACGGAGGGTACTCAATGATCAGGTTTGCGGAGTGTGTTTGCATGGTTCCGATAGTGTCTCCGTCTGGATCAAACAGTAAAGTTGAAGTGGGCAAACTCGAGAAATTTTTATTTTATTAGTATAAACTTTCCAGTGATATTTTGATCGTTATAAAAACAACACGATATTCAGACCATTACACACAGAAAAAAGGTCTTACATACGGCACATAAGACATGGGGGTTCTTAACAAAATGTCTTATATATAAGACCTTTTGTTAAGAACCGTATGTGAGACCCAAAAATGTAAGACCTTTTTTTCTGTGTGTACTAGCGTATTATTTTTGTCCCTATTAATGGGTAGGAAAATGAGGCTGCTCAGTGCTAACGTTCACTATCATCGTGTTTGCATCGTTCTGAAAATAACAGATCACGGCTAGGCCAAACAATAAAATTGAAGTGGGTAAAATCCAGTCTAGAATGAAAAAGTGCTAGTGATCTTATTTTCCATTTCAAATCGCACAACAATCAGATTGCCTGTGTATGAATTCGTCTTTAAGTCATTTCTGTCTTTACGTCACATTCTCGTTTCTGTCAGTCGTCGCGAGCGGTCCCTCTCCATTTTGCTCTGATGGAGAGGGCACTTCCCTAGTTCCCTCCGGACCCCTCGTCTATCTACCAACGACTCGACAAGATTGGAATTCCCGTCCTAGCCGGCCTGATCACCGTGGATGGGTATGACCGTTTGATGTTGGCTACTCAGATACCAGTTTCGCTAATTCTCAATTTGATTGATGATTCGAGCTTGGTGGACTCAAGTGCAAGAAAGATGCGCCATCCGTTCGTCAGGACTGCCTTCAGCCTCACGTTACTTCCCCTTTCTTCCTACATCCATGGTCCTAAGAACGATCTCGTCTATTCCTCCAGCAACTTCAAAGAAGATGGTCTGTGAATGGGAAGAAGACCGATCCTCTACCCCGACCCCAGCCGAAATGATCCGTCTATTCTGAGAAGAATGATCCTGACCCCTGAAACCACATCCTCACATGACGTTATCGTCTGACGTGATAAATATTGTAATATTGTAATTGTAATTGTATGAAAAAAGAAGAAGGGAACAATTTTGAACGGCTCTCGTAATTTCCCTTCGAGTGAATCAAGGGAATGGCAAAATGCCAGTACACAGGCTCTCTCACTTTCTCTCCTCTCTCGTTGACCCCTTCCCATGACTCTCTTTTGATCTACCTCTCTCCTACACTCCATGTAAAATGCCGTGCATGACGCGATGAGTTTCGCCTGGAAACGAACACGTCGCTTGAAGACGTTCTCGTTACACGGTTTAAAGCGGCGATGGGCGAAATTTTTTGCGCACTCTCAATTTCGCAAGCTCTCTCGTGCTATCTAACAGGCGACAGTGCTTGCGAATTACGGGAATTTTTTTCCCAGTAATGGTTTCAAGTCTCAGGAAGGGCAGAAAGAGTGTGTAGTACACACTGTGTACAATCGAGCGTGACTTTCGCACATTCTCTCTCGCACTCAACCCCTTTCTGGCGCATAGTGAGTTAGATTTAGCACATCTAACGTTATTCGTTTGACGATTGATCTCTTTTGAGTCAAAATATTGTGTAATGTCGGGCAAAAAAGAGAGAATTACTTTTGGCACCTTTCGTCTTCAGTAATCACTAGATTGCGAAATGTGAGACCACGCGCTCTATCGACCAGTCTAGAGAGTGTGCGAAATGAGGAGACCATGGTCTCACAACTCGCATTCTAGTAATCACGTGGTGTTTGCCTGGTTCCGATATCAGAACCAGCAATGTTGAAGTGAGAAAAATTGCTGGAATTTATGTTACTTGATGAAATTATTATTGATGTTATTTCTCTCTATTTTTTCACTAAGGTGAGCCTCCGATTACCCGCGTATTGTTTCGCCTCCTTTGTAGCGTGAAGCATGAAAACGCCCGGAGAAGTATGAGTTTCGGTGAAACAACACAAAGAAGGAGTGAATTGTAGGCAGATGCGTAACATAATTCCAAACCTCCAGGAAAAGGTTAGGGATGAGTGATGCTGCGCAAATTTCATGGGGTGCAAGGTGCAAAGCAGTTTTATGCACCCTTTCATAACTTTTTTTTCCTAGTGAAGCTACAACTTCCAAACTTGATACAGGGATTGCAACCCACGGTTGGAACATTTTCTTTTTGATTGGAGAGATTTCGTTCAGTTTGAGCTGAGTTGCACGAGTTTTCCATCCTCACAGGGTGGAATTCCCCCCCCCCATGAAATTTGCGTAGCATGAGTTCGGAAAAGTCCCTTTCAAGTAATTCTGACTTTACCACACTCTCTCGATCACGACCCCTTTCTGGCGGATTGGATTCATTCTGTTTGTACAAGATTGCGATAGCCGATCCAGCTAGGCCACATATAGTAAAGTTGAAGTGGGAAAACTCGAGCCATTTTTGTTTTAGTGTTTTTGTTCTTTTCGAGTAGGAAGGCTCAAACGAAAACACGCGTACTAATTCGTGTTTATTGATGGGTGTCGAGAAATATCAAAGCCGTATTACCAATATCTATCGCTGAGAGAGTCGTAATACGAAAACCGATCTTGCATCGCTACAGGAGAGGTATGGTTTAATGAATTTTAAACAGTCAATTATTCGCAGAATTGTTGGTATTCACCAATTAGTTAATTATAATGCTGAATCACATGAAGGGTTGGATCAGCATTTATTGGGTCAGACGCGTTTCGTGCACTAACCCTATCATCAGTGACAAATTATCTACAATGGACATACATTGGGGAAGCAAGAAGAAGTTAGAGAACGTCACGATAAATACAGAAGCGGCGAGAGAGCAAAAAATTAGTATTCACAAACTCCTTTTGTTTATTTGGAACCACACGGTTTTGTTTGCAAAAAAAAGAGTGGGAAACTCACTCAAATTCTCTCTCTGTCTCTGTCTGTCTGTCTATGTCTCTCTCTCTCTCTTTCTCTCTCTTTCTCTCTCTGGGGGGAGAATACGTTTCGCAACGACCTATTCCCTCCTCCTCCCATTCTCTATCTCTCGATTCGCTCCTTGGAAACGCAGCATTGGGATCCCTTCATTTGCTCTTTTTCCTTCTTCTAAATCATATCTGTTGTATCGTAGAGTGACCCCTACTCACAGACAGTGTGTCGAGTGAGCGTCGAGTGTACTTTGCTCACTCAGGCTATTTATAGCTCCTCTCTCGCTCCCCCTCGTGTGTATCGATTGACGGCACGCGCTCTCTCCCCTCTCCCTCTCCCTCTCCTCTCCTCTCTCCCATCTCTCCCTCGCCCCGCCCCTTCCCGTCTCAGTCGAGTCTCACGGTTAGATAGAGACTGGTGACTTCTCTCTATTTATTATTGATCCCTTTTCTCTTTATTGTCGTGGATAAACCTATACCGCGCAAAAGTATCGCTTCTTTTTTTCCCTGTCTACGTTTGCTCACAAATCATTCAATTACAGATCTCTACGCGATCTCTCAACCAACGGAAAGCAACACTGAAACATGTGAAATGACATGGACAATGAAAAGGCATCTTCCACGTGAACAAGAACCGTCCCGTCTGATGCCTTGGTGGAGTATGTGGGAGACCGCTACCACACGAAGGTGCACCCGATCTCGGCATGCAACCTTCTGATATTCGCCAACAGTGGAGGAAGGTACGGGGGAATTAGCAAATGTAGGAAAGATTACCAGTGATAAATAGATCATCAGGTTTAATAATATAAAATAACTTGTGTATTGTTCAGATGGTCTGTGGAGAAGAGTGAGACAACTACCGTATACACTCTCCACCTCAGAGGCAAGCCGACCACTGGACCGATGATCTTTGAGGTATGCAGGATCAATAGGGGATCTTGCCCTATCTTACTTATTCTCATCTCGAAATAGAACCTAGTAATTTAACTAGCAGGATGTGTTGAGGTTAAACTACGTTATGGTAGGGTGCGCACTACGTTTTCAAAGTATGGTCCAGGGGGCGTTCATTTGCCGGCACAGTTCGATCCAGGGGGAGCTTTGCAGCCAACTCCAGATTCGGTCCAGGGGAAGCTCGGAAGCCGTATCCAAGTTCGGTCCAGGGGAGCTTTTAACGGGTTCCAAGTTCGGTCTAGGAGAAGCTATGTAGGCGGCTCCACGTTCTGTTCAGGGGGGGAGCTCGGTAGCAGGGTCTAAGTTCGGTCCAAGGGGAGCTTTGCAGCCAGCTCCAGATTCGGTACAGGGGAAGCTCGGTAGCCGACCCCAAGTTCTGTCCAGGAGGAGCTTTTTTTAGGCTGCTCGACTTATAATGGGGAGTGTTAATCGCTACAAAGAGTACTGGCTTATTCCGTTGCAAAAGGCTCGTGAGGCTAAAAGTGCGGCAAAAGGTCTGCCCGCGGTGGGGATCGAACTTGGGGCTTTCGGAATCAAAAAAAAAGCAAGCGCTTTAACCACTTGGCCATGGATTTAGTTTGAATTTTTTTATTTAACCAAGTTACTCTTGTGGAGATGCATGTGATGGCGAAGGAACTGAGTCGATATCTATATCCGTTCGCGAGATATTTGAGTGAACGCACGGACAGACAGACAGACACACAGACAGACAGACGTTCTGAAATAATATTTTATGAATTACAGATCTCGAACGAGGACCCTCTCGCCGCCTACATCCAGAAGGCGAGACGATTCCTCAACCACATCCTCGGCATATGCATCGACAAGCATGAGTCGATTGCGATGCGCAACTACATCATCAAGGTCTGAGAGGAGGAGACAACTACACCCCCGTTGCCCATTTTCCCCTTTTTTAATCTATGATTTCCCTTCCCATTGATTCAAAGAAGCCCACGATTCCCATTGCTATTTAAATATGTATGCCCTGCTAATTTGTGATCCCCCTCTAAATTTAAGAAGTATTGTATTTTTTCCGGCACTCTTTTCTAGCCTTCTACTCACCTGCTACTTCCCCCCCTGTTGTCCCACAACCAGAAGTTCCCATGAGACCCTCGTCTAAATTACTCACCCCCTCGTTCGTCTTACTGTAGAAGTAACTAAATGTTCAAATTAACTTTATCGTATGATACATGTTCGTAGCAATATCTCATTTTGCACAACACACATATAATTACATGGGCATGTTAGTAATTTACCTTGAATAATGCAGAATTGTTTAAAAAATTGCTTATCTACATATTTCCGTAAGTGGCCTGCCGACCCGAGCCCTCTTTTTTTCCGTGAAATACACCGATGAATTTCACGGAAATTCTCATCCGGTTTCCGAGAAATTCATCGGTTTCCGAGAAATTCATTAATGCATTTCTCGGAAGCATATTTTTGAAGCTGTATTTCACGGAAGGAGGGCCTCCGACAAAGCCGTGAAATTGGGTGTCGTCAATCGTCAGTCCGCGAAAAACATTGATGCTTTTCACGGAAGAAAGTCCAGAGTCGGAGAAATTAGGAAACTGAAATGAAATAAATTTCCCGCGAAATTCATCGATGAATTTCACGGATCGACAGGACGGATCCGTCGCGTATGACTCGGAAGTAGTGTAAAGGGAGACCCGTTTTTGGAGCGTTACAAGTTGTAAACAAGTGGGAAAAACAAGGTTAAAACAGGCCTGTTTACAACTTGTAACGGCTTTTTCGCGCTTGTTTTTGTAGTGAGGGCTCTCTTACGTTTGCGCACTATCCCTTCTGATCCCTTTCTGGAAATTGGCGTCGGAAAGAGAAACATTTATGAAAGAAAAACATTTATGAAAGATTTATGAAAGGGTACTAGGGAGCCTGGTGAACGATGAACTAGGGGAAAGTCCGCCTTTCCAACGGAGGAAATGGAGAGGCGACCGCTCGTGACGACTGACAAAACTGACAAAAACCGATATTGAGAGGGCATGTAAAATTGAGAAACACATCGAGAGCAACTATTCTACCGATTACCAACGCATTATTTCACTCTATAGATGGGAACCGTGAAAAATGTAATCCTCAGGCGAGGTGCGACAATAATATTTTTCATACAACAGCGCAGGGAAGGAGTAAACTGTGGGCAATTAATTGCATGGCATGGATTCAAACGCCCATAAATGGGTAAGTGGTGAGAAAGTGTGAAAAGTGAGATGGACAGATGTTTTTCCCTCGAACATGGTCAGAATATTGCTAGTGCATAATTTCGTATTGTTTTATGGGTGAGGCGAAGCATAAAATCGTCAGGAGAGAATGATGTCCGGAGGCGAGAGGGTGTGGAAAAGTGAAATAATATCAAATTCAATTACATACTCTCTGGATAAGGACCCCCTTTGGAGATTTGGATTGTGTCCAAACCTCCAAAAAAATAATTTTCATCTTCAACTGAGGCTGAACCGGGCAAACTCGTAGGATGTCCTCTTCTTGCGCGAAATTTAGTTCTTTTTTCTTAAAATTTCATATAATAACCAGCCAATACGTTTCCATTGATGAGTATCGTGAAACCACAGGTTAAGTCATCTACAAAAATGGCAACCAGTGTGAGCCAGGCACATGGGGAGGTTTACGAGAGACTATCTGAGTCGATCGAGATATGGCCGTACAACCAAAAACTAACTTGTGCTAAAAAGGTGCTCTTAGGGTAAACATTGGCCGTAGAGACCGAAAATGGACATGAGAAGTCTCATAGATCAAACCCGGCTGAGATATGTTTCATGACATGTCCAAAACTGAAATTTTCAAATTTGGCTAAACGCAACCAAACCTTTTACATAGTTATATATTATGAAAGCGCTCACTAAAAGAAACATTTTTCATGTTATGGCCAAGTTCGTAATTTTTTGAACAAATAATTTAAAAAAAATATATATCACGTTGTTTTCGTCCGCACTTTTAAATGTGTCCATTCGATTGCGCGTGAAAAATTAGCCCCCTGCGCAAGAAAATTGCAAGATTCATTTTCTGGGCCTTGATCAAATCATTCGATGAACATACATTGTTGCTCAAAATCGTTGTGATTTTCAACAAAATAATTTATTATGAAAGTATACAAAACTCGCACAGCGAAATATTTCGCAGACTCACTACACTACATAAACTGAAGAAATTAAAATTAACTCCACTCAATTTGGATGAAATAATTTTTGACCGAAATTTCATGGTGAAATTTGAAGAAAATATTTTTCGACCAGTTTAGAGTATTCTACATAATTATTTATCATGTACAAAGAATATATACCACGTTTTGGTATTAGATGTCAAACGGAAGAGAGAAAAAAACATTAAAAATATTTTTCGGTTTTTGACCATGACCCGGGGTTCATGGTTTGAGGTCAAAAATTATTTCATCCAAATTGAGTGGAGTTAATTTTAATTTCTTCAGTTTATGTAGTGTAGAGAGTCTGCGAAATATTTCGCTGTGCGAGTTTTGTATACCTTCAATAAATTATTTTGTTGAAAATCACAGCGATTTTGAGCAACAATGTATGTTCATCGAATGATTTGATCAAGGCCCAGAAAATGAATCTTGCAATTTTCTTGCGCAGGGGGCTAATTTTTCACGCGCAATCGAATGGACACATTTAAAAGTGCGGACGAAAACGAAGTGATATATATATTTTTTAAAATTATTTGTTCAAAAAATTATAGCTTTTTTCACAGATAAGTTACGAACTTGGCCATAACATGAAAAATGTTTCTTTTAGTGAGCGCTTTCATAATATATAACTATGTAAAAGGTATGGTTGCGTTTAGCCAAAGTTGAAAATTTCAGTTTTGGACATGTCATGAAACATATCTCAGCCGGGTTTGATCTACGAAACGTCTCATGTCCATTTTCGGTTTCTACACACAAAGTTTACCCTAGGAGCATGTTTTCAGCATAGGTTAGCTTTTCCTTGTGCGGTCTCTACAGTGAGAATCTCAATCGACTCAGATATTCACTCTTACAACCCTTTTCATCTGTTTTGTGTGGTTATTTTTTCACTTATTTTCTTTATTACAGATGTTTCCTATTTCCATTTAGTCGGGTGGTTAAGAAATTTTCAAATATTGATAACTTGTACAGTTAGTTAGAATGCTGAATCATAGCCATACGAATACATGAAGGGCTGGATCAGAGAAAGATGATGGGCCTAGTGCCCGAAACGCGTCTGACCCGATAGAAATCTGATCCAACCCTTCATGTACTCGTATGGCTATGATTCAGCATTCTAACTAGTTGATTCCCTCATGAAGATAACCAAGTATTCCCTCTTCAACTTGTACAGTGATATACTAGTTTTTTTTAAAAATTGGTACAGACGACAAGATAAACATATACAAGCAATGCATGGATGTTCGATTACTTCATTTGCACATTATTCCCCATACTCACAAAGATATGGAGAGAGCGATGGGGAGAGGGGGAATGTCAATATGTGTAAAGTGCGGTTTATCGTCTCAGGATCTCTGTGAGATACTTATTCATTCGCTCTGACGACTTGCGAATTGCACTGTTTCACATTTGTGCACGACGATTTCGATGTCTGAAGGAGTCCGAGAGTGCGAAATCATGCTGTGCGAAATCATGGAGAAGTTTAACAGATGGTAGGACTATGCTTTATGCCCTACTTTTTATAGTGCTTAATAGTTTTCACAGCACTCTCAACTATCGCTATTCGACCTTTTCGTTGAGACTGATGACATTTGGTGCGGTACATTTTGGTGTGGTAAATTCGTACCACTAATATTTATAATTGCATGTCACAGTCCGTTCGAGTCACTACAGCCCGCACTATGGGTCAAGTGCGACACTTGTGGAAAGGAGTGGGACGAACCTCAAAGGTAAACATTTTTCCCCCGATAATGTTCTTTTCACATTTTCCGTTTGTAGATTGCCCTGCCGGCCAATCATTCGTGATTTTCGCATCCGGCATGAGAAGACGAGCCAACGTGGGGAACTCTTTCTTCTTTTCGGCACTTCGACTCTCTCGGCCCCTTTGACTCTTTCCCTCTTTCTACCTTGTTTCTCTTTCGACCACTTCCCTTGGCATGATTCATTTTTATACCTTACCCTTTTCTCTCTGAGATCTCCTCTTTTTTGTATTATCTCTCTCTTTTCCCGGTTTCGCAATTTAGTCTCAATCGACGGTATTATCTCTCTCACACTCTCTGACTCTTACACCCTTCTGGAGGATTGGAATCTTGTACAGCCGCTGATTACAAAGAAAATAATTGTAAGAATGGAAGAGCTGTTATAGAATAGATAAATGTAGAGTATTTTTTCGGAACCGAACTCCGTGATTTATATTGTCTCTCTCTCTCCCAACTTCTTCCATTACATTGCTTGGTGAAACTGGTATGAGCCGTGCGGCTTCTCAGCGCATTATAAAATGTGAAATTCGGGTAAATAATTCGATAAGACAAAAAAGAGGAGATCTCAGGGAGAAAAGGGTAAGGAATAAAAATGAATCATTCCAAGGTAAGGGGTCGAAAGAGGAACAAGGTAGAAAGTCAAAAGCGTCGAGAGGGTCTCTAGTCCCGTAACAATCCAATTCATGCCACCCAATACTCCCTGACGGAATAAAGAAAGAAAGAAAGAAAGATAAGAGCTCTCTATTTATTCGCTGGTTGCTTGATGAAAGAACACGCAAAACGAAGAGATCTGTCCAGTTATTTACCACTGAATAGTGAACTTTTGAACTCCCTTTGTCAGAAAATCTGGTTTTTAAAAGACCGGCTCGGTAAGACTCGAGCATTTCCGGACATTCGCGCCAGGACTTTCGTTTTGGCCCATCATACTCATACCATGGGAGCACCTTAGGGCCCTATTTACAAAAGTATTCGAATTTGTGCCCTGAGGCTCAAACCCGTCTCAAGTAGCACTCAAACACGAACAAATTTTATTTTTCATATTTTTCCAATCGATGCAGGTAAACATTAAATTTCCTGTGCATTATGTCTAAGTGCATTGGGAAGCATAGAAACACATTTTTATTTGAATTAAGGTGACTTCCAAATATCGAAAATCGAGATCGTGAAATGGTTTTTTAGAGAACGAGATGCCGCTAACACTAGCTTGCAAGTACATATTGTAGCCCATTTGATTCTGCATATATGATAGGTATTATAGAGAAATCGAAGGATACTCAATAAAAGAAAAAAATTTCCGAATGTTTAAAAAAATCATTGTGGAAGTAGAAATAGCGTGCACGGCGAAATATCATAGATATATCGTGCACTTATTATAATGCATATATTTTGAAGAGAACATGAAAATACATCAACTTTGAAAAAAAAATTTTTTTTTTAAAAATCCATGAACCCGGGTTCATGGTCCAAAATTTGAAAATATTTTTGACATGTTCCGCGGTACCCATTCAGCCCAAGTAATCATAGCAATGCCTAAATACTAAATGCATGTATAAGGATCACTCAAGTTCAACCTATCTTGAAATATCGATTTCGAATTTTTGGCCCATGACCCGGGTTCATGGACATTTTTCGAGAAAAAAATTCTCTCGCAAAATGGCTAAATCTAGTTGTTACTAATTCAGAAGATCAGGAAGTGTGCAAATCACGCCCTTTGTGAAACATTCCGAAAAAAAAATTTTTCTCGAAAAATGTCCATGAACCCCGGGTCATGGTCCAAAAATTCGAAATCGATATTTCAAGATAGGTTGAACTTGAGTGGCCCTTATACATGCAGTGAGTATTTAGGCATTGCTATGATTACTTGGGCTGAATGGGTACCGCGGAACATGTCAAAAATATTTTCAAATTTTGGACCATGAACACACTCACAGCCGGGCACCCATTCCCAGCGTCGACCGCACAACCCCCAGCCACACACACAGAGTGAGGGGGGAGTGAGTGAGAGACACAGTGAGAAACATCGATATGTTTCAATAATGTATCAAGAATAAGAGCATTACCTTGGTTGCGCGGGTGGGGGAGGTGGTGCCACACACTCACAGCCGGGCACCCATTCCCAGCGTCGACCGCACAACCCCCAGCCACACACACAGAGCATGAACCATGGATTTTTCAAAAAAAAAATTTTTTCAAAGTTGATGTATTTTCATGTTCTCGTCAAAATATATGCATTATAATAAGTGCACGATATATCTATGATATTTCGCCGTGCACGCTATTTCTACTTTCACAATGATTTTTTTAAACATTCGGAAATTTTTTTCTTATATTGAGTATCCTTCGATTTCTCTATAATACCTATCATATATGCAGAATTAAATGGGCTACAATATGTACTTGAAAGCTAGTGTTAGCGGCATCTCGTTCTCTAAAAAACCATTTCACGATCTCGATTTTCGATATTTGGAAGTCACCTTAATTCAAATAAAAATGTGTTTCTATGCTTCCCAATGCACTTAGACATAATGCACAGGTAATTTTATGTTTACCTGCATCGATTGGAGAAATATGAAAAATAGAACTTTTTCGTGTTTGAGTGCTACTTGAGACGGGTTTGAGCCTCAGGGCACAAATTCGAATACTTTTGTAAATAGGGCCCTAAGGTGCTCCCATGGTATGAGTATGATGGGCCAAATCGAAAGTCCTGGCGCGAATGTCCGGAAATGCTCGAGTCTTACCGAGCCGGTCTCTTAAAAAATGTATGTGTGTTTTTTTATGTCACGCATATTCTTACATTTAGACTGTTATTGAGTGTGTACAGGAAGAGGCAACTCCCGGTTAATGTTGTGTTACGATTTGCGCTTCATCGCTAGAATTATTTTTTGAACCCAGCATCAACCTATTCATTAGTCGGAGAAACAGCAATAAACCGGGCTGCATCGTGCGCATAACATGTTTCGCAGATCACAGGAGTGAGAAAGAAGATCAATCTCTCTCTCTCTCTCTCTCTCTCTCTCTCCCTCTCTCCCTCCCTCTCTCTCTCTCTCTCTCTCTCTCTCTCTCTCTCTTTCGTCCACTATCTCACATCAATGAGCATTTTTTTGAAGAGAAAAATGGTACTCAAATATTCGAGGGTACATCGTAGATTAAATGTGGAGAATCTGTAACGGTTCTCAGAACTCAAGTCTCGTGAAGCACATAACGAGAGACACCCTCTGATTTAACGTTTCAGCGCTTTGTCATATAGCGCAAATATTGCGCCTCCATTAAGAGAGGTATCACGAGAGATTGCAGGAAAATAGACCGTTAGAGGAACAATTTTCCAAAAATTATTTTTGATTTCGATGCAACTTTTATGTGTACATACCTTGGGGACGAGATTTCGAAATATCTCGGTCTCAGGTCTCGGAGCCGGCTTTTAGGAATTTGCCGGTCATGTCACCGGAATCGTCATAACTTCTATCAAAATGCAGCTAGAACGCAGTTCTTGAGCTTAAAAGTCGTAGAATAATTATCTGCATAATTCATCTGTTGAAAGGTAAAACGAAAACGAGCAAACAAAGAAGTTATTTTCGAAAAATTGAAATTTCGATTTTAAAACAATTTTTTGGGATACTGAGATTTGCGAAAACGGAGGTTTTTAGTGTTGATTATGAAAGAGCAACTGAAGTAGAGTCTAACAAAAATATAAAACATAAACAAAGTGGGTTAACCAAAGTGTGAAAAATGGCCTCGAATGTGAAAAATCAGCAAAAATCGAAAAATTGGTTTTTCAGACAACTTGTGGAAACAACTTTTCCGAGCGTGTTATGCTACCACCCGTTCTGTAAATTTGTTTCAGCTTATGGGATGCCCGTATAGAGCTGTCAAAAATAAAAACTCTTAAAAACTGACTTTAAAATGTGAAAAAACATACATTTTCGATATTAAAATTTTTGAATAAACAGAATATACAGCAAAAGGGATCAAGTTACAATATATAAACAATTTTTTCATCGTATATATGACCGTACGATTTAAAATGGGCCTTTCACACTTGGTTTTCACACTTTGTAGTCAGTTTTTAGAATATTTTATTTTCTGACAGCTCTATACGGGCATCCAATTAGCCGAAACAATTTTTGCTGAACAGATAGTAGCTTAACACGCTCAGAAAAGTAGTTTCCACAAGTATTCTGAAAAAAATAATTTTTCGATTTTGCTGATTTTTCACATTCGAGGCCATTTTTCACACTTTGGTTAACCCACTTTATTTAGGTTTTATATTTTTTTTGGACTCAATTTCAGTTGCTCTTTCATAATCAACACTAAAAACCTCCGTTTTCGCAAATCTCAGTATCTCAAAAAATTGTTTTAAAAACGAGATTTCAATTTTTCGAAAATAACTTTTTTGTTTGCTCGTTTTCGTTTTACCTTTCAACAGATAAATTATGCAGATAATTATTCTACAACTTTTAAGCCCAAGAACTGCGTTCTAGCTGCATTTTGAAAGAAGTTATGAAGATTCCGGTGACAGGACCGGCAAATTCCTAAAAGCCGGCTCCGAGACCTGAGACCGAGATATTTCGAAATCTCGTCCCCAAGGTATGTAGATACACATAAAAGTTTCATCAAAATCAAAAAGGTTTTTTTGATTTTTGTTCGGGGCCACCTACAATCTCTCGTGAGACCTCTCTTAATCAACAGAGTGCTCTGTGATCGAACAGTGATTTTATTTGCAGGTTTGGTAATTGCAGACTATTTCAAATATTCTTATAGCCCGTGGTGTGCTTGAATAATTTCTGGTTCACTCGTGATGTGAAATAGAATGGATCGAGAGAAAGTCAAAAGGCGATGTTTCCTGGATACGCGATGCCATTTTGGTGCCATTGCTGTTACGCAGGGATTCCTGATATCGGTGTTAGTGGTTATGTTTATCTCTATTTTCACGCACGAAGAGTGGTGGACTCCAACTACCCGCGTATTATTTGGTCTCGTGTGAAACATGAAAGCTTCTGGAGAGGTGTGACGCGATGTGTTTCCAATGAAACTCCACAAGAAAGGAGTAAATTGGAAATTGCATGGCATGGTTTCAAACATAGCTAGGGCTAGAGAGTGTGGAAAAGTGAGATATACGCTGTGCATCTTTCTCTCACTTTTCAACACTCTCTCGCCCATACCCCCTTTGACGAGGCCCTCCTTTTTTCGAATGAAGTACCATGTATGGGACAACTATCTATTATTGTTGAAAAATATATTTCGACGCGCGTACCGAGGATGAATTGAATTCATCTCCCAGTGTAAAGCATTTTAGAGGTAGGTGAAACCTAAGTGACCTTGCACACGTCTTTCTTTTCTCTCTCTCTCTCTCTCTATCCCTCTCTGTTTATCATGGAATGATCGGTGAATGCACAACGGAACGGAAGGATGATTAGTGTGTGAGATTAGTGTGAGAGAGATGTTCTTGTTAGTGTGTAAGGAGAGAGGGCATCAGAAAAACAGACACGACGGGTCGAGTCCGCGATCGATAGCGAAATCCCTGGAGAAGAAACAAGCATGAGGGATAAACTATGGGGGAGGAAAACTAGGGAAGAGGGATTTACCTTAATTTCTTGATAGATCCTCTGTAGGAGCGCATCGTCGCGGGCGCGCGCGCCTTCGATCGCATCGAATAGCACCGGGAGGAGATGGGGCTCGCTTCTCTCGACGGCTTCTGCCACCACCCTCAGGGCCGAACCAGTCCGACCTGTATTCATCGATTTTTGACTCTCATCTTTCCTTCATTCTTCTTTCTCACTCTCAATTCCCTCGTAGCTTTGGCTGGGTTGGGGTGGGTGGGCGGCTATTAGGGAGGGGGGGTGGGCTATTCCCAGAAAAAAGCCTAGAATGCCGCGAGTGCGCGTGACTTTGGGGACCAAACTTCGCGCGCTGATACTCAGCCAAGGGATTGGCTGCGTAGCATAGCGTGCGCGGGAATTCAAATATGTGTACATCAAGCCGATGCCTTACTCGTCAAACTACAATTATCACTACTGTTGTTCGTTTTACTCACTCCATTCGTGATAACCACTGTTTGACTCGTAAGGGATCGGCTTTATCTGGTCGGTAAGCTAGAAATAAGTAGAGTTGAAGTCCAGGAGGAGGAGGCAAAATGGAGAATCCATGAACGGGCGAGAAAAGGGACCCCTTTCGTATGAGCCCGGGATTAAGACATGGGAACCCTCAGGGTATATGATGATGATGATGATGATGAGACCGAGAATACACGTGGTTCTGGTACCCCTCATCCAAGTGAGCGTTCGACACAGAAGTGACGGAGGAGGAACGCACCAGAGTAAACCGCCAGTGGACCAAAGGCGCGAGTCGGCGAACGCGTCGACGCCGATTGCTCCTCTGCATGCGTGCCTGGAAATGAACCGTTCGCACTTGGAGTTTTTGTCATCTGCAAACATATCGATCTGTGGAGCGCCCCACCTCTTTACTGCCTGGTCAAATACCCATCCCTGCAAGCTCCAATCATCCATATCTAAATCTCTACTGGCCAAATCGGCGTCCGTGTTCAGCTCTCTCGGGATCCAGTGAAATTTAAAACTGGCTGACGTTCTCACTCTCGCTGCCTCGACCCTCAGCGCAATCCCGTGCAATTCCGGTTTCATAGAACCCTTTTTAAGGATGGTCATGGCGCTCTTGTTATCTCCGAAGAAAACAACGTTCAGGCCCTTCCACTCCTTCTCGAAAGTATCCACTGCGAATTCTACTGCTCTAAGCTCTCTCAGCGTACTTGACTCCTCTTTCTCAGCAGGGGATAAATTTCGAGAGGTCCTCTTCACTCCCTCATCTCCATCCCTGACTACCACACCCAGGCCTATCGCCGAAGCGTCTCTTTCCACTCTCTTGTCTATCTGCCATGGGGACTCTACAAACTTTCTGGTTGCCCTGTCTCGTAGCTCTCTCAGCCATTGTTCTATCTCACCTTTCTCTTGGTGGGAGAGGGGAAGACGGGTGTTGGGGTGGAGATGCTGCTGCTGGGACTCGGCGATACATTGGAGTAGGGAACGGGAGAGGAGAGTAGCAGAGTCACCTAGAACGAGGGAAGCTGACATAAGGGAACCGACTGCACGGTTTCGGTCTCTCACCGATGGGGAATCCTCCTCTCTAAGGAGTACGAGCTTTCTAAGGCTTTGGATATTCTGTCCTCTGACACTCTAACTGTTCCTTCTCTCAAATCGATTTCGTATCCCAGCCATGTACCCTGTTGGGACGGCGCCCAGTGACACTTTTCGTCGGCTGTATGTACACCCGCACTCTCCAAGTCCTCTCTCACTACTCTCACAGCTTCCTCTAGTTCCTCCGCCGTTTGGGCGAGGATAAGCCCATCGTCCAGATACAGCGTAACGTTTATTCCTTTCTCCCTCCACGCTCTCACTAGTGACCGAAAAACCTTGGTGAATAACCATGGGGCTGGTGATAAGCCGAAAGGGATAGCAGCGAATTGGTAGGTAACGTTTTCCCATGTGAAAGCTAGGAAGGGGCGATCCTCATGATTCACACACAGATGGTGGTAACCGCTGCGGAGATCAAAGGTAGCCAAGAAACCGTTCGAAGGAAGGGAGAACCAGACCGAGGAGAGGTCTTCTACACGAAATTTGGTCTTATTCAGGTACACATTCAGGGCACTCAAGTCATGTATGAGTCTGAGCTTCTTACCTTGGGCAACCGACAGAGGGGAGACCACCCGAGGGAAGGGGCATCTCTCAATGGCTCCGATCGCCAGCAGGCGTGCCACTTCGCTTCGTACGAACTCTGCTTCCCGCCGCGCGCTCAGACGATTATCTGCCATCGGAATATTGATTAAATTTGAATTACATTTGAAATTTAACCGGTACCCGTTCTCTAAGACCTCAAGCACAAATGGATTGGCCCCGATACCTCTCCAAAACTCCAATTTCTTTCGAACTGACATGAAGGGAACTATTATTTCGTTACCTTCTCGCTGGGTAAGGGCACTGGGACTTGAGGTGACCGGGTTGGTTGCAGTTATAGCAGATGATGTTGGACGTGGGAGGGAAGAGGCTGCTCTGGAAGTGGCTGCCATGATGGCTGCTCTGAGGAGGGAAGCCGTGGAAGTTGGCGGACATGAGGGAGGGCATACGAGTGAACTGGGCTCCGGCCTGGCCGTAGGCGGACGCCCTTGTGCGAAAGGGCTGGGGAGGAGGTGAGGTAGCTCTTCTCTTTCTCTCGTTCTGGTTAGCGAGAGACTGGGCGAGCACCATAGCCTGCATTAGAGGGGAAGTCGCGCTTGCCGAACCTTCGAATGCACGAGCGGTCTCCATCACTTCCAGAAGTTTCGGGTTCTTATCGGCCATGGTCAGAGCAGCATTTCTTTCCTTGATTGTTTCGATGAGGCCGTCGATCAGACTGGGGTCCTTCCTGGCTTGCTCCAGTCTGTTCAGGACTGAACAATTGAACTCGGCTTGCTTTGAAAACCCGGCTAGGGTGAGGGGTGGGGCCAAGTGAATCGGGGCCGGGGTGAGCCTCCGGGTCAACTCCTCAAGAAGGGCTTCCGCTTGTTGGTCCGCTCCGGAGGGTCTGCTGGAAGCGTTGGAGCCGTTCTGCTGGCCACTCTGGCTCTGACTGGCGGCTGAGTCACCCATACCTGGTCTGTAATCGATAAAATTAACTGCTCGCGCAAACCGACGTGAAATCGAGGTGGAGAGACAACAGGAAAACGAAAATTGTAAACGCTAATTACTAATTGCTAATTCCCAGAAAAAAGCCTAGAATGGTTTTTGACTCTCATCTTTCCTTCATTCTTCTTTCTCACTCTCAATTCCTTCGTAGCTTTGGCTGGGTTGGGGTGGGTGGGCGGCTACTAGGGAGGGGGGGTGGGCTATTCCCAGAAAAAAGCCTAGAATGCCGCGAGTGCGCGTGACTTTGGGGACCAAACTTCGCGCGCTGATACTCAGCCAAGGGATTGGCTGCGTAGCATAGCGTGCGCGGGAATTCAAATATGTGTACATCAAGCCGATGCCTTACTCGTCAAACTACAATTCACAGCCTTGACGTCATCGTCGGAGAACGCCTGGCCTCGAATACGGTAGGACGTTGATCGATCCATAATCAGTGGATACCGTACCTCTGACTGCTGCGGGAGCCTAGCCACCTTAGTGTTCGAGCGTGCCCTGGTCGGACCGCCCTGAATACGATAGAGCCTTATCATTGATTTTACACAAAGTGTGTGCAATCGCGTCGTAATTTATCGTTAGATGAATTGCTACAGTAACTTCTCACTCAGAACTCGATTGTACTAATCAGTTGATAAATATTTGTCTATCGCACTCTCGAGATCGATATTTGACCACCGTAATCTGTCTCTCTTTCTCTCTCTTTCTAGACTACCGTATATCTGGTAGGCAGGATGGGCATTCGGTGTGTCGACGGGAGCGAAAGAGATGAGATGATCGAGGCCCTCCTTCCCCTCGCACTGATTATTGATTAATATTATAATTATTCTCATTATCTATCTAAATACCGCGTGCAGCCAAAAATAGTTTAATAAATAGTTTTTTTAAGCCCAGAACAGAAGGAGAATTGAATTCACCTCCCAGTTTACAGTATTTCAGAAGTAGGTGAAACCTGCATGCGCTGTGTTCTCTCTCTCATTTTCTTACAAATGTTTTCACAATTTTCATTCATTTGTTTGATTTAGCGATGATCACACAGAAATTAACTATACATGGGAAGGGAGAACTATCTAAATCGAGTCAACATCTACCATTTGATCTCTGTTGTGAAACTCATATGACCCGTGAGCTATCGTGCGCGCAAAATTTATACGACGAGAGCTAGAGAAAAGAGACTGCCTGAGGGCCCAGCAGCGAACCTGCAGCCCTACTTATTAGTGTGCTGAATCGAAGGACAAAGCCAATTTTGTTTTGTTATCGTAGGTGGATTGCAAGTTATTACGTCGTGTAGTCTGACCTACCTCAATCGGTTCGCATTTTTATATTTTTGGAATTTACTGGAATTTACCGTGATCTCTTTCCCGTGATAGCGTTTCCAGCTGGATCAAACAGTACAGTGGCGAGCGGCAATTGTTAAACTTTTAAGTTTTTCGAATACCGTATCGCGGTAGAATTGAATTCCTCTCCCTGTCCATCATTTCTAACGTAGCTGAAACCTGAGTGCACGGTCACTAGGGTGGTCTAAACTGGTTGTCAGATGGTTTGTGCTCTGTATCACATCATGACACAGACCAATCAACCCTGCAGTTTTCGCAGGATTCATAAAGCGTGTGAAATAGAGAGTGAGACTCTCTCTCTGTGTTACTTTCAAACATTCTTCCGCTCATGACCCCTTTGTGGAGGTTCGTGTTAATGCAATGTGTGAACTTTGCCAAGAAGGGCAATAAGACCGACAACTATTTAAATCGAATCGATAAACGCGAACAATTGTTTATAGCATCAAAAGGGCTCTGGGACTCATATCGATGCTCGCTCTGGACAATTTAGTTTGTGTGTGAAACCGAAATGAACGAAATGAAAAGCGCTCTTGTGAACACAAAAAGCATCATAAAGTGCGATATTCTGGTAAATATTTCTTATCACACTTTTTTCTTCAATTTCGCGCATTTTCCTTACCATTACCTTGAATAGAGATCACGCAAATGAAGAGATCTTGTCAAATATTTATCCAAATTGTGAACTTTGAACTCTTGGAAATGTTTGTCAGAAATGTTCGGAGAGTTGCGCAATAAGAGCTAGGATTTATTCATTTCACACGCATTTTAGCCGGTTTGTAATTGTATATAAAACAAAACAAACCTGAATTTAGTTGTTTTATGATTCGCACTTCCTGGCTAAAATCATTTCTTTCACCGAACCTTAACAATTTCACTAGTCGGAGAAACCGCTATATAACGGGCTGCCTCGTGCGCATAAAATGCTTCCCAGAATACAAAGTGGGTGAGGGGGTTTCTCAGTTTCACGGATTCTCTTTCCACTGACCCCTTTCTAATAATAATAATATTTATGCGAGTCACGAGGAAACGCGGAACAATAACATAAATTAAAAGAAAGGCACGAATCATTATTGGACAACAACAACAAAAGTAAGAAGGTCACTCAGGAAAACTGCTCAATTTTCCGGATTTTGAGTATAGCCTTGCCGCTCTGAGAAAGAAACTATTATGCATGTAGTTAGAGGTTGAAGAGGCGTTTGTGAAATTGATTCCATTCCTAGTAAAGTAATAGCAAAAGTGATGGGGTTTCTTTTTAGATATTTTGTATTTGCCTATGAGAAGATTTCTGGCCGACTTCAATTTGTTCATACGATGCTATAATTCAAGCTTTTCCAAAATCAATTTCCTCCCTGCGCTTCTCTAAGGAGAGAAGCCCTAGCTTCTTGTTCCTAGTGGTTGAGCTAGGCATTGTTTGCCAGCTTGAATTATAGCATCGTATGAACAGCCTTCTGGAGAAATAATTCTGAACCTTTTCAAGAACTTCCTTATCGCGTTTTAAGTAAGGATTAAAAACCATGGATGCGCTTTCTAGAATGGGTCGAATGTAAATAGAGTAAGCTTTGATGAGAATTTCTACGTTATTTGTACGAAGAGCTCTAAGAATTATATGGCACGCGGTTGTGCCTTTCAGAGGTATTGCCTTACAATGTTTGGAGAATGTTATAGACTTTTCAATTATGAAGCCAAGATCTTTGACAAGCTCTTTTTGCTCTAGTGTTGTGAATCCTATTTTGTATTTCATTTTCAGGTTGGCCCTGCCTAGGTGTAACGAGTTACATTTATGTGCAGCTAATGGTAGCTGTTCTGGTGCTTTGTTTCCCAGCTGTGTTCCATTGAGTGTATAGAAGTCATCGTCTGCCCCTCCATTGAATACACCGGGTGGAAGGATTATGCAAAAAAAACAGAATCATTCCCGTTTCTGTCAGTCGTCGTGAGCGGTCCCTCTCCATTTTCCTCTGATGGAGAAGGGACTTCCCTAGTTCCCGGACCCCCTCGTCTTTCTACCAACGACTCGACAAGATCGGAATCCCCGTCCTAGCCGGCCTGGTCACCGTGGATGGGTATGACCGTTTGATGTTGGCTACTCAGATACCAGTTTCGCTAATTCTCAATTTGATTGATGATTCGATCTTGGTGGGCTCAAGTGGAAGAAAGATGCGCCATCCGTTCGTCAGGACTGCTTTCAGCCTCACGTAACCTCCCCTTTCATCCTACGTCCATGGTCCTAAGAGAGATCTCGTCTATTCCTCCAGCAACTTCAAAGAAGATAGTCTGTGAATGGGAAGAAGACCGATCCTCTACCCCGGCCCCAGCCGAAATGATCCGTGAATACTGAGAAGTAGAGTTTGAAATTCGGGTAAATAATTGGATTAGCTCTCTTCATTTCACACACTATCTAGGCCGGTCGATAGGTGAGAGAGTGTGTGAAATGAAGAGAGCTAATCCAATTATTTACCCGAATTTCAAACTCTACTGAGAAGAATGATCCTGACCCCTGAAACCACATCCTCACCTGACGTTACCGTCTGACGTGATAAACATTGTATTGTATTGTATTGTATTGTATTGAAGGATTATGTAGTCATCTGAAGAGAAAGATTAATGGAAACGAGACAATAGTTAGAGAAAGATCAAAGATCAATATGAGGAGAGATAAGAGATCAAAGATCATCTTGGAGAGTTAACAGAGATCGAGGATCAATGCACGGGAAAGCTCAAGATCGATGTTTCGGGGCAAATTCAGTAAGCGGCGATAAGAAATGCGAGAGATTTTGATTTCACTTTTCATACGCTTATCATGCGGCGCCGGCGGGGGGTCAGTGTGAGAGAAATTATGCCGTAGCCAACCAATCGATCAGTCAACATCAATAGGCGCAACCGTAACTCTCCAGCCATCCAATGTTCGCTGGTCAGTGTAAGAGATATTATTTTATATTCTATATGTATATATATATATTATGTATATATTTTATTCTAAATGTCAGGAGAGGGAAGAAGGAAAAAAATGTTGTCTAGATCATTCCAAAAATGAGAGAGAGAATACTTCTCGATTTAAAACGTTCTCTCACTCGGGAGTCCTTTTTGGAAGGTTCGTCGGGCTGTGGAATGATACGGCTACAGATCTTGTTTCATTTGAGTTTCAATACTACGTCACTACAATATTCGAGTTCATATAAGAAGGGGTTGTGATAAGTGTAGGCGAAACACCATTTTTCGACCTTTTTTTCGTCTTGTTCTTACGCACTTTTTCGCCCGTACAAATTTTACCTGTCCGGGAAGTTGGATGGCCATTGCGTGTACTTTTCGGACCATGTTGGCCAAATATTGCACGCACTTTTTTGCCCGTACGAATTTAACCACTTGTGTTGCAGGATCTGTACGGGGGCTTCAGAGTCTGTACGGGGGTTTCGACTGCGTACAGATGGCCCGGCTAGATGTACGATGTGGCATGCCGTACAAGCAGCGCGGCTATCTGTACGGAAGGTCCCGTACAGAGAGCGGCGCCGATTGTACGCAATCATTGTCAGGCAGAGACAGGCAATTAAAACGGTATCAGATAATAAGCTACACGTACAGCATAGAAAACGATTTTCACATTAGTCTATTGTTGAACTCAAGAATACGCTAATGTATAAAATGCAATGTGATGACTGGTAATTATCTCTGCACAAATCTTCATGTAAGACATACAAACAGCAGATCAACATAATTGGTTTCCGTAAAAAGAATACATTTTATGAAAAGACGCATTTGACAATGTACAATGCATGCTTGAAAAAAACAGATCAATAAAACAATGTTGCAGAGATACAATCGATACCTACATTACAAATAATAAAGGAAGAGAATATTTACAATTGCATATCGTTACAGAAAAAAAAACATCGCATCGTATGCTACTTCTTGTATTTAGCCAGTGTCGACACCAGAGACCCGAATGTTCCATTATTGCCACAACTCAATTTTCACGAGTAGAGCGAACCATCTGAAAAATGAGTTTCTTCAAGAGATCAATCTCAGCAAATTTGGATGTACATAGAGACCTTCTCTCGTTTCCTTTCCACTCTCCCTTTTTCCATCCTCAGTCGCGAATGCTGTTTAGAATGGGAGGGCATGGCGAAAAGCGACTATATAAAACTAAAATGTATATCACTGATCTATATCACATAAGCGAAACCATGTGTATCTCAAAAAAGGCCTACATTGTTTTTGAATGTGATTTGTTTTAATATAAAACTATTGTCATTGAAGCGAACAAACAAGTATTCCAAATGAGTATAACCCGTACCTTACCGCCACTTCAATCGTTCGACGCTCAGCTTCGGAGCCACGTCCACAACTACAAGAGCTACATGCTGTCGCGTCGCATCCTTCTCCCGCTATTTCGAAATCTGTTTACTGAAAATAGAACAGCCAGTCTGCGATGTATGGGTGTATGTTCAAAAAGGGGCGGAGTCAATGATAAAGTTTCTGATATTCGGTGGTAATCTAAATGTATATTTTTTTTTAATCTCAAGTTTTCGAAATTAGTGAATAACTCGACCATGGATGACCCGATTGACTTCACAAGCCCTCAGCTCATTCCGATTAGCTCAACTGAACACACACCTATCATCATTTTTTAATAAAGTGAATAACTCGGTCGAGAGTGATTGGATCGGGCTCATTTGGACACCAGAGGCCTTAGAATAGTACCCGCTTCATATTCGGAAAGTTTCTAAATTTAACAATTCTAAATTTCGATCAAAAAGGGGCGGAGTCAGAGATTAATGTTTTGCAATTAGTGAATAACTCGGTCGAGAGTGACCGGATCGAGCTCGTTTGAACACCAGAGGCCTTAAAGTAGTGGCATTTTGCTAAAACTAGGGTGATTCGAAACGGTTGGCGCTTTCAGTGTGGGCTTGGACTTGGCGGAAAACGCGTGTTCCGGGAAGGTTGAAGCACTCATAGTCCAGATGGGGGATGCACTCATAGGCTCAGAAAGGCCTCAAACTCGCTGTGGGGACTCTCTGTGGCTTCCTAAGATGCACTATGCTAAAACTAGGGTGATTCTCCCACATTCACGGATTCCGGGTGGGTCTGGACTTGGCAGAAAAAGCGAACTCCCCTAAAAGAGGTCCAGATGGGGGATGCACTCATAGTCTCAGAAAGGCCTCAAACTCGCTGTGGGGACTCTCTGTGGCTTCCTAAGATGCACTATGCTAAAACTAGGGTGATTCTCCCACATTCACGGATTCCGGGTGGGTCTGAACTTGGCAGAAAAAGCGAACTCCCCTAAAAGAGGTCCAGATGGGGGATGCACTCATAGTCTCAGAAAGGCCTCAAACTCGCTGTGGGGACTCTCTGTGGCTTCCTAAGATGCACTATGCTAAAACTAGGGTGATTCTCCCACATTCACGGATTCCGGGTGGGTCTGGACTTGGCAGAAAAAGCGAACTCCCCTAAAAGAGGTCCAGATGGGGGATGCACTCATAGTCTCAGAAAGGCCTCAAACTCGCTGTGGGGACTCTCTGTGGCTTCCTAAGATGCACTATGCTAAAACTAGGGTGATTCTCCCACATTCACGGATTCCGGGTGGGTCTGGACTTGGCAGAAAAAGCGAACTCCCCTAAAAGAGGTCCAGATGGGGGATGCACTCATAGTCTCAGAAAGGCCTCAAACTCGCTGTGGGGACTCTCTGTGGCATCATAATGTGCAGTACGCTAGAACTAGGGTGATTCGAAACGGTTGGCGCTTTCAGTGTGGGACTGGACTTGGCAGAAAAAGCGAACTCCCCTAAAAGAGGTCCAGATGGGGGATGCACTCAGTCTCAGAAAGGCCTCAAACTCGCTGTGGGGACTCTCTGTGGCTTCCTAAGATGCACTATGCTAAAACTAGGGTGATTCGAAACGGTTGGCGCTTTCAGTGTGGGTTTGGACTTGGCGGAAAACGCGTGTTCCGGGAAGGTTGAAGCACTCATAGTCCAGATGGGGGATGCACTCACAGTCTCAGAAAGGCCTCAAACTCGCTGTGGGGACTCTCTGTGGCTTCCTAAGATGCACTATGCTAAAACTAGGGTGATTCGAAACGGTTGGCGCTTTCAGTGTGGGTTTGGACTTGGCGGAAAACGCGTGTTCCGGGAAGGTTGAAGCACTCATAGTCCAGATGGGGGATGCACTCATAGTCTCAGAAAGGCCTCAAACTCGCTGTGGGGACTCTCTGTGGCTTCCTAAGATGCACTATGCTAAAACTAGGGTGATTCTCCCACATTCACGGATTCCGGGTGGGTCTGAACTTGGCAGAAAAAGCGAACTCCCCTAAAAGAGGTCCAGATGAGGGATGCACTCATAGTCTCAGAAAGGCCTCAAACTCGCTGTGGGGACTCTCTGTGGCTTCCTAAGATGCACTATGCTAAAACTAGGGTGATTCTCCCACATTCACGGATTCCGGGTGGGTCTGGACTTGGCAGAAAAAGCGAACTCCCCTAAAAGAGGTCCAGATGGGGGATGCACTCATAGTCTCAGAAAGGCCTCAAACTCGCTGTGGGGACTCTCTGTGGCTTCCTAAGATGCACTATGCTAAAACTAAGGTGATTCTCCCACATTCACGGATTCCGGGTGGGTCTGAACTTGGCAGAAAAAGCGAACTCCCCTAAAAGAGGTCCAGATGGGGGATGCACTCATAGTCTCAGAAAGGCCTCAAACTCGCTGTGGGGACTCTCTGTGGCATCATAATGTGCAGTACGCTAGAACTAGGGTGATTCGAAACGGTTGGCGCTTTCAGTGTGGGACTGGACTTGGCAGAAAAAGCGAACTCCCCTAAAAGAGGTCCAGATGGGGGATGCACTCACAGTCTCAGAAAGGCCTCAAACTCGCTGTGGGGACTCTCTGTGGCTTCCTAAGATGCACTATGCTAAAACTAGGGTGATTCGAAACGGTTGGCGCTTTCAGTGTGGGTTTGGACTTGGCGGAAAACGCGTGTTCCGGGAAGGTTGAAGCACTCATAGTCCAGATGGGGGATGCACTCACAGTCTCAGAAAGGCCTCAAACTCGCTGTGGGGACTCTCTGTGGCTTCCTAAGATGCACTATGCTAAAACTAGGGTGATTCTCCCACATTCACGGATTCCGGGTGGGTCTGGACTTGGCAGAAAAAGCGAACTCCCCTAAAAGAGGTCCAGATGGGGGATGCACTCATAGTCTCAGAAAGGCCTCAAACTCGCTGTGGGGACTCTCTGTGGCTTCCTAAGATGCACTATGCTAAAACTAAGGTGATTCTCCCACATTCACGGATTCCGGGTGGGTCTGAACTTGGCAGAAAAAGCGAACTCCCCTAAAAGAGGTCCAGATGGGGGATGCACTCATAGTCTCAGAAAGGCCTCAAACTCGCTGTGGGGACTCTCTGTGGCATCATAATGTGCAGTACGCTAGAACTAGGGTGATTCGAAACGGTTGGCGCTTTCAGTGTGGGACTGGACTTGGCAGAAAAAGCGAACTCCCCTAAAAGAGGTCCAGATGGGGGATGCACTCACAGTCTCAGAAAGGCCTCAAACTCGCTGTGGGGACTCTCTGTGGCTTCCTAAGATGCACTATGCTAAAACTAGGGTGATTCGAAACGGTTGGCGCTTTCAGTGTGGGTTTGGACTTGGCGGAAAACGCGTGTTCCGGGAAGGTTGAAGCACTCATAGTCCAGATGGGGGATGCACTCACAGTCTCAGAAAGGCCTCAAACTCGCTGTGGGGACTCTCTGTGGCTTCCTAAGATGCACTATGCTAAAACTAGGGTGATTCGAAACGGTTGGCGCTTTCAGTGTGGGTTTGGACTTGGCGGAAAACGCGTGTTCCGGGAAGGTTGAAGCACTCATAGTCCAGATGGGGGATGCACTCATAGTCTCAGAAAGGCCTCAAACTCGCTGTGGGGACTCTCTGTGGCTTCCTAAGATGCACTATGCTAAAACTAGGGTGATTCGAAACGGTTGGCGCTTTCAGTGTGGGCTTGGACTTGGCGGAAAACGCGTGTTCCGGGAAGGTTGAAGCACTCATAGTCCAGATGGGGGGTGCACTCATAGTCTCAGAAAGGCCTCAAACTCGCTGTGGGGACTCTCTGTGGCTTCCCAAGATGCACTATGCTAAAACTAGGGTGATTCGAAACGGTTGGCGCTTTCAGTGTGGGCTTGGACTTGGCGGAAAACGCGTGTTCCGGGAAGGTTGAAGCACTCATAGTCCAGATGGGGGATGCACTCATAGGCTCAGAAACGCCTCAAACTCGCTGTGGGGACTCTCTGTGGCTTCCTAAGATGCACTATGTTAAAACTAGGGTGATTCTCCCACATTCACGGATTCCGGGTGGGTCTGGACTTGGCAGAAAAAGCGAACTCCCCTCAAAGAGGTCCAGATGGGGGATGCACTCATAGTCTCAGAAAGGCCTCAAACTCGCTGTGGGGACTCTCTGTGGCATCATAATGTGCAGTACGCTAGAACTAGAATGGGTCGTTTAGTGTGTAACATATTCTTCGATTTAGAAAGCCTTGTATGTCTCGGTTTCTCTTATATTACGTTGTTGCATTAAAGATTCGTGAATTGATAATTCATGTTTATTCATTGGCCGTTGCAACACAAGTAAATACAAATATTCGTGTGCGTTATTCTCCAAGCAATTAACTTTACCTATTTTTGTCCTCTTAGCTCTCCGTGCTTCTGCTTCTTTACTGTTTAATTTTAACACTATTAATCTTGCGTACAGGTGGCGCCGCTGATTGTACGGAACATCTCCGTACAAATCGCGCCGCTGATTGTACGGCACCCTCCCGTACAATCAGCGGCGCCATCTGTACGCAGTTGCTATCCTCCGTGGAATTGGCCCCGCCATCTGTACGCATCGATTGTGATTCTTACGCACTTTTTTCCCCGGCAAAATAACACATGTAACTTTACAATTTTCACACGCACTTTTTCATGCGTACAGATAAAGCATTCCCTCATCTCGACCAACATGTTCCGTACACAATTCACACACACATCTGCGAATTTCTTACGGGGGCAAAAAAAATGGCGTTTCGCCTACACTTATCACAACCCCTTCTTATATCACGCGTTTCATGGGAAAATCGCACATTTCGCGGTAATCATTGCACATCAATTTTTAACCCCATTTTTTACTTTTTTTTGATAGCCACCGGTTTGGTGGCCTCTGATCAGTTTCGTTTCAAAAAATAACAACTGGAACAAATCAGTAAAAGAGAAATGGAAGGTGAGATAGTCGAACACGAGCAGTCTACGCACTGCTTGTAAGGCGCTGCTTGTCTTTCAAACTTTCATCGTTTGCGCTCACCCCTTATTGTATAGAGTCATCATGGACTGGTACTCTTCTACAGGCTTCCTTTAGAGAGAAGAGGTGTGAAAGGGTAGCAGATTTTCCCTAAGATCAATGTATTTACTTAATTTCAAAATACTGCAATCTACTCAAGATATGAGCAAGAGCTAAAATTTGTGCAACGTGTTATCCGACATCGGCCTTCGTTGTTCAGCCTTACCACCTGAACAACGAAGGCCGATGTGAGTGTCTTTGCTCAATGCAAGCAGGAGAGGGAGGAGGTAGATCAAGCCTCTCTCCCCTCGTGTCTCTCTGACCCCGTAGAAAAGACTCTGGCTTAATGCCGTAATCGGTTTTTTGGGCCTTTTCCGCAATAAAGTCCCTTCCAAATTGGGATTTTCAGCATACGTTGCTATTGTTTTTGGTTGTTATAGGATTATTGGGAGAAGGGCCTCCAGAAAGGGGTAAGGAGTGAAGGATGGAAAGTAAGAGACAGTGGGAAGCCGAGAAAGAGCAATCAGTAAACCTAGTATGTTTTTTGGGGGAAAGCATTGGTCACCGGACAGACCCAGGGACCGTTCTAGTCGGGTTTTGTTTTTTTTAAATATCGATTTGGAATCGTCTCGTCAAGACGGTCCGATTGGTGTACATGAACAGCTCTACTTTTTGCTCTACGAAAAGTTGCATTTTAAAAATTTATTTTTAATAATGAAACAAAAAGAACCAGACAGGCGTAACCTCCATCCAATTCTGCACCGGACTTTAAAAGGGTATAAAATTAGCGTAATTTGGGGCCGAGATATCCAACAAAACGCGATTTCGACGCCAACGGGCGCTCTACGAGCAAAATGAATATGTCTATCGTCATCAGCACTCTCGATGACCGCAAATCACACAGTTTCAGAAAAATTACCTTTTTTCACTGTGCCAGACCCAGCCGAATCTGCTCGATTGTTACGCGAACGGCTTCATATTAGTATTGATTGTGCGCAAAAATACCCAATCGAGCAAGAAATGCGCATGAATGCAGTACGGAGTACCAGGATCTATCTAATCGTCTGAAACTATCTAAAATCAAGATTGTTGCTGCTCATTTAGTGCAAATAACAGCGAAAAATATGCGCGAATGGGGAAAAACTCCCGTTGTCTGCCCAGCGCTTATTTATTAATTTTATTTCAAGTTGATAATTTTTAAAAAGCATGTCGGAATTTTATTTTGTTGGGCGATTGGTTCGCAGTATCGTTTTGCTCTCCCTACATACATATTTTGGATTCTCTCTGAAATTTGGATTCTCTCTGAAACCTAAATTAACATTGGACTCTCGCTTCAATCAATCAATCAATCAATCAATCAATCATTTAACATGCCAACAGTCGTTGATTGAAAATATATATAATATGTGAGCGAGGGTATGTGAACACGATAGGTAAGATGTCACAACAGGGTGACAAAGTGAGAAAAAAATCCTCTACACGATTCAAGAGGATAGCCACTCGGCATTTTTGTCTTCTTTTGGTTATATTTGAAACACTTATTATATTTTCTTGTAGCTTAGTGGCCTCCAACTTGCCGACCACCAAATGCTGCTATCACAGTAACTGTTTACTACTCCGGCAACAGGCGATTCTAGAGTTGTGCTAAATCAGGGTCCTGATTGCAATCTTCGTGTTGTTTGCCCTACCTTTATTGACTTTAAATAATTACGATTTTTAACTGGATTCGTCCATATACCAAAGTTAAGCATTTCATTAGTCGGTGAGGCCTCAATTTGACTTGCTCTCTCTCTCGTTCGCATTACATTTTTCTGTGTGAAGTTTGTGACCCGACGAGAGGATACAATTGTTAATAAATTAAGTAAAAGTAAACCAGAATACCGGAATAAAGAGGATTTTACGTTGACAAGCGACCACTCTGCCGGGGTCCACCGGTAAAGCGGGTTGCTGCACAGGACTACGTATCCCCTACTGTCAAGGCTTCAGGGGCACATTAGCTTGCGCATTCAATGTTACTACACTCAGAAAAAAGTCTCTTACAGGTAAGTGAACACTTCACTAGGATCAGGACACAAAGTGAACGTTCACTTACCTGTAAGAGACTTTTGTCTCTTAGTGAACTTTCACTTATAGGCTAGTGAAAGGAGTCTCTAAGAGACTTTTCACTTACCGTACCCTGACAGCCGCTCCGGTTCAGGCGCCGCCCATTCTGGTTCCACTGGGTTCCTTACGGCACTGGTCCCGCCCATTCTGGTTCCTGGATCCACTGGGTACTACTTTTCTTGGGATGTGACAGAACGAATACATATTACTACGGAATTACTGTTTATCACGACAATGACGCCATATCTATGAAAGCAGTCAATAATACTCATACAAACATTGAATAAAATATGTTCAACGAAACAAATAAAGTAATAATCAATCGATATTTAGCGCTTGCTTTTGTAGATCTTGAAATTCTTGCGTTTCCAGTTCTTCTCGCAGAGTCCTCCTCCCTCATTCGCATCCAATCCACGAGACTCATCATGTGACCGCGAGTGACCTCTAATGAGTAAATGAATGTGGGATCTTCTTCACTCTATACTGATCATGCACCACGGTCGTCTAATACTGGTTCAATTTTGGCCGTAACGAAATTCGAAATTTAGGGTGTTGGCCGTTTGAAAGATCCCAAATTGGTGCAATGGGGTTTCGGTCCCTCTGGAAAGAGTAAATATTCGAAATTTAAATACCTGATGACGATTAATTTGGACACATCTCCGAATCCATCACGATCTTGTATGAGAAGAGCACGTCGTGCTGCAACACTAGCCATCGTACCCCTGGAATATCAGCCCGTAATAAACTCGGGGTGCAATTAGTATCGAAAATCTCGAATGGTTTACAAGTTCACAATAAAAACGAATAATAAACACGCAGTGATAACGATTAACGACCATTCATCGATCGGGAACATAGTCACAATGAAAGTGGGTTGCAAACTTTGGCGGTGGAGCCATCAAGAGACATTTCACTTACAGGTAAGTGAACTGTCTCTAGTCCGGAGGGGGGCGCGCGGCTGCCTGGTGAACGTTCACTAGAAACTAGTGAAAGTCACTAGAAACTAGTGAACTGTCACTAGTTTCTAGTGACTTTCATTAAGAGACCTGTCACTTGACAGCCTAGAGACACTTTCACTTAGAGACTTTTTTCTGAGTGTACCATTCTTACTGCCAAACGAGGGGGGTGAAGATCGCGCTTAGCACAGCCTCCTCCCCCCAGTAGGCCGCTAATTTCTAGTTCAATACTATTATAAATGGATTGTAGGTTTTTTTTTAAAAAACACAAACTTCTTTCAGTACCGGCGAATACAGTCGTTTCTAATCATGGGGAGCGTGAAGCACAAAATCGAATTGCGGTCGGAACGTGATGGTTTTGCTAGAAACAGTAACATGATGGACAAGCCCTGTCTCAAAAGAACAGGCGCCGACCCTTCATATAATACGACGACTTTCGATAATGAATCTGTGTTCACTTTCTAATCGTAAAAAACTCAATGATCTTGTCACTTGTTTCAAGATATGTCCTTGTAAACATCCCACCATCATCTTTTTTTTTAAATTTCGCATCCAACATTCGTATTTTAAGAGGTCATCGTTACCGTACGCAGAGCCCACACGTTCATTTGTCCCATTTTAAATCATCGTTAGGTTATCGCATCATATCTGACTGGAATACACTGCCCGATAGAACCTTCGACCTGTTCGTTAAAGGTTTCTAGTCATACATTCCTTACCAATCTAGACATGTCATGACCCCCTCCCCCCCCTCCACACTTGCTATTATATATTTGAATATCGAGCCACACGATTAGCTCCATAACCTTATTACACAGTGAACAACCATCTATCTTTGCACTCCCTCAAAGTTCTTATTATGTGTTGCTGAGATATATGAATTGACAGAGGGTCATTGTTTAAATTGAAAATTGGAACATTCCACACGGTTTCCATCATCTTATAAAAATTGCAAGAAAGATATAAATTAGACGATATCACCCCTTACTCAATAAGTTTATCATGGAATGACGAGTGAATGCACAACGGAACCAACGATTAGTGTGTGAGATTGTTGTTTGGGAGTATGGGGGAGCGGGGTCCCCAGAAAGGGGTAACGATTGAGGGAGTGTGGAAAAGTGAGAGAGTATCTCTTACATTAACTCACTCTCTCAGCTCTGGCCCCTTTCTGGATGTTTAGTTGGGCTGTCGAATATTGTGGGGGAAGGGAATAAAACTTTACAACGTGGACGGCGTAGTTAGTACTGTCGGAGAGAAGTAGCATGTAATATGGGACATGACCGATCGATATCGGGAGGATACCGTAATCACTTGGTCATCTCGAGCAGCGCGGATACGGTAGCGTCCTGGTCTCCACGCTTTTCCTCGAGAATGGCACGGACCACCTGAGAGAGATCAAAGATCAGAGTTAAAAATGAAAGTATCAAAGATCACACGGAAAGGAAGATGCGAAATTGGAAGACTTTCACACGTTATCTTGCTTCTGATTCCTTTTGGGAGGTTTGGCACGATTGTAGAATCACGTTAGAAAATCCGTGTAAACATTAACTTATTTAGAGATTAAAGAGCAAAGATCACCCACCTCCTCATCAATATCAGGGAACAGTTCCTTCACAGCCTTGACGTCGTCGTCGGAGAACGCCGGACCTGGTATACGGTAGGGCGTTGATCGATCGATAATTAACGGATACCGTACCTGCGACTACTGCGGGAACCTCGCCTCCCTGGTGCTCGGGGGTGCCCTGTGGGTAGGTCGGTCCGCCCTGAATACGGTAGGTCATTAGCATAGATTTTACTTGCAATCGATTTCTACATGAAGTTCCTATCGAACAAAAAAATGCTACAGAAAGAAATTTGTAGATCGATATTTGGCTACCGTAAAATTTCTTTTGCCGTATAAATACCTGGTATGCGGGATGGGCGTTGGGCGCATCGACGGGAGCAAAAGAGATGATGAGATGCACGAGTCCCTCCTTACCCTCGCCCTGATTATCGATTATTGGTCATCGATTTTAACGGTTAAAAAAAGAGGAAGTAATGATTTTACTATTTATAAGTGCTGGCACGTTTAGGGAGGACAAAAGTGAAATCATCACCGAGTCTGCAACATTTCAGAAGCAGGTGAAACCTGAGTGCACCGATAGCCCTCCTTTGTTTCGGAGCCATTTGAAGTAGAGAGAATATTGTTTTGCTCTCTCTACATCTGGGAGATTTTTATCTACATCTGCGAGATTAACATAAATTACCGGTGCGCTCTCGCTTGTACCACGTCAAAAGAGAATCACTCGTTCTGAATCCTCTATAGCCGTCGTTCCTGTGTTTAGCAACGGAACGTTTTAATCTGCACTACGCACCTGTGCTCCAGTGAGTGGGTAGAAGTCATCGATTGTCTCTCCATTGAACACACCGGGCGGGAGGATTATGTGGGCGTGTGCGATGCATTCATCGGCAGAGAAGGCTTTCTGGAAAGAGAGGAGAGATCAAAGATCAGTATTTGGCGCGCTCAGAGGAGTCGTTCAGGCAAAATGTCGAAAAAAAGAAAGAAAAAGTTGCCTCGCATTTCAGATACGTTTCAAGATTCTATCACTATTGTCTGAAGATGTCTATCACAATTTGACGCGGACACGCTCCCAAAAAAACAACAACATATCAGATTACTGCTCGATAGTCCCACAACGAATTACGCCTACCACATTGCTAGCGCTACGGTACCCTATGCTAATTATCCAGAAAAGGAAAAGAAATGAAATACTGTGCAAAAGTCAGAGGGTCTCTCACTTCTGAACACTTTCTCGTCCTCGCCTCGTTCTGGAGTAAAAAAAATAACTTTCTGAAGAAAAAATTTTTAAAAAATATTGATAGACCTACCTCATCGAATATCTGGACAAAGATGGAATCGACTCCAACGGGCAGATAAGCGTGTACGATTCTGTTCCAGAAGGGAGTTCGACCTCCAGACAACTTGGTGGGAGTCTCGAACGAGGCATGACCTACCTGTAAGAATTAAATTACCTACCGTAATCCGCCTATCACAGAAAAACATTGTATCTAAGTTCCTTGGTGGCATCCTATACCCATTTGATCATTGATTAGCTACAGTACCTACCGTGCCACATTTATTTATTGTGATCACTCATTCAAATGCTACCATATCCTACCACAGTCAAGAATTTTTTAGTCTGAAATTCGTTATTAAAGTCAATTTGCGATGCTCAACTCAACAACCGTAATCACTCACTCTGAGTCTGCAGTACGGGTCCATCCGCACGAGTCCGTAGTTCTTGGCCAGATTCGCCTCCAGTATGGTCACCGAGATGCGTCCTCTCGTGTTAGGCGGCACAAACGAGTAGACGGCCGGCTGAACAACCACGAAAGACTGCGTAGCCACCGCCATTTTTGTAGGAGTACGGTAGTTCGGGAGGTCAGAGAGGGAATTCGGTGGGTCAGGAGGAGACTACGGTCGGGAGTGCGATGGGTCAGATAGGGCGTCCGGTAGGTCAGAGCAGCAACTAGCCAGGCGCACTGAGACTATCTCGAATGCTCTCGCCCACCGCGGTGGTGCTCCGTTCCGATACATTAATCAGGGTGTGCGATGGTGTAATTGTATACTCTAAAGGTGGTGAAAGGGGAAAGGGTAACTTGTTTTAGAGGGTGAAAGCAGACAAGAAACAGCGCGAGTTAGAAGGGGTCGAGAGAATTTCACCCCACAATGAAGTCTCCAGAAAGGGGTAAGGAGCGAGAGAGTGTGGAAATCGAGAAAGGTTGTTTCAGGGCCTCTTATTTCAATACAACCTCTCGCCCCTAAAAATTATATATGTTAAACACTAAACGTCTAAATAGGTTTTTGTAGTCGGATGGATACGATTATTGATACATTGGCGGATGTGGTGTTGTAAAGGAGCAGTGAAGTCTCGATCCACCGGGGTGCAACATTTAAGAAATAATTGATCTAGAACCATGTTTACAATCATTTTCGACTATTCTAAAGCTATTTCTACAGAATGACTGAAGCCAGAGAAATAGAGAAATCGAAAACTATCATTTTAAAAAAGGGTTCTAGTGACCTACCTGGGAGGGCGTGACGACATGAGCTGCAGCAGCAGGGTCGACGGCTGCAGCTGCTGCATCGGCTGCTGAGGAAGAAGAGGGCTTGATGAGACGGAGGAAGTCGTCGGGCAGAGGACCAACGAGGACCTGACGGGATACTGTATGATGAGGGTACTGTAGGAGACCGATATTGATCGCGAAAGGAATTCAGATGAAATTATTTTTTTGGTTATTCTACTATAAAGTGGCATTTTAAATACATTTGGTGATTGTTATCCGACAATTTAGAGAATTACACATAATTCCAGACCTCCATAAAGGGGTCAGGGGCGAGAGGTTGTGCGACTGTGGGTCTCATTTTCACGCACTCTCTAGCCCACGACCCCTTTCTGGAAGTTCTGGGAATGAAGGGCAAGAGATGACAAGAGCTGAATTCAATCGAATCTTATCACCTGGCGTCTTCTCTCAGCGACAGTGGGGGCTAGGGACATGACGAATGTGGCAAGGGATGATCGAGGAAGTCTGAAAATGAATATTTTGATAAATTATTGATAAATTTTGGTACAGACCTCTGTATTTCCCACACACTCAGTGTAAATAAAGAGTGTGTGCGAAATCACGAGCTCGGACCCAATAACAGATACAAGACGGTCAAGGCAATTGCCGGCAATAGGTCATCTAATTGTTGCTTCAAACAATTTCACAATAAATACTACTGAAAACACCACTCAAACTCCGAAAAAATGCGAACGGGAACTGGGCGCCCAACAGAAGGAAAACAGAGATGTTGGAGAAGAGAGAAGGGGAGGGGAAGAGGCGCCGGGGCCTCCTATTGATTACCCGCTGACCGTCTCATTACCCCGGTGCCAGTTGCAAAAACGGAATTTTCAAATGCTCACGGACACAAGAGGAAAAAAACGACAATTTCAATTAAAACTTTTAATTAATAAAATATTGCGATAGAGACGCAATCAATTGTTGCGAGTGACTCATCGTAAACAAAGCAGTTTGCGATGCGTAGACCGGAGCCGGCGAGTGGGCACGTGCACCAATTGCAAACTGGCGGCGTCCTTCTCGCACCCAATCCGTCTTACCTGTTTTACGCTACTTTTACGACTTTTTCTCCGACCCTTCTCTCGATTTAATGTATCCAATTAGGCCGAGTAATCTCCTCCACCCATTCACGGCTCCTGCGCGGCCCGAATTATTCATTATTAACCGAGCTTTCGCGTCTCCCTTTCCGAAGCTAGTATTTTCTGTTTGCGTGCCGAAAAGTAACAAGCAGAGCAGCGCGTGCCTCATTTTTGATGAGGATCCGAATGGAAGGGCCAACTTTTTTCTCCTCCTCCCCCTCCTCACTCCTTTTCTTCGCGTTTTCTTCCTCTCCAGTCAATACGGCTTCGGCGCTGTGCCTCGCCGCGGGAATAGAGAGGGGAAGAAGGGGGAGGAGAAGGAGAAGAAGAAGGGGCCCTGAGTGGCCTGCTTCAAGTGAATGGAGACTCGTGTGTGTTGAAGACTCGCAAAAGCCTCTCCATTCCTCCCTTATCGAATCTGCTACTAGCCTTACTCAACTCCCCTCCTCCGCCACTCGATAGTCGAGAGAGAAGAACAGGATAGATATTGACTTCCGCTAAAGCGAACGATCTCTCTCTCTCTCTCTCTCTCTCTCTGTCCCTCTCAATTTCTTTCTCCATTCATCCATTTATCTCGAGCGCGTGCGCTCTCGCAGAGTTCGACCCCAATCATTTCTCAGCCGATTCACTGCTATTTTCTCCTCTCGTTTCCCGCCTGAAATTGCCGCCTATTAAATTGATCCCGATGTGATGTGTTGGAGTCGATAATTAGATGAATCACGTCTATTCACATTATCGATTCAAGTCTGTGTTTATTCTCACATCTTGTATCAGTTCTTCCCACCTCCTCATCCCTCCCCATGTTCAAAGTATGTTTCCCGGGGATTAAAAAAATCAATACTTGCTTAGTTTCTTAGTAGATCCATCCTCATCGACAAAGCCGCGTGGATCACAGTTCCTCCAATTGCTTCTGCATCTAGTGCGCATTGCCAAGTGCGGTAAGGCGCTCGTTGGGTTGATGATCGCGTGGATCGTCCTGTACTGTATGGCATAAAATCAATAAATCAATCGATAAGTTGCAGATTCAGTCCCTACTGTACCAGATGTATGACGAGAGCGACGACTCTTCGGACGAGTACGGTGGCGGCCAACACTATAGGTAATTAAGTTTATTATTAATTACTTTAAATATGATTGTTAATCAATGTTGTAGTTCTATTTCCTAATAGAAGCCTTAAGTATGCTGACTATTTTGCACGGTGATTTGATGTTTCACCATTATTACTTAAACTAACGCACTCTATTAATTAATTAAAATAAGAATATTAATCAGTTTTGTAGCTGTATTTTCTATTAGACACCTCTTATTATTCTATTAGATTACTCTTGTTCTTTTAGAGATTACTATTAGATATCGCAAATATGTTACCCGGTGATTTTACGTTTCATCAGTATTATATGCTCAGGCACCCTCCACATCAGCAGTCGCGCTACCACGCGCGCTACCGGACGCCCTACAACCCGAAGCCGCACCTGGTGACCATCGTCAAGTCACAGACAGGCATGTGACGATCGACAAATGATTTTTTATGCGATTTTTTTCACAATTTATAATTATTTATTTCGCCATGGTTTGGGGTTTCGTGTCAATTCGATCTAGATTGTCGGTGTAGGAGTCGGAAGATGTCCGTTGGCTTGGAGGGTGGCTTTTCAATATTTCATTTTTCTCTAAATTGGACATGGCAATACTGCTCGGTAATCAGGTGATTTACAGTTTGAACCTTTGCCGACCTCGAAAATTGTTTGGTTTCTTGATCGTTCAGCTGAGATATGCACGTGAAACCCATCATTATCACCACCGCACTCTGTTTATTCCATTTGCCAAACTTGCGCTGGAGCTCACTGAAACCACTTTTCTCTCTCCCTCTCTCTCTCTCTAGCTTGCGCAGTCTGTAAATGGCGCAGCCTGACATTTACCAGTTGCGCGCTCAATGATGAGGAAACGGATCTCTGAGGGGAAAGAGAAGGGGATTGTGAAATGTATGTGTGGAGTCTTATCTCTAGCCTAAACATTTAGCGAGATCGTGAGCCCATAGTATTACAAATTCACAAGCACTCGTCCAAAAAATCACACGTTTCTTGGCTAGACACACGTTTGCTGGCGAGAGTATTACAAAGCAAGAGACACGCCGAGGTATGGAAAGAGAGTTCTCATGTCAATAGCCCATTTCATGATAAATGGAAGAGATTTCTATTAAGTCCACGCACACACATTGGACTTTATGTTGTGCACGAAACGCAAAAGCGGCGGTCGTAAATTTGCATTTAATTTCGGGAATAATATTATTTATGCTTTCACAATTGGAGAAATAGTGGTACAAATGTGAAGGCTACAAGTCAAACTAGTATTATGGTCAAAACAAGGAAGTGGAGTTATTTACTAACAGGGATTATTGAGAATGCATGTAGATGACATATTTTCGCAAAATTCCAAATTACGAAATGTCACTTTTTAAAACCATAACGATTGTTATTTTTTTTAGGATTTTGTGACCTGTGCTGTGCATTTTCCTGAGTAGTTTACCCGGCTCCTATTGAATTTCGAATTTCGTTTTTTTCTACTTTGTTTGCGCGCCGTGCACATCCTTCAATCCTTCAATGGGCCTCCGTTGACGGGACTGTCCCTCTCTTTTACTGTCAATATCGCCGAGAGAGAGAGAGAGAGAGAGAGACGGCTACGACGACTGCTATGCCACTTTTTGATTGATGGCGACGGGTAGACGACAGTTTGCGTCATTACTAGGCAACCATGACGTGGTGTTTTTGTTGGAGAATGGTGTTCCGGGGATACGGCGAAAGATGTATTGCTATTGTAGTAATAACACTGAAATGGGAAAGTGATGTCAGGTTCAGAGAACGTGAGGGAGTCTACCGGGAATGCAGATAATGATACTAGTAATTGTGATAGGAATGGGAGAAATATTAGTCGTAAAACATGAAAGTACGGGTAGTTTATTCGACATAGCACGTGCGGGGTCCTGCGGGAATACTTTGACGATGCCAAGAATGCCATACTTATGGTGGATAGATTAGTGATGTTATAAACTTTAGCTGTAAATTTATCTCATAGGTTAAATAGGTTTCTTTTTTTTTATTTCGTGCAGAAATGCCTAAAATCACGTGCCGAAGTACATATTGCCTATTTTTTCTATAAATTTGTCAAAAAGAGGTCAAAAATGCATGAAACATTCAAATATTTCGTCTGCCGACATGGTCTGGACGCCATGCAGAAGTGCCTTTTCTCGCCAGCGATAACCTATTTGACCTATGATTTATCTCTTTTTTTCCAAACACGCAACAGTGCCGCACGGGCGAGCGGTAAGGAACACAGACAGACACAACCTTCAAATTTATTATGTATAGTAGGTTGTTTGCAGGATTCGGCTTCAACGTCAAGGGCCAGGTGTCGGAGGGCGGCCAGCTGCGCAGCATCAACGGCGACCTCTACGCGCCCCTGCAGCATGTGAGATTGCATAGTAATAACGCGATTGTCCCTTTTCTACTACATGTCAGCAGCAATTGCTGTTTGCGATGTGAAAAGTGGAAGATGAGACTAATCCGTGTAGATGAAAGTCCATTTGATCAAAATATGAAAATCCATTATATTTAGATTGCAAGTGTAAAAATTAATCCTTTAGATGCAGCTATTATAGTACAAGTAGCATTGCCTAGTGATGCCGAAATTCATTTAATGGGCCGTGATACAATACATTTGATTGCAGGTGAGCGCGGTGCTGCCGGGCGGGGCGGCGGAGCGAGCCGGACTGCGGAAGGGCGACCGCATACTGGAAGTGTGAGTGTAGTTATTGGGCTGTTGAAACATAAATATCCCAGGGACGTATTATCATAATCTTGAATATAAAAAAATGGGAAATGACTCTAGTTTTAGCATAAATACCGCGTATCGCATGCTGGAAGTGTGACTGGGCTTGAATGATTTGTATAAAACATGAAATCAGCTAGTTTGACCTTAAAATGTGTGTATAATGTACATAGAATTATTCAGTATCTGTTTTTGTGAGGATATTCTTGCTTTCTTTTGCAACATTGGAGGGAATCGAGTGGTATGCTCCACATTATCCTCATAACCAATGTTGTGCGGAGCACTGAATCACCTGAAGGGAGTACGTTCATTTATGCTTTGGAATACGGGCGGCCTTAATAAGGCCGCCCGTGTTCCAAAGCATAAATGGACGTACTCCCTGACCGCCTAATTCATAAAATGCAAGTGTTTATGATGAAGAGGTTGAGTGAAAAGCGTCGGGGTGATGATAGCCTGTAAAATCGGTAAACTATTTCGTTTTCGTCATATCTTTGCTATAACGGTGACTTGTATTACTATTTTTTGGTGGATTAATCATACCAAAATCAGTGTGAATTGTTGCACTCGCTTAACAATGCTTTCGTGGGGTGTTCTGCTTACAATGGTCACGCGGAGCACTGAACCACCAGGTGTTGAAGGAGTTTCCATTTAGTAAAGAAGAAAGATGAATGAGGTGATGATTGTAACGCAGCAAAGTGATTGTGGCGAGAAAGCTATATTCAGAGGCACGCATGCTTTGGATTACATGTATTTTGTGCATTTATTTCGTATTTCTATTTTGAAATACGAGTCACGGGGAAATCAGTGATCCTTGTAGTGGTCGGCCAACAAGGGTTTCACGGGGCATCAAATCACCGGGTGTTGAAAGTCTTCCATTTATTCATTTGCATTTGTTTTCCTTCGGCTTCTTCCTTTCTCGCCCACATTGTTTGCCTTTTTTTGCTGCTTTATAATCAAAATCGGGAGAATGGGTGATGACGTTTAACCGGGATTCTTACCCCTCCTCTCACCAACCACCATAGAACCGCAATTGTTTATTCAGCGAGAGTTCTCACATGGCGTGAGAGCCGGCTGTTGAACTTTAAGGGGCACTCGATGCCTTGAGAGGACTGGGAATATTTTAAAACCCGCCGAATCGGGCATTTAAATATTTTTAAATCTGCAGAAATGGCGCGAACGTCGAGGGCGCGACGCACAAGCAGGTCGTGCAGCAGATCAAGAACGGCGGCGACCGGCTGGAGATGGTGGTGATATCCGTCGAGGACCCCGACATGGACAGGTACGGTAGCAGTCGAATTTTCGATTATTGATATTGGTTTTCCTTCTTGCTCGTTGTATCATTGGGTTAAAGGTATCTGGTCGGCGATTTGTTCCTCATCGCTGTCTCGGGTGTGTAGGCGCGTTGGGGTTTCACGCCTAGTTGAAGAGAGGTTGCAAGTATGAAAGCGCCAATATTCACAGCGTCTCTTTTATTTGGCGAAGAGTTTCACTGATCACCTTTTCTCCTCATTTCCACTGATCGCTGGCTATCAACGGGTGTTGTTGCGGTCACACATACTCGAAAGAAGAGTAGTGATCAGACTCTACTTATTCTACATGCTCTCTCATCGATCAGACAGCGCGAAAAAGCATTCAGAATTGAGAGGGTCAGACCATTAGCACGAAAGAAGGGGGAGAAGTAGAAAAAGTGGTTGGAATTTGGCACGTGAGAAATTGCCAGTGTGAAGAGTTGTGATATTTAGAGCTGATGATTGAGAATTGAGATTGGAAGAGAGGGTGCTTGGTGCGGGGTGTAAAGTAGAGAAAAAAAGAAGTACACCGAAGAACATGTGACCCCTGTGAAATTCGCACTTTGCCCCCTACTGTCTTGTGATTGGTTGGAGAGAAGGGATACGGTCGTCGGGATGGCAGTATCGATTGCTCGCCTTACCAGCTGACGTTGGAGAATATTCCGGAAAGGAGGGGTGTTGTGTGGGAAGGAGAGGGGGCGAAAAGATTGAGCCAATAGAGGAGTTCCCGGAAGAGTTGTGCACATACTATAAATTGGCTGTGTTTTATTTTTAGATAAGAGGGTTTTAAAATTTAAATTATTTTCTATTTGACAGTATAGATTAATTATCGATTTTCTAATTGCAGCGCGCTAAGGTACGAGTGTGGCGAGGACCTGGGCGGCTACCCCGTGTCGTCGTCGCCCTACAGGTACGAGTGTTACGTCATCCTTAGGCAATCGAGTGTCGTCATATTTTTAAAAATGAGTTATTTTGTATAGGAAACGTTTTCTCCCGCTATTTTTAATTGCAAATATCGAAGTAGGGGACGTCTTCTCACGGAAAATGCGATGATTTTCTAGTGGAAATTATTTATCATAAATTTCGTAATCACTATGCAATCAGTCAAAAAGAATCGCTGCAGACACGACTACTCGGAGTGCCGCTCACTGCCCATCACGATTCCCTCGTACAAGACGATCGTGGACGCCGACGGACAGAAGTATACGGTAGGTGTACTACGGTCACTATCGTGAAGTGACTCGTTATCGGTTTTTTTAAAACTCCTCAGTTGACTGTTTAAGTATTAGTCATTTTTAAAATAAATTGGTCAGCTGTCGATGTATTGAGTTGGTTTGAGAAAGCACCACTGATGTGTTGCTGGTGAAACTTCTATGTGATTGGTTGTGTGTGCAAGTGAATCTTGTGGACACTCAAGCAACATGCCATCTTGTGTACTCTTTTTTTTCATTTCTCGATAGACAGGGCTCATCGCTACTGACTGATCAAGTATCAGTAACGTAAATGCGCTGAACTGGAATTTGACTGGCATACTAATTTTAGCAAACGTTCTGCGATTCTTCTAAAAATTGAAACGCACTTGTATGCCATACCTGTTAACAAAAAAAATTTAATAATTAAATAAATTACCGTATTACAGGTGTTCAACGTGCACATGGCGGGCCGGCATCTTGGGTCGCGTAGATACTCTGATTTCGTAGCACTCAATTCCATGCTACGGGCGGAGTTTATCGATTTCTCCTTCCCGAAGCTGCCCGGAAAGGTGAGTGTTTTTGAAACATCAATGTGTTGAAATTTAGGTTTCAATAGAAGCACAAAGTTTATATTGAGTGCGCTCATTTGATATTCCTTGATTTTCTTCGTGTAAGAAAAAACTTAATCTTAATCTTTGTTAGACAATATCTAATCGAAATTATGGATTTGTGCTTGTGCAGATTTTTCTCTGTTCTCTCTTCTGCTTGTTTTCGGATTTTGCGGTATTATAGTGGGCATGCTAGGTGAATTCGGGTTGCTAACGGTTTACATGATCCGTTGGAAGGCTGTACTTATAATGATTCGCACGTCCTCAGTCGTTAAATACTAATCCTGCAACATTCGTGTTTCACGTATGCAAGATTATGAAACCGTAAAGACACTAATTCTCCTCTGCTCTATTCATAAAAGTTAATTAATGAATTTCAATCTTTTAATTAATTAATTATCAATTTGCAGTGGCCGTTTTCTCTGTCCGACCAGCAGATGGACGCGAGGCGACGGGGGCTGGAGCAGTACCTGGAGCGCATCTGCTCCATTGTTGTTATAGCGGGTGAGTAGCAGCAAGGGAATATTGTGTGGTGATTACGGAATTGTCGCCTGTATTACTGAAATAGTAATGACGAAATATGAGTCGCATTCGGTTTTATTTATGCATGTAAGTAGGTGGGTGTAGAAGTAAGTAGTTGATGAGGTGGGAAACTGCTCCATTGTCGTCCTTGCGAGTAAATAGTTATTGCATAGTGATGACGACATGCATTTGACCTCCTAACAGCAGTTCTTGCGCTTGTATGGTCGACAACATTGGTGCTTTACATTTTCATCGGAAAAGAAAAAAAAGTGTTTCTGATTGCGGGCAAGTAGAGACCACCTCTACTAGAGAGTGAGGAGAGGGCGAGGGAGTGACTGCGTAGTGATGACGAAATTTGCGCCATGTTGCATTCACGTAGTGACTTCCTACATGAGGAAGTACATAGTCGACGCATGCTATCGTACGCGCATTTGGAAAAGGACCTAATCATTATGATATTTCTTATTCTTGATTTTCTTTAAATATTGCAAAAAAGTTGATTGAGGAAAAACATACGTATTACGGATTTTCTCGCTTCGTGTTATCAGCCCGTGAGATTTGCGCTGTACGCTAGTTATTTGAGTCGCGGGTGACGGCTGATCGACAATATTCTTCTTCCCCTGTTGTGCAACACTAAATATATGATTACTAGTCGCATTCAATTAAAAAATCATATTACAATTGCCAAATTGCTGCTTCAGGCCAGTGGGAAACTGAAAATGTTGAATTAGGGATACTGTGAATATGTAGCCGTCACTTGTCGCTTCCACATTTCACGCGTTGTAGATAAATGATGCCTGATTACTTGAAGTTGATAATGATAAATTTAGGGTTAACCAAAAAAATTAAAATAATGACACTATCGGCGCTTGCAGACTCGGAGATGGTGCAGGAGTTCCTGATGGAGTCGGAGCCGGCAGTGGAGGTGGAGGTGCGCGTCCTCCTCCCCGATCAGTCCACGATCGCCCTCAGCGTCAGGTACGGTATCCTCGAAGAGAGTAGACGGGTATTGATTGCCATAACTACTTATTTCCTTTACAATCCCTTCTATAGCGTTAAGTTACGGTTGTGCACGCAAGGTTGCTCTAGTGGAGTACCGATGCTTTATAAACCCTTCTATAGCGTTCGGCTACGGTGGTACACGCAAGGCTACTGTAGCGGGATAGCGATTTTTGGTTACGGTAATGATAACTATTATCGATCGATTACTTACTGCAGGAAGACGGCGACAGCGGCGTGCCTGTTCACGCTACTGCAGAAGCGGCTCGAGCTGGGCAGGGAGTATGGCGCGTCGGCTGCCCTGTTTGAGACGATGGAGAACAACTTTGGTGAGGACATTTTAATTGCTGTTTTTTTACAAGTCGCAAGGCATTACTGTTTTTTTTGTATATATTTAATTATTCATTCCGCAATGGTTAGGGATTAATAATAGAATAGGTTGTGATGAATGAATACGAAAACTTACTTGGACGGAAGGAGATTAGGTATTTGGGACAACTAGGCGGTCCGTCGTTTCGCGTGGATGCCTTGAGCTGGACGTGATCTGGTGGTTTGATTGATCCTTTATTCGTAAGCGTATACGGTAATTGAAATTGACGCAAAAATGATGCTCTTATTTGTATATTATATTATATGTTGCACGTATCCACTTGTATTATTGTATTAACACACTATATTACTATTATAATTATATTTATTGTAATTGTATTTTTTTTTCAGACCGCAAGCTCGCCCCGGCAGAGTGCGTGCACCAGCTGTACATCCACAACTACTCGTCGTCCGCCTCCTCTTGCATAGTACTGAGGTAATTTTTTAAAAAGCAGTTATATCAACACGTTATTTTTATAACTTTTAAAACTCTGGAGACGAAAAACCATAATTCACTTTTAGTAGAATTGAAATAGATATATAGATACTGTACCCTAATTCTATTGAATAAAGTAGGATAAGTTGGCGATTTCGCACTGCGTTTCTTCTATGTTAGGAGAACGGGACGGGTGTTTGACAATAGAGCTCTCATTTCCCGTAATAATGTTTAAGCGTGCGAACATGTTTTTGCTTGTTTTGCTGGTATCTGTTGAAAGCGCTTATTTGTTGATGCAGTCTATCGAAACGCTATAGGGTAGATTTGGTGCACAAAAGGCGGTTCGCCGTTACATTCTGGAAATATTTAGTGATTGTGTAAGCACTGAGTGATAATTCCGATACAGTAGATATTTATTTATCTGAAATTATAGCATCCATTATTTTGTATCATCAACAAGTCGTTTCTCCGTGTCATGATTTACGTATAAGGAGGTTGGATGGATTTTTAATAATCTCTGCTTCCTCATCGTGAAAAATATCTTCGCTTACCATTAACTAAATTATGTGTCCCCTACAGGAAGTGGCTGTTCGACGTGGCGCGCGAACGTGAGCTGTGTGCGCGCGATGCGGCCTACGCACGCGCCGTCTTCTACCAGACGGTCGCCGAGATCAACTACGGTAAGCATTGATTTTTGGACTTCCATCCTTCCTATAATATGTTGGGATTGGGGTGAACGTGTTACCGGTGAGATTCGCGTTGCAAGCGACCGGTATCTTGAAATGAAAATTGAGCGCATGATTCCGTCCTCGTGTCGATTGCAAATATAACAAGCAACCAATCTTTACATCGACACTTTTATTCATATGCATAGGCTAAATAAATGGACCGGAAAAGGAGCTGTGGAATAGCGTTTTGAAGAAAAATATCCAGTTGCTGATGAGATTCGGGTTGCAAGTTGCAATCTTGAAATGAAAAATTTAACACGCTGTGGTCTATTGGTTATCAAAAGTCCCCTTATCACACTTCGCTTTGTGCAGGCAAGATTCGCGCTGCGCACAAGATGTACCAGCTGAAGGCGCTGCAGTCGGAGGATCGGATGGGACAGGTGAGAAATATTGGTTTAAATTTAATTTTATTTATGAAATTAATGGAGAAAATAGGAATTTATTCAAATTATAATGTGGAAATAATGAATTAGTTGAAGCGACAGGCGAGATTTCGCCGCGAGAAGATTAATTTTGCATCAAATTCATAACTTATAATATTTATGAGAAATAGAGAAAGTTTATGGTTTATTTGAAGTCACATGATAAATTTCATCATGGAATTTATTGAATGGAGAAGCTAGCGAAAATCTGTAATGGCTGAGTGAGGGACGGATATGTATATGTGTTTCTCTTTTTCAGTAGCAGCGTGACGAATGCCGTTATCGCTCATCGCCCCACCCCGAATTTGATTGAGAAAATGGGTTACACTATATTTTTGAAGGCTAAGCTGCGCTCCTGTAAAATGACTGTTTCACACGTATGTTATACTAGGAAATGCCGCGGCCCAGCGATTTCCAGTTGTTGCATGCTTTAAAAAACAACAAAATCGTGTGAGAGCACGTAAAATGATAGCTGTGGTTTCGCGATTTCATGGATGCCTCGTAGGATGGAATATGGCTGCCATATTACAAATTCACAAACACTCATCCAAAATAATAAAACGTTCGGTTGATAATCAGTGCTGAATAACAGATACGGCTGCGAGAGAGCATGAGAAAGCGGGAGACGCGCCGAGGTATAGAAAGGGAGTACACCACGAGTAGTCCATTTCATGAACGTATTATTTTAAAACTGTAATACCAATCCGCTCGCTTTCCTGTCCTTCATAACAAACCAATTTGTGTGGCATACTAAGCTATACTTGCGTACAATGTAACTTTATCATCTTCATTATTGATAATTGATTGTGTATACTATTATTGTGGCACCCTTTTTTAAATGTCCCAATTGCAGTACATGGAGCTGGCGCGCTCGCTGCCCGGCTACGCCACAGTCGCCTTCCCCGTGTGCGCCTTCGTGCGGCAGCAGGGAGGAACAGTGGGAGGAGGAGGAGGGGCGTCGAGTGGTGAGTGGATATTACAAAATTAACTAATATTCGTCCGAAATAATAAAACGTTCCGCTGATAACGCACAGTACGTAAGGAGAGGGAACGTGTGAAAACAAGAGAGAAACCGGGGTATAGAAAGGAAGTGCACATTACAGCTCTTGATTTCGTGAACGTTTTATTTTTAAATTGTAATAGTTGAGGAAGCGGTGAAACTAAGAATTGACGGGACCAGTAGAGCGTTGACTATTACATTTATAAAATGATACGATAATCCAAAAAAATCAAACCACGAGCTTCCTTTGTTTAACACAAAGGCACTTTCGCGAGGGGGTAAACACAGGAACTAGCAAAATGCTCGTTTGTGGTTGTCCGGCGGAAAGGTGGAAGTGACCACCCGGTGGATCGCTGCACAAGAGGAGAGATGTAGGGCCGGGAGGGGCTGGAGACGGCAATAGAAAGGCATTTCTTAGTCAAAAAACATATACGGAAATATTTAAATAAATATTTGAATAAACTCTTTGCAGCAGCCTCGACGTCTTCATCGTGCTCCTCCACCGACCCCGCGTCGCCGCCCTCGCCCCGACAGGTTATTATTAATTAATAATTTAAAATATTAATAAGTTATAAGGTGCCACAATTGCGAAGACACGTTACATTAGTTCTTCCAGGCACATTAGCAGTGATAAGTAGAGCGTGTAACCAGAAAAAGACAACTTGGTATGAAGCGTTGCCGACTTTTGTTCTGCTAGCTTGGTTCATTGTGAAAATGTGTTTGTGAGATAAATAATGCTGAATTCATTGTCGTAAAAAATGAGAGGTTATTTAGCCTCCACACGTTACACACTCCCTTGCAGTCGAGCAAGAGAGTCTGCGAAATGAAGACAGTTTTACCCATCAAAATTATCGGGCATCTACACCGCATGCATTATAAGTTAATAAATCGATAATGGCAGGTGGAGGGCCGCGTGGTGCTCACTGTGAGCTACGACAGAATCAGCCTGCGCGAGGTGGAGGAGACGGTCGAGATCGACGTGAGTGTAGTGCGGTAGCGGAGATCGATTATAGTGAGAAGGGGTACGGTAGCGTGGATTGGTTGTATACTGTAATACATGGAATTCTAGTGCGTTCTATTGCACAAAGCTTTTCACTTCGTGGATTAGTGAGTGGTGAAGCGCGAATGTGACTAGGATCATGTAATTGAAATTTTTTTCCAAATGACATGCTGTTGACTAAAATTGGAATCACATATCTGTTAAGCATGCGGAGCAACGCAAATCCGCCTGGAACCTTAGCAATCATTCACAAAAAAATAACGTGGAAGGAAAAGTATAAGGTTTCGCGCGCTCTCTTTCTCATTGCCGGTTTATACCTTTAGTATGACATTTATTCTAAATTAAAATTAATATTGTATTAAATTGCAGTCGCTGTACATTCCTGGGCGCAGCGACGACGACGAGGAGATGGTGCTGGAGTGGGAGGAGGTGCACGGATACAAGGTGAGACTTTTATCGATTGATTAGGTTGGTTAGTGGCATTGGTGATGTTGATGTTGATGTTATTGATACATGGTGAAGATGGAGGGGAAGGTGACTATTGACTGATTGGGCAGACATTGATTGGACAGTGGTATCTTTGCTATTGACCTTTTCAAATCAATGTCATTAGTCTATGTTTTGTGTATTTGCGACCCATTGATCGATTGCCCAGTTATTTGAGAGGCTAAAGAGGTGACGAAGAAATAATATTTTGTTGTGATGCATCCGAAACTTCGGTGTATTGCTTAGCGATCCTCGGTCATTCTTTTACGTTTACTGCGAAACGAGAGTCTGCCGGGAACTACTTTTTCTTCGGATTTGCGAATAAGAGAGAAATCGTCGCATCTCACATAGCCAATACCTATACCATATGCTGGTAGAGCGCTTCTCGCAGGCTTGTTTCCCCTTTTTACATGTCGAGTCTCGCACAGCACACACATACAATACTACAAACATAATGATAATAGCATAATATCAATTTAATAGTTAAATTGTATGCATTTCAGGTACTGGAGGACGGTTCGTCGTTCATTCTCGAGTGCCGCCGGCGCGAAAGGAAGCCGCGCCTGCTCAAGCTCATCTCGCCCTACGTAAATAGCTTTAATAATAATAATAATAATAATAATAATAATAATAATAATAATACTAATACTAATAATAATTGAAAGTTCAAGAATGCTAGACTACAATTAATTAGGCAAACATGAATCATAATGTGCTGCCTGATCATTATTAATCTCATCTCGTCCTACGTAATGATTGATCTGAGATCTTTTTAGGCTTATTATTTAGCTCGGCTCTTCTCCTGACTATAAACATTGACTTTCGTGTATATTTACGCCTAACATTTCATCTATAGTTGTTTTTAGTCTCTGCTTCGTGTTAACCCATTATTTGGTTAAGGACCTGATTATATTTCATTTTGAATCTAAAACCGGAATTCTGGTTACTAACCGGAATTTCCTAAACGTGCTTTCTACCGCTATTTCTACTTTGTATATTATTATCTTGCAGGCGGACTTCATGGCGCTCTGCTTCGCGCAGATCGAGATCGAGCGCGACAACGCGGAGCGCGAGGCGCGCGCGCCATCCGCGTCCGACGCGGTTCACGGAGGCGCCAGCGAGATGATTAGTGTCTAGAAAGAGAGATCGATTCTAGACTAGTCACTGACTTTTGTGTAAGTAAGTGCAACAGCCCCCACAACAGTTTGGCTTTAATGACGCCTAGGTAACATGCATTCCTCTGTTTCTTTACCCTTTCCTCTGTCCAACCTGCTAACGCCAGTAAGTCTTGCAACGTGCCAAAAACGCCTCATAATTCGCTTGAGCTGAAGAAAAACGACGCTATTCTTTCATTGTTAGACGACAAATACTTTCACATGAGATTTCCCACTTGACATAATAATAATAGACGCTGCTTTGTTGTGTAATTAAGATTACAGTAGACCTATGACTAGCCACTGGCCGGGTTACAGTAGTAGAAGCGTCCTGCGCGCACAAGGCATAGCCCCAAATTGATGTTATCTTTCCCGCGCGCTTGAGCCACATTAATTTCTGCTTGTAGTTTATATTTTCGAGCATTGTTGTCACACTTGTATTACGTTTCATACCCCTCACTTTTATCGATGTTGTCGCGCACTTATTTGTACTTTTCCTTCTCTTATTCCACCATTTTTACTTCTCCACTGAGAAGAATTTGTGCCCCCATGCTCATTTATTAACGACTCCACAACACCGAGAGAGATCCCCCGCCACTTCTTGCATAAGAAACTGTATAAGCCCACCGTACCGGTAACACCTCTCCCCCCTTGCATCAGAATATTTTTCCATGTTTTTTCACATTTGAGAGCGCTTCCGAGAAGTGCGTTTATTATACATTTGCATGTATTGTAGTTTAGCCAGTTACAAGTATAATTACTAATAACATGTTTTATACACGAGAATATTAACAGCCTATTGTTGCCCCTAAACAGTATGCTTCCACAGTATATTCCTCCTTCTCCATAACATCCCTTGGATTGCCTAATAATGACGATTCCACCCTTTGGATACACTGTACATTTTTTTTCTGGTTATATGCATCGAGAATAAAGCAAGTTTTGAATGCCGATTTTTTCGTTCCGGAGAGTATTGATTATCGGTTTGTGAGAATTCCGCGTCGCCTATTCGCTATCTGAATTTTCGAAATGTTTTGTAGCAGGTATACGGTCGATTGTCGATCGATTACGGTAGTGGTTATCAATTTTTTTTGCAGATATAAATGGATTTGGGAGACGAAGATACTCCGACACGGTCGAGCACGCCAAAAGTGAGTAATTAATTGTGGAGTAATTAAGCAAATTTAGTAAAATTTTGCGTCAATATTCATGCGTTTTGGCGACTTTGTGTGATAATCACGTGATATCTAGGCGCATTTACGTTTTTGCTTGAATTTTTACCGCAAAAAGTGTAGCGGGCGAGTGAAAGCTTGAAGAATGACTCATTTCGCGTCGGTTTTCGCTCTCTCCCTCTCGTCCATTTTTCTTTTCCTGCCTTCCGTCTCTTTCGTTTTTCTTCTTTTTCTCATTCTTCTTTCCTTCTCGTTGGAAGAGAGAGAGAAGGATTGCTTCAGAGAGCACTCTCGATGTGCTTTCTTTCTCTCTCTCTCTCTCTCGGTCTCTCTCTCTATCGCAAATCAAACGCTCGCAACCTTCTGCTTCGCTCCCTCGTCCATCGAGTCTCTCTCCTCCCTCTTCTTTTCTCGTTTCCCTCATCGTTTCTACCTCTGCTCTATCCATACTTTCCGTGATGCCGAGACGCGCGTTTTGCGCTAGCATCTCTATGCAATAATCCAGCTCTTGAATCGCCTCGTGGTCTCTACACATCCCCGCTCTCGCGAATCTTTTTTTGAGCGCGCGCTTCTCGTTTTTGTGAAATCCATGAATGATAATAAAAATGACGCGATTTTCATAGCTGATTGGAAAATACAATTAGTTACTAGTTGTTTGGTTTGAATGAACTCGTTTTAGTCGCCTAGCGAGCCTCCTCTCATTAAAAAATATGTCAAGCACGTGCCCATTACGCTTTTCATAGCATTTACGCGGAGTAATAGCACGAAACAAAGACATACCCGCTTTTGCTCACTATAATTGTTTAAATATTTAATTATTATTTATTGGCCAAAGTTGCATTATCGTCTAGTTGTGTAGGGGAATATAATGTGATTCATTTTTTTTTCTCGCGCTTTACTGATAGTATACGTGTCCGACCTCTTGGGAATGTAACGCAATCACGGGCGGAAAGATGTTTCAAGATTGCTACATTTACTTATTTCATATTTATCCGCTCATTGAGACATCGGGGACGATTATTTAGTGTAGTCATAATTCCTTTCACTTAAAATGATATTGTGAATACGGCGAAAACTAGTTTATTCGAGCCAGCATTCACATTTAACAATAAAAATTTATCTTTGCCCGAGGCGCAACAGGATTTTATATTTTTGCATGACATAAGGAAGAAAATATGAAAATCATAGCCCATTTTCAGTAGCTATTTTTATTTCCACTGCTCTTATTGATTTGTGCTACCTTAATTTGAAGATTTTCCCAGCGTTCAAAGCTAATTTTTGTGAAATTAATATCACATTTCCCTCCCCTTTCGCGTGCATTACTAATCCCGCGCAGGGAAAGTATTAGCAAGGGAGGCACTGGGGGAAAGAGAGAGATCGTAGAGAGAGAGGACTCGCTCGAAAAGGGCACCCCGAAACATTTCCTATTCCGACTGGCTAATTGAATGAGTTTGCAATTAGTTGATTGCGTAGTCGCGTTACACTTGTTCTTTATGAAAATATATATTTGAGAATATTTTTTTAAAAATTGATACCCACCTCTCATTATTTATTCTTATAATATATTACGTATAATGATGTTTGTGAAACTCAATTCTACATTGTGTATTGTTCATCGTCCAACGAAACTGAAAATTATTTACGAATTTGTTTGCCTTTCTTCTTCATTCTGTAAAAAAAACGCTCAGACTGTGACTTGCAGTGATTACGCTTGCCTACCAAATTTCCATGATTTTTTTCGAACCAGATTGATTTAGTTTCCATTTCACTTAACTTTTAAAAACTTTTTTTAAAATCAATAATTGGTTGCAGCTCAAATCGGGCGAAGTTTCTCGTTCGGCGTCGCCCGTCGTCACCGCCAGCTCGTACCCCGTGAGCGTGCGACAGCAGATGGCCAGGATCAAGCAGGTAAAGTATTTACGAAATTAGTAATATAATTACGAAATTATGGCGCAATGGGTTGTTCATTATAGAGATGTTGATTTTATTTCTGGTTTTGGTAAACATACGCGCACTTATTGGTCTGATGTGGACGCGGGGAAAATGGGATTCTTTTCGGCTAGTTAGTTCGGTGTTTCCTTGAGTGTATTTATCTTATCGCCATTGAATGTTAGTGCTTACTTGTTACTAGACATTTGAATTATTTCCGGAGTTAAATCTTATTTGATTGTAAAAAAATGTTTTGTTTACTTATATATTCCACTTTCGTGCCTTCAATCGAAAGTAGATACGCCTAAAATAACTAAAGATACGATTTTTTTTCGCTCCAATCGCAATTCTCCATGCTACAAAATGGAGACTACAATTTCGATTTGGCTTGGTATGACGATACCGGTGGCAAAAAAAAACGATAATATGAGCGGATAAGAGCGAAATAATATGAGCAACTCGATGACGTATCACTGATAATCGTCCCGAGCCTTCTGAGCTGAAACTATTGGTGATAAGCTGATGTGCACGGGAAATCCCCCCCCACTCTCTCTCAAATAAATATACTGAGGCAGTTGAGTTTATGTTGCATCTCGCACATATCGCTTTCAATTGTTGATTGCAAGTAATTAGAAGGCGATCAGTGTTGGTAGATTCAAAAATTCAGTAATTGTCATACGCCCGTTAGCGATACCGCGAATTTGAAAATATTACTCAAAAAATTGATCGCATTGTCAAAGCGGTTAGCAGTTGGTTCAGTGTTTCTCAAATATCGTATAATTCCACTTGATTGGATTGTGCGGTGTTGATCTTGAGCTCTTTTCAACTGCCATTATGACTCATTCTTCTGGCGATTTCGGTTGGGCACCTAACGATGAGTTCGAAAATGCTTTAAAAATGCCTTCGCTACCAGTGAAGGGATCACAACAGAGCATATATAGAGCGGGGAATCCATTTTTTGGTTTGTGGTTGTAGAGGGGGTGGTGAAGTATGCACACCTTTTATCACCAGCTCTCTGCTGGCTTTCTTATCAGCTGCTAGAGCGCGCTTGTCTTTGGAGATCAGCCACGCATTTTACAACGACCAAAATATTTCCTACAAAAATATTGTAATGCAGATTGCCAGTCGCTCAAAAGGAACAGAAATGGACAGTTGCTTTGGTGTTTCACAATTAATATTTCTTCGTTTTCTCTTCCTTGATTGGCTGCTCAGAGATGCTTAAATTTGAAATAGTATTCTATTATTTTTAGAAAACGCTACAATTAATTAAATGCTTATGAATGGATAAGATCCAATCCCTTGTATTCAGTAGAATGTAGCAACTTAAGCGCGGTTAATAATAATAATAATTGGATTTATGAAAATAATAATAATTATTAATTTTTTAAATATAATAATAACACCCAGATCCAGATGGAGCAGCCGTCGCCGTCGGGGTCGACGGACGGCGAGCAGTCGGGCGCCGGCCCCATGACACCCGGAGGAGGAGGAGGAGGAGGAATAGCCGGACCGAGCACCGGTGGAGCCGGAACCGGACCGGGCAGGAAGAAGGTGCCCAAGGTGAGGATATTACTGTATATTTGTTTTTAACAACCAGGGGCTGTGAGAAATTCACAGTATACGGTTCCGCGAGAGTAGATGAGCAGGGGGTGAAGCAGTAGATGGGCGGGTTGTAGTTAAAATGGTTAAATGGAGGAGGGGGAGGTGAAGAAGGTGCACTAGGTGAGGATTTTACAGCAGAGTTGTTTTAACACCATCGTGCCTCGAAAGCATCAGAGTATTGGCTCGCCCAGAGTAGATGAGCAAGGGGTGAAACAGCAGGGCCACGAGTAGATGCAGTAGTTGAAAGGGTTAGAGGGGGGATGACATTACCGAGCACCAGTGGAGCCGGAACCGGACCTGGGAGGAAGAAGGTACCCAAGGTAAGCAAGCGAGGAAAGATATAAGCAGAGTATAGGGATTGTTCGTAAAATTATTTGGGCATGGTGAAACAGTAGATGCGCGGGTAGTAGTTGGAAGGGTTAAAGAGGGAAGAAGGTGCCCAAGGTGAGGATCTTACTGCATAGTTGTTTTAAAAGGTGGGTGGGGGTGAAGAAGGTGTCCATTGGACACAGTGAGGATGTTACACCGCAGTTGTTTTATCCCAAGCTGTACTGAAAACATCGGAGTAGAGTGTTCTCCGAGAGTTAATGAGGAAGGGATGAAACGGTAGATGACTGGGTAGATGCATAGGGTTCGTACAGAATATTTTAGCGCACGGTGAAAGTGTAGATGCGCGGGTAGTACTTGAAAGGGATAGGGTGAGGGTGGGGGTTGGAAAAGTGCCCCACGTTGAGCGTGGACTATTTTGTATTTATTTCAACATGAAAATGAGAATGGGTAATCAGCGTACATGGCTCTGCGAGAGTGCATGATAGTATTCACGGGCAGTAGATATAATGGTTAAAGGTTGGAGGATAAAGAAGGTACCCAAGGTGAGGAGGGGGGGGGGTTTAAGGGGTGCCCAAGGCGAGTGTTTTACTGCATAGTTGCATGTTAACCTATTTTAAAAAATCAGAGCACATGGATCGTCCAGAGCATATGGTGAGACACACACCCACACACACAAAACACGGGCGCATGGTGAAACAGTATATGAGGCCGTTTGCGAGAGAATCAAACAATGCGACAACAGAGATCGGACAGGTGAAAATACGAAATCTCAGTTGAAGACGGTTTCCTACACATTTGAGGGTGCAGATTACGATGGCAAGTATGTCATATTATGCAAATCGGTCTCCGACCTGTCATTCAAATTACAAAATTCAGCTGATTTCACGCGTTTTTGTTATTCCAAAAGAAAGAGTCCGCAAACTATGTCGTGCAAATACTCAACTAGCGTGAAATTATATGAGGAATCTAATGGAAGTTTCAGAAATGCAAATTTCCGTGTATTTCACGTAGCACTTGTCCATTTCCCCATGATAAACTCAAAAGAGAGGTATGGGATTAACACAGTATGTGGAGAGTACACATATCGTACCGCCTCTTAAATTTGTACGCTGTTGACCTCCGGCAAATCAAGTTATGAATTTTTAAATCAACAGATCTCGGTGGGAAAGCACCGATCTGGCAAGAGAAAGCGCAATTAGCATGCGATCACCATCTCATTTCGCACTCTCAGACGCCGCGCGAGCAGGCAAATGGGAAGTGAGAGAGCGATAGGATGCAAATTGATGACTTCTCTCGTCTGATCGGTGCTTTTCCACCAATATGTGTTGAAAAATTCATAACTTGATTTTCCGGAGGTCAACAGCGTACAAATTTGAGAGGCGGTACGATGTGTGTACTCTCCACATATTGTGTTTCCCCAGACCTCTCTTTTGAGTTTCTAATCCCAGACCTCTCTTTTGAGTTTATCATGGGGAAATGGACAAGTGCTACGTGAAATACACTGAAATTTGCATTTCTGAAACTTCCATTAAATTCTCTAATTTCACCCTATTTGAGTATTTACACGACATGGTTTGCGGACTGTTTCTTTTGGAAGAACAAAAAACAAGTGAATTCAACTGAATTTTGTAATTTGAATAACAGGTCGGAGATCGATTTGCATAATATGACATACTTGCCATCGTAATCAGCACCCTGGAGAATATCTAAAACAATGTTATTCTTCGACTTCGGTTTTTCTACTGTCCGAGCTTTGCTCGATTCTCTCGCAAACGGCCTCATATGCAGGGGTAGTAGTTGTAAGGGATAAAGGAAGGAGGATGAAGAAGGTACCCAAGGCGAATGTGGTCTATTTTGTATTTAGTTCAACACTACGAAGAAATCACGTGATCAGCGTGTGATGTCCTCCGAGAGTATTTGAGGAAGGGGTGAAACAGTAGAAGTACGGGTAGTAATGAAAATAATTATAGGTGGGGGGGGGGGGTGACGAAGGCGCCCTATGTTTTATGCTATATTATATTTTATTTCCTACGCGATTGGTGGATAATCTGAGAACAATATTCACCGAGAGTAGACAAGCGGTGGGTGAAACAGTAAACTTATTGGGCGGGGTGGGAAGGCGCATGGAAGAAATGGTGAGTGGGAGGCGTTAAAAGGAGCTTGCTGCATTGCCCTCCCCCCTTCCCCATGCGGCGGCAATCGAGAAATAAGTCTGACATGGTGAGTGGTGTAATTAAACTCATTGAGAACATAGCACTTGAGAGTTTATCTAGTGTAGATTAGCGCTTGATGAAACTCTAGATGTGCTAGTAGTAAAGTGAATGAAAATTATCAGAGTCAGAAGAAGGTACCGGAGGTGACCGTTTAGTATTTAGATTATCCTTGATTTTCATCGCCAAAAGCTGGGTGGCAGTGAATTAATGGGTGGGAGTACTGAAGTAGTTGTTGATGGAACACTAAATGCGATGGAAGCAAATAAGCAAGTGACATAAACTGGAATGATGAGCAATGTGGGATGTAGCCTGCTGTCGTAGTTGAGAATACCTGTTGGACTCCGCATACCAGACTATTGACGAAAAAAGCTTGACTGCCCGAGAACTAGTACTGGCGGAACAAGTATGCTGCGGGTTCTCGAGCGAGGCGCGTTAACCAATAGGGGAAATTTGCCATCAATATATTATTGGCTGTTAACGTACCCATTATATCTGACCACTACTGCGATTATGGTGTCATCAAGGCCTGTCTTAATGCTGTCCACCGACCTATCGTAATCCTTTCTATATTCAGGTGCACAAGCGGAACGGGCGCGGCGAGACGCCGCTGCACGTGGCCGCCAAGAAGGGCGACATCGACATGTGCGCCCAGCTGTTGATGGAGGGAGCGGAGGTGAGGAGATTGCGTATTGATGATGTAATAGTGGAATTAGATGAGCCTTCTATCATTTGTAATATTACTTAGTAATTACGTAATACTACAATTGATAGAAGAGAAAGATTCGGTTGAGCAAATAAGTGAAGTGAGCGGAGTTGAGGGGGGAGAGGTGGAAGGTAGGCGATTATATAAAGATAATGTAATAGATTTAGAGGTATGGCGTAATTGATTGCATATTGATGATGCAGCATTACGATCAATAATTGAAAATTGTGGGTGGGAGTAGTATAATCATTGAGGGAGCGGAGATGAGAGGACAGAAAGATATTGCTAGTGATGTTAATATTGTCAGTGATTTTCATGGTCTCGGATTAAGGGAACCCCCTCGCAAACGTAGACCAAGTGATTTACAGTATACCGAACGAAGTGAATCGCCAATTGTTTATATCTCACTTGTTGCCCTATACTTTGCAATTTTTAAAAAAATTGTGAATATTATGGCTTTGCGAAGGGGTAAATCGATAACCATGGTGTATATATGTGATTTAAAATTGTTTGTACGAAGTTACGTCGTGTTACTGCCGAGAAATTGCATTCCCGAAATCCTCCCTAAAAATATTCCATTTCGGGTGTTTCTAGGGAATGAGATATCTCACGTTTGGAAAAAGATTTTTGATCAATTTTTTTTTCAGTCGATAGGTTTTCCCGAGTAGTACAGAAAACCCCTTCGCACAGGTAGGAGTATGATTGCGTTCAGAAGATATGGGTAGTCTAAAATTAAGAAAAGTGTGAATCCTGCCAAAGTAGACGTTAATTTCTCAAAACTTATCCCAACTGGGACTCTTACACATATCAGGAGTTGTCGTACGACATGTCTAGTTACATGGGAGAGTGATTGCGAGGGGCTAAAGGGGGTCGCATAATGGTGAAATTCTTGATTGAAAATCAATGTAAACGTGTTTCTCAACATTGGTGATTATTCAAAGAAAAAATTTTGAATAGTAATTTTGTGTTTATCATTTTTTTGTTGTGATAATATTATTTTAAAAAAATCAAATTTAAATTTCCAGCTCTGGCGACCTCCCCCTCCCCTCCCCGGTCGTCAGACCCCCTCGCGCGGCTCCCAGAATTCGGGGCCCATGAGAATCACTGAATATTGTGTAGGAAAGAAGAAGTAATGATAAAATATAGCATGTTGCGGTAGATAACGATCAAATATCAGCAAGTTGTAAATTTTTGGTTACTCTTGATGAATCTAGAAACTAACGGGTGATGAAAAAGGAATGATGCGGTTCCGTAGTTGCGCTCATTGTGCTGTATTATTAAATTCCTCATAAAATGCAATATCAAGGCTGATCTGAGAATGAAATTATTCATGTTGATAATTAGTATGGTCACAGAGTGCACGGAGGTGAGATGCGATTTGTAGGGATCACATAATTTTGGGTACTAAAATCGGGTCATCACGAAAATAGTTCAACCACAAGTGAAGTTGGCTAGATCAGTTCTTTCGATATGAGCCCGTTTGCGTAAGAGTCGGACAAACGTCAACAGGCGTCCGTACAGCAAAAAAGTGATGGTCTGAGATAATTCTTGTTTTCGACACACTTCGAAGGGTTAGAAAGACTGGCAGAATTTCATGATATGCAAATTTGATTGGAGATCAATATGGAGCTCTGAAGATTCGACATATTAGTGGTGTATTGAGAATAACTCAATAACCAGTTGTCGAAACCGAAATATCCAAAGAAGGGCTCTTGTTGAATTTGTGAAAGGAACATCACTGTGTATTTCAATTTTCGAAAGTACCTTACATTTTGGAAATTCATTTAATATAAAAATCATAACCAAAAAGAGATAGCTGAAACTTTCACAGTATCTCGAACATACCTTAGGTGATACATGCTATTTTTCTGCACAGTATCATGGCTCTGACCAAAAGAGCGCATTAGCAAAACGTTGTGTGAATCAAGCGCGGGAGGTTCAAACGCTTTTTCAATATTGGTCTCACGCGGAAAGTTAGCGTACTGTAGCTAGTCCTCCCCCAGAATCCAGGGGAATCCACTGAACAGCGATTCCGCAAGAATGGGGTGAGCTAAGTTGATCAGTGTCGCATCGGCCCACTTGGCTCAGACGTAAGTTTCTACAGTGTTAATCTAGGGGACGGGGGTTCGACCCCCACCCCATGCAACTTCTCTTGCTGATTTTTGGGAGGCATTTCCTTTGTTTCAACCACTCTTTCGCGGCATACGGTAAAAAGGCACACCAAGGGCACACCACGCGTGCATGAAGTGCATTCCCTTCAATGCATTGGCCATAATACTGTGTCTGGTAGCACAAAACCTCCTGCAAAGGGAGTTATGATTTTTTGAATGTCGAAATATGAGGGTGAAAATCCAAATTCGAGAGTAAATTGCCCGATTTGCATCAAATCACCCTTTCATTTCTAATCCCCGAGCCCGCGCGGTGTCTGAAAATGAGAAATGAGGCGGCTAATTCATGCAAATCGGGCAATTTACTCTCGAATTTGGATTTTCACCCTCATATTTCGACATTCAAAAAATCATAACTCCCTTTGCAGGAGGTTTTGTGCTACCAGAAAAATAGCATGGATCACCTAAGGTACGCTCGAGATACTGTGAAATTTTTTTGGAGCTCTCGGAAACATCGAAGCCAGAAGTTACAGACATGTGTTAGTAATTATATTGTAGCTTAATGAATGTACTTCAAGAATGATCAGTTGGAATTATCATATTTATATTGTCTTTAGAATTGTAGCCTATTTCCCAAAAATTTTCCGAAAATGTTCCGAGTCGGAAAAAAATTCGGAAATTTTTTGGGAAATCGGCTACAATTCTCAACACAATATAAATATGATAATTCCAACTGATCATTATTGAAGTACATTCATTAAGCTACAATATAATTACTAGCACATGTGTGTAACTTCTGGCTCCGATGTTTCAGAGAGCTCCAAAAATTTTCCGAAAGAGTTTTCCGCACAGCCCTGCTGTGAAAGTTTCAGCTATCTCTTTTTGTTTGTGATTTTTATATTAAATAAATTTCCAAAATGTAAGATACTTTCGAAAATTGAAGTACACAGTGATGTTCCTCTCACAAATTCAACAAGAGTCCTTCTTTGGATATTTCGGTTTCGACAGCTGGTTATTGAGTTATTCTCAATACACCCCTAATATGTCGAATCTTCAGAGCTCCATATTGATCTCCAATCAAATTTGCATATCATGAAATTCTGCCAGTCTTTCTAACCCTTCGAAGTGTGTCGAAAACAAGAATTATCTCAGACCATCACTTTTTTGCTGTACCGAGCTTTGTCTGACTCTTACGCAAACGGGCTCATATATGTGCGTTGTGTGAATCTAGAATGGGACGGGAAATTAACATGCACGAAAAAAATTATCTCTTAATCTGTACCTTTGCGCTGTCAATTTTTTGAATTGTTTTTCAGCGTGGGATAGTCTATTATTAGTCTTTTATCTCCAATAAGCCTAATTGAACCTTGATCTCTAATATGATTTATTTAGGTGAACCAGTCGGACAACGCGGGGTGGACGCCGCTGCACGAGGCCGCGTCGAACAACAAGGTCGACTGTGTCCAGTACCTGCTCAGGTGAGTAGTGTGTTGGCTATTGTTATGTATCCAGCGAAACATCAATCTTCCTGGAGATGTGGGAGTGACGATTAAAATTATTGTAGGCGAGGCGGCAATTATTTATTGCGCAATGCGCAAATTGTTTCATCGACAACTCGCTTAGTCAAGCTCGATTTATATAATTTGTAGTGTTATTTTTTGGGATTAACTTATTATCTCAATGGCCTTTCGAAAAGCATGTGGTTTATGTGTCCTAGTTAAGACTGCGATCCGCGTGGCCACTAGGATGTGATTGATACATGCAGCTGTGATTCCTTTTGATTACGCAAGATACTCGCGGATGCTACTAAAAGGGCCGGTGTATCCAGTAGACTATCTACATTACAGCTACAGCGTTTTCTTGTTATTTCAAAACCCTACCTACGTTAGCAGACACCGCAGATGAATTCATTCAACGCTGAAATGATTCCTGCGGTCATTGTTGCTCTCCGCCCTTTCGACGACTTCATTAGACCTAATGGAAAGTGTGCGGGTCGGAGGGGATAATGAGATGGGAGTGGCGGGGCACTGAGAGGTCGCAGATTCTTTGCATTAGGAATGTACTAAGCGAAATCGAAAATGCCCTTTCATCCTATCGCCATGGTAGTTTTAACTCTTTTTAAAACTAATTTTTTTCGCATAATTTTCGTTTTGGTGTTATGAAATGCGGAACTTTACTGCGAATCCGACTCACTTGTGCGATTAAGGTTTCGACAAAGTTTCATCCACTATAAGCTGAAAAGCGAAGATTGTTGAACCTCACCAGGAACACAAACGTTATTATTTTTGCAGCAATCTTCTATTTGTTTCTTTCTATCATACATTATATCATACGCATCATAAAGTGCGTCAAAGCGGGTCAAAAATGGCAGAAACGAGGTAAATTCCCTGGGTATAGTTTCTATCCATAGGTTAATTGTGGTTTCGGCACGCACTCAAAGCGAGATGTCCTTGTGCACATCAATATATTATTGCAACGGTCCATAAAGGTAAAGCACCTTCACTCTCGACCAATCTTAACAAGGAAGATGTCTGTTACTATCCTGAAAAGTACAATCTTTATGATTTCGGGAATGCTTGATTTTGGCGCATCTAGGGGCATTGGTGCAGCAATGCACATACTCAATACTTCTCATCGCGCTGATGTGTTGGTGGTACTGCACAGCTTTCAGAAAACAAATCAAAAAATGGAAAAAAAAGTGCTTTATATTCGCGTGAATTTCGATGGGAAGGGTAGGTTGATTAGTTTTGCAGAACAGAATCAAAAAGCGATAGCGCAGTCGACTGCAATCTTTGGATAGGCCCTTCCTGAATTCCACCACTTTATTTGCATTCGGTTTCGATTTCCAAAAATGTGCATGCATTAGAATTGTGGCACTAAATTGATTTATTCTACTGGTTATCCGTATTGGCAAAGTCGAAACCAGCAACAATGCTCGATTGATGTTCTATAGGAAATATAGGTCACATGCGTTTCGATTGATAGGCTTCCGGTTTGGATGTTTTTTTATGAAAAAAAATTATCGATCGTTCCCATTGCAGCCACGGCGCGAATCCCAACGCGAAGTCGGCGTTCGGTGACCTGCCGCTGCACGACGCCGTCCACGCCAACTACGCAAGGGTACGGTAGATTTATCGATTGTGGACCAGGAAATTACAGTAGTCGGTATCGTGAACTGATTGGATACGGTACATGTAGTCGTGTGAACATCTATGTGCTGTCTAGTTGTCTAGCTGCGTGAATTGTCCACATGTAAACTCAAAGTAATGTGTGAGAATTGGTGGAAAAGTGAAAATAGATGTGCGAGCAGTGGGTCTGTCGTGGCCGCATTTTAATTTTCCTCTGAAAATCGATAATAGTCTGTATGTGCCGTAGTTCTTGCAGTAAAGTGTGTTGAACTCGGGCCCCTCTACTTTGGATATGAAATTTATGTGAAAATTGGGAAGGAAACGAGTAAGTAGTAGATGAGAAGCTCAGAGAGATGGAAAAAAAGAGCGAGCGAGCATGCATATTTGATATAGACTCTCACAAGACCGCGCGAACTCGCTCTTTTATTTGCAAGGAAAATGCCAAGGAATTTTTAAGAACGGGCAGTTTTCTTGGAAACAAGTAGCTGCAGTTAGTAGTTTTTCGCTCCAGCCTCAAATCTGTAGATTCTCTTTTTGCGCGTTGAACACATGTGTCAATACTGAAAATAGTTGTAAGCGCCGAGATAAGCCATTTGATGCACCACGAAATCTCCCGAACAAATTGCTAGCTTGCGGGAAGCCTTCAGGTGGTTGGGTGTCTACGAACCCAAGGACCGAAACATGCAACCGCGCCACTCTAGTAAGCTTTCTAGTTTCTCATTTCTATATTTGCAGCTCCTTTTTTTATGAATTTCAAATCCGGTAGTTTCAAATATAGTTTGGCTCGAAAATTTTGATTATGTGTTTGTGCGGTGAACACATGTGGCATTACGAAAAATAGTAGTGAGCTAATTCGAATAATGCATCACGAAATCTCCCGAACAAATTACTGGCTTGCGGGAGAAGCCTATAGTTGTTGTATATGTGTGTGCGAGTGTGATCTCCGTTAGTAGCATCTAACCATTAGCAGTATTTATTAGAGATTGCATGATAGTTATTCCCTTCTTTCCCCCCACTGATTCTTTGTGTTTTATTATATTTATTGGCAATTACAATGCGAAGTTCTGGGGAATAATTGAAGGTGCTCACTCCATTTTGCAAACTGCGGTGAAAGACTGGTAAAAAGTGGTTTCGCGGCCAGTTAATCTTCACCAAGAGGTGCTCGTTGGAGTGGTAGGTGTTCCTTGGCGTAATAAACGATCAGTGACGTTTCCCCTCACTGCGCCGCGATGATTAATCCATCATTCTCTTCATCCTTTGAGGGTCTCGACCTTTCCACCACCCACAATCCCCTCTCATGCCTATCCATGTACTCGCCAAGCCTTCGGCGAAATGCTTTTGACAGACTGCAGAGCAGGCGAAAGTTGGTTTCACTGATGATACTTCATCTTCTGCAAGGTTCGTCCGCTGCAATGGGATGTCGTCGTTTTCTTTAAAAAAAATACAATTCCCCCTCCTCACCCCAATCCTTACACTAGTCTCCACCTCCTGTCTGGTTACCGCCTCGCCTCATCCTCATTTCCGATAGAGTAAACTACCCACATCTAGCTTCCCAAGGAGTATTCGCATTTCCTGCGCCCTTATGATACTACTGGAACTGATCGTTGGTCTTGCAGTAGGATGGTGTCAGTGTGATCATGGTGATACTGTATAGTCATTGGGTTATCTCACCGGTCACCATACCTATCCTACAATCCTCAAACTTCCTCCCTCCTCCCCTTCCTCGGGTAGGGTTGGCTGCCTGCTATTATTTGCTCTCTTTCTCATTCACTCTCGTAGTGGAATCGGGAGAGAGAGAGAGAAATAGTGGGAAGAAGAAGGAGGAAAAGGAGCGGAGAATAAAGGGAGGAAATGAATGAAAGAGTGAGAGGAGAAGGGGAAGAAGATGGGAAGAAGGAAGAATCATGCCCATAATTGATCCTTTCTCAGCCAGAATAGCTACTGAAGGCACGATGGTACGCTAGAATCCGCATTCCGCATTTCTCCCAGAATTTGTTGGTACGCTTCATAACATTGGCAACTTTTACTTTCTGGCCCCATGGGAAAATTCCAAACGGTACCATCAAACAGATGCATGCATGTAGTCTTAGAACAGACTCCATCTTTCCTCCTTCCAACCATACTTGGTAATTATCCTCTACCTCCTCCACTATATCTCTCACTCTAACTCCTATTTTGTGCCTGTTCTGACCGTTCCACCCTTCTTCCCTTCTCCCTCTAACCTTTGCCTCGCTCCCCCCCCCCCTCTCCCCCTCCTTCTCCCCCTCCTCCTCTATCTCTCGCCTCCCTCCCTACTCCTTGCCTCTGCGTCTCTGCCCGGACCCGCTGTTCTTCATATGCTCGAGGCCGGCCAGTGTCAGTCAGCAGTGAGCTGAGCGAGTGAGTGTGTGCACTCTGGTCGTCTGGCCGCTCTCGCCTGCCTGCCCGCTCGTCCCTCCTCGTCCTACCAGCCACAACCACTACTCGCCTCGTTTTCCCCCCTCTCCCCTCCCCCCTCTCCTCCCTCCTCCCCCTCTCTCACCTCCCCTCCTCCCGCCTCCCGCCTCGACCCCTCTTCTCCCCTCCGCTTCCCTCGTCTCCCCCTCCCTCTTTCTCTACCCCTATCTTCTGACGCTGCCCCTCCCTTGTTTCTACCCTGCCCCCTACGACATTGCAGCTGCAGCAGCTAACTTGATTCGTTGCACGCCCATTTATCGATTTATCGATTCGTGACCTCATTCGAGATGCTAATCGATAATCTGTGTCCCTGTCATCGTACGGTATCTCCGGATATCGATTGATTGCTGGTAATGTGGGGCTAGCAGCTGAGATATGCGGGAGGTCTTATCAGAGACATATCAGCGTGGTGATTGTGGGGTGCAATGAGAGGAAGGCTGATTTAGTGTGACACATTTGTATTGTGAGAGGAGAGAGAGAGAGAGATGGGGTGTGCTACAGGGAGGATGGAAGGAAGTTATGCGAGAATCGATACACGAGGGCAGAATAGCGGTGCTGGCACGAGTGGCGTTGTAGTTAGGCCTTAACTTAAGGCTAATAGTTAGTGTTAGGATTAACAAGTAGGGGAGCAGTTATTTAGATATCCTAGTAAACCTCGGTAACGATGGTTGCTGGGAAAGTAGAAGCGTGGGGAGATGATGAGATAGAGGTAACAATGTGTATTGTGCGCTCCGGAATAGGCACATGTTGAGTGCGGTAGATCAAGAGAGGGAGAGGGTTGATGCATTGCTAACTAGGCGGATCTCTCTCTCTCTCTGTCTCCTAATGAGCAGGCATGGTGTAGGTCGCCCGTGAGGTGTGGTCTCTCGTATTCAGGAATTTGTAGCCGTGCGTGTTTGCGTGTGTGAGATCGTTCCGAGAGATGTAGAGATATTATCAGCTGTCGCAAAACCTCATTAAGCGCACAGAATGTCTCTAGCATGGACGCAAGCGCCCTTGGGGGGGGTGTGTGTTGTTAGGAAAACGAGTAAAGATACGGAGTTCCCTTCAGCATGTTTTGCATGCCTTAAACATCCATATCAGCTGACGTGCAAGCCTCAGTCAGCGCACGGAATGTCTCTCGCTGTCTGTGCAGTATGGACGAAGCAGCTTTCGGGGGGGGGGATTGTTAGGTAAATAGGCGACGGCACGAGTTCCGTGTTGTTCTTGTTTTAAATGCCGTCAACTTTGCGTTTTCCGACGCTGGACGTTAGGGTAGGTGGCTGCTGAAAATTATGGCAGTATTAGCGGGAAGAATCTATGAAGCCGGATGTGTGAGGCGAAACCCGAATGTTACGGGTGGCGATGAGCCGATGTGAGATTGGCGATATGCGAAGCGTTGATGTGGGAATAATAAAGCGGGGCGCCCACAGTAATTGCACGGTGGGAGCGCTTTTTTCCCGTGTATCTCTAATGTTAAGCAAGTTGTCTTGGGGGAACTATGTAGCCAAATATATTTTATATGCAGAAATCAGGCTACACATCATTCCACCGACCGGTCAACCTTACAGAAAGGCCTTTGGAGTGAGAGAGCGTGTGAAATCGAGAGAGACCCTCTCACTTTTACACACTCTCTCGCTCTAACCCTGGTCTGTATATTTGGAATCATGTGGCTACCGACAAGCGGGAATGGGAGGTTGCGAAGCCTGGTATGTGTGAGGCGAAACCCGAAAGTGATAGGTGTTGTTTAGAGAATTTGAGGCTGGCAATTTGCTAACGATAAACGCTGTTTTGCAAAAGCAGGTGGTTTGTGAGAAATTATAATATGCATGATGCCTAATTTCACTGCAAAGGATCATGTTACCGGGAGAGGGGGGATGTTATGGTAAACATAATTGTGCTACAGGAACCCCCTTGTCTATCCGCAGATGATCTTTGATCTCTTTGCATCCTTTGCGTGCGCCCCTTGTCATATGCTCTGCGATATGCTCAGCGAGTGCAGCGCTAACTTTCATTATCTTTTGTCTTGACGCAGTAGTTGTCGCTCCGTCAATCTGCTAGCACTGTCCCTACAGGGCAATATCCATGTGTAATTGATGCAGTGAAAACTGCGATCAGATGGTTCCCCTTATCCTAGAGTGTTTATCAGTGAAATCTATGTTATCTTTTAGCGCAGAGCCATAGTGCGACTCGCACTGTGCGAGACTGTCTGGGTGCTTACGTGAGAAAGAGTGGATGTGAGTGTGCACCTGCGTCTAGTAGTGCCCCGTGCAGAAGGGTAGTGGGAGAGAGAGAGAAAGAAAAAAACAGCTGAAGTGTCGCAAGGGAGCAGTGCAGTGCGTAATCGCCTCAGTGGTTTTGCTGTGGCACTTTTTGGTGCAACGGTCGAGAACACTTTTTGAGATGATTTAATTGGATTACTGTAGAATTGACCGAATTTCTCTCATTATTGAGAGCTAGAGAATGGTCGGAATCGAATGCAAGTATCATTGATAATAGCGCGCATGAGTTTTGAAAAGACAGGTACAAGGAACCCGACTCTCGCAGGACTAAAAAAGCTAGCTAGACTAAATGGGAGGGTGTGCACATACACTTTTTCATATCGTGCTCCATGATTTTCCGCTGGATTGTTGTTTGTTACAGCGTAGAAAGGGCGAGAGAGTGTCCTCTATTTTCGCCTGTTGTTGCTGATGTCCGAGAGTGTGTTGTACTGATTCATCGTTAGGTACATTGACTTTGTGTTTGGCTGTTGTTGAGATGTGTGAACCTCTGGTTGTGGTGTCAAAGCGCTGATTCCAACCCACTTTGTACGTCTGGTTGTCTGATGTATGCATGGAAAAGAGGGCAGCATCTGTAGTACATTTTAAAAATGATACAATCAAAGAAAATGTCAAAATATTACATCCGGTGTTTACCGAAGGCGAGAGTGCACGCAAGAGTAAGCGTGTCGCGTACGCGTGGAAAACAGCGGAAGTCCGTTTTGGTATGATCTATCATTTTGTATACGTAATAGGCAATCGCCAGTCCTAAGAACTGTAACTCATTAGTCGGTCTAGACTGTCGTTCAATAATTTCAAAAGCCTGTACCAGTTCGTTTCTACCTATTTTACTTTTTCGGCCCTGTGAGACTCGGGTTTCGTATATCTCTCTTCCCTTGAATTGTTGCACTGATTCGTTTTTAGGGAGCGTCCTATTGATAAAACAATTTTCTATGCATTGACAAACCGTGCGAAAAACTGTAAACCTGCGAGAGTCCGGTTTCGCGTGCCTGTCTTTTGTAAGCCATTGCACCCCGTTGTTAATAATATTCTAATTGTTCACTAAAAGTACTTAATTCTACGCGTATTTATCCCTTTTTCATTTACCATATTAGTCGATTAAAATGAGCGATGATTTGCCAAATGCGTCGATAATTCGACCAACAGAGGGTATTCAGATGCCGCTGTTCATTCCCTGCGCTCTCCTTTGTTCTCTCTTCCCCCTTCTCTTTTCACATTTTACTCGGTAATCTCCGATGAATTCTCCAATTCGAAGCATAATGCGCGAGTTCTCTGAAATTTCTTCATATTTTTCGCGCATATTTTCTTACTATATTTGCATTCTCCCTCAATGGAACGTCAGCATAACAGTGTACTGTAGCTGCACCCTGGGGATATGCTATTATTTGCATCTAGCAGCGGTGATACTGTTCTCTAGCACCGTAAATAGTACTGTAAGGAGGAAGTGAGTACTGTAACCGCATCAACAATAACAGCTAGTACAGCTGCCTATCTGTAGCTCCCTCTGTCCCTGTAATCGACCCTAAGTGGGAGGGAGTAGGGTACCCTACCCCCCCCCCTTCCTTCTCTTCTTTCCACCACTCCTCTTCTTCTTGAGAGCGGCAAGGAATCCTCTTGAAGGAACGGCCAAGTATCGTGGGGAGAGAGAGAGAGAGAGAGAGAGAGAGAGAGAGAGGGAGAGAGACGAAGAGAATACAACCACCACATTTTGGCATCTGGCTTTTAGTGGGGATGGAAGACGCGTTTCTGAGAGAAGAGAAGAGAGGAGGGATGAGAGGGATGGTAGGGGAAGGAAAGATGAGATTGTAAGAAGGAGAAGGAAGAGAGGAAGAGATAATTATGGCTGGGATGGGGAGGGGAACTGACTGCGGTAGGTATTGAATGGGGGGAGCTGTTTTGAAGAGCGTGAAATCGGCGGTAGAGAGGATAAGCTAAATATCAGTCATGTCCTGGGGAGGTTGCATAGTTCAGGAGGCCTCGTCACTTGCGTGATTGGAGTTTCAGCAGTGCTTCATCTTGTGACGGGAGTCACTTTGCGGATGTGAACAATTCCGACAATACACAGTAGATATAGATGTGTATTTTTTTTAAATCCTCGCCGCTGGTAGATAGGAGTGGGATAGTGATCAGTAAAAGAACAAAGAGAGGATGAACGGCGTTGATTGAGTGCAATCGAGATGAGAGAGAAAGCAGAGTAAAAAGAAGGAGAGTTTGGAGGAAAAGAGAGGGCGAGAGTGAGGCTGAGTGCGCGTTCCCGTCACTTGCGCGATTGGGGTTTCAGCAGTGTTTCATCTACTGACGGGAGTCAATGAGAGGAGCTCAGTTTGGTCTAATCTTAATTATAGCAACAAATCTATCAAATTTCGCATCCCCGTCCTTTTCCTCCTCTCTAATTCTCTCTTTTTTTATCTCGTTCAACACATCATTGAGCAGTGCGTTCAAATCGTGCAAAAAAGTGGCTGAAGCGTGATTAATTGCTGGGGTGTACACTGTGAGTAATGGGAAAGGTCGTTGGTCGTGATTGAGTGCTAAACAAGTGTATGGTGTGTTCGAGTAAATCAATCAATAGCAGGGGGGAGAGAGAACACTTATAATTATCGATTTATTTCCGCATCTCAAACGTATTGCTTCGTCTGTTCAGTTTTCGAATGGTCAATGATGCCTTCCGTAAAATGTTCCTTACAGCTACCGTTACCTTGTTTAATTATCGATTGACTCCATGCAGCTACCGTAACCCATCAGTTCTCGATTGATTACTTGAGTATCCGTTGCAGCTCGTGTGGACGCTGCTGCGGGCGGGCGCGACGGTGGACGGCGCCTGTCTCGACTCCAACCGCGCCAACCAGGAGAACGAAGAGAAGAACGGACCGGCTGCTGATAAGGTGAGATACGGTATTCCCACGAGGAATATCAATTGATTGTACAAGGGGATACGGTAGGGAGATGGGAACATTGATTGGCTGCGCGGGGGGATACGGTATCAGTTAACGAGGTCAACGGGAGGGAGATGGGAAATGTTGATTTAGTGAGAGAGGGTAGATGCTGATAAGGTACGGTATGAGGCAGTTATCGATTGATTTGTTGAGGAGGTACGGTAGTTGTCGACAACGCATGCATGTGGTAGGAAGATCAGAGTAGCGTAGGATAGTCCTGCGCTGTGGGTTGATCAAGATGTAGTTATAGATTGATTTGTTGATTCTTGATCTCAGGCGGCAATTGGCGCTGACGTAATTGAATTTTATTTATGAGCCAGCAGCAACACTAGTGCACCGGGTTACACTGCGTGACACGACAATATACTGCACGGGTCTCCTCATATTTGATATGTGTGCGTCAAATAATAGTACTAGAGCGCTCTTGTTTATCAGCACCATGATTGACTATAAATACGTAAATACTTATTTTAATTAATATTAATCTTAATTAATTAATTACTCTAATTGGCTTGTCATCAGATCGCCTCACTCCTCGCGGGTCCGCTGCCCGCAGAGTGTCCGGAGAGCGAGCAAGAGGAAGAGGAGGAAGAGGGAGGAGAAGGAGAGGGAAGTGAGGGAGAGGAGAGGAAGAAGGAGAAGGGAGAGGTACGGTATTTAGATGATACGGTAGTGTATCAGTAGACCGTATTTACAGTATTGATTGGCGTGGAGTGGCTTGTGGCGTGCTGTGCTTTTTGCTTTAACCCTTGCCGTTGTGTCATAGACGAATCGATAGCGCAGCATGCGCGCGGGATTGCTGCAGAGTTGTGGCGTCGCGAGACGTTTCGTTGAATTGTGTGATTGTATGCCGAAGATTACGGTATTCTTTTTGCGTGTGCTTGGCTTGGCTTGTGTTGCCTTTTTTTATTGTGGAAATCACGCACGCTTCGTGCGAGGGCGAATCCCGCGCGTATGCTGCGTGAAAATTTGAAGGAGCGGGGGAATTAAAGGTTACGGTAGGGAAGCAGTACTGTATCGTCGGTTAAACAGAGAGGGTAATACTGTAGGGAAGTGGGAAGAAGGCGAGGAAGAAACGGAAGAAGAGAGGCAGGAAGACTAAGGCCGAGCTGGAGAGGATGAGACTCGAGGAGGAGGTACTGTAGGAATGGGGGGAGTACGGTAGATGGCTAGTCAGAGGAGTACGGTAGCAATTTTTGTTGACACTAGGAAGAAGAGCGGAGAAGCCGGAGCAGGCAAGAGGATCGAATGAGCAGAGCCAGCGGGGAGGATGAGGAGGTACTGTGGGAGGAGATACGGTAGACGATGGGTTACGGTAGCGTTAAGCGTGGGTACTGTACCGTCGACTCAACTTAGGATTGTCCCTAGGGAGGAGGAGGAGGAGGAGGAGGGAGAAGGCGGCAAGGAAGGAAGAGCAAGGAGAGCGCCAGGGACTCGTCGTCGGTTGGTTACTGTAGACACTGCATGTACTACGGTAGCTGGAACATATGATCGATCCGCATGACGCATTTGCAGTGTAGTGAGCATGTTGCATGTTGATTGGATTTCTGGATTTCGGACCACGCAACTACATTCAATGGAAATGGAGAGAAAGAATGAAAACTGCATGACGTAGCGTGCATGTGAAGTCTACCGAACATGGGATGTATCATTTTAGAGCTGGTCGTTTTAGAAATACAGAGAAAGTAGTTTTTTTCCTAATCAAGCTATGCACCCAAAAAAGCGAAAACTAATTCTGAAACGGCCAGTTCTAAGGAGGTACGTGCCCAAAAAAATCAATAAACTAAATCTGCACAATTGCAGTCCCGCAGTACTTACGACCGCCCCGAATCGTCGGCGTCGATTACGGTAGCAGCCACCACGGCGGCGACTACGGTATTCGAGAGTGCGATCGGTGGTGTGCCGCAGTCGGGTACGGTAGGAGGAGGAACGTCGGCGGGCGGCATGCACGCGCCGCACCACCAGCAGTCCTCGCTCGCGTCGCAGATTCTGAAGGCGCCCGAGCAGCTGAGCATCTCGACCGAAGAGAGGTACCGTATGAGAAGAGTGGAGTTTACGTTAGCGGTATTGATTATACGGTGGTGTCTGCGCAGTAGGGAATGCGAACGTCGCTCCTTTTCAGCATCAAATTATAAATTAGTATGTCAGCTAGGCGTAAGAAATGGTAGCTGGTGATTCGAGGCTTCTGACAATGAATATCGCTAAGGAAAATAATTAAGAGAAGTTGTTTCCTTCTTCATGACAATACATAAATAAGTGTTACGCACTCGTACAATGACCACAATACATTTTTTTCTACCTTCGTATGGGAACAGCATGTCATGTGTGGCTAGTTGATTTGGAGTTGTTTGTAGTATATTTCGTCATGGAGAGGACTTACTTATCGATCTTGTGCGTGTTAGTGTGAAAAAAATACTTCTCATTTTGTGTGTGATATGGTATATCAATGGCATGCTGTATAATGATACTAGTGGATCTCACACTAGTGGATCTTTCTACATGAAAAAAGGTAAATAGACATTTGCTGAAGTTATGTGTGAGATGGATGAGTGTGGGCCATTCGTGATACGGCTGTCCTTCCCAATAGTGCGAAAGTATTTATGAAAGTAGTATAGTACAGTAGTGCTAATATTTAACGTATGGGTGCATCCTTGAATTGGTCAAAATAATGGATCTTGATCATTGCGTCTAAACAGAGTTGGTAACTGGTTAAGAGAGATGACCGCTAGATTATTCGAGGTTTGCTGGGCGTGCATTAAGTAGATGGGAGAAGGGATTTGTCAATTCAACGAGCGCCCTGTATTTTAAACATGCAAAATGAGGATGTATTTATTCAAATAATTCGATGCTATTACCTTGTAATGACGCAACCCTCCAATGCCTCTCATTCATCTAACTGGAAGTTAATTCGCAGTTACATGAGCGCAGAAGGCACACGGTGAATCGCTGATTCTGCTGGTGCATTTTGTGGATGAGTATAGAGGTTTTGCGATAAGAATAGACAATCCACGCAAGTATGTATTAACTTAGGATTATTTCTGATTGCATAGTGATGACGCAACTCTCATTCAGACACACTGACCCCGCCACTTCTTCCTCGTCCGCGCTGCTCTCTGGGCGCTCGATGCCCGCGACCACGCCCATCTCGGTGATTGTGGGGAATGAGGAAGAGGAGGAGGAGGAGGAGGGACAGATTGTGGACAGGGAAGAGGAGGACGATGAGATGGGTACGGTAGTTGTTTATTGATGGTACTGTAGTTCATTGACGGGTTGGGTGCGGTAGTGGTTTATGCTATAGTTCATAGAAAAGAGGTGGTATGTTTCGTGGCGTTTTATCGATTGATACATCTTACTCGTTCAGACGGTACCGTCCCTCCCGCTGTTGCTGCAGCAGCGCCGCCGACCTCGCTGCTGAGCATTGGTGGTGATGCAGCAGCTGCAGCTGCAGATCCCGTGCTGCTGGATGACGATGATGATGAGGACGAACACAAGCTGATGATTGTGGAGCCGGATGAGGAGGGGCAGGAGGAGGGAGAAGAGGAGGACGACGACGATAAGACTGTCAAGGCAGAGGAAGACGGAGAAGAGGAGGAGGAGGAGAAAGGGGCGGAGCCTGCTGCGACAATCGCGCACCCCCCGGCGCCGCTGCCACTGCTGCAGCACGCCTCGCTGCTGCAGCTGCAGCCGCCGGAAGTGAAGGTGCAGCCGCCGACGCCCCTCGTGGAGAAGAGCATGGAGCTGCTCACGCTGGCCAGAGTGGATGAGGAGGAGGAGGAAGGTACGGTATTGGGTTCGATTGGGAAGTGGTTTTATTAGCGAGAAGAGATTACGGTAGATTTTGTTGAATCGAGAAGTGATTTTTAACGGTAGAAGTTACGGTAATATGGATTGATTGCAGACGCGGACGCGGTGGAAGAGATAGAGGAGCGTTTGAGGAGAGAGAAGTGGGTTTTCAAACTATTTTTTTTAATTTGTGAAAGAGTTGTGTTTCTCTTCGGATAGGGATTGTTCTTTGCAATAGATGCTCATAAATGCGAGAAAAGCATGCAAGAATGTGGTTTCACGTTCACATTTAGTCGGAAGCTCTTGGAAAATTACAATGTACTGAATTCGTCGAAGGGCAATAGATAACATAATTTTTCCCTCCTACAGTATTCTTTATCATATCGATTACTCTTGCAGACCGTCCTCCTCACGCGCCTACTCGGAGGACCCGCAGGCCACGTCGACGCCCGGCAGGAAGAGGAAGAAGGTTAGGAAATGAGATGGGAATTACGTCATCACTATGCAATTTGGTCAAATATATTGTGGAAGATTACAAATTTTTAATGCTCCCTGTCATCAAGTAGTGAATCATTGTATGAATCGTTGTTCATAGAACTCAATATGCTGAATTATACCGTAGTCAGCCTCACATAATTCCAGGCAGGAGAGACGCGCGGTCGCAAGTCGGGCGCCAAGAAGGCGGCGATGGCTGCAGCAGCTGCAGCAACCTCGGCGACCGGCGTCGGAGCGTGGGCGAGGAGCAGGAAGAGTGCGGAGCCGGAAGGGGTACGGTGGATGAGATATTATTGAATTATTGATTGATCGATTGTACCATACGACGAATGATATATTTATTTTATATTATTTGAATAGAGTAAATTAGTCAAACATTACGGCTGCGTTGAAATTTGTGACTTTGAAAGAAAGACGGAACATCAATGTGTCTTGATGTTCCATCTGTGACAAAATTTGCGATTGGGCCTGAAATGCCTTTCTTTAAATTAAAATATCTCTAGTGATTGAGGTGAAGAAGGTGCATGGGGAAATACGGTATTCAGCGGGTAAAATATTCGTCTGATTACGGTACTCGCTAGATTACGGTATGCCTGCTTTCAGATGTCGGCAGCCGCTGCAGCAATGCTTGTCGACGGCGATGACCCGTTCGAGTTCCACGACTCGAGTCCCGACCCCGACTCGTCGAGGAGGACCAGCAGGGGAGTCACCATGGTGAGTACGGTAGAAAGAGGGGTACTGTAGTGAGCACAACATCCTAAAGAGAAACGGTGGGATAAAGTTTGAGAAAGAAGGAATGACGGAGAGAGTGCGCAAAGCGAGAGAGTCAGACAATGGGAGACGCTATTGTCATGGTGCCAACACGATGGTGTGTGTAGCATACGGTAGTATCGATCGGGTAATATATTGATTGACTGATTCGCCGCAGGACCGCGAGCTGTCCGCGCCGCCACTCGTCAAGCGCGGACGCGCCGGCACCCAGTCTCCTTCGCCAGCTGGTTAGTGATTATTGATTTTGAGTAATTATTGATGTTTTGGTACTAATTATTGATTAATTACTGGATTTCCATTTTCAGGCGACGAGGAGATGGAGGATATGGACGATGAGGACTCGAGGCTGGGAGGAAAGAAGGTGAGAGAGAAAGCGGGTTATCCATTATCAGTGCGACGAGATAAGGGGGAGAGGGCGCGGACGGCTAGAGAAGTGCGCCTCAAGCGGACTCACTAGCATGGCTGAGTGGTCTAGTGGTATGATTCTCGCTTAGGGTGCGAGAGGTCCCGGGTTCAATCCCCGGCTCAGCCCATACTCTTTTGCTGATTTTCCCAATCAACATTCCTCTGCAGGTGCCGCCACTTCGACTCGTGCTGCCGCCCAAACCGAGTGACGAGGGAGATGGAGGTTTGTGTGCCATTCCGTGGTTAACGGAGTACCGTGACCCCTTTGCTAATTACTTACATTGGTTATTCTAATTATTATCGATTCAGATGACGCGAACGCGTCGCAGCCCTCCTCCAGCTACAACACGCCCATCGCCGCGCTGCAGCCGAGAAAGCAGGGCAGAGGCAGACCAGGTACAGTACCGGGTTATGGTAGGAGGAGTACTGTAGGCACAGTTATCGATTGATCCTGAGAGAGATACGGTAGGTGATTATATCGATCGATGCTTTTGCAGCTGGCCGGAGAACGGGCGAGGAAGAGAGCAGCGCGCAGCGCATGACGAGGAGCAAGGTGAGAGGGGTGATAATAATATAAAAATAATATTATATTTTTAAAAAAATATATTTATTTTTGTAAATATTTTTCAAGGTCTTTCCGTTTTTTTGGTCGATTTGTGGAGAACATGAGTTTATCGGCGTAACAATCGGACAATTCACAATCTGGTCAAATCTGGGAGTGCACATTAGCCTAGTTCAAGGGAAGCGCAATTTAGCGTCTTTTACGAAATTGAACCTGAACACTTTGACGGTGTCAGGGCTCTGGAGGTCAGCTTCCGTGTACGGTTCAAATAACTGACGCGTTGTGTCCTTGGGCTGCGCCTTGATGAGCAGCGTGAATGCGTCGCCTCTGTGGGCAATGTGGCCGTAGCATCGAGCCTCATTGTAGGGTTTGAGATGGGCGTAGCAGAAACACTGATTGGAGGGCAGAATCTACAAATGGTTCGTGCTTTAATTTTTTCCCTCACATTTTTAAACGGAGTTAAGTAAATAGGTAGATTTGGTAATACTTACCTCGACGAGAAGATCGATGTCGGTATCGTTGAAGCACTCGAAGTGCTTCCTATCTCCGTACTGCGCCATTGCTACAGTGATGACTGGGCCCTACAAAACAAAAAAATGCCGCTACGCTTTGTTTGAATCGATAGGGGGCGATGGGTGGAATGACCGCCTTCAGGGCGGCGTTAAACTTGGCCATGTAGACGGTGCTGAAGAGGGCGTTGTACTTGTCCTCGATGAGCGCCTTCTCCTCGTCGGCTTGCTGTTTCACCGCCACCTTATCCAGCGCAGCCTGCTTCTTTACCGCCTCCTTTTCCGCATCCAGCGCTGCGATCTTCTTGAGCGAAGCGTACAGCTCCTGAGTTAGCAGCAAATAGTTGAACAATGGAGAAATAAAGCGGAAAAGGAGGTCTAATCGGGCGAGAAACCGCGCCCACCTTGTACACGCGCACCAACTCCTTGCAGTCGGCAGATTCGTCACCAGAAGGGACGGAGGAGGGCGGGGTCGACATCTAGAGTGGATTTAGAGGCAGAAAAATCAATAATAGCTTGGGAAGCGAGTGGAAAACAGCGAAAACGGGTGATTCCTGCTACGGATGAATTCCATACACTTTTAATACACCTTTCGCCGATCAATCGGGGATACCGTAGTCTGAGATTGTATTGATTTAAAAAAAATATTATTATTATTTTTTTTATAAATAATGATAATATTTGGTTGATTATTTTAGTTTTTTTTTATTCTTTGCTTCCTATTTTCCAGAAGTCGACCATGAGTATTCGCATTTGACCAAGGTGGAAGGGGTATTTTTGATTTATATTTTATTTTTATTTTACGTTTATCAGCTTCTGATACATAACCACATTAGAAACGGAAAGAGGAAGAGATTTTAGGGGAATCGGAGCGTGGCGCCCTCCTTGTGAGTGATGGAGAACACGCGGATTCCCTCGGTCTTGCGCTCGAGATCCTCATGCGTGAACCACTCTGTGTCGTAATACTCTTTGTCCGTATCTTTGGGCGCGGGTTTGATGAACAACATGAAGGCGTCCGATTCATCGTAGTTGATTTGGTTGAGGCAGCGCAGCCCGCCGAGAGGGTAGACCGGAAGGAAGTAATCCTCGTTGGACGGATGAATCTGAAAAGATGTGGATAAATTAAATGTAATTATGTTTAGTAAAATTAGGGGGATGCTAACCTTGATGAAGAGGGTCAGCGTGGATTCGTTGCGAGCCATGAATTCCTTCCTGTTGAATGATTTGCCTCTCATGGTGTCCAAGCACTCCCTGGTGGACATGGTCAAGGTGATGAAGGATCTCTGCTGATGAGTAATTATTTTGTCGGGTCAGGATCAAAAATCGAAAATATTTTTTTTATTTATTTTGAATGTTTCCGCTCTCTTATTTAGAGAGCTGACACATTTTTTTCTCTTTCTATCTAAAGTGGCTTTCAATTTGAAAGCTATAATCTGGCCCCATACCAGCGATAGCATGTCGAATAGCGGAAACTGACCGTCTGCATGAGGGCGTTGTATTTCTCCATGTAGAGTGCCTTGCGCGCGTCTCTGACCGCTTCCTTCTCCTGCTCAGCCTGCTGCTTCATCTCCATTTTCTCTGCCTCAAGTGCCGCATTCTTTTTAAGCGCGGCGTACAACTCCTGAAAGTAGATAATACAGCTAAATTGGGTGAGAAACGACTCAAAAACGGCACGAAATGGAGAGTGAGGCTGAGTTTACCTTGTACACGCGCACCAGCTCCTTGTAGTCGGCCGATTCGTCGCCAGAAGTGACGGATAAGGGCGGGGTCGACATTTAGAGTCGATTGGGAATGGGAAACTAAGTAATGGTTTGAAGAAGAACGAGCGAAAACAGGAGGATGGGAATATTTTAGTGTTATGATCGATACCACACACTTTTCATACACCTGTCGATATGTACCCGGGTGGACTACCGTAGTCTTACATTCAATTGATTTTTGTTTGCAAAATACTTTTTTTCTTTACTTTTATTGTTACATAGTGTTTAAATTAGAACAATTTTTTATTATGGAATATTTTTGTACAATGTACAATTTACTGCAACTACGGCAGGGAAACGATGGCGCCTTCTTTGAAGTTAACAGGGAAAGAGGGAAAGACAAAGGTGCGTGACCTTGTTCGTCCTGCACATGTGCCATAGCCACTTCTCTCGCGGCGCGAGGGTACGGTAGTACTCATCGTCACCGACGCTTTCGGCGTCGTCTCTGATCTAAAGAAAACATTGATTTTCATGGAAAAAACCATCTCATTTATCCTCTATATTTCTAGTCTTTATTTCTATTTGCTGAGTGAATATCGCAACTTAAGATTTATTGTTTATATTTATGGAGTTGTATGAATGCGGGAACCTCACATTTCCATCAACCTTCATATCCGAATCGTTGGTGACGCTATAGCACAGATACTTGTTGTGATCCTTGCTCGTGTAGGTGTGAACTCGGAACAAGCCATGGGCGCCCTGTGGTGGTTTTTCGCTTGTGATAATGGGCGAGTGTAACGTGAAACTGACGGGTGCTGAGAGCGCTTTGAACTTGTCCATGTAGTGATCCTCGAGGCTCTGGTCGAGTTTCTCCTGAACCTCTGCCTTCTCACGCTTGAGCTGCACGATTTCGGTGCGCGCCTCGTACAGCTCCTGAATACGCACTTCATTGTGAAGAATAGTATTTTTTAAAGTGCAAAAGAGCAGTAACGAAACGCGAAATGGTCCGTTACTCTCAATTCTGTATGATCTTTTGCACTTTCCCCCGAAGAGGACAAGCGAATGGAATTAAGAGGGTTACTACTCTCTTTACCTTGTATACGCTTATCAGCTCTTTGTAATCGGCCGATTTTTCGTTAGGAAAGACGGAGGACGGCGGGGTCGACATCTAGAGCATATTTATCACAACTAAAATGTTAAATAGTACTAAAAAAAGGAAGAAATGATGAAATGAAATATTATAGTTTAAAAAAAAAAATCCATACAGTTTGCGCCCACCTTTCGATTTTTGGGACTATTTCGAATGGTTACCGTAATCCGATTTTGAGATTTCATTTTCTATTGTTTTAAATTTAAACGATTTTTGTAAGTATTGTTGGGAGAGCCCTTCGTAGCGAACACACGTGGGCAGCAAAATATACATATTTTTGTCAGAGTGCTCCCGCCCCGGTTTCACTCGATTTCCTAGTGCTCCCAGCATTGACCAACTTCCAAACACGTTAACTTCTCATATCTTTAACTTTTGCATAGTGCCCCTGCATCAGGTTTCCCGACAATGCAGAGTGCTCCCGGGTGAACGTGCCCACGTATGGTAGCGAATAACTTGTAATCATGCTGTATTTATTAACAATGTTTATCAATTTCCGGCGATTACTTCAGAAATGGAACGACGGAAACAATTACAATGAGAAACTTAGGGCAGTGAAATTGTGGTATTATCATGGAAGGTGATAGGGAAAATTTTAGTATTGTTATCTCCGTTTTTCATTATGTGATTGTAGACATCGTTGTCTTTGGGGTCTAATGAGAAGAAGGGCGCAATGCGGATGTCGCTGTCGCGACGGCAGACTGATGTCGAGAATGATCGTGTCTGCGTGTGCGGGCGAACGATAGTGTGGTACTCGAGGATCTTATATGAATAACATTATTGTACTTATCTATGCAGCACTCAAATGTACCTCTCTAGAGAGCTCAACTCTCTTAAAGTATGTTCACTCCCTACTCTTTTCAATGTTCACACCCTCTCGCCAATTATCTAAGAGAGTCGAGTTCTCTAGGACTATATATGCCTACCTAGAGAATTAAACTTTGCATACTACACCACTTACACGAGAGAGAACGGGGATTTCAGAATCGTTACATAAGCAAATATGAATTTGATGGCCCGCAGCGTACATACTGACTCGGAACGACTTCGCGCCCTTAAAATAAAGATGTAATTGTTAATGAAATGATTAGAACATGCAGCTCACCGGCACGAAAAGCGCGTTGAACTTGTCCATGTACTGCTCCTCGAGGTTCTTGTCGAGTTTCTGCTGAACCTCCACCTTCTCACGCTGAGTCTTCTCGTTTTCACGCGTCAGACGCGCGATTTCTGCGCGTGCCGCGTACAGCTCCTAAATGTGGGATAGTTTTCGATTACTATAACTCGTCCGTGATTGAGAGTTGCCTTATAGTCATGGTTCTCTGTAATTGGAAAGGAGATCGGGATCGCTGACCTTGTACACGCACAGCAGCTCGCTACTCTCGACCGATTTGTCCCCAGAAGGGGCGAAGGACGGCGGGGTCGACATCTGAAGCATTTTAAAAATTTACAAAAACAATAAAACTGAAGAAATGCAGTAATAAGTAATATAATTGCTAAAATGTTATTGCTAAAATTATATGTTTGTAGTTTGACCATACACTTTCGACACACTTACCGACTGATTGAGGCGGCAAGCTACCGTAGTCGGGGATTCATTGATTTTTTAATTAAATATATTTTACTTTGTATATCCATTTTTTATTGTTTTCTTTTTTTAAAATTTTTCTTCTCTCGGTGATTTATCGATCTCTCCCTTCTTTACTGTCATGTCGGGCGGCAGTTATTGCACTGACGGGTCGTTCTGTCGTCATGGGGACGGGATAAAGAATGTATGTGCCGTAGGTAAGGGGAGGGGGGAAGAAGAGGAGAAAGGGGAGCTCCCTCCCCTTCGTTCTCTTTCCCTCTACCTCAAAGCCTAGCCGGCAGTGGTTTTCGCGCAAGGCGAGGTGCCTGCCGGTTGCACTACTATTATAGCGGCGCGTGGGAATGAAGGTTTTATTTTTTTCAACCGGTTTGCTTTATTTAAAAAAAAGTTTTTTTTTAAATTTAAAAATGGGATTTAAAATTTCCTGCCTCTTAAAATTTATTAAATTATCGTCTGTGCATGTCCGTCAGTTGGGTATTGATAAAATTTAATTTTTTTCAATGAGGGGTTATTTATAATATTCTTACGATTAAAATTATGAATTTTCCATTATTTCTTGTGCCCTTTCTAATCTCCTCTCTTCAGGTGCGTCAGTCGGGTCGCGGGCTGGACGAGGGTGAGGGTGGCGGAAGGAGGAAGAGAGGCAGACAGGCGGCGGTGATGGAGGAGGAGGGAGGAGGAGAGGAGGTGATAAGAAGGGAGGAGAGGGGATACGGTAGGGAGGGGAGAAGCGAGTACCGTTGAGCACGTTGATTTTGGGGAGGAGATGCTTGTATTGCATAGAAAGACGAAATTTAGCTATTAGAGATGATGTGGGTTTTCCCCGTTGATTTTGTCTTTCACTGATTCTTTTTGGTTAGTGGATTCAGTGCGATTCGATATGAGGTAGTTCGTTTCGTAGTTGCACATACTTAATGTACACAGTGAAGGTAGGTTTGTTGACGCGGAATGCCCTGATATCATTCTCATCTTTGACCTTAGTATAACAAAGGTTATTATCGTAAGGCATTCATCCGACACAACATGCCAATAATAGATGAATGTATTAGCGATAGCAGTATCATCGGAATGCCAATATGGAAGACTATTGAGTTCTCAGTTGCGACCGCATATCGCGGAGCCGCAAAATAGTAATCCTACCACCCGGAAAATCCAGAACGCTACCGTAGTCACAGGGGCACGCTTTCCGCGTTTGTCAGCTTGTCTCTCCGAATGTAGGACTCTTGTTTTTGAATTATTATAAACGCAGCATGACTCTCTAAGTACCGGTGTCCGTATCGATCGACTTATCATGCTCTATTTGAGATCGTATTTTTTAAACCGTAATCTTCTTGATTTATCGATTTCCAGTCATTCGGTTACCGTTCTCTTTTCGTTATTAGATTGCACCGTAATCATCATTTATCGATTGGCAGACGGATGACGCGTTCGGGTCGTCAGCCGCGACGCCTCTAATGGGAGGAGCGGGCGGCGGCGGACTGGGAGAGGGAGGAGTGGGAGGAATGATGGATGGAATAGGGGGGATGTACGATGCCACGAGTGAGTTTATTCTCTGGTTTACACAGTTTTCATAAAATATAGAAAGTTTATTTACTATTTGGAGTGGCGCTTACTGTGAAACTCTCTTCATGAGTGCAATAAGTGTTAATTTTTTGCTCTCAATGTTTTTTTTTAAACTAATGATGATAGTAATAAAATACTGTGTGTTCAGTGTCGCCCTCCGAATTCGGCCTTGAGGCGCAGATCAACCACCTCACCACACTGCACCCGATGCAGGGGAGAGCGGAGTTGGACCGACTGGTGAGGGGTGGGGGAGAGATTGCATGGAGATGACGCTATTGGGATGTGTTGAGACAGAGGGTCTGTGCAATTGCAGAGCGTATATACTCTTTCTAATACGCTCTGCTCATTATTGGAGACGCAATCGTAAAATTATTCGTGAAACAACATCCGCGCAATACAACAACCGGGTGAAACGTGCAATCAGAGGGTTTCTCTCACTTCTTGATGCAAGATCTAAAGATATTTTTTTTCAGATCCAACTGCAGCTGAACGAGATGTACAAGGCGACGGTGGCGAACAACGACAAGTGGCTTCCCAGCGCCGAGCATGTACGGTAGATTTGGGCGGAGATTACTGTAGTGTACAATTACGGTAGATTTCGGAAATTGCTGTAGTGGACGACTACGGTAGATTTCGGAAATTGCTGTAGTGGACGACTACGGTAGATTTGAGGGATTACTGTAATAGAGTACGGTAGACGGGCTAGTATATAGGACTTTAGAGATACTGTAATGAAGCTAAAGCATTACCTGGAATAACTGAATTTAGCTAGCAGAGATGGTTGTTGACCTGTTGCTTTTCTTTTAAGATTTCTGTTTTGTTAGTGAACGGAGAAAGATTCGATTTGGAATGAATACTATGAATTGCAGATTGGACAATTCCAAATGTACACGCACGCGTACGCGCTTCCGGATCGCCCGTGGCCGGACCCAGCTGCGACCGCGGCTGCTGAAGCTGAAGCTGCAGCTAGCAGCAGCAACAATGACCTGCAGCAACTGCAGCAGGTGCGATTGTTTTCTTATTATTTGAGATCGAAACTAGGAAGGGACTGGAGATGGAAGTAGCGGCAGTTTATATTCACCGAGTGAAAATAGTAAATTACTTGACGATTAATAAGGTCTGTTCTCTTCTTAGTTTCGAAATAAGCGGTATATTATATTTGTGGTTCCTAAATATATTATCATTACAGCAGCAGCCCAGTACAAGCCAGATGGTGCAGCCGCAGCAGCTTGCTGCAGGTGCAGCAGATGGCGTCCCGCCGAAGAAGGAGAAGCCGCTTCCGTTCTCGGAGATCAACCCGAAGATGATGCCACTGTGGGAGGAGCTTAAGGAGCAGAGGTACGGTAGCAAGATGGAATCGATAACTGAATACTGATTACGGTAGACTTGCGGTTACGGTAGTTATCGTATTGCAGAGAGGAGGAAGAGCGGCAGCTGGGGCTGCAGCGCGCGAGGCTCCGCCTCAACATCGAGCACAAGGTATGGTAGGGGAGGGACTACGGTATACACGATTGTTATTGATAATGAAATCAATGAAACGGCAGTGCAAGAAGTGCGTATTAGCTCTTTTATCAGGTTCTTGAAACCTGGTTCAGCCTAGTTTAGAATGTGACTTGTTTTAGCCGATTTTTAAATTCCAAAAGTTGCTATAAAATCTAAATATACTAAATAGTAAATAATCAATAATTGCAATAACAGGTGGTGTGCCGGGAGCGCGGCCTGCGTGGCCAACACGACCAGCTCACGCTCATTACCTACATGCAGATTAAGGCGACGTGCAAGTGAGTTTTTGTTTTATTTTTTTTTGTATTTTTCGCATTTTTACTTTTGTTTGCTCTTCTCTTGACTAGGAAATGTAGACTTTGGCATGAAGTTACATATAATGTTCTATGTTTGTTAGTTGAGACGATAGGAAGTGAATGAAGAAGAAAAACTGTGATATGAGCGAAGGACAACAAGTTCAGTTGCCTAGTAATGGTACAATCACCCTAATTTGTTTATTATGATGTGAAATGTTGCAGTGCGCACTCGCTGCTCACGCCGCCCAAGCCCCCGCCGTTTGAGGTTCGTTGATCTTTAATTTTTGATCTTTGATCTTTGCTTTCTGATCTTCAGACTGTCATTGTCTAAACAGCCGGGTCGAAGATCTTGTATCCCTTTACCAAGGATCTCTTGCCCGCTGACTGTAGTTATCATATACTACTCTAATATTGATTGATTGATGTGCAGGCGGATCTGGACAAGTTCGTTGCGCACCACAAGGCGCGCATCGACGAGCTGTACAAGGAGCACCAATTCAGGCGCGGATTCGTGGGAGGAATGCAGGTGGGAAAGAGAGATTGCGTCATTACTAGGCAATAGGTATGCAATTGGGATTGAGTGACTACTAGGTAACTGAGCTTGCGCTATGACTGAGATTGTATGGGAGCAAGGACCGGGGCAATTGCCTGATGCGTGCAGTGACCGGGTGAATTGAAGTTGCACCGGTGATTGAACTTGGTCGGGGCCAATGGTTGTAAGTGTTAGGTCGGTGGCTAGTAATACGTTTGATTTTGAAAAAGTGTTGCTTTTTTAAAATCGAACGGTAAACAACTGGCTGCGTTGAATAATGCTCAGTAAAGTGAGAAACAAGGTGGAATTAGGCTGCAGCAGGGAATTAAATTAGGTGGATAAAGTGGTTGTCATTCGTATTCATTAACTTCTTTGTTTATGAAAAATACAAATTAATGACGTTGCAGTTGGCAAGGTGGCGCGAAGAGGCGGCACTGCAGAATGTGAGACGCTCCGTGAAGCGGCAGCTGAAGGCGTTCCCCATGGTAAGGTTTACGGTAGATTACGGTAGTGTACAGATGATCGAAAACTGATTTTTTTCTCCCAAGCAATCACTCTGTCACTTGATGGAGACGACCGGTGGAGAAATATTGACTATGCAATATATGTGATTGCGTCATCACTATACAATCGTGCGGTGCTTGCAGATCAACATCATTCCCGTGGAGCTGCCTCCCATCGAAGGTTACGATCCCAATTCCGTCGAACAGCAACAGTGATCTACCGTAACCTTCTCTGCCTACCGTATCCCCTCTCACACGTTGACTTACCGTAGCCCTCTTTACAGTAACCTAATTTCACTGATCTAGCACGATTTGTAGAGGACAGACGACTCAAGTTCTCATGTTGTTGCATATGATTCAATTATTTCGGCGATCTCTGACTGTTGTAAGATACTTTGTCTGATGAGTATTTATTACTGTATCGATTGTTTATCATTGATAAGAGGCCACCAGGACCGCTGCTAACTTTTGTGATTTAACTTTCTAACGCTCTATTTGCATGAGGATTCATAACTGTTCCAGGTCCCCATAGTCTCACGGATTTGTACTTCATTCCACTTTACACTCTATTTTTTCAACAAAAAACATTAATTTCCACTCACCCTCAAGTTCGTTATACGAGTCATTGTGGAACACAGTTACATCATTCGGATAAACAATTTTCCTGGAATTAAATTTGCGTACGACCAATCACGGTTACAGTATCCGCGGTATAGTATCTGTGATCGATCGGGTTTGGAAATTAAGTCAGTTATCAATTGATAGATGGCGATCGAAGTGGACGCCTTACCGTATGCCACCATTGTGCTGCACGCACTCAAGTACCCGGCGAAGGCGGTGTACGGCTTGCTGCTCGGCGAGGTCAAGGGAAACAAAGTGAAGGTACGGTAATATAATTTTAAAATGTCAAATGAACTACTGGGGCGTGTGCTCTCTTTCTATACTCGCTTATTGTTTATGTGTTTAGCAGCGGAACATTTTATTATTTTGGACGAGTGTTTGTAAATTTTTAATAGACAGGATATGGTAGTCGGCTTACGGTATGATACCGTCATTGTGGTTCATTACCGTTGGATTGCAGGTGAACAACGTCGTCCCACTGGCTCACGAAGCGTCGCCCCTCTCGCCTTCCCTCGAGGTACGGTACTCGCATTCGTTATCGATTTTTCCATCGTTAATTACAGTAGATAATATATTTTTTTATTTGGGAAATAAAGAAGAAGGAGTGTAATTTCATTAATATTAGTACAATTAGAAGTATTTTTGAAATTTCAACAACAAAAACAATAATATTTTGTGAAAACTGTTGACACTTTCTACCACAATTTGTAATAAGACAATTAGTATCATTATTATTATTATTATTGCTTTTTTGATACAGATCGCCCTCACTCTCGTTTCCTCTCGTCCCAATGGCGAGGCTATCGTCGGTGTCTACTATGCACCCGCCAATCTCAAGGAGACCGGGTACGGATTTATTGATTTTTAAGAATATATTATTGATTTTTTATATTTGTTTTGTCAGCTCACTAGGCTAATTACATATTATTTATTTGTTTTTTAACGAAAATGTCCGCTTCAATTTTGCATAACCTCTCCTAAGCTATACCTGCTGTATGTAATAATTTATTAAATACTACTTTTCAGGTTTATTTCTATGCTACAACGTTGTTTTCGTGAATGATATTAGTTAGTGTTTAGGTTATCAATTTTCCTCTCCGAGTTATCGCTTCTTTTTATATCCTCGCCGACTGCCATTCGTCTCGCGCAGAAGATCGCCGCCATCAACGGAGGTCCCGCAACGATTGTCGAGGTATACGGTGAAAGGCAATTATCGATTGGTTAACGAGCTACAATGACATGTGTAGGCAAAACAGATATATAGCTATTATATTGGTATTCAACTTAAGTGATTCATCGAAGTTGTGAAAAATGAATCCGTTCTTATTGCAGTTGCAAAACGCGAAACTGGAGGGTGGCTGCCAGAACGAGTGCCTGACCGGCCGCCAGAGCACCGAGTCGTCCTGGAAGGAAGTCGGGTACGGTGCAGTTGGAGAGAGATTTGTTTGAGCGGGTTATGTTTGAGCCGGTCTCATTATCTATTGATGAATTTGATGTACTAGTGGTTTGAACTTTTCAGTACTCCTAGCTAGCGTTCAATTATTGAAAGTATTTGAAATGAATTATCACTCATTTCAAATAGCGTCCTATAAGTGAACCCTACTCCTAACAAAAATGAGCATTTCCAACGAATAAAGTATACCTTCACTATCGATCGATCAATAGATATATTACAGTATCTCTGCGTCGCAGGACACGCTAACCACAGTGTCGCAGGCGGCTCAGCGACGGCTGCACAGAGAGGTCGTCGATTTTGAGAACCACCTGGACACGCCCGAGGTACCGTAGTCAGGGACGTATAAACAACAACAAAGGGGCGGAGACTGGTGTCTAGCGCTCTCTCACTTTCACACGCTCTCTCGTGTTTACTAGTTTCTCTGCCGCTCTCCGCTCTCTTGTCCGCCAATGTCCGTGCGTGAAACGTTGTGCGGTTACGGTAGTGGGGGAATATTGATTGATTGGTCTCTACTGGGATACGTAGTCCTCAATCAGCAAAATGGGCTTGGATGGTGAGAGTCAGAGTCTACTTTAGTGAAAAAAGTATCTATCGGCGGTTACGGTAGGGTAAAAAGTATCTATCGGCGGTTACGGTAGTAGAAACATATCGATTGACGTTTAGTTCTTTAACGAATCCTGCGATTTTAGTCCGACTTCTACAATGCCGCCCTCGCCGCCTCTATTCTGGAATCGTATTGATCGTCTTACCTCGCCGCGTCTACCGTAACAAATCAAGGTGCCAGTACCGTATACGTTCCCTGACCCATGTCCCTCGTATTATCGATTGAAGCCGTCCCTGATTGTTATCCCTCCTGCTCCATTATTGCGACTGTGATATCGTTTGGTTGTTCTGAGGTTAATAAATTTGTTCCGATAAAATTCATTAGATATTTCAGAGAAAGAGAATACTTTGGGAGAAAGCGACGTATGGTAGATCAAGAATCTGTCAAAGCGGGGTGTGGGCGGATACTGTAGCGTGAGGACCGATAATTGAGAGAAATCAGGGAGCGACAAGCATGAAGAATTCTCGTCTGTATCTCTTCCCCTCACTCTCTGAGCGGTGTTTAGGGTGGAGCGGTCGGCATGGGAAAACGGATGCCAGGCGATCAGTGTTTGTCTGAGATCGATGACCTTGACTATGAAGGAAGTGCTTGTCCTCGCCAATGAGAAGGGAATGGAGATCAGATTGGGAAAACAATAATATTATGATGCTATCGTAGCCATTTCCCCCATATATTTTAACTATTGGCTGTACAACAGGTTGAGGAATTCAAGCCACGAATACGTTTATTGCCATCCTAGGGATTGTATTCGATGGGGAGGTTCTTTCTACGGACCATGCCGTCTCCCTGGAACCACTCGCGGCGGAACTGCTTAGCGGCTCCATCGGGGGTGTTGGTCCACTCGATGGTCACACGGTCGTTGTTGGTGTCCTGCAAGGAAAGTGGATGATTACGGTAGAAATGGGATGATGCAGGTAGTGGATACGGTAGGTTAGCGTGGATTGAGTTACAGTACCTCCTGTCCGTAGGCGAAGGCGTCGCAAGAGACGGCGATGAGGGCGGCCTCCTTGGGGTCGAGCACTCCGGATCCGGGGTCGACGCCGAGTCTCTTCATGTTGGTGGTCTTGAAGGCCCATCCGATACGGCGAGCAGATGAGTTGGTCACCTGAAAATTGAGGATTCAGAAGGGTACGGTAGGTAAGGGAAGCTACGAGAGATCGAAGATCCCAAGGGAAATATGGAGGGGTGGAGGGTACCGTACCTTGATGTGGTAGGTGTGCTTGTCATCGTAGGGGGCGTTGAAGACGATCTTGGTTCCGGGCTGGGTGGCGATATCTCCGGGAGGAACTGACTGAGCCATGTCGACGACTTGGTTGTGAGGAATGACCGGACAGCATTTCTTTTATACGATGAAATGAATCACTTTGACTCAGAGATCGGTAGGGAAAATAGAGTAATCTCTTAGTAAGCGCACATTTGACTATGTGAATTTTTGGAAACTAATTTTTGCGTTTCATTTTTTCCCTCATAACAATGCTCAATGGATCCGTAGATACTTTTGACGTTGTTTCGATTTTACGCTTGAAGAAAGGAAATACAGGGTTTGGTTATTATTATTTATCGCTACAAACAATGTACCATTACAGTTACAATTATTATTATTATGACATCATGAAACAACTTCTAGATTCGATTGGTCGTTCATGCAGAAACATTCCACTGTTTTCGCATTTGGATCTGAAAGTGAGCAGTTTAGTTCAATTTTGTTTATCGAGAACTATTGCATCATCACTATGCAATCATCAATCTATATTACCTCAATGAATTCCATTTGTTCTTCTTCACTCCATTCCTTTGGAGATTCGTGATTTCGAGTGAGTTCAAAGAAAGTAAAATCATTGAGAAAATCATTATCGATTTCAGGAACTAATTGGTAGTCGCGAAGATATTCGGGACGGAATCGGGCAAGAAAGGAGGTCGAAGAGGGCTGGAAATCGATTGATTACGGTAAGAAAGAGAGGAGAATACTGTAATCACTCAATGTAATTGATTAGATTACTTACCCAGTGAACGGCGGTGTTAGGGGATTCAATTTCGTCTGAGGAATCAGAGTCCGAATTGTTTCCAGAAGAGAAATCGGCACTGTGGTTGACTGGGCTGGCACGGGACTCGGTGTCGGTATACTGGAAGAATCAATGAAAAGTTAGATGGAATTACCAACATAACCTAATAATGACGCAATAACAGGTGGATGTCGGTGTTTGGTGATTCAATTTCATCTGATGAATCGGAAACCGAATTGTTTCCAAAAAAAAACAAACTCACATCAGACGAAGATCCGAGTCCCGAGTCGCTATTGTCTTCAGTGATTGAGGAAAGATCGAGAGTTGAGAGATCATTGAGTGTTCCCCATTTCTTGAGAGATGAAGACGAATTGTGGTGAGAAGTCGAGGGATTACGGTAGACCGAGTGACCCGATCCTCGACGAGGATTACGGTAGATGGAGGATCCATTCGGGTTACGGTAGTCGACATTGAAAGGAGAAGGCTCGAGTTGTCCCGTTTGTCCATTGAAAGTGAGAAGTGTCGAATAGGAAAACTGCCCAGTAGAGTAGGAGTAGACTACGGTAGACATGGTTGATTACTGATTGGTCAGTCGTGGTAAGGGAAAGATCTGACAGGTTTTATATGGGAAATTTAGTGGGCGGAGTCTGGAATCTTGGGAAAGGAGGGATCCATATTAGTGTTGCGAATTCGGTCGACCATTTCGGCCATATTTCGGCCAAAATGACCGGTTGTCTCATTTTAATAGAATTCGACTTTCTTTGTGTGGCCGGCCGTCGGACGAAATGGCCGAAATTGGCCGAAATCGGCCAGACAATGGGAGGGTATAGGCAAATTGAAAGCCGTAGGCAAAATATTGGAGTGATCTCTTAATCGCTCCCTTTGTCTGCCAGGATCATTTCCATAGAGCTCTGGCCGAAATGCGGCCGATTTCGGCCAATTTCGGCCATTTCGGCCGACGTTCGAACACGGCCAATTTCGTCTTATTCCCAGTCATTTTGGGCCGAGCCGCGACGAATGTTCGGTTTTGGCCGAATTCGCAACACTAATCCATATGGATATTCTTGGGGTGAAAGTGGGAATTACACCCGCTGGTCAGATGGTCGGCTGGGAAAAGGTGCATCCAAATTGGTAAGGAAGAGAGAAAATGTGCCAGAGGGTAAGGAAATTGACGAGAGAGTGGATGGAAACTGTGTGGACTTCAGTGCTTCTTGGGGAACTATTTTCGATGCACTCAAAATCCAGCCGGTTTTAAACCTTATTCTTGAAAAGTGAAACTATTTCATGAAATTTAATCTGTTTCTTTCTTCTGCTATTCAAATTCAGTAGGCAGACAAAAAACTAGAACATTCTCGTAGAAAGCCACCCGATTTGTCTATTCATACCAAATGCAAAAAAAGATATGGCACAACTTGCGTACCGTAAACATTCATCCTGATCATGGCATTTATTATTGTATTTATTGATCGATGTAGACGTTGTCGATGTAGTCGCATTTAGTTGGCAGTCGCCCCAGACGGGGGATCTTTTCCCAGTCGGGTCAAGATCAGAGGAACGTCAGGGCGAACACCTGGATACGGGAGACCGGCCCGAGACCGCGGATGGGGGTCGAACTCAGGTAAACACGCTAGTCCGGCTAACATCTTACCACCTGCGCCACCCGGGCAGAGACGTGGGCGGGTTAAGATCGATGATCTACTTGAAGGTGTTGCAGATCTTGTTGAAGATCTTTTTTCGCCAAATAAATATAAATATTTCTGCGAAAACGAAAGACGTGTAGTGCTGTTATTAATCATAATTAGATGGCACACCCGGTACACTACACACCGATCAAAAATCCATCAAAAATCAATTTTAGCATTCTCCATATCTTTTCGCACGCAACAAACTCTAAGACAAATAGATGTCCGGTCACACTGTACAAATTATATTTTCAAATAATTTTACAGGTCTGTAGAGCTCCAGGATGGGGCAGAGAGCGAGAATACTAATAATCGCTCAGAAGCTCTCTCGTTCACGACTCTTATCTGGTGATTTAAAATAGTGCGATCTGTTGCTTTCACACTTTGCCAGTAGAAAACTGTTTAGCAGAGCTATATACTTATAAATGTGAACTTAAATATAATTTGTCAGTATCTACTGAGATAAGATTGAACTGCGATAATTTACATTTCTAGCATTTGTTTCTAAAGGCGAAGTGGAAGGAGAATTAAATATATGCGAGCACAAGAGAAACATAAAAACTCCCTGAAACTTCTATTCCCGTGGGTGAAATTCACATAGACACAATTTCGAATTGCAAGGTGAAATATCTATGTCTGATTTCTTTTCTGGTTTAATTCATTTCCATTTGAGATCTCGTGTGGCCTCTATTGCAATTTATTAAAAAAATATTTCTACACATTCAGAGTTTGGCAATAGGGTGCACTAAACCGGGTCGGATTTTCAAATACCCCGGTACAGGCTGCTCCCGGGAAGAGCTGGAAAAGCGATAGTGAGTTTTTTTAACAAATGTACCCGCGGGTCGAAGAAGTACTCGCGGGTACTAACTTTCAAAATTTGTTAAGTACAAGCAGCTTGACTATGTTGAACCGAAGAAAACTAGAAGTAAAAATACAAGTTGCCTAAACAACCTGAAATACGGTGGAAACGAAATAGCAAGCACTGTACTATGTTATCGCTTGTACCCGCGGGTACTGGAAGTCTAACAAATTTTATCCCAGTGGTAATTTTTCTGACACTTCAATATAATCGCTCCGAATATATCCGAATTGTTGATAGTAGTGACCTTAATCGTGAAATATTTTATAATTTTTAATATTCAGTAATCAAAAGTTACTATTTTCACACATTCCACTCTATTTTCTTCCTAATTCTGCATCAAGTACCCGCGGGTACCGAGAACAAACGGGTACTCACGGTCCAATTCTGACCCGGTCCTGGGTACCGGGTACACAACGGGTACTGTACCCGTTCCCGGGATGTTCCCGGTTTTGGCTACCCTATCGTGCAACTTCTAAGAGGCCGTTTGCGAGAGAATCGAGCAAAGCTCGGACAGTAGAAAATTCGAAATCGAAGGAGAGCATTGTTTTAGTTTTAGATTTAGAGTTTTAGGTACAGGGTGCTGATTACGATGGCAAGTATGTCATATTATGCAAATCGATCTCCGATCTGTTATTTAAAATACAAAATTCAGCTGAATTCACATGTTTTGTTCTTCCAAAAGAAAGAGTCCTGAGAAAACGTCGTGCAAATACTCAATTAGGGTGAAATTGCATGAGGAATCTAATGGAAGTTTCAGAAATGCAAATTTCCACGCAGAAAACATTCTTGATTTTGTGATCTCTCAAAGGCGATTCTCAAGAAGTAACGAAGTTCACACAGCGCCCATCCATTCCCTCATCCTTTTCCTTACCCTCTGGCACATTTTCTTTCTTCCTTCCCTATTTGGATGCATCTTTTCCCAGTTGACTTTGGACCACTGGGTGTAATTCACAGTTTCACCCCTGGCATCTCCAAACGGATTCCTCTTTTCCCAAGGCTGTAGACTCCACTCACTAAGTTTGCCGTATAAAAGCTGTAAGATCCTTCCATAACCACCACTGATCAATCAGTAATCAACCATGTCTACCGTAGTCTACTCCTACTCAACTGGTCGATTTGCCCTTTCGACTCTTCTCGTTTTCAATGGACAAACTGGACAACTCGAGCCCTCGCCTCTCAATGATAGATACCGTAACTCGAACGGACTCCCGGTCTACCGTAATTCGACCTACCGTAATCCCTCGACTTCCCACCACAATTCCTCTTCATCTCTCAAGAAATGGGGAACTCTCACTAATCTCTCAACTCTCGATCTTCCCTCAATCATTGAAGAAAATAGCGACTCGGGACTCGGATCTTCATCTGATGTGAGTTTGTTACTAGGAAATGTGGGAATTTCCATCTAATTTTTCATCGAACCCGATTCTTTCAGAATTCCGACACAGAGTCCCGTGCCAGTCCAGTCCACTACAGTACTGATTTCTCTTCTGAAAACAATTCGGACTCTGATTCCTCAGATGAAATTGAATCTCCTAACACCGACGTTCAGTGGGTAAGTAATATTATCAATTGCGTTTTTAGTGATTACAGTATTCTCCTCTCTTTCTTACCGTAATCAATCGATTTCCAGCCCTCCTCGACCTCCTTTCTTGCCCGATTCCGACCCGAATATCTTCGTGACTACCAATTAGTTTCCGACATTGATAATGATTTCCTCAATGATTTTACTTTCTTCGAACTGACTCGAAATCACAATTCTCCAAAGGAATGGAGTGAAGAAGAACAAATGGAGTTCGTTGAGGTAATTTCGATTGATGATTACATAGTAATGATGCAATAGTTCTAAATAATGTTCAAGACTGTTCTAATGTATTTAATTTCAGATCCAGATGCGAAAACTTTGGAAGATCTCTGCATGAACGACCAATGTGACAGTTCTATCTGGAAGTTGAATGCTGATGTTATAATAATAATAATTGTAACTATAATTGTACGTTGTGTGCAGTGATAAATAATATTATCTAGAATCTTTCTTTGCATTTTTCTTTACTCTTCGTACATCCGACCGAGTATTTCCTATTATCGTATTGAGATTAACAAATTCTTTGGAACCCTTTTTTCTCGTTCCGCTAAGACTGATCAGCGGGCTTTGGTGCAAGCACCGTGCATCCCAAGTTGGCATCGAGCTCAAAATTGAATTCCAAATTGGTATCAGGCTTAGGGGCAACTTGGGGAAATTCATGAGAAATAATGTCAGTGTGAGAGAGAGCAGACAACGAGGCAGAGCTTGATACCAACGTGGGTGATTTCTATCTCGTTGTCTGATTTTCTCATTTGACGCTTTCTTTCCCCAAGTTGCTCCCAGGATTGACACAAACTTAATACTAACTTGCTGCCAATTTGGGGATGCACATCGGTGGAAGTTCACTGTGCAAGACGGGAAGGTGCGGCGATCCTATCGAGTTCTTTAGTCTAAACACTATAGTGTACTATAGTACTAGCTACCGATATGATTGAGTCGTTGGCTGATCATATTGATAATGATAAAAGTGAGAATGATTGATCGCAGACATTGCTTTTAAAATGGTTAGCCAGATTAACTCAGTGTTGATCCAAATCTGGAACCACGCAATATTCAAACAAGATTATTCCCTAGTTGGACAAGTTTACTGCTCATTTTTTGCAACTCGCATCGCTAAACACAGCAACTCGTCATCCCCAAAAAATGCAACAATCTTGATAATTGAAATAGTTTCAGTTCTATTCATGCTTATCTAAAGAGTGTCTCTACTGATTGATCATTCTCCCCAGGGAGGTGGTAAATGTCTAGACCAACACTCGGTGAAAAATTACTTCGCCATGCATGCGAGTTAGTAAATAAAGTACTTAGACGTTCCACATTTCTCATGTTCTCTATGATACAATGTAAGTAATATATTTAATTCTCACGCTTTTTCTCTGTGTGAAAAGCTGGGACACTAGCAATCGATAATGATCCCAAATAATGATCGCCATTTCATTAGGCTTTTCTCTGATCCCTTCGTAATTGTTGACTAGTAGTAGTAGTCTGTCATAACACTTTCACTTAATATGTATCGATTGATCATTTATCGATTACATTCAGATTGCGTGCGGGATTACAGTCTCTATACACCGTCCGGAGCGGTCGAATCTTTGGCACGGCAGGTAGTCGTGGAGCATGCAGAGACCGTCCATGTCCTTTAGACAATTAGCTGAAATGTAAAAAAATAAATAAAAAAGAAATATTGTTGTATCCACCCCTGCGGCATCATTATGAACGGTTTAAAATGAACGGTTTTATTTTAACGTCTTTCATAACTCCAGAAAGGGATCAGATGCGCGATTGCGTGCGAAACTGCAACTAGTGCGGTGTCACAAGATTCCAAACCTACAGACCAGGGTTAGAGCGAGAGAGTGTACGAAAGTGAGAGAGTCCCTCTCGATTTCACACGCTCTCTCACTCCAAAGGCCTTTCTGGAAGGTTGACCGGTCTGTGGAATGATGTGGTGTGACTAGTCGAGAATGAAGACTAGTCTCACCCCTCTTTCCTCCCCTCTCATTACGAGCATCACAGCTCTGCCTACGTGATGTCGGGAGAAAATGAAATCCGGGAGTCTCCATCATTTTAAAGGGACCTGGCATAGATAACGAAATTGACTTATTTAGTAGTATTTGGTCCAGTAATCAAAGGAAAAAAATAAGAAAAAATTTCAGACCCTTAGGAAAGGCGCTACGGCTTTGCCCTTAAACCACACCACGGTGCATCTTAGTGGGCGCCTTTTCCTAATTTATTTTCAAAACTGATGCAGCCCTAGTAAATTCGATACAGATGAATTCCTATTGTATACTCGATGACAACTAAATGGAATTGCGGAAGTTTCATGCTCATTCCCCTTACTTGCGACGTCATTAGGAAACGTCGAACCAGCACACCACGAGATTCCAAATGAGCATATCCCGAAACAGAAAGTTCCAAGATTTTTTTTGTATTTTTCCCGTGATATTCAACTCAAAATCCATTAATAGAGCTCAAGTTGTCAATCTATGCCGGTTTCACGGCCGGTTAAGACCACTCCTGAAACGCACGCGACGCGTTATGAAATACGCGTTCATGGTCTCGCCCAGATTTCAGTTCGCTGTGTCAAACATATGATTGCGACTAAGAGTTGTTTTCTTTTCCAGGAGATTCATTTTTATTGCGATGTCGCAATCGGATATAAATCTTTTGGATAATTATCTAATGTAAATACTGTGATTTGGTTGCAAAGAATTAGCCAAATGGTCAAAGATCAAATAAAATATCGATTAATACGAAAATAGTGAACTCAGTTTACGCAGAAACGTGATAATTTTTTAATAAGGCTCCTCATCATGACGATTTCTATCTTAAACAGTACCTGACTGATCTATTCATCGTTTGGTTCTACGAAAGCAAGGGAAAAGTCTAATGCATTCAAGAAAATTGAGTTCAACTAAGGAGAGCTTGAAAAAAGTACTTTTCGTATAAGCGTAATAACTTTTGATTGCAGTGTCGAAGCGGGCCGAAATTGGGTATACGCTGTTCTCTGTTTACACGGCCATCTTTTGGTTCCAATATTAATTAGGAAATTGCTGAAATAAGTAAGAAAATAGACAAAAACGGCCAAAAACGATAGTTTTCTTTGTTAAGGAACCTTGTTACTTTTTGAATTCCAAACGCGCGAACAGCTTGCGAGAGCGCGGTTACTCTTCGAGTTTGTTTCCTCTTGTTTAACGGGCCGTGTTTTAGCACCTAATCCGTTTCTGGAAGACCCAAATGAGCTATCTTATCCGCTCAATATATTGGTTCTGCGAGGTAGTGCGTAGATTTCTGATTACAACAATCAATAAGTAATAAATATTAAACCCACGCGATATCTGGCAAGTATTCGTTGACGGGTTATACAGATAGTGCGTAGCGTTATCGCACTTTTCTCGGCTGAAATGCGGTTTTTCATAAAGATGTAATATTCATTTTAATATAATTATTTTATATTAAAATATTATTTTATGTAAATGTATGTTGTAAACATTCTAATGTACATATGTTTATGCAGATCACTCGATTCTTCCTAAATTTTCTCAGAAGATCTGTGTTAAAGAGTAGAGTTTGAAATTCGGGTAAATAATTGGATTAGCACTCTTCATTTCACACACTCTTCACACTGATTGATAGGTGGGAGAGGGTGCGAAATGAATAGTGCTAATTCAATTATTAACCCGAATTTCAAACTCTATTAAAGAGGAAGTATGAGGATGAGACAAGAGTCCAGCCGCCGTACCAACTGCTCATTTCGCGAAATTCTCTCGCCTTTTTCTTCATTTTCTACTATCTCTCGTCGGTCTAGGAAAGACCGCAAGATACGACTCAATTCGACCACGAGATGGGGGGTCGAGAATGAAAGGATTCGACCGCTCAAACAAGGGAGCTCGAGGTAGCATTGGAGGGCTTTTTGAGGGCAATTTGTACGGCGGTAGTTAATCAAAAGAAAATATGCTCACTAGATAGGCAGGCGCAATCGAGATGTTATACCGCTAACATTTTTTAGAAATGATGCTCCCAAAAAAAGTTACGACGTTTTCCTTTTCATTACGTAAAATAATAGTATTAAATATGGAATGATACAAATACAAATGTTAGAAACTGACTTTAAATTGTATGTGTTCACTTCTGGACAGCCGCTTTCTGTAGGGACCAAATATCCTCCGGGGCAAACTCAAATATATTTATTGTCGCTTGCTTTACGTTTTATTAAAATAGGCCTCCAACGCGTTTTCGGTCACATAAACTGCCAACGCAGTTTTGTTGGAGACGTTTACCGTATTATGCTCCCGTTTACTTGAAGTGCTACAGTATCCGTTGAAGCGAAATGGTCAAACTTTTGCGGCAACCATTGACGATACAGGCAAACAGTGTTTTGGCGGGAACAATTTCGAACGGCTCTTGTAAATTCCCTTCGAGATCGAGTGGGGAATCCTCTGATTGGCGGAATGCCACTACACTCCTCTCTCGCTGCTGATCCATTCCCATTGAGAGACAGAACCCTCTTTTGATCTACCTCACTCCAACACCCCTGTAAAATGAAGTGGGGGAAATGCACTATTACTGACTATGGTATCAATTAGGAGGGCAAATGGCGGTACATGTACCGTGCGCTCCTCCGTCATTCGTGAACGTCAAAAAAGTCAGATGGATCCACCGGAATGCACCGTACACCGCGGGTCACTAAACCGCGACGCGCGCTCTTTCGCTCACCGCGGTGCAACGTGCACCGACAGGTGCACATGATCCTTAATTTCCCCCTTCTCGACTTAAAAAGTGAAGAACTGAGCTCTCAACTCATTACTAGCCGTAATGATATCGTAAATTAGGGATGTCGGTTTGTTCGGTGTTCGTATTCCGGCAATTCGAACGCGTTATCGGTAATACGGCTGATAAGAGGCAGAGATTCAGAGAAAAAGTGAGCGTCAGCGGGTCCACATAACATCGCACCGGCAATCCCACTGTGCTGCACCACTCTCGCTTCTTACGTACATCGGTACTGCGCAGTTTTCGCCACCCTGGTGGTCATCTTTTTTTTTAGCATAAGTGGTTAATCGTGTTTCCCTGTCTAGCCCATACCCCACCTTCCTCACCCATATTTAGATATATCTTTTTTTCTCCAACGTTACTTTAATTGCCGTCACACCCTTCGCGGGTGTATCAAATAAATAAATAAATAACCATATCTATAAAGTAAACTACATGTGTATGATTAGTAATGTTGTCACCTTTGCAAGCTGCGGGATCGCGGCAGTCTAAAAACAAAATTCGTTAAATGTTTCACATCTTCATCTACTATTATCTTATTATAAATATATATATGCATGTTAGAAAAAAATATAGCGAATTTCAGAGGCCTCATCTTCACGAGTACAATAAACACGACTCACACACGGGAGTTCGCGAGGGCCTGTTCTGAAATGGATATCATGATTATCATTATTGTTAATATCAAAATTACTTATTTTAGTATTTTCTCATGGGAAACTATCTGCGGTAACTTTCAAAACGCTACCCCGATTTTCTGTTGGATGAATGAAATTATGTTGTAGATAGCTTCGTAGCTCCATTGGCCTCCAACAAGAATATTTCCAAATTCGATTTTGGGCAGACACGCTCCGAATATGCCCTCGAAACGAGTGTATACCTGTGAGAAGTGAACAATATAAACCCATATATATAAATAAGTGTTCAAAGAAAACGCGATAACAAAAAGGACCAGATAAGAATATAGCATAATGAATTGAGATCATGAAACGTTCAAGATGCCTCCAAGATAATTTATGGCCACATTCTAGCAACTTTCAGTCTTCTAGCTGAAGTAGCCATACCCCATGAGCACTGAATGGCGTGTAAAAATCAATTTACCGTATTGCCGCTGCAGTAGTCACAATTTCCGGTTTGCCAGTTGAGTTCCTGATTGTGGCCGCACACTGCAGTAACAACGGTTCAATGTTTTTTTCCAAACAATGGCGTCCCACGAATATTCGGTCTACAGCTCTACTTATTGTAAGCGGGAACGCTCTGCGGAGTGCACCCGGATACAATACACGACCAGGTCCAACACAGAAACATAACAAAGTCAGATCCCGTTGTGTATGTTTGAGTGCATTATATTAACACTTGCTGTTGCACACCTTGAAAAATATTAAAATCCATTCGCTACTGGTATAGTTGTTGATAAAAATCAAAACAGGCCTAGGAGATACAAGACCGGGTACGTGGGTACCACGTACACGAAATTCTTGAGACGGTTATCACAGTGGCACATTGGGATTGGATTACCTTTTAATCTTGAAAAGCCTCGAAAATTAGCCTTAGGGGTGAAATTAGGCAGTAAATAGGCCTCAAAAATAAAATTACTGTGTTTAGCCGCTTTACTGCGTTCAACCGCTAAACACAGTAGCGCTGGTTATTCAAGCTAAACATCCTTGAAAATTCTTTGAAAATTCATAACTAATCTAAAAAATCGCATCGTGGTAGCTTGCTACTGTAAAATCGCTTGACATGGAACACCTTTACCTTTACCTAAAAAATCGCTAAAATTTGCCTTTTAAGGCCTCAATAGGAAGAAAATCCTCATTAATCTGGAATTCACTTCGTTAACAGTACCAGGTCCTTTAAAGTCGCAGGGGAGCGATGAGAATAGACTTTGAAAGTTGTTGCTGTCAAGCTTGCAAACTATATGGTTTCCTAGACTTGATTCCCTCTGAGAATATGCCTACAACGTGCTATCCTCATGAGCATTTTCGCAATCCACCTTGATACCTTCACAATGTTTGGATTGTCAGGGAAGCGTCCACGTAGTGTGTTTCCCTAATTGGGAAAAGGCGCCGAACAGCGGCTCTTGGGCGCCTTTTCCCAATTAGGGAAAGACACTCGTTGCTCGTTTGCCTTACATTCCTTGAGACACCAGAACATTGTGCCTTACGACCCCCCCCCCCCGACTCGGCTAAATTATAGGTTGTTCAATACAATGGAGATGAGGTAGATTCTAAAATAAGACAATGGTTATTTTTTCATACAATTATAACAACTTCAAATGGGTTTTTTTCTCATAATATATATGATGCGCGTACCTTGCCATTTGTAAAAGTTGTCTCTGATCTGTTGCGGAGCTGCAATACATATTTCACAAAAAAAACTATTTTTTACAAAAATGTAAAACAGTGAACATTCATTTTTCCAATACATGTACAAATATTTCCATGAAAAAGCCTTAAATAAAAGAATATAATGAAACACATACTCGATTCAACGAGTCCAATGGTGGCGAGGAAGCAAAACAGAGAGAAGAGAGGATTCATTATAGTCATTGCTTGCAAGTTTTTGTTTTCTCTTTCTTTTATATGAAGTTGCAGAGTTCCTTTTCCCATGGTGATTTGTGAGATGCAAATTTGCAGAAATTGAAAATTCCAAGAAATCAAAATCCGTTGGCTGCAAACCAAAAGTTATTATTTTTCACGAAAAATTCGGCAACATCGACTGTAAAATTGGGGTTGCCACACTAGTTTCGTACATATAACGAACTCTCTTACTTGTCGGCGTCTAGATTTTCTTGACGAGTTCGTGAATTCGAGAGATGAATCCGCGGTGAATGTAAGTGTAACTCGAAACTGAACTCTTTCTGATTCGCTCTAGCCTATCCCCACATCATTCCACAGGCCGGCAAGGGTCTGAAATTTTTTCTTATTTTTTTCCTTTGATTACTGGACCAAATACTACTAAATAAGTCAATTTCGTTATCTATGCCAGGTCCCTTTAAAATGATGGAGACTCCCGGATTTCATTTTCTCCCGACATCACGTAGGCAGAGCTGTGATGCTCGTAATGAGAGGGGAGGAAAGAGGGGTGAGACTAGTCTTCATTCTCGACTAGTCACACCACATCATTCCACAGACCGGTCAACCTTCCAGAAAGGCCTTTAGAGTGAGAGAGCGTGTGAAATCGAGAGGGACTCTCTCACTTTTGCATACTCTCTCGTCCTAACCCTGGTCTGTAGGTTTGGAATTATGTGACCCGAGATGTGATTTATATGAACAGATGAATTTACGGGAAACCCGACGAGCTCCATCACGTAAACGATTATTTATTTTCACTCCGATATAGTTTTTTACGAGATTTTATGGAAATAATTAAAGTGAAAAAAAAGATTTTATAAATATCATTAATTCACAATAAGTAGTTGGATCACACGGCAAGGGCTATCACTGATATGTGAACTAGAATCACATCACACTGGAAAATCGATAATCGATTGCTTCGGTGCACAGAAAATGCCTGTATACGTAACTTAAAATATACAATATTTTAAATGTTTAACAAAGTGCAACTGAATCAATGATTGATTGATTGTGATTGAGAAAGATTCTAATCTAGGACAATTCTATGTCTTCCAGTCCGAAAATCCTCAGTCGGTGCTCATCTACTACCACCGTTGGCGATGATCCAATATTCGGAACCGGGCAGGAACCAATCGGCGCTGCCCCGATGCCCGTCGGCGTCGTGGTTCGGGGCGCGGGCACCGGCGGTGCCGGCTTTGTTTCGGGTTCGGGCACCGGAGACGGCATCTCGAGGAACTCGGGTCGTGCCGCGGGCCCATCATCGGTGAACGAGATGAGGTCTTCGAATTCCTGCAACGTGAAGTGTTTTCATTCTATACTTTCGTTTTCCGAACATTTTTCCCGAGCAAGAGACTTTACAAACCAGGTAACAATTTTTATTGTTGCTACCCTTACTGTGTCTATTTTTACCAGGCTGGGTCTAACTGTGTAGCCTAGATCCCGGCGATTACAGCCTGGAATGAGGCAGAGATCCAGCTAGGAAAAAAAGCTTTGCATAATACCTGAGATCGTCGTTTCAACTGCCTCGGTGTGGCCTTCTTGGGTGAGTGAGTCGCGTGAGGAGAGTCATGAGGGACCTGCCATTTTCTTTTTTCCTTTTCTCTGCCCACGAACCCTCCATAATCCCAATTAATTATCCTCGCATGACGATGCGTTGTAATATTTCTCATTTACAATTATAATAGTTACAAATTGAAAAAAATTGAATGAAAACATTTTTTTAAGCAATCTGTGCGTGTATGGGATAAACCTGTTCATATCCATGTGGATCGTCTACGGGAGTTGAAATTGGCTGCTTTGAAGCCTGTTCCCGTTGGCCAGAGAAGACTGATTGAGCCGGGAAATCGGATGAGAAAGCGGACAGACTAATTCCCGGCACGTCGAAAGCGGAGGAATCGACGGCCACGGCGACGGAGTCCTCGGGAAGCTGATAAATTATTATATAGACGATTATTGTTTAAGAAAATTCTTTGAATTGCTCACAAGAATCTCTCATGAGTGGAAATATCAGGTGCGGCACGATGGCTTTGCGTTTCACGATTATGATAAAACCAATCGCGAATGCAGTTTCTGGTGTTTTCAGTGAAGATGCGCTCATAAATTGTTAATGTTATTGTTCAAATAACATAAATGTATTATTATCATGAACAATGACATAAATAAAAATAAATTATATTACCTCCGGCAGTCTTGCTGCTCGTGCGGATGGTTTCTCCGACGCCGATCGACTTCGACGTGGAGGAATCACGAGAAGAGACTCGCTGGCGGCGGCTTTCCTACAATAAAGCTTGTAAATAGAAAGAAAAAGAGAAAATTCATGCCACGATGAGCAAGTTTCCAGAATTTTTGAAGAACGAAATCGAATCGTTCAGCCAGAACGTAGGAGAGATTGCGAAAATAAATGTTAGCATTCCCAAAAACACAGTAGAGTAAATCTATATTTTGAAAAAAATAGCCCACTTACAACAGATTGGGTGGAGGGGGTCGGGGCGGGGGTTTGGCTCGTTCTCTTCCTCGCTCTTCCTCTACTGTGAGACTCCTCTCGACAGCAAGTGGTGGCAGGCCTCTCCTCTCTTCCTCTGGTGCTTTCAGCTTGTCTCTCAGGACAATTTCCACTTGCGAGAGCCTGTGAAAATTATAGATATGTTGTCTTGTCAATTGGCCTATCCTGGAACGGAACAATGCAATCAACATGAAAACTGTTTGAAATTCTATATGTTTGCTGCAGCACAAATATGCCAGGCTAAATTTTAATGAATTGCGTTGTTCTGTGAATATGTTTGAGCGTTGCCATACCGTGCAATAGGAATGGTTTCAATCGATGGAGGAACTGGCGGAGCCGTGGTACCACTGCAAATTTTGGTGTAGACCCTTGTCACTGAATTTCGGGAGTGGTCAAACGCCAGATGAACAGAGAGACAAAGAGCCTTTGAATATGCAGGCTGCGTTGCGATCACTCTTCTCTGCATTTAAACTCCAAAACTGGATTTGTGGTGAAATCTTCCCGGAATTTCCTGCTGTTGAATCGTTGCGCGTCGCTTCGGTACGTACCTGGTGCGGGGGTCGGGCGGGGTCGGGCTGGTTCCGGCCGGGTTGCGGTGTCGACCGCGTCGACCGCTGTCAACGGAGAAGGAGCGACCGTTGATTATGCGTACGATTTTCGAGGGCGAACTGAGTAAATTCAATAACTTGCGACGGGGTTGTTTATGTGGTGTTAGTTTTCGGAAAAAGGAAATGGAAAAAGGCCAAGATTTGAATTCCCGCAATTTCTTATCTCAGTTCTCCGTGGAGCAATCGACTTAAAATTTTGAATATAACAGTATTCGACCCTTTTACACTTATAAACGAAATTTTGAGTCGATTGCTCCACGGAGAACTGAGATATGAAAATGCGGGAATTCAAATCTTGGCCTTTTTCCATTTCCTTTTTCCGAAAACTAACACCACATTAGATATCTTTTTTTGAATTTCCGACGATTGAACGACGTCAACGACATCACACATTTGTTCCAATCCTACAGAACGGATTCAAATAGTGTGAAAGAGAGAGTTCATCTTGCTTTTCACGCTCTCTGCCCATAAATCCCTTTATGTAGGGATGACCAGCCTGGAATGATGTGACCCCGTTCCAGTCAAAACGGTAAAAACTCTAGGGGTCAGAAGACTCACCGTTCCCGGACGGATCGCGATGTCGGAGCGAATAATGCAGTACCGAGTGGTTTTCTGTAACGATAATTGAATGTTTAATGTTTTTAAAAAGTTGATTATTTTACCGTGGAGGCGGTGGTCGAGCTGGCTTGACGACTTTCGCGTATCTGCAATGCAATAGTAATTTTTTTTACATAATGCGTCTCTCCTGAAGGAATTGCTTGTTGAAAAATACAAATTATTTTCATCCTAGCATGAAACATAACGAAATTGAAATTTCCACTTATTTTCAATTTTTCTAAAAATAAAAATATTTTTTTAGTTTGAATAACCAACCTGGGATCGTAATCTATAGCCACCCTCACGGGCTTGAGTGCCTCCACACTCTCGTAAATATTCTCTGTCTCGCTGGAACGTCTTTCGATGGGAATTCGAGTGAGACCACCGCGACCCTGAAAATACAAGTATTGATTCATTTAAATAAATAAATAAAATTAATGCCCCAAAGTTTTGATAAACATAGTTGGAGGCAAGAGGTGATCGCGATAGCAGCGTGCGATACTACGTTTTGCATGATGCTCTTGTTAAAAATATTTATCTTTTAAATGACGAAATTATATAAATGATTAAAATATTTGGACATACATCATGGCCTCCCACACTCTGGCTTCGCTCCATTCTCTTCTCAGCCGGTTCACGATAGCTGGCGGCACGAGTAAAGTCGCCACTCTGGAAATTAAAAAAAGTAAACTCTATTTAAACACACAATGTTCTTCATTTTCCGAGTTGGGAAAAGCAGCAAAAGAAGGAAAAATAAATTATCAATTGAAATAAAACACAGAAAGTGCATATTTGGGGTAAACGTACCCTTCTTCGGCTCTTCGGAAACTCGTTGAGACAGTGGACAATTTTCTCGAGACTTCTGAATAAGGTCAATCTTATGTTTTATAAAAATAGTTTAAAAAATCCAGAGGGTCGTTCAAGACAAAAATCACATAAACAATTAAAATAAAAAAAGACGATTAAAATGTTTTATTTTAAAACAAATTCTAAACAACTTACCTGCGAGAAATAAATGCAGGAGGACAGGCGAAACTGTGGCGACGTGACGCGCGATCAAGAGGCACCTCAAAATGTTATTTTACAACTGATTAAATGATTTCATATTTGTAAAAGAAAGAATATTGAAAAAAAGATTTATTATTTAGATCGAATAATGTTAGAGCAACATACTGCATTTGTAAGATAATGAAATTAGCGTGTCTGTTGAAGGCAAATTGCCTAATTCTTTTCGTTTCCACTCTGCAAGTTAGTTTCCACGAGGCTTTCGTGTTTCACGCCTGTTCCATATTTGAATGGAGTTTATGTTTATAATCTTAACATCAAAGATATCAGTAAAAAAAACTAAAAAACGCCCGCCAAATCCAAACAACGCGTTAAACACGTCCAATACTGAGTCAGGGGCGAGAGAAAGAGTCTAAAACATAGAAAGTTCATCACATTTTAACGCATTTTTTGCTTCTGACAATGTGCACTTTCACGAGATGTGACCTGATTCTACATGAATTGTGATGTCGCAGTAAAATTACGGTCGTTCGACACTCGGTTTATGTTTCACACCGCCTTCATCATACACGCAGTGATGTAATATGTACATAGTATTTCTATTGTTCAGTTTATAAAAGACTCTTCTATATTGAAATGATAAAACAAGATGATGGAATATTAGGTATGTTCTTTTCAGAACCAACACGCAAGAGTGATTGGGCCACGGACGTCCCTGTTTGGTGAACAGTGGAGGTCCACTCTAAGGCATTTTCTTATTGCCGAATAATTGTATAATGCGGCAATAAGAAAATGCCTAAGAGAGAAAAATGCCTAATATGTTTTCGATTATTTCGTTCCGCGACTCACCTCGTCGTACAATCTCTCCTGCTCCTCTCGGAGTCTGACCGACGGTGGTAGGGATTGACGATAGGAGGAGCTGCTGAAAGCAAATTGCGTCATAACTATGCAATAGTTCATGATAATGAATATTTTTTTAAAGAAATTGTTTTCCTGTTGAACAATTATGAGGAGCTAATATCATTCGAAAGAAACCGCTGATTATTAACAAGGAAATGTGAAACATATTTGAAATACTTTGAAGAAGTCGTTCGAAATTATGTATTCCACTCACCGATGCATTGGTCGCGCGAACGTTGGTGGGGGCGGTCGCGGAGGGGGCGGCGACCTTGACGGCTGAGGCGGGTCGTGCGACCCGAACCGCTGCAGCTGCAGCGGTTGCTGCATCACCTCTGGCTGCTGCAGCTGCAGCTCAGTCTGCGTCGTGCTGTCGCGACGCGGACTTGCAGCGGGAACTAAAGCGACCTCGACCAGTCGCATGCCGTAGTCGTCGTCTTTCAGTTCCTCTAACTCTAATGATTTAGGTGCTTGCTGCACGACTTCTGCAGCAGCGGCATCCGACTCTGCTGCTGCAGGTTCTGCAGCTGCAGCAACCGGCTGCTGCAACACGGTCGGCCCTTCGTGAGAGGAGACGGATGACGAGAGCACGGGGTCGGAGACGCCAGGATCGCTGCAAGTATTGCATCATCACTAGGTAATGTTTGCCTAAGCCTGAGTGTGCATGGGCCATTGCTTTTACGATAGGAGGACAATCGACAACAGAGGGGAAAGAAAAGGTGTCAACAACGATGGAATAACAAGAGTCGTACCACGGCGTTCTGGGTAGAATGCCGAAAGTGAAATCGTGGTGAAACCAACGACCGTTTTCATGCTGCGCAAATTTTATGGGGTGCAAGGTGCACATCAGTTATATGCACCCTTTCATAACTTTTTTACTAGAAATGCTACAACTTCCAAACTTGACACAGGGATTGCAAGCCACGTTGCGAACATTTTCCTTTTTGATTGGAGAGATTTCGTTCAGTTTGAGCTGAGTTACACGAGTTTTCCACCATCGGGGGTGCACATGCACCCCTGAAATTTGCGCAGCTCTAAATTTCAAAATTTCAGTCTACCTCAACAATATTCTCTTGAATACCGTGCGTGCGTTGATTCGAAAGTGCAGAAACGCACAGGGTATAATTGTAAACCATTCTAGAACTGTCAAGTTTTAACGCAGTTGAAACTAGTTTTCCACTGTCTTGCACAATTTTTACACGGTTGTAGTAAAATATAGAGTTCGACATCGACCAGTTCCGAGCTGATGCATCGCTGATGCACTACAAAGACATTAATGCTGCGCAAATTTCATGGGGTGCAAGTGCAAGAAAAAAATTGGGGTGCAAAAATCACAGGGTGCAAAGTTTAAATTTGAATTTCCGAAATTATTGATTGTTGCTTATATCTCGGCTCCCGGAGTATCCAGCGACACAAAATTCCGTTTCCAAGTTCTAAACGCGTAAAACAATGTAAATCCGAAGTTTTGTACTCTTGGCGTCAACCGGAGCCGAGTTATAAGCAAAAATCGATAATTGCGGGAATTCAAATTTTTTCTTTGCACCCCCTAAGATGTTCGCACCTTGGTGCAATTGCACCCATAATTTTTACTCAGCATAAGTTTGCAACCAGAAGGGAGAATTGTCATTCATTGATATCGAGGATCTGTTCATCCCAAAGCCACCACCTCTCAATATTAAAAACCCATTATTTCAGGCCTCAAGAAATGGGTCGTGGGCGAGAGTGCTAACAAAAATCTCTCGCTTCTGACTCCTTTCTGGAAATCTGATCACCCTTTCCATTGTGTGTATTTGTCAAACAATCATGCGTGTGTGGGGAAAGAACATTTATTCGGACATAAAGTGGGAATCTAAAGAATCGGTTAGGGATTTCATGCACCGGGAATAAAAATGTGATTCATCGGAGTTTTAGCGACCGGGAAAGTTTTGTTTTGTACAATAGAATCGATTAAAATGCATGCATACGAGAAAGTGCTGAGGGGTTATTTTTTAGGAAAGGAGAAATAGGAGTGTGCGGTTGGGTTAGATATTCAAGCAATTACGGAATTTTATGGACGAGAGAGCGGACGGAATTGAAAGCGTTTTTTTTCGAAATTCAGTATAAGCTAGATTACAAATGTCCTACAATTTCGCCAAGCGCATCTCTCGTTTGGTACAGCATGAAAATGTCACCGGACCTGCTCTTCGAACGATCGAGCGGGCCGGGAGCCGGCACCGGGCTACCGTACCGAGAGTCCGATCGATAACTGGGCGGAGCGCGGCCGTAGCCGGGCGAGGAGTAACCTGTGGGGCTCGTCGGCGCCCAGTACGGCGACGGCGAGGCGCCGGCGCGGATACCGCCATTGTGACTCCGCGCGCCCGGCGACATTGAGCGCTGCCGACGCAGCGCGTCGTGGTACTCATCTGGCGTGCGGGCGCGCGATGCCGGGCGCAGAGGCGGCGCTGGCGCCGCGCCGTATCCGATGGCGACGGAGCGCGTGTCCACGCTCATCGGCGAAATTGGGCGCGCGCCGCGTCCAATTGACGCCGCCGGTGACATCGGCGACGTCACGATGGGCACGGGCGTCGGCGCCGCGCCCCAACCGATGTACGGCTGTTGCTGTGGCGCGGGCACCGCGCCAAAGCCGATCGGGCGCGGCGACGCCGCTGTAGACGATTGTGAGAAGAGCGCCGGCGAGAGGGCAGTGGATCTGAAGCGTGAGGATTGCATCATCACTAGGCAAGATGGATTACCGTGTTTCTATAGTGACATCTTCATCTGAGACACTTTCCTTGATTACTCGACCATTCTTAAGATCTTGTTTCGTCTCACGAGAACGTGCCCGAACGTAAGAGGGACTGGAGGAGGCTTCTCTGAAAGGAATTACGTCAGGAAAATAAAAAGAGATTACATTATCATTATTATAAATGCAATGATCTTCTATACTATATCTGCCGTGCTACTGAACTGAGTTTTTGTCAATGAGAGAACAAAGGGATGGAGAGAGTTTGAACCGACTCACATAGCAAATGCGCTAATTTAGATGCTACGGCAGTTTAGCTATGGAGTGAGAGAATACATATTTGATTTTGTGGTGATAAAGGCAACGCTGGTCTCAATTATGTTTCAGAGACATAATAACATTTTCGAAATAAGAGAATTAGTCAATGTTTCCTGAGTGAATAACTTGTGAAAGCGATTAAAAAATGCAACTATAAGGGTGTCCCGAAAGTCTTTGCATTTTTTAACGTTTTTGCTTCTCCCGCTTTTCGCTTCGGCCGTATGGGACATTGTTGGAGTATTTTACTATGAGGGCCTGCTCTCACTACTTTTCGAGTCTTGACTGGGGCGCTATGACACACACGGTGCCTTCTGTAGAACTGCAAACTTACCATACACAGGCTTGAACTTCACTAGTTTTGAAATTTTATCTCGGGGATGAGTCGAAAAAGTTCACCCAAAGTGCGAAATGAGTCAACGGGTGATTGCGAACAAATTCTGAATAATTTCGTCATCACTACGCAATATTGAAATTTCAACGTGTTTTTTTAACCGCTGGGATTTTCTACGTAAAATTGGTGGCTATGAATTCCTATACGCCTATAATTGTTTATAAGCCATATTTGGGGGGAATTGGGCCTGATCGAGTAGGAAATTTGAAAATGTCGAAAACAATATTTTCAACGATTTTCGAGTTTTCATTAATTTGCGAAGAAACGATCAAGAATTAGGCCTGGAAATGCTAGTTAAATTCACTCTAATTACACTCATAAAGTTGCATTTGATTATCTTCAACATTCATTTAGATTTAGAGTCCGAAAGATACGTTTCGGAAATCACTTAACTGCGCATTGCGTCATTACTAGGTAATATTCCGACAAGCCAACAGCATAATTAATTTCGTTAGGAAGTGTAATTTTTCGAAATTTTTCGAAAAACTGAAAGTGCAAAAACTTTCGGGACACCCTTATATATCCTTCATTTTTATAAAAATACTCGATGCATCAAAAAGTACCGTTGTCAGTAACTTTTAAAAATATAAGGAAATGACGACACAATCTTTCCTAAATGTCGTAATCGCTATGTAATATCTCACCTTCCCTTCGTCTGCACAGTTAACGGCGTCTCATCATCTGTCTCAACCAAATCAGACTTCCACTGAACAGCCTTCGATCCGCGATCGTCGATGAGAGTCTCCGTTCTGAAAGGAAACAAGTTATTTACATTTTGAGGCAGGTAACTTCCGTTAGTATTATAGAATGTTATTTAATATTTATTTATATTATTTATTTCGTTTTGCTTCAATCAGCCGCATCTTCAGCAGTATGATACGTTGGAAGCCATTTACATGGAATAAGCGAAGCGGTGAAACGCTATGGCAACATGTTAATTTCTGAAGGTATGTAGAAAGATCTTTGTTTGTAAACGCTAGGTAGTCCAAACAACGATATTGGAGCGATTTCGCATGTTGGTTTACATGAAAAGGATGAAGCGTTAAACCGCAGATTTCAAATGTAAGAAAATGGCGATGTAACCATAGTTATTATAATTTAAAAACATTTTTGATTAAATACTTTGAAATATGCTATGACCTGGTATTCGACCATTGCTCGTATCTCGGCCCGTACATCAAGTCGGGTTTCTGGTTGGGCGGCAGCGCCAGTCGCTGGTACGCATGAAGAGGGTCGCCGGGCTCTCGGTAAATCTGGCAAAAAATACCTGCGTCCGGGGGGAATCGAACCCCCGTCGAATGCTTGGAAGGCATCCATGCTGACCATTACACCACGGACGCACATGCTCGAGTGCGGCTAGAGAGTGTAGTTGGGAACTCGCCCTCCTCCACCCAATACCGACCCAATAACAGAGGATAATAAGGAACCAACCTCCATATAAGTCGTTGTGGAAGTGGTGTCGGGCCTCATCGGTTGGTCCCGTCGCGATTGTCTCTCCTGAGGTTGTGGAGGAGTAGGATTCTAAAAAAATCAATAAATTTGAGAAAAAAGTCAAGAACAAGATAATCCGACACATGTTGTCGAGCCCAGAATAACTCGGGTGAAGAAAGGAAGGAAGGGGCCGGGGCGAATTTTCTACTGCTGGTGCCAATTCTGTGCAAACAAATAGAGGTAGCGAGAGGGTAACATGGATCAATGTCGCGCTTCCAGGAGGAGAGGGAGTTATTTACCCGCGAGTTTTGCTCGCCTCACAGTTTTTGAGCGCATGGCGCATCAAAACAAACAAATAGGCTGGGGGAAGAGTGAAGAACCAGGGAAAGCAGTGGCATTTCGCGCATTTCGGAGAGAGATGTATAATTTTAAAAAAAGAATACGAATGCTTCCGAAACTACGTTGCGTGATCATTACGTAACAATGCGAAACTACTCACCCGACTGAATGTGTTCAACCGCACGTCGTGCGGGTCGATGTATGAAACCTCTTCTACTTCTGTAAATATTAGTGTAATGCCACCAAATCCAGTATTCGTTTCGTGGTTTTCCTGCTTTCGATCTAATGCTTATAATGCGACACATCTTCGTTCTATATCTAAAAGATTTCAATTGATTGGAAAACGAAACACGACGCCACGTTCTCTTCGATTGTGAGAAATGAAGAAACATTGGTATCTCTTCTCGAATTTTGTATCGAACTTTGCCGATAGTTGATTACCTCTTTCGCTTTCAGGTGCCTCAAAGTACTGTGGGGGCGGAGGCGGTCGGCTGTAGTTGGATGACGGCGGAGGCTCGTAGTGCGACTCTGGAGGATTCTATTATATTTCGTTTTTCTCTAAAAAATAGGAAATATAAATGATAAATGCAAAAATGAGTGCACGACGGCCGAATTCTTTTTAAATTAAGATTGTGACCTGCAGCAAGTCTAAGAATGTACTTATAAATGTTACTGCTTACTTACTGTTTACTTACTGTACTTGCAGAAGAGCACAAGAGGTACTGAGGAAAATGATCTGCCGAAATATACTGACCTATTGAGTAATCACTGAACTTCCAGTCCCAAGCTACTGGTTTTGTGCTTAGCACATTATAATTTGTTGCGATAAAGATATAAAAAAAATTATGTGTGAAATAACGAGAGCAAAAAGATCTCACCTCTCGCCAGCTGGGGCATTTTGACCGAAGGCTGAGGTGTGACGTCGTAATCATCGTCGCTGGTGGCTGGGACTGGAATAAATTATATTGTTTTATTTATGTCCAAAGCGTAAGTTTAACCGATCATTTCTGCAGGCGCGTAAGGAGCACATAATGTACGAGTGAAACATGTATCCACCGACAGTGGCGTTACACAAATTGTAGAACGGTGAGGAAACTCTTCCTTATTATTTACTTGTTGGTTGTTTTCCCACAATCTATGCAGTATACATTAAATTTCGTATGCGACGAGTGAATATATGAATTTCATGAAACGCGAATCGTGCACGCAAGCGTATGAGACATATTTTTTGAATAACAATTAGTCATAACTATGCTAGTCAACTCGATAGCTGCTAATAATTATTCAATCTATCAATAATTATTGGATTAACTTATTAATACAAATTCCGCTACCTTCCTCGACAATCGGTGCCTGTGTGATCATGGGTGAGGGGACAGGGGGAGGCGCGGCGATTGCCGGCAGAGGAGAGGAGACGGAGGGCAGCGACCACGGATCTGGTGATTAATTAATCAATTATAGCGTTATGTTCATTACATGCGAAATTTGAAATATAGATGTGCCCTAGTTGATGGTATAGAGGGCTGGTAGAGTATTATTGAGATATTACCGGGGGAGACTAGAAAAAAAAACAGAAAAAAAGACGAAATATGAAAAGTGTCCCAATTAGCCCGCCTAATTGTTCTAAGATGTAATGAGAGAATGAAAGGCGATCTATCGAAGATGAGGACAAGGACACCATCCTCCATTCAATTTGCGCGCTAGGTAAACAACCAGTGGGTTGCACCATCATTATCAACCGTGTCGTCATCACTATGCAATCGTGTACAGTTATCTCACCTGCCTGACTTCTGGCCTGCTTCGGGGAGGGAGCGGAGGCGACTCCCGATTGAACGATCAGACCTGCAAAAAAGATGTTTGCTCTAAATTCATAATTAAAAGTTCTAAATTCAAAAAGATAATTCAAAAGAATCATGGGAAGCGATTGGTGATCAATATCAGCAAAGGAATACAACGCCAGAAGAGAGCAGCATGCCCCCAGCCCCTAAGCATGGTTCTGATAAAGTAATTGAATTGATTTTAATTGAGTTGAATTGCTCTAAATTCACTATCTCTAATATTTTCACAGCATACACTAACCTTCATTGTTGTAAAAGTTTCTACGACCATCAACAATATACCAATTCATTAGGTTTTACAGTCATTTCGTTTCGAAATGTGTTTCTGATAAGACTTATGTGTAATTCTTTCACATTTATCATTGATAGTTAGCCATTCTCGTAAGGAATGGAAATTTAAAAAAAAATATGTTAAAGAAAATACATTACATTAAATTAATAAATCAATCACCCGAATGGGCGCCGCTGGTCGTGATAGTCGTCGTCATGTTGATGATCATTCTGTTCGAGGGACGACGCGACGATGCAGCCTGAACTTTGAGAAACTCTTATAATTAGCTACCCGAGAAAACTCGAAACCGCCAGGTTGTGAGTTCCGACCATTACTCTCGGCCCTATTCAATAATTCCCTATTTGTCTTATTCAAGATAATAAGTGAGCTTAACAAAGGATTCATGGGAGTAGACGGTTCATTGCACTCAATCAAAGTTGTTTCTAATTAGCATACATGTATGCCATTAAAAAAAGCACAAACGATCGATAAATGCCGTAATTCTCATAAGTTTGCATTTTTGTAACAAAAATAATCGATAAATACCTGCGACCCTCCACTCTTCGGTGCTGGTATTCTCGTGTTTCTCGTCGTGTCCACACTCCTATGGGAGGCGCGAGAGGAGGACGAACCGCCACCGTGACGGTCCCGACCCATTCCTGCAACGATAGGATGATGAATACGGTATCGATTAGGGATTACGGTATCGGTTGGAGGAGATAACGGTACTCAGATTGAAATAAATTCAAGAGTAATATTAGGTATGAGCGGTGGCTGTTACAGCCCATTCCTGAGTGATGATTACGGTATCTATCAGGGATTACGGTAGTCAGATTGAAATCCAAGTGGAAGAAACAATAAAAGCACGAATACGCGATATAGTTTCAATTAGGGATAACAATATTCAGATTGAAAAGCATGAGCAAGAACCGGAAAGAGCCATGCCGGTCCCGGCCCATTCCTGTGAATATCAGGAGGTACGAAATCTAATTGGGATTACGGTAATAAGAGGAAACGCATGAGTAAAGAAGAAAATTATTGGATAAGAATTAGGTACATAATCAAATGATTAACAAATTATGTAGAGAACTGTCAACTAGATCGATTTCGAAAGGTAAAATATTATGTTTTGCCATTGCGTGAAACACACTCAAAATCTTTAAATTTGCGGTCAAAATCACAAAAAAAGACAATGAACGCAACCAGCTGTGAGGGAGGGATGATACCGGTCTTCACTATCAGTGTGTTTAGAGGGAAATAGTGAGAGAGGGGTAGAAAGAGAGTGGCAGAGAGAGAAAAAGCGGGAGAGAGAGAGACAGGAAAGAGAGCATCTGGGCGCAAATAATAGAAAAGTTGGTGCGTGTGTGATTCCCCATTGAATGTGTGATCGCTCATCGTAAAGCCATAGAAATACGATTTGGAACTTTGCTTTTCCGGGGCGATCATCATGCGTAAACAAACAAACACGGAAGTTAGAACGAAAGAGTGATACCTATTGCAGCTGATACCACTATTACTTTCAGTACACTGGAACTTAGCTATGTTTATTGTACACTAATTCTATTATCTCAGCAGTGGTCGATTCAAAATGTGTTTCACATGCGAATAATACGTGGTCAAGAGCGTCTTACAAACTTTCGTCAAGTTTTTCAGTATAAATAATAATAAATAAATGAAAGCAGCAATTGCGAAAATAACTAGTTTTGGGAAAGAAAAAGGCGCTCTCTACATGACACTGTAAGCGAAAACGGCCCAGTTCGCACCTCACGTTACACATTCAGAGTGCAGAAACAATAGAAAGAACAATCCTGTCCGCCAGCTTTTTTCTACTCTCTCTCTCTCTCCCTCTCTGTCTTCTCTTCTTATTGCGCAACGAGCAAGCAGTTGAGTCAGACGTTTCGTTGAGTGAGGCAGAGCCGCAACCGGGAAATAGGAAATGCATCCGGGGAGTGGAAACCAAGAAATACGAGAACATATCGAGGATATATTCCATTGTCGGGAAGGAAATACGCAGACTAATTCATAACACAATAGAAGTTGGGGAAGCCGGGAACTCACGCAACCGGGAAATGAGAAAGCCTTTCCGGGAAATTGTGCGACCGGGAAGTAGGAGGAAGTAGCCGGGGAATCGATCGGCACCGGCTCTCACACAATCGGCTAATGGACACAGCGGACACACAAACACTGACAGGAGCTGAGCAAATAGATAACTAATGAAGAGAGATTGATTGATTGATAAAATTAAATGATATTTTGGAGAAAAAGAGGAACGTGTAGAAAGGTGAAAAGTGTTATAGACGTGGAAATAGAAGAATAGAATCGTAAATTGGTTTAGAAAAGCGGGGGAAATAGATTTTCGGGGTCACTCGGAAGTTCAACAAACAGAAAGCGAAAGTTGGGATTAGGAGAGACGCCTGGGAAATGATCTCGCTTACATCCGTGAAATGTGCAAAACCCGGAAATGGTAAAGCATATTGAGAAATTGATCTTGCGGCTCTCGCAAACTTATTAGTGGACAGAAGCGGTCACTTGGAAGGTGTGTAAACAGAGAGCTAGTGATGACAAGTGGGGATTAGGAGAAGGGGTTACGCCGCCCTAATGAGATCGCGGGGGAGGTCAAAGATATTGAGAGGACGTCTTTTGAATGTGCAAGGGAAGGCGGTTTTCGGGGGGAAATAGATACATTACTAAATTGGTTCGGGTAGACGCACAGCAGTAAGGAGTCGGGAAAATTATATATTCAAAGGAACAATAAAACACAGAAGCACGGTGAAAATTTGCTTTTTCTCTGTCAACGCAAAAAAGGCTGAAATTTTGGTGCACGCTCGTCAAATCTTTCTGGGGTTTTGCATAAAAAACTAAACAATTGCGCGTACAATACAATCGTGCGCGGCGCTCCTTATCTATCCCAGTCATACGAAAAAAAATAGCGTTAGCGCATCGCACCACAACTCGAGAGGAAAAGCGAGTACAAAAGATAATAGTGCGTATGTATAATACAATCGGGCGCTTCTACCCCCTCTCTCTATTGGCAGATGTAGTGCACCGTGGGGGAGTGGAGTGACTCAACAACGCAAACATTGGATCATGGTTTCACGCTCGTCGTGTGGCGGGGAGTGCGCGGCGCGACGAGCAATACTAATCGTCGCCTGTCGAAAATTGGATAGAAGCGCGCGTTGATCGATTGAAAAGGGAGCGAGCATACAGATAAGGGAGAGAGCGCGAGGGCGGACAAGGGGAGAGAAAAACAAAGAAAAGGGGAGAGACTCTCTCGTTTTCGTGCGCTCTCTCGCTTGCAATCTATTTCAAGCACATTTTATGGCTAGTTGCTACTATGTTCGTTCGGAATTTTGGCAACCTTTTATAATCATCGTTAAAATAAGTTGTGAAAATTACAGTAGCAACCTTATTTACTTGAAATCGAAGAAGTTAATAATTTTTCATTTTTATATTTTGTCATCGCACAACACACCATTACACATCATTCCACAGGCCGGTCAACCTTACAGAAAGGCCTTTGGAGTGAGAGAGCGTGTGAAATTGAGAGGGACTCTCTCACTTTTGCATACTCTCTCGCTCTGACCCTGGTCTGTAGGTTTGGAATCATGTGTTACATCGCATTACTCATATTGTTTCTGTCCCATTCGTTGTCATTTCCATTCCATCGACAAAGTGATTGACATTTTCATCGCTGATTGACGTCACCTGCCTTTTTTGACACATTAGTATCTTTTATCTCTGGCTTTGTTCGTTTTCATTCATTCTCTGCAATAAGTCCATTACCTTCTCTTCAATCATCGAAATTCGATATCCTTTTAACATAATTTTAGTTGCATAATATACATTTTTTTAGATGATGCACCGCATTTTGTTGTTCTTTTTTCCGATGTATCAATCAAACAAATTCAGTACATTTTCAGTGTTCTACTCGCACTCCAAACTGGACTTGGTTGGTCATCGATTATGAAATGGAAGAAAAAGAAGGGAAAATATACAGAAGGAAAGGACGTACCCAGGTTGGTCATTGACATACGACTTTTGAACCCAACGCGAGACGTAGAATATCAAACGAGCTGCCGTTTGCGCTTGGACAAAATCCTTTAGAACTTATTGTATTCAGCAATTGAGGAATGGGGTGCGTTTTTGTCTGTTGCGGAGAGGTGATCATGCGACATGCAAGCTACTACTTTATGTTTCTTTCAAAAATTAATTCGAAAAAATAAAACTTGAGGTTACTGCTGAAATAGAAATATGATATAATTTTTTTACAGAATATTCTGCCCGACTAACAACTGGAAGGAGGAAGTGCTAGTGAATAGCGGAACTCGGACAGTCTCCCGAACCCGAAATAGTACCCAATTTCAATTGCGTTGATATTTCACAAATACTACTCGATGCAAGTAAAAGTATTCATAACATGTTCAGTTTGGTGGCAAATTATCTGTGACATATTCATGCCAGTGAGCGCTTTGTAGTGAACGAAGAATCAGATTAACGTTTTCAAGGGAATTGGGCAGATAATTAGATGATCGAAGACAAGTAAATGTCAACTCACTGTATATAAGGAGAGAACATTGACGATCTACCACCTGAATCGCCTATAAATTGATGTTTTAAGGAAAATTAAATAATAAATTTGATACAATATTTGCAATTGTGCTGAATAGTCCCAATTTACTATTACACAATTTTTTTCCATAATCCGAAACAGCTGGAGCAGATCCAGATGTCCTCTCGATTTTGTGTCTTACTTCCTTTCTTCGCCTTTATCATCGTCACTAAATTATGCATGCCATTCGATTCGAAGACTGCGGACGGGTTAGGAATTACCTTTGAAACTACCGGTTCAGTTTACAGTTTGAACATATTTATCAAGAGTTCAATTGGGTCTTCATCCTCGATTGAGGATTTAAGGAAGTTCAGTTGAGAGCTCTGATGTGCATGGCGTTCCAGTAGCTGCTCCTTGCTTCACTTAGAAAGTCCGGTCCGATCGTTTTTCGAAATAAGTCTCTCCATCTTGTCATTGGTCGTCCTCTTCGTCTTTTCCTTCGTGGGAACCATTCGATCACAGATCGGCTCCACTTCAAGCACCTACCGGTTCAACGAGTTGCAAAATAGGGAAATCGACCTATTTTGAGTGCGAGAAATGAAGAGTGTGCAAAGAAAAGCAACTAGTTGCATCGTTATTTTCAAAGTCTATTCAGGTACGAGGGAGTGGGTGAAAGTGAGAGACGTTCTCGTTCATTAATTCATTCTTTATTTCGTCAGAGTCATGTACAAGAGTTATAACTGTGAATTGGGGTCAAGAGAAGGATGTCCGTCGACGTAGTCGAATCGGTGGTTTTTGCTTTGACAGCAAGGCACAGCGATTCAGGTGTACAGCGAGGCGGCCACACACTTTTTGGCACAATTCCAGAATTTGAATTTGAACGGGGAGAAAAGGAGCACGCAACGCGCGCGTCTCTTCAGAGCGCTGTTGTCTCTCGCTTTTTCTCTCGTTGTCTGGCATGTGGCCGCTCTCGAAATGCTGTGCAATAATATGGGGAGGGGGAGGGGTATCAGGTCTCTTGCTTTAGAACACTCTCTCACCCCTCATCCCTTTATGGAGGTTTATTCTGGCTGTGCACCGATGTGATATGCGTCACTCGCGATTCAATGATTGACATTTACGTGCCCTTACCTTTAATCTTTCCTCTATCAATGATTTTCCTGCTCTCTCCTTTCCTTCCATACATCCACGTACAATTCATTTCTCCTTTAGCAATATTTATTTTATGTTTATTTAAATTTCGTTAAAATAAAATTATAATTAATTTTCACAGCATTCTACACGCGCTCTCTACAAATTGCATAAGAAGATGAGGAGTTGGGGAAACGAACTTTGAAAAAATATACGTGAGTGTTTGCATTTAAAAAATATAAGTCAGTGGACTTTCCACTGAAGGAACCAAAAAAACCCGGAACTAGTTCCAGTTTGTATCCGACAATTGTTCAACCATTTTATATAGACAGCAACTCAAATCATGTGGATTTTTAAGTGCGGATTCTATTTTGAAGAAAGAAAACGAAGTGTTTACAGTTCCCACAATGTGTCTGGTGCTCGACGACGTCTTTTTTGCATTTCAAACAACAACGGATTCCATATGGTTCATTTGTGTCGGTATCGATTTCTATCTCATCTTAATTGATATATTTATTTTAATATTTTTATTTCTTTATAATCACATTACTTGCAGTCGAAACACCTTGAAATGCGTAAGATCTGTTGGCGCAACCAGCTCTTACACACGTGTCTTATATACCAACAGCACAAAGGCACCACACGTCGTTCAAGTTTATTCCGGAATATGGAGCTGCGAATCATGCCAACTATTCAAGTTGTTATTGAAATTCACATTTGTCTGTTTTTGAACCATAAAATACTTCATTCATTCGCCTGCGAAATTGAGATGTAACAAGTGAAAAAAGTTCTTGAAAATAAATAATAATTCGCTCTTAAATTGCTTCGATAGTTCGGAATAATGCTTTGTCAATCCATGATAAACATCGACATTGTTCTGCGTTGGATGCAGGAGGGTTTCTCTCACTTTGCCAATACTATTTCGCCCCTGACATCTTTCTGGAGTATTCCAAGCTTCCGGACGGGGTTCAAGGTTGTGAGTGACAGTTAGAGAATTCCTCTCACTATAGCACTAGCTCTTATTGTTAGTCCTTGCCCCTTTATGCAGATGCGATCGGCGGCTATGCAACGATTGATATGAGTCATGCTGCGATTGTTATCATCTCTATTTTTGTTATCATCTCTATTTTCATCACCTTTTTCTTCAATCTTTTCTTGCCTTCTTTCAACATTCGGCCACCAGTTCCATTCGTGTTTTACTTTTTTCTCTCTAATTAAAAAACTTTTTAAAAATACAATTCTACACAATATATTTGCCCAGTGTTCTACTCGCACTTTCTTGCACATCATTCCACAGGCCGGTCAACCATACAGAAAGGCCTTTGGAGTGAGAGAGCGTGTGAAATCGAGAGGGACTCTCTCACTTTTGTGTGCTCTCTCGTCCCAACCCTGATCTGTAGGTTTGGAATCATGCGACAATGGACAGTCGACGAGTTCGATATGCTGGGGCGATAAAAAGAAGAAGTGAGTGATTTCCCCTTCGAAATATGAGCTTCAAGCTTATTTTTTTTGGCGAGTCTTTGGATTCTTTTCCACAAAAAAATAATAAAATGGAAATGGTCCGTTCAGTAATCTTCATCTTCAAATAATCAACTACTTCACTCCTCGAGTAAACGATGCATTTTTCCTGGTCGACAAGGGTTTGTTTGCGTAATTATCTATTACTATATTGGTTATGATTTTAAAAAAAAGATTCCTTCAAATGTGATCTACTTGCAGTCGATGTGTGTTCCATAGAATTCGCATATCAGCTCCTGAAGAAATGCATCTGCACTACGTTTCGGATTTTTATGTTCACAAAGCTGAAAAGTGTATCCCTCAGAATGGATATTTTCCTCGTACTTTGAAGGAAAAGAAAACAGGTACATCCAAGTTGATGAATTTGAAATTTGTCTGAGAGCATTACTACGTATGATTGTGCAACGGAGATCTAACAAGCCATAAACATAGTTTATAAATGAAGTAAACATTTCCAAATCGCAACAACATTTTCCTCATGTATTCTCTTTGCCAATTCATGATAAATATCGACGTTACCATTCGTTCAATGAGGGAAGTTCTCCCTCACTTTCACAATACTCTTTCGCCCCTTACCTCTTTCTGGAGAAGTTAAAGCTTCAGGACGGGTTCAGGAATGAGGGAGAGAATGAAAGTGAGAGAGCCCTTCTCATTTTATATCTCTCACTGTTCACTAGTGTTTTTTTTCTTCGAATAATCCTATTCGCGAATAACCTTTATTATTCGCGAATAGAATTATTCGAAATAACAACTCTACTGCTCACGTCTTTATGGAGGTTTGATCTGGCTGTGCACCGCTGTGATATAGGTCAGTCACAACTTTGATTGGCGTGGTATTTATCCATTCTTATCTTTCGTCTCTTTATCTACAATTTTCTCTCTCACTAGATTCGTGTTTCTCTCCTTTCCTTCCACCTCCACGTACTATTTTATTTCTTTCAGCAATTGTTTTTGCTTAATTAACTTTTGCCATGATTAAATACGCCACAATATCTTTTCACAGCGCTCTACACGCGCTCTCTGCCAATTGGATGAAAAAAAACATGTGAAGTTGGAGAAATTATATTTGAAAGAACTACTACGTGAGTTGTCCTTTTTTCGTAATGCATTTGAATATATAAGGATTATATTTTGAAAAAAAATTAAATTCAGTATCCACAATGCCCGAGTTGCTCGAGGAAGTATTTTTGCATCGCAATATATGAAGCATTCTTCACATACATCTGGTTTGTTTGTTCTACTATCGATTATTAATTTTAACATAAACAGCTTCCCTCATGTTTGCACTATTTTGCAGTCGACGAGTTATAAAGTGCATAAGATCTGGAGGAGTTAGGTCTTCTGGAGCTGGACATAATTGAACAAACGGCTCCTGCACACGTGGCTAAACTGTGTATACCAACAGCACAGCGGCACTGCCCGAAGAACAATTCTATACCGCCGTATGGTCTTGTTCCACCTGTGAACTATTCAAGTTGTTATTGAAATTGATATTTGTCCGATGATTAACAATAAAATGATGTTACTCCAATGCAATGGTCTATATATCGTATATGACTACTGCATTGGCCTGTGGAATTGAGATCTATTAAGAGAGGTATCACGAGAGATTGTAGGAAAAATCCCCCTTTCGGAACAATTTTCAAAAATTATTTTTGATTTCGATCAAACTTTTATGTGAGAGTACCTAGGAGAAAAGAATTCAAATAATCCTGGTCCCAGGTCTCAGAGCCGGCTTTTAGGAATTTGCCGGTTCTGTCGCCGGAATCGTCATAACTTCCTTCATTTTTGAACTAGAAAGTCGTGAAAGAGCTCAAAAAATGGAGAAAAATATGGCGCATAATATCTCTGTTGAGAGTGAAATCCTATATGGTAAATCCATGGATTTTTTACGATGTATAGTGGGCGAAGTTCAATTACGGCGGAGGATGATACTTCTTCGTAAAGTCCAGCCAATACTCATTTGTACTGCATGGTATTTTGGGTTTAAATGGCTATTGAATGATCTTCCTTGTATTGTAATACGATTGAAATGTACAATGTATGGAAAAAAATTTGTTTATCGAATTATAGTTCATCAGAGATTGCATTGTAACCGTCACATTTAACAGGAAAAGTCGAACATACTATAAAATCTCTACAAAACCCTTGGGTTCATTCAATCATCGTTGGTCAAGTCATAGAGTTTCGCATTCTCCCATTTCTGGCATTCACCGGTCCAGAATTTAATTCGATCTTCGTCCTAAAATGATGAAATTACTTAATAGTATTAAAATAAAATACATCTAATTTTAAAATCGATTTGGTTGGGGGAGAAAGGAACAATCTTCCGGAAACAAAGAATGAAAGCTCATGAAACTCTTGTTTCGAATTTGGTGAGGGCTTCCGGAAATCAAAACAACAACATACCTCATCCAAACAGTCCATCCACTCAATGATGTCCTTCTTCAAATCAGGGAGTTGTGAGGCGTAGTAGTTAAAGGACGGTCTCCTTTTAATATCCTTCCAGCAACTGCAATCTAAATCCTTTAAAAATTCAAAATATGATGTTTTCTGTTCTTCAGCTGGACTCTCGGGCCAGACCAACTTAACGGTGTGAAAAGATGTAATTACCATTTTCCGATTCCCAGTGTGTACACCAATAATATATTTTCACGACTATCTCAGATAAATTTTGCAATTTTTGAACCCTTTTGCATTTTATAATGGACATATTACATTTATAAAATGATACGAAGATACCAAAAAGCCGAATAAAAAAAAAAGCAAAAGGCCGAACTAAAAAAAAAGAGAAAAAAAAGCCGAACTTCCGTTGTTTACCATACAGGAACATTGGCGACCCTCTCGCTTTTGCGTGCTCTCTCGTCTCGGTAAACACAGGAAGTCCCAGTTCGACATTTTGTTTGATCGTATCATTTTATAAATGTAATATCACTGACTCGTTCAGCATATATAGCAGTGTCGGTATCTGAGTCTTGCCGGGCAGTGGGGGGCGTCGTATGCTGAAATATAAACAAATGTTATTAATACATTTTTGTTTATAACTTATTTATAGATTTATAGACTGATTTGCGAAGTACCATGTGAGGTTTTATTTTCAGGAGAGGTTGAGGAAGTGATTTAAATTGAGAAGGTCTTAGATATCCCCATATGTTTTCTATAATCAGTATCGCCTTTTAAAGAGTGAACCTCAGCCATCTTTATTTTGGATTGTATGCCTATTAAAGGTATAGCTTTTATATTTGTGTTTGATTACACCTGATTAATGATAGCTCTCTTACAATGGATATAACTCTGCTTCAGTGGTGAGATATTCCCTCAGCGTTGATTTTTCAACGTCATCATACGGAATTCGACCAGTCATCATCTCCCATATAACTACGCCATACGACCATCCATCACACTGTAATCACATGATTCCAAACCGACAGACAAGGGTCAGGGCGAGAGAGTGTGCAAAAGTGAGAGGGTCCCTCTCGATTTTACACGCTCTCTCACTCAAAAGCCCTTTCCGTAAAGTTGAGCGGCCTGTGGAATGATGTGTAATCAAATGGTGTTTTTCAAGTGTTGGTCTGTTGAAAAAGTTTGATTTTGGAGGTATTTTCGGACAACGACGATCTTCGGAAATATACAAATACTTACGCCTATTGAAAGTCCAAAGTAGGCTGCTTCATAACATCGTTGAAACAAATTTGAAAATGTTTACCTTTTGAAGCTGTTCCATAGTCATCTCCTCTCCTCTGAGTACTTCCGGAGCAGTGTAGCGAATTTCCTGAATGTAAAACTATAATTGAAATGCTTCACGAGAGACAAATATGCAAACACTCACTGGATTCTCTTCATTTCGCAGTCCAATGTCAGAGATTCGCACGCGAATTTTCGCATCGAGAAGAATGCTGAGAAACACTGATACCTTTTTTTACGGATCGTCCCTTGTGCTGAGCATTTTTGCAAACTCTTCCCTACTCAAAACTAGTTGTATGAGGTTACATGCACTACGCTCTAGGCGTACACTACGCTCTATGTATAGTTCTGGGTGCGGGTTCGGTCCAGGGGGAGATCGATAGGTGGCTCCAGGTACGGTCCAGTGGGACCTCGGTAGCCGGCACCGGGCTACATTAAAGCTCACAGTAAGCTGGGGAATGTTAATCGCTACCAAAAGTACTGGCTTATTCCGGTGGAAAAGGCTCGTGAGGCAGAGAGCGATCGAAAAAAGTTGCCACTACGCCACTTCGTGGCTCCGTGGCAACTTTTTTCGATCGCTCTCTGCCTCACGAACCTTTCACAACGGAAACGCAGGATCCAGTGCGTTCAGAACTTTTCCTGTGAACCCCTACGCTCTCTGAATCATTTCGGAAAAAATGAAATTTTCGATTTTTCAAGTTAAAACGCGTTAGAACACGTTCGGACACGTTTCCGACATCGCAAAACACTTTTGTAGTGATCCCCGACGCTTTCTGAATCATTTTGGAACTTTTCAAAATTTTCGATTAAATGCGGCAAAAGGTTTGCCCGCGGCGGGGGTCGAACCTGCGCCGATCGGATTTGAATGTCGAGTGCTTTAACCACTTGGCCATGTATTTGGTGATTTAAATTTTGTAAAATTTTAAAGCAATTCTGATCAGTTATCATATGCAAAAGGTTCTGAGAAGATAGAGCGAATTTGAAGAGAAATATATCGAAAATAAGAAAAAAGTGTGATCGGACGGAAGGTAGAAAAAAACGGACAAACAGACAGACAGACAGACAGACGTTAGCATTTTCTAATGTATAGTAATCAGAAAATTTCGCACGCCTAGCGGCACATCCAATTGTGCCAGTGATGAATCTTCTTTTTTGGATAGATCAGTGAAACGAGAAAGTACTTTCTATATTTTTAAGTATCTCTATTCGGCGTTCTGTAGAGTTGTAGAGTTGTAGAATTTGCACATAGTCGTTTTCAAAAGAAGATAGATGAATCATTTCGAGTACTATTTCTTCTACAAACAAATTTTAAAAAAACACACTTTGTCGGTTTGATGTTGCCGTGGATGATTCCGTTGTCGTGTAGATACTTGATTCCCTCAGTTAACTGACAAACACAATCGACGAAAACTACCGGATCTGCAGGGAGAACTGTCATATTGCAAATTATAAACTCGTCCGAAACTATAAAAAGTTCCGCTGGTAAACAAAACAATAAGCGGTGAAAGCAGCAAATACAACATAGGCAAAGTGAAACGTAGTGTTTTAAAGTGGTAATATCTATTTGGTACTGTCTAAGATGTCTCATGTATATGAATCGATAACTAACTGATATACTCCGTGCTCAGACGACACTGATCGAGTTCGCCAGCCAGAGTTCGAGGGCAAAGTTCCATGATGAGAAAACACTGGTCGCGATTTTTACCGAGAGCTCTGAAGCATTTCAAATTCAGACTAGGGTGGCGAAATCAGTGCAGTATCGATACACAGTGCATTCTCAGTACGTGCACTGAGTAGTACACCTGTGTATCGATACACTTGAAAAAGCGAGAGTGATGTACTGAAATGCACTGTGCACTGCAGTACATGCGCCCCGTGCACTACCAGTGCACTAGTGTACTGCTAGTACACTACTCGTTGTGGGAGAGCGTGTACTGCAGTACACAGTACATTTCAGTACATCACTCTCGCTTTTTCGGGTGTATCGATACACTTGACTTCTTCAAAATCAAGTACTGCAGTGCACATGAGACTCAAGTGCACTGCAGTACTGTACTGCTATTAGCCACCCTAATTCAGACTCATCAGTCGAAGCAGAAGCAACATATTTCTTTCAATTCAGTTTTAGGCAAAACTTCAGGAAAGAATTAACGATGAGAAGTAAGACAAAAGTGGTCTCCAGAGCTGCAAATATTCAGTCAATTATTTGTCGGTTGAATACTTTATTTTTTTAAATTTTCCTAGTACACTCAAATTTGGCATTTAAACACAACTTGGATTGCATGCTAGTGATCGGCATCCACACGTATCAAAATCTCACCTAATCGTAAAGCAGGGGGCTGTATAATCTGTTTAGAAGTTGGCCATCTTTTCTTTTTTTCTTTTTCGTCAGTTTTTGAATTAATCTTAATTCCTTTGCATTAGTTCGATAAACCACGATGGAAAAGTAAGAATGTCAAAGAAATAAACATAAAATATAATGTAAGCGACTAGCAAATTCGTGTTAAAGATGGCCGAAAACTAGAAGTTGGCCATCTTCTGTTTGCGCGGGCTAGACAGTGACGAGAGAGCACGGGGATCGAGGAGAGGGAAAAGTATGCATGTGTTGTTTACTTTTATTGCGAAACTCTGCGCTCTCACTTGTTTACGTGCTCTCTCGTCACTGTCTAGCCCGCGAAACAAAAGATGGCCAACTTCTAATTAAAAGTTGGCCAACTTCTAATTAAAAGTTGGCCAACTTCTAGTTTTCGGCCATCTTTAACACGAATTTGCTAGTCGCTTACATTATATTTTATGTTTATTTCTTTGACATTCTTACTTTTCCATCGTGGTTTATCGAACTAATGCAAAGAAATTAAGATTAAATCAAAACTGACGAAAAAAGAAAAAAAAAGAAAAGATGGCCAACTTCTAACAGATTATACAGCCCCCAGGAAATACATCAATCTGACGAGATTCTCGTGTTGGAGTGGGAAGAGGGCCCGCACTTTCCCTTCTTTCGACGTCTGAAAGTGATTGCTAAAGAGTGATACAATAGCAATTTCAAACCACAATCAAATCTCAAGCGAACGGAAAAAAGTGTGTGAACGAGGAATTTCTACAGTTGATCACTTTCGCCCTATTTTGGTAAAAATGTGAATCAAGTACCTCGATCTTCTTGGCTGCCACAGTAACTTTCGCATCTGCGATATTCAGCAGGGCTCCTGGTAGATCATATTTGAAGGCGCCAAACTGAAATAGCGAATTGTTGATACGAAAAAAGGATAAGTGAAAAAAACAGAAGGATCACAAAAAAGCTGTAAAACAAAAAAAACTGAGGTACACCTTCACAATCGATGGAGATAAAGAGTCAAATATATATTATGAGATAAGTGCAACTTTAACTTACCTGTCCTCCAAGAAAAGTCATCGGAACCGCACATAGATCAATCACCGGAGTCTGAAGCAATCGAAATTAGCAAATCGATAATCTTAATCGATAAATTACCTTTTCTTCTGCCATCGCTAGAGAAAAGACCGGTCGATTCACTGGAAAGAGGAGGAAATGAGTCGAAGCAACGAGAGAAAACCACAAAATTCGCACACGAAATGCAATCGAAAGCTTATCAACACATGAGAATGTACATTCCTTCAAACCTCCAGAAAGGGGTCCGGAAGGATAGATTGGGGAAGTGAGAGGGTACGCAGAAACCAAATATTAAGAGTGCGGGAGTTTGTTTTTGTTTGAGTTTATCGCGCGTGGGAAAACGCGGGAAAACGCGTTGTGACGGGAATGTCATTGGTTCCCTAACCAGTGAATCACTTTCTCTCTCTCTCTCACAAACATGTGCGCTCTATCTTTCTCTCTCTCTCTATTTTCTTCGTCCTTCTCGCTATCTCTCGCTTGTAGTTGTTTCTCCCCTCTATGGCATCCGGGCAAAAGCCAAAACGACAAAGAACTAAAAGAAAAGTGTTGGGTATCTGTATATGAACCAACTCAAAGGCTCGGAATATTTACTTTATCAGTAGACATCGCTCCAGCCGCTTCCACTGGGCAAGGAACCATGGACGAATGGGTTAACTACGTCGACATAAAATTTACAAAATAATTGAGTCAGATAATAATCAATCAATCGTTTAATCAATAAACTAAACTCCTTAACGCCACAAATAAAAGGCTTTGTTATTCAAACAACTAGTTCGAGTGGTTTGAATAACAAATTTTTAAACTTCTCTGGATATCAGAGATATTGGAGCTCAAAACTCTTTATTTCGAATATTCATATCGGCAGAGGGCAGAAAATATGACTAGTTCTTCAATTTTTAATGGCATTTCGTATCCATCTGTTGCCTGAAGTATGAGTAGGGGCCGCAACGTGATCTTCCAATTTCATGCTAATTGAAAGAAAATGTGGTCAAATGAACCGCTAAGGTCTCAATAACATCATACTTTTTGCCGTTTGTCGATATCTTGTCTCTGAGCCGCGCTACGCCTCAAAAACCATGCGCGTCATTTGACAGAAAGTGGTGAAAGAGAGAAGTGGGCGGAGCTAATCTACATCTCTAAAACCTGACTGATTTTGAGAGTGAAAGAGCACTCCTTACCCGTGTTCCCCCATGGCTCAGGCGGTTGAGCACAGTCTTTATATCATACAGCGAACTTTCAAAGGACCATGATTGAGTTGATTGAATCTGATTAAATCAACTAAATCATGAGCCCTTTGGGCATAAAGAGCCATTTTCATCAATTTTTCTTCGGTTCGATCATTTTCTTATCGGCGACTCCTTTAAATGCGAATGATTTGAAGCGAACGGACGTCTATTCGTAAAAACAAGGCGTTTTTTTCACATGTCATCATTTTAAATTCCGTTCCGCTGCATTCCGACACCTATTTTGAACTTCCGTTGTTTAGCGTATTGATTAATGATGTAGATCCGCGCGAGACCATCCTCACGTCGCTCTCCTTTTCTTTATTTGATATTTTTTTGTTTTATTTACAACTAATTGTATTTTGTTATGTTGCTCAATTCGATCATACTTGTTGGAGCTGTCGATTGGACTGTTGTACAGCCCGCCTCGACTTCGTTGTTGACCTCTGACGCTTGTTTTTTCCCGATTGTATTTTTATCGCTCATTTTGAGTGATATTTCGTGGTAACTGTCCTTGTTTGCACCGCCATTTATTCATTCAGCTTTGCTCAAGTCAGGCGCGTATTCGGGTGAGGCGCTGTCGTCACTTGGGTAACGATCGCTGGCGTGAGCGGTGGACGGCGACTCGCTCCCATGAAGGTATAGCTGCCGGTCTAGCTATTACATTATTCGCTGATGCATAGTCAATTGCTATTTGAGGCTATTAACATCTAGGCATTACTGATTCGGTCAACGACAATTTCTGATAACGTTTATTACTGTAACTCTTTGTGATTAATCGATAATTTCGATCTAACTCAGTCTTTTGTCACTTGTAGCCCGCCCGCGCAGGACGACGACTGAAGGAAGGGGAGGAGAAGGACCATCAGAGATGTTTTTCTTCTTTGTTCTATATTTATAAAATTAAAATCAAATACAACTTATGGCAAATATAATGGAGTTGGGCTACTCTGGGGCGAAACGCACCCGTCCGGTCCGTTTCGGGGTCTCACGATGGGAATAAGCAAGTTAAACGTGAATCACCATCCGAATCATTCGATAGTCTTATAAAAATGGGCTGTTTTCGGGTTGAAGTGAGTCAATTCTACGAGTCGTAGCGTAGCAAACGTGCCGAGCACATAGGAGATAGAGGTGTGTACATAGTATCGTGTGCGTAACTAAATTATGGTACAAATAAACTCGATTACGTTCCTGGTACTTTATGTTACCGTTAAGATTCTCCTCCTCGTCGGGCGGCGTCAGAGGTCACCAGCCGTGCCGTTCATAGGTGAGAATTTTGCTCTCAATACTCAAAAAAATATTATAACTACTTACCGTGGTGATTAGACGTGCTCGCCGTATGTAGTTATTATATTTACTATGTCCATAACTCAGTCGTATACAATTTAATTTTTTATTTGAAATCCTGTCTGAAGGATTTACAAAAATCATTTTAAGTTGGATAAAAATATATTTATTCAAATAAAAATTACGAACAAAATGGTGAATAACAAAGACACGTCGATATAAGCCTTTTCCAGGACAATCGAAGGTTGACGAGTTGATTTACTTCGAACAACATGACGTCATTAATTGCACGAGGAAGTATACGGTAATTTGTATTAAAATTTTAATGTTATGGTGACAACATTTCGAAGACAAGAAAAAAGTATTTTTACTCGTTGAATAGACTGGCGCACTTGTTACACTTCGAGCGCAAATGAATTATTATTGTTAATTGTATTATTCAGGTGCCCTTTGGGTGTACCGTATCCTCCGGTATCTTTTTTTACATTTTTTATTCGGTATTTCTTTGAGTAGCGTTCTCGGATCCTCGGCTATATCCTCGGATAGCCTCCCTACCGTATCCTCGGATACCGTACCCTCGGCTAGGACAAAACGCTGTATAATGAAGTATGATTACTATTTTTATTGACCGTCCCTGACTCCTGACCTAACTCGAGCTCTACGTCATAAAACATACCCAGTCTATTTGCTCGATTTCGGAAATTCAGGTTACGGTATATCGACTACGGTAGCCGGGGATACGATAAAAGTCGGGCAATGTTGCCTCGAGTTACAAAAATATCGAGCCAATTGACCGAGTCATAGATGGGCAGCTAAAATCCAACTTTTCTGGAGGCGGTCGTCCGATAACAATTTGCCCCTGCAGAGGGTAATCATATGACCCTCATAGTATCCCTTTTTGAGGTGTTTACCAGTGAAAAAGGTGATTTTTTTGGATTTCGTTTGCAGGCGGTAGTCGTACCCTCCTGCAGGAGGTAGTCAAGGTACCCTGTGCTTACCTGTGGATCGAGTTCTTATTTGCCGGTTACGGTAGGATTGATTACGATAGCCGGGATACGGTGTGTGAGAATCGAAAAGCTCATTAGGCAATGTTGCCTCGAGCTCTAAGCATTACAATAAAAATTCCGACTCTATTTGCAAAATTTGAGAAATCTGGGTTACGGTAGTTTCGTTTCGTTGTGGGACCTTGGTAGTTAAATTACAACAAAAAAATGCAAACTGGTCAAGTTGTTGGAACATGTATTGGGCATGTTATGTAAATTTGTTATCTCACCATCTCTTATCTCCATTGAGGAGATAGCTTCTGAAGTTTTCAAAAGCTATCTCCTCCTCGACGAGAAAAGCTACAATCATGTCGATTTTTCGTAACGTCCCCAAGACACGCTCCAAAAAACTTGACCAGTTCTGATTTTTCGATTTTGGCTTTATTAATTAATTATAAAATAAATTATGCAAATTTTGACACTAAAATAATTACAGTCGACCAGCAAGGCAAAAATCGAAAAATCAGAACTGATCAAGTTTTTTGGAACGTGTCTTGGGGATGTTACAAAAGATCGACATGATTGTAGCTTTTCTCGTCGAGGACGAGATAGATTTTGAAAACTTCAGAAGCTATCTCCCCAATAGAGATGTGTCTTTCCACGCTGACCACGTGGGGCATTTCGGAGCATAGGTTTTTTTCGGATTACTGTAACCTGGACTACCGTACTCGACGATGCTAATACGACATCTTGGGAACAGCCTCCAGAGTATGGTAAACCAAAGTGCTCTACTGTAATTTGACTGCCATGGTCCCACAACGAAAAGAAACTACCGTAATCCATTCTACCGTAACCCAGATTTCTCAAATTTTGCAAATAGATTCGGAATTTTTATTGTAATGCTTAGAGCTCGAGGCAACATTGCCTAAGGAGCTTTTCGATTATCGTATCCCCGGCTACCGTAGTCGATATACCGTAACCTGAATTTCCGAAATCGAGCAAATAGACTGGGTATGTTTTATGGCGTAGAGCTCGAGTTAGGTCAAGAGTCAGGGACGGTCAATAAAAATAGTAATCATAATTCATTATACAGCGTTTTGTCCTAGCCGAGGATACGGCATCCGAGAACGCTACTCCAAGAAATACCGAATAAAAAATGTAAAAAAAGATACCGGAGGATACGGTACACCCAAAGGGCACCTGAATAATACAATTAACAATAATAATTCATTTGCGCTCGAAGTGTAACAAGTGCGCCAGTCTATTCAACGAGTAAAAATACTTTTTTCTTGTCTTCGAAATGTTGTCACCATAACATTAAAATTTTAATACAAATTACCGTATACTTCCTCGTGCAATTAATGACGTCATGTTGTTCGAAGTAAATCAACTCGTCAACCTTCGATTGTCCTGGAAAAGGCTTATATCGACGTGTCTTTGTTATTCACCATTTTGTTCGTAATTTTTATTTGAATAAATATATTTTTATCCAACTTAAAATGATTTTTGTAAATCCTTCAGACAGGATTTCAAATAAAAAATTAAATTGTATACGACTGAGTTATGGACATAGTAAATATAATAACTACATACGGCGAGCACGTCTAATCACCACGGTAAGTAGTTATAATATTTTTTTGAGTATTGAGAGCAAAATTCTCACCTATGAACGGCACGGCTGGTGACCTCTGACGCCGCCCGACGAGGAGGAGAATCTTAACGGTAACATAAAGTACCAGGAACGTAATCGAGTTTATTTGTACCATAATTTAGTTACGCACACGATACTATGTACACACCTCTATCTCCTATGTGCTCGGCACGTTTGCTACGCTACGACTCGTAGAATTGACTCACTTCAACCCGAAAACAGCCCATTTTTATAAGACTATCGAATGATTCGGATGGTGATTCACGTTTAACTTGCTTATTCCCATCGTGAGACCCCGAAACGGACCGGACGGGTGCGTTTCGCCCCAGAGTAGCCCAACTCCATTATATTTGCCATAAGTTGTATTTGATTTTAATTTTATAAATATAGAACAAAGAAGAAAAACATCTCTGATGGTCCTTCTCCTCCCCTTCCTTCAGTCGTCGTCCTGCGCGGGCGGGCTACAAGTGACAAAAGACTGAGTTAGATCGAAATTATCGATTAATCACAAAGAGTTACAGTAATAAACGTTATCAGAAATTGTCGTTGACCGAATCAGTAATGCCTAGATGTTAATAGCCTCAAATAGCAATTGACTATGCATCAGCGAATAATGTAATAGCTAGACCGGCAGCTATACCTTCATGGGAGCGAGTCGCCGTCCACCGCTCACGCCAGCGATCGTTACCCAAGTGACGACAGCGCCTCACCCGAATACGCGCCTGACTTGAGCAAAGCTGAATGAATAAATGGCGGTGCCCAAAGTCCAATCGACAGCTCCAACAAGTATGATAGAATTGAGCAACATAACAAAATACAATTAGTTGTAAATAAAACAAAAAATATCAAATAAAGAAAAGGAGAGCGACGTGAGGATGGTCTCGCGCGGATCTACATCATTAATCAATACGCTAAACAACGGCAGTTCAAAATAGGTGTCGGAATGCAGCGGATCGGAATTTAAAATGATGACATGTGAAAAAACGCTTTGTTTTTACGAATAGACGTCCGTTCGCTTCAAATCATTCACATTTAAAGGAGTCGCCGATAAGAAAATGATCGGACCGAAGAAAAATTGATGAAAATGGCTCTTTATACCCAAAGGGCTCATGATTGAAAGTTCGGTGTTTGAAGGCCTTTGAAAGTTCGGTGTATGATAAACAGAAGGTCGCTGGTTCAAATCCAGCGATTTGCAAAATTTTTAGCTGATTTTGCAAATATCTTTTAAAATCAAATGACAATTCTACGAATTAATAAAATTTTAATTTTTTTGTTTGTATAGATTCAGCATGCTATTGCACCTATACTGAGACTTGCGCAGCTGTGTCAGTGAATTGGAAGTGTTCTAAACACCTACTCTCGAGGCATTCAGTCAATTTTTGATCTACTAAATGTTGTCAGAACAAGGTGAGCAACGCCTCATTCGTAGAGTAGATCGAGAGCTCTCGAATAAGCCTTTGAACGCGGGATTTGGTTGAAATTCGAAAAAGCTTGTCATTCGATTGAGACAATTGTTCCCTCTCGTCGAGAAAGGTAGGGGGCGGAGCTTGCGCCCCCTAAGTATGAGCTGATAAGAATGAAGACTTTATCATGAAAATTCATAAAGATATTGCTTAATGAATTTTCATGGATACAATGATATGTAATGACTCTAGCCTTGCTCCAGATTTTGATCAGATGACTTTTTGAAAAAAAACCGACATTTCCAAGGACGTCGAGATGGTCTATTGAGTTCTAAGGGAGGCTGACAAATCCTAGGTAAATCGCGATTATGATCTGGTGGGTTGTGCCGAAAATGATTGATTGTAAGTTGTAGTATGTAAATATCATGATTCTCTCAAACGCGAACTCACTTTTTCTCTCTTTCTCTCTCGTGACCTTTTCCGTAAATAGGCGAGAATGGTTTTCGACGTACAATGCGACTCAAAGACAAGATATCGACAAACGGAAAAAAGGATGATGATATTGAGACCTCAGCGGATACTTTGAATATATTTTTCACACATTTGCGAAAAATCGGCAACACCTTACGGTCTATAGATATATTTTGGCCAGACACAAATTGATTGGAACGAAAAAAATACATGGCGGAACTACGTGCGTGTAGAGCACTGAAACATATTTACAATCAATTAGATTAATTTCGCATCCAAGTGAATGAATAAAAAAAACTCGAGCATAAGAAGAGAAGAAATGAGATTATGGAACGAGTTGGATCAAATGGAAGTAAGTTAACTGGTACCAGTTTGCCATGGTGAAGTGGCCATCAATGAAAATGAAAGTCACGCTATTAATCTATCTCTCATTGTGATAAGTAGTCCGTTATAATGATTAGATATAGAGATAAAGAGGAAAATAATTGTGAACCGACCAGTGAGAATTAGATGCACATAGGATTTTGAGGTGAATATCACAGCATCCAATTGGCACCATGCCAAGAACGTCTCTCGTTGTCTGACCCTCTTGTTTGACGCGCTCTCTCGTCATTTCTCTCTTTCTCTAACTCGTTCTCGCCGACTCTATTTCGAATGCTGTGAATATATGTTGGTAGGGAATGAGATGATTGGGATACACGACATTTTATTACATTGCAAAAAAGTATTTATCGCGCGCAAGCATTTGCATGTGCATTTACACGACATTTTATTACATTGCAAAAAAAGTATTTATCGAGAACGTCTTAAATATCAATTCTTCAGATTTTAACTTGTTCGAACCATTTCTGGAACGAATATATTCATGTTAACCGGTGGAGCGAAGGATCTGAATAATTCAATTTAATGTTTTAGCAAACAAGATGCATGTTTTTCCTCGATCACAGGACGATAACTAACAAGAAAGAAAGATTTCTCGTTAAAGCTTTTACATGCGGTGTCACTTTATTTTATAACCAAGATCGGAACAAAAAATGCGGGATGTTGTATTTAAAAAGTCTCAATCTTTTCATTTTTCGCACTCACTCGTCGCGAGTAGGGATGGCTTCGTGGGAAAAATGACCGATTCAGGTCCTGAAAAAGTGGAAAATGATTCCCATTATTTCCTGGTTAGAGGGAGAAATGAGATGGGATCATTCTTGGGAAGCAGGATTCCTGAAACTGGCAGGAATCCTGATTGGCACAGGATTCCTGACATGGGATTTCTATAATTTCGGTGTATTTTTAACACTGAGCCAACACAAACATAGATTAATAGTCTTAATAGTGAAATTCTCGGAATTCCGCTTCAGAACAATTTTTTTTTCTCAAATCTATGTTTCAGTTATTTTACACTGCATGTTAGAAGACACTGAAAATAGCGCTAGCTGAAAGTTGGGCTTAATTTAGAATATCTGGACGAGGACGAATACTGTAGAATCGTTTAAAAACTTGCAAAACAAAAAGTATAGGAAACATTCGAACCGCCGCTATGCGAATGAAATACAGAAACACAACCAATACACTAATCAGACAGGTTGTGAATAGCTTTCCTTGCACCCCCATCATTTCTAATGCACAATATTCTCCGAGATCATTGTGCAACCGCCCAACTCTTCAAAAGGAAGGGAAATAACAGTGCGGCAAGATTCCTGATAGGAAATGGGAATCTTGCCACACCGGCAAAGTTCCTGGGAAAAGATGTAAATGATCCATTTCCGGCTCTGTTTTAGTTAAGCGGGCCCATGGGAATTAACCGGACCCAACGAAATTGACCGGTCCCATGACAGTTAACCGGACCCAACGAAATTGACTGGTCCCATGACAGTTAACCGGACCCAACGAAATTGACCGGACTCATGACAATTAGCCGGACCCATGTTCAATCAAAAAAATAAACCGGACCCATGAAAGTTAACCGGACCCATTGTGAAAAAATGGCAAATAAGAATAAAATGGCAAATACGAAAAAAAAACATGAATGATTTATCGACGAAACGTATTACTATAATGTGTGATGTTAACGATGATTAATTCTTAACACAAATTCAGTTCTTTCTCGCCTTCACATTACGGCTCCGTCCTACTTGCGCACTAGTGCCCGATGAAGCCGCAGGACGCTTGGGAGGACGCCCGCCTTTCTTGCCTTTGTTAGGGACAGAAGCAGCAGGCTGAGCGTGTTTTCACCTCTTGCTTTAGTAGGGGGAGAGTTAGGTCGAATTTGAGCGCGCTGTCTATTGATTTTACGCTTGGGAGAAGGGCTATGAACAGCTGTCTTTTTTTTCATGGGTCCGGATATTTTTTTTGACCAAGTATGGGTCCGGTTAATTTCGTTGAGTCCGGTTAACTGTCATGGGACCGGTCAATTTCGTTGGGTCCGGTTAATTCCCATGGGCCCTTTTAACTAAAACACAGCCCAATTTCCCAATAGGATCCTGCTATCCTGCCTGCCAAGCCATCCCTAGTCGCGAGTTTACCGGTGAAAAGAGTGTGTAAAATGAAGAAATCCGAAACCGCATTGAACATTCTAAGGATACCAGAGAAGACTACTCACCACACAACATTTGGCCCGCTGATGGAAGAAGTCCATTGCGGGACATGAGAGATAATGCGGTATAAAGAACCCAACACACAGAAATTCCTCGATGAGTGGGAAATCAAGCCTACAAGCGAAAAGAATCTCTCATGTTAGGGAAGATTGAGCATCGCACACTAGAGCTTGAAATTCGGGTAAATAATTGGAGTGCCCCTCTTCATTTCCCACACTCTCTGCACCTTTCGATGGGTGAGGGAGTGTGTAAAATGAAGAGAGCTAATTCAATTATTTACCCGAATTTCAAACTCTATCGCACACCTTTGAGTCGTTGATGAAGTAAATCCTTAGCAGGCACCAGAGGCATTGCTCAATTCCCTCACGATAAAATGCGGGATGAAGAAGACTACACTCTTCGATCGGCGAGACTTCGAGTCTGCAGGGAACAGCGCGTATTACCTAAGTTTACCCAAGTTTATTTGGCAAACATAGATGATTCGCAACAATGCTGTAAGTGGGCAGTGTAGCGCTGTCGATTCAAGCGCGAAGAAGTAATAATAAGGAGAATAAGAAAAAAAAGATCGGACAAAAAGAAATCCAAAAACATGCAGAGACGATTTCCGAATAGTTAGTAATACGTCTGTATCTCAGCTCACCTCAAACTTAGCAATTAAAGATTTATCCCTTGTGATTTGCATAATCGAATGAGACATTAGGTTGTAGAATGCGAGTAGAGCACTGCAATGCAATATCGATTGGGTTGTACAATAAACAGCAAAGAACATGATTCACAATCTCCAGAAAGATTTCAGGAGTTAGAGTGTATGACAGCGAGAGAATCTCATTGATATTTACGAATATTCTCATTTCCGGCCCCTTTCCAGAGGTTTGATCCGGTTGTGAAGAAATTTAGCCGAAACAACTCTGGTATTTTCTTCCCAGTGGTATCCCAGTTCCCCTCCCACTGTTTCCCCACTGGGATCCCAATGATGTCACTGGGATCCCAGTGGGGAAACCGTCGGAACCTTTGATCTTTCTCCCAGTGGGAGGGGAACTGGGATACCACTGGGAAGAAAATACCAGAGAATTTAGCCGAAACAATGGGCTAAGGAAGAGTGGAGAAGATAAGGAATAGGAGAGCGAATGCGAAGTGATCTAAAGGGACAAAAACGAAAGTTGCGCGATAAATTTGTTCCCGTGAAATCTCTCTCAACATTGCACAGTCTCTCGCACCATCTATCAAGAGAGATACTCATAGAGAGGGGGGGGAATGAAAGATCCCGTCTTCCGCGAGATCCGGTCTTAGGATTATGGTATCTTTCACCCTCATCGTGGGTGTATACGAAATATGAGAGTACCACAATTGATTAACTAAATTATGTTAGTGCTGTGAGTAAACAGCACTGAGACATATTAACTATTTATTCTCAAGAATTTCGTGCACTTGGTCGTGTAGCTCATGTACCTGGATCTATTTTGAATTTTTCAATAAAGAGACCGGTAACAAAAGGATTTCAATATTGCTCAATGCGTGCGACATCACATGTTATGAACACTCATTGTTACACAAAGGGATCTTAATTTACGCGAAACTGAATGTATATAAAAATCCGGAGAAGTCTAAGAGGAGAGGAATTGAGAGGATGGAACTAATTGGATCAACTGGAAGTAAGGGTACTCTGTTGCAATTACCACAGATGGAAACGAAAGTTAAGGCATCACTCTATCACTAACCGGGATAAACTGTCTGGGGCATCGATCAGATAGAGAGATCAAGGAGAGAAATAAATTTATGCCGATCCGTTAGAAATAGATATAGATGTAGACGTCAGACATAGACAAAGAGAGGATTTTGCAGTGAAGATTCACCGTTTTTAAGTAAGAAGTGAGATTTGTGTATTTCATAAATGTGAAAGATATTTTGACAGATTGCTTTAAAATATTTATTCCGAAAGTGATTAAAAAATCTTCAGACTTTGTCCACCCAGTGTTTTATTTAACGAGTCTCGATGTCTCCATGCCGACCTGCAGGAACGAAGGATCTGAGAAAATAAAAATTAAGAAAAATTGGAAGAACGAGTGCTTTATTTTTTTTTCGTTTTTCTCGACGACATGACCATAAGCCAAAAGAAAGGAAAGTTGTTTTCCCTCAAAATCCTCACATTCTTGCTAGCCCTTCATTCTCTGTTAGACCCAAATGAACAGGTATGTTTGGACCAAAATCCTGGTAAGCAGAGGGCAAACAATACACAGATATTTAATAGGGTGCGAAAGACTACGAATCTTTTCATATTCCACAATCCCTTTCAAGGGTGAAGAGACTGTGTGGATGAAAATATTCGGACTCGATTTTGTAGTTCTGATAATACGGGAGAAGACTACTCACCACAACTTTTTGGCTCGTTGATGAAATATAAGGGTGTCCCGAAAGTTTTTGCATTTTCAGTTTTTCGAAAATTTTAGAAAAATTACACTTCCTGGCCACGAATTGATGATTTCCGAAACATACCTTTCAGACTCTAAATCTTTATGAATACTGAAGCTAATTAAATACGACTTTACATGTGTAATGAGAGTGAATTTAACTTGCATTTCCAGGTCTAACTCTTGATAATTTCTTCGTCATTAATGAAAACTCGAAAATCGTCAGAAATATTTTTTAGACATTTTCAAATTTCCTACTTCTTCAGCCCCAATTCCCCCCAAAAATGGCTTATACTCACTTATAGGCTAATAGGAATTCACAGCCACCGATTTTGCGTAGAAAATCTCAGCGGTTCAAAAAACACGTTGAAATTTCATTATTACTTAGTGATGACGAAATTATTCAGAAATTGTCCGCAATCACCCGTTGACTCGTTTGGCACTTTGTACTAACTTTTTCGACTCCTACTCGAGATAAAATTTCAAAACTAGTGAAGTTCAGGTCTGTGTATGGTAAGTTTGCAGTTCTACAGAAGGAACCGTGTATCTCACATCTCCCTAGTCAACACTCTAAAAGTAGTGAGAGCTGGCCCTCATACTAACATACTACAACAATGTCCCATACGGGTGAGGCGAAACGAGAGAGAAGCAAAAACGTTAAAAAGTGCAAAGACTTTCGGGACACCCTTATATATCCATTGCTGGGCATTATAATTAGAGGGTTAGTTAATTCCGCCCAGGATATGGTGTGGGATGAACTGTACCCAACACATAGGAATTCTTCGATGAACAGGGAGTCGAGTCTCAAGGCATGAGCGCCCAGCAAGTTTACTTGGCAAGACTTGATAGTTCGCAGCAACTCTGAAATCATTTGTGTAAAATCAAGCTTCAAGAAGTATTTTACCGCGTTTCCTCGTGACTCGCATAAATATTATTAGAAACGGAAGGGCTTTTGATTTCCTAAGAGACCTGTGAGTCGCGTTCAAGATTCAGCTAACCTCAAACTTGGTCATTAATGATTTTCTCGCGACCTTCATGATCGAAAACACTGACGTTAGATTGTAGAGTGCGTGTAGAGCACTGAAATGAAATATCGATTAGTGGTATACTTCAATGAGCAAAGCGCAAGATTCCAAAACTCCAGAAAGGGCTAGGGAAAAAATTGTTTTAAAGCGGAAGAATCTTACTCAGTTTTACACATGTTCTCATTTAGTCTCCTCTAAGGAGGTTTGATCAGGCTATAGACACAGAAAAATAAGTCTACGACTCTGGACTTATGGGCTGCCCAGCGACGACTTCTAGACGCCTCGCTCCCCTGCGCCTTTTAGACTTTGAAGTCGTCGCTGACTAGCTTAGAAATATGAAGTCGTAGACTTATTTCCCTCTGAGTAGTGTGGGCAACAAGGATTAATGAAGAGGTGATAAGGAAAAGAAGAACAAATGGGAAGTGATTCTAACGGGACGAAAGAGAAAGTTAGGCGATACAATTGGATCTCGTAATGTCTCTCTCAATATTGCATAATCTCTCGCAGCGTCTAACAATTACACACTCGTAAAGAGAATGAAAGATCCCGTTTTCCGCGGTATCCGGTATTTGAAATAGGGGTGCAAAGAAGAGAACAAGGCAATTGACAACAATAACTAAGTTACTCTTCGTTCGGGGATTATACGAGTATTCCAACACTGCGGTTTGGCCAATGTAGCCAAAGATTACGCCGTATTACCGAACCAGCGCAAACACGTGTTTCATGCACATAATCAACGTCTTTTCAATCCTCGCACGTAATCTTACATTTTCATACCACTTTGCATGGCAAATAAATCTAATTATCGATCGCAATAAAACCCGTCGATTATCATTTTCCACTTCATTCTCCTCATGTCATGCGCGCACTATCGGTCCTCGTCTGTCTCCCTCTGGTGGTAAGTGACCTTTCCCCTCCATTTTTCGATCCACCGTAACCCGCGCATCTAAAATTATCGATTTTCTACCTGTGGTACTGTATTTGTAATCTACCCTTGAGAAAGTCAGGATGATTTGTGACGAAAATTAACTGAGTTTGTTCAGATATGGTGCCTGGGCAAGGACGAATCTCGCGCCGCCGCTAATATCTCAAATCTTCTGGTGATTTTTCGTCGAAATTCCTTAAAGATCTCGATAATTGTTCAAAAAAGTGGAAAATACCGTGAAATGACTTCGAAAACGCGCGCCGACCACTCATTTCATGCGAGGGCGATGAAAATGAAACTGATTGAGACTTGTTTTGGCACGTAATCACAGGTTGTTGTCTTCTTGGCAAAGGATCAATGATCAAGAACTAGGTTTGTTTTTTTTCTGAAATAAGGTAGGATGGGGTTACTGTAGCCGGGGATACGGTACGAACATTTTGGTATGCCACGCGGACATTGGCTACTCGAGGTATACCTCATACGAAAAACTCGATCTGATTGGCTCACTTTCATTGATCCGGGTTACGGTAGTGTTACTGTATCAGGGGATACGGTTACGGAGAAACGATATGCTCTTCTGGCAATAGCTGCTTGATATCTACATCATGCAACATACCCCGGGTTCAATTGCTAAATTTCTCATTTCCGAAATTGAGCCGAAATCGAAAACGCGCGTCGACCGCTCCTTTCATGAGCGAACGACTAAAATGAGATTATTTGAGGCTTGTTTTGTCACGTAATCATGGGTTGTTGTTTTCAAGGAAAACGATCTTTACACTACGAATTGTTGATACCGTATCCTGAGTGTACAGTATTTATTGTGTGGGACTGTAGTTATGAATAATATATCGTACTATCGGTTTATCATAGCAATTAGCACACGGATACTGTAATACTGGCGTTAACTGATCTTGTTTCAAATTGATCTTACATCATTGTATGCATTTACACTTATTCGTTTCAGATAACACCCAACACTAATTGGATTCGATTAGAAGGCAAATACTCGGCTTCCCTGGTGAGACAATTAGTTAAAAATCCAGTACAGTAATCAGGGAAATGTTGTTGAAAGGACAGATTACTGTAATTACTATCGACAACTAATTATTTCAGATACTACCGTCGAACAATCTTACTCGGACAGAAGCCAACTACTCGAACGACAGTGTAAGAATGAAAAGATGGATAGTGGCTAAAGCTGTTGCACATCCCTTATTCACCAGCGGAGAAGCTCCACTACAAAAAGAGCCTGCAAGGAGGCTGTTACAGTAGTCACCTTTTATTTGCCAAACTGGCTATTCAAGGCATTTACACGATATGCATGAACTCGCGCCACTCTGGCGGAGACATATCAGTGCGTTCGCGTAAGGATTTCAATACCTCCGTACAGCAAAAAGTGACTAGTTGTGTATTTCACATATTCTGATTGCCCTTGGCATGCTCTTTCAAAATATGCTTCATTCATGACCTGATGTCTCTAATTTGCATAATTACAGTAGGTCAAAGTTGAGCTATATTCACGGTTTTTGAAGTATAGGTCGTCAGAGAGAAGAGATAGGGATTTGGTTGTTTCAGCAATATTGACAGCCTTGATGAGCTGCATCGACGTGTATAATTTATTTTTGCAAATTTTCAATTCGAAAAAATCATGAAAATTTCAAAGACGAATTTCTCGAAAGCAAAGCAAAAAAGGGTTCCTATTTTTTGATATGTTGTGGTCATGGTCATTAGCTATCGAATAAGCACAATTACATACGTTTTGGAGGACGGGTATAGACTCAAATCATGGAAAAACGAATCGTTTCTAATAGATAGAAACCCCTCATTTCGCCCTCATTCCACCCATTCGACGCGGATTACGCGGTCTAAATAGATTCAAATGAGAGGAATGGAGATAGAAGCGGGCAGAATGCACGTAGATCTGCCATTTTAGACCGCGCAATCCGCGTCGAATGGGTGGAATGAGGGCGAAATGAGAGGTTTCTCTCGATTAGGAACGATCCGTTTTTCCATGATTTGAGTCTATACCCACCCTCCAAAACGTGTGTAATTGTGCTTGCTCGATAGCTAATGATCATGACCACAACATGTCAAAAAATAGGAACCCTTTTTTGCTTTGCTTTCGAGAAATTCGTCTTTGAAATTTTCATGATTTTTTCGAATTGAAAATTTGCAAAAATAAATTACACACGTCGATGCAGCTCATCAAGGCGGTCAATATTGCTGTAACAACCAAATCCCTATCTCTTCTCTCTGACGACCTATACTTCAAAAGCCGTGAATATAGCTCAACTTTGACCTACTGTAATTATGCAAATTAGAGACATCAGGTCATGAATGAAGCATATTTTGAAAGAGCATACCAAGGGCAATCGGAATATGTGAAATACACAACTAGTCACTTTTTGCTGTACGGAATTTTGGTAATATCTGCGCTCCTTACGCGAACGCACTGATATTTCCTTCTCGATTTGATATTCCGGGGAGTGTTTGAATTGGATTGGCACGGTGCCAAAAGACGACGCCTTTTTCGTGGCAATTTTGTTTTGCCCATAAACGTTATTCATTCTCAATTTTTTTAAACAAGAACTCTTTCCCCAAAAGTTTTAAATTTTTGTCTTAATCATATGTTTGATTGTTTTGAAAATTATTATCCAAAAATTAAGAAACAATACAATTGTTTCCAATAAGTTGATTTTCAGATTCGATCTCGTATTTGGAATCGGACAAGAAGAGATGCACAAAATGCGACCAAGGCGGACGAATACCGTAATTTGTCCGAGGACGAACTGAAGACCAAATTGGACTCGGCCGAGAAGGCGATTGAGGATGGGAAGAAGCGAGTTATCGAGTATGAGGGAGAACTAATAACTGCTCAAGAAACTGCGATAAATCGAAAAGAGGCGTATGAAAAGGAGAAGGCACGTTGTGAAGAATTGGATGAAATAGCGTGGCAGAAGCAGGAGCAGTCAGACAATTTGAGAACGGCGCGGGAAGAATTCAACAATGCTCAGAGACAACTGAATCGGACTCGCGACAAAGTGGCTGCATTAGAATCGGAAATAGTGCGCGTTGCGCCGTGGTGGGAAGGAGCGAAATTTGAGAAATTCAACTTCGAATTGGAAATTACAAGGATGGAAGGCAATCTCAAAAATAACAAGATTACTGTTGGATGGATGGACGGGAATATGACAATTAAGGAGGACAAGGAGAGGGCCGATAAAGAAGCGCTAGAAACAAAGCGCGTCTCACTGGAAGACGCCAAAAAGCTAATTGGCATCAGTAAAAGTCAGCTCGAGAGTGCTCAGAATGAGTACAATAGTGCGGATATAAAGCATAAGCAATCCTCGAGAGACCTAGAACGGGCAAGGAAAACCTTTTCAAAATATCGATCAGACGAAAGAGCACTGCCGGAAATGCAGAAACTTGCGACGGCGATGCCGGAATACCTTGACGCCAAGAAGAAATTCAAGCCGAAGGAGGCTGCTCTGAAGAGGGCGGAGAGAACATCGACCACTACGCCGGCAGAAGCGTCGGAAGCCAAAAGAGCCGCAGTTAACGCGCGGAGATTCATGTACACTGCCAACGAAACTGCCACCGAGGCCGACCGCGCATTGGCAAACGTGGAAATTAAGATTAAGGAGAAGAAAGAATCGCTGGAACAAGTGACCGAAACAGCGAAAACCCTGAAACAACTTCATGATGGAGCGGTGAACAAGCGACTTGGACAGGCGGGGTCAGCATTTTCATTTTTTTTCTAGCCAAAACACATTTCGAATTTTCATTCACTCAAAATTGGGTAATTAAACTCTTGAATATTGCCCATTTGAATCGTAATTCTGATTGTTCTGATTGGCCTTTTCAGTGGTCTGGGCTGGTTCTACGCACTTATTGCTGTGGTCGTTGTTGGCATCATAATTGCGATCATTGCATTCTTCCTATTCAAGCGATACAAGAAGAAAAAGAATGCGGGTGTAAGGCCACGGCCTGACCCGATAACACCTTGTCAGTTTGATTCAATCCAAATCGATTGTAATTGCAAAAATCGATAATTTCAGCATTGCCTGAAACCAAAGTGAGCGTTGCTGCCAATGACAACGAGACGGGATCGAATTCGAAGAGTGGAGGACTGACGGCTTCGCAGCAAAACGTAAATAGATGCAAAAAATATAAAAACTGCAAATAATTTGTTCTGAACATCGTCACATCATCGTATCTAATGCAGTGTGAGATATCGCACCAGTGCCTGATTGGATTCAGCGTCACGTCTTTATGATAATGCCTTTATGATTTCAGGAGGATAAAATAAGGATGGCTGAACGCGACAAGAAACAAAGGGATGCGGTAGGAAAATTATGGTTTTGAAGCCATTGCAAACAAATCCATATTGGCAGGAAATCGACGCTTATCTCGCAGAGGCTGCAGCTAGACAAGTTCGCCGCGCACCCACACCGGTAAATATTATATTTTATTCTCAATTTCTTTTTTTACTAAGCAAACAAATGCTATAATATATATATTGTGTTGAGTATTGTAAAAGTGCATATATTACAATTCTACAGCATCAACCGAAAGTATTCGCTCGAAACTTAAATCTCATCTAATTTTGGTGCCAGATGAGATATCTACTTTTTTGGAAGGATGTAGTGCATCCATCCCCGCTTCAATTGCGAATAGCATGGGATGATTTGATTTTATGGTATTGCATAAGGTTGATGCAACTGGTGTCGTGGTATCTCAAAGTCGATTATTTAATCGGAGAAAAAATTACATGACACCCTAAATTCAGAGGCGCAAGACGACACCCAGAGGTCGCCCAGTACATTTGTAGTATAATTCCCCTATGCAGCAAAGAGCCTGCAACAGGCTGCAAAATTGGCAGTCGCAAATGTTGAACTCGGCTTGTAGACATGCGAGACACCTCTTCATGGGCTCAAAATGATTCCCCGGTGTACCCAGACATCTCTGAAAGTTTGGTGAAGAATGATCATCATTTGCCCTTAGGGCACAAAAATGTTACTTTTTTCAGATACACTTATTTTAACGAGGTACATCTGTAAGAGTAAAATAGCTTAAAAAAATACGGTTCCTGTGCAGAAATGACCCAAAATCATCAAGGAATCGATGCCCAAGGTTTTGTAGCAGCAGCATTTTTTTCTCTGCATGGTTCTTTTTTTTAAAGTGGGCGTGTTCGGCCTCCCCCAACGGGGGACCAGAGCCGCCCCCGCTGTTAGGAGAGGGTAGGGGAGCGGATTTCCCCCAATGGTCCCTTAACTTTTCCCGCAATGGTCCCCTCTGCGTTGACGAAATTCGAAACACTTTTCGACCGTTTTATCGATTTTTCGTCATAGTTTCTCAATATTTCTTGTAAATTTGCGAATATAAGATATATAAATATAAGTTATATATTATATAACATAATTTTCTTTGTCAGAAGAAGAGATACGTCTCCGATGGTCTACCACTCGATGGAGAACATGCGAGTCGAAACGAGGTACGGTAGATCACTCTGAAAATAAAATGGAGAAACACGGTGTCGTATTTAGACTTGAGAGGGAAGCATATTTGGAGAGTCATTTTAACTTGCAGAGACGCGACGATGGAGTACAGAGACGATTATGATCATCCTGCTTTCACTTCATCTCAAGAACACAATCGATATTACTAGCCCGACTATGATCTGTAGTCAAGTCGATGTTGTTGTTATTGATTGTTATGTTTTGTTGCAAATTTTCCTTCTCTACTTGTCGCATGGTTTGTAAACGCAAAAAAAATTGTTGATTCATCATTCCACGTTATCAAAGATACAAACGAAGCCTTCCCCCCACTGGGTTTCCATGAACCCCCCAATGGTCCCCCACAAATCCCCCCCCTGGTCACCCACAAATCCCCCCCAATGGATCCCTAGTTGATAGACTAATGGGGGGATTTGTGGTCCCCTTTTGGGGAGAAAAACCCAGAGAATGCAAAGGGAGAGAGAGGACACATTTCGAAACAATGGCGCGCCAGGGAAAAAATCGACTTTGAAAAACCACGACACCAGTTGCATCAACCTTATGCAATACCATAAAATAAAATTATCCCATGCTATTCGCAATTGAAGCGGGGATGGACGCACTACATCCTGCCAAAATTTCATGTAGATATCTCATTTGGCACAAAAAAATTACATGAGATCAAAGTTTTGAGCGAATACTTTCGGTCGATACTGTAAGTGATACGCTCATTAAACGGACAACTGGTCGTGTTCTCTCTTTATCTTAGCGTGTCTCTCGCGTTGGCATCCTCTCTCACAACCATATCTGTTGTTCAGGACCGGAACATTATACTCTGATGATAATGTCTTTATGATATCAGGAGCATAGAAAAAGGATGGAAGAACGCGACAAGAAAGAAGAGAAGATGGTAGCGAAATTAACAATGAATATGACTGAATCGGAACGCAATGAATTCGTAAGTCCTCAGATTCTACTTGATGACATTGTCGAAAAAATGGCCTACAAATTTTATTCTCTCTCGAAAATATGGGATGATTCCGTAGTTTATCGTCTCTGTTATATGTGCTCTTCTCAGAGACAGCACAGGATATGTATATGTAATTTCGCATGGTAGATCACACGAGGCTGTTCGCGTAAGGATCAAAAACTTTTATGAAAGACTTCGTGCATTCTTTCATGAGAATTGTTGATTTTCAGTAAGAGTGATATTCGCGTTTTTTTGTGCTGATCATCATGGCAATTATCGTTTTTTTGTAGCTCTTTTTTTTATTTTCGTAGCGGGGTGACAACTCTCCTCGCTTTACTCACTCTCTCGAGATTCGACCGGTCGAGAGAGTGTGTAAAGTGAGAAGAGTTTTGACACCTTAAAAACGATAGGGCATCGACTGCGAATGCAGCATAATATATTACCGCAAGACGTGCGTTTTTCCGATAAGTATGGGCAGAATTATTCATGTTTGGCACAGCGCCAAATTGACCCTGCCTCACAGGGATTCAAAAATGGGCGCGAGAGATGAGGGTAAATGAGGAGATAGCGACAGCACCATTGAGAAAGGAGGAAAGAATTGAGGGGGAGACACTCCTGGAAATGGGAAACGTAAATTTACATATAATTTTTGGTGTGCACTTTTTTCTTGATTCTTACGCGAGCAGCATCATTTGTTTCTTTAGAATTGAAAACAATTCGGCCTAAAATTGAGATACAACAGCAATTGCAGATACGAAAGAGAGCTTATTCAACGATGATTACGGATTCAAATGGAAACCTGCAGGAGTACGGTATCAAGTGGGATCCGACGGCGTTTACACCACCAAAGGTTTGTGGAAGATTTGTTCGTCCGGCGCTCTCGTCGTCCCAAAAATGATTTATGGATTCAGGAGATCATGAAGGAAAACGCGAGACGCGCTGCCCGCGGTGACAATGAGCAGACGACGGCCGCGGGCCCGAAAAAGGTATCTATGATTGTAATTTTTTTTACAAATTACTCCTTCTTCAATCGATTATTTGGGTATGTTTGTTCATGAAATCTAGCACTGATGCGTGCGTACTCTCATTCCTCCACTACTAGGGAATTGAAATGTCCGTCTGTTGGTGTGTTTGTTTGTATGTTTTTTCTTCTACATGACGGAAAGTGTTTTTCGCTATAAATCGCTTCAAACTCAAGGAACCTTCCCAGATCCGTTTGAATATGATAACCCATCTAAGAGAAAAATCAAAATTTATTTATAAAAAAAGACCATTCTTTGGCCAAGACAGTAGCGAGCTCGAATAGCAATCCGAGACCACCCCCTCTTCGACCCCTGCCGCGGGCAAACCTTTTGCCGGATTTTTCGCAAGCGTCAGAAGTCCTTCTAGCACGTTCTTGAGTAACGTGAAACACGTTTTCACCTGTTTTGCCGAGTTTTAACATAAGAAATCAAAAATTTCGAAAAGTTCCCAATTTATTCGCATAGCGTCGACGATCACAGGAAAAGTGTTTTGCGAAGTCAGGAACGTGTCTGAACGTGTTCTAACACGTTTTAACGTGAAAAATCGTGACAACCTCCGTGGCAACTTTTTTCGATCGCTCTTAGCCTCACGAGCCTTTACGGAATAAGCGGAATAAGTACTCTTTCTAGCGAAAAACATTACCCTACATACTAAGCTTTCCCTCAACCGTAATTGGAGCCTGCTACTAACTCCCCCTGGACCGCACTTAGAGCCGGGTACCGAGTCCTCCTCCCTGGATCGATCCTCAAGCAAGCTACCGAACGGACCGAACTTCAAATTGGCTACCGAGCTCCACCTGGACCATATCTGATGCAGGCTAGCGATGTCCCGCTGGACCGTACTTTAAGTAAGCTACCGAGATCCCCCGGGGACCGAACCTAGGGAAAGATCGAAAAAGATACATTGACAAATTGGCAATCATCATTTTTTTCAATGGCGATCCTACAGAACCGGCTTGAAGACGATATGTTTTCCTAAAACTCTCGCAGTCCGACAAATTTAATGCGTTGATTCAGAGAGAAAGTCCATTGGCACCTCACGTCGAGGGATACGCTGCTGACGAGACAGTCTATCCAGAAAATGACAATGAGCAGACGACGGCTGCGGGACCGAAAAAGGTATTATATTGTACTCTCTTGGCCATACATAGAAGAATCAAGTTTATATTGTACTTGTAATTTTATTTTTATATTGCGAAAAAGTACATGAAATGTACCACTGATGTGTGCGCTCTCTCTTTCTATACCTTTGCTGTTATCTTGTTTTTTAACGCTCTCTTGCCAAGAGAGAGCGCCCTCTTGAACACATACAATGGGGATGGGGTGGGGGAATACTGGAAAATAAGGAGGGGGTAAAGAGGGCGTTGTAGAGAAAGAGCTCTTGGCACTTGTATTTCGTCGCCGTTTGATGACAGCATTGAAACCTTGACTATCGGGGAGCACAAGGGGCGGAATGCATTGTGGTACGCCTTCATTTACACTCAGAAAAATGTATGTCATATATGGCTCCTGAACTGCGTTTGCATGTCATATATAACATACTGTATGTTATATATGACATACAAACGCAGTTCAGGAGCCATATATGACATACATTTTTCTCTGTGTTCCCGAGGACGAAATCCAATTTCACTTCAGGACAAGAAACGATCGAAGAAGTCTAAGACAAAGGCTCCGAAGAATGAGGTTAGTTTTTGTGTATTCAAATAAACGAGCACATTTTTTTAAATGTAAGAAAATGATGTTGTAAGATAAAAATGGAGAAAAGCCCCATTGTTATCGAGTAATTTGAATGTTTTGATTTTCGAAGCAGTTTCAAATGTACTAAAGTTTCCAATGAAAATATATCGTTCTCATCAAATTTTCTCATGGTTTCTCATGGTTGTCTATTTCTCACTCATGTTTGCGTTGCATGCTATATCACGGACTAATTTTTTTGAAAAAATAAAATGAGAGGCAACTATAAAAATAAGAATAATTGTGTCGCATTCATTCCTCAATTTAGGATTTAGAGGATTTAGCCAAGTTTAGACATCGGAATATCTAGACGAAATTATACTGTTTTTTTATCAGGACAATGTCGCGCGTATCCCCGATGCAGTAAGTTTTTAAAAAAAATCATATTCAAAGACGGAAGAAGTGGAATTATAGGACGGCACTACTTTAGATATCCGGACCAGACAACCCAGGGTGGTAAATTTTCTTCTCACCCTATCAATCGAGTAGTTCCTACAACCAGAACGAATACACTCACTATTGAGTGTATCCTACACTGAGATGTGACACCTAGTATATGATACACTCGTTTTTGCACGATCTCTCGACTCGCGACTCAATATTGAGTGCACTGGGTGTCCGATCTCAGTGTATTCATTCTATGTGTATCATTTCGTGGGTGATCTTGTCCGGAAATAGAAACTAGTGCCTTATATGAACGCTGTCCGCGTTAGATTCAATAAACCTCTAACTGGGCCCCGTACAGGTAAAAAATAAATATCTCCCAAAAATGCCTGTAAGGATAGTTTTTGATGCCTTTAGCTGTGAGGAGCTTTTGTTGAATCTATCGCGGACAGCGTTGCATTATATTTAAAATGAAACTATCTATTACGAAGACGTAACACAGCGTCGAAGAGTTATTCGTGAATAGGATTATTCGATCTCACAACACAATTTTGCAGACAGGAACTGGGCCGTCACCGAAGAATGATAAGGAAAAAACAAAGAAGAAGAAAGAGTCAAAGAAGAGCAAAAACTTCAAGAATTCGAAGAAAAAGGTGCTAAAATCAGACCCAAAAAAACAAAAGAACTAAAGTAGGCATTTCCTTTTCCCTTCTTCGTAAAATATTGCAGAAACAACTTGTTTCTGAGTAAACTCTAGTGATTGCCGAGTAGGCTCAAGGAACATCATTGCAAGAGAATTGCATTATTCCAGAAACATTCGGGAACCGGCAAGGGACGCAAAGATGATGACTCATTCGGTCGTACCACGGGCGGCGATACGGGCACCTCTGGTGGGCGCAGTCACGGAACCAGCGGTGGTATCGACGACGACTCGGTCAGTCCCCTCACTCACAGGAAAATACGTCTACGAATCTAGACTTATGGGCTGGCCAGCGACGAATTCCAAAGTCCACACGTCTCGCTCCCCTGCGCATTTGAGACTTTGACAGCGTCGCTGGCCAGCTTACAAGGGAAGACCGCGTAGTCGATGTGGAGTTTCGGAATGAGACCTGGTGGGATCGTTTACTATAATGACAGTAAGAAATATTCGGTGGTTGAAAACTGCTAAAGAGATATTGCGATATCTGCACCATCTGTGGGGAAGTGGCTAAAATTGCGGCCATGTCCGGAAAATTAGCCAATCTCACTAAGGTTGGAGAAGAGTTAGGGCTTATTTAGCAGTTCTGCACCTCCGACTATTTCTTACTTTGCCGAGAATATTCGATCCCACTTGGTCTCATTCGAAAACTCCATATCGACTATGCGATCTCCCCTTGCTAGACTTATGAAGTCGTAGACTCATTTCCCTCTGAACAGTATTAGGGATGTCGAAACGGAATAAAATACATGTTTTTACATTACAGGACTCGGATGAGGTGAGACGCAGTCTGCAATCTGCAGTGTAAATAGTGCGGAAAGTGCATACAAACTGTTTTTTTTAAATAAAAAAAAACTAAAATATAATTTTTTTTACAGAACACTACAGACCGGGCAAATCGTATACAACAGATTAAACTTGGAGGTTAGTTTGGACGTAGATCCGATTCTTGCGCCACATGGTTTCAAATCTAAATAAATGGGTCAGGGTTAGAGAGCCACAGCATTGGACGACTACACGTTACTCGAGACGGGGTTGATACACAGCTCTCTCTCCCTAGCATCTCAAAGACGTCTCAACTAGGGTGTGATAAATGGCATTTCGACGACTGTTTGGCAGTCGACTCATTCCTCTCCATCTCACTCGGTGATAGTCGGTGTTGAATGACTCTTTTCATTCGAGAGGAGAATTGTCGTCGAAACAGTCGCGACTGTTCCCTCATTACGATATCATTCTGATCGTGAGAGCGGTTGTCGCCGCTCCCTCGACGAGTAATTGGTGAGAATAAGAATGAGGTTATGACTATCTCTCTCATCGTCAGAGTAGCGTAGTGGTACAAGGCGCCAGTCAATTTGTATAGAATGGTTCGATCCCCGTCAACCTCTCTTTTGCAGTTTCTCATCTTAGAAGCTTGAGTACGGTAATTGTATGGTTTTACTTGGTCGTTTTGAATATCCAAAGATCCTCTTCATTGTACATGCATTACTTATGAGTGCGCATGTTTTATCTCTATTTATGTATATCATTTATAAAATGTCAAATAGACCGCTAACAGTCGCGAACAGTCGCCGACTGTCGACACCGCTGAGTTCCCAACAGTCGACGAGAGTGACAGTCACCGACTGCCATTCTCACCGAAAATGATGGGGGGTCGATTCACGAATGAGAGCGTCGTTTACCACACCCTAGCCTCAACCCCTTCTCGTGTAAAGTGTGCGCTGCCCTGCCCTCTAACCCTTTTCTATAGGAATGGAACGATATGGAGCGCGTAAAAGTGAAAAGAGGAGGGTGCGAGATCGTAAGCGCGCGGCACATATGTGTTTCACCACTTTCTGATAACAGAGAAAAAACAACGAACTTCTGGGGACAATGGGCGAAAACGTGGGACGCCATCTTTAATGAGTGGGAAGTGGAAAACTGTTTGTTTTCTCCATTTTTTCATATTTTTTTACTTGTTAGGTTACAACGTCAAAAATTGATATGTCTAGTGGTGGTAACAACACGTTTTGCATATTTTCCCTTTTCATTGGAGAGATATATCTAGTTCACTTTGCGTTGAATTATACTAGCTTTCCACCCTTATTGTTAGATGATTGAATTCAAACCATGAAATTTGCGCAGCATAAAACTGTGAATGCAAAACGAACACCGTCAGCTCGTTGTCAGCACTCCAAAACTCGCCCGCTTTTGCATTATCGCTACCTTAAACTAGCCGACTGCCTCAAAAATGCGCACATTTTGCAATTAGTAAGTAATCGTATAGTGCCATTTCGAAGAAATAAATTAATAATTTATATAAATATTTTCGAATTTCAGTCTACAAGAAGAAGAATTCCCCTTACAAATATCGGCCGTTGAGAAGAGACCACAAATTCCTCAGAAAACGATAAAATGAGGACTCAAATGAATAAACAAAGTGGAATGCAATTGTTGTTGTTGTATATTGGTTCGTCACACTCAGATGAAAAACTCGTGGGTCGATTGGTATTTTTAGATTTTAAGTAGGGTTCCGCAAGTGAGACAATTGGGGAGACTCAGAACAACGGAATATGTAATGTCTCCTTTATAATCGTGTCGACCGCTCAATCTCGACATAACGTGAGATGGGATCATTGTTCCCGGTGGTTCACGGGAACAATGCGAAAGACGTCTCTCCAATTGTCTCCCTGGAGATTAGCGTCGAGAGACGTCTCTCCCGGAGACATCAATAAAGGGAGACACTAATCTAATCAATGGCTCGAATTTTAAAATTTAAAATTATCAGTGTGTTCGCGTAAGAATCGCAACACCTGCCGTACAGCAAAAAGTGACTAGGTGGGTATTTCACAGATTCTGATAGCTATTGGTATTGTCAATCATTTTCCGTTTAGCTCATGACCTGAAATATGAAATTTGTATAATTACAGTAGGTCAAAGTTCAGCTGTTTTCACAGTTTTTCGAGTGTAACTCTTCAGGGAGTTGAGTTAAGGCTTTAGTCAAACAGCAAATAATGGCCGCCAAAACATGGCGAATCTTACTGTGTCATTTGTTTATTCAAATTTTATTTTTAAATTATTTCCGGAAAGTTTTTCTCGAAAACCCGGCCGAATCTAATCGCCATTTTTCGATATGTTGTACATCTGAACATGGTCTATCCGATGATCACAGTAACATATTGAGGGCGGGCATAGGTCGAAATTCTAAATACAAAATTATCAGAAATGCACGAAAACCCCTGTTCACAGTGCATCACACACGGAAACTACGGTACTTTACTGTAGCACACCACTGTGTGGAAAAGTGGAAAAGTGGAAAATTCAACAATCGCATTAAATCCTTCAAAATTGGTTGTATTTATTCATTATTTCTGTCATTTTGACGAACATCCTCGACCACAATGTTCTGGTGCCTCAAGGAATGTAAGGCAAACGAGCAACGAGTGTCTTTCCCTAATGTGGAAAAGGCGCCCAAGAGCCGCTGTTCGGCGCCTTTTCCCAATTAGGGAAACACACTATGTGGACGCTTCCCTGACAATCCGAACTTTGTGCGACACACAACCAGTAGCCACAAAACATAGCCCCAATAATCGTCATTTTCAACATGAATTCACAAATATGGAAAAAAAGTGGAAAAATGTGTTCCATTGTGGAACACTGTGGAACACTTTCCTGCAAAGTGGACTCAGTGTACGATAAGTAGTCCGCTATATCTTCTCTCTCTTCTCGTTTTTAAGTATTTCTGTTTTTTCGTATTGTCGAATAGCGTGTAATAGTGCATGTATTACATTCTATAGAAGTCTATAGACTTCGAGAAATAACGAAACAACGGGTTGTGTAAGAGACAAATCACACCCTTCTCTCCTCATTTCTCGCAGTCGCTCACTGCTGTGCATGTGCATTTGCATGTGCATTTACACGACATTTTATTACATTGCAAAAAAAGTATTTATCGAGAACGTCTTAAATATAAATTCTTCAGATTTTAACTTGTTCGAACCATTTTTGGAACGAATGTATTCATGTTAACCGGTGGAGCGAAGGATCTGAATAATTCAATTAAATGTTTTAGCAAACAAGATGCATGTTTTCCTCGATCACAGGACGATAACTAACAAGAAAGAAAGATTTCTCGTTAAAGCTTTTACGGTCGGTGTCACTTTATTTTATAACCAACATCGGAACAAAAAATGCGGGATGTTGTATTTAAAAAGTCTGAATCTTTTCATTTTTCGCACTCACTCGTCGCGAGTCTACCGGTGAAAAGAGTGTCTAAAATGAAGAAATCCGAAATCGCATTGAACATTCTAAGGATACCAGAGAAGACTACTCACCACACAACATTTGGCCCGCTGATGGAAGAAGTCCATTGAGGGACATCAGAGATAATGCGGTATAAAGAACCCAACACACAGAAATTCCTCGATGAGTGGGAAATCAAGCCTACAAGTAAAAAGAATCTCTCATGTTAGGGAATATTGAGCATCTCACACCTTTGAGTCGTTGATGAAGTAAATCCAGCAGGCACCAGAGGCATTGCTGAATTCCCTCACGATAAAATGCGGGATGAAGTATCCTACACTCTTCGACCAGCGAGACTTCGAGTCTGCAGGGAGGAGCGCGTATACTTAAGTTTACCACAGTTTATTTGGCAAACATAGATGATTCGCAACAATCCTGCAAGGGGGCAGTGTAGCGCTGTCGATTCAAGCGCTTAGAAGTGATAATAAGAAAAATAAGAAAAAAATCGGACACAGGGAAATCAAAGGACGCGCGTTAATTTCCGAATAGTTAGTAATACGTCTGTATCTCGGCTCACCTCAAACTTAGCAATTAAAGATTTATCCCTTGTGATTTTCATAATCGAATGAGATATTATGTTGTAGAATGCGAGTAGAGCACTGCAATACAATATCGATTGGGTTGTACAATAAACAGCAAAGAACATGATTCGAAATCTCCAGAAAGGCTTCAGGATTTAGAGTGTATAAAAACGAAAGAATCGCATTGATATTTACGAATTCTCTCATTTCCGGCCCCTTTCGGGAGGTTTGATCCGGTTGTGAAACAATTTAGCCGAAACAATGGGCTAAGGAAGAGTGGCGAAGATAAGGAAAAAGAGAGCAAATGCGAAGTGATCCTAAAGGGACAAAAACGAAAGTTACGCGATAAATTTGATCCCGTGAAATCTCTCTCAACATTGCACAGTCTCTCGCACCATCTATCAATAGAGATGCTCATAGAGGGGGGAGGGGGGGAAATGAAAGATCCCGTCTTCCGCGAGATCCGGTCTTAGGAATATGGTATCTTTCACCCCTAATCGTAGGTGCTTTCAAAATATGAGAGAAGAACAATTGATTAAAGAAGGAGTACCACGAATCACCATTGCCTGATTTTCAATAAGCCACTACAGTATACCGGACACGAAAATGGAGCGCGCACACTCGTGTTAGGGGCAAATTATATGCTTTCCATTGCGAAAACTATTAAATTTTGATGAAAACCGATATTATCCACAGGGGGAAACATTATTATATTAACGAAAACTTCATTTTTCGTCGATTGCATGTATTTTTGGTCCTAACACGCGTTGCCTGTCGATTATTGGTTCTTTTGTAGCCATTTGAGCGTCAATATATCGATTCAGAGATTACGGTAGATTTTCGGATGCGTTGAAATGTGATCGGGTGAGCGTCCCCCATAGCACTGCGTTGGCAGGTTATGTGACCAAATATTCGTGGGAGGCCTTCTTTAAAGGTGGTGTCCCACGAACTTTTGGTCAACTGAGTTATCACTGTGGGGTTATCACGCTCGGTTGCCTGGTAAGAGCCCCACAAACCGCACGTTCAACCGATAAGTTTGAACAGAGTTATTCGAGATTGGTTCTGTGCCAAACTGACCCTGACGCGCAGGGATTCAAAAATGAGAGGGAGGGATAATGGCAAAAAAGGAGAGAGCGACCGCGCAATTGGCTCATAGGAGTTGAAGAATGTGGGAGCGCGAGATCGTAATACTCCTTCTTTAAGTGAATTGTGTTATTTCTGAGAGTTAACAGTAATATTCACCATTTTGTAGATGAAATAAACGTGAAACTGAATGACTAAAAAAATGAAAAGCATAAGAAGAGATGAATTGAGAGAATGGACCAAATTTGATCAAATGGAAGAAGCAGAAAACGCTGGAATGGAGTCAGTTGTAAATGAAAGTTATGCAAACACTCGATCACTAACAGTGATGAAATATCGGTGGCAATGAATAGATAGAGAGAAATAACTTTAAATCGATCCGTCAAAAGTAGATTTTGCTAAGATTTTGCATTGAACATTAACCACACTTTAGTAAGAAGTAAGATTTGTGTGTCTTATCGATGTGAACGATATTTTAACACATTACTATAAAATATTTATTCAGCACATGCTTTAATGCAAATTCTTCAGACCTTTTCTACCCAATGTTTTATGAAATGTGTCTCGTTGTCTCCATGCCGACCTGTGGAACGAAGAATCTGAATAAATAATAAATAAAAATGAAGAAGAAATGGGAAGAATGCGTGCTTTTTGTGCTTTTCTTGACGACATGAGTGTAAACAAAAAGAAAGACTAGTTTTCCCCCTCAAAATACTGTCACTTCAAATTTCTTGATAGCCCTTCTTTTGTTTGGAGTCAAATGTTTGTTTGTTTTTTGTTTGTTTTGTTTGTATGTTTGGACGGCCAATAATACACAGATATTAAATAGGGTGCGAAACACTACGAATCTTTTCATTTTCCACAATCCCTCGCAAGGGTGAAGAGATTGTGTGGATGAAAATATTCGGACTCTATTTTGTAGTTCTAATAATACGGGAGAAGACTACTCACCACAAATCTTTTGGCACTTTGATGGAATAGATCCATTGCTGGGCATTAGAGGGTTAGTTAATTCCGCCCAGGATGTGGTGTGGGATGAACTGTACCCAACACATAGGAACTCTTCGATGATCAGGGAGTCGAGTCTCAAGGCATGAACGCCCAGCAAGTTTACTTGGCAAGACTTGATCATTCGCAGCAACGCTGAAATCATTTGTATAAAATCAAGCCCTAAGGTCCTTAGGCTAAGGAGTATTTTACCGCGTTTCCTCGTGACTCGCATAAATATTATTAGAAACGGAAGGGCTTTTGATTTCCTAAGAGACCTGTGAGTCGCGTTCAAGATTCAGCTAACCTCAAACTTGGTCATTAATGATTTTCTCGCGACCTTCATGATCGAAAACACTGACGTTAGATTGTAGAGTGGGTGTAGAGCACTGAAACGTAATATCGATTAGTGGTATACTTCAATGAGCAAAAGCGCAATATTCCAATACTCCAGAAAGGGCTAGGGAAAAAATTGCTGCCCAGCGACGACTTTCAAAGTCTAGACGCCTCGCTCCCCTGCGCCTTTTAGACTTTGAAGTCGTCGCTGGCTAGCTTAGAAATATGAAGTCGTAGACTTATTTCCCTCTGAGTAGTGTGGGCAACAAGGATCACATCATTCCACACGCCGCTCAATCTTCCAGAAAGGCCTTTGGAGTGAGAGAGTATGTGAAATAGAGAGAGACTCTCTCACTTTTGCATACTCTCTCGCTCAAACCCTGGTCTGTAGTTTTGGAATCATGTGGGATTAATGAAGAGGGTTAACGAGGTGATAAGGAAATGAAGAGCAAATGGGAAGTGATTCTAACGGGACGAAAGAGAAAGTTAGGCGATAAATTGGACTTCGTAATGTATCTCTCAATATTTCACAATCTCTCGCAGCGTCTAACATTGAAGCACTCGTAGAGAAAAGGGAATGAAAGATCCCGTTTTCTATCCGTCAGTTGAAATAAGCTATGCATTGGTATAAAGAAGAGAAGAAAACAATTGACAAAAATAACTCCATTACTCTCCGTTCGGGGAGTATACAAGTCTTTCGACACTGCGTTTTGGCCAATGTAGCCGAAGATTACCCCGTATTACCGAACCAGCGCACAACACGTGTTTCATGCACATAATCAACACCTTTTCAATTAGAGTTTGAAATTCGGGTAAATAATTGGATTAGCTCTCCTCGTTTTGCACACTCTCTCACCTATAGACCGGCGTAGAGAGTGTGCGAAATGAAGAGAGCTAATTCAATTATTTACCCGAATTTCAAACTCTATTTTCAATCCTCGCACGTAATCTTACATTTTCATACCACTTTGCATGGCAAATAAATCTAATTATCGATCGCAATAAAACCCGTCGATTTTCATTTTCCACTTCATTCTCCTCATGTCATGCGCGCACTATCGGTCCTCGTCTGTCTCCCTCTAGTGGTAAGTGACCTTTCCCCTCCATTTTTCGATCCACCGTAACCCGCGCATCTAAAATTATCGATTTTCTACCTGTGGTACTGTATTTGTAATCTACCCTTGAGAAAGTCAGGATGATTTGTGACGAAAATTAACTGAGTTTGTTCAGATATGGTGCCTGGGCAAGGACGAATCTCGCGCCGCCGCTAATATCTCAAATCTTCTGGTGAGTCTCCATCGAAATCCCTCAGAGATTTCGAAAATCGTGAAAAAATGAGGAAAATAATTAGAAATGCTTTCTAAAAACGCGCGCCGACCACTCATTTAGCGCGAGAGCGACGGAAATGAGAATGATTGAGTCCTGTTTTGCACGTAATCACGGGTTGTTGTTATCTTTGGAAAAGATCAATGAATTAAATTGATTCTCTGAATTGAGTTAAGGTGGGGTCACTGTAGCCTGGGATACGGTAGGAACATTTTGGTATGCCCCGCGTACATTGGCTACTCGGGGTCTATCTGATACGAACAACCCGAGTTGATTGGCTCACTTTCATAAATCCAGGTTACGGTAGGGTTATTTTTTCTTATTTTTCAAATTGAGCCGATATCCAAAACGCGCGCCGACCACTCATTTAATGCGCGAGCGACGAAATGAGATTGATTGAGGCTTGTTTTGGCACGTAATCACGGGGTTGTTTTTTAGCAAAAGAACTGTACTGAATCTTTCAGAGTGAAAGAGACAGTTAGTGCGGTGTACGGTGTGATTAAAAACCAAATATCAATAATAAATATTCATTAATTTAATGCCAATTACAACAAATAACGGTGAAGAGAAGAAAGGTGTGACGGGTGTGTGTGAAGGGAATGGATAAAGCCACTTGTGGGATGGAGAACTGCCAGTCAATGAGCCCTCAGTGAGTCGAGGACGATTGAATTGCCAGTAGAGTGGGAAAGGAGCGTCCGATGTTGCCAGAGCGATGGGAAACGGTTCGAAGTTGTCGCTCAACTGATAAACGGTTATTGGATAATTATGGTATTTGGTATCGAATAGCCAGATATTCGGTACAAGAACAATGAATTATATTGTTTTTTTTCTGAAATGAGCTACACTGGGATTACTGTAGCGTGGCATACCAAAATGTTCCCCCACCGGTAGGAACATGTTGGTATGCCATGCGGAAATTTGCTACTCGGGGTCCACTTCATACGAAAAAGCCGAGCTGATTGGTTAACTTTATTAACCCGGGTTACGGTAGGGTTACTGCAGCAGGGGTACAGTAACCGAGAAATGATGCGTTATCAGGTAATAACTACTCGATCGACCCTTACAATCCGTCAGAAGTTCGCGGACTTTTCACGCATCTTTTCTTGCTCGTTTTAGGCTACAGTCAAAATGACATATTGTGAACAATGTATTATAAGATATCATAAGTTATTATAACTATTTATAACATCTTTTTCCTGAGGTTCCCAGCGAACGGAAAAATCTGAAATTTTGGCAGGCGCCTTTTTTCCGCTTGTGAATAACTTATTACCGAACAGAATTTTAATAAAAAAATATTTTCAAAAGTTCTGGGCGGTTTCCCGAAGTTCGCATTTAAAGCCAGAGCCGGGACTCGGGGCGAGCCAGAGCCGGGATTCCTATCAAGCCGAATCCGGGAATTAGATTTCGAATTTGCTGCTATTCGAATACCTCGCCTGGTTGGAGTTCCAACCGCTCGCGCACACCCATCTGGGGAAACAGTTTATCGACACCCAGGCGAGAAAAGCGAATATGAAATCTAATTCCCGGATCCGGCTTGATAGGAACCCCGGCTCTGGCTCGCCCCGAGTCCCGGCTCTGGCTTTAAATCCGAACGTCGGGAATCCGCCCAGAACTTTTTTAAATGATTTTTTTATTAAAATTCTGTTCGGTAATAAGTTATTCACAAGCGGAAAAAGGCGCCTGCCAAAATTTCAGATTTTTCCGTTCGCTGGGAACCTCAGGAAAAAGAAGTTATAAATAGTTATAATAACTTATGATATCTTATAATACATTGTTCACAATATGTCATTTTGACTGTATTTTCCTTATAATTTATGTTAGGTCATTAGAGACGCATAAGAAACTACTAATGCCGAAGAAATTAACCAAAAATATAAACTAGCCGCACCTCTTAGAAGGTCGCGGAATTCTGCGAGCTGTTTTCACGCAGCTAGACAGTGACGAGAGAGCACGTAAACAGAGAGAGCGCAGAAATACAACAACAACATTGCTTACTTTTCCCTCTCCTCGTGCCGCGTGCTCTCTCGTCACTGTCTAGCTGCGTGTAAACAGCTCGCAGAATTCCGCGACCTTCTAAGAGGTGCGGCTAATTCCCTAGTTTATATTTTTGGTTAATTTCTTCGGCATTAGTAGTTTCTTATGCGTCTCTAATGACCTAACGCAAATTATAAAGAAAATAGCCTAAAACGAGCAAGAAAAGATGCGTGAAAAGTTCGCGAACTTCTGACGGATTGTAAGGGTCGGATGTCTACATCGTGCAACGTACCCCGGATTCATTTGCACAATTTCGAATTTCCGAAATTGAGGCGAAATCGAAAAACGCGAGCCGACCACTCATTTCATGCGCGAGCGACAAAAATGAGATTCATTGAGGCTTGATTGGCACGTTATAGCGGATTTGTTGTGTTCTAGGCAAAATATCAATTAGATTGATTTTTTTCTGAAATGAGGTACGGTGGGGTTAGTGTGGCATACGGTAGGAACATTTAGGTATGTCATGCGGACATTGGCTAATGGACGTCTACCTCTTACGAAGAACCCGAGCTGATTGGCTCACTTTCGTAAATCAGGGATACGGTAGCCGAGAAACGGTATGCTCCTCAGGAAATAACTACTCGATGTCTACATCACTCCGCCGGGCTCATTTGCTCAATTTCGTATTTCCCAAATTAAGCGGAAATCGAAAACGCGCACCGCCAATCCTTTCATGAACGAGCAACAAAAATGAGATTGTTTGAGGCTTGCTTTAACATGTAATCATGGGTTGTTCTTTTCAAGGCAAAAGATCAATACACTAAGGATTGTTGATACCGTATCCTGAGTAGACAGTATTTGTGCGGCACTGTAGTTATGAATTATATATCGTACTATCGGTATACGATAGCAGTTAGCACACTGTAACTGTAATACTGGCGATAAACCGATATGTTTTCAAATTGATCTTACATGCATTTACATGTATTCATTTCAGATACCACTCAACACTAATTGGACTCGATCAGAAGGCAACTACTCGACTCCTCAGGTGAGTGAATTAGTGAATTAGTTAAAATCCAGTACAGAAATCAATGAAATGTTGTTGAAAGGAAAGATTACTGTAATAACTATCGGGAACTAATTATCTTAGATACGATCGTCGAACCCTCGGACAGAAGCCAACTACTCGAACGACATTGTAAGGATGAGATGATGCGTTTTAGTGCCAAAAACTGTTGCACACCCCTTATTCACCAGTGGAGACTCTCCACTACAAAGCCTGCAAGGAGGCTGTTACAGTAGTCACCTTTTATTTGCCAAACTGGCTATTCAAGGCATTTACACGATATGCATAAACTCGCGCCACTCTGGCGGAGAAATATATGCTTTTCGATTTAATATTCCGGGGAGTGTTTGAATTGGATTGGCACGGTGCCAAAAGAAATAACGTTTTTTTCGTAGCAATTATTTTGCCAATGAACGCTATTCAGTCCTAATTTTTTTTTTAAACAAGAACTCTTTCCCCCAAAAGTTTTTCATTTTTGTCTTAATCATCTGATTGATTGTTTTGTTAAATTATTATCCAAAAATTAGGAAACAATAAAATTGTTTGCAATACTTTGATTTTCAGATTCGATCTCGTATTTGGAATCGGACCAGAAGAGATGCACAAAATGCGACCAAGGCGGACGAATACAGTAATTTGTCCGAGGGCGAACTGAAGACCAAATTGGATTCGGCCGAAAAGGCGATTGAGGATGGGAACAAACGAGTTATTGAGTGTGAGGGAGAGCTAATAACTGCTCAAGAGACTGCGAGAAACCGAAAAGAGGCGTATGAAAAGGAGAAAGCACGTTGTGAAGAATTGGATGAAATAGCGTGGCAGAAGCAGGAACAGTCGGACAATTTGAGAACAGCGCGGCAAGAATTCAACAATGCTCAGAGACAACTGAATCGGACTCGCGACAAAGTGGCTGCATTAGAGTTGGATGTAGTACGCGCTGCGCCGTGGTGGGAAGGAGCGAAATTTGAGAAATTTAACTTCGAATTGGAAATTGCAAGGATGGAGAGCAATCTCAAAAATAACAAGATTACTGTTGGATGGATGGAAGGGAATATGACCATTAAGGAGCAAAAGGCGGACGACGATAAAGTCGCATTTGAAGAGAAGCGCGACTCACTGGAAGACGCCAAAAAACAAACTGGCATCGATAAAAGTGAGCTCGAGCGTGCTCAGGAGGAGTACAATAAAGCGGAAATTAAGAAAAAGGAATCCTCGAGAGAGCTAGAACGGGCAACCAACACTATTTCGAAATATAAGTCAGACAAAGCGGCGCTGCCGTTTCTCCAGGATCTTATGAATGCGATGCCGGAATACCTTGACGCTAGGAAGAAATTCAAGCCGAAGGAGGCTGCTTTGAAGAGGGCGGAGAGAACATCGACCACTACGCCGGCAGAAGCTTCGGAAGCCAAAAGAGCCGCGGAAATTGCGCGGAGATGCGCACTGCCAATGCGCACTGCCAACAAGACTGCCATAATGCGCACTGCCAACAAGACTGCCTCGGAGGCCGACCGCGCAGTAACAAACGTGGAAATTAAGATTAAGGAGACGAGAGAATCGCTGGCGCAAGAGACTGAAACCGCGAAAACCCTGAAACAACTTCATGATGGAGCGGTGAACAAGCGACTTGGACAGGCGGGGTCAGCATTTTCATTTTTTTCTAGCCAAAACACATTTCGAATTTTCATTCACTCAAAATAAATAAAATTAAACTCTTGCATATTGCCCATTTGAATCGTAATTCTGATTGTTCTGATTGACCTTTTCAGTGGTCTGGGCTGGTTGTACGCACTTATTGCTGTGGTCGTTGTTGGCATCATAATTGCGATCATTGCATTCTTCCTATTCAAGCGATACAAGAAGAAAAAGAATGCGGTAGTAAGGCCACGGCCTGACCCGATAACACCTTGTCAGTTTCATTCAATCCAAATCGATTTTAAATAGCAACAATCGATAATTTCAGCGTTGCCTGAAACGAAAGTGAGCGTTGATGCTAAGGGCAACGAGACGGGATCGAATTCGAAGAGTGGCGGGCCGATGGTTTGTAATCGATTTTACTCTTCCGCGTTACGTAAATATATTTGCAAAAAAAATCAAAAACTGCAAATAATATGCAATGAGCATCGTCCCACCGTTTCTGACTAGGGTGGTGAAAACGGTGCAGCACCGATGCACGGTGCATTCTCGGTGCGCGCACCGAACGGTGCACAATACACCGGCGCTCGTCAATATGTGAGAGTGGTGCACTGTCCCCTCTCAATGCGGATTCCACGAAACGGTTATTTTTCTGCTCTCTTCTTTTCTCTCTTCATAGATTACGTGAAAACAACACTTTGGTAATGGTTTCTGACTTTCACTTTTCTCAGTTCACCACTTTTGAGATCGAGAAGGGAGCATTTTTTAACATTTCGTGCACCGATCGTGCACCGTGCACCGCGGTGCACGAGAAAGCGCGTTGAGAGATGAGTGCACCGCGGTGCACCACTCTCTCTTTTTGACTTGCACCGGTGCACGCACCGCCGTTTGCCACATTTTTTTCTAAAGCTATCGCTCTGTCAGTTTTTCTGCACAATACTTATTGGATTCAGTGTCACAAAATATGCTTAAAGGGACAGTAAACACACAAATTCTTGTTCATTTGATCCAATTTCCACGAGCGACGTAGGGATAAAGATAGTGGGCGCCCTATCGGATATCAGCCCAAGTGGAGCAGCGGTAAAATGTTAGCCTAGCAATCGTGAGGTCGCGGGTTCGATACCCACCCTATGCTTTTGTTTCTTCCAACGGGCCGAATGTCGTGGCGAGACCTTGAAATTTGCGGGAATTCAACGGTGCCTTTACTGTCCCTTTAAGAAGCCATTTTAAAAATCCATATTGACAGGACATAAAAGCAAGTGAACTCGAAGTGGCTCAAGCCAAAGCATCGACCACTGAACTGCTACCGGTATATATTTTAATTTGATCTCCATTTCAACCATGTACCTTTTAAAGACACAGAGCGCGAAGTATCTTAAATATAAGATACTCGGTACCAGACTTGGCGACATTAAGAGAGTTGGAACTTATATTTAAGATACTCGAGTATCTTACTTCTAGAGCGGAGGAGAAAGGAAGAGTGAGAGCCCAAGTATCTTACATGTAAGATACTTCGTCTCTTATTTGGCGCCGCCGCCAGTAGCTCGCTGGCTGGCGCCCCCTTCCCCTGGCGATTACCGTAACCCACAGCAAATATTGATCTGTTCATCGATTGTAAGCTACTTGGTGCAAATGCGAAACATAGTATACTTGGGTACATTTTTATCCACAAACAAAATCGTACAAAAAAGGAGCGAAAGGAAGCTACCGTAGGCGGTACGGAAACAGTCGGAGAGAGGGAATACACGGGCAATGTATGTACAAATAAGGGGACGTAGTCGATACGGAGTGAAAGTGGATAACTAGGGGAAAACAATCGATAGTCTCACACGAAACATGAACAAGAAATGATAAAACAGGAAAGAAAGAAACTGTGCCTATCAAATTCGGAGGTCTCTTTGTTGGTCTCGCGTTCCTTTCTCCAGTCGGGACGAGACTTCTTTCCATCGGCTTTCTCGAGGGCTTCACATGATATGCGATCGAAGAAAGAATTCTGAAAGTATACGGTTTGCTTTAAATAGACAAGATATCGATGACTTTGTAATCATAAGATTGTAAACTACGGTTTATGAGCAATGGTTTAGGAAAAATTGTTTTATAACATTCTTTGAGAAACCAGCTAATTAGAACGACTTCATATGGAACCACGGTTTTGGGAAAATCAGAATAAACACAGTTATATTAAAACCAACAAATTATAAACGTATTTATGTAACCAATGATTTATAAAGTACTGATTTTATTGGAAACATCTTTTTGGAACTCGACGATTCATAACCTGGTGCGCGATGCGCGCTCGGTTATGAATCGTTATGAATCGGTTATGAAAGGTGGAGCGACAGAGGAACACGCGACGCAACCGCGCAGCGCGCCGGCGCACGGTCATAAATCGTCGGGTTCCAAAAAGATGTTTCCGATAAAATCAGTTGTCTAAATAGTTGGTTATAAACAAATAATTATAATTTGGTGGTTCTTGAATGACAGATTACAAAATTATGGTTGTAAAGTCATCGATCTCCAATAGACAGAAAGTCTACATACCGTCTTATCGTAGAAGGGCTCTCCATCCTCATCAACCATGCTCGGATCATCTGCAGGCTTCAACTCCTCTTGGTTATCTCCTTCCTTCTCCGAAATGGTAAAATCCTGAAAAAAAACATAAAAGTGGGAACGACTTGGAAAAATATCTCAATAGCAAAATCGCTTTGAATGGTCGAGCACTATTATCTAGCTCAAAAAGAACCCCGTAGTTTTCATTTAGAATACCACGGACCGAGAACAGTATTTTTGTATAAAGCTTAACAACCAAAACAAACCTGAGGCTAATTGAGCTGGAACATGCCACTTCCGCGACCCATCAGAGGCTGTGGTCCATTGTATCCGCGGTTGTCGCCTTGATTGTTGTATGCTGAAAATAAAGCTATCATGACAATTCATGTGGGAACGACATGGGAAAAGAACATTATATAACGCCTTTTTTAAATGGTCGAGCACTATGACCTCGCTCAGGGAGAACCCCGCTGTTTTCATGAATAAACAACGAACCGAGTCGAGCATCAAATATTTGAATGTAGGAGCGAACAAACCTCACCAGGTCTCTGCGGCTGGTAGCTTCCGCGGATGGGCTGTGCGGTTGCGCCTCTTCTAGGGATTCAACACGCGGCCAACACCAGGGGCCTTGCTAGGAGGAACAGATGCAGGATAAGACCTGCTCGGGGTATTGGGTCGAGAAGAAGTAGCCGATTGAGCTGGCTCGGGTCTGTTCGAGACAGATACGATCGCCGGATCATATGGAAGACCGCCAAGGGTTTGAGGCTGAAAATAACCTTGGTTTATTTAGTTATTTATTTACCATGCACTGAAAAGCTTGCGTAAATTTGCAGCAAGAACGTGGCCCTTGCGCACGTTGCGGGGAACACCAGCGCAATTATGTTGCTGTGACCAGCATTTTGATTGAAACTTGCCAAATTTTAAAAAAAAAAACCAAAATAACGCGCGTATTGCGTAATGCAGCGTTTCAGTGCGGGGTGCGATAACATGTACAAAAATGTTGTTAAACGAAGACGGTTAGATATTTCCCGGATAGGATTTTCGATGCTCACCTTGTGAGTTTCGCAGACCATGAGATCCTTGATGTCTGAAGCCTTGAAGATGATGTGCTCGTAGTCATCATCGCGAGCAGCAACAGTTTTAGAAAAAACTGAAATAAGAGTTTGAAAAAAAACTGTATGAAGAAAATCAAATCTTTCACGAGTTCTATAGTGGACTCGATAGTGTGCTATAGTACTCAAAGAACTAGCGGTTTACGACTACGTCGTACCAGCGAAATTGTTAAACCAAAATAAATTGCGCGTATATTTTTCGTGACACGCAGCTCCCGTTCAGGCAAGGATCAAGTAAACTGCCGAAGAGTTTGAGGTGGTGATTTGTTTAGTTGCACGAGTCTGCTCAAGATTGCAGCAACGACGAGGGTGTTTGCGGTGGTGTTCACTGCATATTCCACAAGGTCCTTGCGGCAAATTTGCGCCAGAGTTTCCGTGACTGAACGGCTAGTAGTAGGGTTCGTCGCGTGATGCGTCGAACCCTACAACTAGCCGTCAAGTTGAGCTTAAAAACACCGGACCACCCCAAAATCGAAAGAAAAATAGGGCAAACCTTGCTCCCGACGTTGTCGCTGCTATCCAGCATCGATTCCGCCGCGGCCGCGCTGCAACGATGCAGCTCAATTGATACTATCGATAGGCAACCAAAATATAGCGAAATGACAAGAACAAAGCTTTAAAATCAAGAACAAAAAAAAAGAACAAAGCTTTCAAATCGATTAAAAAGGAAAAAAAATAAAGAAAATTTTAAGCTGGAGAGCTGCATACTGTAGTGGGAAAAAACAGAAAACAATACACCACCTATCGTGAACCGCTGTTTTTAGGTATCGTATCTCTTATATTTAAGAGACTTGAAGTATCTTAGAGAACGAGTATCTTATATATGAGCAAGTTGCTCGTTTTAAGATATACATTCTCTTAGAAAGTTGAACTAGATAACAAGTATCTTAGATACTTCGCGCTCTGTGGAGGAGGATGAACAGGAAAAAAAGAGAATGTAGCTAATGGCATTACTCGCTTTCTTCTGTGAACTTCTGTGATATGAATTCTGATTCTGATTTTATGATTGTGATTTCTTCTGTGATATGAATAGAAAAAATGAGTCCCTGTTTTTCCTCTGAGATGAGCTACGCATGTCAAAGAAGTTATCAATTGTGATCAAACATTTCCTTACGAAAATATAGCAAAAAATTAGAAGTTTATGTCATTAGGTAAAGTAGGTTACTGTGTGAATATAAGTGAGCTCCTAACAAAATGAAGCATCTCCAGGAAACTACGGCAATTGATCTCGGCGCCAAAGCACCGCCCACTAAAGATTTTTCACCGGTGAATCTATAATTTTTGTCCTCTATTGCAATTGTGGAATTTGATTGCTAAAAGAGGGAGTGATGCAGTTTACAATAAATATATGAAGTAGTGCCCATCATGTACCCCTAATTGATTATATCATGATATTTTGTCATTATTATTATCATTGTTATCATTATTATCATTATTATTAGTATTACGATTATTACTGTTCTTGAAACGTTTCAGGAGAACCACGCGAAAATGCAGAAAGCCGCCGCTGAGGAGTACGAGAAGCGAATGAGCATGCTGACTCCTGAGGCCGTAAGCATGAACCACAGCGTTTCATCACCCCCTAAATAGGGACTCCTGCTTTTGAACGGTTTTGATGTGCAGTTTTCAAACCCGGGGCGGCCGAACAGTAAACAACAACAAAGGGGCGGAGACTGCTGTGTAGCGCTCTCTCGCTTTCACACGCTCTCTCGTGTTTACTAGTTTCTCTGCCGCTCTCCGCTCTCTTGCCCGCGAAAGTCCTCGCGTGAAACGTTGTGTGAACCTTTGCCGCTGTTTGTCGACAAACGCGTTTGCCGAGCAAACGCCATTTGTCGGCAAAACAATTTGTCGGATGCACAAGCGAACGTTTGCCGGGCAAACATTTGCCCGACAAAAGAGCATTTGTCGGGCAATTTGTCGATGGTATTTTTTCTCTCATTTTAAAGAAGGAGTGAAGGGAAAGGTTCCCAGCTGGAAGTCCCTGTAACTGCAATGAGCAGTACTGTAAGAGCTCGGCAAACACAGAAAATGTAAATTCAGAGACTCGAACGTGTCCAGGGAGGACTGGCAAGGATTATCCTCCCACCAAGGAGACAATGGATAAGCGCAGGCGCATGTAAAATAGGGAGGGCGCTGATTACACGAGACGGGGTTGAGACAGGGGGAGATAAGAGTTGAAGAGTGCATGCAAATCGTAAACGCAGGGGTAACGAGCGAGAGTCGAGGGATTATGCAGCTCAGTTAGAGATTTTGCAGCCCGTTGGCTGATCCACATACGGAATCCCTGATCATCACGTAAACTTTGCGCGCGCATATCTCCGTCGGTTTTCGAACTAGAGATTTGAAACTTCGGGGATCTCTTATCGTTGAGGGAAGCAATCGACGTGTGTTGCCACTCTAATCACGAAAATATTCCCTTCACTCCTTCTTTAAGAATATTTTCAATTTTTATTTACAATTACAATTACAATTACAATAATTATCACGTCAGACGATAACGTCAGGTGAGGATGTGGTTTCAGGGGTCAGGATGTGGTTTCAGGGGTTTATTTATTTCAAATCATATTTTTTGTATAATTTCTTTTTTTAATAGTCGAATGTTAAAGTTCACATATATCAGTCCGTCGTCATCTCTAATACCCCTGGGTAGTGGAGGGGTATCACTGGTTACGCCACTTGATTATGGCTACATCCAAAATCGCCGGTGGTTTTGAGAGCAGCATCGAAATTCAAATGAGCGCCCACTAGTCTTTCGTCGCATGCTACTAGCTATAGAGGCCTATGCCCCTCGATTATAGAGATTCATCGGGGAATGTCTTTTCGAATGTCTGGCGCCCGATTTTTATTAGGGTGTTCCGAAAGTTTAGTCCATTTTGCGTTTTAAATTAAATATTTCAGCCCACATAGATCGAGCCGCTATATAAAGTGAATACAGTATAGGGCAACCATTTCACTCATCGACTTTTCATGCGTTGCTACAATATGACACAGGAAACCATCCCGGATGTAGCGGATAGGAATAGGAAATTAGGATTAGACAAACTAGAAAAGCGTAGAGAAGCGATAGACTTGAAGACAACCATGAATCTGAGAGGCAAATACAAAATCTCTAATCTCAAACCACATCATTTCAGCTATTATTACAGTTAATTTTTGAAATAGTCGTGAACACTTTAAAAGCATTCTCATGAGCATTTCATATTCGACTTGAAGTTTTTTTTGACGGAAATGTGCTTTGGCAAGAAAGCAGAGACTTTGTGGAGGCTACGCGAACTCTCGTAAATGTTGGTATCTAGATACTCAGTCTCTTGAGGAGAGAGTACGCGCGCTAGCGAGTCTCTTGAATATCAGTGCGTTCGTGTAAGGAGCGCACTTATTGGCAAAATTCCGTACAGCAAAAAGTGACTAGTTGTTTATTTCACATATTCTGATAGCCCTTGGTATACTCTATCGAAATATGCTTCATTCATGATGTGATGTCTCTAATTTGCATAATTACAGCAGGTCAAAGTTAGCTATATTCACTGTTTTTGAACTGTAGTTCGTCAGAGAGAAGAGATAGGGATTTTGTTGTTCCAGCACTATTGACCGCCTTGACGAGCTGCATTTACGTGTATAATTTGTTTATGCAAATTTTTAATTCTAAAAAATCATGAAAATTTCAAAGACGTTTTTCTCGAAAACGAAGCAAAAGATGATTCCTATTTTTTGATATGCCGTGGCCATGGTCATTAGCTATCGAACAAGCATAATCAGACACGTTTTGGAGGGTGGGTATAGACTCAAATCATGGAAAAACGGATCGTTCCTAATAGAGAGAAACCCCTCATTTCGCCCTCATTCCACCCATTCGACGCGGATTGCGCGGTCTAAAATGGCAGATTCACGTGCATTTCAGCCGATTCTCTCTCCATTCCTCTCATTTGAATCTTTTTAAAACAACAAAATCCCTATCTCTTCTCTCTGACGAACTACAGTTCAAAAACAGTGAATATAGCTAACTTTGACCTGCTGTAATTATGCAAATTAGAGACATCACATCATGAATGAAGCATATTTCGATAGAGTATACCAAGGGCTATCAGAATATGTGAAATAAACAACTAGTCACTTTTTGCTGTACGGAGGGATTGAAATTCTTACGCGAACGCACTGATATGAGAGAGTTGGATTGTCTAGATGCCGCCATCTGCATGGGTGTTCATGTGCAGCTGCCTTTCATTATCGCACTTGTTCCACTAAAACTGTATTGCATACATTAGTAACGTCGTGATAAAGCAACAATTACAGTTTCGGAAAGCCAATCGAACTTGTTTTCAAGACAAAGAAGGCAGAACACATTTTATGAACGGCGATCCCACAGAACCGGCACGGGATGAACCACATGTTTGTCCGCCGCTCTCGCTGCCCCAGAAAATGATTTATGGATTCAGGAGTTTATGGGCCCTCAAAACGCGGGACCCGCTACCGACTTCTATCCAGAAAATGACAATGAGCAGACGACGGCCGCGGGCCCGAAAAAGGTATCTATGATTGTAATTTTTTTTACCAATTATTCCTTCTTCAATCGATTATTTTGGTATGTTTGTTCACGAAATCTAGCACTGATGCGTGCTTACTCTCATTCCTCCACTACCAGGGAATTGAAATGTCCGTCTGTTGGTGTGTTTGTTTGTATGTTTTTTCTTCTATCATACATGACGAACAGTATTTTTCGCTATAAATCGCTTCAAACTCAAGGAATCTTCTCAGATCCGTTTGAATATGATAACCCATCTGAGAAAAAAAATCAAAATTTATTTACAAAAAAAGACCATTCTTCGGCCAAGTCGGTAGCGAGCTCGAATAGCAATCCGAGACCCCCCTCTTTGACCCCTGCCGCGGGCAAACCTTTTGCCGCATTTTTCGCAAGTGTAAGAAGTCCTTCTAGCCCGTTCTTGAGTAACGTGAAACACGTTTAAGAAATCAAAAATTCATAAGAAATCAAAAATTTCGAAAAGTTCCCAATTTATTCGCATAGCGTCGAGGCTCACAGGAAAAGTGTTTTGCGAAGCCAGGAACGTGTCTGAACGTGTTCTAACACGTTTTACGTGAAAAATCGTGACAACCTCGGTGGCAACTTTTTTTCGATCGCCTTTTGCAACGGAATAAGCCAGTACTCTTTCTAGCGTTAAACATTACCCTACATACTAAGCTTTCACTCAACCGTACTTGGAGCCTGCTACAAACTCCCCCTGGACCGCACTTAGAGCCGGATACCGAGTCCTCCTCCCTGGATCGAACCTCAAGCAAGCTACCGAACGGACCGAACTTTAAATTGGCTACCGAGCTCCGCCTGGACCATATCTGAAGCAGCCTAGCGAGGTCCCCCTGGACCGTACTTTATGTAGGAGCTCCCCCGGGGACCGAACCTGTGGAGAGATCGAAGAAGATACATTGGCAAATTGGCCATCATCATTTTTTCAATGGCGATCCCACAGAACCGGCTTGAAGACGATATGTTTTCCTAAAACTCTCGCAGTCCGACAAATTTAATGCATTGATTCAGAGAGAAAGTCCATTGGCACCTCACGTCGAGGGATACGCTGCTGACGAGACAGTCTATCCAGAAAATGACAATGAGCAGACGACGGCTGCGGGACCGAAAAAGGTATTATTATTGTATTTTCTCCACATCCCCCACCCAGGATTCCTCGTTCCTATCGTAACTTTTTGAAGCGCATTTGATTCGTCCCTCTTTTTTTCAATCAATCATTTATCATGCCAAAAGTCGTTGATTGAAAATATATATAATATGTGAGCAAGGGTATGTGAACACGATAGTTACGATATCACAACAGGGTGACAAAGTGAGAAAAAAATCTAAGTTCTTAAATTAAACTATTTTAGTAATATGGATAGTAGGGTTGCGAATCCGGACGGACAATCCGGACACATTCCGGACAAAATGATCGGTCGATCTCATTTCCATTGTGTCCGGACGTCTTTGTCTGTCCGGACGGACGTCCGTATGTCCGGATTTGTCCGGGAATACTGTAGTTTGTCCGGACAACCTGATCGCAAACTGGTTTTACTTTTAGTTTTTGAAAAAAAATATTATTTTTCAAACTTTTTCTGCTCAGCAGTGTCAGTTTACCCACTCGAGGTCTTCCATATGCAATCTACCTGGTGTAATATTCGCACTCTTGTATTTTCGGGTTATGGTAGAATTGACTGCGGTAGATTGTTTTCGTTATAGGACCGGTGGTTAAGTTATAGTATACCACGTTGGGTTTGGTTGACACATTCCCACCCATTGTGGGCCATGACCTCAAATACGTGGATGTCCCATGCCCCAAAGACATCGTATGGCATACGGTATGGAGCACGGGGCTTCCACGGCCCCTATTCGTGGGTTTGCCATCAGGCGTGGTCAGCTATGGTTGAAACTCAACTCAATGTGGCAAAATAACGTAAACTGGCAATGCTAAGCAAAAAAGTTTAAAAAAATAATTTTTTTTACAAAAAAAAGAAATACAACCAGTTTGCGATCAGGTTGTCCGGACAGACTACAGTATTCCCGGACAAATCCGGATAGATGGACGTCCGTCCGGACACGGACAAAGACGGACAAGGCCCTGTTCATTTTTCACTTTCACTGTCCGGCGTCCGGCATTGTCCGGATTCGCAACCCTAATGGATAGTAATCAATAGGAATATGAACACGGCATCTCATCATAAGTAAGTCTCGATTCCCATAAATAAGTCTCGATTCGACTCTTCGTCTCTCACTCTTCCTCCCCCTCACTAACTCTGGTATTTTTTTACCAGTAGATTACTAGTAGCCTGACCACTAGTAGTTTCTACTGGTAAACTACTAGTATCCCACTGGTATACCAGTAGTAAAGTGCTTACCACTGTTATACTACTAGCAAAATCCACTGGTAAACTACCAGTCGAAATTTCGACTGTGGCACAAATTTTGACTAGTAGTTTACCAGTGGATTTTACTAGTAGTTTAACAGTGGTAAGCACTTTACTAGTGGTATACATACATACATACATACATATTTATCCTGACATCAAGGCAAGGGCCTGCAGAAGGTATCATTCGGGGGCAGAGGTGGTCGAATTCGAAGCAACTGGGTCAAGGGAATGGATCATGCTTGGCTCCTTTGGTCAATTGGAGTGTCCATCTTGGACGATTGACATCGAGCGTAGAAGTAGATCTTCCGGCAACCAGTGACGTCCTAACTAGCTTGTATCAACCTAAGTGGGAACTCACGTCGTAGTCTCGTCGACTGGGCCTTTCTTGAAAGTTGGCGACTTGAATTAGATGTAGGCGATCCGGGTCCTCTTCTCGAAGTGGTACCAGGTGGGCGATGTGAAATGTATTTCTGGTGTAAAAAAGGGCGGTCTCGAGCACACATACAGTGGGGATGGGTGGAGGGGGTGATTTGTGAAGCAAGACAGTTGTATTTCGCAATCTTTCGATAACAGCATTATCGGGGAGCATACGGGGTGGAATACATTGTGGTTCGTCTTCAATTGCCCTAGGAGGAAAACAAATTTCACTTCAGGACAAGAAACAATCGAAGAATTCTGAGACACAGGACAAACTGGTGCGTTTGCGTGTATTAAAAAACGAGAAAAAAGAATGAACTAAAGTTTCCAATGAAACTATCTCGTTTGCAAAAAAAAATTTCTAGTTGTTTTCCCCCCGAAAACCGTGTTTGAATTTTGCCTAGATTATGCAATGACTGACTATCTTTTGAAAAAAGAAGTGGACAACCACAAAACAGGAAAAAAACTGTTGAATAAGTGTCAAATTGGGAATTTCGTCTAGTCTAGACTAAATAACATCCATACAAAATACTCAATGATTACATTGTAATATTACGGCAATTAGTGTGGTGAGTTACCAGAAGTACTCAATTAAGTTACCTTGATTGTTGCAGTAATATTACTTTTTACTTACTTCGCATTTGTAACTAACTGGAAACTTACTTTGTTATTGCTCTCAAAAAAAGTAATATTATTTCAACATTGCTACAATGTTACGTTTTGCTTACTTCAAATGTGCCTCTGGAGCAAACAAAAAGTAAATTGCTGCGATATTGCTAAATTGTTGTAGGAAAAGGGTAATTTATCTTGGTACGGCTGGTAACTTACTTTTCGGCAAATTAATTGCCGTAATATTACCCGATACTTGCAGTAACATTACCCTACAATCTCTGAGTAACCTTTTTTCAGGCGACTGGCCCTCGTATCCCCGAGGAAGTGAGTTGTGTGTGTGAAAAAGTGTATTTTCGATTACAAGACAACGACTAAAACGAAACTATCTAGCAAATATTTTAGAGTAAACCCTCATTGCAGGCAGACTATGTAAAGGGAAAAGGTATACCGAATTCGAAGAAGAAAGAGTCAAAGAAGAGCAAAAACACGGGCGGCGATTCGGGTACCTCTGGTGGGCGCAGTCACGGAACCAGCGGCTTCGATGACGACTCGGTCAGTCCCCACACTCACAGGAAAATACGTCTACGAATCTAGACCTTATGGGCTGGCCAGCGACGAATTTCAAAATCCACACGTCTCGCTCCCCTGCGCATTTTAGACTTTGACGGCGTCGCTGACCAGCTTACAAGCGGAGATCGCGTATTACATTTATAAAATGATACGATCAAACAAAATGTCGAACTGGGACTTCCTGTGTTTACCGAGACGAGAAAGCACGCAAAAGCGAGAGGATCGCCAATGTTCCTGTATGGTAAACAACGGAAGTTCGTTATTCGGCTTTTTGGTATGATCGTATCATTTTATAAATGTAATAGTCGATATGGAGTTTCGGAATGAAACCTGGTGGGATCGTTTACTATAATGACAGTAAGAAATATTCGGTGGTTGAAAACTGCTAAAGAGATCTTGTGATCTGCACCATCTGTGGGGAAGTGGCTAAAATTGCGGCCATGTCCGGAAAGTTAGCCAATCTCACTAAGGTTGGAGAAGAGGTAGGGCTTAGAAGAGTTAGAAGTTAGGCAGTTCTGCACCTCCGACTATTTCTTACTTTGCCGAGATTATCCGATCCCACTTGGTCTCATTCGAAAACTCCATATCGACTATGCAATCTCCCCTTGTTAGACTTATGAAGTCGTAGACTCATTTCCCTCCGAACAGTATTAGGGATGTCGAAACGGAATAAAATACATGTTTTTACATTACAGGACTCGGATGAGGCGGAAAGTGCATATAAACTGTTTTTTTTAAATAAAAAAAAACTAAAATATAATTTTTTTTACAGAACACTACAGACCGGGCAAATCGTATACAACAGATTAAACTTGGAGGTTAGTTTGGACGTAGATGTGCCACATGGTTTCAAATCTACATAAGTGGGTCAGGGTTAGAGAGCCACAGCATTGGACGACTACACGTTACTCGAGACGGGGTTGATACACAGCTCTCTCTCCCTAGCATCTCAAAGACGTCTCAACTAGGGTGTGATAAATGGCATTTCGACGACTGTTTGGCAGTCGACTCATTCCTCTCCATCTCACTCGGTGATAGTCGGTGTTGAATGACTCTTTTCATTCGAGAGGAGAATTGTCGTCGAAACAGTCGCGACTGTTCCCTCATTACGATATCATTCTGATCGTGAGAGCGGTTGTCGCCGCTCCCTCGACGAGTAATTGGTGAGAATAAGAATGAGGTTATGACTATCTCTCTCATCGTCAGAGTAGCGTAGTGGTACAAGGCGCCAGTCAATTTGTATGGAATGGTTCGATCCCCGTCAACCTCTCTTTTGCAGTTTCTCATCTTAGAAGCTTGAGTACGGTAATTGTATGGTTTTACTTGGTCGTTTTTGAATATCCAAAGATCCTCTTCATTGTACATGCATTACTTATGAGTGCGCATGTTTTATCTCTATTTATGTGTATCATTTATAAAATGTCAAATAGACCGCTAACAGTCGCGAACAGTCGTCGACTGTCGACACCGCTGAGTTCCCAACAGTCGACGAGAGTGACAGTCACCGACTGCCATTCTCACCGAAAATGATGGGGGTCGATTCACGAATGAGAGCGTCGTTTACCACACCCTAGTCTCAACCCCTTCTCGTGTAAAGTGTGCGCTGCCCTGTCCTCTAACCCTTTTCTGTAGGAATGGAACGATATGGAACGCGTAAAAGTGAGAGAGTCCCTCTCTGTTTTACACGCTCTCTCACTTCAAACCCCTTTCTGTATCTATGATTGACCGGTGTGAGGAATGATATGTCGCAAATATGAAGGTGTCCCACAAATGTTTTAGCGTTCCTTAATGATACACGATAACCCAATTATGATAAGTTGAACAACTGAATTTCTATTGTTCCACTTTTTGTAATTGGGTTTTCGTGTATCATTAAGGAATCCTAGAATGTATGGTCAACCGAGTTCTCATTATGCCGCGAAAATCGAATGTTTCCATTTTTTTGGAAAAGAGGAGGGTGCGAGATCACAAGCGCGCGGCACATATGTGTTTCACCACTTTCTGATAACAGAGAAAAAAACAACGAACTTCTGGGGACAAGGGGCGAAAACGAGGGACGCCATCTTTAATGAGTGGGAAGTGGAAAACTGTTTGTTTTTTTTGTTTTTTTTTCAATTTTTAAATATTTTTTCACTTGTTCAGCTTCAACGTCTAAAATTGATATAGTGGTGTAAAAACGTTTGGCATATTTTCCCTTTTCATTGGAGAGATATATCTAGCTCACTTTGCGTTGAAATATACTAGTTTTCATCCTTATTGTTAGATGATTGAATTCAAACCATGAAATTTGTGCAGCATAAAACTGTAAAGAAAAAGGAACACCGTCAGCTCGTTGCCAGCACTCCAAAACTAGCCCACTTTTGCATTATGGCTATCTTAAACTAGCCGACTGCCTCAAAAATGCGCACATTTTGCAATTAGTAAGTAATCGTATAGTGCCATTTCGAAGAAATAAATTTATAATTTATAAATTTTATAAAGATTTTCGAATTTCAGTCTACAAGAAGAAGAAGTCCCCTTACAAACGTCGGCCATAGAGAAGAGACCACAAATTCCTCAGAAAACGATAAAATGAGGACTCAAATGAATAAACAAAGTGGAATGCAATTGTTGTTGTATGTATATTGGTTCGTCAGATGAACAACTCTATTGGTATTTTTGGAGTTTCAAGCAGTTATTACAAATTTAAAATTATACGTTGATGACATGGATTTACTGCTGCGTCTAGTCTCTTTCTCTACCTCGGCGAGTCTCTCGCTTTGTCGTGCTCTCTCGCAGCCATATCTGTTGGTAAGGAGCTGAACGTTTTATTATTGTGAACGAGTGCTTGTGAATTTCTAATAGAGCTGCTTTACGTGAGTGAAATATCTTTCATTTGTTCGAAGTTTAAAAAATCTATGATCGCGAGAAAACTGGGAAAGGATCGATATGACTAGCAGTTCGTCCAGGCCTGTTCCTGTTTCATACCGTTAGCAACCAAAATAACATATATCCTTCTCTACATATTCTTTACGAAAACAAAAAAAGGGAGCTCTTCGCTGTATCCTGGAAACGGGCAGGTTCCCTCTCTCATCTTCCCTCTCTTCATTCCATCCACGTCGACTAAGAAGAGTAGTCCGCTATCTTTCCCTTCTCGTTTTTGGCGATACTGTCTCTGACATGGTCAGAGATCAATCATACCTTCATGAATTTGTCTTACTCATTGTCTGATAGCTATCTCTTCCCCGCACTCTCGTCTCTTTCACAACCCTGATGTCAGGGTATTTAATGTCAGCTGAGAGAAGATAAATCAGTTATCCCACTGAACCGCTGTTGCAGACAAGTGGTGCATCGCCAAACTGGACCCTGCCTGCCCTCCCATAGTAGTTTCTCTCGGTTGACCGTGGATCGTCAATCCATCCCGAGGAAATGACTCCCGCTCCCACGTCTCGCCCGACTACCGCAGCCTCAGTCTCTGCCACTACCCACCCGACCACCGGATCCCCATTCCCCGCCACGGATATCCCAACTACCTCAGCCCCAGTACCTATCCAGCCGACCGCACCCGTCGGTCTCGCTCGTCTTCCCAAGCCTTCCCTTCCCTCCTTCGATGGATCGACTGATTGGCGTCAGTTCTGGAGTCGCTTCGTCCTAACAGTCGACTCTCAACCCATTTCGGACACGGAGAAGCTTGTTTACCTCTTCGATTGTCTCCATGGATCTGCTCTCGAACTCGTGCAGGGATACGAATTCACGGAATCGTCCTACTCACTCGTCAAGAAAGCTCTAGAAGTGGAATACGGAGAGGATGGACTTCTCATCACGCGACTCTGCTCTGCCTTCCACGACCACCCCAAATCCGAAGAGACGATTCTCTCTGCCCATCGGACCAGCCAGGAGCTCAATCGGATCGTCCGTCAGTTGGTTTCACTTGGAGAAACTGTCGACCACAGCTTTATGGAGTCTTCAATGATGTGGAAGCTTCCCCGATTCCTCCTCGAACGAGTTCTACGGGAGCAGTTAGAGAAGGGATTGCGGATGACAGCTCTACTGGAGTTTCTGACGAAGGAGATCAACATTCTCCGTCAAGTGGAGGAAATCAGTGGCTGTCCATTCCCCACTGTCGCATTACACTCAGCTCACAGTCAACGGGAGAGAGGATGGAGAAATCGCCCCTTCTATCCCTGCAAGTTTTGTGAGGGATCCCACTCTACTCTTCTCTGCCCTCTCGACTTCGCCCATCGGAAGAGCAAGGCAGTGGACAAGAAATTGTGTTTCGCGTGTCTCCGACCATCCCATCTCGCTCCTTCGTGCCCCTCCAAGCAACCCTGCCGCATCTGCTCATCGCGCCACCATCACTCCGCACTCTGTCACCCATCAATTTCATCGGAGATTGTGAAGAAGCCACCCGAGAGGAAGAAGAATCTTGATGTCGTCAACGATCGAGATGAAGACGTCATCCTTCTCACACGGGATATTCAAGTCATCAATCCAAGGAACGGAACCGGAATAAGGACCATGGTCTTCTTCGACAACGGTGCCCAGAAGAGTTTCATCCGAGAGGATCTTGCCCAGTCACTCAACCTCACCCCTATCGATCGCGTTTGGATGGATATCAACGCGTTCGGGAACCACCGCGAATCCTTCAAGTGCTCCGTCTACTCCGTGCGCCTTCTACAGAAGGATGGAAACCTTGTGGATCTCATCGTCTACTCCACTCCCTGCATGGACATGCAATTCTCAGGAGTATCGTCAAAGGATCAAGAGAGCCCTCGCCCAATTCGCCGAATGGTTTCTCCTGGAATTCTCATCGGATCGGATCGATTCTGGGACTTCATTCATTCGAGAGGACCTCTTCTTCCCTCTGGATTGCGGAGTATCGAGACGATCTTCGGGAGGATGGCTACTGGAACAACAAACCCGAGCGCACTCGACCCTTCCCCTTCCCCTTCCCCTCCCACCATTTCATCTTCGCCGGCTGGAGTGTCGTCCTCCTTATCACTCGGTCGAGCACCTCTGGCGCTCCCGAGGAAGGATACTTCACACAACCTAATGACACTTCCCACGATCACTTGCCCCATCTTGATGGTCTCGACTACGATGTCCTCGGATGCTCCATCAATTACGTCTACTCGCCCTCTACTGCCCTACTACTCCGCTCGTCGCTCGTCTTGGCCCGTCAACATCGCCACTCTCTCCTCGCTCGCCTCATCATCTCTTCGTTGGTTCTCGGCACAAATCGGATCTTCCGGAAACTTCATTCCTCGATCAATTTTGTTGCCACAATCCCTCACACGTGTTTCGTTGTGCTTTGTCTTAATTCAGTCATAATTATGTTTGCTGGTTTCTCTTTTCTACTATTGAATCACCTCGCAAACAATTCTTTGCCCGCTAGAGTGTCTCTGACATGGTCAGAGATCAATCATACCTTCATGAATTTGTCTTACTCATTGTCTGATAGCTATCTCTTCCCCGCACTCTCGTCTCTTTCACAACCCTGATGTCAGGGTATTTAATGTCAGCTGAGAGAAGATAAATCAGTTATCCCACTGAACCGCTGTTGCAGACAGATACCATTTTTTTCTCGTATAGTCGAATAGCGTGTATTAGTGCATTTATTACATTCAATTGTTGCAGATGTTTACGCGATTTCATCACCATATTAATTTCTCGTATACTTTTATCCTTCGCAGAGCCTCACTTCACAATCAATGTAACAATTTAACAGGATTTTTTTATTTTTAAAATATTTATTACAGAATTGTCATCTCATCGAAACCGAATTTCTCAATTTATCCTTCTCGTATTTTCCGATGGCTATCCGCTCTGTATGGCGTGTCCACACATAGACACGATTGCCCTGGCCAAATAAAGTTAAGGCACACTTCCACATGCCTAATCAAAAGGAGACATGCTTGAGGATCGTATCCTTATTCTTACTTACGTCAAATTTATGAATAAATATCCACCTAGTATTACAATATTGAAATGGTACGTTCATGACATGGACAACTATCGTACTTGCTGAAAATATCGGAACGTTTACCGGAAAACGTGAAAAATATTCACTATTTGCATCTTTGCGAGTACACATTATCATGATTTGCTTTTATGCTAATTCGACTAATCCCCCATCGATTTGCCGGAATCTACCCGGTGATGCTCGGTGAAATGTGTGAAAGAAAGCGACAAATTCGATTGCAAGAAAAGGACAGAACCGGCAATTACTGGCATTTCACGGCTGTATACGGTAATGATGACAATTCGCTAACTTGGTCGGTTTTCGCATCGAATTTTCTTCTTTATTTTGCACATTTCACCGGGCATGTCCGGGTATTTTCCGGTAAATCGAGGTGGACAAAAAATATGAACCTACTCACGAGTCGTAAATAATTTTCTTCACAAAGTTGCAAAAAGTGTATATTTTTCACGTTTTCCGGTAAACGTTCCGATATTTTCAGCAAGTACGATATTCTCTTTCTGTACTCTCCTTCATCCCTCGGCGGCCATCCCCGGCGTGTCTCTCACTGTGTCTTGCTCTCTCGCAGTTGTTTAGGATCAGAACGTTTGATTATTTTGGAAGAGTGTTTGTGAATTTATCAGTAATGATCAGACTCTCCTCATTCTACATTTTCTCTCATCGATCAGACAGCGCGAGAGAGCATGCCGAATTGAGAGGGTCACACCATTACTCAAATTTATAATATTCGTCGCTTCTTTCCATTGGAAGCACAGTTACGGCGAATATAACGCCTATCCTGGAAAATAAAAAAAATATTAAAAAATGAAGAATTGTTGAAAAGACACGCAAAACATGTTCGGGCATACAGTAAGAGGGCAAATTAAAAAAAAAAATACAAGTGAGGTACATTATCCTACCAGGGAATTGCTCGAATGACGCTTCGCACCACCGCTGTGACCTGGCACTCTGCCAAGTTCCCTCCTGGCAGCGTCTCTCTCTCTCTCACTTTCGTCTTTTCCTTCTCTCCTAGGTCACTCGACACCTTTCTCCTAGTTTGGGAAGGACGTCTTGCGTTTCCATCATCTAATCCCCCTTTCTTCCCCCCATATCTGCTGTTCCTCCCCGTCAATCCATCAATCGATCGCAACCCGTTCGACTAGCCTACCCATACCGTACTCCTACCGTTCCCCTATCGACGATGGTCCTGTCGCTGCTCGTTGGCTCGTTCATTGGGGTGAGTAGTTTCCCTTTTTTATTCAAAACTAATTTTAATTCCTTCCTGGCCTTTCTAGTCGCTCCAAGGAGCAAAAGTATTATAAATTGACAAACACGCATCCAAAATGGCAAAACGTTCCGCCCCTAAACAACAGAGACGGCTGCGAGAGAACATGACAAAGTGAGAGACGCGCCGAGGTATAGAAAGAGAGTACACCACCAGTAGTAGTCCACTAGTATGAACGTATAATTTTAAAGTTGCAATAACGATGCCAGTTGCTTTCAATCCTTCAGAAACTGGGCGTGTGTGTGTGTGGGAAGAGGCATTTTTGTCGCTCCTAACCCCATATTTGAGATTTGTGCCGGCGATTGCATTCTCTATTTCAGAGATCAAGCGACGCTTCTGGTGCAGCAGCGGACGCGGAGCAGCCGGAAGCAGGCGCGAATGGTTCCGAGGTAAGTTAGCAATACCCCCCGCTCCCAATTATCGATTTCCCCCCTCTCCATTTATCGATTCGCTCTCGTTTGCGAGCCCGCTCTACTCTAAACAGTAAATGCTTTAAAAATCAATAATTTCTGTAAATTCCAGACTAGCACCGAGCTATCGATGATCTCCCAAGATGAATCGACTGCCTTCTCGTGTCCAATCTGCTTCCAGGTTAGTTTTAGATTGCCTAGTGATGACGACATCGAATTCTTTCCAAAATTTATGGATGGAAATGGCAAGACACACTGGATTGTTTTGTCAAAATCAGTGCCACACTGATATCGTTCTGTCGACGTATCATACACCGAACTTTCAAAGGACCATGATTGTGTTGATTGAATCTGATTGAATCAACTCAATCATGAGCCCTTTGGGTATAAAGAGCGATTTTCGTCGACTTTTCTTCGATCCGATCATTTTCCTATCGGCGATTCCTTTAAATGCGAAGGATTTGATGCGAACAGGCGCGTATTCATGAAAACGACGTGGTTTTCGCAATGTCATCGTTTTAAAAACCCGTTCCGCCGCACTCAGAGTACTACTTGTACTTCTGATGTTTAGCGGCTGTAAAAGTTTTCATCGATCGTAGAGCCGCGCGACGCGCTCACCATTCTCCTTTTCATTTATTTGTTAATTGCTATTATTTATATCTGTTTTGTTTCTCAATACGCTCGTACTTGCTGGCGGTGTCGATTGGGCTGTCGTGCAGCCCGACTTGACTCCGTTCTTGCTCTCTGGCGCTTGTTTTCCCCCGATTGTGTTTTTACCGTTCGCTTTGAGCGATATTTCGGGCAATTGCCTTGTTTGCACCGATATTTATTCATTTAGTTCTGCTCAGGTCGGGCGCGTATTCGGGTCAGGTGCTGCCGTCACTTGGTTGACGATTGCGGACAAGAGCGGTTGGCGGCGCCTCGGTCCCACAAAGGTAAGCGGGTCAAGTTATTACATTATTTGCTGAAGTGCAGTCAATTGATATGTGAAACTGTTAACATATATTCATGGCTGATTCCGTCAACGACAATCTGTGATAACGTTAATTACTGTAACTCTTTGTGATTAATCGATAAATTCGATGTGGCTGAGTCTTGTCACTTGCAGCCCGCCCGTGCAGGACGACGACTGAAGGAGAAGAAGGAGACGGAACATCAGAGATGTTTTTCTTCTTTGCGTTTTATTTATAAAACTAAAAACAAATACAATTTATGGCAAATATAATAGAGTTGGGCTATTCTGGGCTATTATTCTGGGCTATTAGTTGGGCTATTATTGTTTTTAAATACCAAAAATATACCTGAGGATACGGCACATAAAAAAGGGCGCCTGCACCACATGAAAGCTATGCTTCATGGTAGTATCATAAATATAATAATAATTGTAATTCATTTGCGCTCGGAGTGCAACAAGTGCACCAGTCAATGACTCAACGAATAAAAATATTTGTTCCGATCTTCTAAATGTTGTCGCAGTAAAATTAAAAAAAATTATCAGAATTACCGTAAGCTTCCTCGTGCAATTAATGTCGATTATCACGCTGCTCCCAGTAAATCAATTCTTGATCCTCCGCTTGTCCTGGAAAATGTTTATAAGGATGTTTCATCGATATTCACAATTTTTGTTCATCTTATTTGAATAACCGCCGTAATTGCAATAAATTCACTTTTCTCATATTCGATATTGTTTCTCATATACAATACCCTACCAAAGTACCGTACTGTGTTTGTTGTATAATTATAAAAAGCATACGTTCTCAAGATAACTGACGCAATTAAAAAAAACTTTTCAACCATAACTAAATACCTTTTAAGCGGCTTAAGTGTACAAGTAGTAAATGATCTGAAAAACTCCGAACATGTCCATTCAACGCGGGAAGTCGGTAAAATATTTTTCCCATTATTGAGAGCAAAATTCTCACCTCTCATCTGCCCGGTCCGTGACCTCAGACGCCGCCCGATGATGAGGAGAATCTCAATGGTTACACAAAGTACCAGGAACGTAATTGAGTTTATTTGTACCATAATTTAGTTGCGCACACGGTAACTATGCGCACACCTCTATCTCCTATGTGCTCTGCACGTTTGCTACGCTACGACTAGTAGAATTTACTCACTTCAATACCAAAACAGCCCATATCTGTATGAATTCCGAATGATTTTCCATGGTGTTTCACCTTTAACTTGGCTATACCTATAGTGACACCCTAAAAATTACATGGGCGGATGCGTCTCGCCCCAGAATAGCCCAACTCTATTATATTTGCCATAAATTGTATTTGTTTTTAGTTTTATAAATAAAACGCAAAGAAGAAAAACATCTCTGATGTTCCGTCTCCTTCTTCTCCTTCAGTCGTCGTCCTGCACGGGCGGGCTGCAAGTGACAAGACTCAGCCACATCGAATTTATCGATTAATCACAAAGAGTTACAGTAATTAACGTTATCACAGATTGTCGTTGACGGAATCAGCCATGAATATATGTTAACAGTTTCACATATCAATTGACTGCACTTCAGCAAATAATGTAATAACTTGACCCGCTTACCTTTGTGGGACCGAGGCGCCGCCAACCGCTCTTGTCCGCAATCGTCAACCAAGTGACGGCAGCACCTGACCCGAATACGCGCCCGACCTGAGCAGAACTAAATGAATAAATATCGGTGCAAACAAGGCAATTGCCCGAAATATCGCTCAAAGCGAACGGTAAAAACACAATCGGGGGAAAACAAGCGCCAGAGAGCAAGAACGGAGTCAAGTCGGGCTGCACGACAGCCCAATCGACACCGCCAGCAAGTACGAGCGTATTGAGAAACAAAACAGATATAAATAATAGCAATTAACAAATAAATGAAAAGGAGAATGGTGAGCGCGTCGCGCGGCTCTACGATCGATGAAAACTTTTACAGCCGCTAAACATCAGAAGTACAAGTAGTACTCTGAGTGCGGCGGAACGGGTTTTTAAAACGATGACATTGCGAAAACCACGTCGTTTTCATGAATACGCGCCTGTTCGCATCAAATCCTTCGCATTTAAAGGAATCGCCGATAGGAAAATGATCGGATCGAAGAAAAGTCGACGAAAATCGCTCTTTATACCCAAAGGGCTCATGATTGAGTTGATTCAATCAGATTCAATCAACACAATCATGGTCCTTTGAAAGTTCGGTGTATGATATGTAAGCTGTGGATACAATAGAATGGTTATTGGGCTCATGATTGCATGCTGATGACGTAGTTACTATTGCCTAATGACGACGCAATTTATATTATCTAATTATTGCCGTAATTTCTAGGCTTTCCGCAGCGTTCCTCTAATTCTCTCATGTGGACACACTCTGTGCACGGATTGTGTGGGAAATGTGAAGAATGAACTGGACGACAAGGTGAATTAGAGGCACTATTTTAATGAAATGTTTTTTTTCTAATTTTCAAAATTTTCTATTTTTTATTTATTTTCCATTCCATGGGCAGATCAAATTTCCATAAAGAGGTTACGAGATCGTGTAACATATAACACATGTTCAACTAAAAAAACTACCAATTTTGCGAAAATTGCGTGCTCGCCTTTCACTTTGTCGGTTTCCCTTATGCAAACACCAATATTGTGAAAATCTGAGCTATTTCATTGTATTGGCGGATTTGACCGCTCGAATGATCTCTGCATCTGCAGAATGATTTGCAGATTCACAGTCCTTTGTTCTAAAAGTGGCAATCGGTCGTCCATCGCCCGATTGCCAGTTTTCCCCCTTTGTCTAAAAGTGGCAATCGGGCGAGGGACGACCGATTGCCACTTTTCAATTCTGGCTTCTTTAACTCAAACAACAAGTGTAGCAAATGAGATCTTTATCAAGTAACAGAGGTCACAGGTAATAGAGTGAGATGAGAAGCTTGTGGAATGGTATTTGAATGTTTCAGAAGTTTCTCGTATTCTTCTTTTGCATGGCATTCTCCTCGAATAGTGAAAGGTATCTTAATTACATAATGGATAGGTACTTCTCACTGATATTTCAAACACATTTTGACTTTATCGCGAGAGTAGCTACTCTACCTTGTAATTGGTTACTACAGTTGTCCACAAGGTGAAAACACAAGCAATTACTATGATATTACTCATTACACTCACTTATTTTCACGAGACATAGAGAAAGAAACCACTCGGTGCGCGGAACGAGATCGGAAATGATTCGGGGAGATAATGAAACCCAGACAAGAATGGCTCATTTCACATCTTTCCCGAGGAACAGAGTGGTTTCTTTCTCTATGTCTCGTGAAAATAAGTGAGTGTAATGAGTAATATCATAGTAATTGCTTGTGTTTTCACTTTGTGGACAACTGTAGTAACCAATTACAAGGTAGAGTAGCTACTCTCGCGATAAAGTCAAAATGTGTTTGAAATATCAGTGAGAAGTACCTATCCATTATGTAATTAAGATACCTTTCACTATTCGAGGAGAATGCCATGCAAAAGAAGAATACGAGAAACTTCTGAAACATTCAAATACCATTCCACAAGCTTCTCATCTCACTCTATTACCTGTGACCTCTGTTACTTGATAAAGATCTCATTTGCTACACTTGTTGTTTGAGTTAAAGAAGCCAGAATTGAAAAGTGGCAATCGGTCGTCCCTCGCCCGATTGCCACTTTTAGACAAAGGGAGAAAACTGGCAATCGGGCGATGGACGACCGATTGCCACTTTTAGAACAAAGGAGTGTGAATCTGCAAATCATTCTGCAGATGCAGAGATCATTCGAGCGGTCAAATCCGCCAATACAATGAAATAGCTCAGATTTTCACAATATTGGTGTTTGCATAAGAGAAACCGACAAAGTGAAAGGCGAGCACGCAATTTTCGCAAAATTGGTAGTTTTTTTAGTTGAACATGTGTTATATCCCCACTTGAATTCTCCCACTTGCAAACTTTCAACTGCTCCTGAGGACTCGGGATTTTGCGATTTAGCTCTGCCAGAAGAAGTGGGAAATGTGAACAGATTGCGTTGAAGTTGTAGAGAGATTGTGTAAAATGGAGAGGGACTCTCATTTTCTCACACTATCTCACTCCCCTTTCAGGAGACTGAACTCGATTCAATTCAGTATCTCCCCTCCTACTCGTGTCCCTTTTGTCGCGCCGCGTGTACGACGGTGATAAACAACTGGATTCTCCAAGGAATCGTCGAGTGAGTTTTTTTAAAACAAAATAAATATTTACTGTTTTAAGATTAAAATTTAATTTAAATATTTATTTAAAAAATCCAAGCAACATTTAGTTTTAAAATACTTCTGCTTTATAAGAATTAAATCAATGACAATGCCTATCAATATGTGGAAATTACTTCATCACTATGAAATCACATGTGACGTCATAATAAGCACATTTCAGGAAACAGACCGGCCGGCTATCAGGCCAAGAGAAGTCGTTGACAGAACAACAGAAGATGATCAAGTGAGCCTAGATTTCAATGTATCAAATATGCTGAGTAAAATTGGAAAATACAAGAATTGTACTAAAATTTGTACTTGGAAGAAGAAAAAAAATATTTTCTTCATATTTTGATATTTTAGAATTGATGAACCAGTAGTAGCCAAATTAAGATAAATGATAGAGATGTTAAAACAACTCTGAAACATACCCGAACAACTTGAACTTATTTGTCTTTGAGAAATACTTTTTTGTTGTTTTTTTGTTAGTCATAGGTGCATATTAATTTCTAATTTCTAATTTTAAACTAAATTAATACCTTGTAATTAAACTAATTTATATTTTCTCAGATCGATGCACGCTAACAATCTCGAATTGCGAGCGCAAATTGGCGAAGTGAATCGCCGATTGGGCGACCTGCAGAAGCAGAGTGAGCGAGTGCGGTTAGTTAAATTATTTTAATATTAATTTTAGTTTTAAAAAAATTGAAATAACACAAATTTCTTTACAAATGGATGATTTCAATGTTTTTTGTTTATGGATGCGGAGGAACTTTACTACATCCACGCCAAGCCCCGCCTCCTTAGTTCCACCCCTTTCCCCTAAGGGGGCGGAGGCGGGGGACTCCTTCCACCACATCCCCTCAAAGGGAGCGGACGGAAGGGTTGTCCGCTCCCCGAGGGGAGGGACAGTCCCATCCAAAATTGCCGAGAGGTTCCCCTCATGCAGGCATTAAGACGGCGAGCCGCGATGGTTGAGTGATCGCGACATTGTAATAGGGCGCGAGCGATTTACGCGAGACGGGTATGAGACCGGGTGAGAGAGTGTGCGGAATGAAGAGAGCGCCGGATCTCAGAGTCGCTATCGCCCCAAGCTTGGATAGAGAGATTACCCGTCCGATCTGTCAAGTAAAGCAGCGGTGGGCCCAGGTAGTACTTAGATCAGAGACTTTAGCCGGTTTATCTCTTTAGAACAACGAACGAAGAACAGTAACGACAACAACAACGACAAAAAAGGTAACAAGATAGCTGGTCGAAGGAAATCAATCAATCGATGGGATAATTCTTAGCCACAGCTTGGAGGAAAGCAAGGAAACGATGGGCCTTCTCGTGGCGCTGTTTCCACACTGCCGCTGCCACGTGACTGGCTAGCTGGGTACGGTGGGTTCCATAACGAACTTTGTGTGGCAATTTGCACAAGCAATTCACACACCATTTTCATCAATTTTCACCCTTTTATACTCTGTACCGTGGGAAAAGCCTCTGTTTCAGCCCTTTTTTCACATACTTAGAAACTGCTCATTGGCTGTTGGGCAAAAGCCTGGTGTACTCTTACTGGGAATCAAAGGGCGGAGCCCCAACCCCTGGGAATCGAAGGGCGGAGACAATCGGGAGCCAATAGCTCTGGTTTCTCTCCACCAGTAGTACCACTAGTATCTCCACTAGTTGCTCACATATAGGGTAGACTACTAGTGCGCGCACTGGTGGTACTACTGGTGGCCCCGTCGTACAGGTGCTACTACTAGTGGAATCGAGCAATACGAATGTGCTTTATCAACCGAATCTCTCAATTATACGATACAATAGTGATGGTATGATGGCTAGTAGAGCTTCTATATGAGGTCAATATCCTTCTTCAGGCGAATAGAAAGCTCTTCTTCAATAGCAGCGAAAATAATCAGCCGTTTCATCGATATTCTCCTCTATGTCTCCAGAAACGTTAGAGCAGCCTCTGAAAGGCACATTTTGAAACAAAAAGGACTAACCTGCATTCTGTGGACATAGTTCCAGCATAGTAATGTAGACAACTTCCGTATTTCAAGTGAAAAAGAGCGGTAGATCAATCTGAAGACATACGATTTAATAATGGCAGAAGTAGAACCAACTCACATTCTTATCGAAGACACTCTTGATCAAATGGAGTATCCCAATATTAGGCAGCGATACAGCAAGAAATAGACGTGAAGTCGATAAACCAGCCAAACAATTGAAGAAAACGTTGAAATGTGCAATTCCGCGCTAGCGCACTTCTCGAACGCGCCAATTCACCTAGAGCGCGCCAGCTGAACTGGTGGTACTACTAGTGGATGTAACTGGTGGTTCCACTGGTGAGATGAGTCTAAGAAATGCCCGCCTCAGCAACTGGTGTTACTACTCGTAGAAGCCGCTGCACTAGTGGTACTACTGATAGAGAGAAACCAGAGAGGGGAAGGGAGGGGGAGGGGAGAGGAGGAGGGGGCGGAGAGGAGGGGCAAGGGGGCGTAGTCGTGCGCTCATTGGCTGGGGGAGGGGAGGGGCGGGGCTTTGGCGTGGATGTAGTAAAGTGCCGATGCGGAATTAAAAACAAGCTTTTGCAAATTTCCTTATTTCCAGTCTGGACTCGATCGATGGTTCATCGTGGTCGTCCTTCTTCTTCTCTCTCCTCCTCTTCATCTTCTTCCTCTCACTCGCTTTCTGTAGAGATTTCTGGAAAGGAGTCGTATCAAATCTGCGAAATTGCCACTAAAATGTAGTGCTGCTGAGACGAATAGCGACGATTGTGGGGATACTGTCAGGATACTAGCTTATCGATTGTGCCAGGTTCCTGGAACTACATCCTTACTGTAAGTGAACAGTGTTAGTGTAGATCCACGATCGATTTTTATCCCACCTCACCGACGTGAGTATGTTCATTACATGTATTGACGAATTAATGTTGCGGCATTTGATGAGTGATACAGATGCTCCTTCCCTTCGTACCTTTTCTGCATTTCACATGGCTTGTATCTTATGTGTGCACATTCCTTTCTTCATTTCGAGTTTCCAAATTTTGTCTAGTCTAGATGGGCTTCTTGTATTGGCCAGTGCAAGGGAGGCGTTAATTACTCTACGCAGAAAATCGCAGAAAAGGAAAGAACCCACTCAATTTCTCATTCCGATTTACTGTTTGACTCTCTTAATTTCGAACGCTCTTTCATGTAATGGTGGCTCACATAATTTGTAAAAGGACGTGACTTTTTTATTCGTATTTCCTGCTTCATCCCTAATGCGATTTACGCAAAACAGATTTATGTTCGCTCATTTCTCAAATAGACAGTTGTCCTCTCGTTCCTAATATCCACACAAGAACGTCCCTCCCGAAAGGGGTCTAGTGCGAGAGAGAGAGAGAGAAAGAGATAGTCCCTCCCTTTTTGGCACACCCTTTACTGGAGGTTTGACCGACGTGGCACTCAAAAAAGGACGAGAGCACTTATTTCTCCTAGGCTACGGAAGAGTAAAATAGGAGAATCTCCCCCTCCATCTCTTGTTTCTGTTTCGTACTGAGAGTGAAAACGCTCTTTCTTTGTTCAATGTTTCGAAAAATGAGTAATATTTTTTTAACGAATGTCTGACTATCGCGTAGTGCTATTATTCCTTTCAGTTTTTTATCTGTTCCATCAGTTCCATTTTTTTATCAGAAAACAGCTATGTATTGTCAGTTGTGACTAGCCTTTTCCGATATAAACAACGTTACCCTATAATTTGACCTCATAAGCAACTTCATTTCGTGTACTCCTTTCTGTTTGCTGTGTGTAAAGCGAATATTATTTTCTCAATTTTTTCGACATTCAATCTACCGGAATCGACCGTTTTCAGCCTCTTTACCCTTTCCTTTTCCGATTTGTCTGGTGCTAATCTCCTCATTAACATAATTCCATAGCATTGCCCACTTTTCCATTCAACATCAGTTTCAGTATGAATTCACGCTCGATTCTTCATTATGCACTGCGATTCATTGCAATTTCCGTAATCGCATTTATTCTACTGCGAATGTTTAGTGAGTTTCATGAAGGTAAGTGAAAATAAATAAACAAATAAAGGAAGAGAAGATCATTAGGCCTTTTTTCAATGGTTCACTCATTTCTCATAATCTACCTTTCCAAGTAATTCGAATTACGAACTTTCGCTATTACACTTTTTCACTGTTCAAATGATGCCTGAAATTTGAAGAAAGAAGATAGGTGTGATACGGTGAGAGCGGCTATCTCGCTTTACATTGTTTTGTCCCTGACCTGTTTCTGTGGTGTTATTCAATCAATCAATCAATCAATCAATTTATCATATCAGGCGATAATCGCTCAGATGAGGATGGGTCGGTAGTCTTCAGAAGAGAGGTATCACCAGAGATTGCAGGTGGCTCGGAACAATTTTCGAAAAAGTATTTTTGGTTTCGATCAAACTTTTATGTGGGAGTACCTTGGAGATGAGAATTCGAAATATCCGGGTCCCAGGTCTTGGAGCCGGCTTTTAGGAATTCGCCGGTTCTGACACCAGAATCGTCATAACTTCTTTTAAAATAAAGCTAGAAAGCTGTACTTGGGCTTAAAATTTTCGAAATAATTCTCGACATAATTTCTCTGTTGAAAGCTAAAACGGACACGGACAAACAAAAAAGATGAGGCTGAAAAATGCAATTATTGATCAAATAAAAATTATTTATGATCCCAAGATGTGCAAAGTCGGATGTTTTTAATGCAGAATATGAAAGAGCATCTCAAATATAGTATTAGAAAAATTTAAAAATAAATGAAAAGGGGGCCTCCCATACCTGAAAAATGACCTCGAATGTGAAAAATCGAAAAAATCGAAAAATTTATTTTCCAGAATTCTTCAGGAAACAATTTTTCCGAACGTATTAATTACCTGTCTGTTCAGGAAAATCTAATTTAACACATTTCATGTGCGTATAGAGCTGTCAGAATGAAAAATATGCATAAGACTGACACCAGAATTGTTGAATGGACGATTTATGCAGCAATAATGATTGACATCATCTAATAAAAAGTTGTATGTTTTATATAACCCAGTGTGATCACTTCTGCTCCTTCTAACCTCAGTTTTTAACAATTTTGGTCAGTTTTTAAAGCTAAAAATAATATTTTATTTTCTGACAGCTCTATACGCACATGAAATATGTTAAATTAAATTTTCCTGAACAGACAGGTAATTAATACGTTCGGAAAAATTGTTTCCTGAAGAATTCTGGAAAATAAATTTTTCGATTTTTTGCGATTTTTCACATTCGAGGTCATTTTTCAGGTATGGGAGGCCCCCTTTTCATTTATTTTTAAATCTTTCTAATACTATATTTGAGATGCTCTTTCATATTCTGCATTAAAAACATCCGACTTTGCACATCTTGGGATCATAAATAATTTTTATTTGATCAATAATTGCATTTTTCAGCCTCATCTTTTTTGTTTGTCCGTGTCCGTTTTAGCTTTCAACAGAGAAATTATGTCGAGAATTATTTCGAGAATTTTAAGCCCAAGTACAGCTTTCTAGCTTTATTTTAAAAGAAGTTATGACGATTCCGGTGTCAGAACCGGCGAATTCCTAAAAGCCGGCTCCAAGACCTGGGACCCGGATATTTCGAATTCTCATCTCCAAGGTACTCCCACATAAAAGTTTGATCGAAATCAAAAATACTTTTTCGAAAATTGTTCCTCGTAGGGCCTGGTTTCCTGCAATCTCTCGTGATACCTCTCATAAGTTGCATTCCACCAGTTCGCGCCGATTGCTCTCCTTAGGTCATCTCTCCATCTTGCTCTTGGCTGGCCTGGGGGACGAGTTCTGCTGTAAGGGGTCCACACGGTAGTCGCTCTGCACCATTTCTCCGTATCCATACTCCTCACTTTCAATGCCCATTGAGCTTTTCGTTTGAGGCTTTCCTGTACCCAGTCTTTCACTTTGGTGATTTCCCGAAGTCTTTCATTTCTCCAGTGATCTCTCAAAGTCACTCCAATCATTCTTCTCTCCATTGCTCGCTGTGTGACGTTCAGCCGATTTCTCTCATTTCCTCTCAAAGCCCACAATTCACTCCCGTAGAGTACTGTAGACGTGATGCAGCTCTCAAACAGTCTTCTTCTGGTCTTCATAGGTAAAAGACGGGACGAAAGAAGGTGAGACATGCGAACCATCCGAGTCGAATCCTATGTTCCACTTCTTCAGAGATATTTAGGGGAAGACTAATTGTCCCTCCTAGATAGGTGGCAGATGGAATGAAGTTGAACTTTTTGTTCTCGATCACAATGGGAGCTCGGGTCGTGGTGCATGAGGTGAGCAGATTAGTCTTCGAAGCATTGACTTCGAGACCAACTCGAGAACATGCATCCATAAGTTTCTTCAGCATTCTTTCCAGCTCTGGACGTGACTTTGCAATGAGTGCCACGTCATCTGCGTATTCCAAATGGGTCAGGTTCCTCCCATCGATCCTAAGTCCATCCTTCTCCCAGTCGATGTCGTCCATGGCGAATCGAAGCACAACATTGAAGAGGCGAGGGGATAAAGTGTCCCCTTGGCGGACTCCTCTTCTAACGTCGAGTGGAACGAGATCTTCGTTGACCTGATGAGTGTTGAAGATGACTCGTAGATACGGCGAAGAAGATCAACGAGGGTGGGATGGGCTCCGGAAGTCCATAGTGCTTGCCAAACAGCGCTCCACTCCACGCAATCGAAGGCTTTCTTGAAGTCGACAAATCCGAGGTAGAGGGGGATACCGTACTCGTGGGTTCTTTCTGTTACCTGCTTGATGGCATGCAGGTTGTCGAGGGTGCTGTGCCCTTTCCGGAAACCGGTTTGGGTGTGCGATGCCGCCTCTTCTAGCGAGCCCTCGATTCTTTTCAGAATTACCCTTGTGGTGGTCTTGAGAGTAACGGTAAGCAGCGAGATGGGACGGAAGTTGCCGATGTTCGTAGGGTCACCTTTCTTGTGGAGAAGTGACACAACAGCTTCCACCAAATCGCCGGGCACGGGGTCTCCAGCTACCAGGGAGTTGAGAAGGTCGGCGAGAACGAGAGCGAGGTGATCTCTGGAGTGGTAAAGCATCTCGGGGAGGATTCCATCAGAGCCGGGGGAGTGACCACATTTGAGAAGGGACATTGCTTGCTTAGTCTCGCCGGGGAGGAAGGGAGGGAGGGGGTCGGGTGGTCTCGGGGTAACTGCTAGTGGGAGCGCCACCGCAGGAGTGTAGAGGGACTGGTAAAAGCGTTGCACAGCATCCATTGTGGCAGCTTGGGAGAAAACGCCAGTGGCTGGGTCAGGAACAAGTAGACGCTTCCGAGATGTTTGCAGGTTGAGCATCTCCTTGACTATACTCCTTCCCATTGCTGCCTCGCCTGTGCCTCTTTTCTCCTCCTGATATCCTCCTTCAGATTCGTACGGGCTGCATTGCAGGCGACTGAATAGGCTACGGATCCTTGGGGATTGGCTTGCAGGTGGTGACGTTGGGCGAGTAGATTCCGAGTTGTGGCCGATATCCATGGTGGGTTGTGTCGCGCTCTCCAACAGTTGGTTGCCGCAGTCTTGGTGAATGCCTTGATGGTACTGTAGGCATCGTGGGCAGTGTTGGGACGAACAAGGGGCAGTGACGCGAGTAGATTTGCGTTGGCAGAGAATGCGGCCCGATCAAGATCAAACCGTTCCCTGCGTCTTTTCTGCCTCACCTTGTTTGGGAGAGAAAGACACATCCGGACAAGGCGATGGTCAGAGTTGAACTCGAATTGACCAACGACTCCACAGTTGACTACCCGCGCAGATGGAGGGGCAGCGATGTAGTCAATCTGATGGTAAGTGAAGCCGTTATTAGAGCGCCAAGTCCAGATCCGGCCATGTCTTCTCTTCGGGAAGGTATTCCAGATGCGCAGTCTGTTCCTCATGCAGGCCTCTGTGAAAGTGCGGCCGCGTGAGTTCGGTGACTTAGAGGCGAAGTTGCCAACGAAGATCTCATTTCCGGGCTCCCTCGCTACTCTACAGTTGAAGTCACCGACCAGAACTGGCATGAAACCTCTCGGTGCCTTCTGCAATGCGGCCTCAACCTGGTCTAGGAAGTCATCGTAGTCGTTGTCGCTGTGGGCAGACGTCGGGGCATACGCGCAGACCAGGAAGAGCCGTTGAAGTGGAAGTTGCAGAGTGGCGAGACGGTCCGAGAGGCCATGGAACACCGCTCCACGCGCGAGGTGCGGACGGAGCAGAAAGGCTACACCATAGGACGCGGTGGTACCCCCCGAGTGGTAGACTACTGTGCCTGAAGACGTAAGATTGAAGGAAGCACAACCCACAATCCTCGCTTCCTGCACAGCAACAACGTCCCACTTGATCTTGTCCAGGGCCAGTTCCATCTCGACATGCTTGTCCTTGGGAGCGAGCGTCCGTGCGTTGATGGTGCCGATGTAGATGTGGCGACTCATCAGGGTGGCATACAACTACCGCCGGCCAGGGCTTCTGGTAGAGGGACACTGGGCGGCTCGCGAGACGGAGGGAAAGAGTGTCCGACCGCTCACTACGCTCTTGAGAACCCAGAATGGTGTTATTAGGACTGTGGAATTATATTATAGACCAATATCTTTTCAGCGCCGTTTATCATCCGAATTCCGCATTCGCAAATTCCCAGTGCTGCTTTCGAGGTCAAATCTACGTGTGACACTGAAAACGTACGGTAATTATAGTTAGATAGAGTGCTGTATTATAGCCATGCGAGTACATGAAGGGTTGGATCAGAGTTATTGGGACAGGCGCGTTTTGGGCACTAGGACCATCATCAGTGACAATTACCACAAACTTGGCACATGATTCCAAAGCTACAGACCAGGGATAGAGCGAGAGAGTATGCTAAATTGAGAGAGTCCCTCTCGATTTCACACGCTCTCTCACTCCAAATGCCTTTCTGTAAGGTTGACCGGCCTGTGGAACGATGTGTTGGGTAACTAAACCTTCGGTACAGTAGGAAATGTAAGAACTTGGGCTTAATTTCAACCACTCTATAATTTATCGAACGGTAAAAAGATTGTGTGAATTTTTTTTGTCATTTCGAAATCTGACCATGATTTTGAAAGTTTCTGCAAAAATGGGTGCTAAATTCAGATGCAATTCATTGCTTACGAGGACAAGCAAGAATACGCCCGGGGCAGCAACTTTTCCTGCGCTCTCGTTCATTTTCTCGATAAACGGAAGATCAGTGACCAGTTTTCGTATGAATTCAAGCCTATTGAGGTTTGATTTGTTTGCTTTTCGTGATCTGAACTCAAAATGTTCAAAAATGTCTTCTCATTTTCCTCATTTTTCTTACTGGCCATTGAAAAAAGGAAAGTGCGAAATAAAGAAATGGTTTTATATATCTGTTTTAAGTTAACCTACTTCTTGCAGGCGTCAAATGTTGCATTTGTAACTTATTCGTCATCGAATCACTTCTCCGAAGCTCGAAAAGGAATTCAGTCCATGCGAGCCGTGTTCGAGAACAAAATTGTCTTTTACGATCTTGGTCTCGAGGAAGCGCAAGTGAGCACTTTGTTGTTGTTGTTCATTTCTTGAAAATAAAGTTGATTCAGGTTGAAGAACTGAGAAATGTTTGCAATCTCGAAGTGCGAAAGTTCGAATTTGAACGATTTCCTGATTTCGTTTCGCAATTGATGGGATACAATTTCAAACCTGTTATTATGGCGGTACGCTTCCTCTATAAAAATGCAACTTAACTATACACCAGCTATTTTAACAAAGTTAATAATTAAGATATAACTCATTTTCAGGAAGTGTTTCGTGAATTTGAGCATTTTTGGATTATCGACATTTTTCGATTTTTCGACGTCGATCCGTTTCTGTATGAGTTCTATGCAAATGTGAGTATGACTTAAGTGTCGAAATGCGATAATAAATTAATGCAGATAACTTCGGGCGAAATCGAGACAATAGCGATGCGACATCCCGCCTCGCACTCAATATTCGCCACTACACATTCAAGTATGCACTAACCTACATAATTCCAATCCTCCAGAAAGGGGTCTGACATCGTGTAAAACGAGACACATTCACTATGTCGCACTGACCCCTTTCTGGAAATGTATCGAGGTGCGGAATGATCTAGAATGAAGTCATATTACAGAAATAACATGAAATTTAAATAAAGCATTGCAGAAATGTACAATTATCTGCCCATGAATTTTTCACTCGCAAAATCTCTGGAAATGCTCTCAGCTAATACAATTTTCATTGCGAGAAGCAATTTCTCGAGGGAAGCCGTCAAATGGTAAATTGCGCTTTTTAATCTCACTTCACGACGCACTCAAAAATTGTGTCACTTTTGATTTCCTTGCAAATCATAATCTATAATCGCTTAATTCGCATAACCGTGTTATCATAATATATATATATATATATATATATATATATATATATATATATATATATATATTTATTTATGCGTGTTTAATGGAAACGCGGTTACAAATAGAAAGAGAAAACGAATAGAGCATAACAGAGTGAGATCATCATGAAAGGTCGGGGTGTGGGCGTCGCTCATACAGGGAAAATGATTTGATTACCGGGTTTTGAGAAAAGCCTAAGCCTAAAATAAGTATTATCGTTGATTAGTGCTCATCGAGGATATTGCAGATATTTTTTAAAATTTTGTTAGGTTAAATAAAACTAAAAAAAATATTAGTTCTCTCGGACTCGGTTACAATGCAGGAGACGACAATTTAAAACAAACCCCATTGATAAATTGACGAAACTCTACTAAATATTCTTTAAGGAACGCTCTTTGTGCTCTCACATCCGACTGCATGGCACCGACAGAAGCACACGTTTTCTGCTCGTTCGATAAAGATAGAAATGGAAAGTATGCAAATTGTCACAGGTGAGATGCGCAGCTTTTCACTATCGTATTCTTTGGATTTGTGTAGCAATGTTAAAGGTGGTGTCCCACGAACTTTTGGTCAACTGAGTTCTCACTGTCCTGTTATGGTAATCGGTTTCCAGATAAGAGCCCCGCAAACCGCATGTTCAGCGGATAAATTTGAACAAAGTTATTCGCGTTTGGCTCTGTGCCAAACTGGCCCTGAATGCAGGAATTCAAAAATGATAGGGAGGGATAAGGGTGAACGAGGAGAAAGCGACCGCGCCATTGAAACATATGAGATGAGGAATGATGGAGATACTCCTTCTTTAAACAAAATGAATAGACTATATTCTTTGGTTTATTGTCAATAATAATTTATCATGTAAATTTAGCAAATTTCCAGATACGATCAGAGTTCGATCAATATTATCGTCTCTTCTCTACTGGAAAGGGATGGATGGAAGAGAAGAGATCGAGCGAAGGATGATTCAATGGCTAATTTCAGTTCTGTCATAAGAGGAGACAATGATGAAATGCCGTTGTCTTTTCCATGCAAATAATACGTATTTTAGAATTTCTAAATAATATCAATTATACTTTCACAAATTATATTATTCTTGATCTACAGAACTGCCAATCTATTATTTTTTTGCTTTCCATTAAAGACAATACCAGAAACTGTGATCAATAGAAAATTATGCTGAATTCTACCGCAATGAGTGATTGAATTTGATAACATGTGAAGTGTTCGTATTGCGTCGTGAAGCGTTCTCTCTAAATGCCCGGGAGAGTTGAGCGGCAGATGCTATTATGTTGCTTGGAAACGGTAAGCCTCTCTTTCCCAGCCATTCGTACAGCTTCCCCTCGTTGCATCGCGTCTCTTCGCTACCGTTACTTGATAAAAAAGCGCGCGCGAGATGACAATTTGTCCAAAAATGTGACAAAAAACGACAAATGGATGAAGCTCGTCGTTGTGTGTCTCTACGGTCACAATTTTATGGAATTTTATAGTTTTCATTGTGCTTTTTCATTCTGTGTTTTTAAAATAATAATTTTAATTAATAAATAATGAAGGAATACGCTAATTTTGATTTGAGCACCTCCCCGCTCTCGCTGGCGAAATTGTGGTGTGGCGCAAATCGCGACGGTGTACTGTAAATCAAATCGTCAAGCTGTCCTGTTTTTTGGCAAGTAGCCAACTCTCACGGCTTCTCTCGAATTTTGTTTTATTTATTTAAATCTTGTTTATTTATTCATTTTCATTATATTTCTTGTTCTAATCGTGAGCCAGGTCAGTTTGGCCCCCAATGAGAGCTGGTTCACGGTTGCACCACCTCGCGTTCTGTTCCGAAACGAGTCTGCCAGTTTTTACACTGCAAAACCATCATGTTTCCTCTCATTTCTTTCAATATTTTTGGGCCTATTGCTTGCGTTCCTTGTTTCCGACCGTTTCCCCAGCTGCTTGCGCAACTCTGCCGCTGTTCTGATTGTGCGCCGTTGTTTTTCGCACACTTTCAAATCACATAATTCCGCGTAATTGCAGGGTCGGTCGGGGACGAGTGCGCGGCTGGCTCGACTACGTCAAATATGGACCGCCGCCATATCAGATGGGTCCTTTTTATAAGGACCGTTATAAAAATAATGAATTTTAATTAAATTTCTTTGGACTGATTAGGTTTTGAGTTGCTAAAACTACCTAGAAATAGGTGGTCGAGCGTCTCTAGATAGGAGTCGCTCTCTATCTTAACAGTTTCCCTGAACTTTTGCCAAAGATATTACAAGTATAATGAATAATTTTACCAGTTCTGGTTGTGAAGAAAGGAGAGTTTATGAATGAGACTAAAAATAGTATCTTTATAATACTTATTTCGGTGTTGGCTTGTGCGGAACTTTGCAGTTCCCCCGGTGTCCGCCCGCCCCCTTCCGTGCTCGTTTCTCTCTCTCCCTTGGACCTTCCGCCTGCTCTCTTCATTCGTCACTGTTTGTTTATTTTGTTTGTGATTTCGAGATTTAAAAATGTGATTATAAATCTTTATTTGGTTTATGACAATCGATAATGCAACAGTATTTAACGCATGAAATTGCAATTCAAAAGACGGGTTATGAGATGGGATTGGTAATATCGTTATGTCTAATCATGTTCGCTCTTTATCTTCTTGGTTGGGATAAAACTAGCAGAGTCGTCGTCCGATGAATCAGTCAGAGGTCTATTAGAAGAGAGAAGGGAGTGGGACTGAGCCAAGAACTGATGAGGGGATGCAGAGATTTGAATAGAGGGAAGTACATTTTGCGACGGATTCAGGGTGGGCAGAGACATAGAGTTAATCGATTGGGTTACGGTATTATGAGAAGCATGAGAAGGTGAATTAGGGACACATGAAGCAACGGACGCGTATGGATTGGGCATTGCCATGGGTAGGGAGACATGGTGGGATACGGTAGGCAGAGCAGAGGGTACGGTACACGCTGGTGCTGATGAGGGTGGGACTGCACCACTATCGTCACGTGAGTGCAACTCACGTGCCCTTGTCGCTGCGTAGGAGTTGACTCTGTGGACGATTCTCTTCCGTGCGCTGTCGCGACAGTCACGTGTTGAGTACGAACGTCGGTGTAAGCTAGCCTGAAATATCGATCGATAATCAATTTATTTTGTAGAAAATAAGACTTTCAAATCCAATTACTCCTTTTAAGAATATGATTGTCTCACCTCAATGAGAAAGCGTACTCGCGCCTTGTCGGTCCTCAACTTGAGATTGAGCAGCATCTGTGCTTTGTCGTGCTTCCATAGCAGCACTTCCATTGATGTAGCCAGGTTTTCCACTTTTTGATTGATGTCGATATGGTCGACTTGTTCCTTCGTCAAGATGTCATAGACGAAGGCTGAAATAGAAAAATGATCCGGAATGATGAATATTAATTAACTATACTTTATTGATTGAGCTTAACATTCGGTAGCCGAATTTGGTTACTGTATGCGGATAGTATTTAGATTACTTTCAAATTAATTCTTTACCGTTCTTGCGAGGTGCTGTAGCTACGAGTGTGTCCAGTGTGATCGCCGTCGCCTCACCCTGCTTTTGAATCTTGTCCAATTTTGATGCAATGCCCGAAACCTGTAATTATCGATTATTTTTCAAACGATCAAATTGCTAAATCTATATTTAGTACCTCGTTGGATGCTGATCGCGCTTCGTTTACTGCAGTATGGAGTAGTGGACCGTAGGAAAGGATGAAGTTGCTCAGTGTTGAGGCCAGCACAGAGACGTCACGACGCATCTCGTTGACTGACTGAATGAGAAGAAACACCGCGGGATCTGAAATATACGGTAGATGTTTTTGCCGATACTGTAGGGGTGGAGTACAAGTACGGTAGACGCGCCTACAAGTACGGTAGACGAGTACGGTAGACGCGCCTACAAGTACGGTAGACGAGTACGGTAGACGCGCCTACGAGTACGGTAGACGCGCCTACAAGTACGGTAGACGCGCCTACAAGTACGGTAGACGAGTACGGTAGACGCGCCTACAAGTACGGTAGACGAGTACGGTAGACGCGCCTACGAGTACGGTAGACGCGCCTACGAGTACGGTATACGCATAGTACGGTAAGTTAGGCGCATAGTACTGTATGGTATCAACGTAATAATCAACTTCAATATATTTACCTGTTGTTGCAGTAGCTGCCTGTTGCGTGAGAGCAGTGATAGGAGTGATCGATTGTAGTGGACCAGCTAGTTGAGCGGGTATTTGGGTGCTGCTAGGATGGAGATACGGAGTGGACAGAGTGGGAAACAAGGTAGGGAGAGCAGAAGGGGCAACGGAAGAAGAGGTATGAGATAGAGAAGCCGAACCAGGCAAACTCGCTAATGTGCTATTGGCCGGATATGATACGGTAGTCATAGTGGGCGGCGCTACCGTAATCGGGAAGGAGGAGGATACGGTAGTCATCGTGGGCGGCGCTACCGTAATCGGGAAGGAGGAGGATACGGAAGTCATAGTGGGCGGCGCTACCGTAATCGGGAAGGAGGAGGATACGGTAGTCATAGTGGGCGGCGCTACCGTAATCGGGAAGGAGGAGGATACGGTAGTCATAGTGGGCGGCGCTACCGTAATCGGGAAGGAGGAGGATACGGAAGTCATAGTGGGCGGCGCTACCGTAATCGGGGAGGAGGAGGATACGGTAGTCATAGTGGGCGGCGCTACCGTAATCGGGAAGGAGGAGGATACGGTAGTCATAGTGGGCGGCGCTACCGTATTCGGGAGGAAAGGGGTTGTAGAGGACGCAGCAGGACCGGAGGCAAATCGAACCTGAGTTAATAATATTCAAAATATTGTGAGATTATAGGTCAGCACTTACTTTGCTTTTCCTTTTAGGGGGCGGGGTATTTTGTCCTGGCTGCAATCTTCGATTTCTCTCTGCCTCCACTTTCTTCTTGCCTTTATCTGAGTACTTGAGGATACCGAGTCTCTCAAGTGTCGGATCCCTGGACGGATGCATGACTCGAATAGATTGTCCCACTTGCCCGGGACCCCGAATGAGGTCCTCATCGACAACTTCCCATTCTGGTCCAGCCGTGGTCGATAAAAGAACGAGCCACCACATTCTGCATTGAATAAATAGATTGAACGAAATTGTGAGAAAAAAAACACATTAAAAAGAACTGAGCAATCACAATAAAGGCAGATCTCGGAGAAGATTGTAAGTGGAAATGACTCTAATCAGCATGCAAAACAGTAGATTATCATGCACAGACGCATGCAAATAGGGGATATGTCTGCATTGATTCCAACTGTTTCAACATCGGCTAAGATTCAACTGTCTTTTTAATGAATCTTGAATGACTTAATCAATATTTTCGATCATTGTGCTTCTTTTCTATGATCATTGATCTACCGTACCCATTATTGATCAACCGTACCCGCTATTGATATACCGTATCCATTATTGATCTACCGTATTCATTATTGATCTACCGTATCTATTATTGATCTATCGTATCCATCAATCATCTACCATGTCGATCTTTGATCTTTCGTGTTGATCTTTGATCTTTCGTGTTGATCTTTGATCTGCCTTACTCATTATTGATTATCCGTATTTTATCGCACAATTGATTTTTCTATTCGACAGAAACCTATTGTTTCAGAATTTCGATGGGGTACCACCCTCGTGACGACATTCAACAATGGAGAGATGACGGGCTTACCTGTAAGCAGATTTCGCGACTCCTGTGGACAAGAAAGGAGATCAGATTGAGCGAATCCGCTGTGCGTCGCCAACTGAATCGGAAGGAGAAGCGTCCCAAACCGTACTCTCCATCTACCGTACCCAAAGACTTGCACCCCACTGTGAGACAGCTCATCGAGAAGTTGTACGAGAAGAACGGAACCATCACTGTTACTAAGATCATCGAGGTCATCAAGACGGAAACGGATCTCAAAGTGAGGCGTTTACAGTATTCCATAAAAATCAATAACTACCGTACTGCAACGAAAATCGATAACTACCGTAGACCATAGAAAATCAATAACTACCGTACTGCAACGAAAATCGATAACTACCGTAGACCATAGAAAATCAATAACTACCGTACTGCATCAAAAACCGATAACTACCGTACTGCAACGAATACCAATAACTACCGTACTGCATCAAAAATCGATAACTACCGTAGTCCATAGAAAATCAATAACTACCGTACTGAATCAAAAATCGATAACTACCGTACTGCAACGAATACCAATAACTACCGTGCTGCAACGAAAATCGATAACTACCGTAGTCTATAGAAAATCAATAACTATCGTACTGCAACGAGGATAAATCGCTCTTAAATCTCCCTATTCATAAAAAAAATCGATAATTACTAAACCACTGTATTCCAGGTGAGTGAGCACGTTGTACACGTGTGGAGGGATGAGTTGGGATTCCGCAGGTTTCGATTGCGGTACGGCCACATGGTCCGTCTCGCAAATCGATTAGTTCGAGTGGACTACTGTCAAAGGGCACTCGACAACCACGAGCAGTTTTTGACTCACTCCTTCAGTGACGAGAGTTGGATCTACTTGGAAAAGACCTCCAAAACTATTTTCGTGCGTGATCGAGCCCATGCAGTTCAAAGTGCACCCAAATACCCAGTGAAGGTGTGATTTCCAATATCTAACAGTTTTTCACTAATCTTCCTAGTTGCTCGTTTGGGGATCGATTTAGTGGCGCGGCGCCTCCGATCTCATCATTCTAACTGGTGATGATGCTGCGCGTGTCGACTCTCCCACATACCAGCGAATTCTCTACCACAACTATGTCGAGTGGAGAAAGTCAGGAAATTTCAAATTAATTTATTCCTCTTGTTCCGAACATAATTTACTACGTATCGTGGTACGAAAATTGATATATAATCAACACTATTCTCATTTTGACTGACTGTTATTCACGTTAATCTTAGGCAAGTGTACGGACCCATCGGAATATTGGTGCAAGATTCGGCACCGGCTCACATCTCGAAATCTACCAAGCGATTCTTGAAGAACGAGAATATCCCGGTATGGATACAAATTTATTCTACCGCCAAAGCTATATAGCTCTTAAACGAAATCTGCAATGACAAAAAAGACATATTTTAGACTGAGTTGTGGCCACCAGAGAGCCCAGACTTGAATCCTGTGGAAACAATCTGGGCACTGATGAAGAAACACGTCAACGCGGATAGGATGAGCGGAATTCAGGAACTGGAGGAAGCAGTGAAGAAATTCTGGGCCGAGAAAGTGACTATTCCCCTGTGCCAAAACCTCATCAAGCACATGCAGACGAAGCTGCAGCAAATTGTGGATAAGGGGGGATTGCCCATTCATGACTAAAGTACCATGTATCAAACTTGAAATACTCTTGCATTATCGATTGTCATAAACCAAATAAAGATTTATAATCACATTTTTAAATCTCGAAATCACAAACAAAATAAACAAACAGTGACGAATGAAGAGAGCAGGCGGAAGGTCCAAGGGAGAGAGAGAAACGAGCACGGAAGGGGGCGGGCGGACACCGGGGGAACTGCAAAGTTCCGCACAAGCCAACACCGAAATAAGTATTATAAAGATACTATTTTTAGTCTCATTCATAAACTCTCCTTTCTTCACAACCAGAACTGGTAAAATTATTCATTATACTTGTAATATCTTTGGCAAAAGTTCAGAGAAACTGTTAAGATAGAGAGCGACTCCTATCTAGAGACGCTCGACCACCTATTTCTAGGTAGTTTTAGCAACTCAAAACCTAATCAGTCCAAAGAAATTTAATTAAAATTCATTATTTGTATAACGGTCCTTATAAAAAGGACCCATCTGATATGGCGGCGGTCCATATTTGACGTAGTCGAGCCAGCCGCGCACTCGTCCCCGACCGACCCTGCAATCACGCGGAATTATGTGATTTGAAAGTGTGCGAAAAACAACGGCGCACAATCAGAACAGCGGCAGAGTTGCGCAAGCAGCTGGGGGGGAAACGGTCGGAAACAAGGAACGCAAGCAATAGGCCCAAAAATATTGAAAGAAATGAGAGGAAACATGATGGTTTTGCAGTGACAAACTGGCAGACTCGTTTCGGAACAGAACGCGAGGTGGTGCAACCGTGAACCAGCTCTCATAGGGGGCCAAACTGACCTGGCTCACTATTAGAACAAGAAATATAATGAAAATGAATAAATAAACAAGATTTAAATAAATAAAACAAAATTCGAGAGAAGCCGTGAGAGTTGGCTACTTGCCAAAAAAACAGGACAGCTTGACGATTTGATTTACAGTACACCGTCGCGATTTGCGCCACACCACAATTTCGCCAGCGAGAGCGGGGAGGTGCTCAAATCAAAATTAGCGTATTCCTTCATTATTTATTAATTAAAATTATTATTTTAAAAACAAAGAATGAAAAAGCAAAATGAAAACTATAAAATTCCATAAAATTGTGACCGTAGAGACACACAACGACGAGCTTCATCCATTTGTCGTTTTTTGTCACATTTTTGGACAAATTGTCATCTCGCGCGCGCTTTTTTATCAAGTAACGGTATACTTTTCCCCTTTCTTTACTCGCTTTGTTTAAGATTTCGCTCAGTTGTCACAATTGCTTCACAATTGCAGATCCCTACATGAGCTCTTCTTATGATCTTCACGCATTCGCACAAACACAAAACAAGGAAATTTATTCTCCAACAAGACCGTCTTCATAAATTCCGGTAGTAACTTTGCCTTTAGCTTTTTTTTGTATGCACATGCAAATAGTAATTTACACGCTATGCGAGAAGCTGTGATTAGTCGAAAATGACATGAATGTAGTTGTTATACTAAATTGTATTGTATTGAACGCATTTGGTAAACTGTTAATTGTCATCGACTCTATAGAATATATTAACTACACACGGAAAATAATTGACGATCAGGGACCGCACATTTTCATTTACCTGAAAATGAAATGTCTCTTACTTCTAGTGACTCTTTTCATCGGTTGGCCTGATCCTTTTGATTTTTTCTCTCAAAGTATTACATTAATAAAATGGTACAATCAAAGAAAATGATAATTTCAGATTACACGATCTCTCGAGATTATCTTCAAAGATTCGTCCTTCAAAATATCAATGTGTTACAGTAAAACAGAAAGAGCCACCAATACAATCATGATGAATCTATACAAACTTTGGCCAAAGAAATTTCTCTGTCATTTTCTTATCTTGAGGATAGTGTTATGACATTCAAGTGCCCGTAAGAAGCATGCTGTGGACGCCATTACTCACTGTCAGATTGTTTTTTTTGTGAAAAAAATGTTACAGCATTGGTCATAGATAGAAATTTGCACAACTGAGTTGTCAGTCTAAATATAATGAAAGGTAATGTAAGTCGATAGATCGGATTTCACAGTCAACCAATATTATCATCACTTCTCTCTCCATTTGACACCTCTCCTCATTCCTGATCTAAATAATGGATGCGGCTCACATATTTACTGGTCCTAGGTGGTTTCCTACATGTCTGACCACCCTTGGCTACTAGTCTGTCCAACCGACCACTGGTCCGACCACCCATTTCTGATGTCGTGGAGGTTGTCCACTAGTCCAACCACCATTGACTACTAGTCCGTCCATCCGACCACTAGTCCGACCGCCAAAAATATGAAATTTTGGATTGGCTACTAGACCGTCCACCACATGCTACTAGTCCGACCATTCGTCTACTAGACCGACCATCGGCGATTCTAGAGATTATGCATTTTCATGCAATTTATTTTTTCAGGTGTGCTTATTGTTAGCCGCAAACACTATAAATAATAATAATAATAATATATAAGGGTGTCCGGAAAGTTTTCGCACTATTTCGAAGAAACATCTTTTCATTGAATATCTCCAACACCTCACAGCGGCAAGTAATTATTGTATCTACTCTTCCTACTCACGACCTCCTCCCATAGAATGGACATAGTGACGATTCCTCTTCTTTAGAAATACAGGGATTGCAAGTCAATTCATACCTCAAAGTCGGGTTCGAGATAGGTCCCATTGGGGAATTCTTTTTCGACACTGGAAGAAGTGAGGAATTTGAAACAGTGATAATTTCAAGGGCTGATATTGTGTGAAGGTTGGGCATGAAGCAGTCCCAACACCGTCCTTTCTCCAACTTTTTCTGGGCAAATTTCGAAAAATATGGTCTTACATTGCCCACCACAGTTTGGATTTTTCCTTCTATTATGAGACCAGACAGAACTCTGATGGAAACCTCTTACAGTTCGGAAGTACAGAGGTCAGCGTTAATGATGGCACAATTGGATAACCCCTTTTTCTAGATGGAACCGAGTCCGATCAAGAATAACTTTCACATTTCTCTATTTCTATTCTTTGCGACAGTCTATGAATTCTCTCCGACGTTCAGCCATTCCAATCTTCTGACAGGTTAATCTTACGTAGTCAACTGTTCACCCAATTCGATTATTGGGATGAGCAATCTTCTATTTTTCTTAGATTAAAAAAAATTTCCGCACTCCTTAGCACGATTTTTGAGCTTAGACCGGAAAAGTCGTGAAAAAGGATTTTTTTGCGAATTTCGTCAGCCAACCACGCTGATTCAGGATTTTGTTCACTGTGGGAGTTATAGTGTAAGTGTCCACCTAAAACGGAAACAGACTCATTTTGGGAGTAGTCTTCTCAGTTCTCTGAACGAGGGGCTTATTTAGAGTATACTACAACAAAAGAGGGTGTATTCTTCGAAGATGTAGTCTGCTAAACAGAAACGCTATCAAAATTTAAATTATGCTCAGACTGAGGAGGCATCCTACTCTATATATTCAACTAGTTTAACACTAATTTCATTCGCCCAATATTTTTAGAGAAAATTGAACAGCAAAACTGGGCTGTGATCGATCAGAGTATACATCACGAGAATTGATGCATAAAGATGAAGTCTATAGCAAATAATAAGTACTAGGGCTTAACAGAATGACGAATGTATTGCCCACTTAATATATTATTGCATTATGTTAATTGTCTGCTAAAGCGATTTTTATGACGTCGCGAGTGTCAGAGTGCGAAAACTTTCCGGACACCCTTATATCTAACAAAAATTAACATTCCGATTATTGGCATGGGATGGACAAAGGAATCTCATCACGATCTTCCCTCTCGACAGAACTGAAATTGGCAACTGGATCGTCATTCACTCGATCTCTTCTCTTCCATCCATCCCTTTCCAGTAGAGAAGAGACAATAATATTGATCGAACTCTGATCGTATCTGAAAAATATTTTTAAAAAAATTACATTATTTGGAAACCATTTTTTATTGTACTCATTTTTCAAAAAAATGTATTAAATATTGTTAAATTCAACGAGAAAGTAAATGAAAAGCGAGAAATGTGTGTTATAAATATAAGTGGTGTTGTTCTACCGTATTATCCCGATCCGCGCGTAACCACCGTTCTCCGGTATTTCAACGCACGATGTGTGCGCGATTTCTGTCCCACATCGCATGCGCGCGATGTTACATGACGCGCGAGATTTGGAATGAATGAGGCCCACGAGCGCGCGGGCCTCATTCAGGAATACCGTAACTTCCGTTCAAGACCTTGAACAGAGCACACGATGCGCGCGACATTTCCGCTACTGTTTTGCACGACGCTAAACTAGAAGTGGAAATCGCGCGCGCATCGTGCGTTGAAAAGCCGGAGTTGTCAAAGTGGTGAAACAATAGAAAGGCGCACACGACTAGTTATTTTTTTTCGTATTTTTGCCTAATTTAGAAATTATTTTCAATTTTTTTTTCCAAATTGAAAAGGTGAGCGCACACTTTTTTAACTCTTCCATCTCTGTACACCGAACTCAGAACCGGAGTTAGAGCGGAACCGGAGCCGTGAAATATATTTCGGTGTTTTAACTGATTTGTCTTCGTCGATGTTCGCATAATTTTATAAATGTAATATCTAACCTGTGACAATTGGCGTACTTTCCATTCCGATCTTTATCAAAGGAACAGTACACTCGTGACTCCCTGGGTGCCATGCAATCCGACGTGAGAGCACAAAGAACGTTCCTAAAATGAGTTTTGTAAAGAAAGCGAAAAACGTAGTGAGTACAAATTCGTCAATAAATCAAGGGGATTTTTTTCAAATGTTGAACTTCTACATTGCTACGACTCACGGAGCTATTTTTTTTCAAATATATTTTTTACAAAAGTGTTCAGCCCCAGAATATCCTGCAGTTTCCTGGATGCACATTAATGGTTATACGAATTATTCGATTATAGAGTATCTTTGAAAGTAAATCAAAAATGGCAGCGAAACAACAGATCTCGCAGCCGTATATGTTGTTTCGGAGCGAAAGGTTATGTTATTTTGGACGAGTGTTTGTGAATTTACAATAAGAGAGGCGTAGTTTCGCGTGTAAACACCTTGAGGTAAAATTGGCTTTTGAATATTGCGCGCAGCGCTTCGCTGCGCGCCGGTCATTTGTGCAGCCGATACTCAGCGAGTGCACAAATGGCCGATCTTTCTCTCGCTCAAGCCATTCTGGCTTTCGCTGTGCCTACCGACACTTCTTCGTATTTTTATTATGTTTTTTTTCTCTCTTTTTTGTCCCTTTTTTATTACCCTGCATGGGGCGTAGCTCCCTTCTACTAACTGGGAGGTTAAGCTCCCCCTTACCTTTAGATGGCGCTCGTCTTTGATTGATCGTCGATGATTATCGACGGTCTTCGGTTTTTCTATCATCATCGATCGTCATTTCGTCATCGTCGATGATCTTCCACGTTTATCGATCGTCATTTCGTCATCGTCGATGATCTTCCACGTTTATCGATCGCCATTTCGTCATCGTCGATGATCTTCCACGTTCATCGATCGCCATTTCGTCATCGTCGATGATCTTCCACGTTTATCGATCGCCATTTCGTCATCGTCGATGATCTTCCACGTTTATCGATCGCCATTTCGTCATCGTCGATGATCTTCCACGTTTATCGATCGCCATTTCGTCATCGTCGATGATCTTCCACGTTTATCGATCGTCATTTCGTCATCGTCGATGATCTTCCACGTTTATCGATCGCCATTTCGTCATCGTCGATGATCTTCCACGTTTATCGATCGTCATTTCGTCATCGTCGATAATCTTCCACGTTTATCGATCGCCATTTCGTCATCGTCGATGATCTTCCACGTTTATCGATCGTCATTTCGTCATCGTCGATGATCTTCCACGTTTATCGATCGTCATTTCGTCATCGTCGATGATCTTCCACGTTTATCGATCGCCATTTCGTCATCGTCGATGATCTTCCACGGTTATCGATCGTCATTTCGTCATCGTCGATGATCTTCCACGTTTATCGATCTTCATTTCATCATCATCGATGATCTTCCACGTTTATCGATCGCCATTTCATCATCGTCAATGATCTTCCACGTTTATCGATCGTCATTTCGTCATCGTCGATGATCTTCCACGTTTATCGATCGTCATTTCGTCATCGTCGATGATCTTCCACGTTTATCGATCGCCATTTCGTCATCGTCGATGATCTTCCACGTTCATCGATCGCCATTTCGTCATCGTCGATGATCTTCCACGTTTATCGATCGCCATTTCGTCATCGTCGATGATCTTCCACGTTTATCGATCGCCATTTCGTCATCGTCGATGATCTTCCACGTTTATCGATCGCCATTTCGTCATCGTCGATGATCTTCCACGTTTATCGATCGTCATTTCGTCATCGTCGATGATCTTCCACGTTTATCGATCGCCATTTCGTCATCGTCGATGATCTTCCACGTTTATCGATCGTCATTTCGTCATCGTCGATAATCTTCCACGTTTATCGATCGCCATTTCGTCATCGTCGATGATCTTCCACGTTTATCGATCGTCATTTCGTCATCGTCGATGATCTTCCACGTTTATCGATCGTCATTTCGTCATCGTCGATGATCTTCCACGTTTATCGATCGCCATTTCGTCATCGTCGATGATCTTCCACGGTTATCGATCGTCATTTCGTCATCGTCGATGATCTTCCACGTTTATCGATCTTCATTTCATCATCATCGATGATCTTCCACGTTTATCGATCGCCATTTCATCATCGTCGATGATCTTCCACGTTTATCGATCTTCATTTCATCATCGTCGTTGATCTTCCACGTTTATCGATCGTCATTTCGTCATCGTCGATGATCTTCCACGTTTATCGATCGTCATTTCGTCATCGTCGATGATCTTCCACGTTTATCGATCTTCATTTCATCATCATCGATGATCTTCCACGTTTATCGATCGTCATTTCGTCATCGTCGATGATCTTCCACGTTTATCGATCGCCATTTCGTCATCGTCGATGATCTTCCACGTTTATCGATCGCCATTTCGTCATCGTCGATGATCTTCCACGTTTGTCGATCGCCATTTCGTCATCGTCGATGATCTTCCACGTTTATCGATCGTCATTTCGTCATCGTCGATGATCTTCCACGTTTATCGATCGCCATTTCGTCATCGTCGATGATCTTCCACGTTTATCGATCGTCATTTCGTCATCGTCGATGATCTTCCACGTTTATCGATCGTCATTTCGTCATCGTCGATGATCTTCCACGTTTATCGATCGTCATTTCGTCATCGTCGATGATCTTCCACGTTTATCGATCTTCATTTCATCATCATCGATGATCTTCCACGTTTATCGATCGTCATTTCGTCATCGTCGATGATCTTCCACGTTTATCGATCGCCATTTCGTCATCGTCGATGATCTTCCACGTTTATCGATCGCCATTTCGTCATCGTCGATGATCTTCCACGTTTGTCGATCGCCATTTCGTCATCGTCGATGATCTTCCACGTTTATCGATCGTCATTTCGTCATCGTCGATGATCTTCCACGTTTATCGATCGTCATTTCGTCATCGTCGATGATCTTCCACGTTTATCGATCGCCATTTCGTCATCGTCGATGATCTTCCACGTTTATCGATCGCCATTTCGTCATCATCGATCGTTTATCGTCGATGATCGTCTGTCGTCACCGTCCCTCTTCGTGGCATCGTCGGTCGTCAATGATGGTCGTCGGATGTCAATCGACTTTTGCCATTTCGTCTTGAGAGGGTATCGTAGCGGTGCACAGAGGTAAGTATCGAGTGCAAGTGTTAACTTCTTTGCAGTTCTGTCTGGTAGGTGCTAAGCGCCCTGATAAAGCCAATCACCTCAAGGTGTTTGAACGCAAAACATAGTTTACCCCGTAGTGACGGAGAGAGTGAAACGATCGAAGGAGGGAAGGGGTAAGTGTAGTTTTGCGTAGGGATGGGCGGGTTGCACACCGATGAATGAAATAAATTACAAGAGTATGATCATTCGATAGCTTATTCTACCGCATTTCGACTTATCAACTTCGATTTTACAAATTAAGTCAAATTAATAATAAAAATGCTTGAAAAGAGAGACTATTTGTGCGACGCCATTGGTTTCAAGTTGAGCAGCGACTGGGTCAGGTTTGTGATTTTGAATCGCAAACTGAAAATTGATTCTTTCATTGTGAACCGTTATGTCTTTTGTTTTCTACATCCACTTCGCAACAATAAATGTAATGTGAATTATGCAATGAAGAAATGATAGAAAAGTAAATAACAGACCGCTCAAATAAAGAGTCAAGTAACTTGGACTACCGTAATCCTCCGTTGTGCCTATTTCGAAAGTCAATAACTCGATAACCGTGGAATGCTCGCTCTTGGTTTTTATTACATCGCTCGAACATTCAATTATTCATAACATACTACAAGAAAACGATAGAGCATTCCGCGGTTTTCGAGGAAATAAGAAAACAGTGTTTTTCCCGTTATAAAATGCGAAACTTTGATAGAGTGTTTCTCAATAACGGAAGCCCCAATCGATTTTCTGCTTTGATATCCATGATTTGCACTACGAATTCTACCGATGATGCAGAAATTAGCCTTTAAGTCAAAAAATTGAAATTCGCTAATATTCGAAGTCGTTTATTTCTGTTTCTTTAGGGCGTTCTCTGAATATCACGTGCTTTGTACACTATTTTGATGTTTCTCAGTCCAACAGCAGTGATAAGTTTTCAAAATAAACCGCGGAACTACCAGAAAAGTAGTTCTGAAATTTACAACAGAGGTATACGGTATTTCGAGCCCAACGGCGTCGCAGGTAGTACTGCATTATCGCGTACTCATAAATTTACACGCCCGTCCCTAGTTTTGCGTGTAAACACCTTGAGGTATAATTGGCTTTTGAATATTGCGCGCAGCGCTTCGCTGCGCGCCGGTCATTTGTGCAGCCGATACTCAGCGAGTGCACAAATGGCCGATCTTTCTCTCGCTCAAGCCATTCTGGCTTTCGCTGTGCCTACCGACACGTCTTCGTATTTTTATTATGTTTTTTTTCTCTCTTTTTTGTCCCTTTTTTATTACCCTGCATGGGGCGTAGCTCCCTTCTACTAACTGGGAGGTTAAGCTCCCCCTTACATTTAGATGGCGCTCGTCTTTGATTGATCGTCGATGATTATCGTCGGTCTTCGGTTTTTCTATCATCATCGATCGTCATTTCGTCATCGTCGATGATCTTCCACGTTTATCGATCGTCATTTCGTCATCGTCGATGATCTTCCACGTTTATCGATCGCCATTTCGTTATCGTCGATGATCTTCCACGTTTATCGATCGTCATTTCGTCATCATCGATGATCTTCCACGTTTATCGATCGCCATTTCGTCATCGTCGATGATCTTCCACGTTTATCGATCGTCATTTCATCATCATCGATCGTTTATCGTCGATGATCGTCTGTCGTCACCGTCCCTCTTCGTGGCATCGTCGGTCGTCAATGATGGTCGCCGGATGTCGATCGACTTTTGCCATTTCGTCTTGAGAGGGTATCGTAGCGGTGCACAGAGGAAAGTATCGAGTGCAAGTGTTAACCTCTTTGCAGTTCTGTCTGGTAGGTGCTAAGTGCCCTGATAAAGCCAATCACCTCAAGGTGTTTGAACGCAAAACATAGTTTACCCCGTAGTGACGGAGAGAGTGAAACGATCGAAGGAGGGAAGGGGTAAGTGTAGTTTTGCGTAGGGATGGGCGGGTTGCACACCGATGAATGAAATAAATTACAAGAGTATGATCATTCGATAGCTTATTCTACCGCATTTCGACTTATCAACTTCGATTTTACAAATTAAGTCAAATTAATAATAAAAATGCTTGAAAAGAGAGACTATTTGTGCGACGCCATTGGTTTCAAGTTGAGCAGCGACTGGGTCAGGTTTGTGATTTTGAATCGCAAACTGAAAATTGATTCTTTCATTGTGAACCGTTATGTCTTTTGTTTTCTACATCCACTTCGCAACAATAAATGTAATGTGAATTATGCAATGAAGAAATGATAGAAAAGTAAATAACAGACCGCTCAAATAAAGAGTCAAGTAACTTGGACTACCGTAATCCTCCGTTGTGCCTATTTCGAAAGTCAATAACTCGATAACCGTGGAATGCTCGCTCTTGGTTTTTATTACATCGCTCGAACATTCAATTATTCATAACATACTACAAGAAAACGATAGAGCATTCCGCGGTTTTCGAGGAAATAAGAAAACAGTGTTTTTCCCGTTATAAAATGCGAAACTTTGATAGAGTGTTTCTCAATAACGGAAGCCCCAATCGATTTTCTGCTTTGATATCCATGATTTGCACTACGAATTCTACCGATGATGCAGAAATTAGCCTTTAAGTCAAAAAATTGAAATTCGCTAATATTCGAAGTCGTTTATTTCTGTTTCTTTAGGGCGTTCTCTGAATATCACGTGCTTTGTACACTATTTTGATGTTTCTCAGTCCAACAGCAGTGATAAGTTTTCAAAATAAACCGCGGAACTACCAGAAAAGTAGTTCTGAAATTTACAACAGAGGTATACGGTATTTCGAGCCCAACGGCGTCGCAGGTAGTACTGCATTATCGCGTACTCATAAATTTACACGCCCGTCCCTAGTTTTGCGTGTAAACACCTTGAGGTATAATTGGCTTTTGAATATTGCGCGCAGCGCTTCGCTGCGCGCCGGTCATTTGTGCAGCCGATACTCAGCGAGTGCACAAATGGCCGATCTTTCTCTCGCTCAAGCCATTCTGGCTTTCGCTGTGCCTACCGACACGTCTTCGTATTTTTATTATGTTTTTTTTCTCTCTTTTTTGTCCCTTTTTTATTACCCTGCATGGGGCGTAGCTCCCTTCTACTAACTGGGAGGTTAAGCTCCCCCTTACATTTAGATGGCGCTCGTCTTTGATTGATCGTCGATGATTATCGTCGGTCTTCGGTTTTTCTATCATCATCGATCGTCATTTCGTCATCGTCGATGATCTTCCACGTTTATCGATCGTCATTTCGTCATCGTCGATGATCTTCCACGTTTATCGATCGCCATTTCGTTATCGTCGATGATCTTCCACGTTTATCGATCGTCATTTCGTCATCATCGATGATCTTCCACGTTTATCGATCGCCATTTCGTCATCGTCGATGATCTTCCACGTTTATCGATCGTCATTTCATCATCATCGATCGTTTATCGTCGATGATCGTCTGTCGTCACCGTCCCTCTTCGTGGCATCGTCGGTCGTCAATGATGGTCGCCGGATGTCGATCGACTTTTGCCATTTCGTCTTGAGAGGGTATCGTAGCGGTGCACAGAGGAAAGTATCGAGTGCAAGTGTTAACCTCTTTGCAGTTCTGTCTGGTAGGTGCTAAGTGCCCTGATAAAGCCAATCACCTCAAGGTGTTTGAACGCAAAACATAGTTTACCCCGTAGTGACGGAGAGAGTGAAACGATCGAAGGAGGGAAGGGGTAAGTGTAGTTTTGCGTGTAAACACCTTGAGGTAAAATTGGCTTTTGAATATTGCGCGCAGCGCTTCGCTGCGCGCCGGTCATTTGTGCAGCCGATACTCAGCGAGTGCACAAATGGCCGATCTTTCTCTCGCTCAAGCCATTCTGGCTTTCGCTGTGCCTACTAGTCCCCGATACCCACCACCCCTAGATACACTCGGGAAATAAACGAGGGAAGGGATAATATCACGGTTTTAATTGTCTTTACATTACAGGATCGCGATGCGAAAGGCCTCTCAGGATTTGAAGAAGGATGAACAGAAGGAGAGATCCCTTTTAGGCTTTAGGCTTCCCTCTTCTCTTGCCCTAGTCATCTCTATTTTCACAAGTTTTCTGTTATGTGTTTACCCCTTAGTGATTTTCAATTTGACTACTTTCATCTGTGTTACTTATTTTGTCGGTAGGTGCTAAGCGCCCTGATAAAGCTGTCTGGTAGGTGCTAAGCGCCCTGTTAAAGCCAATCACCTCAAGGTGTTTGAACGCAAAACATGGTTTACCCCGTAGTGACGGAGAGAGTGAAACGATCGAAGGAGGGAAGGGGTAATGCAATTTACCATTTGACGGCTTCCCTCGAGAAATTGCTTCTTGCTATGAACATCGTAGCCGAGAGCATTTCCAGAGATTTAGCGAGTGTGAAATTCATGGGCAGATAATTGTACATTTCTGCAAGGAATGTAATCGTTTTGTCCTTGGAGACCAATTTGAATCTCGGATGAACATTTAGATAAAAACCGTTGAAAAGACAATGGCTGCCACAATTCGGGAAATTTCCAGAGAGGGGTTAGGTGCGAGATAGGTTGGTTAGATTAGTTTTAGATGACTCGAGTGGGTACATACTTGAATGAGTAGCGGCGAATATAGAGTGAGTTGCGGGATGTCTCATCGCCACAGTCTCGATTTCTCCCGATCCTATCTGTGATTTTCAATATGAATTTGAAACATTAATTGCTACTTACATTTGCATAAAATTCGTAAAGAAATGGATCGATATCGAAAAATCGAATGGACGCGTCGATAATCCAAAAATGCTCAAATTCACGAAACACTTCCTGAAAATGAGTTATATCTTAATTATTAACTGGCTAATTATTAACAGTGCGTCAAAATTACTCAGGGAGAGCGTACTGCCATGATGATGGGCTTGAAATTGTATCCCCTCAGTTCCGATACGAAATCGGGAAATCTTTCAAATTCGAACTTTCGCACTTCGAGATTGCAAACTTTGGCCAGTTCTTCAACCTGAATCAAATTTATTCTCAAGAAAAATTCAAGAAATTTCACTTGTGAATCCCATAGACCAAGATCGTAAAATACAATTTTGTTCTGGAATAAAGTTCGCATGGACTTAATTCCTTTTCGAGCTTCGGAGAAATGATTGGACGATGAATAAGTTACAAATACGACCTTTGAGACCTGTAAAAATATATATTCATATCGCACTCTCTTTGTAAAACGGTCATTATTAAAATGGGCAAAATTAGAAGGTGACGACTCATATGTTGAACTTGAATGGGTAACATACAGACCTCAATAGGTTTCAGATCATACGAAAACTGGTCACTGATCTTCCACAAATCGAGAAAATAAACAAGTGGGCAGTAAAAATTTCTCCCTCGGGCGTGTTCTTGCTTCTCTTCATAGGCAATAAATTGCATCTGGGATGAAAACACAATTGTTTAGAAAGTACCGAGATGATCGTTTGGGTGTGAGATGATCTCATTAGATATTTCGCACACCCTGTTTTTCAGGTTGGTGAATTAAAGAGTACGTGAAATGAATCCCGTTTCCATAGATTTCCTAATCGAATTCCCTTACATTTTCGGTGTCACACGTTGAATTGTCGTCGACAGTAACGTTCAGAATTAGCGAACGCCAAATTTGGAAGTTTGATTGCTCTAAAAAGATTGTTCTCGAATTTCACTACACACAGATCTGTAGTGAACATATAAAATGGGGGGAGGGTGACAATTCGGCAACCGACATTAAAGCAACGAAGTTTATATCTGCTCTAAACCTACCAACATTTCTACACCAAAGTGTGGTCAGAATCACGATAGCTTCCAAATCCACAAATTAACTAATTAGCAAATTTAAATTTCGAAGTAGTCGAAAATTCAAAATGGTCAGAAAAATACAGCAACAAACCGAATCGATGCAGGTGAGCAAATAACTAACAGGGAAAAAATCATGCAGATTCATCAAGTTTAAGCAAAATTATAAGCCGTTGCCGTATTGCGGAATTGTCACTCTCCCGTAAAATCGGTTTGAGAAAAGAGCTCAAAATACGAAACTATCTTCACTCGCTTAATATATTTTCACTTACCATCATGAAATTCACTAAATATTCGAAGCAGAATAAATCCGATTACGGTAATTGCGATGAATCGAAATGAATAATAAAGAATCGACCTCGACCTCATTCTGAAAATGATGTAGAATGAGACGTGCGAACAATGCCATGCGTACAATACGTTCTGTGCATAGTTCTGGGTTCAGGTTTGGTCGATTAAAGATTAAAGACTAAAAGGAAGGCGGTTCGAACTGCGTTTACCGTTTTTCTATAAAAAAAGTTGTAGGTCATATATGGTGGGGAAGGACAGTTGAATGGAAAATAACTAGTTGAGTTGGATCCTTATCAACTAATTGATTTTGCTCAACCTGTTGTTTTCGAGAATCACAAATCACGAAAAAAAACACTAAAATCACTAAAATCACAGGTAGACCTCCAAAAGTAGCTAGTCGCATAGATGTTAGTCTGAAAATCCAATTGATGTAAAATAGGGTGGCTAACGGCGGTCACATGATTCCAAACCTACAGACAAGGGTTATGGCGAGAGAGTATGCAAAAGTGAGAGAGTCCCTCTCGATTTCACATACTCTCTCACTCCAAAGGCCTTTCTGGAAGGTTGACCGGCGTGTGGAATGATGTGCGGTGCGTGCACCGGTGCACCCAACCATCTTTCGTGTCTCGTTGTCCCCCTTTCAGAACGATTCGTACAGCCCTTCCACCGATAACGCGGGTGACATATCGCTCTCTCTCTCTCTATCTCTCTCTCTCTCTCTCTCTCTCTCTCTCTCTCTTTCTCTCTCTCTTTTCTCTCTCCCTTACCCCTTATCATTAAGAGAGGTATCACGAGAGATTGCAGGAAACCAGGCCCTACGAGGAACAATTTTCGAAAAAGTATTTTTGATTTCGATCAAACTTTTATGTGGGAGTACCTTGGAGATGAGACTTCGAAATATCCGGGTCCCAGGTCTTGGAGCCGGCTTTTAGGAATTCGCCGGTTCTGACACCGGAATCGTCATAACTTCTTTTAAAATAAAGCTAGAAAGCTGTACTTGGGCTTAAAATTCTCGAAATAATTCTCGACATAATTTCTCTGTTGACAGCTCTATACGCACATGAAATGTGTTAAATTAGATTTTCCTGAACAGACAGGTAATTAATACGTTCGGAAAAATTGTTTCCTGAAGAATTCTGGAAAATAAATTTTTCGATTTTTTCGATTTTTCACATTCGAGGTCATTTTTCAGGTATGGGAGGCCCCCTTTTCATTTATTTTTAAATTTTTCTAATACTATATTTGAGATGCTCTTTCATATTCTGCATTAAAAACATCCGACTTTGCACATCTTGGGATCATAAATAATTTTTATTTGATCAATAATTGCATTTTTCAGCCTCATCTTTTTTGTTTGTCCGTGTCCGTTTTAGCTTTCAACAGAGAAATTATGTCGAGAATTATTTCGAAAATTTTAAGCCCAAGTACAGCTTTCTAGCTTTATTTTAAAAGAAGTTATGACGATTCTGGTGTCAGAACCGGCGAATTCCTAAAAGCCGGCTCCAAGACCTGGGACCCGGATATTTCGAATTCTCATCTCCAAGGTACTCCCACATAAAAGTTTGATCGAAATCAAAAATACTTTTTCGAAAATTGTTCCGAGCCACCTGCAATCTCTGGTGATACCTCTCTTCTGAAGACTACCGACCCATCCTCATCTGAGCGATTATCGCCTGATATGATAAATTGATTGATTGATTGATTGATTGAATAACACCACAGAAACAGGTCAGGGACAAAACAATGTAAAGCGAGATAGCCGCTCTCACCGTATCACACCTATCTTCTTTCTTGAAATTTCAGGCATCATTTGAACAGTGAAAAGGTGTAATAGCGAAAGTTCGTCTTATGGGCACGTTTCAATTTTTTAAAAAAATACAGATGCGTTAAAGGTATCAAAGAAAGATAGACATTTTAGACAGATAAACTTTTCGACAAAACTGTAAGTCTAAAATAATCGGTTTTTTTCGAATTTCAACTTTGATATATTGTTTATCACAGATGTACGACGAAGAGGACTTCTACTTCAGTGAGCCGGACGACGCGAGCGAGTGGCGCGCGCGTCTGCGCTATTCACAGTACCGCGTGTCCACGCACGTCACCGTAACTCACGCGACCGTGCGGTTCATCACGCTTGAGGAACTGGAGCGGGACGACCTCTCCGGAATGATTGATATTGGACCGAACCGATAATGTTCGCTATATTATATTGTTTTGTACTTTTTGACACGCCAATTCGCCACTGATAAATCCCATACATCAGCATTATTAGCCAGCGGTAGAATTTGATGGATCGTCATTTCCCTGTCAACAGCAAAGTTCCATATGCCTGTCTCGTGTAATCCAAGTCGTTTCTGTAAGAGGAAAACAAATATTGTAGTTTTAAAATGAAACGGTCATGAAATGGACTACTGGTGCATGTACTCCCTTTCAATACCTCGGCGAGTCTCTCGTTGAGGAGCGGAATTATTTATTATTTTGGACGAGTGTTTGTGAATTTAAAATACATATCACGGTCTAGTCATCTTATTTCTTCGCACTGTGAAGGCGTTTCGGCCATGTCACAAACTAATTCGTTGCGAGTCATATTTACGCATCTAATTGCATGTATGCATGGATTCGACAGAATTCCGTGACTAGGAAGAACGAAACAGAGATTGCACGATAAACGAAGAAATTGTTTGAGAGTATATTGAAAATATTATGAGAGAAATATGACTTGTAGAATATTAATAACTGACCGAAATCAGGTCAATAAGACAATCCGAGGTTACAATAATTGACGAAAGGATGAAAGTTGTGATTCGGCAGAGTGTTCGTTCCAAGAATTCTCGCGCAGGAGTGAATGATCCTCCCTATTAACATGAATAATATTAAACACATCTATAAAAATAAATTATAATATAATAATATTGTTTTGTTAAGTGTGCTTTTTTGCGTTGGTTGATACTTACCGCTCGGTCAGCTTTCACTGTCAAAGTATAGGTTTGTCTTGGATTGGCAACCAGTTGATCGATAAAGCGCTCGTTGAAATGCTCGTTCACTCGAAGTTCCGTGGCTATTTCAGCGTTTACCGTACGCGGCTTTAACTTCAGAATGAACGAGGTTATTCTGCAATATGAGAGATCGCACTTAATTTTCCCCATAACTCATGTCCACATTTTCGAAAAAAGTTCGCAAATTGGCTCTGCGTCGTTAGTAAGGCTTGGTTTAGTAACCGTTCGGAAATGTTAAACGCAACCAACTCATCGCTGTCGAATCCAGCAGCTAGCGTGATTCCGCGAAAATCGACCTTCGAAATGGACTTTGCATCGGACAAAACGTTCCCAAGAACAGGCAAGAAGTTCTTCTCGAGACACATCTTGAATATACTTTAATTAAATTTTGCAATGTTAAAGAATAAAGTTTAACATTCTCAATCCATATTTGCTCTGGGGAATGATGCTCTAGCAATTGACCAATGCGATGGAAGAGCAACAATTTGAAATATAACTGCCGATTCAGTCCTGGTGATGAATTACGTCCTTGATGCGGCCAGCTGATCTTTAATTATTACATTATTCTAACGACACGAGCAGATTGAAATCGCAAAACGTAATCTACCGTAGTCCAAAAACTGTTTCGTGTTTTGTAACTCTTTAAGATTAAGGGTCTCTAAATTTTACACACTCTCGACGAGATCTTGTTTTCGCATTCCACACTCTACTGTACATGCACATCCACTACCTGCAGAATTATTTCGAAATATAATAAAACCTCACCATATAATTTACGTACGATGAATTGTCGCCCACACTTGTGCTAGTGCGCTCGATGATGCAGTTCTGATCATCATTTCCAACCGATAGCGCAAAATTCTCCCCTGTTCCCTGATTCAGGCACAAATAATTGACGCCATTTGCTTGCTCGAGTTCGAATTGGTAGCCTTGCTGTAGGTACTGGAAAAATATCTTGTCTTGTTTCGGAATCACTGAAACTTCCTGTGTGTAAATGAAAAATAGGTAAACTGGCGGTACTGAAAAAAATGTTTATTTAGCGATTCATTTTGCTGCAAAGTCTCTGAAATTCACATTAGGATAATGAAAAAGTGGAAACCTTGGTGATGAGAAGACTATCGACAGTGATCTTTGCTGTTTTTGGCATCCACTGCTCTGCATATCGATGCGTCTTCTGGCTCACGCGTCGTATAGTGAACAAATCGTTTCTTAAAATAGCAAATTAGTTATTTATATATTTAGAGTATTTAAATTTTCTGAAATAGTAACTGAAGTAAAATTTCTCGCTGTTCTTGCTCTTACCGATTCAGATAGGAGAATATCTCATCGAAGAGCTCATGGGGTAGAGGAGAGAAGCTATCCTGCAACATCGATCTATTTATCTCTAGAAACATTCGTAATCGGACTAGTAGCATGTTTCTACCGGCTACCACTACCCGATAACTTGACCACTAGTCCTGCAAATGGCGCTTCTAGAGACTATAAAACAGATCTCTTTCCGAACAACAAATAATTCGCGCCATTTTTCTTTTCGAACACTGTCAGTGGTTTCATTGCAGTAATATGTAACAAACTAATTCGTTTAAAAAATCTACTTTTTATAACAGTAATTAGTTAAAGAGTAGGTGAACTACATGAAAGGAATTACTAAATGCATCCGTTTCTTGCGACCATTCACAGTTACTCTGAAGGAATAAATAAATAATAAATTAATGAATAAATGTCTTACTTTGTCGGCCCACATAGTCGACATCGAGAACGTCTTCAATTTCATCTGTTTTAACTTTTTGTTGACGGATTCGATCAGAAACGCATCCGGATCCATGATAATTCTCTCGCGCTCTTCATCCTCGGACATGTCCGGAAAAGGCGGAAAAGGTATCGGACACGATGAAAATATGGAGCAACTTGATTATCGAAAATAAGAAAAAATCGTGAAAAGGGGAGCGATTTTTAATGTGTCGAAAAGTAGTGTAGGGAGGTGATCCTGCTAAAGTTGGCCAAATCCAAGCTATGTGTTCCACTAAGATGCGCAGAGCGACAGAAAAATGTGAAAGAGCGCGTGGAATTGCGCGCTCTCTCTCGTTTTCTCGTTATGGAGCTCTCTCGTTCTCGCACGCTCTCTTCCTCTGCGTCTCTGCCCTTGCTGATGACCTCACCTCTAAGCCTGGCTTACCCACTGGTAGAGTTTTCTTTGCAAAACCTAAGACTGTTTTTCGTATCTAGGCAAATAGTAATGTGCGCGATAATGTTGACGGTCAAACAGGGGTAGCGATGAAACAGTCATGAAAATTCTCAAAATGTTTTTTTACCAAGAGGGGCAGAAAATGAAATAGTGAGAGGTGACCAATGTTCCTGTGTGATAAACAACGGAAGTCTGCGATTAGTGTTATTATCACGAGCCTAGTATACTCGCGAGTTCACTGTGCACTTTTTGCTAGCGAGCACCGATCACTTGCGAGTAGAGTTTGAAATTCGGGTAAATAATTGGATTAGCTCTCCTCATTTTGCACACTCTCTCACCTATAGACCGGCGTAGAGAGTGTGCGAAATGAAGAGAGCTAATTCAATTATTTACCCGAATTTCAAACTCTACTTGCGAGTGTTGCTCGCGAGTAGATTTGCATCGTTAATTCAATTATCTCCACTGTGATTCTGACCGGTCACCTCATAATAACAGATCTGCAGCCTGAATTCATATCTAAAATATAATTGTTTTCACGCATTCACGACAACAACAAAAACACGTTGTTGATATTACAAATTTACGACCGCTTGTCATAAAACGTGCCGTTGATAAATAATAAAACGTGCCGTTGATAATCCGTACTAAACAACAGATACGGCTGCGAGAGAGCATGACAACGTGAGAGACGCGCCGAGGTATAGAAAGATAGTACATCACTAGTAGTCAACTAGTATGAACGTATCATTTTAAAGTTGTAATATGATTGTGAACAAAAGAGTCAAGTTTCGAGATATAAAATATTTTGAAATAGCAAACTCAGAAAGCACGAACTCACACCGATGTCGGCATATAGATCGTCATTGTCTACTCTCTCACGTTCATACACTTTCTCGCCAAGATATTGACTAGGTCAAGAGAAGGACAAAAAAAGAGATGTATGCCTTTGAATGGTATGAGAGGTAACCAACGGGTTTTTTTCGTAATTGGTGGGAGATATTGCACGCCAACCCCTTACCAGTCTTCGCGTCCAACCCCATGGGGCGAACTCTGGTCTATCAACTCAATTGTGAGAACAATGGACAGAGGGGGATAACAATCAATGCCTGGCACATCGTTCGCCAGCCTACCTTCAAGAAAGCAGATCAAAAAAATTCCAGCTCGATAATTATTCTTTATTCGAAAACAGACGTTATGGAATAATCAAGAGGACTTATAAAAACAATGAACGGAGGTATATACAAGTAATTGAGTGAAAATATTAAAACAAAGAAAATCCGCGTTTTGATTGTTTTTGATTGATTACTTGATTGGGTTGATTACTGTATTACACTCTTGGCTCGGCTGCCAGCTCAGGAAGGGTCACGAATCGAACAGTCATAAACGTCGCCATGACACCAGGAGCAAACTCCTCCTGTGCTCTTGCTACGCCGGCGCGCCATTGTGAGCCAGGCAGGAAGAACTGCTGCATCTCCAATCCATCGGCTACGTCTGCCTGCTTTAATACAGACAGTAAAGGCACCGTTGAATTCCCGCAAATTTCTAGGTCTCGTCACGACTTTCAGCCCGTTGGAAGAAACAAAAGCATAGGGTGGGTATCGAACCCGCGACATCACGATTGCTAGGCTAACGTTTTACCGCTGCTCCACTTGGGCTGATATCTGATGGGGCGCACACTATCTCTATCCCTATTTCGCTCGTGGAAATTTGATCACATGAACAAGAATTTGTGTGTTTACTGTCCCTTTAAAGAAAGAAATACAAAAAAATAAGCCATAAAAAGATTTCAAAATTGCAAAATGGATTACATTCTAAATTATTTATATATGCTGCAATAAAATTACTAAGAATGCTTGCCTCTAGGCCTGCTGAACTCGCGAGTGCGAGGGTCTCCTGACGATTCGGCATTCTGTTGAGCGAGAAAAGCCAATCTCCCTGTACATTCAACGTCAGTCTCATCTGGAATAACATCTAATTAGAGAAAAAAGCCGCTTCAGAAGCTGGGATGGGAAACATTAAAGAGAATAGACGGGCAAACATGAATAGTCGACTGCTTCTACCTTAAATTGGTGGGATTACTGCTTACCGGTACGCCTCTGGTTCAAATCCCGGTCTGACCACTAATATTTTCTGTCTTGTAATGACAATGTAAGTGTATCATGCGCTTGTTGCCACATCTCAGTTTAGGACACACTCGAGTGCATTCTTTCATGTTTTTTTAGTTTACAATGCATAATTAGCCAATTGTTTTCTGAAAAGTTTCTTTAGATAGAACACTCACTGCAATTAAGCCGTAGAAGTACAACGCATTGACTTGCATTGAGCTTAGAACCAATGTGGTAAGACGACTCAAAATGCGTCGCAGCATAACCTCCTGAGGTGCAAAAAATCCACTCTGAGATGAAATAAACAGTTAAATAAAATTTAAATAATTTAAATTTCTTATAATATTTTTAGAGGGCTAGTTACTGTTCGTGGTAAAGTGAAATCTGAACATAAACCATTAACCCCCCCCCCCCCCTGTGAGATTCCACTAAACTTAGACTGCAATTGAGTTACATTTCAAGTTGTCATTTCGGGAAAGCTCACCTTCAAAATGCCATTTACTTGCAGAAAATGAGTGCGCGCCTCACCAGCTACGAGATTCGTAAGGAAACTCTCGTCGATTTTATCAAACAGCGAGAAATCCGTGATATCCTCGAATTCGATATACTGAGGATTGATCGCCAGAATAAAGTAGGGAATCCTGGAAAGAAATATTTTTTCAATCACGTTCTGGAAAAGTGGGTGGTGAGATATTGTCATTCGCCTTTTGAATTTGCTAAACAATAGTATTTGGATTTTTTAACATCTGAACAAGTTTGAGCAATATTTAACTATATTTTAACTCTTATATCGTCGTACACTGCTCGGTTGAAATCGGGGGCAAGGCTGACGCCGTTCATGTTGAATATCACAACTGGATCGTCGAAGAGACGGCCAAATTCCAGCAAAAATTCCTTCCCGACGCAGATCTGCATTGGAATATTACAAATTTAAGTGATGTAAATTGCATGATAAACATTATTATTATTATTATTATTATTATTATTATACGTTCATGAAGCGGAGTACTGGTGGTGCACTCTCTTTCTAAATTGGGAAAAGGCGCCCAGGAGGCTTTTAGGCCTCTTCTCAATTGGAAAAAACACACTACGTGGCCGCTTTCCTGAGAGGCCTAACATTATGAAACGGCAGCCCTAGCGGCCGAGATTAATAGCAAGAACGAACACACGTTTTAGAGGCGCAGTTCGTGCACCCTGTTGAGCTCCAATAATTTGCCGATATGGCACATCATCGACTCAAGGATACGACGTTGCGTAGCGCCCAGTTGATGCGTTGACTGGGTCGCGTACCGTACCTGTAAACTCATCGTTCCAAGCCGAGAAAGGGATCAGGGCGGCAAAGTGCGCACATTGACTCGCTGCCCACCAATCTCTATAGGTTTGACCGGCCGGTTGAATGAGATGTGGAAAGCACAATCAATCAGTTTGTTCCGCGAAAATAGTCGCTTGAATTGATTGTGACCACGACAGATATCGTAATCGTATGTAAATAAATTTGAAGATGAAAAGATGGAGAGCTTACTTCATGTCCGATATACAAGACTCCTCTGTCGTTGGCATTTGCACCCGTTGTCTCGATCAAGCTGCATTTAATTGATTATGAACTGAATTTAAAGTGACCCGGCACCGAAAATTGATGACGGTTCAGAGAGCGCAGACATGATATGCGACATCAAAAATGTTTTTAAAAAAAATTAAAAAGAATTATTTTTCGCCTTTTTCGACGTTCATGACCGGAGCCGGTTTTCATACATCGGTAGATTTGGAATACACACCACCTGTGCACACCGCATATACTGGGGGCAATTTACAGTACTTTTATAGATTTCTTATTGCATTTTATACATTTTAAATACATTTTAGTATCAGATGAGTGATTTGCGAAGGTTACTGACGCATATCGGCACAGCGTAGTTAATGGCAAGTCGGCGCTACAGACGGGATTGTCTAATGGTGTCGCCATTTTGCCGGAGCAGCCACTTTAGTAGTGCGGAATGTATTCTATGAGGTGGAAAAGTTCGCGTTTGATTGCTAAATTCACCATACAAGACGCACTTCTTCCGTCTTGGTTTTTCACTCATTCTCAAGATAATGAATTCCACAAATGCACGTTAGTAACCCTGGAATCTTAATAATCTGACACTAAAACATATTTAAAATACTTAAAATACAGTTAGAAATCAATTTAAGTACTGCAAAAAAACACCGGTAGATGTTGTGTGCACCTATGCCGTGTTTTCTCAACGTACTAGTGTATCGTGGTCTTATTTTGAAGGCTCTTTTTCTCATTCGAGGTTTTTGTTATATGAATTCTAATATGATAATAAATTTCAATAAATTATGAGGCACGGAAGTATGTAAAAAAGAAATGAAAAAAGGCCGAGCGCCATAAAACAGCATCTTGAAATATTCACATTTAAATTTGCGCGAACTTTCCAGATGATCAGTGCTCTAACTTCGGACATTTGGAGCAGTGCCACGGCCTAATTATCGATTTTCGACATTTTTTTTTCTTTCACTGCCTCTCTTTTACGGCACTTGTCTATTCGATTCCGTCGTAAGATGATCTCTCAAAAATGTGGATTCCCGGTAACTTTAATTTCCGGTGCTGGGTCCCTTTAAAGTAAAGGAAACTTACTACCGGAAGCAAGATCAGACACAGAAAAAAAACCTGGCAGAATAAATTATATTTATATTTTATCGACGCCCAAAGGCGCAACGGAAAAATGAGTGATTACGCGGACGATGTACAGTAAAGTAATAGGCTCTCTATTACAATTTTAAAATGATACGTTCACGTAATGGACTACTGGTGGTGTACTCTCTTTCTATACCTCGACGTGTCTTTCACTTTACCATGCTCTCTCGCAGCCGTATCTGTTGTTTAGCACGGATTATCAACGGAACGTTTTATTATTTCGGACCAGTGCTCCTAAATTTTTAATATGGGAAGTATTGTTTGGGGAGCATTATGGCACAATGCAACTGCCAGGCACTGGCTGATTTACCCATGGCAGAAATTTGTTTGTGTGTGATTGGCGAACCGGTAAGGCCGTTTGCTAACAAGAACTACGTGTGTATGCTCGATAATTTCATGGCCAAGTCGGTAGCGAGCTCGACTAGAAATCGGAGGGTCTCAGGTTCGATCCCCGCCGGTGCATAGTCTTTTGCCGCATTTTTTCCAAGTGTCAAATGTGGCCCAAACCCATTTTTGCGTAACGAGATTCACATTTGAGCATCTTTTGCCGATTTTTGAAGTGAAATATCGATTGATTTCACTTGATTTCACGCGATTTAATGAAATTTTCGCACATTTCGTTCCAAATCATTCCTCATGCCGGCAATCTCGCAGGAATGGAGTTAGAACGAGAGTGTAAGGAAAAATGAGAGTGACTCTCTCATTTTGGCACACTCTCTCGCCTCTGACCCCTTTCTGGAGGCCGGAATCATGCATCCGGAAGCTTCCTAATAAATCGCTTAAAAAGCGCTCTATCTTCTCGGATCCTTTTGCATACGACAACAGACCAAAATCCCTTTAAAATTTTGCAATATTTAATTGACCAAATCCATAGCCAAGTGGGTTACGCGCTTGACTTATAATCCGAGACCCCCAGGTTCGAACCCCGCCGCGGGCAAAACGTTTTCCGCTTTTTTCGCAAGTGTCAGAAGCCCTTTTAGCACGTTCTTTAGTGACGTGAAACACGTTTTCACATGTTTTGCCGTGTTTTGAAATGGAAAATAGAAAATTTCGAAAAGTTCCCAATTGGTTCGCAGGGCGTGGGGGATCACAGGAAAAGTGTTTTGCGATGTCGGAAACGTGCCTGGACGTCTTCTAACACGTTTTAACATGAAAAATTGAAAAATTTCCTAAAGTTTCCAAATGATCCGGCGAGCGTAGGGAATCATTGGAAAAGTGTTTTGCGATGCCACGAACGTGTTCGAACACGCCATGGAAATCAACACACGGTATCCTGCGTTTCCGTTGAGAAAGGCTCGTGAGGCTGAGAGCGATCGAAAAAAGTTGCCACGGAGCCACGAGGTGGCGTAGTGGAAACTTTTTTTTCGATCGCACTCAGCCTCACGAGCCTTTTGCAACGGAATAAGCCAGTATTCTTTCTAGAGATTAACATTCCCCCCAACATAAGCTCCCCCTGGGCCGTACCTGAAGAAGGCTACCAAGGTCCCCCTGGACCGTACCTGAAAAAGGCTACCAAGGCTACCGAGTCCTCCTCCCTGGAACGTACCTGCAGCAGGTTACCGAGGTCCCCCTGGACCGAACCTGGAGCCAGTTACCGTCCTCCCCCTGGACCGAACCTGCACCCAGAACTATGCATAGAGCGTAGTGTACGCATAGAGCATGAAAAATCATGGAAAATCGAAAATTTCGAAAAGATTCGCAGAACGTGAGGGAACACAGGAAAAGTGTTTTGCGATGTTGGAAACGTGTTCGAACACGCCCGGGAAATCAACACACGGTATTCTGCGTTTCCGTTGAGAAAGGCTCGTGAGTCTGAGAGCGATCAAAAAAAGTTGACACGGAGCCACGAAGTGGCGTAGTGGCAACTTTTTTCGATCGCTCTTAGCCTCACGAGCCTTTTGCAACGGAATAAGCCAGTACTCTTTCTAGAGATTACCATTTCCCAACATACTCCCCCTGGACCGTACTTGGAGCCGGCTACCGAGTCCTCCTCTCTGGACCGAATCTCAAGCAAGCTACCGAGTTCTCCCTGGACCGAACCTGTAGCCAGCAACCGATCTCCCCCTGGACCGAAACTGGAGCGAGCTACCGATGTCCCCTTGGACCGAACCTGGAGCCGGCTACCGAGTCCTCCTCCCTGGACCGAACCTGTAGCGAGCAACCGATCTCCCCCTGGACCGAAACTGGAGCCAGCTACCGATCTCCCCCTGAACCGAACCTTCACCCATAACTGTGCGTAGAGCGTAGTGTACGCATAGAGCGTAGTGTACGCATAGAGCGTAGTGTAATTAATCTCAATACATCCCGGCTAGTTATAATATGTTAATATATCTATGTATTTGTAAGAGCCATTTTCACTTTTTTCCCCTCTCAATTTCATAAATATAGCTTATGAAAACGAGTGAAGAGGAGAAATTATGAGAATCCAAGAAATTGAGGAGGGTGAGAGGTGAATGCGCGACGTTCCTTTCCCGACCTCTACTCAGGAATATCGAGCTCTTTTGCTGATCCCCTCCCCGCTATACTCCTTAAACCAACTATCAAATGAACCAATTGTAAACAGATTCAAACAAACTTAAACTTAAAATACCTGTTTTCATTTCTCGCCTCTTCTGTTCTTATTCTATCTCCAGTGGTATTATCATCACCTTCAAACTTTGCGCCGTACCATTGGTCCTTCAGAGTGAATGCGTAGCCAATGTTGTCCTCAAGCGGGAATATATTCAATATTTTTTTTCGAAATATGATTAGCCTGTTGCAACCGTTGAATATCGAGTATAGATTGTGAACTGGGAGTTAGTGGTCATTTCAAAATGTGAACAGGAATGGCGTGGGTCCTAATTGAGTACATGAATGAAGGTAGTTTTGTTGAGAATCGCACCTTTGAAATCACAAGATGGTCCAGTACTGCCTTTGCAGCTTTCGGCCAATACTCATCTACGTGTTGTCGCATCTTCTGACTTACGCGACGAAGAGGCGCCAATTGGTTACTGCATTTCGGTTTGGATTAGTGTATGTAGTTTAAATTGCGTTTACTGACGCGGAGGGTCAGAAATGGACTCGTCATTCAGTATGCTCTCTCCTGCCGACCGGTACAGAGCGTGTGGGAAATTACGAGACCATTTCATAGGCACTATTATAGAGCGATAATCCATTCGTTCCAGAATTTGCCTTTATCCTCAATTTTTTTTATTATTTTACTTATTGACTTTTTTACAAATAAAAAAATGAATATAATGCTCTCGATATTATCCTGCTCCCTATGTTTATTTTATCTTTGCAAAAACGCTTACCGATACAGATGAGAAAATATCTCTCCGGACAGCTCAATGGGCAAGGGGGTGAGGTAGTCCTGAAAATATGATTTCTATTGCTCATTTAGAGATAAAGCAGCCATAATCACGTCATGGATACAATACTATCCAGGTTATTTGTGAACAAACTTACATTATTAGCGCACTCGGGAGGATTTGCAAAGATGGTTAGTTTCGATTTGTTTCTTTGCTCGAGCAAAAATGCTTGCAGGATCGATAATTTCGCGCCTGCGACTTGCTGACATCTGTAACTGCATAAATTAGATAATGGTGCTATGTAAACCAATTTTTAAAAGTATTTCGCTCCGTAAAAATGAAAAGGGTAAATATTGGATAGGTGAACATGAGTAGTATGGCATGTAAAAAGTAGGGATGGCTTCGCAGGGAAAATGGCCGATTCAGGTCCTGAGAATGCGAAAAATGAGAGGAAATTGAACGTGGGAGAACTGATGCAAAAAAACTGATGCAAGATTCCTGCTTGACAAAACAAGTGAAAATGACAGGAGAAGCAAGATTCTTGCTCAAATCTCGAAACGTCTCTTCTCCCAATAGGATCCTGTTATCCTTCCTGATAAGCCATCCCTAGTAAAAAGGCACGCATAGAAACTGTTCAATGTTTATTTTTTAAAACTATAAATGAACTAGGGAGAGGCGTGTATCTGGGAGTCTAGTCACACGAGATCAATGCGACATTGAGATATTGAGGCAGCAACAAATTGATTTCTGCGAGAACCAGGAATATTGAAACATAACAAGATTTAATTTTCATGCATTGCAAAGCACGCACTGCAGGAAAATGGCGGGAAACAAAACACGCCAACCTTACTGTAATCGGTCTCTGAATGATACCCACTGGCTTGATCGTTGATAAGTTAATCGCGTGTTCGCCTGGCCAAAAAAGCCATTCCGATCATACTAATCATGGAAAATTAAGTATTGATAATAACGACTGACGGTAATTATACACATTTATCACGGCAACAATCAAAATGCATTACAAAAAAGGCGTAGCAATTTATTGATTGCCCTTGATGATATTGATAGCTAGAGTGGGCGCTGTGTAATTGGTGCACTACCCTCTCCTCTCTTCTTTCGCCAGCTCTTCAAGGCTTCTAAATCGGATGCTCGCATGAATCGCCACCACATCTGACGAAATCGTGCAAGCATTCAATTTCACAGACGCGCGCCATTGAGAGCCCTCCTCGAAGACTTGATCTTCCAACAGACTGTCGTCCCACGACCACTGCAATGTGCTTCATTAATTATGAATAACTTACAAAGTTACAAACACTCGTTCGCTGTAACTAAACGTTCTGGTAAAATACACAACACATGGATGTAATCACACATACGGCTAGCCCTTTGTGTGTAAGGATCAATTTAATGATAATAACTCGCCTGTAAACCGGCCGCACGAGTTCGAAAAAGAATCTCCTGTTCATCCATTTCTCTGTCGACGGTGAAGAACCAAAATCCCGATTCGCCAAGTTTCAAGCGAATCTGGTATTAAATAATTTTAAAAAGACGCTTAGAAATGGAAAAAAATGCGATGAGCCCGATACAATGCAGTTCGAAAATTTCGAAAAGTGCTGAAATAAAGTTTAGTGATGAGCAAAATTTTTTTTCGATATTCGCAAAAATGGGAAATAATCAAGAATTTGATCTTCTCTCTAGAAAGTGATATAGCGAACGAATTCCTGTACAGCTCTCTTGTGAAAAGTAGAGTTGTTTACCGGACTCACCAATATCAAATTGTAGAGAAATGATGCTTTTACAACCATCGAATTGAATATGAAACTCGAAAAGCGACAGAGAACGCGTTTCAGATAGTCCTCTTGTGGTGTGAAGCCTTCTTTCTGGACACAATAATGTTTTAACTATAACTGAATTAACAATAAGAGTAAAATCCGCGAAGTGGGACCGCCTGTGCGGTCCTAGTGTGATTTCCGAAAGGTATTATGGTGTGCCACAAAATGCACTTACAGTAACCCGCCTATTTCTTATATCATTTTGTTTTTTTCTTTTGTTGCTAATAAAGTTAATTTTTTTTGGTGTTTCTCGTATGAGCACATGACCAACAACATAAGCAACCATTCTGAGTGTTTGTTCGACTACCGCCGCCCCTTGCTCGCTTGCAACTGTGATGTTTCATTTCCACTCCATTTTATTTACCTAAACTTGCTTGCCAGACCACTTTAACGTCGTGTCCCCAACATTTGTTCTGCTCCTTATCGATATTTCGACTATTGCGCTTCTTTATATCCTAACGCCGTTCAATTCCAATGGGTCGTTTGTCCGCAGCAACCTGTGAAAGATAGTTTTGTTGCGAATCACTCCCCATGTTCCGCGCGATGACCTACCAGACCACTTTAATGTCGTGTCCCCAACATTTGTTCTGCTCCTTATCGATATTTCGACTATTGCGCTTCTTTATATCCTAACGCCGTTCAATTCCAATGGGTCGTTTGTCCGCAGCAACCTGTGAAAGATAGTTTTGTTGCGAATCACCCCAGGTTCCGCGCGATGACCTACCAGACCACTTTAATGTCGTGTCCCCAATATTTCTTGTTTTCCTTATCCATATTTCGACTATTGCGCTTCTTTATAACCTAACGCCGTTCAATTCCAATGAGTCGTTTGTCCGTAGCGGCCTCTGAGAAATAGCTCTATTTCGAATCACATACCTTGTTCCGCGCGATGACCTACCAGACCACTTTAATGCAATGTCCCCAACATTTCTTCTTTTCCTTTTTAATATTTCGACTTTTGCGCTTCTTTCTAACCTAACGCCGTTCAATTCCAATGGGTCGTTTGTCCGTGACACGCGCTTCACTTTTGTGTTTTCGCAGACGCTCACTGAGATGTTTTATGAATAGATTTTGGCGAGAAACGTCGAGGGGAGAGGGACAAATGGAGGGGCGAGGGTGATTATAACTTTAATTACAGGAAATACCAAGAATCGGGCGTATAAAACTGCAAAATGTGGAGAAAAAATATTTTTAATATAAAGTCTGACCCAGTCGAACAGCCCATTGAACAGTCCATTGATGGGAAATACGGTAGGATCAGTGAAACTTCGTTCAATTATGAAAACGCCTTAATGTTATTTTCTTTCGTGATTTTTAATTTCTTTGTGCTCTCATTGGATTCAGCACTCGAATTATGAGGGGATAGGCTTAATATTACAATTTTAGGAAGTACCTTGAATTTTGCCCCTGCGGTCGCTAAATAAGAGGAAACTCACCTTTATGATTTCATTTACGTTTAAGTAATAGCTGGGGGCTGCGCCAGCAACTAGTCTCTCCAGGAAACTCTCGTCGATCTTATCGACAACTGAGTGATCATCGATTTTTCGGATGGTAATATACGTCGGATTGACCATCAGCAGGAAGTAGGGAATCCTGAAAATTTTGATTTTTTTATTCATTGCCTCTAAATATGCACAAACACTCCTCCGCAATAGTAAAATGTTCCAATGCTAAAGACACAAATGCCAGCAAAGGGAAACTATACGATATGCAGTTGTTGTTTAAATTAAAATACTCCGGTTTTTCAGCGCAGCTTGTGCGCGCGATTCCAATTGCACAAGCTGCGCGCGGGATTGTACAAGACGCGCGCCCGACTTTTTGCCGGACCTGGCTTGTTCCGTTCGAGACCTTTCAAGAGAACGCGCGATTTGTGTAAGGTGCGGCGCATGCCGCGTCTTACCCTACACAAATCGCGCGCACAAGCTGCGCTGAAAAACCGGAGTAACGCACAATTTGGAATCGAATCCAGCGGCCAGTCGTATTTCACCAAGAGCAAGCGAGGTGACGGGCTGAGGATCGTTGAATAGACGAGCCATATCGAGCAGAAATTCTTTCCCGATGCAGACCTGAAATCGGATGAATTTGTAGAAGTTGTCTTGTTTAGCACATCTCGAAACATGACAGAGTTGCAGCGCACAACAACAATCACATTTCGATCAACTTGCAACGGGGGAAAATCTGCTCATGCAGAATCGAACAACAAATAATACCCCTATGAACCCCCCCCATAATTGAAAATGGCCATACGTCGTCTATCTGTAGTGTGTCTACTATGTAGAGATTGAGCAATTTGGCGAGCCGATGGCACATCATTGACTCGAGAAACCGAACTGTCTTCGAGTCTTGTTTATGGTGCACTTTGGTGATGCTCATGTTCTGCAATGGTAATAATAATAGTATATTTACCCAGTCATGTACTAATCGATAATAAATGAAATAGAAGTAGCTACTGCAAACACGAAATACGATGTCGTCGACAAAGATGGTAACTAATACATTATTATCGAGCAAAAAGAGAATCTCCGACACACTCTCATCCTCCAAACCGGTGAACTGATCGCATTTTTTTCTTCAAATAAAATCGCATCGGAAATGATAAATGTGAAAAATGTTAGTACAACTGTAAAATAATACGTACGTGAAATGCGCTTTCCGCCTTTCAAGTAAGTATTATGTTATTATAGTTTTCTTTCTTACTTTATATGTGATATTACTACTTTATATGTGATATTCCTCGATTACGCTGAATTTAGTCATTTTGAAATATATAAATATTTGTTTATTAGCAAATTCATAAACTTGCTTAAGACTTTTATCGTTCATTCAAAAATTCAATCCGAAATTAATTAATTAATTAATAGAAACCTGAACTCGTTAGTCGCCTCTTCTTCCACTCCTTTCCTGACTCTCTTGCCTGCTTCGACCCACGTTCTCCGCCTAAAATGGTTAGGTTAAAGAAAAAGGTAAAGTTGCAACCGGAACCAAGAGGAGCTTACGTCGACAAACGACCACTCTGCCGTGGCCCATCAGCGGGGAACGCCTAGTAACACTGTGCTGTGAGGGAAATAATAAAAAATACATTTATGACAGGAATCGCGATAGACTCGAGCATGGCCGGGACACAGAAATTTATGATTTTTAATTTGGCTGAAAACATAGCACAAGGTACTACAAACATCCCTCTATCGAATAGCGTTTTCAGAATTGTTTTTAAAAATTTCATTTTCGCGTGAAACACAAATCAACCTGGTGAGTCGGGAACTAATTCGAGAAATAGTTAAGTTTGGAAAATCATAAATGTCTTCAAAGTGAAGATAGAAATCCACAGTTTGGTGTGTTAGATAGATAAATGACCTGGCTTGTTTACCAACCGCTCAATGTCATTCCTGGTTCATGCGCCGATGCGGAGTGGTCGCTTTTGCAAAAGTTGAGCTAATTATCTTAAAAGTCAAAACGGCTGGTTCACTCTAAGAGATGTTCTGGTGAACATTGTTAGTATTAACCATATTTTAGAAATGAGCGGAATCGGGCCATGCATTCTAAAGATACTCGTATTTTTTGTCAGGTCGGTCAAATATAATTAATCGCCGCGAACATCAATTGTGGCCCATTTGTGGTGAAAACTATCGCAAACTATACAAAAACATTATTTATGTTCTTTGTGGCATTTTTATTGAATAATTTTTCGAGTAAAAAAAATAGAAAAAAATCAGCGTCGATTTTTGGATTTGCGGTATTTCGATTATTTCGAAATCTGTATGTTTCTTATTAGGTTTCATGTTATTAGTTATGAACGCTGGTGCGAGATGTTTCTGTAATTCCTTCAGCAAATATATTTTGCCCACTTAATCTACACCTAAAATGCGAAATTTGTCTTCCACTATTAGAACAGGTTCAATTCCTTCCATACTCCATCATGGAATTTCTCATTATAGGTAGACCATTTTCCTTTTTGAAAGTGAACGGCTATCTGTTCGTAGAAAAGAGTTACAGAGCCTAGAAAATCGATTATAATGCGAAAAGCGCGTGCTCTAGCTTCTCTAGCACTCTCTCAATTCCCCACGCTCTCTCGCCTGGGTTCGGACCCCGAGCAGGGCAGACATATTTTGCAAAGACTCCTCTGATTCACCACCAATGTTTGTGGAGTCAATTCACGCTATTTCGATAACACAGAAGGTTTGCAAAATATTTCTGCCCTGCTCGGGTCCGAACCCAGGCGAGAGAGCGTTGGGAATTGAGAGAGTGATAGACAAGCTAGAGCACGCGCTTTTCGTATTATAATCGATTTTCTAGGCTCTGTAACTCTTTTCCACGAACAGATAGCCGTTCACTTTCAAAAAGGAAATTGGTCTACCTATAATGAGGAATTCCGTGATGGAGTATGGAAGGAATTGAACCTGTTCTAATAGTGGAAGATAAATTTCGCATTTTAGGTGTAGATTAAGTGGGCAAAATATATTTGCTAAAGGAATTACAGAAACATCTTGCACCAGCGTTCATAACTAATAATATGAAACCTAATAAGAAACATACAGACTTCGAAATAATCGAAATACCGCAAATCCACAAATCGACGCTGATTTTTTCTTTTTTTTTACTCGAAAAATTAATCAATAAAAAATGCCACAAAGAACATAAATATTGTTTTTGCATAGTTTGCGATAGTTTTCACCACAAATGGGCCACAATTGATGTTCGCGGCCATTAATTATATTTGACCGACCTGACAAAAATACGAGTATCTTTAGAATGCATGGCCCGATTCCGCTCATTTCTAAAATATGGTTAGTACTAACAATGTTCACCAGAACATCTCTTAGAGTGAACCAGCCGTTTTGACTTTAAGAAAATTAGCTCAACTTTTGCAAAAGAGACCACCCCGCATCGGCGCATGAACCAGGAATGACATCGAGCGGTTGGTAAACAAGCCAGGTCATTTATCTATCTAACACACCAAACTGTGGATTTCTATCTTCACTTTGAAGACATTTATGATTTTCCAAACTTTACTATTTCTCGAATTAGTTCCCGACTCACCAGGTTGATTTGTGTTTCACGCGAAAACGAAATTGTTAAAAATAATTCTGAATACGATATTCGATAGAGGGATGTTTGTAGTACCTTGTGCTATGTTTTCAGCCAAATTAAAAATCATAAATTTCTATGTCCCGGCCATGGCCGATGAGGTCGAGTCTCTCGCGATTCTTCTCTTATAATTGTTATTCGCTTTCATTACTTTAGCAAGTCGATCAAATAATTCGAGTTTTCGAGACATATACTACCTTTCAATCAATCAATAGTTTTTCTCATTAACACTTTTCAATTTTTAAATGTAGAGATGGCAAATTGAGGGGTATTAAAAACTGTGTTATGAGCTTATAGAGCTAAACAAGTAGCTCAATCTAAGCAAGTAAAGATAGTATTATTTCAATTTTTCGTGATTTGTTAAACCTTACCTCACTTCCTCCACTCCTGCCAATGAACTTTGAACATTCACACCGCTCTTCTGTTCGAGTTTGAAAAAATAGCCATTGACGTACTGAACAACGTCATCCTTATTATAAATATAAAATGGTACGCGCATACCATATGCCAGTTCTTATGTTTACCAAAGAGAGCGCAAGTTTTGTCATTTTCGCATGTCCATAGTATTTTCGCGCCATTGTTAGCCAGTGAGTGCCGGAGTAATTCACATGATTCCAAACCTACAGACCAGGGTTAGAGTGAGAGAGTATGCAAAAGTGAGAGAGTCCTTCTCGATTTCACACGCTATCTCACTCCAAAGGCCTTTATGGAAGGTTGACCGGTCTGTGGAATGATGTGAATTGTATCTCTTTTGGAAGTAAGAAGTTATGAATTAACAAGCAATGGTCATATATGCACTTTTGACACATCACTTCTGAACCGAGACAAATTGTCAACGAGAGTCAGATATGTCGAATGATTTTTCGGGATCCTCACAGTCCCTTCATCCTTATTAGGTATTCCTCACTGCAATGAGGAGATTTGGTATGATGCGCTCACCTTAAGAATGGCAAGTCTATCGGCTACAGACTTTGCGGCGTTCGGCCAACACGTGTTTGCAGTTTCAAGCAATTTCTGACTCACGCGGCGCACAAACATCAATTCACTTCTGAAATTGAAATAACTAGTCCTCCTCACCCTAATTTCCCGTCATATTCACAACGGTAATGCATTCCGGCTTCAAAATACTTCAAAAATAAAAAAAACTTCAAAATACCGATTCAGATAAGACAGAATCTCCACGCGAAGCTCGCGTGGCAGCGGAGAGAAAAAGTCCTGAAACGACGCGGCAATACAATTTATCGCTGTACTTTCGCGTTTCAAAGAATATCGGTAACAGAACAGGAATTCAAATCTAAGTATTTGTACATTTTCAATAATGCGAAAAGACTGCAAACAATACTGGATCTTATTTTTTTCCAACAACATATATTGAATTTTGAGTTTAAATCAATTATTTGTTCTATGTATCCCACAACAGTCCAACAAACAAACAAACTTGCATCGTGCGCGCACTCCGGAGGATTGGAGAAATTTGCCAACTTTGATTTGTTTTTATATTCAAGCAGCACAGCACCCGGATCGACAATTAGGCGAGTGCGGCTTGCTGACATGCCTGAAAACGTCACTTAGACTATTCGTTTATTCGCCAAGATGATTAGAATTTGATAGGATTTGACGAAAACTGCTAAAAACAAGGAAGAATAAATCAATTTTGGTTTCTGGTTAATCATTTCTGATAAAAGCAAGGGATAAAGAAACTCCGGAGACTAAAGGTGCTTGATTGGATGCAATAAATATCAAAAGGCGGGAAGCAACCAACGCCAACTCTACTGTAGCCTCTACTGGAGTGGTGCCCCCCACAGCATTCGAAACAGAGTCGGCGAGAACGAGTTAGAGAAAGAGAGACATGACGAGAGAGCGCGCCAAAGGAGAGGATCAGACAACGGAAGACGTTCTTGGAATGGTGCCAACTCGATGCTGTGCCCCCTGGCTCGCTCTATTTGAGTATCGCTCTTGAACTGTATTTTTTTCAATTTTAGAAATTTTTCTGGAATGTGCTTTCGGAGTCAGTTCCCTCCCCTGCACCATTTCAATGATACCTTTTTCTGTCAAACTTGGTCTCAGTGTATGCTGATCAACGATAAATTCCGCCTTTCCATTGCAAACAACGCGCATTTAACGCCTTCAAAGATAGTGATCATATCTTGGTGTTTGCACGTAAGCACATCAATGAAAGTGTGATGAGCAAGAGGGTAAACATCATCATCATCACTTCCTATATTCACCTGTCTCTCCAATAAATCTAGCTCAGGGTGCTGGCTATAGATACAGGACGGGATTCCTATTACGGCAGAAGGGGATAGTTTCCGTGACATCAGTTTAGAGAGGAACCCTGCATGAAACCAAATACAGTATGTGTTACCTCGTTCACGCATTTGTTAAGAATAAAACTTATCCAATATGACCACGATAATTCACATTGATCAGAACCACTACGCTGCCTCACCCAGTAATCTCTAACAAACATCACAAAGCCACGTGATTCCAAACCTACAGATCAGGGATACAACGAGAGAGTGTGAAAAAGTGAGAGAGTCCCTCTCGATTTCACACGCTCTCTCACTCAAAAGGCCTTTCTGTAAGGTTGACCGGTCAATGGAATGATGTGGTTGGAACGTGAAATCGAGGACGTCGGTGAATTTTTCGGTATCCATATTGCTTCGAATCGCATTTGTTGTTAAACAATCATCGAGTTGCTAGCTTCCGGGCCTGTAGAGAAGTTTTGACGTCACATCAAATTGCGGGAAAATATATTTGTAGGAAGTTGTGCACATCAACACATACAGGCTGTTCATTTTCCTTTTGTCAAATTTGCTGGCTTTCACAGATGCATTTTCAGTGCAAAACAGCGTTGGAAGTCTCATCTGACGGAACGGGAGTCTGCGATGAATTATAAGCTATTTCGGTTGACTACAATGTCTTGTTTAAAGAAGGAGTCTCACGAATCTCCTGCTCCATCATTCCTCATCTCCTATGTTTCAATGACGCGGTCGCTTTCTCCTCGTCCACCCTTATCCCTCCCTATCATTTTTGAATCCCTGCATTCAGGGTCAGTTTGGCACAGAGCCAAACGCGAATAGCTTTGTTCAAACTTATCGGCTGAACATGCGGTTTGCGGGGCTCCTATCTGGAAACCGATTACCATAGCCCGACAGTGAGAACTCAGTTGACCAAAAGTTCGTGGGACACCACCTTTAATTCTGGTTGTACACATTTTCGATCTCACTTTTCATGTTTTCTACCTCGTGTATTTATTGTTCTCATCGTTGATTGGGATTTTCTGTATATGAATGATGCAGTCGAGAGTTATTCGAGCGAAAAATTCACCGACGTCCTCGATTTCACTTTCCAACTGCTGAACTCTTCGAAGAAGCCGCTCGTTCTACTCGAATATGGACTGAATTCGATGATCCAACTGGAAAAGAGAATAACGTGAGATAAGTCTACAGGTTGAGAGAGTTCCAATATTTTTTGTCCGATTGTTTTCTGTTTTCTGAAACATCGAAATATCCGGATTACGGAAGTTCATAAATACACTGAGCACATAATAGTAAGCATTAATGTCAATCATGTACATAAGAAAAGTGAAACACAAACTGGAGTCGGCTCAACTGGGGGGTTTGTATACTAAAAAGTGCGAACACTTTTTTTATATAAATAACAGGGAATACGGAGAGTTAGAGACAGTTTATAATTACATGTGCGTATAACTAGCTCAAGAACAGTACGTGCAACTGAACCGCGACGCGTGCGCTATTAGACATTAGACATTAGACGTTACTCATCCTGACATCAAGGCAAAGACCTGCAGGAGGTATCATTCGGTGCTATACGACGTGCGATTTCAGTGCGCCATTGCTGGATTGCTCAAGACCAGTCAAATTAGCTGACAGCGACGGGGATTGTTGAAAAAGATCTGACCGGATTTTCGCAGTGAAGCATAAAGCTGCAAATGAAATGCCATCTGAGCTCTCAACTGACATTTCACAACTCGGATCGGGAATTCTATAATTTCTCACCAAGAAGTAGTCTCCTGCTTTGAGAGCACGGGAAAACCGAGAGAGTGGTCGAGAGGAGCACTTTCCCCTTTCTGGGGCACGGAATCGCAGTGTGCCAGAGCCCGAAAACATGCAACACTTATTGCTTTCTAGCCATTTTCCTACTAGTTGTTGCCACGAGTCTCAAATTCGAATGTAATTGTAATGTATATTCTCCAACACCTCAAATTACTTGCTAAATTCTCGATATTATCATGATTTAGCGTCACAAACTAAATAACATCCTCGGCGGTCTAGACAAAGTTATAATGATTATTGCGAGAATTTTCGGGATCATTTTCCCTCCTTGGCCAACGTCCCTCCGACACTTTCCCGGATACGCACCACGCCCCGCCCTATTGCGTGGTGCGTATCCGGGAAAGTGTCGGAGGGACGTTGACCAACAGTGCGGAGGGGAGGAACCGACCTTCTTTTTTTGCTTTTTTTTTAAACAACTAGAGATATGAATGTATGCCAACGTGTATCTCGTGTGAAGACACATTTGGTAATCTGCAAACAGACATATTAAAATTTTGGAATGATGAAATGCACTAAATGGTCAACTTCTTCGTTGGTCTAGCCATTTTTGTTGTTGATCAGCAGAACGATTTTTCCATTAGTGTCTTTGCAATAAAACATTTTAACAAGGACGATAGTAAGGGATTTTATAGGTAAAGGAATGTGAATGAAAGAAGCCGCTCCATTGGTGTTTGTTTTAATCTTATCTGCTCGAAGGACACTTGCCTCCTCCTTGAGGGATAATATTCCGAGAGTAGATTGGAAGTTCTAAAATCGGAAGTATACAGTAAAAAGAAGAGAAATAAAAGAGTTAATTCAGAGGCGGAAGAAATAAAAGATGCAATAGTCTCGGAGCACATGATTCCAAACCTACAGACCAGGGTTAGAGCGAGAGAGTGTACAAAAGTGAGAGAGTCCCTCTCGATTTCACACGCTCTCTCACTTCAAAGGCCTTTCTGGACGGTTGACCGGCTTGTGGAATGATGTGGGAGAGTAGAAGGAGATAAGGACGGAAAGTGTAATGAAAGCGAAAGAACAGTGGAAAAAGTGAGGAACTATACTAATAAACCACTGACGAATTTCTGACTCAAAAGGAGCAATAGAAATCGAACAAATTGCCACCTGTGATGGTCCGTTCATTGTCGATGAGGGGTGAGAAATTATCCAGTGATTTCGCACGCGCTTTCTCGACCGGTCAGCAAGTGTGAGACTGTACAAAATGAAGAGACAATGTCCGATAGCAAGCACGTTACAATGTTTTTTTCTCTTCTTTTTTCGAAGTGACTTATGTTAGAGGAGAGATCGTCATCGACAATGAACGGAGCAACACAGGTGGCAATTTGTTCGATTTCTATTGCTCCTTTTGAGTCAGAAATTCGTCAGTCGCTTATTTTTTTTTCTTGCGGAATCATGTGCGAACGAAACGTCTAGCAGCGCTTGTAATTTTCCTCGAACTGCTTAGTGCTCCGACTTTTTTAAATATATATTTATGCGTGTTCAAAGAAAACGCGGTTACAAATAGAAAGAGGAAAACGATAAAATGAGAGAAGAATGTACGATAACGTAGTGAGATCATGAGAGGTCGGGGGTCATATGAAATTCGCTCATGCAGAGAAACTGATTTGATTACCGGGTTTTGAGAAAAGCCTAGCCGCTCTGGGAAAGAAACTATGGTGTCTATACAATCACGAATGTCAAAGACAATTGTGATTTTAGTGTATCTGCTTCTCAAATACCGATGTCGTTTAAACTCTCCGATGTTAATCCCGGTTTATCGTCACAATCGGTAGCATCAAAAGCGATTACGAGAGATACAATCAATACGAACTATTGTAGGGGGTGAACGAAGAAGTTTTATACATTTAAGTGTACAGTGTTCCTTGATTTCTGAGAGTGTGAAGGTCACGAGGGCCAAGCCGGAGGGCACTTATCCCTTCTTTTTCCCGGTCGATGCACCACTTGTTTGAGATGTCTTGGATACAACCTCTCAGTGCGATTGTTTTGTTTGTTCCACCCGCACACACTGGTCTGTTCCACCCGCACACACTGGCATTGTCGATGACGAGTCGGGTTGACTGAAAGAGAGAGAGAGAGAGAGAGAGAGAGAGAGAGAGAGAGAGAGATAAATACAGACCAAAATATAACTCAATTTTTATTGATTTGAAAGATGGAAGACATGTTTCCTTGGTAAAAATGCTCGAGAAAAAGCACCTTCAGTAATCTGAGTTTCCATGGAAATTGATGACGTTTTTGTGTGAGGATCCGAGTGTAGATCGGAAATCTGAAGGGACAATTCTTAGTTCGATAACTCATTATTTCACGTTTCTCTTAAAATATCGAAAAGGGAAGTCAAGAGAGAAAGAGAGAGAGAGAGAGAGAGTGATTTTTTCGCTCGTGATCCCTTTCTGGAAGCATGAATGAATGTTAAAGAGAACCAGAGAGGAATGAATTGATTGGGAAAAAAAGCGAAAATGTGAAAGACCAATGCGTCAGTGAGTTAAAAGTCGGGAGAGAAGGACGGAAAGTGTAATCCTGAGGAACTTCCGGGCGAAACTGAGTGGAGCGAGGGAGGATAGAATGATGCCGCGCTAAGTTCAAGTATTCATTTATTATGTACAAGAAAGTCAAACAAACGCCCCTCTTCTCATGCCGCGCTAATTTCATGGGGTGCAAGGTGCACATCAGTTTTATGCACCCTTTCATATCATTTTTCCTAGTGAAGCTACGACTTCCAAACTTGATACAGGGATTGCAAGCCACGTTTGGAACATTTTCCTTTTAATTGGGCCCCCTTGTGTGGTATTGCAAATATATTTTTGTTTTGATGTTTCTGTCCAAAATGGAGCGAGTTTTCAGTGAGAGGTAATCAGACAGAGAAATCGAGAGGGACTCTTTCACTTTAAAACGCGTTCTCTGTAAGAGCGCAGTGAAAGCTGGGGTAAGCGGCACAACTAATTCAAAGTGGTCGTACCGGACTCAAACTTTTTTCACAGAAAGTCTTGGGTGCAAAGTAAATTTTAAACTTAAGAAATAGACAAAATTTCGATTTTTGAAAAATCGATAATTTTTTTACGAAAAAAAAATTTTTTTCTCAATTTTTTTATTTTGCTATCGTGTTATATATCATTCGAAAGAGCATCAAAAGTTATGTATAAATCCATAATGTCATGAGAATTGAACAACTTAGAGTGAAAATCTGTCATTGCATTCCAAGATATTTGACGTTTCAGTGAAACTTAATTTTGAATAAAATGGTTCCCATGATTTGCACCCCGTGGATCCGCCATATATTATGTATTTTCTATCGTAGAATCAATTGAAATTAACAAAAGTCAATATTTCGATTGTGAAAGTACTTCCATATTCACTAGACTGTGACCACTCGGAGAATAGAATCAATCACAAAGTGTATGGAAAACTTTTTTCCAGACATTTATAGTGAACCGCATGTATTCCATTTGAAAGAGCATTAAAAGTTACACATGGTCTGTTGTTTTTTGGAAGATTGATCTACGAGGAACGGAAATAAATAATCAAATATGAAAAAGTTGATATTTTTGGTGAAAATAAGTATTCGGCTATATTTTTATTCAAAGTGATCGGAAAGGGGTAAAAACAATTTTCGCAGACATTCTTAGGTGTGAAGTAAATTTTGAAAGTGGAAAAGTCATAAAAAGTCAATTTTTGAAAATCGATAAAAAATATTTTCGAAAAAAAATAATTTTTAAATTTTTTAAAATTTTCGAGTAGTGTTATATCTCATTCGAAAGAGCATCAAAGGTTACTATTAAATCTACATTTTCATGAAGATTGGTTTACTATGAGCGAAAATATTTGACTGTGAGTGATCACTAATTTGTTTATGTAAATTCAATATTTCTCTAATAGTAATGGCTCAATCTTCATAAAAAAGTGCATTCAGGCATAACTTTTGATGCTCTTTCGAATGAGATATAACACAACACGAAAATTTTCAAAAATTTAAAAATTTTTTTTTTTCGAAAATATTTTTTTATCGATTTTCAAAAATTAACTTTTTATGACTTTTTCACTTTCAAAATTTACTTCACACCTAAGAATGTCTGCGAACATTGTTTTTACCCCTTTCCGATCACTTCAAATGAAAATATAGCCGAATATTAATTTTCACCAAAAATATCAACTTTTTTCAGATTTGATTATCTATTTCCGTTCCTCGTAGATCAATCTTCCTAAAAACAAAAGAATACGTGTAACTTTTAATGCTCTTTCAAATGAAATACATGCGGTTCAGTATAAATGTCTGGAAAAAAGTTTTCCATACACTTTGTGATTGATTCTTTTCTCCGAGTGGTCACAGTCTAGTGAATATGGAAGTACTTTCACAATCGAAATATTGACTTTTGTTAATTTCAATTGATTCTACGATAGAAAATACATAATATATGGCGGATCCACGGGGTGCAAATCATGGGAACCATTTTATTCAAAATTAAGTTTCACAGAAACGTCAAATATCTTGGAATGCAATGACAGATTTTCGCTCTAAGTAGTTTAATTCTCATGAAATTATGGATTTATACATAACTTTTGAGGCTCTTTCGAATGATATATAACACGATAGCAAAATAAAAAAATTGAGAAAAAAAATTTTTTTTCGTAAAAAAATTATCGATTTTTCAAAAATCGAAATTTTGTCTATTTCTTAAGTTTAAAATTTACTTTGCACCCAAGACTTTCTGTGAAAAAAGTTTGAGTCCGGGGCGACCACTTTGAATGAGTTGTGCCACCCGATCCGACGTTCTTACAGAGAACGCGTTTTAAAACACACACTCTCCAGTAGGCGCAAGTTTGCTGCGAGAACGGTTCTCTAAGGTTTCGTTTCTTAGAGAACAGTATTCAATTCTTTTCATTCCGAACACTCTCTTGTTTCGATGCGCAAATGAGAGAGCGCGTGCAATAAAGAGGACAGAAAGCTCTTTTCCACTAAGCCAAATCTTGGAGAACCGTTCTCCTAGCAAAAGTAGACTGTGTCCAGTAGGGTTGCCCGTTCGGCGTCGGTTTCGGTAATACGGCGTCTCATTTTCTCTCGTTCTCTCCCCTTTATCAGCCGTATTACCGATCTCTCGTTGAGAGGGTCGTAATACGAAAACCGAACTGGCATCCCTAGTGTCCAGTATCCCCTTTCTGGACATTTGTAATGACGTGAACGGTATTTATGTGTCAAAGTGCTTCTCTCGTACTTTATCGTAGCACGCGAAAACAAACAAAGCTAATCTCTACAACATAATAATGACATTCCCCGCTGATAGAACAATCATGTGCTGCACACAACGCCACTTTCACTTTGTGGAAGCTGTCGAGTTGGGGACAATCTTCAAGATCCTTCACAGCTCTTTCGTTACCTCTTCTTCTTACAGCATTCTTTCTTGGTGATGATCTGCAAATTTTCACAAATTGCAAAATTCAAGCTCAAGGGTGTAATAACGAGAGTGTGTTCCCTCGGCACACTTTGTAATGAGGAGGAGGTCAAGGGAGAGAGAGAGCCAAAGGATCATGGCATTAGAACGTGCGAACCTACTGCAAAAGCTCATATCTATTTTGTCTTTAATATATGTCCGGCTGTGAGGTAAACGAATGTGAAAGGAGGAACCTTTGGTTCTGCGCATTGTGTAGTCTACAGACGATAGATTCTCAAGTTGTTTCATCTCCCCGTCGAAGTGTCCGAGTGTAGATCGGACAAGCTGAAATAGGTATTGAAAAATGGGAAACGGCTCGTAATCAAAAGAATTGTCGAAAAATGCTGTTGAATACACACACACAAAATAAGGATGACTACGTATCTACGGTGGTCTCTAATGGAACCGCGAGTTCAGAAGGAATGGTGATTATCTCGGGAGAGAACCCAAAGGCAATTCGTGCCGGGACCGGGTGATCTTCACTTTTGTGCTGATCCGCAGCTGTTGATCAGGGTAATAGAGAACTTCGCCGAGAGAGAGAGAGGGTGGAAACTACCCTTGCAGCTCCCGATCACTCTTGTTTTTTTCTCAGTAGGAAGCAACATCTCCAGACTAAGGGAAGTTGGAGACGTCCTGGCTCTGGGCAGAAATGGGCTCAGAACCATTTTTTTTTTATTTTCCAAGTATTTCTAAGATAAGCCAGTAATTTCAGCGTACCTTTTTTCTTAAATGATAATGGCATGCACTATAGTCTCCTTTAACAATAGTCTCCATTGGATCGGATGTATGTACATAAATAGCGAGATGCACATTCTCAGATATGATTTGTTTTTATCATCGCAGACTAACACATCACAAAACCGATCTATAAAAATACATCCAAACGCAAAAATTCAATCCGACTACTGTAGTCGATATTGCTAGCACTTTACGGGGGCAGTAGAGTGGGGGCGACCATTCCTCGATGACAATTGGGTGTCCTCGATTCTCTCCTCATGTTGAACTTTTCTATAGTCATTCCGATGTGCGAGTTCGTGAGAGCAGAGATATGAATATACTCGAAAATGAATCAATCTGTAAACGAAAAAAGAGAAACTTTAAATATAGGTAACTACGGACCGCACGGCCTTACATGAAGGAACTGTGATAGCACATTCGGAAGATGGCAAAATGGTTTGTTTAGAAATGTGGAAGGAAAATTGCACCTTTGGATTATTTATCTTTATTCGAAGAATTTTCGGTTCTCCTTGAAGGGTAAGTGTCCGAGTGTAGATCGGACAGCCTGAACGGATTTGTATGTATTTATTTATTCATTGCTCAATGCAAGGGTACGTCAGCATGTATTGAAAAGGTCGGATAAACGAAAATGAATGATAGAAAGGGAGGAATGGGTGGTGTGCGAATGGGATATGTGGGAGCAACGGGGAACCTTTTTGAGATGATTATCAAGGGAGGACTCGGGAGAGAACACAAAGGCAAGTCGCGTCGGGACAGGGTCAGATTCGCTTCACCCGTCTCGGCGGGCAATTTGTAAAGTTCACGGCAGGTGAACGTTCCCCGTTCACCAGTCGGGCGTTGACGAGCCTAAGCCAGTCAGTGAACGGTGAACGCCGATTGGTGAACGGGTGAACGGTGAACTTTACAATTTGCCGCCCCGGTGTGCAAACAGCTGTTCAACAGGGCAATTGTAAACCTCACGGGGAAATACGTTTTCGACTTCGTAAATCTAAGCTGGCCAACGATGACATACACGTCTAATGGGCGCAAGGGATCGAGGCACTTAAACAGTCTTGAAAATCGTCGCTCGGCAGCCCAGAAGTCTAGAGTCGTAGAAATTTTTCCCTCTGAGCTGGATCAGTGAGATGGAGTCTCTCTAGCCTGTGCTTTTGCACCACCACTTACTTAAAGAAGGTGTCCCACGAATATTTGGTCAACTGAGTTCTCACTGTGGGGCAATGGGGATCGAATACCCGATGAGAGCCTCAAAAAATCGGAAGTTTCAGTTTTTAGTTTAAAGAAAGTTATGTTTAATAAACTGTCCAAAACGACCAGAATTCTTACAGTATCTCACATTAAACCTGCAATCTTTTCGCGGTGGGAGTTGGAATTTTGGGAAAAGAAGTGGGGAAAGAGGTGGGTACGCGAGGGAAACCGCGCGTGCATTTGTGTTTCACCATCTTCTGATAAGAGAAATGAAACGTCGAACATCGGGGGATATAAAAGGTTGTAATCATTCGTGGGACGCCTTCTTTAAAAGGAAATGCAGTTTTACAGTTACAGTTTGAACACATTTATCTAGAGTTCAATTGGGGTCTTCGCCCTTTGTGAGGGTTGTAGAAGGTCAGTTGAGAGCTCTGATGTACATGGCATGTGTATGGCATAAGTAGGTAAAGGAAATTATAGGAAAAAAAGAAGTTCTGCATCCCTCCATTGAATTTAACCTTTGTTGGAAAGTGAGGATGAGCACCGGCGAGCATCATTACAATTTTGAAATGGAGAATAGTGTACGCTAGCTGAAACTTTTTTTAGCTCGCTTAAACGAGCTTTTTTTGTTGAGATTCACTCCATTCTTTGTAAACGAGCGCGACCGGTCAACAAAGATTAATAATACAGCCCCTAGCATCTGAGCAGTTCGCACAAAGTCAGACTTCTAATTGAATGGAGGTTCACTGGTAGTGGTCGACCTTGTTGAAACATATTATTTTGTTTCAGTTAATGAATGAGTGTCATTGTTACAGATTCCATGTGGAGAGATGTGTAGGCTAGCTGAAACATATCTGAACCGAGGGATACGAGCTTGCACTCGTCATCCACCCCTTCTCCGACAGCAGTCTCCAATACCGTAATCGTTACAATATCATAACCTCACTGATTTTCCGGCACCGTACTTTCACATTTTCGTCCAATGGCGAAACGTGATATTTCACAAAACGGAAAACGCATGTGAAACACAAGCTTCCAACTACAAAAAGGAGTCAAGTCGAGAGAGACCTCTCGATTTACACGCACTCATTTTGGGTTGACTGCTATGGTACGACAATCTCACATGTCTCTTTTGGGTTGACTGCTATGGTACGACAATCTCACATGTTTCTAAACCTACATATCAGGGTTAGAGCGAGAGAGTATGCAAAAGTGAGAGAGCCCCTCTCGATTTCACACGCTCTCTCACTCCAAAGGCCTTTCTGGAAGGTTGACCGGCCTGTGGAATGATGTGATCTGTCTCCACATCGTTCAACATCCCGTGTAATGCTCCAGAAAGGGGTCTGGAACGAGAGTGCATAACAGTAGGAGGGACGCTCTCACTCATCTGATCCTGACTTCTCCCTGGAGATTTGGTGCTTCCACTTTCTCGTTAATTCGGCGAAATGTACCATACCGTATAAAGAAGTACATCGACGCAGAACTCGAGATTGAACGTAATAGACCATAAATATGAGCTAGGATACAAAGATTATAATTATTTTTAAAAAAGAAGAAGAAAAATAATGCATGGCTCGTCGTCTCACGCTATTTACGGGAGAGCGGCCGATACCGTAACCTTGCCCGTAAAATAGACAGAAAAATAGTGTAAAACTACTCTCCCGCACTTCGTATCTACATTTAATAATATGTGTTCACTTAAATTGATAGTTTAAAGAGAATAATAAATATAATAATAAATAAAAATGTTGTAAAAGAAATTAGTTCGCGATGAAAGATTACTGTAATGCATAAAACTCAATAGGTCCCAGCACGACTTGCCTGCCGCTTTCCACCAGAGTACTGTAGAGATGGTCATCATTTTGAACTTGCGATTCGTTTTCAGTGTTTTTAATCGATTTCGTGTTGTTGCCTTGTTTATTTTATCTTTATTTCTTTCTCAGCATCATGCCCGACTATCTCGGAGAGGACCAGCGCAAGTCGAAGAAGGCTGCCGACAAGGAGGAAGAGAAGCCGTTCCAAGGTACGAACAGCTCTCGTGTTTTCCCATTTGCTTTCCACTCGATTTCAACTGTTTAGCTGATTTTGTCCTCGATTAGCACCCCCTCAATCACCTCTAAGTAACTGCATCCTTCAGCCCTCGACGAGAATGATATCGCCGTGCTCAAGCGTTACGGCCAGGGACCGTACGCAGAGCAGCTCAAGCAGATCGAGACCGACATCGAGGACGCCGTGAAGAAGGTGAGCCCCGGTTCCTTCACTGGTTCCTTGTTGTGCTAATTATCCATAGTTTTGCCTCGTCATTAGATTTTGAAAAGTAACGGATCAGCAGTTGCATAATAGGGAAATCGGCCTATTTCATGAGGAAAAGTGCGCGAAATGAGGAGTGGCCTGAGACAACAGCAAGTTGAATAGTTACTTTTCACAGACTACTCGTCATCCAGTAAAAATCGCGACAATTCTAGGTCAATGAGCTGTCCGGAGTGAAGGAATCCGACACTGGTCTCGCCCCGCCCGCACTTTGGGACATCGCCGCCGACAAGCAGGCAATGCAGCAGGAGCAGCCTCTCCAGGTGCGTTTTCAGTCCTCGTCTAAATGAAAGCTGCTATGAATTTCATGCAAATTCGAAGATAGATTTTTAGTTGTAATTGCTAATTTTCTAAATACATTTCTCGCCCTAAAATTTAAACAAGAGTAAAAGATGGTTGTAATTCTCAGGTCGCCCGCTGCACGAAGATCATCACCGCCGAGGGCCAGGACCCGAGGTAAATTATTATTTTATTTATTAAATGTCTGTAATTTCCGCATTCTGAACTACCTAGTTTGGTTGGAAGTGCTGTCTATTTTCTACCCTAGTTAATTGCAGATACATGATCAACGTCAAGCAGTTCGCCAAGTTCGTCGTCGACCTGGCCGAGACCGTCGCGCCTACTGATATCGAGGTAGTTTTACGTCAATAGTAAATATCATCTTTAATGTTCATTCGCCGTATAGTTGATCTATTCGCAACTATATTGTTCTAGCTTGAATTACATTACGCCGCAAACCATAATGTTATTTATCTATTTTCTATTTCAGGAGGGCATGCGAGTGGGAGTTGACCGCAACAAGTACCAGATCCACCTTCCTCTCCCTGCCAAGATCGACCCCAGCGTCACCATGATGCAGGTCTGCACTGAATTCTTTGCTGGGACTTACTCCAATGTTTGACAGTTGCAACAGCTGAAACACTTTTTAAATAATTATTTTGGTGATGGGAATGTTCTGAAATCGTACTTTTGTTTAGAAAGAAAGCTATTTTGCTGCTTGTTATCGTTGTATTTTTAATAGATAGTCGTGTGCTCAATTCATCGTCATCTTTGTTCAGGTCGAAGAGAAACCTGACGTAACTTACGCCGACGTTGGAGGTTGCACCGAGCAGATCGAGAAGCTGCGCGAGGTCGTCGAAACGCCGCTCCTCCATGTGAGTTAGTTTGCGATTCTACAGCCCCGAAATGGCGAATGACGGTAGAAACTCGTGGTCACAGTGGGTAGAACCGACGGACTACTCCGTCGCGACTAAATAAGAAACAAACATAAGTCAAATAGGTTCTCGCTAGCGAGGATAGGCACTTCTGCATGGCGCCCAGGCCATGTCGGCGAACGAAAATTTTGAATGTTTCGTGCATTTCTGACCACTTTTTTGACAAATTTATCGAAAATTGGGCAGTATGCACTTCTGCGTGCGATTTTAGGCATTTCTGCACGAGCGACCTTCGAGAAACCAATTTGACCTATGGAAACAAAACTACTATTTCTGACATGTTCTGATGTGCTTCCGAGCGCTAGACGTATTTTATTGGGTACTGTAGTAAATATCGATTGCCTTGCAGCCCGAGCGCTTCGTCAATCTCGGAATCGAGCCGCCCAAGGGAGTGCTGCTCTACGGCCCTCCGGGTACCGGAAAGACGCTGTGCGCGCGAGCAGTCGCCAACAGGTACGCTAGCTGTTCAAATTAATTAATATTATGTATTGCATAACTAACATTCCCATAAAATACTTAAAGTAGTGAACTATTGCTGGTTTTGGCTAATTCGTTATATCATTGATGTATCCTGTTGTTTCTTAGTTTCAAAATGGATTTATGAGCGTGACTGGTTGATCGCAGCTGATTCTCGTTGAACTTTGGGCTCGAAAAGTAACAATATTCGAATCTGTAGTGGTCCAAATATTATGTGTGTTGCAGAACGGACGCCTGCTTCATCCGAGTCATCGGCTCCGAGCTGGTGCAGAAGTACGTCGGCGAGGGAGCGAGAATGGTAATTATATTATTTGTGTTAATATGTATCATTTATAAAATCATTTTCATAGATTTCACAATATTGTTTTATGAGCTGGCACCGTAATCTTTTGGCAAAATAGGCTGTTGCACTTGTATTATTATTTTTGCTGATAATGAATTGCTGGTGCTTTCAGGTGCGTGAGCTGTTCGAGATGGCTCGCACGAAGAAGGCTTGCCTTATCTTCTTCGACGAGATTGACGCTGTCGGAGGAGCCAGGCAAGTCGATGTTTCACCATTATCATATATACTTAATAGATCCTTGATAAGCCGTTAATCTCTTGATTTTATTCAATGTTTAAAAAGTCTTAATAAATCAAAGCAATTACCTATTTATCGATTGCATTCGCAAAGGACGTTCTAAAACTGCAGTAGTCCTCGAATTAACAATCTATCGTGATTATTGTTCAGATTCGACGACGGAATGGGAGGAGACAATGAAGTGCAGCGTACCATGCTCGAGTTGATCAACCAGCTCGACGGATTCGACCCCAGAGGAAACATCAAGGTACGGTAACCATTGCAGAAGGAATACGGTATTTAGTCAATCGATAAATGGCTGAGAAGCGATCGATCATGTGATGATGTTCGGCTATGCTTTCCTACAGCACAATTAATATAATTCCATTGGATAACTACGTTTTTTTCAGGTTCTCATGGCCACCAACCGCCCCGACACGCTCGACCCCGCCCTCGTGCGACCGGGCCGACTCGACAGAAAGGTGGAGTTCGCGCTGCCCGACCTGGCCGGACGGTTCGTTTTTATAATTATTATATTTATACTATTGATAAATAGGAGTGGAGGCGAAAGCGATTCGAATTGCCCTAGTTTTGATATCTTACTATATGTTATCGAACATACGAGATTCGCACTGATCCACCAAACTGGGTGATTTGGCGCTTCTCATATTATATTTGTACGGTTTGATTGATTGGTTATGATCTCTCAAACAGCGATGTTAAAAATAACGCGAAGTAGTATCGAATACATGATTTGGATGTGGCATAGAAAGTAGCTTGTTTGTAGTCCAATGGCCCAGTCGGACATCAATTTCGGTCTCTTTTTTTGGCATAATAATTTATTTTTATTATTTCTGCTTTGGAAAACCATGTGATTTATGGCTACTTGATGTTTTCAAATATGAGTGCCACACTGAACAATCTAATAAATAGAAATGCACTGGCGATACCAAACAATGCAGAAAGGGCGCATCACTATAATGTTAATGCATTTATTGCCGTTTAGGTTATTAGTCAACAATATATTAACTTGCAGCTCGCACATTCTCAAGATTCACGCAAAGCAGATGAGCGTGGAGCGCGACATTCGATACGACCTGCTCGCCCGTCTCTGCCCCAACTCGACCGGTACGGTAGCTCGAATACTGCTATTATCGATCAAGAGTACAGCATTAACTTGATTATTGGGATGTTGATACGATAGCATTGAAATTTTCTATTGAAATTTATTGTCGTTTTTGAAAAATAAGTAACTGCTTAAAATATTTGCGTGATTAGGATTTAAGTGCTGTATTTATTATTATCGTTAGTTAGGCCTTTACTTTGGCAACAGATCTCCGTGCAGTCTTTGCGAAAAAATTTAATGAACATTTTTCCTAGCCAGGTTACTCCGTGTTTCGACTCTAGATGTATTAGAAGTTCTGACCTTGGTTTACCAGTATTTGGAGCTCCTTCACTAGTGAAAATACCACCTCTCCATAATGTCCAGCAATCACTATATTTCCAACTAGTGTTTTCTTTGCTAGCCTTTCTTTCGCCAATAATTGTTTCCTTATTTTCAGGCGCCGAGATCCGCTCGGTGTGCACGGAAGCCGGCATGTTCGCCATCCGCGCGAGACGAAAGGTGGCGACCGAGAAGGACTTCCTCGAGGCCGTCAACAAGGTGAGCAGAATTTCCGGCTCTACATGTTGTGCATTTCCCGGTTCTGAGTACGATAGTTTGGTGATGAGCCGTAGTAATTTTCCCGGTCGTTTACGAAAAAAAAAGAAAAATAGGTTTTCGTTTGTGCTTGATGTGAAATTACGGTACCGGCATACTGTACTAGATTAGGTACTGTTTACGGTTCTAGTATGCATTTACTGGTTCAGCCAATAACGCGGTTTCTTGCAGGTCATCAAGGGATACGCCAAGTTCTCGGCCACTCCCAGATACCTCACTCACAACTAGAGAAGACGTGCATCCGTCCTACTCCCCGGTCCGCTGGCTCTGTTTCCCGGCCCTGGATCTCTCTCCGGTTCTCCCCATTTCCTCGATCAGTCCATTTTGTCTTCAATTTCCACCTGAATTTACTCGATTGCACACTCTGAATTTGCACGAAAATGGCTTGTCGGTTTGCTGCTGCTGACTTTTCCCGCTCATAATTTATTGATTTTCTTTGTAAGCGATCGCTCGTCACCTACTGTATTTGTATGTGTGTTTGTGTACTACAGTACTGTTCAATCATGCCAGAACGAGGTTGTATAATATAAATAAAGTGTGAGATACGGTAGTTTCTTCGTGGTTATACAGTGCATCATTTCGTGGCAGTCTATTTGATGTCTTTCCCATAGACCCATGAATCTCTAGCAATTAGTCGTTATCTAAACTTGCGATCGCGGCCCAGATAGCCATGAATCTCAAGGACAAGATTGGGCAGGTGATTGTGGGTAGGAGAGAGAGAGGTGGCGGTATTTATCATCTCTGGTAGTTTTATCAATGAAAATATACTGTTCCCCCGATGGTACCCCGGCGAACTCATTGTGATAACATTGGGAGAAACCGTCGACATGTTTATCGCAGTGGAAGGGGAACTGAGATACCAGTGAGAGAAAAATATCAAAGACCGGGCTTCGAGGCTCGACGCTTATGAGATACGGTAACGATTACGGTTTGGAAGGAAAAGGGGTTACTGTATGCCTTACCGTACCTCACACATTGTCTCTTCCCGCGACCCCTTTCTGGAGGTTTGACCGGACTGCGGAAAAAAATGTTGTTTTACGGCGCTGTTCTCACAGTAACTGTATGGAAAGGAACAGATCCGGGAAAGGAGTCCTACTCTGGTTATAGCGTTGATCGCTCATTTGCTACTCTGTATCTGCGATCTGAAGCTGTAGTATGATCACTCATTTTTGGCTCCCTGGTAAGTGAGGATCCTTCTGGCTATCGGGCCGATCATTCATTTGCGGTAGTCTGTTCACGCAATGTCTCTGCCATAACTCCTTTCTATAGATTGAGATTATGTAGTATGATCTCAGTTCCCGGGCTAGTAGTCCTTCTGGCTGGCCTGCCGAGCACTCATTCCTCTGTCGTATCTTGATATAAACGAATGCGAGTGTGTTCATTCAATTGGATTGATCTCTCAAGTTCTGCCTAGATGTAGTATGATCTCAGATCCTGGTATTACGATAGTGCAACTTCGATAAGCCATAGTGCTTTCCGCAATATGTTTTCGGCATAACTCTTTATGGACATTGAGATTATGTAGTATGATCTCAGCTCCTGGGCTAGTAGGGCTCCTTCTGGCAGGCCTGCCGATCACTCATTTGTCTCTCCGCACTGTATTACGGCACTGCCTCTCAGCAGGGGGCTGTGTAGAGAGGGAGTGAATGAGTGGGTGAGAAGAGAGAGAGGGAGGGGAAGAAAGGACGGAAGAAGAGAGAAAGGGGTGAAAGAAAGCTGACGGAAGGCTCTCTTGGTTAACCACACTATCTCGTTTGTGATACTAGATGATCACAGAGAATGCGTGAATGGGGGAGAGAAGACGGCTCTTTTTGAGCTTGCGAGTGTGGGAATATTCCAATCAAGTAGAAATATGGTAACTATCTAACTAGTAAGACGAAATGAGTTTCAAGCAGAAATTAATATTGCAAGTCCACAGAGTTTTTAATGTATCCCAGGGGGCCGTGTCACAAAACAATCATGAAAATGTGAATGCAAGCCAAAAATATCAGACCAAAGATCATTGCCGAGCAAATTTGGCAGGTTGGGCTTTCTGACTCTCTTTTCAAAGACTTCACTATGACTTCAATTTGCGAGAAGATGCAACATACCTTTTAAAACACACAATGTGGGTGAATTATTTTTTTGAAAGAGGCAATTTTGACTCTCGAAACCAATCTATAAATACGCGGGAGGATGACTTTAGTAAGAAATTCAGATCTGACCAGATTTATTGGATTTCTGACCAGTTTATATACTTCACAATAAGCCGTATTGTGGTTGGGACGAAAATGTATGCGATGTAATCACTTCGAAATCAATATCAGTTTCACCCATTTCGCTACTGACTCCTTTCTGAAGGTCCGCCGACACGGTTTTGGACACGGTATTCAGCGTTTGATTAAATTATGATATTTCTGATCTTACTTGCACCCAGAAAGAAGTCACTAGGATCGGGACACTAAATGAAAATTGTAGGTGAAATGTCTCTTATTTCTAGTGACTTTCACTTCCAGCTAAGTGGAAATTCTGTCCTGATCCTAATGACTTTTCTCTCTCCGAATACTTGTTTGGATGAGTTTCATGCAGATTTGAAAGCAGTACAGTCACGATGCTGCTGCTTGCTTCATATCATTGATTTCTTATTTCCCCATTAATCCGACCTTCTAGATGACTTTTAAAAATTAAAAAAAAACTCTTTTGTACTGCCCGAATCTTGAAAGCGAACCAAGCAAATTCATATCCCAGCCTTGGATATAGTCATTTTATCTCGTTCTGTTTGTCCAGAGTACAATAATGTGAACAACTCGGGACTCATTAGAGTAGAATAGTGAGTAGGGGTTGGGAGAGGGGGGGATTATATCAGGACTTACTGCTTTTAGCAGAAAAAAGGCAGTGTTATCGATCAATAAATATTGCCCAGGAGGCAAAATAAATGCAGTAAATCGGCGGGCAGGTCATTAGCACCATCTCTTCTATACAAACAGAGCACACTGACAGGCGGCGCTAAACAGCGTAAGTATATCGGTAGGGGTACGGTAGTAGGTCAAACATTTGAGAACATGATCAATCGATAATGGAGCGAGGATGCGATTGGGGCGTCCGCGTACTGTATTCGGATACTATATGTGGGGGCTATGATTGTGCTGAGGTTTGGACGAAGCGGAGTTGTGCCTCCGACCCAATCAGTTCGAGAATTCGGGACCCTTAGAGGGGCCGGTTCCGGGTCGGATCGCTTGGGTCGGGTGGGCTACCACTCCTCACACGGGGGTGCGCCATTCGGAATGGCTCGGTGCGACGCCCCAACCGGCATCACTCTAGTAGTAGTATCGATCGCTGTCTGTGTGGGTTACGGTAGGGATTACTGTAGGGCATACGGTATGTACATGGGTCAATGGGACGGGGGAGATCAGGGTGGCGTACGGGGATTGAGGCGCGGGCGCTACCAGGATTACAACAGAGATAGAGAAGACGGGTTACGGTAGGACAAAAGGGACTACGGTAGTCTCGGGACGAGGATTACGGTAGCTTATTGCGTCTTCTTGTTGTAGAAATCCCTGGCGGCGTCCAGGTAGCCCTGCGCGTAGCCGTACGCCTGGCGGTAGTAGACGAACTGCAATTTATCGATTAATTCACATTTCCCGGGATACGGTAGCCAGTTAGTTTTCGATCGCCGGCTACCCGATTACGGTGCTCACCTTGTAGAAGTAGGTGTAGTAGACGGCGGCGATGAAGATGATAGCAAAGATCGCCCTCCAGACTGTCTGCAATTATCCATTTTTCATCAGATATCAAACGTCGGGGATACGGTAGATCATGAATCATTATCGATTAGTGCACTCACTCGTCTCCTCTGCTGATCTCTTCGGGAGAGCTGTCTCCTGGTGAATCCGTCCTTGAATCCGCCCCACGCCTCGGTGGCCAGGTTGCACAGCGGCTTGCAGAAGTTGAAGCGGCAGCCGGCCGCGTCAGAGACGCGTCCGCGCGCCACCGGCGACGCGACGCGCGGCGTCGCCGTCACCGCGTGAGTGCGGATGCGCAGCGCACGGGGCTCGTCGCGCGCCGGCGTCTTGACGGGCGCGGAGCGCGGCGCGCTACGCGAGCGGGACGGAGAGCGCGAGGGCGTCGGCTTCTTGACGGACGCGGCGGCCTTGGCGGGCGTAGCCGCCTTGGAAGGCGTGGCCGTCTTCGGGGGGCGTCCGCGGCTGCGGCTGCGCGAGGCGGACGACGCGGTCGAGGCGCTGGACGCCTTGCGCGCCGGCGAAGCGGCGCCCTTGGGCGTCTTCTGCTTGGGCGTGGTCGACTTCTTCGTCGAGGGCGTCACCTTCTTAACTGTGGAGCGCGAGCGTGAGGTGCTGCGGCTGCGTGACTTCGAGGGAGAGGCGGTGCGTGGCTGTAATTATTACCTATTTATGATGCAAATACCCCAAATCCCACCATTTTAAATATTTATGAAGCAAATACCCCCAAATCCCACCATTTTTAATGAAACTACAGTATACCCTAGCTTATACCGCAGAAAAAAGTGTCTGATTTGAAACCGGAAGCGAACTTTAAAGGGCGAAAAGTGGACTAATTTGCTTACCATGACTCAGAAGTAGTTACTCAGTGGTCGCGCGGATTGCGAGCGTTAGAGAAGGGAGAGAGGGTAAGACAGTGAAGAGACACTGGGGTGGGGGTTGGAGGCCACACGGCGAGAGACGGCGTCCTACGAGAGACGGGAGAGACGAGCAGACAGCGGGGGCAGAGAGTGTGTGCGAGTGAGAGAGCGCGAGTGGGCGAGACGAACAGAGGGCTGCGAGAGAGTGCACGGATAGCAGAGAGACGGGTAGAGAAAGAGAGCGCACGCGGAGGGTCAGCGACTGTGGAGGGGGGAGGGGTGGACAAGAACCTAATGAGGGGGCTCCCGAGGGGAAAAGTGGATTACGGTAGGAGGAATGTCAATCGATAGCTGTAGCTTACCATGATTGATGTTGCTGTTCGTTGGTGGATGGAACGCTACCGAGCTCAGCAACCGAGTCTGCAAATCATTCGTTTCTTTCCGAACTGAGTATCAGCAGGACGACAATCAGTGAAAACACGTAGCGCGTTGAATGATAACGGAACGGGAGAGTGCAGTGATGTGAAAAAATGAGATAAGAAAGTGCAAAATTTGAATGCGCACCGAGTGTGTGGACTAAAACTTGGTCTTTTTGTACGACCAGCGATTCCTCCAGAAAGGGGTGGGAAGATAAATAAATAGAAAAGACGCTCAATTTCACATACTCTCTTGCTCTGGATCCCAATCCGGAGATAGCACTCATGTAAGAAGCTGGCGCGTTTACAATTGCAAAGAACTATGAAATTAGAGAGCCATTACAACTTCAGGAGCGGGGAGGGCACGGTGGCCGGGAGCGGTTTGAATAGACGGAGAGAGAGAGAGGTATAGACACTTGAATGAATCTCGGGGAGAGTTGGTTGGTAGAGGGGGAGGAGGACAGTTAGGCATCTCTGACTATGAGATGGAGCGAGAGATCAGGCGAAATCGAGAGGGCCCGGGTGACCTGGACGGGGTCAGCAAGACGTCTTGGTGAGAGAGCCTGGGTTATGGAGAGAGTCCAGAGAAGTCAGACAAAGAGAGAGATGATGGAAAGGGGAGATAGCGGAGAGAGGGGTCTGGCAATCTGCCAAACAAAGAAGAGGAGAGGGTTGTAGGGACTGTGTGGGAGAGGGAGATGGAGGAGGGGTTGAGTAGGGGGGAGATGAGAGGGAGGGAGGGAGGGAGGGCCCTAAATTATAGGATGATTTAGCTTATGAGGACGCCAGCTGTTGAATAGATACGTGAAAACTTTACTGGAAGGGAGGAAAAACAGCTGTGAAATCAAGGAAAGTGATCCTTAAAGATTTGACCGGCGAGGATACATGGCAGAGGCGATATTATTAGACCTTCTGAGCTTTATGGGAAAGAAGAAGCTCGTCATTCCGCATCTCAATAATTTATCCATTCTGGACATGTTGCGTTTTTGATGAGCTTGGGCATAAAAAGGTTCTAAAACTCTGGAACGTGCTCAATAGATGTCCTGACACTTTGTCGTGTTCCAAACATCTACGATCACTAACCCGTTCCCCGACAGTATGGATGAAATCATGCGAAGAAGAGGTCCATTGATACTACTGAAGTGATACGACAAATGATGAAGCCATTGCTGAAGTTGAAATCTATGTTTAAAAGATGTTGACAGTGGAAACAATCGAAAGTTGAATCGGTCTCATTCTAGTAGCCAATTCTCCAGGATATGAGAATGATAGGCCACTAGCCGGCAAACACCTGCTTCTTGTCCTGCAACCGGAAATTCTAGAGTAATCCAGAACTTGACTTCCATCGCTGGTGCTCCTCTCCCCACATGTTTCTCCCGATATCTGACCTCACAATATGTCACCCCTCCTCTTCGTCCTTCTCAGTCTCTGTCCCTAAGTGCTAATCCGCATATGAATGCGCTTGCTCTTCTCGCCTCTCTTTTGAACAGGGGCGAGTGAGAAGCACGCTCCATACATCACACAACAGATGGTCCGAGGATAGCACATAGTAGTGCTCAGCTAGCCAAGAAAAGTACAGGAGAGAATGTACGAAATGAAAGTGTAATAATATGAAATTCGCTAATTCAGTAATTCAGCAGCAACGAAGAGAGCTTCTTTAGGAATTTTGAGGTAGATCATACGTCTCTGAAAAGTAAAGATTTTGCTGGAGAAAGAGTAGTCACTGCTGGTCAGTGCAAAAGGCGCAAAAATGCTAATTTTTGTCTTATCGTGCCTCATGTGGAGGCAATACTACTCTCTACATTCTGGAGTGTCCATGAAAAATGAGGCAGAGAGTTAGAGAATGCGAAAATATCATGTAAATGGGCGATGGTCTCACTACTATTCTTTTTCTTTTTGAATTTATTTAGCCACGAACGCAGTGCTACTTACCATCTCGTCACAAACTTTATCATCTGGGAAGCTCGTCCTACATTGTTTGAAAGGACTCCGGCACTGTTGGCACTGCACCCAGAATGAATACACTCACTATTGAGTGTATCATACACTGAGTAAGGGCATCAAGCGTATGATACACTTACAAATCTCTCGTTTTCGCACGCTCTCTCGACGCGCGAATACACTCAATATTGAGTGTATCATACACTCGATGCCCTAACTCAGTGTATTCATTCTCTGTGTGCAATGTCTTACACTTGTTAGATCGATTGCCAGTCAAAAGAGAGATGATCAACAAGAGAATCTCCAGAATCTTGAGATTTTCTTCTTAGTAGGCTGTCTCTATCTCTCGTTTGGGGGCGTCTGAGTTTACTGCCGTACCTCGTCACATCCCTTGACACATACTAGAGTTTGAAATTCGGGTAAATAATTGGATTAGACCTCTTCTTTCCACATGCTCTCACCAATCGACCGGTGTAGAGAGTGTGCGAAATGAAGAGTGCACATCTAGTTATTTACCCGAATTTCAAACTCTAGCACATACTCATCAGCCAGATCCGTCGTCGTCCTCGACACGCAGTGTGGCACCGCTATGCGAGAAACAATCGTTTTTGAGGTCATCAAACATCTTATTGGTCGGCTACCTTCTTGTGCCTCCTTCGCCTATAATGTATAAAATTTTAAAACCAATTTAAAACAGCGATGGATGTTTCGCGTTTCTTCAAGAGCCCTTCACCCCTCGTTCTGTCACCGATCGTCACGCGTTTGACCACTTTCGAAACAATACTAGCTCTAGCTCTAAGTGTAAGAGCAAACAAAAAGGATTAAAATCCGACAGACATATTTTCACAGGTAATAATAATTCTGGAACGTACTCGTTTGGCTGCGAATTCTGACGCTGTTCAGAATTTTCTCGTTGAAGTTAACGCATCAGGCTGTGGGAGATAACGTAGATATCTGAAGGAACGTCGATTTAAAGCTTCAAATTTTAAGAGGTTAACTGTGGACACAAAGCAGTGAAAGCAAATCACAAGGCAGCTTCACATTCCTACTCCGAAAAACGAAAAAGTATATAGAATATTCGGCAGTTTTTTTCTATTTTTCGTTCACAAGGATCGAATAACGGGACCAGAGCATTCCAGAAAGTAATTTTTCACGATTGCTTCTCATTTCATCATGACTTGTACTCTGTTGTATTCGAAAGACTTGTATTCGAAACCATTCCCGGACAATAATCTATCGTGTGTAAGCGGAGCAAATTTTAATCGCTTCAGATAAGCGAGCGCATAAAATGGCTTGTTGTGAGCGATAAGGGTCGCAAGCGATGAAGCTGCTCCTCGCCGCATTGCTGCCTCTGACGGGTATTATTATTAATTTTAAAAAAGTTATTTAACGATTTTTATGGAGTTGGGTCCTGATTCAACATTCTCCGAAAAACCTCGTTTCTGATCAGATAAAAAGCATCATCCAAAAAATGAAATGTATATATTTTAATTCAAAATAATGGATGCTGTATGTTTTCGAAGTTTTTTTAGATACAAATTATATCTCTTCAGGGCTCGCTTGCCCTTCTGGCTACGACATCTTTTTCGACGGTATTTGCTCCAAAAACCTGGGTTCAAATTCGTTCACAACTCAAAAGCAAACCTGCTCATCAGTGGGAGGACGTCTGCCAATAATACGGTCGCCACAGGTATTTATTTACTTGTCTGCAATAACGACATTTAACTGTATAATATTTGTGAGATCTTTCCTAGATGTTACAGTTACAATCAAACAACCGATTAGACAGAAAGAAATACTGTTTCTAGAGATTATGTATACCGACATTTTGTAAATGCGTTTCTTTCTTTCGGCAAACATGCATTTCAAATTTTTTCCTGCGATTTTCGGAATGTATATCTACTGGACTATCCAGTGAACTGCATAGGCCAATTCTGCATCAACGGAAAGAATGAATATTCGCACAACCTGTTTACTTTATTACTTTACTTTACTTTATTTTGAACTTTAATTACTTTGAATGTTACAGGATTTTGATCAACTGGTACAGTCATTTCCCAGCTATTATGAATATTGGATTGACTTGTCATGTGACGGCGAAAAGCTCGTGTGGAGCGATGGAAGTGCAGCGACATACACCAATTTCAATGGTTTAGATTTTACAAACGCGCATTCAATATATCAGTGCGTTCGCGTAATAACTGCACGGAATGAGGACAAATCCGTACATCAAATTTTGAGTCTTTCTGATTTTATCATGGATCGATAGCCTTTGTTCTCCTCTCCCGATCCCGCATTTCAAAATATTTTTCGGCATAAAATTTGCATAGATAATTAGCTCGAAAGATTCGTTATTTTTCAGTTTGGACCTCAGTATCTCTTTTCTTTTTCAAAATTAGGCATTATGCTCTGAACAAATAATGCTCAGTTTGTCAAAACGAATAAACGTGTGTTTTTAGAATTTTCAAAGTCCCTGATTTTTTATATATGCAAATTTTCGATAAGTCATATCTCGAATACTAAAAATATACTACTTTTAGAAAATTGATATGTTATGTAATCGATGACGTAGAATCCGATTCTCAAATCAAATCGAAATTTCCGTTTTGGTAAAGTTGTGAAAACTACTGTTTTATAGCATTTGCGCCGCCTTATTCTACACCGTTTTGAGGCAGTGAACGGTCGGAATTTGCCCTATAATTGAGTTATCGACCCCACGAGAGGGAAATAAACGAGGGATTTTCTTTTTTTGAGCCATTTCGACCGCTCACCGAGTAAAAAGGGTGAAGAATAAGACGGAAAACATGTTTCGAAAACAGTAGTTTACACAACTTTACCAAAACGGAAATTTCGATTTGATTTGAGAATCGGATTCTACGTCATCGATTACATAACATATCAATTTTCTAAAAGTAGTATATGTTTAGTATTAGAGATATGAATTTTTGAAAATTTGCATATTTAAAAAATCATTGAATGTGAAAATTCTAAAAACACACGTTTATTCGTTTTGACAAACTGAGCATTATTTGTTCAGAGTATAATGCCTAATTTTGAAAAAGAACAGAGATACTGAGGTCCAAAGTGAAAAATAACGAATCTTTTGAGCTAATTATCTATGCAAATTTTATGCAGAAAAATATTTTGAAATGCGGGATCGGGAGAGGAGAACAAGGGCTATCGATCCATGTCAAAATCAAAAGACTCAAAATTGTATGTACGGTGAAGGTACACTTTTTACGCGAACGCACTGATATTGTATTCACATAATTCCACATGCCGAACAACCCTATAGGAAGGTTTTTTTGAGTGATATAATCGAGGGAGACTCTCTCATTTTTGTACGATCTCTTTCTGCAGGTTTGGAATCATGTGTATTCTCAGATGCAACGTACAAATGTGATGGGTCCCATACAAACGACGCGTTCTATGTCTACAGCAATAGCAAGTGGTATCCGACCAAACCATCTGACAGTTCTATAGCCGGTATATGTGAAATACCAGAAGCTGTGAGTTGATGGAGTTTAAAAAATAAATAAAATTGAATTATCTATGCGGATCATTGCAATGTGGAAAATTATCTATATATGCCATTACTGCCTCTATATAGCATTGCATCATCCATATGGATTATTGCTTTTGTGTGGTCGTTTCAACGTTATTATTATTGTTTTTATTATTACGTATAAAAACACTTAAAAAACACCCTAATTGTTGCAGACGTGTGCGACTCGAGCGAGCTCATACAGCTGGGAAAGGGCGCGGATATGTGCTTCATGATTAACAAAGGTCCAGTTCTTTGGAAGGACGCGGAAGCCAACTGCATCGCACAGGAAGCCCATCTGCCGGCGGTACATGACCAAGCGGTGAGGGGGAAAATTTAAAAAAAATAATTTATTTGATCATGACACGCAGTGAATTTGGTAAGACTTTGGTAATTTCATTTGGTGTACTGATTCTAGTAGAGACCGCCAAACCGATATACTCGATACGCGAATGGCGAGAAATGAGAACCACACGAATGGAGCGGATACACGAATGACCGGTCATCCAAATGGAAAAATATATGAATGGGTGAAATATATGAATGGCATTCGAGTATCTACACGTTTGGCCAATCGAGTAACAATGGTTCGATGGTGAGACGAGATGGTGAGCGACCGCTCAGTGGGAATGAGATGTTTGAATGGAAAAGTGATAGGGGCGTCATCCATTCGTGTAACAAAGGATATCGGATTGACTCAAATCGATATCATTTTAATATCGGTTTCGCCAATTATTGGACGGTCTCTAGATTCTAGCTCCCTTTTTTCCGAGAAGATAATCGCAAAATGTTTTCTTTGGAGACTGCATTTCGATGGTGACTGGAAATACAAAAGGTGAGAAGACTCCGTATTGTCGATTCCAAAAATCAGAAAATGACAGTGACTTTTAGCAAAATTTTACGAAATTTTCACGCAATTCAACTATGATGCTGCAAGAAAGATGACCTCGTAAACTGCTTTTAAAATTTGATTAAGGAAGGCGTGTCACGATCGTTTTTCCCCCATGAATCCTCCAATTATACTACCAGTGCGACTGAGGTCACCTGAATGATTAGGAATCATAACTTCCCTACATGCGATTTTCCAGGCTCTCATGGACTAATCGAATTCAATTTTCACAGAGAGAACACATTCGTGGGACTCCTTTATGGTAGTATTTTCAGGTCAATGGATGAACATGCAATGCGACGTGGCCGTGCCCTACATCTGCATGAAGCCCGCCGGTACACTTTTGCCCGGTCCTATTCGACGATTAAAAAATACTTTTAGTTGTTTTCGACAATAATTCCGTGCCTGCGGGCTGTCCTGATGATGACGAATACTTGCCTGGAGATGAGGTAACCTTTTTTCTATGAGGTTACTCTCAAGAGACCATCTGAGCGTGACAGGAAAGGGGAAGAAAACCACGATAAATCAGAAATCGGCCATCACAAATCGACTGATTTCCCGTTTATTCCGATTCGATTCCAGATATTTGCTCCGACATGGCCGCAAGCAACCGGACCTGCCTTCTGCGAGTATGTTTTCATGGTGCACGATGCAACAAAGAAGGTGAGTCTTGCCACAGACATATGTACGATAGATAGTTTTCGGAAAAAAAGTTCTTCGATAACTTGTAAAAACAAGAGGGACAAGTAGGCTGATTAAATCGACAAATTCACAGGTCCAAGTTGAACTCCTCTTCTTCGAATCCAACAATTGCTGCGACACGCTGACATTCTACGAGGGGATGTTTGCCGGCGCTGTGATCAAGAGGTGTGTACATGCATGAATAGCTATGACTAACATCCCGGACTGTTGAGCGAGATATCGATATTCGAGCTGGTAAGGCGCGGAGACTCTGAGAACAAGACAGTGGCTGTAGGCGCGCACAGTACGAACCAATTTAGATATGACAGTTTCTTATGCGCAACCACTCACCCGCGATTACGTTTCCTAACCATTGTGGATGATAACATGACATACTTTATATCGCCAGCTCACATGATCGATTCTCTCCTGGGGGAAGCATTACTGTAGTGCACGAAAGTGTCGCCCGTGCCTTCTAACCATTTTTTACTGGTTAAGCAATTACTTTTTCAGTTTCAAAGGCTACCTGGGATACACGTCGACGGTGGTGAAGAGCAGCTCGAACACGATGCGCATGCAGTGGGATGCGAAGAGTGGCGAGAACGTGCGCGGATGGCATGTGAGAGTGGGCTCGTACTGAACATTGTTGCCCCAAGTGACTTTCATGTTTGCCGTTACTCGTACACCCAGAATGAATACACTTACTATTGAGTGTATCCTACACTGAGATAGGACACCGAGTGCATGATACACTTACAAATCTCTCGTTTTCGCACGCTCTCTCGACGCGCGAATACACTGGGTGTCCTAACTCAGTGTGTTCATTCTCTGTGTATGTTGCAACAATTTTTCACTGAGAGTTGATCATTAATTTGGATGATAAAGCATTAGTACCATAAACTCAGAATAAATACGCATTGGCAAGAATTGGCGAGAACACGCGCGGGAAGTATGTGCGAGTGTGTTCGTACAAAACCCCCGTAGCGTATGTCGACTGAGATCGGTTTCTCTGCCCTTCACTGTTTTAAGTTTCTTGATCCTCTCACGGATTAAAAATAGAATGAATGAATTTTGTGCGATCCTCGACGGAACGGAATGAATAGTGACTGAATTTACAAGTGAATCACATACTGTAGAATCCTACACTGAGATGTGATAGTGTAGAATGCAGATAAAAATTATTGTTTTTCACCCTCTCTTGACGCGCCGATGCACTCCATATTGAATGTATCATATAAATGCTGGGTGTTTCATTTCATCCAAATGTTTTTCAATGAAACCTCATTGAATATCTTTTCAGTGTTGAAATCATATCAATTGGGTTTGCTGATGGCACGCAACAAAGTGATTGCCAAGCTCTAATCAATCATGGATCAATTGAAGACGATTCGCTATGATAACGTTATCGTCTCAATGGTTTTCGAAATTACAATCATTCTTAGTGAGGAGAGAGAGATTAGCTGATTAAACAGCAAAGCGTATTGCTATCACACGTGTCTAAACTCACAGAAAGGGGATCAGGATTTCATGCTCTTCTGGTACGAAAGAAGAAATATTTTTCTCCACGAAACAAGTCCCTGGTGGTATCGAAAGAGTTCGAACCTCCAAGGGATCAGTCGTTTGTATGTACATCACAAGGAAACACGATACAAAATAAAATAAAATTAAAATGAATTAATTCGGAGGAACATGACAATGGCAATCACTCAGCGGCGCGGATTTTTTAGTCTAGACTTCACTAATAGCCTTGCCATTGTTCTCTTGCATTACCGATCAATTGCGAACTTCCATGGGATAATTTTGCTTTAATTCTCGAAGAGCGTAAGAATCAATAGGTTAACATAAGAACTCCATGTGGTACGAGGAAAGTAGGTGATAGAGATAGATCGAGATATCGAAATCCCGTGGAAGGAGAAGGAGATAGTGCTGTTCCGCGACATTCTTTGGTTGAGATCGGCGACACATCATTCCACAGGCCGGTCACCCATCCAGAAAGGCCTTTGGAGTGAGAGAGAGTGCGAAATCGAGAGGGACTCTCTCATTTTTGCACACTCTCTCGCCCTAACCCTGTTCTGTAGGTTTGGAATCATGTGGCGCTTTAACGGATTATAACTCCAACGAAATTGACTCCATGTTATGGAGAATATATATCGTTGTAAACAATTCTATGCCCATATTCATTTTTTTGTCAATTGTCTTCTTGAAATGTACTATATATTAAAGATTCTCTGCGATATCATAAAGATCTCCGCGGCAGCTGCATTGTCTAATGAGGAGTTGTGGGAGAAATTAGGAGGAATACCGAAATGGCGCTTTCCCATTCCTTGGTCCAATGATCGTCTTATTGCACTTTTACTTTCCTTAAAACAGAGAACAGAAAAGTGTCTGGTTAGTCAGAGAGAAAATGAAGATGATCTAATAGTGAGAGAATTGGTTCAGCAGATTAAAATTAGGAGTATATTCGACTGCTCATTGAAGAGCATGTTTCACGAATTTTTGGCCAGGTGAGTGCTCCAAACCCCTGTGGAATAATGGGAATCTACAACGCGATAATGATACGCCAAAAATTTGAATTTTTGATAGTATCTCGGCTCCGACCCACTGAAGCTATAAACTTGAAATTGGGAGCGTAGAACCAAAATGTGAAAAGTCCCCTTGCTTCTTTATCGTTATCGATTGCTAGTTGCACCCTCTATTTTCTTTCTACCCCTCTTTTTCGTCAGATAAAATGGGCGGAATTAAGAGATCCCGGTTGATTTTGTGTTCCCTGCCCTAGCCGGCATCCACCAAGCCAGCCGGGGGCTCCCTATATATAAATATAGCCCAATTCTCATTCTTCCAATCACGTTCTTCTCCTTTTGTCCTTTTGTTTAATCATGAAATCTGCCTTCATCACAATTTGCCTCATCTCTGCCGCCCTCGGATGTGCGCCTGACAACCCTCGAAGCCCATCGGGAGGAACAACCCGAGGTCCGTTATTATAAATATATTTGGTGTTGTTCTGAGTGTTGTTTGTTCCGATGATAACACAATTACGAATATTCCTTTCATTAATCGATTAAAATTCCAAAATTAGTTTCATTCGATAGAGCATGATCACATTATTGCGGTTAAAAACAAGACACCAATCAATTTGTGCGATGTGTAAATCCAAATAATTATGTTGGGCATTCCTATGTTTAGCAGGTAGTCGTACTGTTCCATGATCGTATAAAAGTATTACTGTAATATCTCCATCTCCGATCCATTTAGGCCCCGTACATCCAGTACGAGCTGCCTGAGGTCTGGCACTTCTATTAATATCACATTCAGGTCCGGTGACTCCAGTACCGGCTCCTTCAGGAACAAGTCCAATACCATCAGCCTCGTCTACAGTACCCAATCTACCGCCTCCTCCTAACAGTACGATGCTTCATTGATTTGATTTAGCGGTAAATTCACTGTTGTCTGAACCACCTACATTGGATTCTGAAGCTCCAGACTAACCCGTTGTGGGGTCGAAATGATCTTTTTTGTCTGGTTTCTTCGGAAAAGTTCAGAGAAAAAACCGAATACTGTGCTTGCAAATTCAGTATGCGCCGGCCAGCTGCATACAGTAGCAGATGGTGACTGCGCGCGGAATGGACTGCGCGGGTGCTCGCTCTTGTATTTCACCGTCAATCAACACGGTATAATGTGCAGTCCACAAAGAGCAGGAAAGAAGCTAGCAGTTGTCACCGCGGTGAGCATTCGGATGATGATTCCAAACCTACAGAACAGGGTGAGAGCGAGAGAGTGTGCAAAAGTGAGAGAGTCCCTCTCGATATCACACGCTCTCTCACTCTAAAGCCCTTTCCGTAAGGTTGACCGGCCTGTGGAATTATGTGCGGATGATGACAAATAATAGTAGTATATTACGCTACTTAATCACATTAGCATAGTGTTCTAGGAGGTGAGCAACGGCGAGTCGCTTCATTGAGAAATCACATCAAGATAGGAGAAAAATATAACAGCTTGAGTAAGCTCATTTTTTGCGTTATTACAGGGCGTGCGCCCAAGATTGTTCGCAAGCGCCACTTGCGTGAACAATGTTTACGTCGGGGACGGGCTGCCAGCGAACGCCATCGCTTCCGGCGACCGCGTTACTTGTGTCGACGGTATATTGTAAAGAAATGTTACTTATGTCGATCGAATATTCAAAAGTAACACATATGTTAATTTTGCCGACGGAATATTATATGTAATGTAATCCATATGCTCCTTGTGCCGAGAGAATATTCTCAAGTCATCCATATCTGCTTGCAAGATGTACTGATGCTAATGTAGTGATAAAGAAACAATTATGAGATCTGGGGGCTGTATAATCTGTCAGAAATGTGCGAGAAAAATATGGCAAAAAAAATCGCTCAAAACATGGCAGATTTTTCTCTAATTCTCTCAATTTAGCCTGCTATTTTCGTCACTCTAACCAAATTTGAATCGGAAATGTGCGAGAAAACTTGGCGAAGTTCTAAACGGAACTTGGCCAAGTTTGGTTAGAGAAAGAGAAATAGCACGCAAATCGAGAGAGGGAAAAGTATGCATGTATGTGAGCCTTTTTTAGGGGGGAATTTGAGGCGCAATGAAGTGAACGCTAAAATTCTAATTTTGTCATTGTTGGGTGCTGATGGTCTGTTGCATCCTTGTTTTCATTATGAAATTCCAGCAAATTCTAAATCAACGTAGTAAATTGGGTTGAAAGTAGAGTTTAAAAATCGGCCATGTGTAAATGTCTGAATCATCGGAACGTTTTATTCGAGTTTCGCATTTTTCTTTATTTTTGCAATTTTGCATGGTTTGTTCAGTTTTTTCGCTCCTTTTAATCGTACAACTACATCCGCAATGTTCTTATCGTCTTGTGAAGCCCATTTTCTTATATAACACTGCATTATAACGCTTCCTATGAAATGAATTGTTTTCTTTGTAGACTTTGATTTTGTTCTTGGAATGATTGAAATGGAATGATCCTGCCAGTTAATCAATAGTAATTGCATTAGAAATTGCCAAAATAATAATACTAAACGAGTATAAACAACAGAAACAAAAATGTAAACAGGCTGATGACGTAGATGGCTGATTTCTAAAGAAAACTTGGTCAAGTTTTGAACGATGTCAGTGAAAACTTGGTGAAGTTTTGAACGATGTCAGTGAAAACTTGGAATAGTTTTTGGTGAAGTTTTGACAGATTATACAGCCCCCTGAGTGGATCGACATGTTTCTTCAGAGGCTTGGCACAGAAGGAAAAATGAGTTGATGAGACAAACATGTCACGTTGTAGTATGGTCGAGGCGGAGTTGAGTCATGATATGGAGAAAGTGCAAAAACGTTTTTACGCCTCGGGGGGCATGACGTCAACGGATTTTCCGTTTTCAGAAAACTTAATCAAATGGTCTAATGAGTGGTATCAATCGATTCTTCATAAAATTCTATGACTTTTTTTTGGCTCCATGAATATATCGCTAATCTTCGATCTAAGCCTGAGAATTTGAAAAAATTGGTTTCAAGTGCAAATTATAATATATTTTTCTGTTCTGTTTGCATGTGCAAGTGATAAAAATTGTTTGAGATATGCAATGCTATAACAATGATAGTTCAACTGTGTGAAGTGTTGTTTATACGAGTTCCATCAAGCAGTACGCTGAAAATGCATTGGGTTATTGGAATAATGGTGTACTTTCAGTACCCCGGAGTAATTTCCAACAACTAACCGGCGGGTTGGGATGTGAGTCCTACGAAAGCCGTAGAAAAACCTACTACTGCGTAGTTACCCTACAATGGATACTGTGGCTTCTGGAGCCGCTTCGATAACCGCTGACAAATCTTTCGTTTCCCTCGCTCTCTCGACGCTCCAATACACCCAATATTGAGTGTAGCATACTCTGGGTGTCTCATCTAGTGTATTTTAATATATTTATTTTAAATTTTATTTTAAATGTGTGTTTTAAATTAAAATTCTCTGTGCACACGAGTACGTGTTCTTATACTTTATCACCAACGCATTCGCGGGCACAGAGTAAGGAATATGAGTTGGTAGGTTGGTATTTTTGATCGGGCGAGCTTTCTCAGTCGTTGGTTTTGCTGTTTCCGTTTTACAATCATGTCAAATTGACATAGTGGAAGGAAGTGAAGAGTATATCGTCGAGTGTTCACGTGCGTAGAACAAGAAAATTGCGGCGACCATTGAAGAGAAAGTCCTGAAAAAAGAGATAATTTCCTGAACAACGTTGAGCCTTTTTAGAGCTCAAATTTGCTTGGAGAGCGGTTTTACAAGGTTTCGTTTCTTTGAGACGGGTTTTCACTCTTCTAACACAATATTGCTTCGATCAGCAAACAAGGGAGTGTGTGGAAAACATGGAACACCATTTTTCAAGAAACGCAACATTTTACAAATTGCTGTCCCTTTGCGCTCTATCCAACACACTCGTGCTCGCTGTACAAAGTCAATCTATCGTCTGATTTCGATGCAGAGATTCCCAATGAAAGCTTTACTATCCTAAAGATATTGAAAAAGCGAGTGTATAAAGCAACTAGAGAGACATCTCGTGATGTCATTCTCTTGTGGGGAAGAGGCTAAACTTGCGACTCCTGAAAATCGCAAATCTCAATAAGGGTGTTGATATAGTGATGCTTGTTTAGCAGATTTCAATATCCGGCTATTTCTTACTTTTAAGGTAGTGATCGATGCCACTAGGCCCCATTCGTAAACTAAACACCGACTATGCGGTTTAGCCTTGTGAGTAGACTTTAAAAGGTAGAGGGCAACTAGTTGCTTCTCTTCGCACACTCCTAATTTCTTTACTCTTTCACGCGAAATTGGATGGTTAGATAGTTGAACCGTTATTTCTCCAGCGTACACTTGTGGGCAACTCACGGCTGCACATTTGTACTTGTCCTTGATTTCCTGTTGCCCCTCGGACGGCTGAGAGGATGGCCGAGTTTCATTCAAGCTGTATACACATTTATGCTTTCGAAGGCGTCAACTTTGTAGAAACGTATCTCGAAATTGAAGCCCGACATAGGACGATGTGGTTTGTATGTACTATTGAAAAAGCAAATGTTCAAATACTAGATGTCAGAGTGCGAAATGGGAAACCATTGTCTTTTTTTCATTTCGCAAACTTTTTCATGGTGGAGATATTTATTCTAGTCAATTACTTATCTCTTGTTTATTTTTAATAGTAATTAATTATTAAATACCTTTTGTCCACCTTTGCGTGCTGTTCACTCTCAACAACGTCCTCTTTCATCTTCCACTCCGTGATTTTCCCCTTATCCACAGCGATCTTCAGGGGCGTAAAAATCTGAAGAAATAATTTGATAACAGAGCAATTTCATGGAGACTTCGGAGGTATTTTATCTTTTAGTTATTCACAAGATCTAAGAGAGCCTTTCCCATGCAAAATGCATATATTAAATGCACGAATAATGCCTTCCAAAATTCACCGGCTTTTCATCCATAAACTTTTCGAGAATGCCTGACTTGATTACTCGCTCGCGATCAGTGGTAACTACTCGTATTTCAGAGCGGTTCACGAACTCTGTTCACGAACTTCTTGTCCACCTGCAATAAATATACGATTTCAAGTCCATGCAAATTGAAACAAAGAGTTTGGTCTCACCACGAATTTAGATTGGACTTTTGTCCAGATTGACGTGGAAATACATAGTATATAAAGTGGTGTGATGGTGCGAGATGGGGTGTGACAGATGCGCAACGACTTCTTTCAACTCGCCTAACTCGCTTTTAAATATTCGTATACTCTGGTTTTCGCCCACCAGTAGTAGTACCAGTGGCCCTCTCAATTTCTCACGCTCTCTCACTTTCCACTAGTAGTCTACCCTATAGGTGAGCAACTAGTGGAAAACGAGAGAGTATGGGAATGTGAGAGAGCCACTGGTACTACTACTGGTGGGCGAAAACCAGAGTAGATTTGGACAGCAGACCAACACAAATTACATCCCTTACTGAACCCACTATGTGAATTCTCCTTATTATTTCGATTTTGTGCATTGATAATAGGAACTGCTCACCTTACACTCGAAATTCCTTTCGAACACGATCTTTTGGTTGCGCGTAATATCGGGCAGACCCGATTGATCAACAATCGTCAAAATACTCTCGACAGTGATTGTTCCGTAGCGTTTAAGCATAAATTCCGACACTGACCTTCCCTGAAAAAAATATATTTAAAAGTATATTTAAATAAATTCGATAATTTCGTTCCTTATATGCGAAGAAGGCGTCCCACCAGTTTTGAAAAAAACAATCGTTGCCCGTAGTGATACCGTCAGAAAGAGAAGGAAAAAGAGTGTTGTTCACTGTAGTTTTTTTTTCTCGTGTGGCACCTTTGTTTAACTATTAACATCATTTAATTAACAATTAATTTTAATTAATTAATTAATTAAAATTAATTAACACCATTCTCACCTCCCTGGTGACGTCGTATCTCATGTAATCGAAAGTTTCAATGGAGCTGTCATTCGTCGCCGTTAAATTGAAGGTGCGAGTCAAGGGTTCATCGTCTTCATTTATATCGTATTCAAACCGAACCTGAATGAAAACGATGATACTTATTCACGAAACCCGAAATCGAGTAAATTATTTAACAAAAGCCCATTGAAACTACTTGAGAACCTGGTAACGGGCACTCAAGTTAACCCCACATTGGATTTTACGAATTTTACGATGCACAGCCCAGTTGTGCACATTCTCGCCTTCGGTGAAAAATTAATATTTTGGCATTCTGTTTGATCGTCTCATTTTATAAATGCAATACTTACTCCCGGTTCAAGCGCCTTCCAATACACAATGTTCGGATTGTCAGGGAAGCGTCCACGTAGTATGTTTCCCTAATTGGGAAAAGGCGCCGAACAGCGGCTCTTGGGCGCCTTTTCCCAATTAGGGAAACACACTCGTTGCTCGTTTGCCTTACATTCCTTGAGGCACCAGAACATTGTGAATACTTCATGGCATCTCCGTCTTTGCGGCGGAAGCAAGAGAGCAGTTTTGCCATTCTGAAAAAAAGGAATTTATAATATAATATCTCGCAAAAACACCCTATAAAATATGCAGTTGGACACGCTAACAATAATTGGAGAAGGCAGCAAAGTAGAGTTTGAAATTCGGGTAAATAGTTGCAATAGCATCTCTTTTTGCACACTCTACCACTTATCGAGCGGCGTAGATAGTGTGCAAAATGAAGAGATCTAATCCAATTATTTACCCTAATTTTAAGCTCTACAGCAAAGCCGAGCTTCGTATACACGTTGCGCGCGGAAGAAACGCGCATGCATGCTTGGTCATTATTAGCGTAGCGATAGGGAGGAGAGCGCGCGTATCGTACTTGGGGCACCACTTCTCCCCCCCTTTCCTCGGCGGGGGGGGGGGAGTGAACCGACTCGAGTTTACGCAAAGAACTCAAATTGCACACAATCTTTCAATACTGGACTGACGATAACTGTGTCTGCTGTATTGCCTGAGGGGTGAGGGTGGAGAGAGAGAGAAAGGAAACCCTGAAGAAGGGAGTGGAGAGGAGAGACAGCTGGTGTCCCCAGTCGAGCCTGCCTCTCCCTCTCCCTCCTCCTCTCCCCTATCCGGCACCCACTCCACCCTCCCTTTCCTTCCAAAGCGATGACTCCCTCGCGGCTCTGACAAAGTCTACCCCTAATACTAGCACGAATTGACCGTCACTGTTCCGCATATTCTGACTGCGACGTTTTGTCGTTACTTTTACATTCGACCTCAGCCCCTCGATTTCCCTCACTTTTGTCCGGAGCGCAGTTTTCCTTTCCCTCACTTGTCCGGAGGGCAGTTTTCCTCGACATTTTATAATCTCGTTATTTTAAAATCTTATAGTGCCACCGTCTCTCAATATTGCATATACTTGAATGACCACTTCTCACTTTCTTCAGTCGATTTTGATTCAAATTCATATCCGTTTCAGCTCGAAATTGTTCTTGAAGCCCCAAAGAACGACCACTTCGGAAATGACAGAGGTAGGCGCTAAAGTAATTATCTTTTTTTAAGGGAACTTTATGCATTTGTGTGAAAAGTGTTGCACAGAATGGAGAAATTTAAAATTTCCCTTATTACAAATTCACAAACACTCCGAATTATTAAAACGTGCCGATGATAAATATCAGAAACTACGGTGAGAGTGCACGCGAAAGCGAGAGAATCAGACAGTGGGCACACCACAGGTAGTACTCGAAGTGGAACGTAGTATTTTAAATTTGTAATACTCTGGAGACGTTGTTTCCTGCTGAGAGAGCATGCAAAATGAAGAGATCATCTCTCACTATCTCTGAACTACTCTCTCGATTTCCAGTGCTCTCTCAGCATGAGACAACATTTACAGATTAGGGAAAATTGGAGACTTTCCGCAGTATACTGCTAATGAAAAACACAGAATGCTAAGCTTTTTTAAAAAATTTATAATGATAATTTAAATGGACCACTAGTTGCGTACTCTTTTTCTATACCTCAGTGTGTCTCTTGCTTTCTCATGCTCTCTCGCAGCCGTATCTTTAGTTTAGGAGCGGAACGTTTTATTATTTGGGGCGTGTGTTTGTGAATTTATAATAAACCGCAGGCGGCCTTTAGATCTATTCATTTACGCATTGTCAAACATAATAGCGATCCTTTTTTCCTAGAGCAAAACGAATATCGAACCTTTTTTCAGTATCTCCTGCTCCTACCCGATGAAATCATCGAACAAGTTCTCGATTATCTACCGATCGAAGTAGAATTAGAGTCAGTAGACGATTGCATGCAATCGAGGCAAGAATGGGTCATCCGACGGGAAGCATTATCATGTTCATCAAGGTACAATGGCACTTATACGTGCTGATTCCTACTATATCAAATCAATGTCTGAACTTTACAGGACATTACTACGGTGAGCTGCTCTATGTCAATCCAGCGGGACTCTGTTGACCTCCACATTATTTCAGAAGAAGGTACGAATTCCTCTGTCCTTTCCTTATTTCCCTCTGATTCACTCTTACAAGGAACCGGTCACAGGAGAAGGTAAAACGATCACGAGTGACCTACATAGGATTACATAGGCCTATGACCACATCAAGAATCTACTTTTAAAAAAATTCCATTTTTCTCGGCAAATCGAAGGAAACTTTACCACGCAAAGCCCTTGCAGCTTCCAGCAGTTCTATGTGGCAACAAATCCTGTTTCGCCCAGGGAGTAGATAAATTATTATTATTATTTTATTGTAGAGAACAAACATTCGGATCTTTCACTGGACGCCGTTTTCAAATGTGTTCATCGACTCGACAAGTGTTTAGCACAGCTTCAACCTCCAGGTTGGTGTCTTTTTATTAATTATTTTTGATAAATGCGCAATGAGCGTTACAGCGAGTAAGAAAACGATGAATAAATTTTAGGGAGAATCAAATTAGGAGCGACAATTAGAGAAACAAAATCTAAACAAAAACAAACAACAAGAGCGTAATGCTACTCACAAAGAAAAAACTCTTAGAGTTTGAAACACCACATGACGAGACGGAGAGTTTGAAACTCAAATTTTCGAGAGAGTGCACGAAAACGAGAGACGTACTCTCTCATTTGCACACACTCTCTAACATTAGTTTCAAACTCTCCGTCTCGACATATTAAGATTAGAGTTTTTTCTTTGCGAGTACTATACTGTATTACTATACTGTATAGCTACTATACTATACAACTACTGTACATTGCTACTATACTGTATCGAAAAGTGCAACATTGCAGCTGGACCCAATTAGCCGAAGACAGCGTCAGTTCCATCGCAAATTGGTTGACATTTCACCCATACTTCCCATTATTACGTACTGTCGGAGGAGCGGGGAAGACCATTCCCCAATTCGTCAGGTCGGCGATGTCTACGTAGTGCCCACCTGCCCTGCGGTCAGTTGCTATATCCATTAATTGTCAAAATCTCGGAATTGGTCTCTCTAACCCTTTCTGTGGAAGCATGCAAACAACATACTTATTAAAGTCGCGCTTATTACATTTTTAAATTATAGTTGGGACATACGCTCGTACAAATTGCATTCTGTTATTGTAGTTTGAACTTTAGTGGACACTTTAAAAAATAATTTACATATTTTTCCAATTTACTATAAATTATTTACACAACAATATACTCATATTTAGGGGCATTCCGCCACTCCGCGAAAGCCAATGCAATTTCTGAAGCACACATATCCAATACTAAGCAAAGTTATTATCGTTGCGCCATGGTATGAGCTCGAATTCTTTTTCATATTGGAAATATATAAAAGATGGAAAAAATAGTATTTTTATGCATTAGAATTTGAAAAGGGCTGAAAATTGAATTTGAATTTGAATTTTAGAATTTGAAAAGGGTGTAAGAAAAATGTCAAATTTCAGGATTGTATGCGCACTTGCTTTTAGTGCAGCGTTGGTCATTTTGTCCGTAATCATCAAGAAACATGAAAAGGAGGTCAATTACGATCCAACAACGGGCAAACGAAATCATCCAGATGTCAGAGCTCAAAAATGGAGAGAACTTCTTTCAAAAGGTAAGTGTGTTAGAAAATCAGATTGGTGATACTAGAAATAGGTGATGGATTACCATTTTTCGAAAGTGGCGCGATTGGATGTTTATATTGATCCTTTCAGATCCGCTGGATTATGTAGTAAGCGCTCTGCTTGTTCTCATCATACTCTCCCTACTTGCCCCCGTCATTTGGAGTCTAATTGGCGTGAGTTTAAGAGTTTCAAATTCGGGTAACAATGGCTCACAATCAGATATATTTTTATTTCGCGCCCTCACTAAATCGGTCGAATGATCCGAGAAAAAGAAGAATTCGGAGATATAATCAAGTCACTTTTATCCGATATATTATAACTCTCTGAGCTATATTTTCTAAATAAAAAAGGAAATATTAGAATGCGAGGAACGGAGAAAAAATTGTGTTCCCTGGTCTCATTGTTTTCTTCAGAAAGCGTCGCCGCATATCTGGAGGAGTAAATTCTGTGATCATCCCACGTGCACCGGCATTCCACCACCATAAACTGTCATTTCTGAGCCAACATTATTAAATTTATCGGTCCTACAGTTCTACTTATGATCCGGTTTATCAAACAGTGATCGAGGGGCAATAAAAGCTAAATTGTAACATTGTAAATCGCTTACATTTGATAGTTGTAATAATCGGAGTGGGAGGGATGGTAAACTGAAACTGCTGTTCATTTTATCCGTTCTCTCCAGCCAGCAGGCATGAGAAAGAGCTCAACTACGATCCCATAACGGGCACAAACGAAATTGTAAATATGCACGAGCTCGAAAATTTAACGAACTTCTTTTAAGAGGTAATTATTGCATGTTATAAAATATGATTCCACAAGTAATGACAACGACAGAAAATCGATAATAAGGACACAAAAATAATGAGCTGTCGTGAGAGTCAGAAGTAGAGCACTTTCAAAAGTTACGCAGTTGGATGTTGATGTTGACCCGCTCAGAACCACAGGGATATAGAGTAATCGCACTGCTCGCGCTCGCCATCCTCTCAATTCTTTCTTCTGGCATTTGGAATATAATTGCCGTGAGTTTAAGAAATCCAATGGAGGCTAATGCAAATATGCACACGAATTTCTAGTTCATTGACACTAAGTTACAGTTTATAGTAACAATACATTAGAGTGTTAAAGAAGGAGTGAAGGGAAAATGTTCGTGAGTAAAGTGGCAACACACGTCGATTGCTTCCCTCAACGATAAGAGATCCCCGAAGTTTCAAATCTCTAGTTCGAAAACCGACGGAGATATGCGCGCGCAAAGTTTACGTGATGATCAGGGATTCCGTATGTGTATCAGCCAACGGGCTGCAAAATCTCTAACTAAGCTGCTTATTCCCTCGACTCTCGCTCGTTACCCCTGCGTTTACGATTTGCATGCACTCTTCAACTCTTATCTCCCCCTGTCTCAACCCCGTCTCGTGTAATCAGCGCCCTCCCTATTTTACATGCGCCTGCGCTTATCCATTGTCTCCTTGGTGGGAGGATAATCCTTGCCAGTCTTCCCTGGACATGTTCGAGTCTCTGAATTTACACTTTCTGTGTTTTCCGAGCTCTTACAGTACTGCTCATTGCAGTTACAGGGACTTCCAGCTGGGAACCTTTCCCTTCACTCCTTCTTTAAAACGCGTTCTCTGTAAGACCGCAGGACTGGGCGGCACAACTCATTCAAAGTGATCGCCCAGTGCCCAAACTTTTTTCACAGACGGTTTTGGGTACAAAGTGAATTTAAAACTTGAGAAATACACAAAATGTCAACTTTTGAAAAATCGATATTTTTTTTTACGAAAAAAAATTTTTTTTCTCAATTTTTTTATTTAGCTATCGTGTCATATATCATTCGAAAGAGCATCAAAAGTTATGTTTAAATCCGAAATTTAACGAGTTTTACGCAACTGCGAACGAAAATCGATAATTGCATTTGCATGAATCTGTCGTTTCGGTTAAACTTTGTTCTTTGAAAAAATGTTCCCATGATTAGTAGGTCTTGGCTCCGACGTATATTATGTATTTTTCATTGTAGAATTGAAATATTAACTTCTATTTAGATATTTCGGTAGTAAAAGTACTCCTATATTCACTAAATCGAGACCACTCAGAGGTAAACGCCAATCTCAAAGAGAGTGTAAAACTTTTTTCAGGGCTTGAAACTAATTCGTATGTACGTCATTCGAAAGAGCATCAAAAGTTATATATAAATCCACGATTTCACGAAGATTGAGTCACAAGGAGCGAAAATCGATAATCGTGTCAGCAGAAGTTGAACTTTTTGGTGACGATTAATATTCGGCTCTATTCTCATTCAATGTGATCGGCTAGGGCTAAAACTTTTTTCACGTACATTCTAAGGTGTAATGAACATTTTAAAACAGAGAAAGTCATGAAAAATAATTTTTTGAAAAATCGATAAAAAAATATTTTCGAAAAAAAAATTTTTTCAAATTTTTTTTATTTTTCTGCCGTGTTATATCTCGTTCAAAAGAGCGTCAAAAGTTATGTGTAAAAAAATTGCATGGGCATTGGGGCATTACAAGCAACGTTCGGTGAATGCAAATATCGGTAAACTATGAAATTTTACTTTTTTCGGGATCACAGTTTTTCGGCTTGTTATGGCTCAATGTCAATTAAAATTACACATAACTTTTGACGCTCTTTCGTGAGATATACCACGGCAGGAAAATAAAAAAAATTTGAAAAAATATTTTTTTTCGAAAATATTTTTTATCGATTTTTCAAAAAAATATTTTTCATGATTTTCTCTGTTTTAAAATGTTCATTACACCTTAGAATGTACGTGAAAAAAAGTTTTAGCCCTAGCCGATCACATTAAATGAGAATAGAGCCGAATATTAATCGTCACCAAAAAGTTCAACTTCTGCTGACACGATTGTCGATTTTCGCTCCTTGTGACGCAATCTTCGTGAAATTGTGGATTTATGTATAACTTTTGATGCTCTTTCAAATGACGTACATACGAATTAGTTTCAAGCCCTGAAAAAAGTTTTACACTCTCTTTGAGATTGGCGTTTACCTCTGAGTGGTCTCGATTTAGTGAATATAGGAGTACTTTTACTACCGAAATATCTAAATAGAAGTTCATATTTCAATTCTACAATGAAAATACATAATATACGTCGGAGCCAAGACCTACTAATCATGGGAACATTTTTTCCCAGAACAAAGTTTCAACGAAACGACAGATTCATGCAAATGCAATTATCGATTTTCGTTCGCAGTTGCGTAAAATTCGTTAAACTTCGGATTTAAACATAACTTTTGATGCTCTTTCGAATGATATATGACACGATAGCAAAATAAAAAAATTGAGAAAAAAAATTTTTTTTCGTAAAAAAAATATCGATTTTTCAAAAGTTGACATTTTGTGTATTTCTCAAGTTTTAAATTCACTTTGTACCCAAGACCGTCTGTGAAAAAAGTTTGGGCACTGGGCGATCACTTTGAATGAGTTGTGCCGAATACCCCATCTTTCACTGCGGTCTTACAGAGAACGCGTTTTAAATGCAAAAAAATATTTATATATTTTTTCATTTTCAGAAAGAGTCGCCTAGTATCTGGAGGTGTAAATTCTGCGGTCATCGAGCGTGCACCGGCATACCGGCCCCGTCAACTGCCGTTTCTCTCTGATTTACGTATACTTTGATCATTCAGCAATACATATGATCCGGTTTATCAAATGGTAAAAATTAAACAAATAAACTGATACACATTGTTGAAACTCGAGTCTTTGGTCAGTATTGTCTGTGAATACAAATATCTTCTTGGAATCGAAATTAGCAATTCTTTACTATGGAAGAATTCTTTACTATGGAAGGACGATCACTGCGCTGTATTGTCTAATGAGGGGAGAGGGGAGGGAGGGAGGAGATATGAGAGAACATTGAAGTAAAGAGACGGTCAAGAGGACTCTCCCCCGTCTTCATCTGACTCTTCGGCGTGCGTTGCGATATTGTGCTGAATGAAGAGAGCGTCACCAGCGTAGCTCAATCTGCAGGAACACGAAGAGATACATTCTACAACCCTTGCCAATGCTCCAGAAAGGTGCCAAGAGTGAGAGAGTGTGTGTAAATGAGAGGACATTACATGTCCGGCGTTCTGCCTTTGTTGGGGCAAGGGGAGAAGGAGTGAGAGGGATGGGGGACAGCTGGTGCCTTCCCCAACCGAGTCGTCCTCCCCCTCTCCCCCTATCCGACCCCCACTCCATCTCTCCTTTCTCCCCTCTATCGGGTCTGCCAAATTCTCATAATGAGTCAGATACGCTGTCCACTAGGCACCACGCCCGTACAGCGCACGTCCATTGAACAGTATCTCTCTCTCTCTCTCTCTCTCTCTCTCTCTCTCTTCTTTCCTTTCTCTCTGAGCATCGGCACGACAAGAGAGGAAAGAGAGAGAAGTGCACACAACGTGCATTCTAAAACAAGAGTTACCTAGAAATGAAGTATATCAGTTTTACCTTATCTTTCTTGTTCATTCAATTATATTGTCGTTTCAGATCAGAGAGTTTTCTGAGGCCATCAAGAAGGACTACTTTGCGGATGAGTGAGGTCAGTGGGGGGGGGGAGTCAGAACCGCAACGACAAAAGCGCAACAGCGAATAACTCTCTTCAAACTTCAAGAATTGATCTGAATTTTCAAGTGCGATATTCCGTCGCAATGAGCAATCGAATCTGTATGTTTATTATTGCCTCCTTGCTGTTTGAAATTGTTGCGCTTTTGTCGTTCCGCTCAGTATCAGGCAAACAGACAGTGTGTTCGATAGAGCAGACGATTTGGAGTAAAATGAGATCCTAGCTGTTTCTATACGACTTATTCAAAGCGAGTTAGAAGAGCTAGAAAGGGGTTGTTGCGCATTTGTCGTTGCGGTTCTGACACCCCCCCCCCAGGTCAGTACTTGAACAACCTACCTTTTCACTAAAAGTATAGTGAAAAAATTGTTGAAAGTTTCGTTTCACAGCCTCTCATGCTCCTTCCCGATGAAATTATCGAACAAGTCCTCGAATATCTACCGTATTCCGATCGAAGTCGGATTAGAGTCAATCGACGATTGCATGCAATCGAGGCAAGAATGAGTCGTCCGACTGGAAACATTCACATGGTGATCGAGGTATTTTACATCACTTACAATATTTTTTTATTTATTGTCTTAAAAAGAATACTGCACTTAAGCTATTTCCATAGCTATTTCTTCCGCATTAATAGCAATCAAACATACAACATGTATTATTTCTACTCATCTGATTTTCGACTTAATTTTTACTTCATCACTATGAGCGCTGTAACCGCCTTTTCAGGAAGTCTTACTCATCAGTTGCTCTATGGTTGTCAAGCGAAACGCTGCCGACGTTCACATCATTTCAGAAGAAGGTACTAGCTGATCTCTCTTTATATTATTAAATATAAAAGAAAACGAAGTTTAATATTGCTTGTGATGAATTTTCCTTGAGAGCAAAGACATGTCGATGTACCGCTGGACGCTGTCTTCGAGTGTATTCATCGACTCGGCAAGTGCTTAGCTCAACTAGAACTTCATGTTAGTAATTAAGATAATAGTAGTTTATCAAGCTATTCCCATGTCAAAATACCATAGATCCTCTGATTTATATATTTTACCGATTTAAACGAGCCCACACCAAATATTCAAAAATGTCTAACTTTTTTCTAAGATGAGTTTCCATCTTACAATGATAATGACACATTTTGGACGATATTCAATGTCCACTACCATACTTGGGTTCAACTATGCCAAGAAAAATAATTATTTTCCGACCTTAGTACATGTTTTTAACCATATCTCAACCGGGTTTGAGAATACAAACTTCTGATGTCGATTTTCGGCTTCTATACACAAAGGTCACCGTTTGGGTGACATTTTCAGCATAGTTAGGTTTCCTTGTACGGCTACTATAGCCAGAAACTCGATCCTCTCAGAAAATTTCTGTTACTGTGTAAAGTTCTGATGACTACTAGAGTAACTTTTTTTGTGTAATCCCTGCTTGGCCATAAACAAAAAATAACTGCAAATTATATTTTCTCCTCCGGATTTAATAGTTCCGAACAAAATATAACCAATAAGAATCACTCTAGGGAATTTGTGGCAGTTATTTGAATACATTTTGATTGATGGGAGCACATTTCAGCTGGATCCAATTAGCCGAACACAGACTCAATTGGATCGGGAACTCACCCGAATATCGCCGGTAGCTCCTGTTGTTCGCTACTTTCGCAGCGGTGGCCAGTATCCATCCGCGCTTCGTCGAGTCGGCAATGTCTATATGGTACCTAACTGTCCATCCGTAAGTTGCTGAAGTAATTTTAGACCGATCGATGGGCACGTGTCATCGAATTTTATGTGTGTTTCGACGATCCCAGGCAGCTTTTGAAAAAAAATGAGAGAAAAATTACATAACGCTACCACATTTTCTTCGACGCCGTTTGCGTTAGGATCAACAAGGCGCTGGAACAGGTAAAAAATCAAAATTGCTCAAAACTTCGTCCTAGGGGTAGCTTTCCGCGCTGAAGACGCTGGTGCGGTCGATTTCGCAATAGGACCCTTCCGGGCGCCGGTATGGCGCCGCGCCATTTCTGCGGAAAACGTGTTTTTCGAGTAAAAGTCTTCGGAAACTCGTCTAAATGGCCCGAAACCTAAAACTCTAGATCAGAATTTGACGCTTTATCAAATGACAATAGTGTCACATCGTGTTTGTTTTTCGTTTTCGCCAAAAAGTCGATTTTTGATACAGGCCGCATTGCGGAAAAAGCCAATTACAGATTATAGGGAATTTTTTCTGATCATTTTGATATATCGGATGATGTTTTTTTCTTTTTTTTTCACCTTTCACCCCCTGACAATATTGGCACTTTTCCTGAAATCTTGAAAAAGTGATTTTTTCGATAAAAAAAACCGGCAAAAAACTTTGGCAACCGATAGGAATCGAACCAATGACCTTCGGATTGAAGATCGAGGCCACTACCACATCGACCATGCGGATGCCGCGTGTTTACACGCGTTCCACGCGCGTGAAATTCGTGCGGTGCAAAGAAAAACTACTTTCCACGAGGTCAAATACATCATCCGATATATCAAAATGATCAGAAAAAAATTCCCTATAATCTGTGACTGGCTTTTTCCGCAATGCGGACTGTATCAAAAATCGACTTTTTGGCGAAAACTAAAAACAAACACGATGTGACACTAGTGTCATTTGATAGAGCGTCAAATTCTGATCTAGAGTTTTGGTTTTAGGGCCATTTAGACGAGTTTCCGAAGACTTTTACTCGAAGAACACGTTTTCCGCAGAAACGGCGCGGCGCCATACCGGAGCCCGGAAGGGTCCTATTGCGAAATCGACCGCACCAGCGTCTTCAGCGCGGAAAGTTACCCCTAGGACGAAGTTTTGAGCAATTTTGATTTTTCACCTGTTCCAGACCTCTGTTGAGACCTTGTTGATCCTAACGCAAACGGCGTCCTATATGGAGCACAAGTTGCTAAAATCTCAGCTGACCAAAATTCCATAATAAGCGTGAGATAAATAATTCAGAACAGATATATTATTCAACTTATACTCAGGGACACTCTTCCACTCCGCGAAAATCGATGCAATTTCTGAGAGTAACTTATCCAACGCTATGCAAAATTATGGCCGTTATACGAAGGTGTGTACTTACGTATTAGCGATCAAACACATATGTGAAATTCAGTGTCTTCTTGTTTCTTAGGAATTCGAAAAAAAATTACTACTTACCTTTAAACGACACGCCCTGCCTGCTTGCGCGTCTGCGTGCACCACTACCTAATATCTCAAAAACGAGACGAAGCAGCGACTCACTACTTTCGCCATAGTGACCTACTTCAAAAATAAAATACAGTAGCGGTCAAAAGTCTTCGGGTGATTTTTAAATCTGATACAACTTTTGAACCCGAAGAAGCTTTGTTTTGATATTGTAGGGCCTTATGTGAAATCCATTGGAGATTACGATGCAACTATTAAGGTGTTGCGAAATAGTTCAGTTATTGCGTTGTGATGACGCAATCAGTGCATACTTTTTTGAATGGGCATTATTCTTACATGGATTTTTTCCAGCTCACCTAACTTTCAGGGTGTTGAGACATGGCCACGACCTACCTAGAAAATTTTTTCCGAGTTTCAGTGTTTTCTTAGCGGTAGTTCAACGGGCAACGGCGGAAAAGATGCTAATGACATTAAAGTGATCTTTGCGTCACTCTAGAGCACAAATTACGTCACTAATATGCAATATTTTACCATTCTAAAAAGTATTGCCTAAGGATGATGCAATATTGCATAGTGATGATGCAATTTGTGGATTAGATTATAGAGCCAGCCACGCTGATTCCATTGATGGGTATGCCAGCCTTCTCCGTTAACTCAGAGCCGAGATACGCTCAAAAGTCGGAACCTTGTCAAAGGGCTGAAAATGGGCGTGACCAAACCAGTGTCCTTCCGGAAATCGATCGCCGCGGGCAGGAATCCAATCGAAACGCTTATTGCCCCTAGCAATCGGTTCTCCCATAGATTCTCTACCTAATCCACGCCCAAGCCAGATCTCTAGTGCAAGTCCTATAGGGGGGCCCTCGGTGAGATCACAATAATGCGAAAAAGTGACTTTTACGTGCCCTGGGGGTAAATGGTGGCCTACCGCCACCATATTCTCAGGATCATCGGCAGTCATCATAGCAATCAGTTTGGTGCTTTGATCGGGTCTGTGGGATGTCTAGAAGGCGAGATACGATTTTCCGACCTCGATTTTGCAGCATGGCTGCAGCCAAGTAGCGACACCGCAGCAACTTGAAAAAAATTTTCTAGGTAGGTCGTGGCCATGTCTCAACACCCTGAAAGTTAGGTGAGCTGGAAAAAATCCATGTAAGAATAATGCCCATTCAAAAAAGTATGCACTGATTGCGTCATCACAACGCAATAACTGAACTATTTCGCAACACCTCAATAGTTGCATCGTAATCTCCAATGGATTTCACATGAGGCCCTACAATATCATAACAAAGCTTCTTCGGGTTCAAAAGTTGTATCAGATTTAAAAATCACCCGAAGACTTTTGACCGCTACTGTATATAAAAAATATAATTTCATCTTTATTCATGGCCAAGTGGCTAAAGCGCTCGACTTAAAAACAATCGACCGACACATGTTAGAGTACGATCTCTTTGCCGCATTTTTCGCAGAATGGCAATGGACAGCATATTACAATTTTAAAATGATACGTTCATGAAATGGACTACTGGTGGTGTACTCTCTTTCTATACCTCGACGTGTCTCTCGCTTTGCCATGCTCTCTCGCAGCCGTATCTGTTGTTTAGCACGGATTATCAACGGATCGTTTTATTATTTCGGACGAGTGTTCGTAAATTTGTAATACATGCTTGCAAGAAACTCGAAAAGCTTCGAACACGTTTTGACGCATTTTTACGTGGTTTTACAATTTTTTTTACCAAAACATCAGGGAACACACGCACGGCAAAAGTGTTTTGCGATGTCACAAACGTGTTCAAACGTGTCAGAACACGTTTCAATCAAATTTATCAAACGAAAAAATCGCCAATACTTTTAGCGGTTGACTTTTTTCAACGTGTTCCTCAACTAAATGTGCTCCCGGCAACCGAGTTCGAACTGAACCAAATTGTTCCCGATGTCCGAGGTCCCCCTGGACCAAACAGTATCCGGTTACCCAAGACCCCCTGGACCTAGCTGTGCCCGGCAAAAGAATTTCCCCTGAACCATACCTTACAAACGTAGTGCGCTTAACCTCCATGCACTTCGCAGTTATATTATAAAAACATCTCAGGATCACATACGGACTCGCTCTTATCACTCTGCTCTGTTTCGGCGTATTTATGGTAATGCATAATAAGGAAATCGACGTAGATCCAGTAACGGGCAAGCAAAATCATCAGTCCGTGCGGGAACGAAAGATACGAGAAATATTTTTGAGAGGTATGGGTAATATTTTAAAACCGGGTTCTTAAATTAATATTAAGTATACATATATTCTCATCAAGTTTATCTGTGCCGTACCGTTGAGTACTCTACTGTGCCATTCCCATATATTCCCTTATATTTTAGACTCTACCAACTCATATGGCACATTAAAAACCAATGTCAATTGAATTGAACTTAGATTTATTCGTTTGTAACGTTGATGCATTCAGAACCGCTGGGCTATGTGATATTTGCGTTGCTTGCGCTCACTATCCTATCCTTCCTAGCACCTATAATTTGGAATCTAATTGGCGTGAGTTTAATTTTATTTTTAAAATTGTTTTTAATTAAACTAAACATATATTGGATCACAATTTGTTTTTTCATGTGTAATTTTTCAGAGAGCGTCACCACATATCTGGAAGAGCAAATTCTGCGATCATCCAACGTGTACAGGCATTCCTCCACCCCCTTGAATTGTCTAGCGTACACATGAACACTTTATTCTTTAACGATACCATTAAAGGGACATTGCATAGATAGCGAAATGCACTTATTTAGCAGTATTTTGTCCACTGATCACAGGAAAAATAAGAAAAAATTCGGACCATTTGGAAAGCCGCTACGGTCTTACCCGCAAACCACACCACAATGGATCAAAGGGCGTCGCCTTTTCCTAATATTTCTAAAAACGGTTCCAGTCCTAACAATTCGTGGCGGATGTCCTGGATAGCTACTGAGTAAAATTCCTGGTGTTTCATGAAGATTCCCTGTACTTAAGACGCCATTAGGAAACGTCGAACTTATACACCACGAATATTGAAATGTTCATATCTCGAATCAGAAAGTCCCAATCCTCGAAAACAATTATTGAAAAATTGATAAACTTAGCACGCTTCAGTACATTCCTCATAAGACTTTGGAACACAGTGATTGACGACATTATCAAATACAAAAACAATCGTCTTAGGTTGAGAAATCGTGAGAAGAGGTACACAAAGATAGATAGATAATATAAATTCAAATTCTCAAAGATCAGGATACAAAATGATGAATTTCAATATGTTCGAGCAAAAAGCGATGAAAGAATGTGTTTACTTAGAAACAAGTTATGGACGCTCAAGTTGTATCCTGACGCTATAGACCTTCATCGAGATGTGGTTTGAGGCCGAGCGTTGCCACTTGTATTGTAATTGTAATTGTATTGTATTGTAATTGCCACTCTCACAATCAAGGACGGATGCACGGCAGTGAATACAGGAAGCTGCACAATTCGCGCTGAGATAATTAATAAATCAATAATTGAAATTCAACTTGAGATGCTGTTTATTGGGGTCTAAACGAAAACGAAATCCTGTTGCTAGGTTGAGTGTCGGTGGAGGGGAGCGGGGTATTGCAATATTAAAATGATACATTCATGAATTGGACTACTGTTGTGTATACTCTTTTTCTATACCTCGGCGTGTCTCTCGCATTATCATGCTCTCTCGCCAATCATTTCTGCGTTTAGTGCGGAACAGTAACGGAACGTTTTATAATTTTGAACTTGTGTTTGTGAATTTGTAATAACATTCAAGGTAACTTACGTCCGAGCCAAAACAAAGTCACCTACTGACACATATTCATAAATCCCTTCCGCCAATCACTTGGTCACCATCACCAAGTGACTATCGAAAATAAATGTATTAACTTAAATATAAATGAATACTTACGTCTGAGATCTTCTGCTCTTCCATGATCCTCCTTTCCTGCACACCAGGAGCAGAAGGTGTCCAAGTGGTGATTATTCTGGAGAGAAAAGAAAATCGCTAATTTGAAATCCTCTCAGAAATGGAGTGACAATTGTTCACTCAAAACATTTCGTTTGACAACAAGGAAGTGATCGTGTCATTAAACAGGGGGGGGGGGCTGTATGCAAGACGTAGAGTCTGCCTCACTGTGGGAAGGGGCCAGCGAGAGAGAAGAGAAAGTAATAGAGACAGTGTACTGCCATTCAGTCAATCTGATGGATTATTTATATCGCGCCCCGTCACCATCCCCGACCCCCCGTTTAGATTGTCTTAAATTCTTATCCGCTTTTATACTTACTGTCACACCCTTCGTGGATGTATCAAATAAAGAAAGAAAGAAAGAAAGAAAGGGGCTAAGAGTGACTTTCAAAAAAATCGAAAATCAAAGATATTACCCTTCATCGATTTCTTCATGTTTGTCGTCTGCGGCGAATTCCAATTCCGTCTTCCTCTTGGTGATCGTACCAGTGTTGATGACAACATTCAGAGAACAGCTCACCTGCAATTCACCATGATTTATAAACTCAAGAGACAATATGATAAAACTGCTATGACTGTTGCCATTACCATCGCCAAGTTAAGACAAATCTCCAATAGCTTTTATCCTGCTGCACCACTTAAAATGATATAGAAAGAGTCGAAAAATACTGTTTGGCGCCTTTCTTTAGAAATGTTTTTATTTTTTACTGTACTGTGTTTCCAAGTGACTTGTATAACTATGGTTTTATTAATAACTAAAAAGGCTAACCTCTCTACCCGCCAGGAGCGTTTCCAGGATGCCCGAAGCCTTGAGGGCCTTGATTTCCTCGCAATTTGCGCAGATCAGACGGATTGTCGGTCGGATGATCATATTGCCATTGTTCTCGAGCGTGTACTTTCGAGTCAGCTAGAAGAGAAGTATGTATGTTGCGTAATCCAATTATGCATGTTCGGTATACAGCTTATTTGGCGATAGTTCGGTAATAGGCCTAATTAAGCGAAGAGAAAAGGGTAAGCCGAATGTCAAACCGGCATCCTTAGTGTGCAATATTTAATTACACTATATTTCTTCTAACCACTTTCTGCACGTTTCGAACATTATGATACGTACCATAGTTTCCGCAGTTCGAACATCTTTCTCAATTGCTTGAAACTTGGGCATTAGCGACTTGTTCAGAACAATCAAACTCTCCTCGATGGTGATTGTACCATAGTTTTTGATGAGGATATCGGATCTCGGAGCGAGCTAAAATCATTTGTTTTGGCTTTCAGCTTTCTTCACGTCATTCAAATGATGAAGGAAGAACAAGCATGATACATGTTTTGCACTTACATATTTCTTCAAACCTTTTCTCAGCCGGGTGAGAGACACTGCTTCATCATGCACATATGTGAACAGAATGTTCTTTTGATATTCGTCGGAAATTGAGACGGCGGTTCGTTCCTGTATCAAGAACAAAATTATGACAGGCAGAAATGTTTTCGATCAAAATCTAATGAAGAATGCTACAATTTCAGGACTTGTAAAATTGAAACGCAATTGAAGCGAGAACGAGTTGTGATCCTTCCGACATAAAAAACATTTTCATGATTATCAAATTTGAAATACCTCTTCTCCTTTTTGTTTCTTGCCACGGAAGTTGGATAGTAGCTGCTTCACGAAATGCGCCATTGTTCAGAGAAGTATCCTGTGTACTTTCGAAGATATTAAAAGCCGCAGAGATTAAAATGCATACCATTGAACTAACTGAGCTCTCTGATTTTTGAGGAACTTGTCTATTATCTCAAATTTTATAAAATATCGAGACAATACTGGACAAGAATTCTTCTCTCGATTTCATACGACGGTGTGGAGACAAGGATAAAAAAGGACAAGGATATAACAGTAAAGTAGGGTAGGGATGCTTCTGGACACACTGTGCATGTCTATCTTAGTGCAGAAGCGCAGTGAATCAACGGGGAGAGGTGACTGTATCAATAAAACCAAAGCAGATACTTGAAAGACTACCAATCATATTTCTATTGACTCGCTGCAAATTAGAACGTCTCGCAGGGACCTAGCAAGTGGAAGAATGAAGGTATAGAGACCCGGGTCAAGATAATGCGCCCTCTGGATAGATACACTGAGCCCGAAGTTACTTAAAGGGACCTGGTCGTGGTAGAAGATGGAAGTAAAATCGATTCCAAATCGAATTTGAAAACAAAAAATGAAAATTAAAAAAATTAAAAATTTTTTAAAAAATTTATCAATAAAATTTAAAATACGGTAGCGATTAAATCGTTCCGAGAATGTGGGCTCGGCGACGATTCCGGCGTAAGCACCGGAACCTGGGAGCGACCAAATCCGGCAAGCAGAATACGAATCGCAAACTGCGTTTATTGTGAATTTTCGCCGCGTCCGGCGTGCTCTCCATGTTTTACTGCTTTGTTTCGTGCAATTTCTTGGTCTTTCTTATTATTTCCATGTCACAGTTCCCCCGCCATCACTAGCAGTGCTAGTTTCACCTTGTGTGCGTGTGAAACTCACTGCCAACAACTGTTTATTTACGATTTTCCGAAAACTGCACAAATTGAACGATTTTACTGATGTAACGCTATTTATATCTTTTGCTATCGATATCTTTCTATTTCCTCTTAGTAATCAATCCAATCCCTCTCGAAAGAGCTCAAACTGGAGCTCGAATCGTCCCCATCGTCCTCTTGTTCTCCCTCTCCTCCTTCATCCCTCTCGTACTCTTCCATGGCCCGAATCTCCCTCTCCTTCTCCTCCCACCACTCGATGATGTCGTCGTAGACGTCGTCCTCAGGTACCCCGATCCTCCTTGCGTACTGCTGGTCGTTCCTCTCTTCCAGGACGTTGTAGCTCGTGGCCATTACCTAAAATAACGATGTGATTTTAATTTGATTTATTTATTTATTTTTCTCACCTCTTCCCTCCAATAGTGCGTGCCGACTCCCCGGTTCCTCTTCACTGCCACCACCACTTTTCCTCTCCTGGGAAGAAGCGTGTTTCCAGTCTCTTTTCGTGTTCCCATCATGTCCTCCAGAACAAGACCGTTATAGTGAAGCAGCGCCACTTTGGTCTTTAGCCGATAGTAAAATGGGGAGCTGAAATCGGCAAATTACGTTACAGCCTCTTGCGTATAGCTCACCACGCGAGTCTTTTAGGCGCGTACATAAGCGAGAGGGAGTGGAAGCACTCATTGATTGCAGTGTCAATCAATGACGCGGAATTAAGGAAAGCCTTTTCAAACGAAGGCTTATACAAGAGGTCGACCACAATAGCAATCAAACCGGCATCCTATAATTATTTATTTCACTATTTTTTTCCGGCTCGTGGTCTACCTCTTTCGCGAGCTTCAGTCGTTTCTCGCCTTTCTTCAATTTCTTCAATTTCCCATGCTGGCACTTTTTCACCAATTTGAATCGAGAGTCCTTTAGTCAATCAATTTTCGCTTTTCGCTTTGCTCAATTTACCTTAGACCATGAGTGCTTCCCCTGTATGTGATGCTCAAACGATCTAACCAGCTCCAGCGCGCGATCACGGTCCTCAGGCTTAGGATATTTATTATGGCAATAATACAGGTGATTAAAAAACGCTTGATAAACCGGCGCCAGTTCCGCATCTGCCTTTACTGCCTGAATTCAGTGAATTTTAACTATACGTATTATATTTTATTATCACCTTCCACCATGCGCTCCTGAATGGCTTTTGAACGTGCCACCAATCAATGAGCACATCGATTTTTGCTGTCTTTTCGTTCTCTCGCAATTTCTTGTTCACCATTCCGTTTTGGTCACCGACTCGAGTGCTGACATTTGGCTGTTACATATATTTCATCAAAAAACGCCTACTAAAAATTTAAAATATTACATTCCACTTGAATGATTAACTGTGATATGTTTAGTCTTGTTCTCTCACTATCACGTGCACATCTCGTTGCTATTTATCAGCGGAAAATTTTAATAATTTGGGCGAGTGTTTGTAAATTTCTAGTAGCACTACCCGTTTCGTCGGGGTCATATTCCAGAAAGGGGGAAATGTGCACGAGTTGTTTAAAAGTGAGTTGATATTACGTCATATATGCTATGCCGCGGAGAGCTCCACCCGCCTCAGCCCAATCTACCAATCGATAATAGATAGTCTCCGTTCCCGTGATCTACTAATCAATATTATACATAATATTGATTGAGTAGATCAAAGAGTCGTGTCAGATTATTGATTGGTAGATCAGACGGAGATGAGAGGAGCTCCAGATGGGGCGGAGCCTATCGATAATTGATTGGCAGAATGACGGAGGCGGGAGGACCTCTCCCCGGCATAGCACATGTGACGGACTATCTACTACTGTGTGTGCGATCTCTCGCTTCACCATTTTTTCGCTGTTCTGTAATCGCACGCTGTATTGCATCATATCTCATTTAATTGTTTTGCAAACTAAATTATTCTAACCTTATATCAATTCCATCATCAATCAATTCCACCAATACTCGCAACGCTCCTTCACTTTCCATTCGAATTGAAACATTATCTGCGAATTAGTGATTACAGTAATCTACGAGACTTATTTATCACCAATTCCGGGTTCTCCTTTGTGTATCGTGGCTGCTCCTAGAGCTAATTTGGTGTGACAATCGATCGCAGTCACTTTACAATTCGCAGCGTTAAATCCGGGCGAATCGTACTGCCCGTCAATCGAAAGTTCCAATCCCTTCCCCTATAAGTACAGTATGTATTGATGATGCGCAACATTAGAATACCCCTGCGGCATCTACTGCTATTCTCCTCACTCGCTTCTCCTCACTAGCATAAACCCGATCGATCGATTCCGCGCCTACATCTCTTATCACTCTCCTCATTGTCCGATCAGAAGGAATCGCGAGATCGATCAATCGCGCTAGATCACACAGTCTCTGTAATGCAGAACCAATATTTCAGTGTAGCGGGTGCCTTATTACCGGGACAGGCGTTCCAGTTATGAAAGAAGCGACGGGAATATCGTGGTTTGCACGGTACACTTGTCCCTTCCCTTTTCCCACTCTTGATTGGCTCTCCCATCTTACGGCCTTGTTGCAAAAGAGACATTCATAGATCACGATTTTCGCACTCCCGATTGCCGAAATACGAATCAGACTTTGATCAAGTCGTTGCCCGCACAATCGACAGCGCTCGAATAACTCCAAAATGCACTGAGTCTCCACTAGCGAAAAACGACTATTCTGTTTCCCCTCCTCCTCATCCTCCTCCATTTCTTCTTCCTCTGTCTCATCTACCCCTTCCATCCCTTCCAAATCTTGCGACGCTCTGTATTCAATGTCCTACAATTGATGTTTTTGTATCCCTCTATTTGATTCACACACCTCTGTCTCGACTGGTTCTGTCGTTATTGTCGAGAACGCGGATTTATACCGCTTTGGCGGAACAACTTCATCAATCACGTCATTGAAGGTGGCGTCATCATCGAGAACAAGAGGATCGACAGAAGGGAGAATTGGCGGCGCCCACGCAGCCTTCGTATTGTTTTATCTTTATTGTGTTTTAAAATGTTCACACACTGATCCTTTGCGATTCCACTCGTGTCGCGTAAGGATCGAAACAACTGATCGACAGCCAAAAATCATAAATTAAAACTAATTAGGCAGCGCTAAGCTGCTGTTTCCACAGATAATCCGAGCTAGACACATTTTTTGATATGTTGTAAAGCTGGAAAAGATGCATCGATTGATATACTGAACATGGAAATGAAATAGCATGAGATCCCATAGTTTGAAGACAAAAAAAACGATTCGGGCATCTCTCTATCATTTTTCCTTTCGCAAAGGTCACATTATTTCCTCATTTGCTGTGCGCTAACTTCCAAACACGAGTGGTAGATCACACTGACCTCACCCCACTATAGCGGAAAACTGGCAATTTCTGAGATCTCGATCACGGGTATGCCGTGAAACTGTACGATCGCATGCGATTTCACCCCATACCAAATCAAATAATTGCGTCTGGTTCGGATTTGCGGTAGAAATATCTTTTAGAGCACTGCTAGAGCTACCAAAAAGCCATAGGAGAATTAGTAAACACAAGAATTATAATTCTGCCATTCGAAAAGTTTTTATCTCTCTGTAATTACAATACGCGCATTCGTATTCGAGATACTTCACGGCGATGTCCGCGAACAAATTAGCGTAAAACGGAATCCCAGCACCCACAAGCGTTGTAGCATGTTTATCTATAGAATGCGCATCCTTACCAAATTTTGCGAAAGATATTTATTTTTTTTATTTGCTGATGAAAAGATGAGGAGAGATAGAGCGGTCATGTAGATCAAGTGCATATTTTTGCTCCACTAATTACGATAGGCTAATCGAATAGAGATACCAGCCTTTTGACATACGTGACCACCCTGTCTCTTACAGGATTCGAAATGAAACTGTCGGTGAATCGAGGTCGTAACAGAGCAAAGTTGATATATTGTTACTAATTTCGGATATAATTATAGATCAAACCAGTAAAATCTTAAAAGTGATGTGCTGTATTTTGTCTACCGTCCTCCGTATACCGTAACCAAGATACCATAACCGAGGAATCAGAAATAATGAAAACAGTCTGAGGGGGGTAGCCGTCTGAGGTGCAGATCAACTGATCAATGCCTAATATAAAGTACTCGTTCATGATACAGTCTCTCCCGTTATGGTAGCCGACTTACAGTAATCCAAAATATGAAAATCTCAGGCATCTTAAGAACATAACTTGAGCTATTACTAATAATATCAATTTTGAGTAAATTTTCGCAACTTCACATTTATTACTGTAGCTCGCCTACCGTAGCAGGGGATACGGTAGCGAAGAATCGGTACACCCCACGGGCAATGCAGACTAGAGTGCGAAATGTCATAACAAGACCTCAGAATGCTCAATTATTCATACATTTTGCGCACTATGTTATGAAATGCGCGTATTTGGCTGATTATCATAACAAGCTTTGTCTGGGAAAATATGATAATTCGACGTTGTTCTCTCATTTCATCCGCGCCTTCACTTCCCGGACGGTCTCCTCTCTCTACAACAGGCTAGTGTTGTTGATTATGTTGGATTTCTTAAGATTATTTGATATAGAAAGTAAATAATTGGCATCTACGGTATATCAAACGTGTAAATCGAGCGATGACGGGTAGGCCTCAATGTGAACTTGTAAACTGGGTTCTCTTCAGATATCGCACACTGAGAGGCCCATCAATGGATAACGACAAAGGAGTTGGCCTCGAACTTGAATCCTATTTCACAAAATAGTGTTTCATTTCGAGGAAAACTATAACCTCCATTTCCACATTTGCTCTAAAGGGAAAATGTGAGTTATCTTGTATTTACTTCTGTACTTATATGCTAGCGTGTTATTGTGTGACTATGAAATATCGCGACATTGATTTTGCTCACAGGGAGAGTGACAAAGTATTGTGTTCCATAAACACAAAGAAAACACTAGAGAACGGAGTTCATAAAATAAAGTACTGTGGACTCTTTCATTACCAGAATCTCTGCTACGTAAGTCGAGATTATGCACATCAATTCCTTTCTCCCGCGTTTTTCGTATTTCTGGAACACAGCACTTTGTTACTGTCCCTGTGAGCAACAGTACATTATTATATTTAATTCCATAGGATCTATTTCATATTAATACAATAACACACTAACATAGAAGTACATAAGTAAATACAAGATAACTCACATTTTGCCTTTAGAGCAAATGTGGAAATCGATGTTGCAGTTTTCCTCGACATGAAACACAATTTTGTGAAATATGTATAGAGAAGATGTCGTTCGGGAAGTGAAGACGCGGACGAAACGAGAGAACAACGTCGAATTATGATTTGCCAGACTCTCCCAGACAAAGCTAGTTATGATACTCAGCAAAATACGCGCATTTCAGAACCTTTTTTAGAGAACAAATTGATAGACTGAGGGCCTGTAATCGGATAATTCACCATTTTCAGGAGCTGTTATTGGTAACTGAATCATTTTGAGGGGTTGTTCTTGGGATGGATCATCCCTCGAATCATTTCGATAGGAACCAATCAATTATCCGATTACCTGACCCGCATTACACACTCTAGTGACGACCCCATATTCACCTCGTGCATATATCCCCGAGTCAATTTGCTGAATTCCAGAATCACTGATTACGGTAGACCAGATACAGTAATTTAGATACAATATCCGGAGCACGGTACGTAAGCTGTAGTAGGTCATTTATTTTTTACCAACATAATTCCAATATTAATTTTGCCTTGCCTCGGTGTGGTACGTGAAATGATAACTCGCCAGTTCTTTTCTGAAGTAAGCTAGACAAGGATTTGTTTCGAATTCAAAACGAATCCTTTCATTTCTTATCCTCAGGCCGAGAGATTTGCACCGCAAAAAAATCGGAATCAGAGAGAAAAATTCATTTTGCCATCCCTAGTATATCATCTGACTGTTTCTAAGAGAGTGTGTGAATATTTTTTTCACAATATTATTGTGTGAATACTATCGTTCGTCGTATATTCGTATGTTTCTTGTAATGTATAGTATTGTTGGTGGAATACAGTGATTATTTATTTGCAGAATTTTAGACTAGGTAGCTGGCTTTGCAAGAAATAACTCCATAGCATTGCATGCTCGTCAAGCTGCGAGGAGCCTACCAACTGTTTTGGTAGGCACTTCGCAACTATGATCCCAGTTCATAATGAAAATCGATATTTCCGAATGTCTATTGGTCAATCCAACCTGCAGTGGGATGGTAACTTATGATCTACAGTAACCAAAACTCGATAACCTTTCGCTGCGGGACCACTACTTTCGAAGGTGCCCAAATTGCACCAAATTATGGTCCCGCAGCGAAGTTACTGTAGTCTACGGTACGGTAGCCGAGGTAGGTATACTTTCCGTTCAATGCCGCACCGAATGCCAACTCATACAAGCAATACCGACTCGATTTAAACAACTTTGTAAAATGGTGGCCCGCATTAAAAGCTACAGTAACCCGGAATTATTGATTTTGGGTTACATTGATCATAAGGTACCATCTCACTATAGGTTGGGTTGACCAATCGACATTCGGAAAAATCTATTTTTACTATGAACTGGAATCATAGTTGCAAAGTGCCTACCAAAAAAGTTGGTAGGCACCTCACATCGGTCGACTAATGTAATGCTATGAATAACTCTCTTAATTTTGCACACTTTCACACTGGTTTCTTGCGAAGACTCACTTCAAATGTCTCATAATCGTGATGAAAAAGAGCGGATGTAGGTAACAATGGAGAGGGAGACTGAGTGGATAGGGATGGCTCGCATTGCAGATTCTGCTAAATTTATGTTCCATCATTATGATTGCAATCTAGACTACTGTTATCTCGCTTGTTTCTTACTGTAGAATCACTCAATCCGTTTTCATATTGAATTATGATTGCTGACTCCACAATTTCAATGTATTTGTTTCCATATGCTTGGTATTAAATTCATAAATATTCCAAATTGTTGGTTATTGGCGACTGACCACGGCTATTGAGAGCTGAGAGAAGGTCGATGGTGGGGTGATATCTGCCGGTCTCGTTGTCCTGAGTGCCACGACTGGTAGAGGACGAATAGGAACGAGAGAAGGAACAGAGACAACTCGCAGCTGATAGTGATTGATTATTAGACGGACTTCCACTAAAAGACCCGTTCCATTGATGCTTGTGAGATAAATGAATTCTACGATTACGGTATTTCGGCTACGGTATGTCTCAATTACTAGTACTGTTGAAGTCGTTGCGGTCAAAAAACGCGATGAATGGGGGGTTGAATCACACTCATTTCTCATACTATACGGCAGTCGCATCCATTGGTTACGGTAAGTATTCGCATCGATTGATTATGGTAAGTGTTCGTGCATTTTTGTGTACCTAGATACACACTACGTTACGTGAGTAGTAACGTGTGTCGAATACTGCAGATGATGTAGATGGTTACAAAATTGGCTTACAATAGGGACTGACATCGATGGGATACTTATAACAGATTATTAGGGAGGCACTCACATCGGTAGGCAGACTGGCATCGGGGGAATCGAAGTGTCGCATGCACCATCGAGCCTCATTCGCTGATCGATGTCGATCCATCTCCCTTGCAGTACGCTCAGCCTCGAAGTTCTGTCTAGCCATCCACTCCGACTGCGCGTCACGTCGCCCATTATGGGGAAACCTTTTCGCTGGCCCCATGCTATCCCCGCACAAAAAGCATTTGCGCTTTTTCGCTTGCGTACTCATCTATAATGACAACTCATCGGAATCGTGCACAAAAAACATGAAACTACACACCAAAATCACTTAAAAAGATGGAAAATCGATAATAATACGGTAAAGATCGTAGAACAACATTCGGCGGTTTGTGGTGTGCTTGGGCGAGATTTAAAAGCCGGCTCTCACAATAGATATGGCTCTGGTCGCTCCCAGCTAAAATCCGGCTCTGGTTCTGAACTTTGAAAATCTTTGAAAATTCTAGGAAAATTTTTAAAATTTTATAAAATTTGCTTTTGTTTTACAAATACGATTTCCGATCTTTTGAACTTTAATCTTGTTGCAGTGCCAGGTCCCTTTAAGAAAGAATATACTCACAGATATACTTAAGAAAGAATATACTCATCCGCTGGAATATACTCAATATTGAGTATATTCGAGGCGGGGAGGAGCAATATACTTAAGCGTGTCAATATACTAAATGTTGAGTATATTCGAGCGTCGGGCGGGAGGGGGGAGGGGTATAGAGAAATGCAAGGGCCGATTGAGATTGGAAGTTGGATGTGGTGCATACTAAGTAATCGATCTCGTGGAAAAAAAAGATGCATTATATCGTTTATTTGACGAATTCAACCGAAAATAATTGTTTTTCATGAAATATTTCTACAGTTTTATTTCTAAATGATCATGTACATTTTATTTTAATACGATTTTGTTTTTCTTAATATATGAAAAAATTATAATTAATTATTAAACATCAATTAATTAGTTTGCAATGACAGACCAGTCGATAACATGTCATTACCGTGTCCTGCCGAGCCTGACGCGTCTTATTCTCGCTTTGCGCACTTCATTCTCCGCTGGCGCACTTGGTGATCTCATCTTTTCGAAATTGCATTTCTGTTCATTTTACTTGTTTTGCACCGAATCTCTTGTAATTTTGTGTTCAGATGCCTTAGTCGCGCCCTTCTCGAGCTTCGCGCGCTGCACTGCACTAGTCAGGTTCGACTTTCTCCGTTGCTGAGTGAGAAAATCTGAGTTTGGGTTTTGATTGTGGTTGCGTCAGGTTCCTCCCCGTCTATAAGATCAAAACCATCGATGAATCATATCGAAGATGAGGAATGTTGTAGAAGACGCCCAGGCCAAAAGGTTTGTCTATTTCAAAACTCCTTGCTCACGATAGCCCGGCACTACTGCAGTGTTTGGGAGAAGACCAGTATTCCTTCTCATTTTTGGACTACTCACTTATTCTTTGCCGTCAATCGTGGTTGACTGGTCCCAAACACTGCAGTAGTGCTGATAGCCCTACGTGATGTTCACTGCCACATCATTCCACATGCCGGTCAACCCTACAGAAAGGGGGTTGGAGTGAGAAAACTTACGAAATTGAAATAGAGACTCTCTCGCTTGTGCACATTTTCTCACCCAGACTCCTCTCTGTAGGTTCGGAATCATGTGCTGCGGATTTTGTAGCACATTTTGCTAGTATAACTCTGAATAAAGATGCCTAGCTGCGCGTCAGTGGTGAGCGACCCCCTCGGATCCGAGGAGTACCTCGATTCGAGACAATGGAAGTGCCCGTAGCTGCTCAAATTTGACCAAATTGAAAATTAAGCGGTGTCGCACTTCCTTGTCTCGTCGAGCACTATTACGAATGAAGCTCGTAGGAAATACAGATTGCGTATTTCGCAATAGCGGCACCCCGATTTCATTGATTCCGAGGGAGATCGCAGATCACTGCCGCGCGTGGACCTGTTTCGTAGCTACATCCGCTTATTTTTCATTATTTTTTTAAAGCAAATCGTGTGACTAGTAGTTGTATTAGTGTAATCATGTTGCTTCCTTTCAACTTACTAAAAATTAAAAAGAAATGTTCAATCGACATTTTCGAAATAATTCGATATGCAAAAATATAAAATTGCGTTGCAGATCAAGGGTAAGAACCTCTCAGTCGCTCTATTCGAGCCCGGTTGGGCAGTCGAAGCAAACCCGGATGTGGATACCACCCCCGCAGCTGATAGATGAAGTCCCAATTGCAACTTTTTCCGGTACGGTGGGAGGGCGGGGTAGAGGGGGTAATGTACGGTTACTGTAGTGGTTAATGCACAGTGAACTATAGTACTGTTGTCCCGGTAAATTTACCCTTGTAAAATCTATGAAAATTTAATACTGGCGACACATTTTTGTTTGCGGCTGACACACCTGTTGGGACTTGGTTTCGCCGGCGCCTATTGGCATGCACATACATAATTCGTTCTTGTTCTCTGAGTTTTCGTTTAAAAATAGTCTGCAGATTCTAGTCCGGCCTCTCGGAAGTGATGGACTCGCTGGCGATCGATTTCCTGCCCATCAAGACGACATTCAAGAACGGATACAACCAGGATGGAAAGGTATACGGTAGCTATCGATTTACTGTCGGGGAATTATGCTAATTTGGCGGACAATTTTGTACGACAAACGGTGATAATCGTACGTTGAAAAATGGTGCTACAGTTATTACGATAACATCTAGTGTTAGACCGCCAATAAATCGATATTGCTGTCAGTGGTTCCGACTGCGCTACATGGACATCATGCCGCACCTGGCTCTCGCGAAGAAGGAGGTGAGTGAAATTGGTTACTGTAATTAACGAATCGGAACTGCGGTAGTAGTCAAGCATTTTTTTTTATTTTTTAAAGCAGTGCGTCAATAGGCTGTTTCATCACGCTTTTTTAAAACTCGAATTGTTGCTGCTTTTAGTGACAGACGACCCGATTATTTGCCAAAAAAAAGAAGATTATCATATTTCGCCTTATACTTTCTGTTTACCGCATCCATCCTTTTACTTTCCGTACTATTCTCCTAATTACCGTATACCTTCTAGCTTATTCCGATGGAGCGCGGACTGCTCATCGAAAACCCCGGAACACATGTGATCTTCCGAGTTCAGCTGGAGTCGGTGCCCGATCTTCGCGTTAAGATTCGATCCGAAGGCGGGGGTACGGTATCCTCTTCGTTGGGGTATTAATTGGGGATACTGTAGCTGTGTTAGTATGTCGATTGGGGTGTTGTATGCTGAAATAAATACACGATTGAGGCTGTAAATTATTGTTGGAGATACTGTTGGCTGTAAAATATCGATTATTTTTGTAGGCTCGGTGAAGATTCTGTTGAATCGGCGCGGGATGAATGCTGGCCAATTGGAGGACGACAACACGATGGTGTTCAAGCCGAGTCGAAGGGGTGAGGATTACGGTAGTCGATGGTTGTATGGTAGTCGGGAGAGAAATGGGTCACAGGTATAACTGACTATCGACTGTAGTTATGATTCGTAGTTATGTTTGTCCGGGTGGGGCGAACCGTGGGTCAGACTAATAATTGTGAATATGAATCTTTGCAGATATCCGGCGGATCAGAGGAATCTACGCAGCGACGACCGAGTAGGACACTCTCATGGCATACTTTGAAGCGTACGAAGTGGAAATGGAAAAATGTTTCGACTAGATAATCGATCGATATGTCTACCGTATCCCCCTCCCCGCATCTCACACGGTACAGTATCTAGCTCGTATTGCCTTGTTCGATATCGATTATTGATAGTTTGAGTTCAAGTTTTAGCGCCTGTTTGTTGGTATTCTCACTAGGAATTCATTCATGACTGTATACTACATATTATACTATGCCGCAATATTTTTTGTTCTTGTGTATTGTCTTTCTCGTTGTTTCTGTTATTTAAACTGTCAGCAATGAATCAGCCAGCCATCTATTCTCCGTGCTTATTTACACATGAACGAAACAAATAATGCTATCAAGGAATGGAAGGAAGGGCTGAAAGGCAGAGGAGGCGGAGCCAACCGAGTGAGGGGGCGGGGTCAAGCCGGATGAGCGCGCGCCTCCCGTTCTCAATATACTCACTATTGAGTATATGAATATACTCAATATTGAGTATATCATATACTCGGTGTCACATCCTAGTATATCATATACTCAATACTGAGTATATTCGCGCTCAGTGTAGTTAGCCACTGCTCCTCCATCTCCTCAACCAGAATTGCGCGGGAAGATTGGGATAAGAGCTGGGTGAGGGACCACCTGGACGGGGTCAATCTGGTCCCTCTCCGCTTTTTCCTCCCCTTCTTTAACTTTTTTTTTGTTTATTGGCTCCTCCTCTCCCATTATCTGCATGTTTTATGAACGAGGGCGGAACGAGATCTTTTTTGTGTCGTGAGGCAAAAACAGAAAATGATAATTCTCCATTGAGAAGGGAATAAAAAAGCAAAATTCACACAAATATTTAACGGCTTCTTTATTCTCAACAAAAAGGCGACTCCTAAATAGACGGAAAAAATACACGACCTCAGTACTATTGAGCGGCTCCCGACGTCGGAGGAGGTCTGCAGAATACATTGCCGACGAAATTATTAGGATAAGGTTGCCAGTGTGGTTTTCAAACAACATGATTCAAATGACAAATACCAAAAGATGCAAGGCCCCAACTCACGCCTGGCAGATGGCAATGGCCGCGTGAGCAGGTTGCATCGACGTGGGCTGCGCTGTAGCGGTGGTGCAGTTAGTGGTCGGCGATGCGCCCTTCAAAAATATGCGTGTTCAACATTAAATGTTATCCATAGGACGAAGTTTAGCGCAATCTTGATTTGGACTCTTCGGTACCCCCGTCGAAAATCCCAATGTAAACAGCATCATGTGAACGCACTCTGACATCTCGGCCACTAATACAACAACAGCAAAAATTATCTAGTCATGTTGGAACAAGTATATAATTTCGAGTAATGATCTGACCCTCTCAATTCTGCATGCTCTCTCGCGCCGTCTGATCGATGAGAGAGCATGTAAAATGAGGAGAGTCTGATCATTACTCGTAATCTCCTCACCTTCTTGGTTGGAGCAACAACGACCTGTGGGGTCTTCGTGGGAATCCGCTTCTCCTCATCCTCGTCTTCCTTCTAAGAATTCTTTTATTTTTCGTTGCCAATTGGATTAAAAACCATTTGCAGCACACAACCAAGCGGAATCTATAGGTACAACAGATACGTCGTCTACTGTTTCACTTTTTCCTCACTTTGGAATTCGTGAAAATATATGCATTCTCACCTTTGCACCTGCGGACTTGGCGAGCAGCAAGATGAGTCCCATCATTGCCAGCACGCCAATTATGAAGATATTCTGACAGTCGCGGTCACTGCTGCCGTACAGACAGGACGACATGTGAAGTACTTATTTAATGCAAAAATACTGGGTAAAGAGGCAAAAGTGAGAGGTGTCGAGGAGGAAGCATTGTTTGTCTTCTTCCTGCGCCTAAAGGGATGAGTTTACCTTCATTGTCGTCACAAGACATGGCAGCGTATTGAGTTGCTTTCGTATATCGTGCAAAGCCCGCGTGAAATATTCGGAGGAAGAGATCCTGCCATTGATGTTTTAAACCCGCATCTTCCCATTTCCGTGCGGTACACCGGTACACCCAGAAAGAACATACTTACTATTGAGTATATTCTATACTGAGATATGACACCGAGTATATGATATACTCAGTATTGAGTATATTCTCTCGTTTTCGCATGCTCTCTCGACGCGCGAATATACTCAATATTGAGTATATCATATACTCGGTCTCTCATCTTAGTATATTCATTCTCTGTGTACGTGTGGCAGAGCCCTACACGGAGCGCAAACTAGCTAACAGAACTGTTCTCTTGCACAAATCTCTGAGACAACTGCTATCTAAGAGGAACGCAGCTTTCTCAAAAAGGATTCAACTCATGTTCAAGTTCTGATGCGCCAAAATGCCCTGCACACCTTTATACATTCCTCATTACATATTCTGGAACAATTCACACCAATCTATTCGCACAGCGTTTCGCACAAGGGAGTCTGCAGACATTATAATAAAAATTATTATTATTATCTCCCATGCTTGCTCGCGTTCCTGGCCCTTTTAAGGGGATTCACATGGCCTCACTAATGAGATGGAGAGGAAGGAGAGTGTGGGGACAGCTGGCGCCTGGGGGTCTGCCATTCGAGTGATCCATCCTCCTCCCTTCCCCTAACCGGAGGCTTCTCAATCTCCCGCTCTCTTCTCTCGATCGATACCCTACCACACCATCCAAACCTTCAGAAAGGGGTAAGCTGTGAGAGAGTGTGCGGAAGTGTTAGAGTCCCACTCGAGGTTGACCGGGTAGTGAAACTCTCGCGAGGTGGCCATCGTATTATTCACTGTAACATCAATTTCTGAACTCATCGATACGTATTCCTTTATTCTGAGACAGTTGCTACTCTCGAAATTCACTTGATTAGTATGTGTTCCCGGGGCATGACATAGCTCTCGCTTCTGATCTATCACAAAAATAAATCTGGAAACCTTCTCGATTGTCTCGATACGATACTCTCGCGAGGCACATCACTTCCTCGGCGGGAATGGGGATATGGGCGAGAGAAAGTGCAAAATTGAGAAGGACCCATTTCTCAGACCCTTTCAGCACTTGCCCTTTCCTATGTATGAGCAACCGTGGAGGAATGTGCAGTGTTCAATATTATTGCAGATTAGCACTAACGCATCGGCAGTACATCACCAATTGAAGTGAAAAGACAAAATTCAAACAAAATTTCGGATGAAGAATCGGGTAAGTGATGTATGCGATAATTTTTTTTCCTATTTAACTTTTTCATTTTTTAATGCTAACCAATGATTCGATCTTTGCACCATGCAATCAGAATAAAATTGTTGTAAATTGGCTATAACGCTCATATCCCGCATGTGAAACACAACCGCGCGTTCATTCGATTATAAAAAAAAATAATTACTATATATTAGGAAAGTGAAGTGTCTGTCTGTCTGTTTGTTTGTATTTTTGTCGTTCCTTTCGCGCCCAAAATTTCGCATTTTCGCTATATTTCGCTTCAAATTGCGCATTCAATCCCAGTGCAAATATGAGTTATTATTCAGTCTCTTCTCTCCCTTCCCGATGAGATCATCGAGCTCATTCTCGGCTATCTACCGTACTCCGATCGCAGTCGGATTTGAGTCAATCGACGATTGCATGCAATCGAGACAAGAATGAACCGGCCACACGGGAACATTCGCCTCTTCATCAAGGTAATTGAATCCTTCGTGAGGAGGCGTTGCATTTGAATACTGAGCAGTTATAATGATAAAACGGCGTGATGCGAACCTACCTGCAGCCATACTTTCTGTGACTCTCCTTTATAAGCCGCCCCATCCGCAAATTAGCAAAACTCCAATGTCTATACAGAATAGCGATGGCTTCGCAAGAAATTGCTCTCTTCATTGCTTCACACTTTCACACCTGTCTAATCGACGAGATAGTGTGCAGAATGATGAGGGTATTTCTTGCGAAGCCATCTCTAATGTGACGTTAAAAATCACCAAAAGAATATGAAAGATCGAAATTTGCCTGTATGTCTACCTTCAATGGGAGCCGAGATATTATCGAAAAACGAAAAGTGCGGGAATTCAAATTCTTATCACGATCACGGATTTAGGCCGGATTTTTTTAACAGGCAAATTTCGATCTTTCTTATTTTTTTGGTGATTTTTAACGTCACATGATTCAGAATGTAACCGCGTCGGCCTGCACGATGGTGGTCTTTCGCAATTCGGATGACGATCGAATCACTGCATGCAAAGGTTGACTCAACTATACTTTTTTCCTTTGCTTTTTACCCTTTTCCTGATCCTATACTTCTCCCCCTATTTTATATCTCCCACGTGTTATGAGATATGCCCTCCACAAGCCAGACTATTTAAAGACTTCGCACTCAGAGAAAAAGCATGGGGTTAGCAAATGAATTACTCTTTTTTGCATAGAGAACATGGGAAATGAGGAGAGCGTAAGTAATTTATTTACTAACTCGCATGCATGGCCAAGTAATTTTTCTCTGAGTGTAGTGGGTGATTTTTTTCAATACCTTTTTATATCTCTAGCGTATTATGTGAAGTCGTATCAGAAGAGTCTCCACAAGCCAGAATTTTTTTAAAAAAATCAGAGAGCCGCATTTCGGACGTCACGTTTGCCTCTGTCTATGAGAGCATTTATCGACTGCAAAATTGTTTGGAACGCCTCCAGATAGTGGTAAGCATTAAATAGTACATAACTCGAATTCCTATTCTAAGATACATTTTTGTCGGCTACATAGAGATGGCTCTTGAACAATGTTACTTGAGAAAATGTACTGTACCTAGGAATAGTTCGTGAATTTTTTTCAATAACACTCTATGATTGAAGGAAATATCATCGTTTAGATTAATCCAGACTGCCGTGCCCAACTTGATTTCCACCAGCGGCTAGTTGAGGTAATTCGCTCCACGATGAATACAATATAAAATTTAATTTAAAAAAATGTTTTAGATATCTCCGACGTGTCCTATCGCTTCATTTCTTGTAACATCGACGGGAATGACGATACCTGCTTCAGTGGTGAGTGGCTTTGAGTTTTTTCATTAAATTTTAAAAATAACAATTTAAAAAATCTTACTGCGATATTCAAACGGACATCTGTCAACAAATTCACAAGTCTTAATTACAGATGGATGATTTTAGAAGTTGCCTTTTAGAAGTTGCAAAAGTCACTCACTTCACTTTTGAAGTCAATCACTTTTGAAAAAGTCAATCACTTTTGCAACTTCTAAAAGGTAACTTCGTCTTTCGGTAGCCTAGATTCCTGGATTCGTAGACTCATTACCCTTTGAAGTGAAGTTCAACTACCGAACGAGTTCAATAAACTCCAGAGGCGACAGGAAAACATGAGAAAAATAAAAAATAAATAAAAAAAAAAAAAAATGAAAATCGTCTCGTTTTACACATCATTCACCTACGCGCCCTTTTTCTCACAGCAATATGCCTTGATCACGCCCTTCCCTCCCATCCCCTGTGAATTTCACATTGTTGAATAACCTTTTTTATTAGCACATTGCTATATACATTGAAATAATAAATAATATTATCAATGTAGTGTGAGACTTTAAAAAAGTCATTTCAGCAGCACCATGACTCCTCGGGAAGTGAGCAATTTTGGCCGGTCATGGTCCTAATTCTCGCACTGCTCCTCTTCACTTTTTGGCAACTTTGCGAGGTGAGGTTACGTTCTTTTAAAACACTATTAAACACATAAACTGTGGTATTTTCAGAAAATCACATCGTACATCAGGGAGAAAAACATGACACCTACAACCACGCCGATTTTAACTCCCGATTGACCAGCGAGCTTTGACCATAATAAATATATATCTTTATGCGTATTATCAAATTTTAACTTCGTGCCTACGAGTAATGACAGTGATCAAATAAATTACTCATATCTCGTTATCTACTGCGCTACTATCTGATTCATTTTTTTTTATTATCTCCTCAGCTCATCTCAGATAAGGTAAAGGTGTTCCATGTCAAGCGATTTTACAGTAGCAAGCTACTGCAAGTGCTTCAGCTCCCCCCAAATGCAAGTGCTTCAGCTCCCCCTTTCTCTTTCGTATATTGCTTCTGTCGAAGCGCGAACGCGAGAGGAGATGTGGTATTTACTTCGCGCTGACCACGTGCAAATGCCACAGGTGGGCTTTCTTCCAGAGTGAAACAAAAATTGTTCAGTTTTCGTTTCAAGATTTCGCTATTTCATTAAAAAAATAACAATAATAACAAAACAAAATGATAATACTACCGCAATGGTTAAATTCAATTCAATTGAACCGTTGTATTATTATTGTGAATTGAATATTTAATATAAAATTAATGTTATAAAACTATTGCCAAAATTATAATCTTCCCGAAAATTTCAGATTTTGCGGTGCAGTAGAGATGATATCGCTGAAGCGAGTGGTCATCGATGGTTTAACCGTAGCGAATGGAATGGAGTTCACTTGACTGGAGATGTTTCCGCTGAATATTTACTAGAAGACTGAAAGATGCCGAATTCTATTCGTATTCTTTGCATCCGGTTTTTACCTTTGTCTTTTGTTTACGCACTTTAACTAGCCGGGATGTATTGAGGTTAAATACACTACGCTCTATGCATAGTTCTGGGTGCAGGTTCGGTCCAGGGGGAGCTCGGTAGCCTGCTGCAGGTTCGGTCCAGGGGGAGCTCGGTAGCCTGCTGCAGGTTCGGTCCAGGGGAGCTCGGTAGCCTGCTCCAGGTTCGGTCCAGGGGAAGCTCAGTAGCCTGCACCAAGTTCGGTCCAGGGGAGAGCTCGGCAGCCTGCTTCAGGTTCGGTTCAGGGGTACCTTGGTAGCTTACTTCAGGCTCGGTTCAGGGGGAGCTCGGTAGCCGGCTTCAGGTTCGGATCCGGGAGGTGGACTCGGTAGCCGGCTCCAAGTACAGTCCAGGGGGGAGGTTAGTATGCTGGGGAATGTTAATCTCTAGAAAGAGTACTGGCTTATTCCGTTGCAAAATGCTCGTGAGGAACTGTTTTCGATCGCTCTCAGCCTCACGAGCATTTCTCAACGGAAACGCAGGATACCGTGTATTGATTTCCCTGACGTGTTCGAACACGTTTCCGACGTCGCAAAACACTTTTCCTCTGATCCCCTACGCTGTACGGATCATTTGGAAACTTTTCGAAATTTTCGATTTTTCTCGGCAAAACAGGTGAAAACGTGTTTCACGTTACTCAAAAACGTGTTAGAATGGTTACTGGCACTTGGGGAAAATGCAGCAAACGATTTGCCCGCGGCGGGGTTCGAACCCCGGGGTCTCGGATAGGAAGTCAAGCGCGTAACCCACTTGGCTATGGATTTCGTTAAATTAATTTGCTAAAATTTGAAAAGTTTTCAGATGGGTTATCATATGCAAAAGGATCTGAGAAGATTGATTGAATTTGAAGTGATTTATAGCGAAAAAACGAAAAAGTCCGTCAAGTGGTTAAAACTCGGCAAAACAGGTGAAAACGCGTTTCACGGTACTCAAAAACGTGCTAGAACGGTTTCTGGCACTTGCGAAAAATGCGGCAAAAGGTTTGCCCGCGGCGGGGGTCGAACCTGGGGGTCTCGGATTCAAAGTCTGGCGCGTAACCCACTTGGCTATGGATTTGGCTAATTAAATTTTGTAAAATTTGAAAGCTATTCTGGTCAGTTATCATATGCAAAAGGATCTGAGAAGATAGCGCGATTTTGAAGCGATTTATAAGGAAAATGCGAAAAAAATGTCTGTCACGCGTACGGAAAAAAACAGACAGACAGACAGACAGACACAATGATTTCCTATAAGTGGAGGAACTTCTTCTGTCTGGATTTGTGATAAAGATTTGATATTTTTTTTCGAAGAATTTATATGCGTACACATATCCGCTTGGTTTTTTATCCCTTCATTCAAATACCCAAAGAAAAAATACATCGCAAGATGTCTAACCAACTAATCCCAAAGAGTAAAAAAAGCAAACTATCCAATTCACTAGCCAAAGCGAAGCTCACAACACAGCCTACTCCCAAATGCACTACCCAACAACCCAAAGAAAAAAAAGTGTCTCCAATCGGCGAATTCACAGCATTCCCCAATAAGTCGAGCGAAGCTGTCGAGTTTCAACTATGCGAAGTGCAGCTTCCTGCAATTTTAATTATAAATAATCATTATTACAATTTGTAATTCGAGGTCGAACAATTGAAAACGAGATTTCCGCAATCATATTTTAAAATTAAGATAGCATCACGTTGTGGTCCACCACTAGTGGCTAATTGCTTATGCACAACTACTAATCTGATCGCTAATTACATTTTTTTAAAAATCAAACCAGTTTTTGGTTGGAGGACGAATGAAAATTAAGAGATATGGTCTCTTGTTTTTGTTTGTTTTTTAAACTAGTTTTCAAAACACCAAAATAAAAAAAGGATGTTTTTAAATGTATCAGATTTGTTTCACTCGCTCTACACATCATTCCACAGACCGGTCACCCATCCAGAAAGGCCTTTGGAGTGAGAGAGTATGTGAAATCGAGAGGGACTCTCTCACTTTTGCATACTCTTTCGCCCTAACCCTGGTCTGTAGGTTTGGAATCATGTGCCTATATATTCATTGCGAAATAGCAATCGAAATTTGAGTTTCGCCTCTGTTTTTACGGCAAAAATAACAGCTAAAAATTGTCAAACCTGCATCACTGCCCACAGTTCCTCGGCCATTTTCTTGTATTCTCTCTGTTTGGTGACGATTATTTGATGTTCGGGGAAGAGAGGAGCCGTGCGAGCAACGAGAGGACCGATGAATCTAATGTGTTGAATTTTTTTGTTGAAAATATTTTGTCTTGTATGGTTTAGCACCCCAAGTCCAGGTTTCATATTTGTCTCCAGCCCAAGTATAAATATAAATAAGAGGGAGAACACATCATTCCTCAAGCCGGTCAACCATCCAGAAAGGCCTTTGGAGTGAGAGAGCGTGTGAAATCGAGAGGGACTCTCTCACTTTTGTACACTCTCTAGCTCTGACCCTGGTCTGTCGGTTTGGAATCATGTGAGAAGCCACAATTGGAGAAACTCAAAAAAAACTCACCCGACTCTATCCTCTTTGAACCAGTATTCGTCCATTTCTCTCTTTCTCGGATTTCTCGTCCTTGCTCCCTTTTCGACTACGGATGGTTGAACGTTCTGAAAAGCCATTAATTAACTAATTAGTTCATTAATAATCATTAATTAGTGAGAAAATAATTAAACACTAACCAGCATTCTTCTAATTTCCTCCTTCTCCTCCTCACTCTTTCCATTCAACAGAAACAGCACGAAATTATCGTCATCGTAGCTAGAATTTTGATTTTTTTCTAAAGTGAACATCGAATTTATCATTTCAATCAAAGAGTGTTTGTAAATTTAGCAATGTGCATTTATTTATTTACGAAAACACATTGTGTACAACTAAATATAATTGCTTGAAAATACTAACCACATATCGAATTCCTCATTACGATCAGCCAATTGTTTCGAAAAAGTAACATCGTATCCGGCGATCTTAATTATATTGTTGCTTTACTCATGGTTTATGCGGTTTCATATACAAACCATACAATATTTGATTAAAGGGACCAGGCAGTGAAAAAATAAGTTATTTTTAAATAAAAGAAAATCCTGTTCCCGGAAGAATGCTAAAAATCGCATATTTTTACGATTTTTTTGAAATTAGTTAGGGGGAGTGGTCAAAACCCCAACAGTCCTCTTTTCAAAGCAAAATCTAATCGTCCGACCAAATAAAATAGCTTTCTGTCTTTTCGAAAATAGGCGACGCACCGTTCCAGGTGCTAATTTCAAATTAAAATAACTAATTGTAAAAAATGATAAAAATTTAATTTTTTCTTCTTTTTTCATTCGATAACAGTGAATAAAGCTCATTGAAAAATTATGAAAATTAAAAATCTGTTTTTGTTCGCTGCCTGGTCCCTTTAAAGTGAGCATCAACGATAATTTGAAGGAAAAAAACAAAGCTTCTGATAACTCATATTAGCTAGTTAGTCAAAAAATCATATAATTAGGAGAACCTGATAATCCATCTTGGGATGGGGCTTTTTCATGAAGGGCTTAACTACGAGTAGATCATATTCATCCTTTGAAATCTGTAATGAAACAATGCTCATTTTACCTACCAAATAACACTGTTTTCTTGCATGTAATATGTCAGAGCTCGGCTGAATAATCATTTTCTTTAGTTTCTTCATAAAAAATCATTTTCAGGATCATTTTAGCCCAGAAAGGATATGAATCCACAGTCTTTTCCTGTTTGAGTGAGAGAATCTCGAAATATATATTTTACAAAATAACAAAATGATTTTAAAAACCTGTTCAAGTGAGAGGATCTCGTCGCAAGATTCTGAATCGAATTCGAATGTTATCAGCGCCTCTCGTATTTTATTGCGGTGGGTCTGAAAGTCCGAATAAGGAGTTACAAAGGATTCTCCCGTCCTCGAGCTGGGCTTGCGAGAGTACAATTTGAGGACGGGAGAAATTTCTTGCTACGGTGGGTCTAACTGTCCGAATAAGGAATTTTAGTAATAACTTAATACTGTATTTTCCTGAAAGATTTTTGATAGTTTTGGTTTGTGATATTTTTTCAACAGAAAAAAAACGATATGTTTACTCTTCTGCTCATATTGAGATGATCTGTAGACGGAATGTAGAGATAGAAGCGAGACCAGAGTCTGCACATCTAAATGTATTTATTTGTATTATATTATATTATGTATAATTATAGGATCAAAATGCAACAAAATATAATTCTATGCTGTGCATAACTTTTTGGAAAATAAAAGTTTATTGTTTAACCTGCGAATTCTCCTCTTCCGTTCCGTCTAGCATTCCAGCATCCATTTCTCGCTTGAGTATTTCCTGCCAATTAGTCTTGGTTAATTACCCATGCAACGCATGAAATGTTAGGAGAACAATTATCACTCATCTAGAGGTGCAACCATAAGTAACTAATTAAGAAATTATTTGATAAATTATGTAGCAAAAAAAACAAATTTCATTTTCAAATAATAGTGACTTACATAAGCGCAAATCTCAGGATTCATGCGGGTATCCAAACGCTCATCGAGATATTGACGGTTCCATTTTCTGGAATAATGTTCATTTTTTTATTAATTTTTAACGTGCATGTAAAATTATAAAATCAGAATAGTCGACAGCTAGGTGATTCACTGATAATAGCTAAATCACGCTTTCTATTGTGACAGTTTCTGCTTCAAATGATTTTCTTTAACTTCCACCTCATAATTCTCTCTTGTGCCTTGATCGATACGTATTCATCATGGGATGGAGCAATTGCAGGCATTGGAGGAATGATTGGAGAAGGGCCTGAGACGATGAACGAGGAACATTCATTGAACGTTGTTCATTGAACGTACATTTTGATTTTGAAGAATTGATTGAAATTTTAGAATTTATTCACTCAACACGGAACTGAATGATTTGAGATGGGAGACGTTAATACCATTCTTTCCTATCTTCAAAATATAATAACTGACGTAATATTTTCTATTTTATCAATTTCGCTGCCATAAATCAATAGTTTTTAAAATATATTTTACAAAACCGTGTTTTTTCATGATGCCTGCATATTAGCGGCATAATCAAGGAAATATCCGTAAATATTGTTTTTTTTAAATATAAACTAACCCTCTATCTTCGCTTCTCTCATCATCCACGCCGGTGCTTGAGGAAATTCCTGTAAAAATTATTTATATACTTTTTCTGCTATTCGTAAAATTCTTGGCTTGATGTTGTGGGACGAAATACAACACTGACAAGGGAGATGCATAACCTCACGGAAACTCACGCTTGTGACTTACTTTTGCCAGGTTAATATTCCTTATGAATCGATTAGGGCATTTTTTTGAAACTTGTTTTGCGTTGCTCCTTAGGTTTCCATATTTAAGTTAAATTTAAAGAAACCTTTCCGTGAGGTTATGCATCTCCCTTGTGAGATATCAACTAACCCTTTTCACTCGCTCATTCCACTCCTTTGTCTCCTTCTCGTCCTGATCTTTGATCTTTCGCTCCGATTCTTGGCTGAGTTTTTCGATCCAGTTCGGGTCGTCCCTGCGTTTTTTTCATTTTAAATTAATTTTAAATAATATATTTTTTTAAATAGAAATTATATGACTCACTTGTGAATCACCTCCTGATACGTTCTCAGATACAGTTTTTCATGCGTTGGACGAAGCGAAATCGGACCGTATTTCATCATTGCACAAGTGGCCAAATAGTAAATCTGAACGATTGCGTCATTACTAGGCAATTTTCATCTCTTTTTTGGCACTACACCGTCCAAATAAAATTCTAGAAACTGTTCATGTTTACTATTCATTACGAAATGTCTCACTTCGGGAGTTGTGAAAATAGTCTGAACAATGTTGTGCGCTGTGTAAATATACGACAAAACTGTGGCCCAGCTGAAATGAGTTATTTCTGACTCGCGATCTTCATTATAATGAATTATTGTAGAAATTCAAGGAGATTTATATTTATTGAAGCATTTTTAAAAAAATTGTATCGTATCCCGTTCATTCACTAAGTTTTGGAAATAAACTCACAAATCGATACGCGGACTCGATTGATCCACAGAGAGAGCTAGAAACTGCCAGACGAGCATGTGAAGAATAGGGCCAGCCATGACAAAGAAAAGGTTACGGTACACCTAAATATAAGTTAGATTAGAATCAATTTTTGTGCACATTATTAAATACAAATAGTCCGTGGAAACTAATTCAAATGAGCTTCTCGAATGTTACTTCCTAGAACTTGTGAAACTCAAATCTCACTTTGTCCACTCGTTCTCTCGTGAAGGGGTCATTAACCTCCAGATAGTGATGCATCTTAACCATGTAGTGTGGACGTCTCCTGAAGAAAAGTGACTAAAAAGTTGTGTTTCAGTGCTTTTTAACTTTCACATAATTTATGTTTTGCTGGTGCTGCATTTCGTATTGGAAAAAAAAGGTAAAGTAAAGGTAAAATTATGTAAAATTATTGGAAAAAAGATATAGACAAATAGTAAAACTCACCAGTACACCAGTGTCGCGTGCTCACTCAGAGTGAAACTCAATACAGCAAGGAAGCCGTTGAGAAAGAAAATGGGCATCCAAACCGAAGCTGCAATTGGTAATTTGCACTGTACACCGGACATTTGTGCATAATGCGCTACTGCGTTCCAGTAAACTTATGATCTTATATTACAGTTCATGTCCGAGAAGATTGCAAAGCATGTCCACTCAGAAGGTACCTGCAAGATTAGCGTTTCAGACAAAAGGACCGTGGTACGGAAAATCTTTCTCCAAACTAAATCATCTACATCATATGTATAGTACACTCGTGATATGTGGTTTCGTTAAATAACTAGCCGGGATGTGTTGAGGTTAAATACACTACGCTCTATGCGTACACTACGCTCTATGCATAGTTATAGGTGAAGGTTCAGTCCAGGGAGAGTTCGATAGCCGACTTCAGGTTCGGTTCAGGGGGACCTCGGCAGCCTACTTCAGGTTCGGTCCAGGGGATCCTCGGCAGCCTGTTTCAGGTTCGATCCAGGGAGGTGGACTCGATAGCCGGCTCCAAGGACAGTCCAGGGGGAGTTTAGTATGCTAGGGAATGTTAATCTCTAGAAAGAGTACTGGATTATTCCGTTGCAAAAGGCTCGTGAGGCTTTCTCAACGGAAACGCAGGATACCGCGTGTTGATTTCCCTGACGTGTTCCAACACGTTTTCGACATCGCCATCTACTTTTCCAGTGATCCCCCGCGCTCTGCGAATCAATTAGAAACTTTTCGAAATTTTCGATTTTCAACGATAAACCGTGTTAGAACACGTTCAGATACGTTTCTGACATCTCAAAACACTTTTCCTGTGATCCCCGACACTCACCGGTGCGTTTGGAGAAAATTTGAAATTTTGATTTTTCACGTTCAAACTCGGCAAAACAGGTGAAAACGTGTTTCACGCTACTCAAAAACGTGTTAGAACGGTTTCTGGCACTTGCGAAAAATGCGGCAAAAGGTTTGCCCGCGGCGGGGGTCGAACCTGGGGGTGCCGGATTGCTGGCGAAGCGCGTAACCCACTTGGCTATGGATTTGGCTAATTATATTTTGTAAAATTTGAAAGTAATTCTGGTTAGTTATCATATGCAAAAGGATCTGGGAAGATAGCGCGATTTTGAAGCGATTTATAAGGAAAATGCGAAAAAAATGTCTGTCACGCGTACGGAAATTAAAAAAACAGACAGACAGACAAACAGACAGACATTTTGATTCCCTAGGTAGTGGAGGAATAATATTATATCTGATACAGTAGACATACTGTACAAAACAAAGTACAGTACTCACACTGTCCCATCCCGCCATGCAGATTACCAGAACGAAGAGCTCTCCGAATATGTACGTGGGAACTACTCGGTACTGAAATGAAATATAAATATAATAATAATTATGATAATATAATGCCCATTCATTTATAAAATAACAAAAATAAATAATCAGAAAACACACACCGCTCAAGTAACACATCTAACATTTAACCGCATAAATAACAATAAAGGCTAACCATATAATCGTATTTGCTTCTCTTATTTCCATCAAAATCAAGATCCCACTCATTTCGATTGCGAGCCAAGCAGACGCTTCTGGAACGAATGAACAATAGGTGCACTTGTGTTTCACGGTGGCTATTCAATCACGTCCATGTCTAACATAAGAGAATACTGCTTCGTACATGTGATTCATATCAGCATTAAAATATATCCTGACTATAATTTCACACCTGGCATTGACTCCCTCCTGTAGCCAGAATAGCTGAGCAATCATGTAGCACGCGGCCACCGCCCAGAAGTAAAAGCGACAACCGACAGGATCGACCTTATTATTTAGCTAATTAACTAATTAACCATAAGATTTAATTAATTAATTTGAGGCAACGTACATTGAACAGTTCGGGATGCTTGAAGAGTAGAATCTGGAATGGAGAGATCGTTGCGTCATAACTATGCAACAATATGGCAAGTTAAGAGAAATTTAGTAAAGATTCTGCGTCATGGATATGCAGTAAATCGAAAAAAGGGAAGTCAAAGAATTATATTTATGTATAGGGAAACATACCCCAATGCTTCCGAAGCTAACCATGAGCGAGCGAGATTCTTGGTAGCTTTCTTGTGGATCTTGGCTCTCAGTGAGAATGACAATCTTGACGATCTGGTAGTGATAATGGAATTAGTGGTCTCAAGTTGTCATATTATCGGATTCTTCGATGAAATTAATCATTTTTTATCATACCTTATAAAATCCCTAGGTATGAAGTGAAAAAATCACTCGCCAATTAATTTTACGGACGTATCAAAATCCCAGAAAAAAAATCTACCCAATGTAGGGATCTTTCGTAACTGACCAGCTTCATAATGAACAGTCCTAGCGAAGTTCCAGCAAGCGTTACAGTAGCAATGGTTGTAGCTTCTAGGAGCGAGGTCTGAATTATAATTATAGCTTTTTTTTGAATATTTCAATATTACCTTATTCGGATCATTCCAGTCGTAGGCGCTCCTGTTCACTTGGCATTCTTCTCCCTTTAACATATCTAATATATTTTATTTTTGTAAAATAAGTTCACCGAAAATCCGAGGAAACAGTCGCAGAAACCGTGGTCGATTTTGTTCACGCATTTACCGTTTCCTTAAATATTATAGGTTGATACCGATAATACTCGCTAAAAAAACCTGAGCAATTTCGGTCCTCGCAGAAGTCGGGACTCAACCAGCATGAAAACATCTGAAAAATATTACTTTTTTATAAATATATTTATTATTTCGACTTTATATCAATGACCCTCTCTTCGCGCGTCCCATGCATTACACTGCCTTCATCATCTATATGCAACTTGAGCCTCTTCAACAGTTTTTTTTACAATTTGCCAATAATCTCATCATCCCCATGCCAACTCACTCTCCGAAAAAAATCTGGAAAACATTAGATTTCATCATCACTATGTTACCGATTCCAGTTTCATTCACAATTAGGGATGTCCATTTTTATAATTTCACCCTCTTATGACTCTTCCTGCATCGGAAAAAAAAACTTTGCCGTTTTTTTGTTTCGTCATTTCGTCATCCCTATGCAATCCCTCACCCTCCATCCGGGATTGCAATGACATTCCACTCCTTTTCCTTCAACTTCAGTGCAATTGTCCGTTCCCCGCGGATGACATTCCTTACAACTCTTCTGAAAAAAAAACATAATTTCCAGAATTTTATGCAATTTTAAGAAAAAAAAGTTTTTGAATTGAAAGACTAACTTGATATCTGGGATTGATTTCGCTCTCTTCCTCCCAGTGAGGCGGTAAATCGGCTGCAAAATATGACTAATTAGAAAGTATTTGAAATAATGGGGATTTACTATTGGTATATCAGGCGATCTTTGAAATCTAATCGATAAATAGTTATGGAAGCGGCTCACATTCATGTTCGCATGACACCACAGACGGATGGGGTTCGACGTGACCGCGAGTTGAACAATCGAATTGGAACGAAACCGTCTGCAATATTCAATTAATGGAATTAATAAAATTAAATCAATCAATTAATTAAAGTAGTGCTCAGATCAGGGTGGGCCGGTATTCTTCATTAGTTTCATTCCACCGTGCTTTAAATTAAAGCTCGGTGGAATGCAAGCCTTTAATGTTGGATTTTATCTATTTCAATATTGTTGGAGTAAATCTTTCTAACATTTCGACACAAAATATCGAAAGCAAATAATGGGGGATTTTTGAAAATATAAAAAAAACTTATTTGCTTATTTCTCACAACTAAATTGTAGATACGAAATGATTAAAGAACCTGATTGTGTCCTCCAGAAGGGCAACTAGCCGTGAATGAAGTGCTTTCCTTGAGAGGAGTCGAGAAGGACGGAAGAGAGAGGGGAGGAACACCCTTTATTGCGTTATCAATAGGCAATATCACTATTTCATTGAACTAGAAATGTTAGATACAGAAGCGTGAGGTATTCCAGATTCAACATTTGGTAAGATTTGTAAAAATGAATTGGTTGACCTACCGGCTCGCTGAAGACCGAAAGATCACAAGTGGCAACATGGCAGGCTTCTGGAAAAATGAGGTTATGTTTTTCCAGCTGAGAATTTAGCGAAACGTATTCCATGAATTAACGAATTGTTAATTTTTATTAATTTTCTCACTTTGAATTCTGCATAGTCCGATCAAATCGTCGTTCTTGATCGAAATGCTCACGTTCTTAGCCGTTCGAAGGGTGAATCGAGTAATGTTATTGAGTGACACCACACGAGCCTGAAAATTAAATTCCTCCACTTATAGGAAATGATTGTGTCTGTCTGTTTGTCTGTATGTTTTTTTTTGTTGCAGCGTGACGGACATTTTTTTTCCATTTTCCCCATAAATCTCTTCAAATTTGCGCAATCTTCTCAGAACCTTTTGCATATGATAACTGCTCAGAAAACCTTTCAAAATTTTAATATAAAAATCCGCTAATTTCATAGCCAAGTGGATAACGCGTCAGACTTTGAATCCGAGACCCCCAGGTTCGACCCCCGCCGCGGGCAAACCTTTTGCCGCAATTTTTCGCAAGTGCCAGAATGCGCCCTGACACGTTTTTGAGTATCGTGAAACACGTTTTCACCTGTTTTGCCGAGTTTTAACGTGAAAAACCGAAAATTTCGAAAAGTGTCCAATTGATGCGCAGAGCGTAGGGGATCACAGGAAAAGTGTTTTGCGATGTCAGAAACGTGTCTGAACGTGTTCTAACACGTTTTAACGTGAAAAATTGAAAATTTCAAAAAGTTCCCAAATGAACCGGGAGCGTGGAGAATCGCGGGAAAAATGTTTTGCGATGTCAGAAATGTGTCTAGACTTGTTCTAACATGTTTTAACGTGGAAAATTGAAAATCTCAAAAAGTTCCCAAATGAACCCCACACGCCCACCCAACACGCGTGGAGAATCGCGGGAAAAGTGTTTTGCGATGTCAGAAATGTGTCTGGACTTGTTCTAACATGTTTTAACGTGGAAAATTGAAAATCTCAAAAAGTTCCCAAATGAACCGGGGAGCGTGGAGAATCGCGGGAAAAGTGTTTTGCGATGTCAGAAACGTGTTCGAACACGCCAAGGAAATCAACATACGGTATCCTGCGTTTCCGTTGCAAAGGGATCGTCAGGCTGAGAGCGATCGAAAAAAGTTGCCACGGAGCCACGAAGTGGCGTAGTGGCAACTTTTTTCGATCGCTCTCAGCCTCACGAGCATTTTGCAACGGAATAAGCCAGTACTCTTTCTAGCGATTAAGATTCCCCAACATCCTAAGCTCTCCCTGGACCTTACTTGGAGCGGCTACCGAGGTCCCCCTGGACCGTACCTGAAGCAAGCTACCGAGGTCCCCCTGGACCGTACCTGAAGAAAGCTACCGAGGTCCCCCTGGACCGAACCTGCAGAACTATGCAGAGAGCGTAGTGTATTTAACCTCAACACATCCCTGCTAGTTGTAATTAATTAATTAATTTTAAATGATGAAAATCATTAATTACCATTTTATTCCTCCTGATATCAGCCGTTCCATGTTCATTGATATAAATGAGCGAGGAATTTGATGTGCCGAGGAGTCCATGTTTCCTGAAGTGGAAGTCTCAATGGATCATTGAAATAAAATTAATTTCTTCTGTGGTAATTAAAGTTAAAGATTATTTTCTGGAGAATTTATGTTGGATATTCACCGCGACTACGTTGTCCTATTGAAGCAGTTTTAATATTAAGTGATTTATATGGAGGCTGAAACATAAAACTAACTGCATTTCACGTATCGATTTCAGATTGTCTTGAATCTCATGCTCATCCATCAAATCGATATTGTCTTCCCTCTGACAGTACGTGAGAGCGTCCGCGTAGGTACGAGAATACTGTACCGGGGAAGTCTAAAATAGAAAACGTTTTGAAATAATCGAAAATTGTGCAAAAGATGTCTGCGTCCGGGGGGAATCGAACTCCCGTCGAATGCTTGGAAGGCATCCATGCTGACCATTACACCACGGACGCTTGCGGAAAGAAAGAGATAAAGCTGGTAATTAGCGAGAGAGACGGCTAATGAGAAAGAGAGAGAAACTTTCGACCTCATAAACCAACCTGAATGCAGAACGTCTCTCCTTCGTAGTAGTCTGCAGGGCAAGCAATCGAACAGTCGGGCTCTGAGAAGATCGATACAATAATGCTTATCGTGAATTGATCTACCGTAATCCCCTCCATTTCGCAACTACCGTACCTGTTGAGGTCGTTGCTCGGATACCAGTCGTTGTAGTGGTTGTCCCTTCTACCGTTGTAGTGGTTGTCCCTTCTGTCGTAGACGCGTTCGATACCGTACTGCCTACCGTATTCTCAGTCGTTTTGCCTCCTACCGTGCTGATTACTGTATCCTCGTATGGAACAATAGACGTGGTACTAATTCCCACTGCAGTTGAGGACATTTCTGGATCGGTTGAGGTACTGTTGACTACTGTACTTGTGCCGACTACCGTAGTAGCCATTCTAGGGCTGGTTGAAGTGTTGTAGGCTACTGTACTCATGTCGGTTACAGTAGTGTTCGGGTTGCTATCGGTTGAGGTACTGTAGACTACCGTAATTGAGGCCGTTATTACAGTAAGTTCCGGTGCTGAGGTCATCTTCGTACTTTCCGATTGAGTGATCGGAGAGTCCGTCACCGATGTGGTGGAATCAGGCGTTGAAGAATCGTATATCGTTTCATTCTCCAATTTCGGACTGGTTGATTCGGGATTCAAAGTTGACGTCATCTTCACTAACTCTGTCGGTTCATCCGTGGATTGAGACTCGGTTGAGGAACTCGTTGGCATAACTACGGTAGTCGATATAGTCGAGCTGGGAACGGTATCAGGAGAGTCCGAACTGGGTACGGTAGATGGTGAGTCTGGGATGGGTACGGTAACCAGTAAGATCGAGCTGGTTACGAGTGTGGGATCGATATCGCGCGACGTCATCGTTGTTTTCTCTGTTCCTCCCTCGCCGATAGTTGTGCCTGTTTCTCCCGGGGCTTCTGTGCAGTCCAGGCAAACAAAATTGATCGTAGGACAGACTACATTTTCTCCTGAAGGAGTGGCTTCAGACGAGATAGTTGCAGAACCAGAGAATGCCGTCAAAGAGCCGGAAACAGTTGATGTGGAGCCGGAATTTGTGGTGTGAGGCCTCGAGTTCGTCGTTTGAAAGTCGGAAGTTTCCGATAGAAATTCATTGACAGTCGTTTCAGTGTCTGAAGTTGTCGTTTGCGAGCCGTATACTGTAGTGAGAAAATCGGAAACTGTCGTTTGCGGGGCGGGAGATGTCGTAGATGAGCCGGGCTCTCTCGTTGATGTTTGGGTAATGCTTTTCGACGGTCCGAATGACGTCACTGATTGCGTGCTTCCGGTTGCGGTTCTGGTAGTTACGTCTGGTATTTTTGGGTCTCCTGGTTCGTTCTCCGATTTTTCGCCAGACTGTCTCACCGGGCGAGAAGTGATGATTACCGTATATCTGTCTTCTGCGCACTCATCTGATCGCGTGGTTACTGTAGTCGAGGGGATGGATACGGTAGGCTCAGTCGATTCGTCTGAGGCATCTGATGAGATTGAGGGCTCCGTCGATGCAGTTCCATTCACCGTTGTATTGTTAACACTCGTTGTCAAAGTGAGCTCAGTTGACGATTCATCTTCAGTCAATTTAGTCGTCGGATCAGGAGCTACTGTTGAATTATAGATTACCGTTGGGTTGACCGTTGTATTGGTACGATTGTTAATTACGGTGGTTTCAGTATGGGACAAAGTTGGATCGGTTCCGGGTACGGGAGCTCCTGGTGTGGTTGCCGACTTAGTTGTGGTTGGTACTGGTTGGTTTGGAATATTTGGTCTCGGCGGCCATTCGAAACTTCCAATTACCACAATAGGAAAGCATAGAAGAAGTAGTAGGCATATGGGAGGATCCAACATCTCGGATCGAAGGGAAGACTGAAAGTAACGTTGGATCTCCCTCCTTTTTCCATTTTCCACCAACCGTAACTTGGTTACTAATGCACACTACTACTCCCAGTCCGTTTTCACATTAGTATCTAGGGAAAAGTGGATCCAAAAAAGCCACGATGCGAGACGAGAAGAGATTTTCGCTTGTCGAGAAAAGATCAAAGTCCACATATTAGTTTACTACCTTTCACTAGTTACTACTGAATTTAGATTATTTTCTATTCTTTATCGCTTGCTTTCCTTGGGTGCTTTTTCTATGGCCGCGACCGGTAAAATAGACGACCACTGGGGTCCCCACTCTTACCGCTATACTTAGCCTTACCGTTCGGAGTCAGCGAAAGAAAACATTACGACCGAGCCTCCTTGTGAGAAGAGATCAAAAATCAGTGGACTACGTGTCAAATTTTGAAATAAGGAGCTGCAGAAACAATTTATAGATCTATGTAAAGGCCGGTCGAGAATAGCGAATATTTTTAATGTTTGTTACCCATGTTTCAATGAAGATAGATTTCATTTATTCCATTTTTTGGCATAACGATAGTAGAGGTCGTATGTGGATGGGTCACACTCGTGTGGAATGGTTGATTTTGCATCATCATAAGGCCCATTTCGCTTTCCTAATGAGTATTTTTTTCTAATCTAGAATTTGAATTATTTGTAGTATTACATTATAGTCATTTAGGGGAAAATGGGGGATGTCCCAGTGGAAGACCCGAGAGGCTGGAATATCATTATTCCTAAACGATATGATCGTGATGCAATTAATCGAAAATATTTTTTTCGATTGATTTTGTGTTGAGCCTGCCCAACATATCACGCCTCTCATGTTTGACTCGACTCAGAATGGCATTATTCTTCCACAGACCAACTTTTTCGGTATTTTTTTTGCTGTTTTATATATGACAGGAATCGGGATAGACTCGAGCATGCCCGGGACATAAAAATTTATGATTTTTTTTCATTTGGCTGAAAACAGAGGACAAGGTACTACACACATCCCTCTATCGAATAGCGTTTTCAGAATTTTTTTCAAAAAAATTAGTTTTCGCTTGAAACACAAATGAACCTGGTGAGTCGGGAACTTTTTCGAGAAATAGTAAAGTTTGAAAAATTATAAATATCTTCAAAAAGAAGATAAAAATCCACAGTTTGGTGTGTTAGACAGATAAATGACTCAGCTTGTTTACCAACCGCTCGAATTCATTCCTGGTTGATCCGCCGATGCGGGGTGGTCGCTTTTGCAAAAGTTGAGCTAATTTTCTTAAAGTCAAAACTGCTGGGTCACTCTAAGAGATGTTCTGGTTAACATTGTTGGTATTAACTATATTGCAAAAATGAGCGGAATCGGACCATGCGTTGTAATGTTGCGCTGGATTATGTGACGTCTTCCAAATGTAACTAGTAGTCGTGAATGCTAATTTTTGATCTTTTTCAGTAAAACAATGTAAATCTAACAGAAAATAATATTCATATTGTTCGTAAAGTTTTTTTATTAACAACTTTTTTGAGGAAAAAAATTGAAAAATTTTGAACTTCGATTTTTGGATTTGCTCAATGTCTTATATTTTGAAGTCGATATGAATCTTAAACATCTTCATATTATTAGACATACTCACTGGGGGGAGCTCTGTAAGTAATTTGTAGAGTATTGCACTTTTCCGCACGGAATTCACAACATGCAAGCTAAATTTTTCTACGAATATTAGAAGCAGTCCAATTCCTTCCACACTTCATCGTGACATTCCTCATTATAGGTGGACCAATTTCCTTTTTGGAAGTGAAAGTCTATCTGTTCGTAGAAAAGAGTTACAGCGTCTAGAAAAACGATCAAAATGCGAAAAGCGCGTGCTCTGACTTCTCTAGCACTCTCTCAATTCCCCACGCTCTCTAGCCTGGGTTCGGATCCGAGCTGGGAAGAATTCTTTTGCAAAGCTTCTGAGTTATCGAAATCACGTGAATTCAGCTCGCAAACCACGGCGATGAATCAGGGGAGTACTGGCAAAAGATTTCTGCACAGCACGGGGTTCGAACCAGGCTCGAGAGCGTGGGGAATTGATAGAGTGCTAGAGAAGTCAGAGCACGCGCTTTTCGCATTATAATCGATTTTTCTAGGCGTTGCTCTTTTCTACGAACAGATAGACTGAACTCTTTTCTACGAACAGATAGACTTTCGCTTTCAAAAAGCGAACTGGTCTACAAATTAGGGTGGCCTATTCCGGGTCCGAATTCCGCGGTCCCGGGACCCGATTGGTCCCGGGACCGACTCAAAAAGTGAGAGTGCGGTCCCGTTTTGGCCCCGGACCCGCGGGACCGTTTTGGTCCCGCGGGTCCACTGTAAGATTACTTTAAAAATGGACTATTTGAGCCCGGATAAGTGTTTTGTGAAAATGGAATAGCATTTCGGGAATAAGGGATCCCTCTAAACACATTTCCATAAAATTTTGGAAAAAATTTTTTCAAAAAAAATTCTTCCAAAAGTAGAAATATTAGTTTTGCTGCACTTGCTAGTGATATTGCATGTAAATAAAAGCAATTCAAATGCGATTCCTCTTACTGTGTTGTATTTTCCTTCCCCGGTCCCGCGGGACCAGCGGGACCAAACGGGAGCGAATTGGATTTTTGGACCCGTGCGGGACCGGTACCGGGACCGGGACCGAAAACGGGACCGGTACCGTTTTTGGTCCCGGTCCCGGGCTGGCCCGGATCAGGCCACCCTACTACATATAGTGAAGAATGCCATAATGATGTATGGAAGGCATTGGTCTACTTCTAATGTTCGTAGAAAAATGTCGCAGATCTTCCCCCAGCGAGTATATCTAATAATATGAAGATGTTTAAGATTCATATCGACTTCAAAATATAAGACATTGAGCAAATCCAAAAATCGAAGTTCAAATTTTTTCAATTTTTTTCCTCAAAAAAAGTGATTAATAAAAAACTTCACAAACAACCTGATTATTATTTTCTGTTAGTTTTACATTGTTTTACTGAAAAAAGATCAAAAATTAGCATTCACGACTACTAGTTACATTTGCAAGACGTCACATAATCCAGCGCAACATTACAACGCATGGTCCGATTCCACTCATTTTTGCAAAATAGTTAGTACCAATAATGTTAACCAGAACATCTTTTAGGGTGACCCAGCAGTTTTGACTTTAAGAAATTTAGCTCAATATTTGCAAAAGCGACCACCCCGCATCGGCGGATCAACCAGGAATGACTTCGAGCGGTTGGTAAACAAGCTGAGTCATTTATCTATCTAACACACCAAACCTTGGGTTTTTATATTCACTTTGAAGATATTTATAATTTTTCAAACTTTACTATTTCTCGAAAAAGTTCCCAACTCACCAGGTTCATTTGTGTTTCACGCGAAAACTAATTTTTTTGAAAAAAATTCTGAAAACGCTATTCGATTGAGGGATGTTTGTAGTACCTTGTGATATCTTTTCAGCCAAATTAAAAATCAAAAATTTCTATGTCCCGGCCAGGGCCGATGAGCTCGAGCCTCTCGCGATTCCTCTCATATATATTTTATCGACGCTCGAGGGAGCAACGAGATAAAGTATGAATAGTGAGGTGAAATCAGTAGATTATGACTCTCTATTAGGGTGTGCTAAATGGTTATTCGCCGACTCTTTTGCAGTCGTTTCATTTTGCTTTATGTCCAGTCGGTGAAAATCCGTGTCGAATGACATTTTTCATTCGAGAGGTAAATGATCACTGAAACAGTCGCGACTGTTCCATTCACTCCCTCTCCTCTATGACTTGGGTTGCGGTCGGCGCGGTGAAGCGACCTCGTGCCCATATGGATGGTATACGGTAGTTCCGACACGAAATTGCCGGTACCGTAATCCATCCTACAGTAACCGGCAAATATCAAATGGATCAATTCGACTTGGTTTTTTTTAATGTGAAGTAGACTACGGGTAGGCAATGTCAGAGAGGTATACCGTATTGCTTCTACCGTATCTGGGGTTACTGTAGCGGGGCTCACTGTAGGATGAATTACGGTACCGTCAATATCGTGTCGAGACTATCGTATGTCGTCCATTCAATGGTCGTAAAACTAACCCCGATTCTATTTTGATAGATTTGTGAAATCGCGGTTACTGTAAGTCTACTGTAGCCGAGAGTACTGTACATGAGATACGGCATCCCCCAATCCCATTTCGCACCATGCTGTGCAGTTCCCACAAAGAATTATATCATATAAATGAAACTCATAGTGCCAAAAGTCGCGAACAGTCGCCGACTGTTAGATACCGATGAGTGTGGAACAGTCGACGAGAATGACAGTCGTCGACTCTTTTATCACCGACAATAAGGGGGTCTTCTCACGAATGATCGAGTCGTTTAGCTCACCCTACTCTATATAGAGTATGTAGGTGATAGGGGGTATGATAGGAGAAATGTGTGAATGGGTAGATCAATCGTTCGTCGTGGTCCCATCTGTCAACGTCTGGCCGTTGTTCACTGTGTGCACTGAGAGGGAGGGATCCGAGGAAGGGTTCTCGGACGACCAGGTTTTCGCTTAGAAGTAAGCCCCGAGAGATATCACTACCTAAAATGCATTCCTTGCTGAATTGCTACCCGTTGTAGTTTCTGCTTGCAAAATTTAAGTAGTTCAACGACATTTGCTTTCCGAAGAGTTTTCTGCAATTCTATTTAGTTTGCTATTATACAAACGTATTTCTTTTTTGGATAAAGAGTTTGCCCGACTTCCTTATTTTCGCGGCCTCCAATATGAACTATCCAACAAGCGGGTTTCGTTTGAATGATATATCGGTTCTTCCTCCTTTCAAGTGATTTCCCCTCTCATTTGCTTCATAGAAGAAGTGAAAGTGAAGGAACGCCAGCACTATTCCACATTCCGTTTTAAAGAACAAAAGAAAGAACGGCCACCTCATATATACAAGAACCGGACTGATTCCACTCCATCCACTGTACAATGCGTCTTATCATCATCAGTCCTCTTCTCTTCGCGACTGTTTTGCTCGCTTGTGCACCAATGTGCCCGACATGCACGCTCACTGGTGAGTGAAGTTGTTTTAAGATCTATTAAAGTTGTTGATCTCCACCAGTTCCATATTAAAGAATCTAGCAAAATTTTTAAAAAAATTATTTTTATGGCGAAAATCATTAAATACAATTTCACGTGTCTTGCTTCCCTAGGAGACGATACTAGAAATTGCAGAATTCCCGCGATAACAGACGACCCTTATAATTCGTCAGAAGTTCGCGAACTTTTCACGCATCTTTTCTTGCTCGTTTTAGGCTATTTTCTTTATAATTTACGTTAGGTCATTAGAGACGCATAAGAAACAACTAATGCCGAAGAATTTAACCTAAAATATAACCTATGGAATTAACCGCACCTCTTAGAACGTCGTGGAATTCTGCGAGTTGTTTTACGAGAGCTAGACTGTGACGAGAGAGCACGTGAATCAAGAGAGCGCAGAAATACAACAACAATTGTTAGTCTTTCTACGCTCTCTCTGCATATTTGCTCTCTCGTCACTGTCTAGCTCGCGTAAAACAGCTCCTCTGGTTCAGAAATCCTACTAGGATTCGACTGTAGCATACTACTAGGAAAAGAAAGAGTAGGATTCCACTAGGATTCCACTAGGATCCTACTAGGAAACCACTAGGAAAATGCACAAAGACGCAAACACACAATCCTTGTTTACGCTCCTTGTTTGTCAACAACAAGGAGTGTGTGTGTTTGCGTCTTCGTGCATTCTCCTAGTGGTTTCCTAGTAGGATCCTAGTGGGATCCTACTCATTTTCCTAGTAGGATTCTACAAGAATCCTAGTAGGATTTCTGAACCAGAGTTGTCTTTCTGCGCTCTCTCGATTCACGTGCTATCTCGTCTAGCTCGCGTAAAACAGCTCGCAGAATCCCGAGACCTTCTAAGAGGTGCGGCTAATTCCCTAGTTTATATTTAAGGTTAAATTCTTCGGCATTAGTAGTTTCTCATGCTGCTCTAACGGCCTAACGCAAATTATAAAGAAAATAGCCCAAAACGAGCAAGAAAAGATGCTTGAAAAGTTCACGAACTTCTGACGGATTATAAGGGTCGAGAATCTTTGCAGCGTGCAAACCAATGGGCCACTATTCGCTAAAAGATTGTGGAGTACTCACAGATAAGGTATTATATTTCGATGATAATATCAAGGTCATGCAGTAGCATCAAAGAACTGTGTACGTAGCGATTTCATAATTCGTATTTGCGAACTCTTAAGTTTCTAAAAAATCAAATATTGAAAGAGAAGTAAGAGACTCTTCTACTCTTGTTCGTCCCTAGCACTTTAGTAAGACTGACGACTAAAATACATGGGAAAGAGGAGTTCCATCAGTTTGTATCGGTCAATCGCGTTTCGGGAAATTAAATCCGTCATTATTGACGTCAGTTAAAGGTGGTGTCCCACGAACTTTACTGAGTTCTCACTGTCGGGTTATGGTAATCGGTTTCCAGAAAAGAGCCCCGCAAACCGCATGTTCAGCCGATAAGTTTGAACAAAGTTTTTTCGCGTTGGGCTCTGTGCCAAATTGACCCTGAATGCAGGGATTCAAAAATGATAGGGAGGGATAAGGGGGAATGAGGAGAAAGCGACCGCGCCATTTAAAGATAGGAGATGAGGAATCATGGAGCAGGAGATTCGTGATACTCCTTCTTTAAAGATTCGGTTGTTTTTTTTTGAAACTCGAAATAATATTTTTTTAAAGTAAAAATGAATCCTTTATTCAATTTTAACAATATTTAATAAATGGAATTGAAATTTCATTCGATAGGGGAAAAACAACGGAATGAACGGAGACATCAGGGCTGGGATTTTTTTAGACTTCCCAGTAAGACTTCCCGTTGTTGAACGAGGAACCAGCAGAAATTTGCCTCGTTATAATTTAATTTATTAAATTTAATAGCACGTTTAAACTTGCAACTGCTTCATGTTTTAGACTTGCTACGAAGCAACGATCACTGCGACTGAAGTCAAGTGCAGCAATCCCGATTCGAAACTTGCCTTTGGTGTGAGTTGTGACCTAATTTGGCTTCTTATTGGATGTACTCATGAACTATAGCTGCTACGAAAGTTATTCGTGTTTGGCTGAGCCAAACTGCGCGCTTCAAAAATGACCTCTCTTCCTCGCCGTTTCACGGTATTGCCTCTCAAAACGGGATGTTTTGGAAAACTGATTGTTAATATAAAGAGACAGTTATCTTGTATTTTTTGTTGCTTTTGACATATGTTTATGTTATATAAAAATGTTATGCAACTTATCCGAAAATATCGATATGGTTTTCACAATTTTTAGCAACATTCCAAAATGCTATGGTTCGATCGATATGGTTTTCACAATTTTTAGCAACATTCCAAAATGCTCGAAAACGGACCGAATTCCGGAAAACGGAAGTTGGCCCCTCCTCGTATCTCTCTCCCGTGAAACCGAGAGACACTGCCATGAGTCAAAATAAGTTTAAAAAATAGGTAACAACGCCAGTTTCCAAACCAGGGGCCTGGATTAATTAATTCCTGGTCAAATTGTTATGCACTTTGGTCCTACATAATGCTTTCGTATTCGGAATCAAAACACATATTGAGAGTTTTCGCTACTTCAACAGTTTTTTTTAAAAATGAAACCTGAAATATCAAATTCTAGATAATATATTTTGTAATATATAAAATACTAAGGGTGCTGACTTGTATAGAGAACATTGTATAAACATTCGCAGGGCCCCATGCCGGACAAAGGCTTCATGATGCGCCTCTATTGCATCTACGTAAAAGATGAACTTATCTGGTTGGCCGGAAGTAGCGGTCGCAGGTACGGCTCCCCTCCCGTGCCAGCACTGGAAGTGGCCTGCTACGATGATTAAATCCTTTCATTCGTAATATATTGTATTGTTAGATATACTTTGTCTCCATAGTCTCCGCCCACTATTCCTTGAAACATTACGACGAGATAGCGCAAGTGAAATTATAAACGCACTGAGACGTGTGTGCAATAATTTCTCGAAAACTTGTTTCTGTTTCTGTTTCACGAGAATTGCATTATTCCTATTTTTTTCAATGATTATTAGAAACAATAAAACAAACGAAAATATTGGAGCCGAATTGTGCTACCATTTCAAAATCAATAATACTACAATATTGAAATTACGGGGTTACGTGGTAAGCAGCAAATGTCAAGAGTTTTCGCAACGTTGATTGAATCTGCAGGGATCTGTTCACAAAACGTGCGCTCAACCACTGCGACATGGGTGCAGTTCCCTCTCCCTTCTTATGCGCACTAGGTTCTTGTGCTTTGTATGTTGACTATCGCAATCGTCCCCAGTCATCTTCCGCTATATTTTACATACCTTAAGAAACTATATACTTTCGTTCTGACACACCGCCGAAATGTCAACAATTAATTACGCTAAACCCTTAGAAAGATGATTAGGCTCCGCCCTCTCTTCCTCGCCTCCTAACAGTCAAATCGCGCACGGTTTTGGACCTGTAGCTCGGTTCGGAGATGAGGTATCGGCCTACATCCAAAAGGTTGGATTAATATGCCCAGTCGGGGGATATTTATAATCTGGAGACTACGGTAACATCATCTCACTGAAGCATATACGAACCCGAATTCTTTCTTGACTGATTCATTATTCAAGGGTTTGTGGTGCAGGAGATGAGTAGTCTAAAGTGAAATCGGTAGGTCGAGGTTACCCATCTCCCGGTCCTTGTCCAGGGAGGCTCTAGCCTCCGGGTGAAACAGCTCTGTAGAAAGAGAAAATTTGGTAGCGACTTTCCCATGTGATTATCGCCTGATATGATGAATTGATTGATTGATTCCTCTTCTCTTTTTTGCGCACATTCGAAATTCGTATTTTGTATGTGATCTTTGATGGAATACATGAATAACAAATATCGTACATGCTACGTAAATCGGAACGGGTACAGTAATCTACCATAAAATACCATTTTGATACATTGCGAATTCGGCTCCTTGAGAGTCGATTTGAGCGAAACACAATTAAACCAGCGCTATTAGTTCCGCATGTACCGATCAGGATGAAACATACGGTGGAATCGAACATAATTCTGTCCTACCAAAACAACTTTTTTTTTGTCGATGCCAAAGATCAAAAGAGGGTTAATTTTGCACTCGCGTACTAAAAAAACAAACAGTTTCGTAAAAATTGGGAAACGCTATTAGAAAGTGCATATTCAAGGGTGAACTTACTTTATAACCAATTTGGTGACCAAAGCATCTCCACCACCGCCGCGCAGTTGATTAATTCTCTGGCGATTCCTCTAATATAGGGGACGTCGCCTCTGTAGGCTCTCTCGAATATCTTACACAATACGGCAAAGGATGAATAGCAGGAGGGGAAGTTTGCCCGACTTCCTTATTTTCGCGGCCTCAAATATGAACTATCCAACAAGCGGGTTTCGTTTGAATGATATATCGGTTCTTCCTCCTTTCAAGTGATTTCCCCTCTCATTTGCTTCATAGAAGAAGTGAAAGTGAAGGAACGCCAGCACTATTCCACATTCCGTTTTAAAGAACAAAAGAAAGAACGGCCACCTCATATATACAAGAACCGGACTGATTCCACTCCATCCACTGTACAATGCGTCTTATCATCATCAGTCCTCTTCTCTTCGCGACTGTTTTGCTCGCTTGTGCACCAATGTGCCCGACATGCACGCCCACTGGCACACTCTCTTGTACGTCCAACACATTATTGACATCCTAGAATTGCGGAGTTGTGAAGATGGCAGAACTAGTGAAAATTATAAATATGAGGTCATTTACAATAACCCGTACGTACTTATTTTCAATTTCCAATTATATATAATATCTGCAGCTCGTCCTACCTGTCCTTCAGTTGCCCCCTACTCGTTGACGGATTGTAACACAGCCATTGGCAAGGTTTGTGAAAGTCATTCTATTCTATCAAAGGCTGTACTTTTTTTTGCTTGGTTTATTTACAATGTCCTTAGTGTTATCAGGCTGCAACTGAAATTTTCGGACTCGTGTCACATTGGAAGCCGCTCATTCACCTTGTCGAAATTTTTGATGAACCATCGGCTGCCAGGGAACGATGATTTCGCTTATTGTTCCTGTTTTTTGGAGAGAAAATTAAAGAAAAATATAAATGATTTGAAATATGTTCTGATAATATTTTGTAATATTTTCCATTTTAGACGTGCTACAAAGCGACGATCACGGGTTCAGAAGTTAAGTGCAGCAATCCAGCTTCACAAATAGCCATTCTAGTAAGTTTTGTTTAAAAAAGGTGCCTAGAGTGAATATTATTCTTATCTTTGTAAATTCCCGATGTGCGTCGGACACGTTCGAACAAATCTACTCGCCTTTTGATGCGCGCCAAACTGACCCTGTCGGGTAGGGATTCAACAATGTAAAGTTTCATGAGAGTTTCATTTACATAAGGGGAAATCAGGAGGGTGAGATGTGAATAGCCTCAATTGATTGCTCATGACCCGCTGAAGAAGAGGGGAAATAGTGAATGCAGTTCTCGCTTTTCGCTGACGAGATCTTATACATACATCACGAATAGAGCTAGGACATTTTAAAGAAAAAAATGGGAAAGGTGAATATACTGGGAGCCTGGTTGTGAGGGATTCGCAGTAACTTTTTTCCAAAGGGCCCGAATTTTCCCCTTTATTAGTCGAACAAATTTTGCTACATAATTATATTTTAATATTTATGCAGTATTTACTAATTGTAAGAGAAAATAAACATCCATCTTTTTAACAGCTGCAAGATAAATAATGCTGGGGATGTGATCGACAAGAATACTAATTTTTGATGATGAAAACAAACCGCGCGATGACGCGACGCGCTGTTCACAATCGAAAACCACCATGAGGGGTTCCCTTTTGAGGGATTTTGATTTTTGAGCTGCACACGGCCCCGTTCAAAATTGGCTAAACCTGGCGCGGGTATCGCGCAATTAGAGGAAAAGAGGTAACAGAGTCAGAGAAACGGAAAGAAAACAATTTGATACATTTCCAGCCCTCGGATCCGGATTCTCAAGACATGAGGGCACTCCATTGCATCGAGGTGGAAGGTGAAGTAGAGTGGATGGCCGAACGTCTGAATGGCCTGTACGCTACACTAGAGACTCCCGTTGATGTAGCCGCCTGCTACGACGATTGAAGCCTTTTTATTCGTCGTATTTGTGATTTATATTATTATTTTTTTCCCGAATGGTTTTATGTGTTATGATAAAATATAATGGTGTGCGTGAACATTATTCGCACTATAGAAATTCAAAATCGCGATGCAGAATAATAATCAACTACCCATGTTTTTCCTTTGTTGATACCAGCCGCCGTACCAAGCTCAAAATTTCACCCTAAAGCTCAAAATTTCTCAAAATTTCAACCTACTCCAAAAAAATGAAATCATCGATAGCTCAATCGATGGAGTACTTCCCTCTCTGTGGAGAGTAGCGGGATACAGCACGAGTGTGATAGAGAGGAGAGGAGAGGAGAGACAATGAGGGAATGCGAAAAAGCGTGTAAAAGAGAGAGATTATCTCTGTTGTGTTAGAGAAAGTGAGAGAGTGTGTTAAAGGGAGAGTGCACAGCCGCGCAACGCCCGCGTTTTATGCGTCGCGGCTAGACAGTTTCGGCTAGTGGAATTCCTTGAAATCCTCCTCTTTTCAAGCCCAACTCAGGTTTTTGCCCACCAGTAGTAGCACCAGTGGCTATTTCAATTTCCCACGCTCTCTCACTTTCCACTAGTAGTCTACCCTATAGGTGAGCAACTAGTGGGAAACGAGAGAGCCACTGGTACTACTACTGGTGGGCGAAAACCAGAGAAACCGAGAGAGGTAGAGTATATCAGAGACGCAGAGAAAAAGACTGGGTGAAATATTTCGAGTTGCTCCCCGAGCGTCTCGAAAATTTGGGGGTCTCTCGTCGTCTCGACTCTCTCGCCGCCCCTTCCCTAAAGTGCTATCTCTCGCCTCGGATTTGGGGAAACCCCAAAAAGAGAGAACTTTCGAGGGAAAATTTCGGGTGATCTACCTCCTCTCCTCCCCGAAAACAAGGGAGGGAATCGCCCAAATTTTTCGAGCTTAGTACGGCGGCTGACCAGACAATTTGGAATTCTGTTGACTTCTTCTCTAAACTTTGTCACCAAAGAATATTGACTGGTAAATCCTCCCTTCGCTCGCACAATATAATACATCACTTTCCGCTTAAAATGTGTTCCTACCAGATTACTAGTTTGCATGCGTATGAAAATGCTGCGGTGAAGATATATATATACTGTAGAGCAAGAAAAATTTATCGACACTTTGAAAATGGGAATCTTCATGATGGCGGGAGGTTTGCAAGTGTTTATTCTAATCGATTCTGCATTGTTTGCAGGAGAGAGAAAAGTTTTTTATTCGCATGAAAGTTTGGGAAAAAACGTATCTGACAAATTCATTAATCTCTATTTTGCTCAGCTCCTTCGTAATACACATGGGAGGTTTTATGCAGAGTAAAGCTTGCAAAAATGTGTCCACAGTAACCGGGCTACGGTAAGGAACTACTCACATCGAGAACTGCCTTTCCAACAACGGGTGCCATCGGATTTCCGCCGTACGTGTTGAAGTAGAGCGCCTTGCCGAACGAGGCCGCGATATTTCAATTAAAATATTCTTTTAAATAAATATATTTCTATATATTCAAAAGCAGATCAGTTTTTTTATTGAACTTTTAAACTATCGTAAATGCTGCTAATGTTTCTGATGTTGCTTTTCTGGACCTGAGAGTGTGGAAACACACTTGAATTTATATCAACAATGTTTAATCTATTTGATGTTTACCTTTTAAAAAAATCTCCAACATGGATAATTGTACTCTTTTTCACATGTTCTTCTTCCTCGCCGAAAAAAATCATTCCGACCTTCCTTGCACAAAAAATATCAGTCAATCTGTGAAAAGACTAAAATTGTGAACACGATCAATTGAGAAAGAGCATTATGTTGATCCTTAATCTTGGGGGAACTCCGTCCATATCCTGTATCGATTTCTGAATGAATTCATGGCCCGACACCGTCATCAAACGGCACAGGCACTCCGCGGCACTTGGCACGGTGCCAGCTCTAGCGTTGTGTTAGAGGAGTGTTAGTCTCTGCGTGTCTTCATTCCGCATGCTCTCTCGCGTCGCCTACTCGACTCGTTTCCCGCGCGTTTAGTGTACTTTATGACAGAAGTGGCGTTGTGTGCGTTTCAGTCCTCATTCTTCTTCTAATTGTGTTCGTTTTCGAGTAATCGTCTGACCCTCCCAATTCTGCATGCTCTCTCGCGCTGTCTGATCGATGAGAGAGCATGTAGAATGAGGAGAGTCTGATCATTACTCTCCTTTTCTTTCCTTTTTCTCTCGAAAATACACTCGTGTTTGGTACTTTGTCGAATAAAACTCAATTAGAAGTTTCAGAATGGCTCATATCGTGAAGAAAATTTTATCTGCCATTCGTGGAAAGAAGAACGATAAGTGCAAAACTTCCGCGTCGGAGGAGGTGCGTTGAGTTTGAATCTTTCTGCATTTTAGTTTTCATACTGGCGTTCGCTTTGTCGATAGTTTTCGGAATGTGGCCGGAGCATGAGGGCAACCCGAGGGTGGTGGTACCTTTTTGAACCGACGTTTAAGAACCCGAAATTATTAAGGCTACGAAATTTCCTTCAATTTACCCCAAACAAATCATGGCAAAATATTTGTATTCAATTCCCAAAACGTAACATCAAACGAATTTTCTAAATGTGCCATCACCCTGCCCAAGACAAGCATGAGGGCGCTCTCTTCTGGGCGGAGTGTGCTGTTCCCCGCTCTGCCTCCTCTCAATCTCTAACCCGACTCGAATAGCACTCCTGCCTCCGCCCCACGTTCATAATTGCTCGCACCCCCTTATAGGGGAATGCCGAATATGGAGCGGGGGAATATGGATCTAAGAAAATGAAAATAGAGATGCTTGTTTTTAAAGACAGTCTGATATCAAAATATTTGCAGGAGCAGAACGTCCACTTCGTTTACGATGGTTTCGACTACTTGAATGATGATTTGTATGGAGGTTTCTGTCTCGAAAGTTCGAGCGAAACGCCGAAATCAATGAAGGCCGCATTGAAGAGACTGGTAAGTTGCTTTATTGGTCAATACTCTTTGCATGTCTATATATTTTCAGCGTCGAAAGTTACTCCTAGGAGCAAGTTTTGAACCATTTCGATTTTTGACCTGTTCCAGACCCCTGTTGATCCTAACGCAAACAATGTCATATTCTGTCCGTTCGAATTCAAAATAAAAAAAAATTCAAAAAAAAACCGTTAATTGTGAACGTGTTGAACAATACACCTCCTGTTGATATATCACTCAATTACAGCTTTCCCCTAAAGGGGCATCTGGATTCCATAACGATGGCACGATCGATGTAAAACATAGATTGTTCGTTGTCGAAAAATCGAAACTCGACAAGTTTAAGATCAACGAGAAAGAAGTTATTTCAAGACGCATCGAGAGAAAGGTAGTAGTTAAGATAGTAGGAGAAAATAAAAATGGGAACAAGAAATATAGCAAACCATTTGTTTCAGACTGATCGTATGACAGTTTTCACTAACAAGTGCAATATTCGCGTTTACACTGACGTGTATGTGATAGTTGAAGACTGTGAACGAATCCTCGAGACTCTGACCAAGCCTGTCAAGGAAAAAAAGGTGCACTTAACTCCTTAACTAACTACTTAACTAGTTAATACACAAAATTAATTTTATGCACCTATAGATCGTCATTGCTGCGGTTAAAAAGCTCGTTGTTGGATCTAAGTTTATGACAGTAGTTCTCCATGTGAAATGTCAGAACTGTTTCGCCGGTTTTCCTTGTCTTCGTACTTGGTGGCTGGTGTTGTGACTTTGATTAAATCAATGCGATTAAAACAGCAGTTTGCTTGAATGCTTTATCATAGAATAATATAATATGACTTTGGTACATTCAGTTGGTCTTGGGATTGAAGTAATGATTAAGAATATTAATTCATGATTAAGAGGAATAACTAAATACAATTATTAGTTCTAAATTTTAAAAAGTGGATCACTTCCGTCTTGCAATTTTTTCTTGCAGATATTAACTCCTCTAAAATCACTGTCATACCTTACGGGTCGAATCATACGAAGAAAGATGGAAGTGGTTATGCTTGAAGACGATAAGTACGAAAGATTCGATATGAGGTGACTATGTTTTTTTTAGAAATAAATATATATTGTTTATTTGAGAGACTGCAAAGTCAGAGATGTCTGCATTATATTTTGCAAATATATTTTCTCGCCAAAACTTTTCCCCTTACAATGACAAAGAATGACAATTGACAGATTGACAAAGAATTGGGAGCAAATCATACCTTCAGTGCACGCTGATGCCGCTGCGAAGTTCAATTACTCTTATGTAAGTTTTTTTTGTTATAAAGCAGTCGAAACATTGGTCTAAATTTTGTTTTCGGAGTTTGATTATAATTTTTTTTTTTGCAAATCATCACATACATCCTTACAGTCATAGTTGTTCTCCAAAGTAAAATATTCCCGGGTCCTAACGGATCCTAGCAATTTGTGACACGAGTAGAAAGATTAAAACGCGTTCTCTGTAGCAGAGGGAGGAATACTGCACAATCTTTTCAAAGTCATCACCAATGATCCATACTTTGGGTATGGAGTCCCTAGGGGCGGGATACACTTCAGCCAAAAAAAATTTTGAAAAATTTCAAAATTTGGCGCGAAAATCGAGAAAAATGTTTTTCGGAGTTGTGTTCCGAGACATATATCATTCGAAAGAGCGTAAAAAGTTATCCCAGAAACTCTTTCAGTTTTTAAATTAATCACCTCTGACACAAGTTATGTGTCGAAAACTTCGAACATTTACACTTTTCTCGAGGCAACGAGTCACATCTCAGGTTCTTATGAAAAATAGATCGGGAAAAGTTTATATATTGTGTAGTTTTCATTCTAGAATATGATAGCGTCGAGAAAATTGAAGATCCCCTTTCCTTACTTGCGTCCCTTTCCTTACTCGCGAGAGGTGACTAGTGACCCCGCTCTCTCCCTCCTCCGCTCTCTCATCTCGCCATGCTCTCTCGCCGTCTCTGAGGGAATCGGCAACTACCAACTGCAACTGGGTACCGACAGTTGACTCTCTCAAATCGGTACCCATAAAGGTGATATGACTACCGATCAATCTACCCCGTCTTCCCTATCGAACTCAGATTCGTCGATGGCTCAATCTTCTCAACTGGGAAAACGTGCAAGAGTCGATGACGAAGGAATGATGACAATCAACGAGATGTCTCAACTGCTGCTGAGAATGAGGGACCAGCTCGACAGAACCAACGACCACGTCTTCACGCTCGAGGCTGAGCTTCGTGAGTTGAAGTCCCGAGTGGCATCCCTTCCCCCTCCCCCGGTCGACCTGATTGAAATTGACATGGATGTGTCCACAAATACGGCCATCCCACTTCCCCCTCCCCTTCTCAAACCCCCATCACCCATCGAGCCGCCCTCATCTGATCACGAACGATCTCTCGTGATTGCCCGTCTACCTCTCAATCCCAATCGAACCCCTCTGGAACAAGTACGTGATGACTACGATCAAGTAGTAGCCATCACTTCCCTCACTGGATTCCCCTGTCTACCCATTGCCGTCTACCGTATGCCCCCTGGAGATCCCCTTGCCAAACACAATCGATTGACCAAGGTTGTCCTCCCGACGAGGCAGCATGCCCGGAAGGTACACAGACACGCGAACAAAGTGAAACAGGATCCTCACTTCGCAGATGTTTGGATAAGAGAGTCATTCTCAAACCCTGAGGACAGACCCAAGACTCCTCCCATCAGACAACAGAATACCGTAACCCGTCGTCAAATCGATACAAGGCAGCCGAAACGGACCCGCAATGATTCAGTGTTCACCAACAGTGGTCGTCAGAAATCCACAATGCACAGTCTTCCCCCCCAATCCGCCTGCGAACACGAACCAGAAACCGAACACGGATCAGTACCCGAATCCGAATCAGTACCCGAACTCGAGCCAGTTCCCGAACCAGTATCCCAAGGCAGACCCTCAGCCGACAATCCAGTATGTCCCGATGGCACAGTATGGACGCCCGCCCTCCTTCATCCCCATTCCTCCCATGCCCATTCATATCCCCATGTCGTACCCCAATCCCTACATGCAATTCGCGTCTTATTATGGTATCCCCAACAATTACGGCATGCAGGGAAACTGTCAATGAATCTCCGGTCTCTAAATCGCTCAGACAAAAACTCAATATCGATTACCTCTATTCTAGCTAATTACCGCTCTGTGAGAAATAAGCTACCGTATCTGTCTCAAATTCTTTCTCAGAAATTTTCTATCATTTGCCTAACAGAAACGTGGCTGTCATCGGTATTCCCCAACTCTCTACTGTTAGATTCGCACGAACAATTCTATAATGTTTTCCGTAGAGACCGAAATTCCAGAGGAGGTGGAGTTGCTATCATAGTACATTCCTCAATTAGTGCCATTCAGATATCTGATGAAACTGTCAAAGGGTCACATGAACTGATAGCCATTGATCTAGATATCAACGGTGACCTACTGAGAATTATCTGCGCATACCGTAATCCAAAAGCGACCACTCTACAGACTGATTCCCTAATAAAATCGATTACTGACCTCTGCTCTTGCCCCCAGCCCTCGGTAATCACAGGTGATTTCAATCTACCTGATATTGATTGGCCATCCTTTCCTACCCCCCAGAAAAACAATATCACCCCCTCCTCCCAGTCGTTTATTGATCTCTGTAAGTCGATAAAACTCGCGCAACTTGTAAAAGACCCCACTAGGAAAGAGAACATTCTTGATCTCGTTCTCTGCAACAATCCTGGAATAGTCACCAAAACTGAAGAAAAAAAAACCCACCCTTTGACATCTCCGACCACAACACGGTCAAATTTGAGCTATCACTAGTTCATTCCGTTCCCGCTTTCACATTGAAAAGAGACTTCAAGAAAGCAGATTACGATATGATCAATTGTCAGCTAGCAAATGTTGACTGGGTTACTGCTTTCTCTACAATGAGAAATATTGACAAGATGTATGATTTACTAATTAAAGTTATACAAAAGTCTATTGATACCCACGTACCATGGGTAAAAGTAAACGTAACGCACGGAAAAATCCCCCCGCACATAGAGCGCCTCCTAGTGAAACGCTTCAATGCGTGGCAGAAATCAATCGCATTAAGTTGCCCACGATTGACGCGCGAGTTTGAAAGTTTAAATAGACGTTTCAGAACAGAGTTGATTCGATACCAGAAAACAATTGAGAGAAAAATTATTGAAAGTGAGGACAGAAATAAGTTCTTCCGTTACATGAAACGCTGTGTCAACAAGCAGAGAGGAGTTGAAGGGTTGAAAAATAGCACCGGAAATCTAATTTTAGACGACCAGGGTAAAGCTAATTTGCTTGCTGAGACCTTCGCAAGTGTTTTCACCACCGATGATGGAAATTTGCCAACTACTGCGCGTACCACAATACAAGGATACCAAGAGCCCCTCTTTTTGAGACATGAAATTTGCGCTCTTATCAGTAAATGGAAACGATCATCCTGTAGAACTCCGGAAAACATTGATTTAAGCTACATTGAAAAGATAGCAGTCCCGATATCAGAAGCATTGGAAATAATCTTTCGTCATTCATACGAAACAGGCACCGTGCCTAGCCCTTGGAGGCACTCTATAGTTACTCCCGTTAAGAAATCTCCTCCTTTTTCTGACCCCTTAAACTACAGACCGATTTCGATTACATCGATTTTCTGTAGAGTATTTGAGCGCCTTTTATGCAAGTCTGTCATAGACCACTGCGAAAAGCAAAACATATTCCCCGATGAACAATACGGTTTCCGAAAGAGGAGGTCCCGCGAGTTGCAAATGCTCGATGCGCTTGAATATTGGACATCATCAATTAGTAACGGAGAACCAGTGGACGTTATATATATTGACTTTGCGAAAGCGTTCGATAGAGTCTCCCATCCCAAACTAAAACTAAAACTGGGAAATATTGGACTCTCCTCGAAAACAGTTAGTTGGATATCAGGATACTTAAATGATAGGACTTTCCAAGTTAGAGTGCGCGAAAAACTATCAAACCCCCATCCCGTCTCTAGTGGAGTCCCACAAGGTTCTGTGCTTGGACCATTGCTTTTCCTAATATACACTTCCGAAATACCATCCCTCGTACAAAACAATGGTGTAATTGCACGAATGTATGCAGACGACATAAAAATATATCGAGCTTTCAAAAAGGGTGATGCCTCTGTCCCACTACAAAATGCTATCGATAGTATATCAAACTGGTCTGCAGAGTGGCAGCTCCCCCTTGCGTCGCATAAATGCAGCTCACTTCACTTAGGTCGGGCCAATACCAAAAAGGTATACAGTATCGGCACCTCCAAATTAGCCCAGAACGTAGAAGTAAAAGATCTAGGGTTCATAATTGAGAAAACACTTACTTTCACTAAGCACTGCAGATCAACTGCAATGAAAGGTAAAACAGTCTGTCACATTATACTCAGAGCGCTCAGAACGAAAAATGTTGAAATCCTCGTGAAAGCCTACTCGATATACATAAGACCCATCCTAGAAAGTGCGTCCACTGTGTTTAACCCCTACATGATCCAAAACAAAAAGGTACTCGAAAAAGTCCAGAATTATTTTACTCGTCGACTTTTCATGCGTTGCTACAATATGACACGGGAAAACATCCCTAAAGTAGCGGATAGGAATAGGAAATTAGGATTAGACAAATTAGAAAAGCGTAGAGAAGCGATAGACTTGAAGACAGCCATGAATCTTCTGATAGGTAAATACAAAATCTCTAAACTCAAACCACATCATTTCAGTTATTATTACACACGAAATGGAATAAATTTTGCAAATGCTGGCTCTCATGCGAACTATAGACACAATAGTTTCTTTCCCAGAGCGGCTCGGCTTTTCTCAAAACCCGGTAATCAAATCAGTTTCCCTGTATGAGCGACCCCCACACCCCCGACCTTTCATGATCTCAATCTGTTATGCTGTATTCGTTTTCTCTTTCTATTTCTAACCGCGTTTCCATTGAACACGCATAAATATATATATATATATATATATATATATATATATATATATATATAGATATCCTGGACAGGACATACTATTTTTGCTAAACAACATGACCCTTTTGTCGACGCGGGTTCGATCCCCGGCCAAAACACAATCTTTTGCAAACTTTTTTCATTGCCTAAACCAATGGTTCCTGCAATTTCAGCAAGTTTTATGATGTTAGCAGACTTTACATGATATTTTCAAGGAGCAAGCAAATAATTTATAAGTGTTTTATTTTTGGTCCAATTTCAAGATTTCACACCATGAACCCGGGTTCATGGTGATTTTTCTCAAAAAAAATTTTCCCTCAAATGTTGCACCAAATTGAATATATTTTCACATTTTGACGTACTGAAGATATGAATAACTTTTCCAGCCGATTTGAGAGAAAATTTTTTTTGAGAAAAATCACCATGGTGTGAAATCTTGAAATTGGACAAAAAATAAAACACCGCTAAATTGTTCCATTCTTCTTAAAAATATCATATTATATCTGCAAATATCATAAAAGTTACTGAAATCACAGGAAACATTGGTTTAGGCAATGAAAAAAGTTTGCAAAAGATTGTGTTTTGGCCGGGGATCGAACCCGCGTCGACAAACGGGTCATGTTGTTTAGCAAAAAAAGTATGTCCTGTCCACGATATCTTCAATTTTCTCGACGCTATCATATTCTAGAATGAAAACTACACAATATATAAACTTTTCCCGATCTATTTTTCATAAGAACCTGAGATGTGACTCGTTGCTTCGAGAAAAGTGTAAATGTTCGAAGTTTTCGACACATAACTTGAGTCAAAGGTGATCAATTTAAAAACTGAACGAGTTTCTGGGATAACTTTTTACGCTCTTTCGAATGATATATGTCTCGGAACACAACTCCGAAAATTAAATTCCGTTTTTTTCTCTATATTTACAATGAATACATGATACTCTGTTAAAAAGAGTCCCGTTTCAACGCATTTGCATTGCAGCACGGATAGAAAAAGTTACAAATTTCTCATTGTATCAATACAAACTAGCCCGCAAGAAGTTTGAGGACTAGACGTGGTGGAAATTCGGGCCAATGGAATTCATGGAAAATCCTCCCTTCCCTCGCACCATTTCGACAAAGTCAGATAAACATTTATCGACACATAGTACACGTTGAACAGTGGGAATCTTCATGATGGCGGGAGGTTTGAAAATTTAAATTCTAATCGAGTTTTCATGGTTTGCTGTCCTTAAGTGCCTTGTCGATAGCGGCGACCGTTCTATCAGCGTCCTGAAATGATTAGACAATTAGCCAGTTTCTAAATTATCGAATTTCAAACACCCATTTCAGCTAGAGATATGGGAAAATAATAGAGTTTTTTTATGAAAAAATGGTAGAAGTTTCCTTCTTTACATTAAAATTTGGGCTCTGTTCTGGTTAAGAGGTCCCATGGAATTTGAGAGGTACGATAGAAAATATGAGGTCCCATGACGATTAAGAGGTCCCATGGAAAATAAGAGGTCCCATGAAAATTGAGAGGTCCCATGAAAAATGATAGGTCCCATGAAAAATAAGAGGTTCAATTCCATCACTGTTTATTAGAGACCGCCAAACCGATATACTCGATACGCGAATGGTGAGAAATGAGAACCACATGAATGGATGTGATACACGAATGGCCGGTCATCCGAATAGAAAAATATGTGAATGGCTGAGATACACGAATGATATTCGTGCATAATACTCGATTGGTGAATCGAGTATCGATAGGGTTTTGAGTTCGGATGTCTAGCAAAACTCAAGTAAACTTAGAAACGGTTTATTCATTCTACATTACACTTTATATGAAACAATTTCTTCATTCAATATCTGACTTTAGTGCCAGTCTACCAATATTCGCAATCAGAATCAACCATTTCTAATTCAATATGCATCAGTATAGTTTTCTTCTGTGATTAATCTGAAAGAACGAGTTTATACAAGACGATTTTAAATATCTGACCTGTCATAATTAACATGGAGAAGGAGCATTTTCGATAATTTTGTAGCATTAAGGTTTGCTCTTCGTTTATTTCCAAGTTGCAACCCCAGCTTTGAAAATACTCTTTCGCTCTCAATAGAACTGGGCTGGGTTGTCAGATATTTCTCTGTTATTTTGTAAAGAAGTGGATATTTCTCAGATCGATTGGTCCAGAATTCCATTAGCGATGGAATGTTCTTTTTTAGTGCAACGAGTTCTTTTTTATACAATTGAAGTTCAATCTATAAAGAAACCTTTCATGGGCTAAAGTCGCCGGATAATTTACAATCAGTTTTGTATCGCCAGTGTTTTGGGCGGGAGCTTCGTCATCGATTTTATCATCGGAATCATTCAATGTAGAAAATAAGGCTGGTTTTTTAGATTTCATAGGGGGTTCATCCTTTTCAATGGTTTCGTCGTCGTCAGAATTAATTGGTTCCGATTGTTCTATATTTTTACATTTGTTATATTTAATATAAAGTGCTCTCACCATCATAGGTTAACAAGAACGATTTTTCGATGGCATCGCAGTCGGTGGAAGTGAGAGTTTTCTTTTTGAACGCAAAAGACGGCGTTAGCAAGGTAGCGTATTTACAATAGTCACTTGTAAGATAAATTGTGACCCGGACATCGAATTCAGTCTGTGATTTTTTACAATAAAGACAAACTTTCCAACGAGGTCATACTCTCATAATTATAACTAAGTCATGTAGCAGTGCGTGTGGGGAGTCCGGTTCAATCCACCTACACATAATTTGTATTTACTTTAGTTTTAATAAAAACATTCGATTACTAACTTGTTTATTAGGTTGCTCAAATCTTTGACCATAGGAATAATCGCGCCAACGTTCGAAGATAGTTTACCCATCGATAATCAAACATTTATAAAGAGCAGTTTTACGTTAACTCACAAGTTTTGTGTATTCATCAAATACCACTAAAATCTCATCGAGTCCTTTTAGCATTGAAAGTTCTGCGTCCGTGAACACATTAAGAGAGACTATCTGACTCGATCGACATATGAGAGGAATCGCGAAAGAGTCGACCATGGCCAGGACGTAGAAATTTATGATTTTTGATTTGGCTGAAAAGTGTATCCAAGGTATTTCAACATCTGCTCTATCGATTGGCGTTGACAGAATGTTGATAAAAAATTTCGCAATCGCGTGAAACATATCCAAACCTGGAGTATTCGGATTTTTCCGCCGATAGGTCAAAGTTTGAGAAATCATAACTCGGTTCAAAATAAAGGTAGAGAATTGCGGTTTTGTGTGTTAGATAGAGAAAAGACTCGACTACAGTCACAACTGTCCCAACTCATTCCTGGCTGATGCAGTGGAGAGAAGCGGTTGGTTTCACAAAATATGTTATAAATCGCTGTAAAGTTAAAACTATTCTTAGGTTCTTTGTTTGTTCGAATGTACAGCTTAGTTGCTCACTGCAACCCAGAAGACGGACAAATCGGATCTTGCGTGGCAATTGCGCTCTGCCGAACTTTTTTTTGAAAAAAAAATTTTTTATGCCATTGTCACAAACAGTTTCATTTGCAGTGTAAATATTCAAAAACAATCTAAAAACACAATACAAGTTGTTTTAGGGGACTTTTAAAGCTAACTTGTTGAGAGAAAAAAGTTCGAAAAATTTTAGGGCAGAATTTCACTTTTGAAGAAACTGTACTTTAATGGTCCTATTGTGTACTAATGTTGTCATAATCATTAGAGATGATGCTCGGAAGAAGAGTTGTACAGATACATGCAGATACTAAAATGGTTATCGCGTTTCCAACACTCTTCTTGTGATGGTCGGTTTCATATTTTACACCGCTAGGCATACCCTTATAATTCCCTCATCATGCTAAGAGCAGTCGGAAAATTGAAAGTGAGTATCTATCTCTTCATTGTTGGCAGCTACAGCAACTATATTTTCCAATATTTGTCTGAAAGCGCGTGCTCTGCCTTCTCAAAGAGCGAATATCGTATTTTTCGAAAATACATCCACTTTTTCACACATATCTCAGAAATCTAGATTTCTACCGAATCCAGGCGCAGGCCAAATTGTTCGGACACTTTCATTGAATCATTTTTTAGTTGACAGTATTCAAATCTAATGATGATTTGATCTCAGAAAAAATCGAAGACTCAAAATCGCTCAAATTTCCCAACAAAAAAAATAATTCTAAAGGTATTTGAAACGTTTCGAGCGAAATATTGCTCACATTCATTTTCGTATACCTTAATAAGAACTATGACACTAATAGCTTAAACTTATGAAAAAAATTTTTTTTTTGAAAAATACCATGAACCCGGGGTCATTGTCCAAAAATAATTTTTCACCAAAAATAATTTTTCACCAATACGATATTCGCTCTTTGAGAAGGCAGAGCACGCGCTTTCAGACAAATATTGGAAAATATAGTTGTTGTAGCTGCCAACAATGAAGAGATAGATACTCACTTTCAATTTTCCGACTGCTCTTAGCATGATGAGGAAATTATAAGGGTATGCCTAGCGGTGTAAAATATGAAACCGACCATCACAAGAAGAGTGTTGGAAACGCGATAACCATTTTAGTATCTGCATGTATATGCACAAATCTTCTCCCGAGCATCATCTCTAATGATTATGGCAACATTAGTACACAATAGGACCTTGTAAAGTACAGTTTCTTCAAAAGTGAAATTCTGCCCTAAAATTTTTCGAACTTTTTTCTCTCAAAAAGTTAGCTTTAAAAGTCCCCAAAAACAACTTGTATTGTGTTTTTAGATTGTTTTTGAATATTTACACTGCAAATGACACTGTTTGTGACAATGGCATAAAAAAATTTTTTTTCAAAAAAAAGTTCGGCAGAGCGCAATTGCCACGCAAAATCCGATTTGTCCGTCTTCTGGGTTGCAGTGAACAACTAAGCTGCACATTCGAACAAACAAAGAACCTAAGAATAGTTTTAACTTTACAGCGGTTTATAACATATTTTGTGAAACCGACCGCTTCTCTCCACTGCATCAGCCAGGAATGAGTTGGGACAGTTGTGACTGTAGTCGAGTCTTTTCTCTATCTAACACACAAAATCGCAATTCTCTACCTTTATTTTGAACCGAGTTATGATTTCTCAAACTTTGACCTGTCGGCGGAAAAATCCGAAGACTCCAGGTTTGGATATGTTTCACGCGATTGCGAAATTTTGGAGTGGTCGACTCTTTCGCGATTCTTCTCATATTTGTTCAGTGACTTGGCACAGCATGAAAAGTGCGTTGATGAGATAAACATGCCACGTTGTAGTGTGGCCGAGGCTGAGTTGAGGCATGCTATGGAAAAAGTGTGAAAACGCTTCTACGCCTCAGGGCATGACGTCATAGGAATTTCCGGTTTTTCAAAAACTTCATCGAATGGCCTAGTGAGTGGTACCAATCGATTCCTCATAATATTCTAAGACTTTTTCGACTCCATGACTTTTTCGCCAATCTTTGATTTAAGCTTGGAAATTTCAAAAATAAGTTTCGAAATTTAAATTTAAATATTTATGTGTAGTTTCCCTGAGGAAATGGCAAAGTTTTATTTGCACAATACAATACTGTAACAATGATTGTTCAACTATGTAAAGGTCTTTTTGTATCGTGGCCCTAAAGGATGTTCAGTAGGTTGAAAACTGTCGTCCCCTTGGCATTATGGTGTGGCCTACAGTAACCCGGACTATTTTCCAAAACCTTTGGGAGCTACAGTATCCGTTGTACAATGCATGAGCAACTTCACGCGACCATGTATATCGCCGACACGACCCCCCGTCCCATCCAGAGATTCCCAAACAATACGTGGAAATTACTCCGGGTTACTGTAGGCCACACCATAATGCCAAGGGGACGACAGTTTTCAACCTACTGAACATCCTTTAGGGCCACGATACAAAAAGACCTTTACATAGTTGAACAATCATTGTTACAGTATTGTATTGTGCAAATAAAACTTTGTCATTTCCTCAGGGAAACTACACATAAATATTTAAATTTAAATTTCGAAACATATTTTTGAAATTTCCAAGCTTAAATCAAAGATTGGCGAAAAAGTCATGGAGTCGAAAAAGTCTTAGAATATTATGAGGAATCGATTGGTACCACTCACTAGGCCATTCGATGAAGTTTTTGAAAAACCGGAAATTCCTATGACGTCATGCCCTGAGGCGTAGAAGCGTTTTCACACTTTTTCCATAGCATGCCTCAACTCAGCCTCGGCCACACTACAACGTGGCATGTTTATCTCATCAACGCACTTTTCATGCTGTGCCAAGAACAATTCGACTGAGTCAGATAGTCTCTCTTAATATTTATTTTAGTCCATATGATAGTCTCGTTAACCTCTAGACTCTGAAATTTTTATTTAGTATTTTTATTCCCAAAATCGTAATCGCACCAAACCATTGAAGCACTTAAAGGAGGAAGAACAGCAAAAATAGGATCTGAAACTAATGACATTACTCGCTTAAACCTATCCATGATAATGGAAATCCAAAACATGAGATCTCTATCTTTCCTCCGAACCAAGATACTCGCGCGCAAAGAAGCTACAGGGCTCAGGGACATCAGGGACAAGTTGCCGCGCACGCGGAAGGGGCGTTCTCTCACGTGCGCGAGTAAGCAAATTTCTCGGTCAACTTTATCTCCCGTGTCGATTTGCGTGCACTTTACTCCCGCGGGGGAAGAGGGGGAGGGAGGATCTTTGATTCCGAGGCATTCTGCTGACTCCATGCAAATTGACGCAGACAACGAGAGAGGGCGAAACACACATGTAAATGGGCGAGTTCTCGCAAATATGTCAACCTTTGTCTTACAGTAAGCAAACAGAAGTTCAGGGTTGTCGTGTTAAGATATCCTGCTGTTCGCCCTCCTTTAATCATTCGATAGAGTGAACGCATTGCACCCTTTCCACTTTGCAATTGAGTAAACCAGGACATTGTGTAGTGTGCATACGATACTGAGATTTCGAAAGCTACTCATTTGGTTTGGGAAATTTAATCACCTTTCACAGTTAAGGAGCTCTACTGCTTTTATAACATTCTTTCCCGCGTCACTAGAGATAGCATTAATTTGGCAGGTGTTTACAGAATACTGATTCAATAATTCACAGGTAGAATTAGCAATCTCTTGTCCCGTGTGTATAGTAATTGCATTAGATTTTATTGAACTGTCCCTTAGATAGAACCTTGGTAAAATTTTTACAGCGCCAAGGAGAATATGATTACGTGTACCCGCATCGGTTAAATAATGCGCAGTTACACTTAATACGGACAGCGAGCAATGTTTTCCTGACAACGATATTTTACGAGGTAATAAAATAGTATTCATGCCGCTCCATAGATCACATGTTAAACTCATCGATCGTCTTTTTAGAGCCTTTCCAATATCCTTTTGTTTCAGAAGATACTGTTGATCCAGAATATCCGTACTTAGCTTAAGTGAATTTGACATGGAGTTGCACAATCAATTGTGAATTATATACAAAGTGATAACTTACTGTCTTGGCAGACGGGATGGAGTAAGATGTATTCAAATGAGCGACAAAGTTCTTAAAGAGGGCATGGTTGACGACAGCAAACGGCATTGCAAAACCTGAAACTTATGAAGACTATTAAGAAAATAAGAAAAATACTCACCAATGATGAGGAAAAGGAGTGCCTTATTAGCATCAGCCCATTTCTCAGTTGTCTTCTCGTACTGAAGATACGCCTTTGATTGGGACTTTCTAAAAGTTGTATACGGTAACTTTACAAAATATGATTTAAAAACAAACGTAAACATAGACAAACTTGAGGTGAGATGTTAAGTTGCCGGCAAAAGTCCCGCTGAGTGTTGATGGACAGTGGCGACACGTATACATATCCTTTTCATCCGGAATTGGATCAAATTGATCGCGGATATTTGAGCGCGACCGCACCATACGGAGTGGGAGGGGGGTAGGGTTGGCCATTTGACTCCTTCACAACCGCTCAAAAAGTAAAGAATGAGAGTCGAGTGAATCTCACTCGAAAAATGAGGTACAGTATCAGGAGTCAAATGAATCTCACCTAGGATTCACTTGACTCCTGAGGATTTTCGCAAGCACGAAATTGATGAAACAAGATACTATTATCATGTATTTTGAGCATTCCGTTAAATATCATTTAAAACTAGCCGATGTGATAGCAAACAAAAAGAGGAAACTTGAAAACTGGGCCGAGAGAGTGATTTGCATAACGATAAATTATGTTTGCTCAGAAAATATAAAAGAATCTATTATCAATTCTAAATCGTTGTGTACCATTACGACATTCGTACGCCTTGTCTAAGCCGAGTTATGAGCTCATGTCAGGAGTCAAGTGAATCCTAGGATGCACTTGATTCCGAGTCATTTTGACTCCTCACACCGCGCGAGTCAATATGACTCAGAGTCAAATGATTCAAGGAGTCTATAAAAGAGTCAAATGGCCAACCCTAGAGGGGGGAAATATGTGAATGGAAAAATGAGATGGTGAGAATCCATTCGAGTAACAAAGGATATCTAATTGATGCAAACCGATATCATTTTAATATCGGTTTCGCCAATTATTGGACGGTCTCTACTGTTTATCAAACGCCTATTTTATGTATTTTATAGTTTCCTGTATTTGTAGTAATAACTTTCGTTGCAATTAGTCCATTCGACTAGAAAACATCTGCGCCCCTCGCTCTTCCCCCTTTTGATTTTATGTCTAGCCCATTTTTAACAAATAGATTCTAGTTTATAATCAAAAAAATTTTTGTTATTGAAAAAAGTTTAATTGACCTAACCACTCCTGGGGACGTCACTGACGAGCTCCCCCCCAGGGGAGGTATGACTGTCTGACGCTAAGGGAGCGAAACAGTCATGCTTATTGTAGTTTTAACCGTATGTAACTTGTAGTACAATTGACATAGCAATCGATATTGTAACCAAATTCAATATGGAAATTGTGATGTCAGAAGTCACTGATGGTTGTAAAATGTATCTGTTCTCGAATAATAATTTCTTAGACATGTAATGCATCAAACAAAAGAAAGGAGTGAAAAACTTCACAAAGATAAGTAAGCGTTTGATGAACAGTACTGGTGATGGAACCTCTTATTTTTCATGGGACCTCTCAATTTTCATGGGACCTCTCAATTTTCATGGGACCTCTTAATCGTCATGGGACCTCTTATTTTCTATCGGACCTCTCAATTCCCATGGGAACACTTAACCAGAACAGAGCCAAAATTTGGAGGAAAAAATAGAGTTGACAAAATCATCAATCTCTATTTACTCACCTCCTTAGTAATGCACATGGGCGGTTTGATGCGCAGAACATTGCCGTTGATGCCTCCCTTGCCGACGAGAATGCCAGCATCCTGAGTTAATTTTATTTATTTTTTTTATTTTTTTCTCTTCGCTCTCTTTGCTCTCTTGAAACAAATCTGATTTGCACATCAGAACAGTTGCAATTTGCATTTATGTTTTATATTTACTTGAAGATTTAAATACAGAGTAAATAACGGAACCACAATACCTATGCAATACACTTATTGCATGGGCATACCTTTTTAATTTTATTAATTATTATATATATTTTTATTTACCTTAATAGCCTCGAAGACGTCTCCCGATCTCTGCGCCGCCAGTGGTTTGCCCTCCTCGTCAATCATCTCCACACCGATCATCAGACCCTGACAATTATTGATTTTTTGTTAATTTTTAAATTTTTATGCCGGGAATTTAAAAATATATAAATCTTCACTCACCTTGCCGCGCACATCGCCAATCTTGGGGTTCTTGAGCGCCACGAGTGACTGAAACATCGAGTATTTCAATAGCAATGTCAGAATTTGAAAGTATTGCGTCATTATTAAGTAATAATGAATAGTTTTACCTTGAGGAAGTGTGTGCCGACGACGTCGCAGTTCTTCTGCAGACCCTCCTCCTCGATTACCTAGCAATGGTGCAACTATTAATCAGAAATCAGAACCCCTTTGTTATAAAAAAAAAACACAAATTTTGATTTTTTGCAGCAGTTTTTCTGTTTTTTTATAACGGACAGTGCCTGGAATCATATAAAGAGGTCAACTTCATCTATATTTCGCCAATGAAACACATTAGAAATACGGACTGAGAAGGTGAAACTGTCGTTTTTTTCTAAAATTTCAGGAGAAATCATCGCTTACTCATTTCCACGTCTTCACAGGTTTACGGAAACTGTCAGTAGTGACAGCAAAATACTATACTACAGTAACCGTATCACAGTACACCGGCTACTCACATCGAGAACTGCCTTTCCAACGACGGACGCCATCGGATTGCCGCCGTAAGTGTTGAAGTAGAGCGCCTTGCCGAACGAAGCGGCGATCTTAATTGATTTAATTGCTAAACAGAAGTAAAATATAAATAAATAATAGTTGCATTGTTCTTGCACACAATATTTCCTAGTATTTTCACGCTGAAGTCAATCTGACAATGAAAATAATTCAACTTTTCAACTCAGTTTATCAAGATTTTTTGTTTCTATATTCACCGAATGGCTAGGATGAATTGTGTTTGCTGTTACTTTTCTATACATGAGCGAGTGCTGAAACACACTTGATTTTTCTATCAGAAAGCTTGAATAACCAATGAGAATATGAAAGAATCAATAAAATACCGTACCTCGGGGGTGGTCACGACGGCTCCCATGGGGAATCCGTTGCCGATTCCCTTAGCCATCGTCACGATGTCCGGCTTCGTGTTATTAGCTGGAAAAAAGTAAAAGTTTATTTTCTGGAACATCAATCGATCGATTTGGGAGTAATTCTCCCGTACTTTCCATGTACATATTTCCTCGCTGAAACATAGTCCAAGTTGGATTTCCAAACGTGCCTAGCGCAAAAGCTTTACAAGCTGGTAAAAAGGTAGTAAAAGAATTTTGAATTGCATATAGTATTTAATTAATAAATTAAAATTAAAAAAAAATCTCACCCTGGAATCCCCAGAAGTGGCTTCCCAGTCGTCCGAATCCCGTCTGGACCTCGTCAGCGATGCACAGACCGCCCTTGGCATGCACGGCATCGAAGGCAGCAGGGAGGAAACTGAAATAGAGATATTGCATCATCACTAGGAAATCATGTCGGATAAAAAACCATCCACCGCTCTAATTGGATGATATTTTTCACTTATTTTATCATATTTTCCATTTATATTCTTTCGACTTAACCTGAATCCAGGATCGTGTATCCAGAAAATGATCTGTGATGAAATAATCAATAATCACTCACTTCTTGGGAAACTGCGTGGTTCCGCCCACTCCCTGGATCGACTCCACAATGTATCCCGCGGGGCCTGACGCGGCGGGGAAATCGAAGCGGAGCGTCTCGGCGAACTGGTTCAAGTACCTAAAAAGAAGAAGCGATTACATCATCACTATGAAATGAAGATTCAAACCTACCCGTGCTATTAGCTTATTGTATTTCTGATGCTATACAGCTATTCTAATACCGGCGCCAAACACAGTGATCATATCACAATTGTTCGGAATATGATCTAGTATTGAAACACAAATCAAGTGGATTCTCAAATTACCGTACTCAGAAATGAATCCGTACTCGTTACCGTATCCAATACAGTATCCCAATACAGTACTCACTTGTCACCGGCCTCGCACTGTCCCGGTTTGCACGCGCAGTCGCGGCTGATCGAGTCGACGGGAGAGTCGCGGCAACTGCAAAATGGGAGCATTTATAGATCCAAATGACATACTGTATCACACCGAACACACGGTATCCAAAAGGCTATCGATACACAGAGCGCGAACTCTCTAACATGTTCCTCTCTAGAGAATTCAAATATCTTATATTCAAGAGAGTTCACTCTCCGCTCTCTTCAATTCATACACTATCTCGCCCAACTTTCTAAGATAGTTCGTTCTCTAGAGAGGCACATGTTAGAGAGTTCGCGCTCTGTGTACCCATCAGCTTGCATCATACTTTAACCCCCAAAACGTATCCCGACTACCGTACCCTCTACCGTGCCCCGTATACCTTACCGCTTGCCTCCCCAGGGTCCGGCGTACGGGTCGGCGTTCATGGCTTTTAGCACGCCCAGACCGGCGGGCATCGGCTGCTTCCATGTGCCTGCGAGGGTGGAGATTATCGATTGGTTACGGTAGCTCATCAAAGAGACTGTACTACGATGTGACAATGTCGGGGTGCAACCATCAAATTGTTTCGGTCAAACTAGACAACTGATTGAATATCATAGAGATGACGCGGCATTACATAGTGATAACGCAATATTGCATAGTGATGACGCAATAACCTACCGAGATTCGTGCATCCCATCACTGCCTGCGTCATTCCGTGGTAGCCATTGCGCATGGAGAGCACGTCGAAGCGGCCAGTGTGCAGTCTGCGATAGTAAATGAAATTATTATTATAATTACTGTAATATGAAGCTCTAAAAACATTTATATTATCCAATACTTCTACACAATAAGAGGACAACAACTGCACCTGGTCATTTTGTTTTGTTTTTACGTAAGACTACCGTGCATTCTATAAACGAATGGAAAATGAAAACGGACCTACTCATACGAGCGGTGAAACGTAAATGCGCATTTCCAATTTGTTTTCCCACATACATAAAGAGAAACGGGTTTATGACTCCCGAATTCTAAAAAAAATTAATTACAGTACCTCACGAGCGCCAGCGCGAGATCATTCGCCTCAGAGCCAGAGTTTGTAAAGAAACAGACCTGCAATATGGTGCTTTCTTTGATATACTTCGGTCCTAAAAAATAGGAAGTCCCCCTTGAGATCCAAGGTATTCTGTGGACCATCACAAAAGCCGATATGAATATGTGTATTATTAGAAAGGTGGAAATTAAAATCTCTCCGGAATCGCTAACACGTGGCAACGATCCAATTCAAATAGGTTCTGAAACTCAAATTAACCGGGAACTTTAATTAATTCGTTCGGTCAAACTTCCAAAAAGGGGTCAAGAGGGAGATAAGAAGTGAGAAGTGCTCTCTCATTTTTCCACTCTCTATATCCGTTGACCCCTTTCTGGATGTCTGGAACCCCGTGAGATCACCCACCGACAGATGCTCGGGTAGTTTGGCGGTCAGGGCGTTCGCGTACTCCAGCACCGGCTCCGTGTTGTAGATGCACGTCGTGTGCCACAGCTTGTCGACCTGCGACTTGAGGGCGGAGTTTACCTTGCTGCAATGAATCAGGGTTGCTGCAGATGCTGCAAAATTGAACGCTCTTCGCTTCCTCTGTGTATTCTTTTAGCTTTTTTTAGTATGGTAATTGAAAAGAAGCGAATATTGCTAGCAGAACGAATAGCACTCATTCAAAAGCGCGATGAAACTCAATCGAACAAAATTAGCATCTTGTTTTTTGTATTTTTGCAGTTACTACAAATTGGTAGCTTCGAGAGAACAGCTGCAATTTCGTACCTCTTCCTTTATTTATTCGTAATATTTTTTTAGATTTCGGAACACCCAGGAATGAGTAATGTCATTGTAAACACCCCGAAACAAGCAAATTCAAATGCTCTCTGAAACTCGGATGACGCGGGCGACGATTTTTGTTGATTTTTTTACTCTGAATTTTTACTATTCTCTCGCTTCAGGGTATTTAGCTATCGTCACTTAACAATTTCTTCGATTGGAAAACCACACATGATTCCAAACCTACGGACCAGGGTTAGGGCGAGAGAGTGTGCAAAAGTGAGAGAGTCCCTCTCGATTTCGCACACTCTCTCACTCCAAAGGCCTTTCTGTAAGGTTGACCGGCCGGTGGAATGATGTGACCAGTATCAGTTTTTTTTTAAATCACTTAAAAATAAACAAATAAACGAACGGATGGCAGTGGCCGACGGAGACAGTAACGATGCCGGCGAACATGTCGAGGTACCTGAGGGAGTACGGTAGGGAGTGCTGTATTGATTACGGTGACGATTACGGTAGGGAATAATGTAGGGAAACGATTTCGGAGTACGGTATATGCTACCGTATACAAAACGGTATCGATTACGGTATTGACTACCGAATGGGACGAGGAGCTGATTTCGGTAACCATTACACAGATATACATAAAAAGGTCACCGATCATGGAACTGTTACTGTAGTTAGATTACGGTAACAGAATCTACAGTAACCGGATACTCACTTCTTTCCGTCGGCATCGTACAGGAACTGCTTCTCGCCACGGACGACCGTGATCGGCTTACGGTAGAAGACGATCTGCAACGGGTATTACTGTGAATCGATTGCGGTAGTTTGGATACGGTAGGACTGGGAAGCCGCGGGCAATCATCGATAGGAAAAGGGGATAATCGAAGAAGTTCTTACAGTAAACATGGGCGCATAATCTACAATCTCAGAATGGAATCAGATAGAGATCCAGCTTGGAAACAATACCAGAGTAAACTGTAAAACTGAGTATAACTCACGTTAGACTTTGGCAGCAGCGCCTTGAACTTGTCCAGTCGGCTCATCTGTAAAGAACAGGAAATATTACGGTACGGTATTACGGTAATATTACGGTACGGTGGGTCAAACATTCGTGGGGCAAGGAAAATCGTAATCGAAAACCCGGTGTAGTAGGTGATAAACGATGGTACCAGATAGTTCGCGATTTTGAAATTTTGCCCGTTGATAAGCATTTTGGCAAAACATGCCAGGAAAGCTGGCTAAAATCGGTTCGACGAGTGGACAGAATGAACAGATATAGTTAGAGAGTCAGAGCGCGCTGCGAAAAGCGTCGCGATAAGAAGGAAGTAAGCAGTTCATTTCAATTTTGAGAGAGAATTAGGAGTAAGAGATGGTCGGTTCGAGCTGCTAGACCAAAACCACGCCTAGCAAAAGAGCAAAACAACGTGCAGATTCGAAATGGCGTGATAACCTAATCTCTTGGTAGACTATGCTTGATGTAAAAGAATAGCAAAGACTAATTAACAATAAATTCTTAACGTATTTAGGCACAGCAAAACCCCCATTTAGGTACAGAATGCTGCCGCGTGGAAAGAAATTGCCGATCGCCGAGGCTCATACCATTGGACTAGCACAACCTCCAGAAAGGAGTCAGGGTCGAACGAGTAGACTCTCTCACTTTCGCGCGCACTCTCGTCCTACCCCTTCCTGGAGGAATTAGTCGGTACACAAGGTGTTAGCAACAAATAAACAGTGCAATAATGGACGAGATCAGACCAGAAAACAGAAAATGAGCCGAAACTCTCTAGCAAGCGCGCAAAATTACAATGCAAATGTGGCGCGATCTCTGGCAAGCTCCAAACTGATAACGAATAGCTACAGGAACGTAAATTACCACTAAAAAAATCGCAAATAAAAGTACATGAAAAATAGGTTGCTACAGACGAGAAAAAGAAAATAAACAGAAACTGCTCTTCAAATGTGGCGTGATAGTCCGATCTGTCTGACCAGGCTACAAATAACTCTGTTCTCTCCCTTCCCGCGTTTCCCTCTATCAGTTTGACCCCCTCTCGCTCGCTGCCCTCTCAGTATCACCCGATCTCTCGTCAGGGCTAGAGAGTGCGGCCAAATGGGAGAGTGTTCCTCTCGTCGTCGGCGTCTCTTATAAGTGCTGTGATCTCTCGTCTCGTCTATCTCTGGTGCTCTCTGCACTCTGACTGGAGGAGAAGGAAGAGAGGGGCACGTGTCCGCGGTGTAACGAGCTGGCTATTTTCGAGAGTGAGGGAAACCAAAGTTCAAGCACGGATTTCGCACAGGATTACTGCTTATCGAGAAATGGGTACGCACAGGGTTGATCTCCTTAATTAGAATCAACCAATGGCGTCGAGATAAGTAAGGGGATTAGTATGGTCCGGGGGGATAGAGGTTTCCTCTTCCTCGAGGCATACAAACCAATCTTCATGCATGGATTTGATTTTGAAAATTTAGACATTTGGTTTCCAGAAAAACTGGCAACTCTTGAGTTGAAATTTTTGATAATTCAGATATTAAGTTTAAAAAAAAGATTTATGATCAGACTGTCCTCATTCTGCATGCTCTCTCATCGATCAGACAGCGCCAGAGAGCATGCAGAATTGAGAGAGTTATAGTTACTCAAAAAAAGAAAAAAAAGACTTTCAAGATCGTGGAGATTTTGGCGATTGTCTTTCTTTCCTCATTTTTCGGTAATGTGTTTTCGGTAGCGCGCTATGGCCTTGCTAAAAATTCAATAGAAAAAACTCTACCGAAAGTCAAAAGCTCTTCGCACGGTTTTCACCAATTTTTCAGCTAACACAAAAGCGGATATCCCATAGCGGCAAAACTTCGTATCCGGCTTGGCCAAAGTTCGAGATAGAAAAAAGATATCCCGGAAATTTTTTTTCCTGACCACAGAGCACTTTCCCTGGCCGGAATAGAGTGATAATGGTGTGGGATCAATGAAAAAAGAAGCGCAGCGGGAAAGTATGCCACCAACGCATGTTATTGCAAGAAAATTGTCAAATGAAAAAAATCATATGAAAGTATTATTAAAAATATTGTTATTGTCTATTATTATTATTATTATTATTATTATTATATTATTATTATTATTATTAGGAGGTATTATTGTCTATTGCAGTCACTAACGACATTTTTGATTAAAATGTTACAAAGTCTTTTACCAACTCTCAACGATATTTTGGACGAATAGTAGATGATAAAGGTCTACCAACCTTAGATCGACCGCTCCAAACGCCTTCCGAGGGATGAAATGAGGAATGATTTCGACTAATTCCGCATACTTTATTGATTTATCATATTTGTTCCAATCAATCATTCAAATCCCACCGAATTCATTTTCAGATTAGAAATGAAGAATAAGAAATGAAATTTCGATAATACAATTTCACAATTTATGTGCGTAAGTGATGACTTAACCCTTGTATCAACGATCACAATGTTCTGGTGCCTCAAGGAATGAGCAACGAGTGTCTTTCCCTAATTGGGAAAAGGCGCCCAAGAGCTGCTGTTCGGCGCCTTTTCCCAATTAGGGAAACACACTACGTGGCCGCTTCCCTGACAATCCGAACATTGTGCGATTGCCATTCCCAAACGGCAAGGCTAAGTGATCGTTCAAACTGGGCCTAATCGACCATTCAAATCTCCGCTCGGATGTCCTAATCCAGTCTCTCTCTCTCTCTCTTTTTATCCAATTGTAAAGTCCTCTCTCTCTCCCCTCCCTTCCTTTTACGATTGAGATCCATTGCGCAACAACGGCGCTGCCGCTCACGTAAAGCGACCGGTTTTACTCGACGATTTTTGCCTTTTTTGTTCTCCTCTCTCTCTCTCTCTCTCTCTCTCTCTCTTCTCCGATCGTCTTCGATTTTGGGTAGCTGCTGTCACGAGATGTTGGACACAAACACAGTTTATCGTAACAAGGGAGAAGAGTGAAACCACATGATGATACTTCGTTGTTGCGAAAGGAAAGGGTGTACTTCCTCCAGAAAGGGGTCGTAGGCGAGATACTGTATGAGAATGAGAGAAATGCTATCTGTTTCACACACTTTCTCGCCCTGGCATCATTCTGGATCTTACAAGATAATTGCCTCCGGAGAAGCGAACGAAGACACTTCACAAAGGATATTGTAAGCTGAAAACTGCTTCTACTTTTCATGCAATCGAGAAATGATTACAGTTGATCAAGTCAAAGTGTCGATAAAGTGTTGCTTACCGCAATGCGTTACCGTAACCTCTGGTGGGCTTGTTGGTGTGACAGTAGCACACGGAAGAAATACAAGGGGCGATTTCAGAAGGAAGGGTTGGGTGAATGGCTAGAGCAGGCTACAGTAATCGCTACCGTAATCCAGATCTTATTACCGTACTCATCGCTCTAGGCGCGTTTCTCTCAGGCCGGGACGAGTGCAATATTTCGCTTCGACTTCACGAATATAGCAAAACGCCCAGACCTGAGTGCACGCGGCGCCTCGGCTTTAGGGATACGGTAGGATGAGGGGAGGGTACGGTAGGATGAGGGGAGGGTACGGTAGGACAGCAGGAGGGTACGGTAGAGGTAGGGGGAGGGTACGGTTGAAGGCAGGGGTACTGTAGCCATGGTGGAGAGTACGGTAGGTCAGGTTGAGGATCGATGGTCGACTAGTAGTGGAAAGCTGAGATCACTAACTCACTAAACGGGTGGACGGGGGGGGGGAAGGGGGCGTGCCCTATTGCATAATGGCACAGATTGCAGGTAGTCAGGGGGGAGGAGAGGAAGGATGGAGAAAAAGTGAAAGAAGAAGGATTGGGGCAGAGGCGGAAAACCGGTACTCCTCCTGCCTATCCGCTCCCTTTTCGAGGACGACACAATTTGCCATTATATTGCCCCGGAGGAGGAGGAACAGGATCGGGGGAGGACCCCTGGGGCTATGGATCCCCTAAATGGGTCCCCGATCTCTTTTTGCGCCCTGAGGGCTAGCTAGCTCAAGGCTAGCAGCTCAAGGCGCGATCCAGGACAAAGAGGAGGGGTTGGTGACAGATGGTTTCTACAGGAATTTGGGCGCCAAGGGCTGCGGACAAAGAGCCATCGACTGACCCTCTCGTTTTCACCTACTCTCTCGCACTGTATGTCTAGTTAGTGACTGCGGGGAGTGGAGAGAGTGCGATACTAGCTAGGCGCACTAACTGCTAGAGGGGCGCAGGAAATATGGGGCCGAGTTTGAGAGTGCACCAATGGAGAGAGCGGAAAAAGGTAGTAGTCATCATGGGAAAAGACCAAAAATGTCATTTTTTATGCCACTGGGAAAAATTGGAGATGTAAAATTACGAAATATTACTAGAGTAGTAAAAAAAAGTCAGTAAGTGATCCGTCATGAGAGTATTTTCGGCAGTGTTACTTACTGAGATCAGCAGTCTATTGCGAAAAGTTACCGGAATACTGCGTTAGGTGTTGACATGGTTGAACGTTTGGAGGGGGAATTTCGGTTTTTGCGATTCCATCATGAGAAAACTATTACTATTTGGCATTCGCGGAAACCCTTATAAATGCACTGAAACTCATCCAAATTGAAAAAAAATTACAATAGTGAGATAGCCAGGGAAACTATGGGGAACTATGGTAGATAGATCACCAACTGGTAGATAGGGTGTAAATAGGTTACCGTACTCTGCCGGAGTACTTTAGGCTGATCGAGGAATGGATGGAAGACGATGGACTGATGTCTCTCCTCCTCCGGCCGCGGCTCTTATACTGTTGCTGGCTGAGCTCAGCTAGCGGGTAGAGAACAGGCGATTTGATGAGAGTCCAGACAATCAGAGCGATTAGAGAGCAGGCGAATAAGAGAGACGCAGAGGCTAACGCCCCTTAGGGCAGGTCTCTCTCCTCTCTACGCTCTCTCATCCAACCGCACTCTCTCGCCCTTAGCCGTCCTTCTTTGAATGTTCAAAAACGGCGCGGGGCCTTGCGTAATGCAAAACTTGCTTGAGTTGCTGCAAAAAATGAACAATGAAGCGTTTTTTTGGCGATAGATCGATTAAGAGAGTTGGTTGCGCCCCGCACTCGGTAAAAGAGACTGTTCCTTTTACACGACCTAATCGACTGAGTGTTTTTTTTGCTGTGCTGAAGAATTTTTGCAAATAAGTTTACCAATACAGTGTAAATATGGTAGTACTCAAAGTTTTTGTGTTTGAAAAGCCATCTTAATTGAAATTCACTCCGAAAACTGCTAGATTAAACGCAAAAATCAAATTATCATCCTTAATCGCCATCTCCCCCGATGAGTTTCACACTTCCCCCCTTCCCAAAATTGAAAGGCCGCTTCGGTGTGACTAAATGTTTTGATAATTTCAAAGGGGATGGCTTGGAGGAGCCGGAAATTTGCAAGAGGAGAGGGGGCTTGTAAAGGAGAGGACCGGCTTGTCGAATGGGCTTGCACTTTTCCCCGCGCAATTGGGCATGTCTCAGCGCCCTTTCATGCAGTCTTAGTGCGCTTTTCATGTTACCACTTTGATTTGGGTGCCAATCATGGTTAGAATTGAGATCGCAGACCCGAGTTCGAAAATACTGACCACCTCAGACAAATCTGAAAATCTGAAGTCGGTTTCCCTATGTTTCGATGATTTCAGGTTAGGCTATACGCGGTTTTTTTTCTTTGTCTGTCCGAACTATGGACGGATTTCTCTAGCTCCCTGTGCCCTCTCATATCTCCCCCGATCTCTGCCCCTTTGTCCTCCTAGCTGTCTAATCGAAGCAAGGACGGCACACGGCTTTACTGGGGGAGGGATAAAGCCCCCTTACCGACGAAATAGCGTTAGATCAGGGAGTGATGCTGCCAGGTGAAAGGGACACATCTCTCTCTTTCTTTCTTTCTCTCTCACTCTAGGATGAAAGATGAAACAGGTATGCGCTGCCAAAGTGGAACGAAGGATGATCTGTGCCCACAAAGGAGGAGGGGAAGAAATGGAAAGGAAGTGTGTGCGGAGCGGAAAGAGAGAGGAGAGAAGCTTAGCTGGTGGATATGGCTTACCTTGATCCACAGGGCTGGTATCAGTAGATACTTTCGAAATTGGCGGAAGATACCGCTTCAGGTGTCACTTGTTTTTTTCCTAACGAACAATAGCTTTTGAAATGCTGTTAGAAATTCTCGGCTCATCTCAGATGAACGGCAGAGCGCGAAGTCTCCACACTCAGAGTGAAAGAATGGGAGTTAGCCAATAGATTACTTACTTTTTAGCATGGAGCGGGGGGGGGGAAATGAGGAGAGCGCAAGTAATTTATCTGCTAACTGCATGGCGAAGTAGTATTTCTCTAAGAGAGCAGCTTTCCTTACTCTGGAGATGTTGTCTCCTGCTGAGAGAGCATGAGAAATCGAGAGATGGAGACAACACTTCTCCTAATAATTGAAGATGCGAACACTGCGCAGAGTGCGAACTCTCTAACATGTGCCTCTCTAGATTATCTTATATTCAAGAGAGTTCACTCTCCGCTCTCTTCAATTCATACACTATCTCGCTCAACTTTCTAAGAAAGTTCGTTCTCTAGAGAGGCACATGTTATATATATATATATATGCGAATTCACAAGGAAAAACGCGGATACAAATTAGAAACAATAACATTAGCAAGCGAAACACGAATATCGGGGGAAGGGGTTGGTCACTCAGCGAAACTGGACGAATTACCGGAATTTACAAAAAGCCTTGCCGCTCTAGGGAAGAAACTATACTGTCTGTAGTTTGATGCTGAGACACAATTTGTGAAATTCATTCCATTTCTAGTGAAATAGTAGCAAAAATGATGTGGTCTCTTTTTAGAGATTTTGTATTTGCCTCTCAGAAGATTACTGGCTGTCTTCAAGTCTATTTCCTCTCTGCGCTTAACTAATGAATCTAGTTCTAACTGCATATTCCGAATAGTCTCACTGGGCATTGTCTGCCATGTGAAATTGTGGCAGCGCATGTATAGCCGTCTCGTGAAATAGTTCTGAACTTTTTCGAGAACCGCTTGATCTTGTTTTTGATAGGGGTTGAAGACCATAGAGGCACTTTCTAGGATGGGTCTAATATAAATCGTGTAAGCTTTCAAGAGCATTTCAACGTTTTTAGTTCGTAGGGCTCTTAGCATGATGTGGCAGGCTGTAGTACTCTTCTGAGAAACGGCCGTGCAATGACTGGAGAAAGTAAGGGCCTGTCCTACTAAGAAACCTTCGCGCTCTGTGTGTAGAGTAAGGAAAGCTGGAGACTTCGCGCTCCGAGCAATAACGGTGCGGCATCGGCATGTCATTTTTTTGATTAGGCTTTCGCATTGAAACTAGCTCGGAAGGACAACTCGCACAAGTACAGTTCCTTGTTGTGGTCGGTGCCTAGAAGGGGAAAAGAGAACAGAAAGAATCGAACATGAAAACTGTGAGAATTCGCTGGAAAGGGCTTGCTTGAGCCCGCTTTACACAGAGAAAAATGTCTGTCATAGATATATGACTCCTGAACTGCGCTTGTATGTTATATATAACTTACTGTATGTTATATATGACATAAAGTATGCTATATATGACATGCAAGCGCAGTTCAGGAGTCATATATGACAGACATTTCTCTGAGTGTACTGTCATGCTTTTTTAATAATGCATACGCACGCAAATCAGCTTAAACTTCTCGACGGTGGTGACTGACGTATCAACAGTATTAACAATCATTGAAAAATGGAGAATCAGTACAGATGAGAACCGGAGTAGCGTGCTCGATTGCGCATCATTCAATAGGCCGGTGAACCCTACCGAAAGGGTTTTCGACTGACATTGAGAGAGCATGTAAAATCGAAAGGGACTCTCCCCCTTTTGCGCACTCTCTCGCCTCTGACACCTTTCCGTAGGTCTGTAATCTTGCGAAAGAGAACCGGAATAGCGTGGACGATCGCGAGAAACGAACATGACAACTGAGAAAAAATGAAGAGAATGTGTGTGGAGATCGCTCGATTCCCCCAATGTGCGAAGGAAGTGTCAACATGTTTTCGACTATCTCGTTAATCTATCATCTCTATTTCGGGATTGAACTTTGAGTGTGGATACAAACTTTAATAATCATTGTGAAATCGGGTTTCCGGCGGCACTTGATGTCCTGCGTCTAGATACCCTCAAAACGGAAGAAAATGCACCGTGTCTGGGATTTTCCGGGATTTTCCCGGAAAACTCCGGAAAGTCTGGCAAATTGTTATTTCTCAACGAAATCGTCCAAATTTTGGAGTACGTGGGTTTCTCAGAAATTCAAGAAATGCGTTTTAAAAACTAAGAAATTTATTGATTGGAAAGTACTGTATCGGAAGTTGCTATTTTCGTTGTGTGTCGTGTACCACATGCGATACGGTGGTGTATTGGTGTACATTCCTCTTTCTTTCAAAACGTTTTCTTTGTGTTCTTCTCTTTAGATAATATTTTTCATTATTTTGCCTTCTTCGCCTAATGAGAGTGTTCATGAAACGAAATAACGAGAAATAACATCAAAATAGAGGAGTGCACTACCGTATCGCATGTGGTACACGACACACAACGAAAATAGCAACTTCTGATACAGTACCTTCCAATCAATAGATTTCTTAGTTCTTAAAACGCATTTCTTGAATTTCGGAGAAACCTTCGTACTCCAAAATTTGGACGATTTCGTTGAGAAACATCGATTTGCCAGACTTTCCGGAGTTTTCCCGGAAAATCCCGGAAAATCCTGGACACGGTGCATTTTCTTCCGTTTTGAGGGTAGTTTGCTATAAGTTTCAATTATTGTTCGATATTCTCTATTAGCAGCGCAAATAATATCTATTATAAATTTTCAGTATAGCTTTCTCATCAATACGACTTCAATTGAGCGCCACGATGCAATTAAAAATCAAGAAACTTTCCTGAACCCACATTGTTCTGTTTTGTTCTCATATCCTGCCATTGACAGACCCAGAAAAAGGCACTAAACTCGAGATACTAAAATATTTTTTTGTTTGCAATTACTTGTGAAAGTTCTGCTATTTATAGTGACGTTCATTGACAGGCAAGTAAAAGATGCTGAACATCCCCTCCAAGCAGCGAGCCAAATTCGTGACCAACTCTCTCATTTTCGCACACAACTCAACGTTGACCCTTTTCTGCAAATCTGTGTTTCTCATTCTGACCCATGAACCCGAATAGCCTCTTGATAAACGACTTATAAACTAAAACTAAACTAAACTAAAACTATGACAAAATAAGTGCCAAAGGGCGTCTTCAAGAATCGCACAGAAAGTGGTGCGCCTGTGTCTGGTGCGTGAATTATTCAAGAGGAGGTGAGCTCAGAAGAAATGTGGCAAGGAGTATCAAATGTCCCGCCATAGAAGCGGTTGCGCCGCAACCCTGGAATCTCTTATTTTCTCTGCTTATTTCTGTTCCGCGTGTTTCTCGTGACTGCAATGATTGCAAATAATGACTGTTGATTTTTTAAATAAAAATTTCCTTCTTAACTTGAACGGATGAAGAGGATACTGCCCGTGTTTACCGAGTGTCGCAAGTCACAACTGCATAAAACATGTCACATCATCACACGGGCTGGACTACCCTACCGAAAGGTTTTTGGTGTGAGAGACTGTGTACAATCGATTGCCTATCGCGCTTTTTTAAAACTCTCTCACATTGACACCTTTTTGAAGGTTTCTTACATGCGCTGTTTTCTATTGTCTCTACTTTGGCGGTGATGAATGATCACGTGAATTAATTTTCATTGCTAATTTTCCGACGCTGCAGTGTAAATTAACTAGTTACTACACTCCTCATTTGTCATCCACAACTACTCCGTTTCGTAGCGTTAAGTTGCGTTTGCCATGAATGAGAAGGATAAAAATGCGCCTACGAAGGCTAATCCATTGTCAGAATTCTCAGGTTTCTGCCTTGTACGCGCAGTCTCTTTTTTCTGCATTACTTCCCATTTCCCAATGAGTTAGGGCATCAAGTGCATGATACACTCACAAATCTCTCGTTTTCGCACGCTCTCTCGACGCGCGAATACACACAATATTGAGTGTACCATACACTAGATGCCCTAACTCAGTGTATTCATTCTCTGTGCACCAGTACTCTCTTTTACCCTCTATTTCCGATTTAAACTCTTTAAGATTCTCATAAATATCAGGATTTAACTAATTTTCCTATACAAAAAGTCGATCGATTGGATGCTTGATGGTCGGCCATCGTTCGTTCAATGGACACTACATCATAGGCAACTCGGGAGAGTACTTCCCCTACTGCTACAGGTCAGCAACACGCCGTTAATCAGATTTTTGCAAGTTTTTTTTCTCTAGAAACGGTCAACGAATGTGTGAAATTAAAAGAGAATTCGAGTGTGAAAAACGTATCGTGAATGCAAAGGATGACTCCGATGATTTAGATTCTAATGGCACGCTGATAACGAACAGTGAATTACATTTATATGTTATTATTCGATTAATTACAATTGTTTTTTAAAGGAATCCTTACTCCAACCGGCTCCAGGGCGTCTATCTCCACGTATGGCAGATTCTTTCTGAATGGACAGGCGCCACTTTCGAGCCCAAGTTCTACACCTATGGTAGCCTTTTCATTTTCTTTTTTTCTTTAAAAATGGTAAAGATGTTATGTTAATTTTCGATTGATAATTAGAATATTTTAGATTCAGCTGAGAGCGTGACCAATCTCACCTTTGACGGTCTACAGGGAGCCGTCCTCCGGGGCGATCTTCTGACTGCATTTGAGGCTTGTATTTCGTAATATATCTTTTTCTACAATGGTAGTTCAAGAGCATTTCGAACTCAATTCTAATTCCTCTTGATACTGCTGTGAAACGTACTTGGTCTCGAGATTGAACGAATTTCAGGGAACGGGAATGGTGCCTGGCATGCCCTTTCTCTACCGCTACTCGGCGCCCTTCTTTGCTGCTACGGTAAATTTTTAAAAAAAACAAGTTTTAAAAATTATATATATTTTTGTAAATACAATAACTTCAGGTCAGCCTGTACGAAACGCGCCGGACAACGATCTCAGGAGGCCACTCTTCGTACATTTTGTACCCTCAAGGTAAGTAAACCCTCTGCACCCAGAGGAAAGTGTACTACTTTCCTCTCTCTCTGAGATATTGTCTACTGCTGAGAGAGCGGGCTAAATTGAGAGAATTTTTCAAGGAGGAAACATCTCCAGAGCAAGAGGATGATATTTCCCGCGAGGTGTTGAGACTATTGTTAGTGATGCTGCCATTTTCGAACTAGGCGATGGCGGGATTTTTTCAAATTGAAATTATTTTATTTACATACCTTCTCTTCCTTTTCCTCGCCATAATTATCACTTCGAGTGTCATCGATACGATTCGTCACCTTCTCGGAAAGAAGCTGGGCAAGGAATGTGAGTCGTTGTTGGAACAGATTTCGGAATTGAATTAAGGGGAACAAAGTCACTCACGTGGCGAGAATATTAAGAGAGATAGCGGAGAATGAGAGGGTAGTGCAATTCCAAACGATTTTTAAGGGAATTATTTTCCAATAAGAAAGCCCTAGTCTAATCCCATTATTTATTGTTCGCACAGTTCGCCAAAAAAAGGAGCGTTAATTTGCACAAATTCGCTACGATTGGGGAAAGTTTTCTCATATCGATTTTTTTCACATTTTGGTTCGTGTGTGATATAGCTTGCTCAGTTGTTATCCACGCTGAAAATATCAATCTTGGTCATCGCCTACCCTTAAAACGCACTCTCTGTAAGAACGTCGGTGAAGTTGCACAACTCGGTCAAAATGATCGCCCGGGGCTAAAACTTTGGTAACATGACCCCTAAGGGCAAGGTATGCTACAACCATAATATTGACCCGAAATCTCAAGTTTTGACCTACCGAATCGATTTTTTCAAACTTTTGATTTTGATGTCGTGTTATATATCATTCGAAAGAGCATGAAAAGTTATGTCAGAAGCCATACTCTTACTGGATTCAAATGAAATTGAAGAGAGAAATCTCGTGAAATCGAAATTTTTCGGTCGTTTCAGTGAAAAATCGATCTGGCTACTAGGGTCAAAATGCCCTCCGCCCTACCATTCTTGTACATAAGATATCTTATCCATAGTTGATTTAATTTTTATTGTTTAATTGCCACATTTTCGGTTTGGTCGTGGTGAGATCAACGGCCGAATGAGACACACATATTATCTCTACTCTTATGTTCAATTTTATATTTAGTGAACCATACAAGATTCGTCTAATTTTCTTTCAGTAATATATTAGGCATTTATGATGTACAATAAAACTTTAAAGATCTATACCTCTAGTGAATTGATCAAACGATTAAAATTGATTATTTTTAAAAATCTCCGAATCCAAAATTCGACATCACAAATTTCAATTATACGAGAAGATAGCCATTCGCGAATAGCTTGTAAAACCTTAAAAGATGTGTGTAACCAATTTTTCTGTTCATAATGTTTTGATAGATCCGCGATTTCAGGTTGAAAAAATCGAAAACTTCAAAATTGTCGAAAAAAATTTCAGTAAATATTTTTTTCTGAAAGTCACCGTAATCAAAATGGCGAGATATTTTGCATTTACAATGTGCTTATTGTACTACATCAACTGGCTAAAGAACAGCTAATTTGAGAAGAAAAATATTTTCTCAAAAATACCATGAACCCGGGGTCATGGAACAAAACTGAAAAAAATCGATTCGGTAGGTCAAAACTTGAGATTTCGGGTCAATATTATGGTTGTAGCATACCTTGCCCTTAGGGGTCATGTTACCAAAGTTTTAGCCCCGGGCGATCATTTTGACCGAGTTGTGCAACTTTACCCGACCCTTCACTGCGCTCTTACGGAGAACGCGTTTTAAAGTGTAGAACCTGAAGTACACGTGTTTGCTCTCTATCAAATATTCATCGAGCTTTGCCGGAATACTGCAGCGAATGACGCGGGTAGTGCAATATGTGCTGTTTTTATTCCATCAGCAATTATTTTCGATACATCATCATACATTTAAATTTTAAAAAAAATTTATATGACAAAAATAGTACAACAGGGGATCATTGTAAAAATGAAAATAATTTATTATAAATTATTGATTGATCTCAGATGTGATAAGATCGATGCAGCACACGTTTCTTCTGCCGTCGATCGTGGTCGTTCTGGCGATTCACAATGCCGGATACAGCGGTAATTCTATCTCGAGACCGCCAGAAGCGACGTAAGTTTACATGAAGCTACTGAACTTTTATGCCGTGCAAATTAATTATTCAGTCGATATCTATTTTAAATGAAATAAAGAAACATTTCAATTTCCAAATTTCAGGAACTACAACGGGTTAATGAATGGCATACAATCGGGCAGTAGACAGTTCGTGATTGAGCCCAAGTACCTAATAACGTACAAGGATGATGTGAGTGTTCTGTTTTATTTCATGGAGAAATTAGACTCAACATAAACTTCGCAAAGCGCGAACTGGAACTAGTTGTGTCAGGATTCACGGTTCTGCCGCCGTACCAAGCTCAAAATTTCACCCTACTCCAAAAAATGAAATCATCGATAGCTCAATCGATGGAGTACTTCCCTCTCTGTGGAGAGTAGCGAGATACAGCACGAGTGTGATAGAGAGGAGAGGAGAGGAGAGACAATGAGGGAATGCGAAAAAGCGTGTAAAAGGGAGAGATTGTGTCTGTTGTGTTAGAGAAAGTGAGAGAGTGTGTTAAAGGGAGAGTGCATAGCCGCGCAACGCCCGCGTTTTATGCGTCGCGGCTAGACAGTTTCGGCTAGTGGAATTCCCTGAAATCCTCCTCTTTTCAAGCCCAAACCGAGAGAGGGAGAGTATATCAGAGACGCAGAGAAAAAGAGGGGGTGAAATATTTCGAGTTGCTCCCCGAGCGTCTCGAAAATTTGGGGGTCTCTCGTCGTCTCGACTCTCTCGCCGCCCCTTCCCTAAAGAACTATCTCTCGCCTCGGATTTGGGGAAACCCCAAAAAGAGAGAACTTTCGAGGGAAAATTTCGGGTGATCTACCTCCTCTCCTCCCCGAAAACAAGGGAGGGAATCGCCCAAATTTTTCGAGCTTAGTACGGCGGCTGTTCAGATTTCTTTTTTTAACTCGGAATTTAAAAAAATAGCAATACCATGTATTAACTTCAGTTCGAGCACTTCATGGGACCCAACTCGCTTCCCTTCGCCATGACTCAATCGATTTTTGAGCGGTTTGTAATAATTTTCTAAATTTGTCAATATTCATTTTACGGGATCTCTCTTCGCGTTTTAATGCTGCGCAAATTTCATGGTTCCCCCTCAATTTTGTACCCCTTTCATAATTTATTTTTCCAAGTCAAGCTACAAAGGGGATTGTAAAACACGTCTGGAACATTTTCTTTTGGCGGGGAAATTTCCAGATGATGATTGGGAAATTCCCCCGATGAAATTTGCGCAGCACAAGACGTAAATCAATAATCTTTTCACATGGCAGATTTGAAAAGCTCTGCACGACTCCCTCCTACGTCAGCGCTATTTTCACGCTAGATCTGGCGGCAGTTAGCACGCTCAAAGGCCTGTGCACGCTTGTTCGGTGAGTTTTTATTGTTTTTCTTATTATTGTTTCCGTAAATGGACGTAACAACACATACTTCAACTTTTCCTCTTAACCAGTTTTGTTTTACTGATTATTGTCTGAGATATGCACCATTTTGCGCTGGTTATTGGTGAGAAATGCGATGCTCGTGCGAAAAATGTTCGGGTCACACTAACATACACTAGGTCTCGTGGTGGGAATTAACAATGAAGACACGGGTGAAGAAGGAAGTTTTGGTGCACTAATAGCACATCATTGGCTGATAAACCATTCAGCAATGGTTTTGAAAATTGCGCAAAATCTCTCAAACAGTTTCCAAGATTAAAATTGTGTGTTCACGTTGAAAAGAAGCGGAATGCAAATTCGCATAAGTTTGAAAATGAAATTTCAGAATTCCAACGCCCGGATTCAGCGCGGGACTGAATGCGTTTGATGACGGAAGGTTGGCAAATTTTTCGAAATAAAATACAATAAAAATAAAATAAGGATCCCACTAATGTGAGTATGATCGTGGGGGGTTTCCTTTTTCAGAACAACATTTTCAGGTATTATGGGATGGTTTTCGGCAAGAACTTTTCCACGAACAAAATGGTCGAAACGACGAATCAGGTGCTGCTACGGTACTTCAGAGAGGAACAGGTAATTATGAACCAATTAATTCGCATATCGATTAGTTATCCGGCTAAACATCCTCTGCGCGAGGTATGTTTCAGACAGTTGTGAATACCAGCGAATGGTGAGCGCGCACAATACTCCACGGCTACGCGAGAACTAATAAAAAATGTTATGAAATAAATTATCGATTGATCTTTTTATTACTAATTTATTACTGTCTATTGTTTCAACTATAAATTTTGTTTTTTAGTTGCGTCACTCCAAAAAATGAATTTCAGCTGTACAACCTGTGGATTCCCCGCTTCGCCAAGACCTACATTGGCAACATCTGGGGCGACACAACACCCCAGAAACTGGAGATTCAATACGCACCGTTCCGGTAAGCCCACAGCATTCGAAACAGTGTCGGCGAGAAAGAGTTAGAGAAAGAGAGAGATGACGAGAGAGCGCACCAAACGAGAGGGTCAGACCACGAGACGTTCTTGGCATGGTGCCAACTGGATGCTGTGTGAGCCCTCCACTGCCCAGACATACCTCTAGATTGGTGTAAGGAGAGCGTTGCAAGTTAATGAGTTCAGAGTAAATACTCTCACTGCCACTCTCTCTCTCTCAATTCTCACTGTGGACGCATCAAACTATGAACTTGATTGTTCTCAATTCCATTGAAAAAAATGTTCAAGGTGTAGCAATGATCACACGAATTCCAATAAAATAATTAAAGCACAGTATTATTTCGGGTACGAGAATCTCAACGGTCTCCTTCCCATCATCTACGGTCTCTACGGCGGCTCGATATTGATTTTCGTCCTGGAATTTGCCGGTTTTCACTCCGGTTTTCGTTTTGTCAGAATGTGCCTAGGGAAGCTGACTGCTGGCATGCAATATGTGAAGTGTATGGGTGTGAAATAAACATATCGATTTCTACAACATCGTTTCGGTCAATCTCTCTTGCCAGAGCTCAGAGTACAATCAATCTCGAAATCTGTCTCTCTCACCCTGAATAATTTCTACAGGCATGTGATCATGTGCTACGTACTTTCATTGTACAATTGTTTCATTCCTGAAAGAGAAGATTCTGTGCAAAAGTGTGCGCGAATTTCTCACTTTCGCATACTCCCTAGTAGGGTGGCGAAAACGAATCATGGAGTCAGCCTTTTATGATTTCAAATATGTTACTCTCATCTCATTTGGTCAACTCACGGCTGAGATAAGCAGCTTGACTCGTTTCCGACTCGAAAAAAAAGCTACTCACTCGAACCCTGATAGCGTCTTTTCGAGTGCTCGATAGAGAGGGGTCGTAAAGGGCTGACTCGATGACTCGTTTTCGCCACCCTACTCCCTAGCCTTACCCTTTTCATTCTCGTTTCAGAATCTGTGGTTCTTGGCCGTATAAGGCATGCAAAAACAACAGAGTGTGCACAAAGAGAGTGGATATTTCTCAATACATAAGTTTGGAAGAATTGCATTAGAAAAAAAACTTCACCAATACTTCGTGTTACGACCTCTCTCTCTCTATTTTCCAGAGTGTTGCACTCCATGGCTAAAACCGGTCGCTGGCAGTGCTTCGAGATAAGAGCAAGCCATAATCCATCTCTCCCATACGCGTCCGTGGTGTAATGGTCAGCATGGATGCCTTCCAAGCATTCGACGGGGGTTCGATTCCCCCCGGACGCATAATATTTTGCCTTTTCCTAGTTTTTGTCTATCACTTGCTTTACCATAATTGAGATGAGAGTGCGCTCTAACCTCTTTCGTGCACAAGCGTCCGTGGTGTAATGGTCAGCATGGATGCCTTCCAAGCATTCGACGGGGGTTCGATTCCCCCCGGACGCAGAATCTTTTACCTTTTCCTAGCTTTTGTCTATCATTTGCTTTATCATAATTGAGTTGAGAGTGTGCTCTAACCTCTTTCGTGCACAAGCGTCCGTGGTGTAATGGTCAGCATGGATACCTTCCAAGCATTCGACGGGGGTTCGATTCCCCCCGGACGCAGAATCTTTTGCCTTTTCCTAGCTTTTGTCTATCACTTGCTTTACCATAATTGAGATGAGAGTGCGCTCTAACATCATTCGTGCACAAGCGTCCGTGGTGTAATGGTCAGCATGGATACCTTCCAAGCATTCGACGGGGGTTCGATTCCCCCCGGACGCAGAATCTTTTGCCTTTTCCTAGCTTTTGTCTATCACTTGCTTTACCATAATTGAGATGAGAGTGCGCTCTAACATCATTCGTGCACAAGCGTCCGTGGTGTAATGGTCAGCATGGATGCCTTCCAAGCATTCGACGGGGGTTCGATTCCCCCCGGACGCAGAATCTTTTGCCTTTTCCTAGCTTTCGTCTATCACTTGCTTTACCATAATTGAGATGAGAGTGCGCTCTAACCTCATTCGTGCACAAGCGTCCGTGGTGTAATGGTCAGCATGGATGCCTTCCAAGCATTCGACGGGGGTTCGATTCCCCCCGGACGCATAATATTTTGCCTTTTCCTAGCTTTTGTCTATCACTTGCTTTACCATAATTGAGATGAGAGTGCGCTCTAACCTCATTCGTGCACAAGCGTCCGTGGTGTAATGGTCAGCATGGATGCCTTCCAAGCATTCGACGGGGTTCGATTCCCCCCGGATGCATAATCTTTTACCTTTTCCTAGCTTTTGTCTATCACTTGCTTTCTAGTGTCTTGTTTTGTTTTGACCATGCATCTTTCATCATGACTAACCATACTCGTGTTCATGATTCAGGAATTTGGATTTCTCCTCATATAAAATTAAATATGCATTATTTAATCACGTGTAGTAAGGATTTCAGATACAAAAAAAGTTATCAGCCCGATGCGGGGCTCGAACCCGCGACAGCCAGATTAAGAGTCTGGTGCTCTACCGACTGAGCTAACCGGGCATACGCACTGGCAAATGAGCTCGAAGTATCTCTAGCCTTATCGGGTGGTTGCACACTTTTTCACATTGAAGAGATTCCGCCGCGCACGCTATCTTCTGCGTGTTTTGTTGTTTCTGACTGTTATATGGAAAACAAATCTGCGATAAAGGAGTTGGTTCAAACCATATTTCACTATTGCATGTGCCAATCAGATTCTAGCATCCTTTCTGATCTTCGATTTCCTGGTCATGACTTGATACACAGCAGGAAATTCCCAACTTCCCTTACTCTGGAGATTTTCTCTACTGCTGAGAGGCAAGATCGAGAGATCATCTTCCACTCTCTCGATCTTGCTTCAGCATGATCAGCAGCAGACAACATCTCCAGAGTAGTAGTAGACTTCCCGCTCAGAGTAGACGAAAATATTAAAAATCGATATTTTGTGCCGGGTCTGTGGCCGCGTACGCGAGTTTCGTGCCAATAGCTAAATAATTGTGTGTCGAGTCTTCCCTCGCCGCCCTCTTCCATTTGATGCATCTGTAATAGGACACTGATGATCTCGTTGGATGTGGGTCGGGTAACTTTTGCTCCCTACTCGTTGTTTGCACTGCCCCCATCGAAAGGTATTTCCAGGAAGCGCGATGTCGATTTGACGCCCACCGTTGAGGCGTGACCATATTTACTAGACATAAAAGTAGGTCAGGCCATGTAATGCTTACAAGCTTGTCTCCTCATTCAACATTGTATCACCCTCTATCTGAACTTCTCGAATAAAGTGGTGATACTGCTCATTCCTGTGTTACCTTTCAAATACCAACGGACAGCAATTTGGCACAGAATCTACCAGTTGTTTTTTTTGCTTTGTTTCTCATGCTCTTCGTAGCAATAGCGGCAATCTGCGATATTCACTCGAGATACTCTATAACGAGTACCAAACATCAGTGACCGTAGCGAATGCTTCACCAAGAAGCCTTCAACGGGCACTACTACATCGGCCACTCTGCCGAGTACTTCCCCTATTGTTACAGGTATGTTACAGGTACATACATTTCAACGCTCATTCTATCTGAATCAATCCAATTTGCTCAATGATCACTGAAATGTCATCAGTGAAACATAACATGACACGGATGCTTTACTTTTTACACGATCTTTCTACATGGTCTTGATATTCCTAAACTTCACTCACTGAATTTCGATTCCATTCAAGATGATGTACACAGAGCGCGAACTCTCTAAGAGAACCGTTCTCTAGTCCAATTCTCTTAGAGAAGTCTTCTCTAAGAGAAAGCGAATTATCTCAAATATAAGCAAGTTAATATCTAAGAGAATTCAATTCTCTTGAATATAAGAGAATCGTTCTCTTGAAAATTCAATTCGTGATTGTTTTTTGTCGCGGCCGTTTTACATTTGCCGGCGTCATACTGTAGCTATGTCAAAATTCTCTCCCATTTTCTTTTCACTCCATTTTTATTGTTGTCTTGCTCTCATTTCATGTTATTTGTGTTACGTATAGACGTTAATATTGTAACTGATGTGTTCAGCTGCGACGGCGATAGCGAAGGTGCTACGAAAACGATGTGGGAGGCCGCCAAACATCGACGGCAAGGTTTGCTCGCTTCTTAGTTTTCAAATTATGTTTGCCTGTTAGGACCGGCGACCGGCGCCATATTATATTATATTTGCTGACTGAAATTAGTGAGAAGAGCGGACGCGACGCGCGTAAGCGTGCGTCATCTCGCGCGTTCTCCGCTTAGTGCGCGCCGCGCTCGCGAACCGATTAGGAAGTGCCCAGCGCCGCGTCCGCCAGTTTATAGGCGAGCACCGCAGTAGCCCGCAGTAGAGCACCGTTAGGCTTGCGCCGCGTTCACCGATAAATATTAGCTGGCGCCGCTACCGCCACTGAATACGCGCGCGGCACCGCGTCTGCCGCTCAATGTGCGCCCGGCGCCACGTCCTCAGTCCAGGACGCGCCTGGCGCTGCATACTTGGTTTACTATGCGCACGTCGCCGTACGCACCCGGCTACTACCAGGCGCCGGCGCAAGGATTGTGCCGTCGGAGACTAATGGCTACGTGCTGCCCATGCAGCAGCAACGCCCTGAAACGCGTACGCCTCTGCGCCCATGCCCCACCAGCCGGTGAGTGCACGGTACCATTGCCGTTTGTGTGCGTCGAACAGTAGTCGATGGGAGGGTTACGGTAGCTGTGTTGTGTTGATTTACCTCCGAAAACAACTTGTTCCTTTTCTAAAATTATGAAGTTACTCTACACCATCGGTTGTTGTAGTTGTTTGGTTACTGTAACTAAGTTCTGTAGATACCGTAATCCCCATTACTGCAGCGTCATCCCTCTATGCCCGTGACGTCGTCGCTTGTCCCTCCCGCCTACCAATCAGGTATACGGTAGTGGTGTGACGATTTGGGGATACTGTAGAATCGATTAGTATGTGTTGTTTACTGTGTGTCTCTAGCTAACTTATTCTGTATTCTAGAATGGAGGCCACATCCCCGCACTGATGCCCTCCATCTACAAGACGCGCAAGTACACGCAGTGGCTGGAGAAGCGGTACGGTATTTCATTTTGAACTTGAATACGCGCCATAAATTTCTAATTTTTTTAAAAGTTGGTCATTTTTTACATTACAGCTCGTGCCCGATGGGAGCGTCGTGCAAGTTCGCCCACGGCAATGAAGACCTTCGTCTGCCCGAGCGAGTAAGTATCGATAATCTTATCCTTACGGTTGCCTAAATATTCCGAAATTGGAATGCTTACCCACTCGCATTTCCTACGCGCGCGGTGAATCGTTAATGCAGAGGGCGGGAGCATCATTAATCTTAGTATTTTAGATATATTTGAATCTATTGAGGACAATGTGATTTTAACATCCACCCATCCCTCACAAGGGGGTTCCCGAATTTAGGGAATGTTCCAAATTTTTATCGTCAATAAAGATTTGGAACCAATTTAAAACTGTTCGTAACCATGTGAAGACCCATGTGATTATTTATTTCTTCGCAGCCCTTCCGCACCATCTCCAACCCCAAGTGCAAGACGAAGATGTGTAAGGCCTTTGAGCCCGGAGCAAGCGGACTGTATTCATATGCAGAGAGGTACGGTAGTGCGGGGAAGAGTATTATGGGATACTGTAGACTAGTAGATGATAGGAGAGATATCAAGGAACAAAACGAGGATGTTTCTTCATTCCATTTATTTGCACCGACCCTTCAGTTATTGCATGCCGTATGCCGCATTAATTTTTTAAACACTACAGTAACTGTCCTTCAGGTTACGGTATCTCTTATTCTTTGCAGATTTGAATACATTGATCCGACGGTCCGCGAGCACATCGAGTACAACGGACGTATTGCGTCGCGGGCTCGCTCCAGACTACACCAGATACAAGGACATGCTCGACGAGGTACGGTAGTGGAGTACGGTAGTATCGGGGGTGGGGAGTTACAGTAGAACGAACTGTTCGGTGCCTTTGTTCCCTTTTTGGTAATGATTATGATGATAAAGTGAGGGACACGCCGAGCTATAGAAAGAGAGTTCAAGCACCAATAGTCCATTTCATTAACGTATCATTTTAAAATGTTAATATTCAAGGTGCGTTCTCTGGCGCCGTGCGCCCTCTACTACTGGCGTCGACGAGGAGAACCGCCTCGTGCGCAAGCATGTATTCACCGACGGAAGCATGTACAATCTTCGATTTTTACTGTTTCGCCGCTGTTTATTGTTCAATTATTGTCGATAAACAGATCCTTTCCTTAAAATGCCATGTATCTTGCTGCACACTGCCTCATCACAAATCAATATTTGATTGGATTACGGTAACCGGAGGGAGTGAATGGAGGAGGGAAGGGGAACCAACCAGCGAGCAACCCGAGAGCGGGGCAAAACGAGAGTAGACTCTCTAGAATATAAGAGAGTTCAACTCTCTTAAATATAAGAGAGTCAACTCTCTTATATATAAGAGCCAGTTTACATGAGTGTCACATGTCAGAGAACGACTCTCTTATATTTAAGAGAGTTCGCGCGCTGTGTAAAACTAATAGAGCGCGTGAAGTTGCGCCTATACCATCTCTCAAATTCACTTCTTCACCTTCACTCTATCATTTTCACTGAACTTCTTCTCCATTTCAGACATCCTTACTCGAATCAGCTGCGTGGAGTTTACCTTCAAGTGTGGAAGATTCTGTCTGACTTGACTGGTGCGACATTCGAGCCCAAATTCCACACCTATGGTAGCGTTTATTCGTTTTTTTCTTCAAGTTAGTCACATTGCGAATGATAACTTCTTTCTTCTATGTCCAAGAGAGTGACGAGAGGGAGAGAACATCAATTTTATTTGTTGAAAAATAAAATAAATAGCGCAGATTCCATGGAGAGCATAGCCAATCTCACCTTCGACGGTCTGCAGGGCGCCGTGCTCAAGAGCGATCTGCTTACAGCTTTTGAGGTTGATTTCAGATTCAACAAACGACTAGGATTATTTATCATAACCCAAAGAAGAAATATTTTCCTGAAGATAACACGTGAGTTTCACTTTCAGGGAATTGACCTGCTTCCTGGCAAAATGAAAATGAAGGCGAAATACCTGAAAACAAGGTTAATCGCACAATTCCAAACACTTTAGCTGGGCTAGGTGCAAGAGGAAAATATCATGATGATGACATTCTTCCTGGAACGATTATTGATTTTCAGGGAAATGACCTGCAGCCGGGAATGCCCGCGCTCTTTCGATATACGACTCCCTTCTTTTCAGATACGGTATTCGAATACCTTTTACAAATATTTTTAAAAGAGTATAAATTCATTCGTGGCGTATTTGGTTCAGGCCAGTCTGTATGAGACGCGTCGGACAACGCTGTCAGGCGGCCCATCTTCGTATATTTTATACCCTCAAGGTATCTCATGTGTCATCTTGCCCATTATTGTTACATACAAATCAGTTCCGCTCAATTGTGATCAAAGTGATATGGTCCACAAAATCGATATCGATCAGTAGTAATTTCATTCACAACCCTGCCTTCAGAATACCTGTACCTATTTCTCGCAATCATTGCTATCTCAAGTGTAGTGGACACACTTCGACACATTGTCGGACGATCGCTCGGTAGGCGAGGTAAGTTCCCGCCCCATTAAATGATCGTAACATATCAGGCAATAATATACGAAAATAGTGGATAACCTAGTAGTTGCTTTAGAAGTTTGAAGTTTAGAAGAAGTTGAAAGAGGGTCAATCATCTTGCCATACTTCCATTGTTTCAAGAGAAGGAGATGAAACATAAAAGTTTTATATTTCACCATTTCGTGGAGATAGGAACCCCCCCCATAATTATTTATGTTTTGTTTTCGAAAATGATTTTAATTAGAATTAAAATATAAACTACGGCTTTATTGCAGATGCCGTAAAGTCTCTTCAGCACGGCTTCCTTCTCCCTTCAGTTGTGCTCATTCTAGCAATGCACAATGCCGGATACAGCGGCAATTCCATTTCGAGACCCGTCGATGCGACGTAAGTTTATAGGCAGTTTATCTACATGAAGATAATGTTTTTGCGACGTTCGTTTAGACTTTAAATTAAGTATCTTGTTTATATCTATCTATATAGATAGTATTTCTAGATTTAGCTGTTACAATAACAATGAGAAATTTGAGTGTGGTGCTGCGCTCGTTTTCTTTTGTGATAATGGGTTTCTGAGATTTCTTGCCTTTTCACACATCAAAAGAAAACACAAAATATACAGAAAGAAAGCACAGAAAGTACAGAAAAAGACTACCATTCCAGAACTTACGACGGACTGATGAACGGTATGAAATCGGGCAGTAGACAATTCGTGATCGAGCCCAGGAGCCTCATTACGTACACTGACGACGTTAGTTCTATTATTATTTGAAAAATCTCTGATAAATATTTGTTGTGTCCCTGTCTTGTACTCGATTCTTCGGTAGTCTAGTTTACTATCGATTAAAGAGAACATTTTATCTAGATCTGTTCAAATAAAGTATCTACGCAAATCTGTGCCCTAATGCTCACTCACTTTTTTTGTATGCTTGCTCCAGCGCTATCAATGCATGCAACCTTTCAGTTCGAGCACTTCATGGGCCCCTCCTCTCTGCCCTTCGTCCGGACGCAGAACATTTTCGAGCGGTTGGGAAAAGTAACATTTTTTTGAAAGAAATTAACTCGTTTTCAGATTTGAAAGCCTCTGTGCAAATCCTTCCTACATCACGACGACATTCACACTGGACTTGGCCGTCTTGAGCAGAATCAAAGGGTCGTGCACACTGGTCAAGTTCGTTATTATTTATCAAAGTTGTATCTCTAAAATCATCCCGTGGAATAAATTTCGCTAAAAAATATTATGAAAAATAGTACGTTTCTAACAAAAAACTTTTCAAGTCGAGATACACACATATAAGTGTAAACACGACAAAAAATGGGTGCGAAAAAGACATAAATGTCGTTTTCGCAGTGGGTGGTTTCGAGTTTCACAACCACCCATCTTTAGTAGGGTTCTTTAGTCGTTTGATCTATTGGAGACAAACATAACCAGGGGGGAGAAATTGTCATGCAGCAATGATCAGAGAATGAGCGATGATTAACAATTGCTAAAAATTAAAATAGAAGGTGAGTAATATTTTTAAAACCATTTAGGGTCCCCACGTCCGGAATTCGCGTTGGCCTGCACGGCTTTGACAACAACAGGTTTGTGCATCATTTCATTTGCGGCAACGTTAACGATCTATATTTTTTGCACGCTCAACTTCCCCTCTTTTTTATCTAGGGTTGAAATCGTCAGTAATTTCTCTCTTGCACCTAGCCCAGCTGAAGCGTTTCGAATACACAGAGAATGAATATACTATCTAAGATGAGACACCGAGTATATGATATACTCAATATTGAGTATATTCGCGCGTCGAGAGAGCGTGCGAAAACGAGAGAATATACTCAATATTGAGTATATCATATACTCGGTGTCATATCTCAGTATAGAATATCAGTGCGCTCGCGTAAAAAGTGGACCTTCGCCGTACATCAAATTTTGAGTTTTTCTGGTTTTGACATGGATCGATAGCCCCTGTTCTCCTCTTCCGATCGCGCATTTCAAAACATTTTGCTGCAAAAAAATTGCATAGATAATTAGCTCTGAAGATTCCTCATTTTTTACTTTGTGCCTCAGTATCTCTGTTCTTTTTCGAAATTTGGCATTATGCCCTGAACAAAATATGCTCAGTTTGTCAAAACGAATAAACGTGTGTTTTTAGAATTTTCAAATTTGACGAATTTTAAAATATGCAAATTTTTGAATATTCATATGAGAGGAATCGGGAGAGAATCGAGCATTTTTGGGATGGTAGGTCACTAGGAAAATTTATGATTTTTGAATTTTCTGAAAAACTAATGCAAAGTACTACAACATCTCCTCTATCGAATAGCGTTTCCAGAATATTTTTAAAAATTTTAGTTTTGGCGTGAAACACAAACAAACCTGGTGACTTTGCAATTTTTTTCTAAAAAGTCAAAGTTTGAAAAATCATAACTCTCTTCAAAATGAAGAGACGGATTTGCAATTTCGTTCATTAGATAGAGAAATACCTCGGCTACAAATAAAATGTGATTTCGTCATTCACGGCTCATGCGGCGATGCGGGGCGGTCGTTTTTGTAAATGTTGTTGTAATTTTCTTAAAAGTTAAAACTAAGAACCTCCTCCTAGCACATCATCGTGGTATGTATGGACACTTATTCCAAACGGAATATGGGCTTCGGGATAGGCTGTATTGTAAAGAGGGCGAAAATAATGTGGTGTAGCGCTAAAACAACAAATCGAAAACTAGAGCCGGCCAGTCTCATTTCTGTGTTAAATGGATGAAAATAATTTATTAATTAGCGACATTCCATTAGCTATTTTTTGATTAAATTTTTTTGAAAATTTTAAGACATTAATTTTTGTTTATTTTTTATTTCACTTGTTTCACGTTCAAATAAATTCAGATCATCTTCAAATTGTTGGAATATATTTATGAACACAATTTTTTTACGTTTATTAGGCTCTAGTCAACAGTTTTCGAATTTTACATTCGGAAGGAGTTAAATTTTTCCACATGAATGCAAACCCATATTCTTTTTCAATACTTCTTCAGCTGTTTACTCAGCATGTATACAACATTTGCCTTTTTGAAAATGAGTGTCTATCTATTCGCAGAAACGAGTTATAAGCTAAAGAAAGCCATGTGTCTGGCGAACGGCGACACGCTCTGCTATCTCTAGCACTCTCTCAGTTCCGCCCGCTCTCTGGCCTGGTTCGAATCCCGAGCCGGGCACGAGTCTTTTGCCAGCGCTTTGTGAAATCGGAAACAGTTGAATATTCAAAATGTCTTTGTTGAGTACTGGCAAAAGATTCATGCCCGGCTCGGGGTTCGAACCAGGCCAGAGAGCGGGCGGAAATGAGAGAGTGCTAGAGAAAGCAGAGCGTGTCGCCGTTCGCCAGACACATGGCTTTCTTGAGCTTATAACTCGTTTCTGCGAATAGATAGACACTCATTTTCAAAAAGACAAATGTTGTATACATGCTGAGGAAACAGCTGAAGAAGTATTGAAAAAGAATATGGGGTTTGCATTCATGTGGAAAATTTTACTCTTTCCGAATGTAAAATTCGAAAACTGTTGACTAGAGCTTAATATACGTAAAAAATTGTGTTCATAAATATATTCCAACAATTTGAAGATGATCTGAATTTATTTGAAAGTGGAGCAAGTGAAATTAAAAATAAACAAAAATTAATGTCAAAAAATTTTAATCAAAAAAATAGCTAATGGAATGTCGCTAATTAAATTTATATAATCATAATAAATTATTTTCATCGATTAACACAGAAATGAGACTGGCCGGCTCTAGTTTTCGATTTGTTGTTTTAGCGCTACACCACATTATTTTCGCCCTCTTTACAATACAGCCTATCCCGAAGCCCATATTCCGGTTGGAATAAGTGTCTATACATACCACAATGATGTGCTAGGAGGGGGTTCTTAGTTTTAACTTTTAAGAAAATTACAACAATATTTACAAAAACGACCGCCCCGCATCGCCGCATGAGCCGCGAATGACGAAATCACATTTTATTTGTAGCCGAGGTATTTCTCTATCTAATGAACGAAACCGCAAATCCGTCTCTTCATTTTGAAGAGAGTTATGATTTTTCAAACTTTGACTTTTTGGAAAAAAATTGCAAAGTCACCAGGTTTGTTTGTGTTTCACGCCAAAACTAAAATTTTTAAAAAAAATTCTGGAAACGCTATTCGATAGAGGAGATGTTGTAGTACTTTGCATTAGTTTTTCAGAAAATTCAAAAATCATAAATTTTCCCAGTGACCTGCCATCCTCGAGTTTCTCCCGATTCCTCTCATATCTGGAATACTAGAAATATACTACTTTTAGAAAATTTATATGTTATGTAATCGATGACGTAGAATGCGATTCTCTAATCATATTGAAGTTTCCATCCAGGTAAAGTCATGCAATTTAATGTTTTGTAACATTTCATCCCCCTTATTCTGTACCATTTTGAGGCGGTGAGCGGTCCGAATGAGCCCTATAATTGAGTTATCCACCCCGCGAGAGGGAAATGAAAGAGGGATTTTCACTTTTTTAAGCCCTTTCGACCGCTCACCAAGTAAAAAGGATGAAGAACAAGACGGAAAGCGTGTTTGGAAAACAGTAAATTGCATGGCTTTACCTGGATGGAAATTTCAATTTGATTAGAGAATCGGATTCTACGTCATCGATTACATAACATATTATTTTTCTAAAAGTAGTATATTTTTAGTATTCGAAATATGAAGCTTCGAAAATTTGCATATTTCAAAAATCATCGAATTTTAAAAATCTAAAAACGTACGCCTATTCATCTCGACAAACCGAGCAACATTTGTTCAGCAAGTAATGCCATTTTCTCAAAAGGAACTGAGATACTGTCGATCAAAGTGAAAAATTTGCAATTTTTTGAGCTAATTATCTATGCAAATGTTATGCGGAAATTTATTTTGAAAAGCGGGATTGGAAGAGAAGAACAGGGGCTATCGATCCATGTCAAAATCAGGCATTGCCAAAGTTTGATGTACGGATTCTTCCTCATTCGTGCATTTTTTTACGCGAACGCACTGATATACTCAATAGTAAGTATATTCATTCTGGGTGTACATATGATACCTTCTTTTCAGGTTCTTCGGGTTCATATTCGGTAAGAACAACTCCACTCAACGAATGGTCAAGGCTACTAATCAAGTGCTGCTACGCTACTTCCGCGAGGAGCAGGTGTTACTTATTAATTAGAGTATTAACTTAATTAGCTATAACTTAATTAGCTTAGATATGAGATGAAATGTTCTTCATCTTTGGGTAATTATGTCTGCATTGGAAACATTTCGCACTCAAGTGACTAGCATTGCTCGACGAGCTCGGACAGTTTTATCCCGGGACATTATTTAATAACAAATTCATAAACACTAGAGTTGACCACTCGAAATAACCTTTGTTCAGGAACAAAGAAGGATTTACAACGAAACAAAGTACTGTACCGGAACGGAGTCGAAACGCTTTGTTCTTTTTCGTTTCGACTTTTCGAGTGGTCATCTCTAATTTATTATTTTTATAAACACTTATACAAATATAATATAACATTTCTGTGCGACGAATTGAAATGGTAGACCAGTGAGCATTCCCAAAACCAGAGAGAAGAAGAGAGCACACATACCTCAACTTCTATACATTTATCGCGGTTCTGCATCGGATATGTTTCAATCAGTCCTGAAAATGAGTTCTCGGAAAAGCGGAGCAGTTTTACTTGTTTGCACGTTGAACATGCAACAATAATACATTGTTATAAAATAAATTCCAGTTGTACACACAGTGGATTCCGCGGTACGCCAAGACTTACGTGGGAAAGATCTGGGGGGACACGGCACTGCAGAAGATGGAGGCATCTTACGCCTCATTCCGGTGAGTTGCTCCACACTCAGAGAAAAATTACTTCGCCATGCATGCGAGTTAATTTTTTTCTGATCATCCAAAACTCACGAAAGGGGGTTGTGAATGAGTGAAGGTTACAAGGACTAACAATCGCCTTCATTGATATCTAATTTCGTTCACAAAATCAAAACTCGCTTTAGTGGTCACTTGTGAGGAAAAAAAAGCACAAAGAAATATTAGGATAACATGTATTTTCTTTCAGGATCGAGAACCTCAACGGCCTTATGCCCTTCCTCTACGCTCTCTACGGTGTTGCGATCTTCATTTTCGGGTTTGAAGTCGTCGGTTATTACACCGGCTTTCGCCTTGTTAGAAGTTTTCTAGGAAAAGTGACTACGGGAGTTCAGTATGTGAAGTGCATTGACGTTTGATGACAAACACATCGTTCCAAAGATGGCGCGTTCATAAATTAGGATCCCCTTTGTCGAGGGTTGTAAGTTTGTATAAAATAGAATCAGAACTTAAATATTTTATTTGATTAATGGAGCTGATCGTGGTAGTAAATAGATATGTCCTTTTTCTTTGTTGATGTTCTTTATGCAATTTCGCGTGGTTATTGTTAGTATTTACGATAAACATGTCACGTCTTCAACCTCAAAGAAGTACAAATCAATTCAAGGCATCTTTATCTTTCCTATCATCGAGCTTGATTGGAACGTGGTGGAGAATATGGATGCCGATTTCGTATTCCGCCATTTCGAGCGAGAGATCAGTATAACGGCTGATAAGAGACAGAGAAAAAAGACGGACAGAAGATATGCGTAAAACCGAACCCGCCTGCCTTGAGTGTTGTTAGATCGAAAACTCCTATTCGTGAATAACAAAAGATGTATGGAATTGATCGATCCAATGACACTATTAGAGAGCTAACTGGACGTTCTCGGGGCGTAAGCTGGGGGTTCGGCTGATGGTTGTTGTGTGTTCGATATGAATTGTGCCTCGTAGGTGGGCGGCAGGGGCATGGCGAGAATCGTGAAATCGATGGACGGCAATGGGCGAAGGCGGAATTCGTCGCGGGCACGCTGCTCCTCGACCAGCAGTTCCTCCCTGAATACAGAAGTATCACAATCAGCATGTTCAAGTGTTGTCCGATTGCGTCACAAAATAAAAAAAGCATGTGTTCTTTAGCTGATTACCTAGAATGAATACAAATTTCAGCTAGATTATTTAATCGTTACGGTTAGACTTTTATTCAAAAGTAAAAAGCGCGTCAAATCAGGCTTGTTGACGGTGGTTAGGGCGCACATGCTGAATCAGCTGAGCATTGCTGATATCTTTGTGTGAGTTGCATCTCGTTCACAATTGATCGAGTGAGTTCTATAGAAGAGGATCTATCGGCACTATTCACACGACGGCAAGAAACCACAAAGAATGCCGGAAAATCTAGTGAATCAGTAACATTTATTTGCGAAATATCGTTGTTACAAATGTTTCGCGGATTTCTGATAGGATAGGTTTACTTCTTTTATGCTAAGGTCACGTGCCAAAGTTTCTACCATAAGCCCAACCAACCGGTATTTTTTGAACGACTTGTACATGGTGAAGTGGAGGCCGTACGAGAGTGCTTGCACCGCGCCATCTACCACTGCCAAAACGCTCATGAAGATACCGTAGTGGACACACGCTGCAAATTTGGTAATTTACATTTATTTTATTTTTAGTTAAAGAAGGCAGCTTTCAATTTATTTTTTGCACATTTTCCTGAAGCAAAGGTGCAAGCAGAATAGTAAAAGTGAGAATGATAATCGTATTTTTGAGTGTTCGACTTCTGGATTGTTTGGATTCTACGTTTGCAATGGTGAAATTCAAAATGTCACCTTCTAGTACGTCGCCACCGTCCGCCCGATCAATGTGCGTGTTGGTAGTTCCGTCAGTACGGTACAATTCCCTGAAAGTGTGTTATTAGTTGAGACGTTTACGAGAACAAATTATCATTATCTTTGACATTTTCGCACATTTTACATTTGTCTGATCCCCTAGTTCAAAGAATAAAACAATAATTGTGAAGAATTTTTGTTGGAACTCACTGCACTTGTCTGCACATGAACGTGTTCGCTTGGGTGGCTGTGAGAATGGCGATAACCAACTGCGCCACCGGCAAAATCGCGTTGTACGCCTGAATTTAATTAATGTTTATATTATATTTCTACGCCCGAAGCGCAACAGCGTTTAACATTTGTCAAGAAAATCGGAAATTTATCCGTTTTTCTCGAGAATAGACTGGGTCTAATCGCTCGAGCGCTCAAAACCCCTGAATGACACCTCCGGTTTTCGTTTGCACGTTGTGCGCACGTCTCTCTTACAGTTCTTCGCTCTCTCGCCCGCGCTGATACTCAGCCGAAAGAGGGAAGAAATGAAGAGAGTCACTACACTGTACGTGCGATGGACGTCCACTGCACAGCCGTGGTGCATGCGCACACCGTACGTTTCAAAACCGGAGACTCTAAGTGAGTGCCTTTTACTAATGAAGTGGATCATCTCACATCTAGCATGAGCACAGGCACCATCCAATTCACCGATCGTGCGCTGATCGCCTGCAATGATATTTATTTGTGTTTGTATTATTTATCGTACACCACGAGCGTGCCAGAAAATGAGGAAATCGAACCCCCAACAAAAGTAAGAATACGTGAAAGAAAGTTTTTTTAAGAATTGGGGATATTGTGAAAATGGTGTTAATTATCGGGAACTCACTGTTTGAAAAACGGCAAGAAGAATAAGTGTTCCGACGAAGCTGATAATCTGCAAGGAACGAGTGTGACATCAGGGCTTTGAAAATCGGATAAGAATATTCGTTTCGCGCACTCTCAACATCAAAACACTAAATACAGTTACCTCCGCGAGTTCCAAACTCCTGTGTATGAAAACTACAGTGTGAGCAAGAAGAGTTTTATAATATATGTTTATTTATTAAAAATGATTACTTATTGAAAATGAAGAACCTCCAATGAGAGCGCAATGGTAGCCGCGTCCGTTGTGCAGAAGAACATTTCGATTACGGATAGCACTAGAGCGAAAATGAATAAAATCCGCGCCACCAACTGCAACGGATTGATTATGTATCAAATATGATTCCACACAAGCAGATTCTATTAAGGATTACACAAAAATGTCCTAAAATGCAATACGATACACTTTATCGTCAACCCCGCGAGTGCCCTACACACAGAGAAAAATGCATAAATCAAGCTCCATCGTACATGAAAATGTATAACATGTAATACACTTTTCATATATTTTCGTGTATGATGGGGCTGTATTTTTACATTTTTCTCTGTGTGTACCGACACTGGACAACGCGCGGTCGCAATAGAAACAACGCGAGCCACATGGCTACGCCGCTGAGGATGGGACTACTTAGTAACTAATTCTTACAAATGAACGTTCAATAATTATGCGTAAAACCAATCAATCACATAAAGATACTTACGATAACCCGCAGTCGGCACAGCCGTGGTTCCTCATACGGAACACTTGAAGGCTCTTCACCATCCATTTCGTTTGACTTCGTGAAGATATCGTCATCCCGCTCTCCACATTATTATATACATCTACCGCAATGCACGTGCCGCTTCGACATAGTACAAACGACAGAAATTGAATTGAACGTTATCAGCGATAGCGAGGTGACGCGAGCTTTCGCTTATCAGTTTCTTCGAAACACTGTGACCAATTTGTGATCCGCGCGCGTGCGAATATGTTTCCACACATTGTACACTTGTTTCGATTATCTTTTTTACGGTCGCTAGTCGTAGAATATGATGTATTCACAGAATTTATCAGTATTTCATCAATTGATAGTGGTTAGTCACCTCTTTGCGTGCCATTCTTCGCCTTCCGAAGACGTCTCAAGTAGTCGAAATTAATGAGATCCATTCAATATAATCAGTGAAAATGATTCCCTTCTGATGTAGGAAGATACTGACGAAGAATTTATTGTTGATGTCCATGTACCGAGCTCCCCTGAACCAAACCTAGAGCTGGCTACTAAACCTCCCCTGAAGCGAACCTAGAGCCGGATTCCAAGCGCTGCTGGAACCAACTTATTTCTAGCGCCCCCCCCCCCTGACCCAACACTGTAGCAGTCTACCGAGATCGTTTCTGTATGCGAAACGTGAGCGTATAAAGCGCCGCGCTAGCATTAGGCGCAGTGCGTGTTAGCTCAAAACAACCCCGCTCGTTCATAATTTGATAAGATTCCGATCAAAATCAGCTCTCTCGTCCCAGTTGTCGAAGCGATGTTCAGGACCGAGACAAACAGATTGAACTGATATTATTCGAAATCAAAATGGAAAAATAGACATACTTGTGTATACAGACAGCAAAAAAGTCTTATATTAGGCCCATGACCCTCTAAAAAGTCTTATATTTAAGACTTAAGTTCTTATATATAAGACTTTTGAAAAGGTCATGGGCCTAATATAAGACTTTTTTCTGTGTGTATTTGTAGTGCAATACGTCACCTTTCCGCTTTTTGCGAGTGTTCAATCCCGAGTGAGTGAAAGTGAAATCCGCGCGCTGACCTCTTGTCGGAATTGCGGCGATCGAAAAAGAAAGCACGGGAATGATTGCGATTGCATTTCCCCTTTCGTCTTTTCTCATTGTTTTATCGCCCTCCTGCTGAATCTAACGCGATGGTCCCACGGTTACGTGAGTATTCTTCATAATTTCGCTTATGAGAAATAGGAAAAGATTAGTAATTGTCGACTGGATCAATTTAAGCTGGCCGCCTTGTAAACATATCCTCCCACGGTCGGCACATTGCGACGTGCCTACCAACTTTTTTTGGTAGGCACGTCGCACCCATGACCCGGGACTCATGGTCAAAATCGATATTTTCGAGTATCGATTGATCAACCCAATCTATAGTGGAATGGTACCCTATGGTCTACAGTAACTCAAAATCGATAATTAGGGTTACTGTAGCTTTCGCTGCGGGACCACAATTTTACGAAGTTGCGCCAAATGAGCCGGGATTGCTTGTATGAGTTGGTATTCGGTACGACATTGCTCGAAAGGTATACTGTAGTCAGGCTACCGTACCCATGGGCGCGCTACGGTAGCTTTCGGTGCAGGACCATCATTTTACAAAGTTGTTCGAATCGAGTCGCGATTGCTTGTATGAGTTGGTATTCGGTACGAAATTGCTCTAAAGGCATACTGTAGTCAGGCTACCGTACCCATGGGCGCGCTACGGTAGCTTTCGCTGCAGGACCATCATTTTGCAAAGTTGTTCGAATCGAGTCGCGATTGCTTGTATGAGCCGGTATTCGGTACGACATTGCTCGAAAGGTATACGGCACGTCGCCTACTGTTCCGCGGGTTACTGTACCTTTCGTTTCAAAACCACCATTTTGCAAAGTTGTTCGAATCGTGTCGCGATTGCTTGTATTAGTTGGTATTCGGTACGACATTGCTCGAAAGGTATACGGCACGTCGCCTACTGTTCCGCGGGTTACTGTACCTTTCGTTTCGAAGCCACCAAAATCAGAGTACATTATCGCCAACAAGGTTTACGCGAAATATTTTTAAATGTGCAATTCATAGTGACAATTATAGATGATTCCCACGTTTGATCATGCAGTCACTTCGTGTATCTCTGAGCTGCTCTTCAATAGAACGAGATATGGAGCAAGATTCAACGGCACTTTCCTAGATCCATGCCAGGCCCCGCCCCCTTCCCTTCCAGAGGAGAGGAGGGGAGGATCTGACTTCCCGCCCAACCCGAGGGAGGGGCTAAAGGCGTTCAAAGTAGCCGAGCAATCACCTTCCAATCGGCGATAGCTTCGCTGCTTTGTTGCAGTACACGCCGCACATCATTGATGCGAGCGAGCACTATGTCTAGGGAACGCGCGCTTCACTCGAGACGGGTTTGAGAGATGAGAGACACATCAGAGAGGGGAGGAGCGGGAAAGAGAGAGCTGCGCAAACTCCGCCCACTCATGAGCGCGCTCTCCTCGTCTGTCAACCCCGTCTCGGGTAAAGCGCGCGTTCCCTAGACATAGTGCTCGCTCGCTCAGAGGCAGTTCAGTGCGTACTGCAACTCTTCGGCGCAGCCATGCCCGATTGAATGCCGATTGCTCGGCTATTTTGGACTGCCTCTCGCCCTTCCCCATGGATGGGCGGGAGGCCGGCTCCACCCTTTCTCGAGGGGGTGGAGCACAGGGGGCGGGGCCTGGCACTGATCTAGGAAAGTTCCGATTCAACTACCATTGGCGATTATACGAGAACCTCAATGCGGTTTAACACTGTAATAATGTATCGCCAACTTACTATTTAAATATTAAGGTACGATATCACCGCGAACGAAAATTAAAAGGATTCAATATCAGCGAATTCAAGTGCTAACCGCGACAAAATGAATAAAGAAATTAATATTTCAAAATAGAAATGGTTAAACAGTAAAAATATGTGTTAATGTATCCTGTATATTGTAGCTTGCGAAAAGGGATAGCTACATTCCAATACAGCACATCGCATTCCACCTCTCACCAGCAATTTCTATTTTCCACAACTTTGTAATATGGTGATCTCGAAACGAAAGGTACAGTAATCCGCGGAACAGTAGGCGATGTGCCGCATACCTTTCGAGCAATGCCGTACCGAATACCGACTCATACAAGCAAACGCGACTCGATTTGAACAACTTTGCAAAATGGTGATCTCGAAACGAAAGGTACAGTAACCCGCGGAACAGTAGGCGATGTGCCGCATACCTTTCGAGCAATGCCGTACCGAATACCGACTCATACAAGCAAACGCGACTCGTTTGGCGCAACTTTGTAAAATGATGATCCTGCAGCGAAAGCTACCGTAGCGCAGCCATGAGTACGGTAGCCGGACTACAGTATACATTTCGAGCAATCTCGTACCGAATACCAACTCATACAAGCAATCCCGGCTCATTTGGTGCAACTTTGTAAAATGATTGTCCTGTAGCGAAAGCTACAGTAGCGCGCCAATGGGTACGGTAGCCGAGCTACCGTATACCTTTCGAGCAATTTCGTGCCGAATACCAACCCAATCAACCCAAATCAACCCAAGCAATCCCGGCTCATTTGGCGCAACTTCGTAAAATTGTGGTCCCGCAGCGAAAGCTACAGTAACCCTAATTATCGATTTTGAGTTACTGTAGACCATACGGTACCATTCCACTATAGATTGGGTTGATCAATCGATACTCGAAAATATCGATTTTGACCATGAACCCCGGGTCATGGGTGCGACGTGCCTACCAAAAAAAGTTGGTAGGCACGTCGCATGCGTCGACGCATGGGAGGGTATGCTTGTAAATGAAAGCCATTCGAAATAAGAGACTGTAACACCATAACAACTTGTTGAAAAACTTCAGCGTTTGAGATGCTCCATTCTGGATTTAAAGTCCTTAAACCATGGAACAATATCTTAAAATGATTTTCACTCTTACAAGCAGTGTGATAATTGGGTGATTACAATTACAGGGAATGTTCACTCCGTGTCCTTATCCCAGTGACTGTCTTCTGACTGTGAGATTTTAAAAAAAATGTGTTTCAGTTCCGCGAAACATAACTTTGATCTGCGGATGTTGCTGGTCCCTCTTCTTCGTCTTCTTCTACCTCTCAGAGCTGAAAAGGGAAAGGGAGAATGAGGCCATCACGGCGAGTTTGGTAGAGCAAGTTTGGTCGGATCACAGACGCGGTCGGTTAGTGAATTGAACATATATTTTATTATTTTAAAATTATTGAAATGCAAGTTTTCCTTTCGTATTTGGTCTGGACTGATGAGTTCGGTACACGGAGAGTGCCTATTGTCCACAGAGGACCTTTCCAAACGCTAGAAAAGTTGTATCCTGCTGAGAGAGTCAGCAAAATATAGGGGGGCCGTGATTTTCTCAGTCCCTCGATTTCACATGCTCCCTCAGCAGGGTGCTACACCTGCAGAGTACGGGAAGGCGGCGATATCCCGCTCTGTATAAATTTAAATTGATTATTTTTATGCTTTCAATTCTTTCAGAAGCTGAACGAAATCACAATTTTCGTACTTTTCAGGGATAAAATCTACACGAAGACCATCGTTTTCCCGCAGGGAGGTAAGATCTTTTTATTCAAAAATCGGTAATCAATCGATAATTCAGGCGATGGTATCGACAACAATGTCGCATGGCCCATTGCACAGAAGCGAGTAATCAATGACAGTAACTATTTTGTCGAAGAAGGCAGGGACTTCAAATTCATTGTGGGAGATTTTTCGTACAGTAACGGTGGGATTTTTTCTATTGTTTTACTTTTTCCTTATTCTATCAAATCATTTTCGTCTGCACCGGATTGTTCATTAATGATGCGCTGAAACGGGGGTGTGTCGTTTTAGAACTGCTCGTTTTAGAACTGCTCGTTTTAGAACTGCTCGTTTTAGAACTGCTCGTTTTAGAACTGCTCGTTTTAGAACCGCTCGTTTTAGAACTCATTTTTGAAATTTCGGTTAGGTCATTAGTAAGGCACTAATTAATATCGATTAGCTAATTGTAATTTTTCTACCGTATCCTGAGCTACCATAACCCGGCCGACGTTTCCCACTGCACTACAATTGCACAACTAGCTAGTATGATGCCAAAAATCATTAGTTGAGATAGCTAACATAATCGATAAAGTTTCTACAGTATGTCTACAGTATCCTTCAGTTACCGTGCCCCGGGCGACGTTTCCCACTGCACCACAATTGCACAAATAGCTGGTATCATGCCCTAAAGCATTGGTTGAGGTACCTAACATAATCAATAAAGTTTCTACAGTATACCTACAGTATCCTTCATTTACTGTAACCCGGACGACGTTTCCCAATACACCACAATTTCAATATAGCTAGTTTCATGCCCAGTATCAGTGGTTGAGGTAATTATCATAATCGATAATGAGTTACCGTAAGCCGGGTGACGTTTCCTAGTGCACAATAATAACTGATGCGACTTCTTGAAGGGTTGTCTCGGCTGGAATGCCGACGGGGACCTCCGTTTCTCAACTGGTATATGTGTTACTGGATTGATCCAACAGTGCTCCGGAAAATTATGTTTTTACCGACGGATTGAAGTTTAGAGATGACAGCCATCAGTTGATAAAGACTGCTAGAGTAAATATAGAGTAAAAATAGGAGTTTGCAAAGGAGTTCGCGAAGGAGTTTCCCAAGGAGCCCCGCGGAACTCCTTCGGCAAGTCCTCGCAGAACTCCCCCGGATCGTTCGGAGTATGCCAAATAAATCTATTCAAATTTTCCATAACATTTTTTATAGGTTTTCAATTTGGTGTGGGTGCGCGACGAATGGTAAACCACAGAAAACCACTACATCTCATGCCAATCAAACTCCAATGTCCCCGCCGTCATTCTAGCAAACCTTTAAGTGGTCTTATTATTGTGCACTAGAAAATGTCGCCCGGCTTACGGTAGCTCATGGATAGTGTGTGAGTACTGTAGAAAATATATCGATAATATTAGGTATCTCAACCAATGATTTAGGTCACAATACTAGCTAATTTTGCAATTTTGGTGCATTGGGAAACGTCGCCCGGGTTACGGTAGCTCAGAATTATTGTAGAAATATTGTAGAGAATTATTGAATGTGATAAGTACCTCAACCATTGATGCTGGGCACAATGCTAGCTATCTTTGCAATTGTGGTGCATTAGGAAAGGTCGCCCAGGTTAACTCAGAGAAATACTGTAGGAATTATCAACAGAATTATCGATTATGATAAGTACCTCAACCAATGATTTAGGACCAAAGATTAACTATTTCTGCAAATGTGGTGTATTGGGAAACGTCGCCCGGGGCACAGTAACTGAAGGATACTGTAGACATACTGTAGAAACTATATTGATTATGTTAGGTATCTCAACCAATGCTTTAGGGCATGATACTAGCTAGTTGTGCAATTGTGGTGCAGTGGGAAACGTCGCCCGGGGCACGGTAACTGAAGGATACTGTAGACATACTGTAGAAACTTTATCCATTATGTTAGCTATCTCAACTAATGATTTAGGGCATCATACTAGCTAGTTGTGCAATTGTGGTGCAGTGGGAAACGTCGGCCGGGTTATGGTAACTCAGGATACGGTAGAAAAATTACAATTAGCTAATCGATATTAATTAGTGCCTTACTAATGACCTAACCGAAATTTCAAAAATGAGTTCTAAAACGAGCGGTTCTAAAACGAGCAGTTCTAAAACGAGCAGTTCTAAAACGAGCAGTTCTAAAACGGCACACCCCCGCTGAAACATATGCGAATTGGGAGGTTTGGAGGCCCGGTGGGCGACTGATCCAGCGGTGTTGTAGCCAAAGTTAAGTTCATTCAACAATTACGGCTACCTGCAGGTCTGGGCAATCTCATGTTCCAATACGCCGCACTTCGGTCGCTTGCGAGGAAAGAAGGCGCGCGAGTCGTCCTGTCGGAGGAATGCGTGTTGCGAAGGTGATTTTACTTGCAAATACTTTTGGAAAAGAATATTACCTTACCGGTACTATTCGAATTCAATGTTCTCCGTATTTTTATTTCATTTCCTGTTAATATCACTGGTACATATTTTCAATAGACAATAAAATATAATAAAGAATATCGAAATATTCCAGAGCTTTCGATCTCGACGCAGTCTTTGTAGACGCAGACACCATGATGCAGTTGACGATGGACTATTCTGACCTTACGACCGAAGTGAAGGTACGGTATTGCACTACTCTATTCCATAATAATTCGGCAGAAATCAGTTGTTTGCCGATAAGCTGAAAGCAACATATGCACAATCACAGAGAAAATATAATACTGATGAATAACGAAAATGATTAATGATAATATATTCAATAGCATTGCTGTTTTTTTCGCAAATTGTTCACAAAAAAAAACAAATACAATCTATACAAAATTTAAAATATTAAATATAGAAATCAATAAATTCGATATTCGCAATAGGATTGTTGTCGCTACCATCCACTCGAGAATCTCTTCGAGGACGGTAATAATGTCGCCATAATCAACGGGTATCTGCAGTGAGTTTACATTTTCGTATTATTTAAGAAATATCGATTTTCATTGCTCTGCTGAATCAGCTGTTTGAAAAAGCGTGGTGCCTACTTGATATACACAGCCGTCTCAAATATTCCTTTCCGTGAAAAGATGTTTTTCGTAATTCTAAATAAGGCATCCAATTTAGGCGGAACTTCACCACATATAGCAATTTCTTGTCGATTGTAAACTAGACTTTCGTAGCGGTCTCTTTACCTGTTTTGACCCCTCAGATCCCGTCGCTACTTTGATAAACCGAACGACTTCCACTTGCTCGCTGCACAGTTTTCGTTCCTGAGCACGCTGCAGAAAGAGGTTCGCGAACATTTATTGATTATCAAATGTTTCAAATATTCATCGGTCTCGTCTTTCAAAACTGTCACAGAGCATGTTTTTTTGTCTACAATAAGACTACTGTGAAAGAAATTAAATTAATTTATAGATACAAATTTAGGCCGATGAAATTTTCACCGACATCAGGGCCAAGCGCATTGTTGCGCTAGCCAAGCCGATCGATGGGAGGGACGGGGGCAACTCAATGTTGCTTGATCAAGGTGAATTTCAGAGGGAATTTTGGTATTTGAAACATAAAATCAATGAGACGAAGGGATTGGTCTTGGGCATACCTATAAATATTACTGGAATGGTTGACCATTACATAATAATCAGGGTGTTTGAAATAAAAAAAATCATTTGCAGAAAAGGCGGAGGTGTTTTGGGTGGGCGTGCATGTCCGGCACGGCATGGACATCACCATGCACTCGCGGTCAGATTTTGAGTCAATAAAACAATCGATAATCAAGTCGATTATTGTCAAATCGTCAATTGGCAATGATTAAGCGTCGTTGAAATGCTTAGGAGGAACCGACTAAATTTGTAATAAATTCAAAAATTTGAAGCAATCTACAATACGGGCACACCGCAGCGCCCATGGAGTATTTCGAAAAGGCGATGCAAGAGATGAGGGAGCGGCATGAAAACGTTTGTTTTTTTTATCACTGCATCTATGTATGTTTCACAGGCTCAATAAGGGTGATGCATACGGTGGCTAACTAATTCTGTTTTTCGTGTTTTTACAAGATAAATAAATTTTCCAATAAATAAATATCAGGCGGCTTTTCTCATCTGCTCTGACGACATTGACTGGGCTGCTCGGCATTTTAAGGAGAAGGTCAAAGGTACTGTCACACCAGGACAAGACCGGTCCCGCGGTCTGTCCGGTGGACCGCCAGTCCCCTGTCGTGTGTCCCCCAAGACCAGACTAGGTGTACTGTTACTCTTTATCGACTGGTGCTCGGAGGGGGAAGACTATGGGGAAGGTTCAACACTAGACTTGCTCCAAGACTGAGGGGAAGAGGGAGAAGAGAAGGACTCCGCCCTTGCGGGCGGAGGCGGGGGTTCAGAGGAGAAGGGTGAAGGGAGTGTAAGGATGAATGGGGATTGGGGCAAGGAGAAAAGGGGCATGACAGTACTCCATTCCTTTTTTCAATGTTGATGCAGTCAGCAGACGGAAATCGCATGATTATTTTGTTTGGGGAAAAAACTTGGACAACAAACCGGCGATGTCGTTGTTGTTTTAGAAATTTTTTTCCAGAATATTTATTAATTTTTTTTCACGGAAAAAATGTGTATATGCAACCCCTTCTTACATGAAAATGTATAACGAATATATTGCATGCAATACATTGTTTGCACATTTTCAAGTATAGGGCTTGATTTATTCCCTTTTTTTATCTGTGTGTGCTAGTGTTGACCACTCGAAATGACTCCGTTTCGGAACAGTTCTTTGTTTCGTGGTCAATTTCCCTTTGTTCTCGAACAAGGGTCACTTCGAGTGGTCAACACTACACTAAGAGAAAAAGCATGGGAGTTAGCGTCATGGGCTTGTCCTGGATAGCGCCCATCTACTATTCACATTTCCCTCATTCCCCGCCAGATGGCTCTAGAACTTATTACACTCAGACACACCCACCAGCGCAGCTGGCGGGCTCACTTCTAGGCAGTCTCGGCTTTACCACCAATGGGATAAAGACGCTTCCCCTCTAGTCACAATGTCCCTAACACACAACACAAGCATATACATATTATGTGTATGAAGTTAGCAAATGAATTACTTATTTTTTAGCATAGAGAGCATGGAAAATGAGTAGAGCGTAAGCTAATTATTTACTATCATTTTACATTGATATTTCTCTTCTCCTCTTTTCACATTCTCCCCCCGTTATTACATCGTTTTTTATCTTCCTAATCTTCAGCATGAATCACCCCCCCCCTCCACACACATTATAATTCATCATCTTCCGCTTCTATTTTCTACTCTCAGTATTACATTGTATTCCTACCAGATTTCTGGTTTGCTCGCGCATGCAAATGCTGCGATAAAGATATATATATATATACTAACTCGCATGCATGGAGAAGTAATTTTTCTCTGAGTGCATCCGTTGCAGGCGAGTTCGCCTTTTGTCAGCGCGGTGCGCCACGCGAAATCGACATGCAACTGCTGGCGAAGTGTGATGGTGAGTTAGATGAGAGATAACCACTTTGAAAGATTAATCTATATTTTCCCGGGACATTTAAATCTTGCGGAACGTCGTTAAAGAAATGAAACCTAATGAATGAATGAATTTCTCTGTGTACCTTAGAAAAGGAAAGAGATTCTTTGATATTCCAGGCATAATCCTCTCGCCGGGCACGTTCTCGTGGTGGGCTGCGTGGCTCTCGCATTCTGTTGAGGTTTCATCATTTAATATTTGTATTTTGAGTAACCAGATCAATGGCAATATCTTGATGGAGTAGAGCTGGTTATGAGCACGTGAAGCATGAACCTTGCACTAATGCAAGTTCTCCCTCGAACTACAGGCATAATAGTTTCTTCCCCAGAGCGGCAAGGCTTTTCCTTAAATCCGGAAAACTGACCAGTTTGTCTGAGTGACCATCGTTACTAGTTTGCATTGTTCGATCTCCATTTCATTTCATGTAATTGTATCATTGTACCGCGTTTCCCTGTGACTCGCATAAATATATATTACAGGTATTGTACTACAATGGCTGGCCTCGCGCCGGCTCCTCGCTCGATCGACAACTGAACAAGACCGAGTATTACATGGATGAGTGGAAGGGAATTGATGTCTGAGTGGGCTGCATTGTCTCACTGGCTTATCATGACTGTACGGGGTATTATGTACGGAAGAATAAAGGAATACTGATATCCACTGAAGAACGTAGTCCGTACCAACTCGCTGCAATATTCGGCGTGAAACAAAGTCCGAGTGTATACATGGGTTCTTTTACTCTGCCAAGCTCTCCCGGATCCACTCGATTTTTAGGCGAACGGCCTCGCTTATTGCTCTGGAAACAGATAAAAATCTATTTCAACTATTTGTGCCGTTTGAAGTTGGCGTAATTATTGTTGAACTATAATACAATATTTTCGAAGTATTGACCTTATTGTAACGGTTCAAGATATGCCCAATGTAATGGAAGCAACTTTCAATTAGATTAGCACTCACTAGCTGTGAAATTCCCGCAAGCTAAAACCGGTCGCTAGCCCTGGCTGGATATAACATCGCTTCGCTAGTGGGCTCTCACATCAGCGTCCGTGGTGTAATGGTCAGCATGGATGCCTTCCAAGCATTCGACGGGGGTGCGATTCCCCCCGGACGCATACTCTTTTGCCTTTTACTAGCTTTTGTCTATCACTTGCTTTACCATAATTGAGATGAGAGTGCGCTCTAACCTCGTTCGCGCACAAGCGTCCGTGTTGTAATGGTCAGCATGGATGCCTTCCAAGCATTCGACGGGGGTTCGATTCCCCCCGGACGCATAATGTTTTGCCTTTTCCTAGCATTTGTCTATCACTTGCTTTATCATAATTGAGATAAGAGTGCGCTCTAACCTCTTTCTTGCACAAGCGTCCGTGGTGTAATGGTCAGCATGGATGCCTTCCAAGCATTCGACGGGGGTTCGATTCCCCCCGGACGCATAATGTTTTGCCTTTTCCTAGCATTTGTCTATCACTTGCTTTATCATAATTGAGATAAGAGTGCGCTCTAACCTCTTTCTTGCACAAGCGTCCGTGGTGTAATGGTCAGCATGGATGCCTTCCAAGCATTCGACGGGGGTTCGATTCCCCCCGGACGCATAATGTTTTTCCTTTTCCTAGCATTTGTCTATCACTTGCTTTATCATAATTGAGATGAGAGTGCGCTCTAACCTCTTTCTTGCACAAGCGTCCGTGGTGTAATGGTCAGCATGGATGCCTTCCAAGCATTCGACGGGGCTTCGATTCCCCCCGGACGCATACTCTTTTGCCTCTTACTAGCTTTTGTCTATCACTTGCTTTACCATAGTTGAGTTGAGAGTGCGCTCTAACCTCTTTCGTGCACAAGCGTCCGTGGTGTAATGGTCAGCATGGATGCCTTCCAAGCATTCGACGGGGGTTCGATTCCTCCCGGACGCAGTATATTTTGCACATTTTCTGAAGCCCGATCAAAAACAGCGAACGTTTTCTTGTTTTAACTACATTAATGGTAATATTTTGCGAATATCTGAGAGGAAAAATGCTGATGAATTCATCAAAATATTTTATCGTTGATCAATAAATATGTAAATCGTTCATCCGGTCAGCTTCCGTGATTGCTTGAAGTCGTGCTGGTCTTGCGCGTCGTCAGCTGCGCCGCAATGTCCGCCTCGAGTTCCTCGCGCGTCTCACGCGCGTCAAGCGCGCGCCACCGCGCGTCGCCGTGCACGTAGCGCGCGCACTGCGCGCACAGCGCGCCGACACCCGCAAACGCCGCGAACGTGCAGGCGAGGTAGCAGCGTGGAGGAGGAGGGGCAGCAGCAGGAGGAGAGTCGCCCATTAACAACTGGAAGTGATTAATTAATTAGATAATTATTTAATTAACATATTTATGCAATCTACAAAAGAAGGAACGTGATTGGTGTGCAAAACAATGAAGGATGAATCATCGTCTTTTAAAAATGCGTTCATGAGCAAATCAGTCAATGATTTCACCGCTCACTCTATTATAAATGAGTACAGAACATGAGTAATTCGCAAAATACTGCTGAAAATACGCGAGAAAAGCGCGGAAAACGAGTAGAGAGCGGACGGAAATGAGTGAGGAAATTGTGCAAAATCTCGGTTACCGAATGAGTGGGTTATCATCGTAAACAGGGTAGTACGAACGGGAAAGATAGCGAAGGGGCGCCGAATCTTATCACCTGCTCTCGCGCGTGGAAATGGTTGGCAGTACGTGTTTTCATCGCTTGCCGATATGCCCACACGTGATTATGGGGAACAGATGAGAGATTAAACACACTTTGTACCATTTTGAAATGCGATATTTACTATATTCCATATCAAAAGGCATTCAGCAGTACATTTTACAGTATCATGCACAAAAAGCACTTGATGATGGGGAACGCAAGAAAGGACTCACTGGACTATGTTTTGCACCCTTTCGAAATATGAATTGAAGGCATACATTTTCATAATGGCTTCACAATTTGTAATTCCATTTCCCGCACGTTCTCGATCGATATTATAACTTCACAAAAAAACTTGTCAGCAATAACAAGCCGTTCGGCTGATAGCACACATCGCGGAAGGCGAGAGGGCGTATCAAAACAAGAGAGGCGCCCAGGAATAGAAATAATGTAAGGGCGATACAGTGTAAGGAATAAGGTATGCGTCTATAAAGATTGATAAAGAAGCATTCAGAGACGAGCTCTAAGAGCATGGAAAAGTGAGGGGGTCGCGCATGTTCTCTACACAGAGCGCGAACTTTCCTTACTCTGGAGATGTTATCTCCACATGAGAAATCGTGAGAAATTGAGAGATGGCGACATCAAGTCTCCCATTATTAGGAGATGTGATGTGTCCTGAGAAAGTAAAGCTGGAGACTTCGTGCTCTGAGTAGTCCTGACGTTGTCCAGAGTTGCGGAACCAAGTGCTAGCGCAGGGAGCAAGCAGTGGAACAGGAAAAAGCGTGAGCGAGAGCATAAACAGCCAATATCAATAACGAAAGGCAAATGTGAGCGCGAGTGCTTTCCACAATAGGGCAATCTACTGGGGACGAATGAGGGAGGTAGATCAGTGAGAAAGACTCTCCTAATAGGGTAAAAGGGTCTCGGTCTTCTACACGCAAGGCGGTCTCCACCGCCTGAGTAGCAACGAGTAGCCTGCCTAAGCAGCCTGTCCTGAGGTGATCAGCGGTTTCGGGGACCCCTTTCGGGGCATGTTTGGATCGTGATTTACACAATGGATAGGATGAAAGACTCGGAATCATCAAGAGTTGGCGTGTATAACCAAAGTCTGTATGCTACGCACAGAGAAAAATGTATAAATTCAGCCCCATCGTACATGAAAATGTATAACAAATGTATAACATGTAATACATTTTTCATATATTTCCATGTATGATGGGGCTGGATTTATACATTTTTCTCTGTGTGTAGCACCGGGCTAACGGCAGTGAATAATAGGGCTACCGAATGAGCAAATGATTCGCTCGTTTCTTGTGCTGATTCAATTACACTTTCTGACGCAATAACTTAAACAATTGAGAAATTTTCTTACTCACCACGCAATGACCATCGAAATGCTACGAAAGTTACGGAAAAAAAGATAGTAAAGCGCTATTTTAATATTCGGGATTTTTAATATTGAATAGCAAAAGTCAGCCAGACAAAGTGTACCCCGATATCGCTCTCGCTTTTCCACGAGCAATGTCAGTCACGGCCCCTTGGGTATTTTTTTCCGGGACTGTGCAATCTACAGTAATCGACCCGGATTGAGACAAAAAGGACGCGCTAGAAAACGCGGGAGCAAACGCCACAAGCAGGAGAATCCTTTTTTTCCTTTTTAAATCCCTGCTATTTCTTATTCATGATGTTCGATGCCTTCGAAATATCGAAAGAAAAGATCGCAATCAAGACGTGAGTTGCTTCTTTTATCCCTTATTTTTAATGTTTCCGCTCTGGACTAGTCCTCCCTCACAGAATGAAATGATCTCTCATTTCGAAGGATAGGCTCATTTAATTCTGATCGTTAGAGGGTCGTCCAGACCAGTGAAACTAAAAGCACAATCAATTAACTCAATACAGTAATAGTTCATCGTCTTTTAAAAATGCTTAAATTATCTCTCATTTCGAAGGATAGGCGAGACTTCATTTAATTCTGATTGTAATGCTTCGCAAATTTCATGGGTGGAAAGTGGAAAAACCGTTTTGTCCACCTTTGCATAACTTTTTTCCTAGTCAAGATACAGCTTTCAAACTTGATACAGAGGTGGTAAAACACGGTTGGAACATTTTCCTTTTTGATTGGAGAGATTTCGTTCAGTTTGACCTGAGTTACACTAGTTTTCCACCCTTTGATGGGGGAAATTTGCCAGAAGAAATTAGCGCAGCATTAGAGGGTCGTCCAGACCAGTGAAATTAAAAGCACACTAAATTAACTCAATCACACTAAATTAACTTTTGTATGGTATTCGTGCGTTAGATGCTTCGATCGCAAATGATGATACATATTCATTTCCAGCTACACCGTTATTGCACTACTCGAATTGTATTCCGCCAAAAACTGCTGGAGACCAAATATATTTATGGGTGAGTTCACGCATTTCTCAATTGAAAAAATGAGCAGTGTGCAACACGAAAAATTGTGTGTCTATTGTGTGTATGTAAATAATTGGAAAGTGTATTCATACACACTCAGAGAAAAATTACTTCGCCATGCATGCGAGTTAAAGATTAAATTACTTAAGCTCTCCACACTTTCCGTGCCCTCTCCGCAGAAACTAAGTAATTCAATCATTAACTCGCATGCATGGCGAAGTAATTTTTCTCTGAGTGCACCGCTATACTCAGTAAAAACAGAACATTCTCATTTGTACGTGAAATTCCTCTACTTTCTAGCGACTTTTTATCTCATTTTAAGAGTATTGAAATTATCTCACATTTCAGTGCTCGCCGCGCTAAACTGCCTCCTCGCCCTGCACTCGTTTGCGTATTTGCTAATTAAATCAAAGGTAATTATAAATAATTAATTAATTTAATTGCAAATAGTATTAATTAAATAAGCAGCCCGCATTATGAATTAAATAATTATATTTGCTAATCAGGTCATCAGCCATTTTACGTGTAAATAATTAGGCAATTTAATTTACTAATTAGGTCAGCAGACCGCAGTATGTGGTCGAGATTCGGAGGATATTCCTGACGCTTCGCTTCTTTCAATCCGCCCTCAATGCCGCGTGCACTTTCGTTCAGTTCGAAGCCTCGTTCATCTCCGGAAGATCTTGGGACCCAACCAAATATCGTGAGACAACCACCTTTTTTTATTTAAAAAAAATCCAATTCTTAAAGAAGGATACACTCAATGCACTTTTAAAAAAATAGAGACTGGCTTGATGAAATTGTGCACTGCAGTGCCTGCTCTTAGTTAGCCGCATTAAATAATATTCTTTCTACATTTGTTTTTTTTCATTGCAGAAGATCCGCAGATCACGTGCATCTTCTCCGTACTCTTCTCCCTTGGGATTGACGCCAGCTGCAATGGCATAGTGCTGCAGCTCGATGCGCACCTGCAGCAGCTGCAGCAGCAGAGAAGGCTGCAACGGCTGCAAAATGCTCTCCAGCCTGCGGCCGTAGTTTGCGTCGAGGCCGCTTAGATCACTCTCCCCTTTTCTCTTACATAGTGCTCCATATTAGCGGCATCTCTGATTTCTCACTCCAAGTGCTGTGAAAGCATTATTGTATAATTGAATTCGGTCTATTGTAAATACACCAAAAACTGAATAAACATATCTGAAAGAATTGCTTCCAAAAATTTATCCATACAAGTGACAATAAAATCGTGTGTGACTATTACTCATATGCCGCTTCCAAGCTGGCATACTAGGACCGGGCTCTTGTGCTATTCTAAAAATATCAATACAATTGGAATGGTGATGTTCTGTATTTACAAATGCAAAACGCAATTGAATGTAGTTTACCGATAGGGCACGAATTGCAATACTTTCTAGCCGACGGGGTGAGTGGGGGGGGGCTCATTTAGGGGAATATCGATTGATTCTTCTACCGTAGTCTCACAGTCCGGGGTACAGCTTCGCGCGGAGCGTAGTATTCGCGTGTCGTCGAATGTTCTCGAGGTCCTTGAGTGTTGCGCGACCCAGAACCTGCACAATATATTACATAGTGAACACGCAAACGCTGATTGCGCAATAATAACACAATCCTGGCACGTTTCCCATGTTTCGGAGCCTCTCCTGATTTGTGTGTCGCAAAAAGTCAGACTAAACAATGTTTAAATGATTTTTAATAACTAATTAATTTGTGCACTCATTGACCTGATTAACTGCGGTCTTGAACATCATTCCCTTCAAGTCCGTGCAGATGACGTAATCGTACACGCAGGAGTGGGCGGGATCTGCGGGGTCGGGACGGCAGCGAGAGACGGACACGTGTAGATTCGCTCTGGAATTGTAAATTATCGATTAGTTAAAAATAATTTTGTTTCACCAATTTTAGCGAAGTCCACCGTAGTCTAAGCGAAAATCGTCTCAGATGTATCTATTAGAAATTCTATCAACAATACTTTTTTTTTAAATCACAGTACCACAGAAAACACAGTTTCAATAATTCTAGTAGAACCAGAGAGGATATCAATAGATGGTGAAGCGCGCATTCACCAAGTCGGGTATCTCCCTTTTATTTTATTACTACTGCTTTCTTGTGTTCCGTCAATGAAAATGTGGCAGATGAGTGCTTCAGTGTCAGCAATTTTCCTCTAAATTATACAGTTGCTAGATCGAATAATTTTCTCCGCGAATGGCAAGGGCCCTTTGCTATTCGAGAATTGGATTATTCGATCAAACATCACTACTAAATAAGTCAGTTCTAGTTCTGCTTACCACAATGTTCAGATTGTCAGGGAAGCGGCCACGTAGTGTGTTTCCCTAATTGGGAAAAGGCGCCGAACAGCGGCTCTTGGGAGCCTTTTCCCAATTAGGGAAAGACACTCGTTGTTCGTTTGCCTTACATTCCTTGAGGCACCCGAACATTGTGTTACCTGACAGATTTGCCGCTTTCGGGAATTTCCTGTGGAAGCACGACTGACCGACAAGCGAGTATGAAAGCGCCGTCGATCTGGTAATGAGAAAAATCAATCCATTTTGTTTCATATTCCAGAACACCTATTCTACTAGGGCCTAAGCTAGCCGATTATCATGTAGAAAATAAACAAAAAACCTTTCACAATAAAAGTAACTATAATGCCCCTTTGATTGTTATATTATGCACTCAATCAATCTCAATCAATAAAAAGATCAGTCAATATTACAGTACCACTCTCAGCGCTCTCGCCGCGAGGACCTCCCTACTCTTGATGATGAGAACGTCGTTGCTCGTGTACTGAAATGCGAATTTTATTTCTTTTTTTTTAGTTTTAGTTTTATTCCATTTTCTGAATATTTTTGACGACCAAAGTGATAAGATCGACATATTTGAGCAATTCCTACCAGCATTTCTGTAGTTAATTTGTTCGAAAATGCATTCGTTATTATAAATAAAAGACCTTTTTCGTTTAGGAAAACAGCAAAATATCTAGCAATTGTTTTTGAGAAATTTCATGTAGGGTGCAACAAGTGTATTATCAAGCATGGAAGTAGTCCCGTTAAGAGTAGTCGATGGTATTGACGATGAGTTGGAAAAAACATAAATTTCTATTCGATTCCCAGCCTACAATAATCCAAGTAATGTATTATCATGCATGGAAGTAGTCTGTGTTCTCTGTCAGCTTGCGCACGCGACGCGCAGCCCGCACGTTGTCGTTCCACTCGTGGTTCTGAAATTTTATTTAAATTCAAATATTTAATTCGCAAGAGGCAAAAATTGGGTGTTTTATAAAAAAAGCGTGGTTACTGAATCTTTTTTATCATAGTTCACAGCCTCCAGAAAGAGTCTACGAGAGCATTTGCGAAAAAATGAGGAACTCTCTAACTTCCACCCAATTCTGTGATAAAGAAAGTTCTATATTTTTATACATTGTTTTCTGTGTGTAAACGTACCCTGTCCAAATGGTTCCAAAACTCGTCGTTCATGTCCTTTGCCGGCAATTTGATCTTGCACTGAAGAATCATTTTTTTCTTAAATTTCATTCTTCGATCTCTAAGATTGCCAACTTTTTTGAGCGGTTTCACAATCACACCGCATATGCAGCAAATTTAGCAGGATATTCGATTCCAACAATCGATCGTTGGCAATCTGCCAAGAATTGAAAACTTACTCTTCCCGCGAAGTAGCGCCCGCTGCTGAAGTCGCGGTAGTGAATCGTGACGTCATCGGAGGAGCAATCGAGCTGAATATTGCTTAGGGATGATGCAATTGTCCATATTTCGTTACACTTTCATGATTATTATAGAGTTCATTCAATAAGGGTTGATTTTATTGCAGAGTATAACATACAAAATATTCTTAGCGGGGAATAAACAACAATATCGCTCGTTTTTGTCTGACAATCTCCAAGGGGTCAATAACAAAAAGGAAAGATTTCTTTTTTTTCTGCTACGATGAACAATTCCATTTTGATTGATCGCAATCGGAATACAATCAGCCCAGTGTCAGAGAGAAAAATGTCACTACGCTCCGAAAAAAAAGAGAGAAAAAGAGAAAAAAGAAAAGAAAGTCCTCAAAGAGCACAAATGAGAGATTTTTTTGCTCTTCAGAAAATTTACTTGGGTTTCATTGATATTGCTGATTCCAAAATACGTATATTCTGGCGGTGAAACGCATTTCGCAAATTCCACGACATAATTTGAGTTTATCGAAATTTATTTTATTGAGTCAAAATAACCAATATCTCATTATTTTCCATGTGTTTACATGTATTTGTGGAAAAAAACTCCTGCGGAAACTGGCCTTGCGGGCTGGGCTCTGAAACGGAATGGACAATGGTTTCTCTTGGAAAAAATGAAATCGTGGAATGGGCAGAACGAAGGAATTCAGCTTCTCTTGTATTTTCGCCCCAATGGATCCCTAGTTGATAGACCAATGGGGGAAGATCAAAGACACCGACGGTTTCCCAATGGGGGAAACTGTGGGATCCCATTGGGAAAATTTCCCCCAACAGGGGGCCACGGTTTTTATTGGGAAACCGTCGGTGTCTTTGATCTTCCCCCATTGGTCTATCAACTAGGGATCCATTGGGGCGAAAATACCAGAGTTGCTATGCGCGCTATCAATTGGAGTTAGCACTCAGTGACAAATAGACTTTGAAAGGTGACTAAACAACTACCCGCATAATAGGGAAATTGACCGCTTTTCCGAAGTGAGAGCGAGGAGAATGAGGAGTGCGGGGGGCAAATTGCCCTCTTATGCGCATAGTTGTATAGTTACCTTTCAAAGTCTACTGAGGAGTGATGATTTCCTCAGATTCGGATAACACACGATCTGCCCTGATCCTAGTAACTTTTTTGATGAGTTTGGTTATTTGTAAAGGTGTTTAGAGTACCTTCCAATCTTTCTTCTCCTCGAAATTGGGATCGTTTAGGACCTCGAGGGCGTGCTGCATCACATCGCCGGCGACAGTGAACACCTCCTCGTACTTAATTAATTGACTGATTAATTTCTTAATTAGTATACTAATTTGCATATAATTGTAATTATCTCAGAGAGTATTCTTAGAGAACATTCTCCACTTTCATTCGCGTATCATCGATCAAAATACGCGCAAATCACTACTTTGATCAAAACAATCCACGTTGTCGAACCGAGAATAGGGGAATTGGGTGGGAAAAGATAAGATAACTGTGGAATTTGATGTTCGCTTTCGGCCTACTTCCATGAATTCCTTAGCATATATACAGGGAAAAAGAACTCACAGTACCAAATGCAATTTTCTATTTTTTTATAGGAGTGGTGAGAAGTCAGAAAAACAAAATATATATATATATATTTAAAAAAATAAATACCTGAGCCATTTCGGCGGGGAGCGTCTCCGCCAGTCCTCCCACATCGATAGTCTTCACCATTGCTAAAACGGATTTCAATCACCTGCACCTGAGCAGAAAAAGAGATGAAAAAACGCGGCGAAGTGCAGAATAAACAATTCACGTGCGATTTTGAGGGATAGAGCAAGCATTCACATGAGATGAGTGATTTGAGAGGGGAGGAGAGAGGAAATTCCTAGTCGAAAGTGGGGAACAGATCAGAGAGTCGTAAACATTGTCTATCTCGATAAAAATGCGCGCTTGCAAATTGGACAAAAAATTTATTGACAAGATACTGTTGAGCTCCGTTTGATTTTTCGATTAAACATTGTCCAAAAAGTGGCCAAAGTGAGATGTGAAAAAGGAATATTAATCAAATGTGCTAAAGAGAATTGGAGATAAACCAACCGCCAACTTTATGGAACCATTCAAGTGCAGTGCTCGAAAGTAGACTTCAAAAAGTAACGGTTAAACTAGTTGCATAATGGGGAAATCGACCAATTTTGTGAAAAAACTCGACCAATTTTGTGAAAAAGTGCGAGAAATGAGGAGTCTGAGGAGAAAAGCAACTACCATCGTTACTTTTCAAAGTCTACTCGAAAGTGTGCTCAAATCAGAGACGAAACAGGAAAAGGAGGTCAATTTGAGGGAACTGTCTCGTACAATTGCGCGTTTGTGCAAACATACGCGACACAGCGGCATATGCCAGGAGAATTGGCATATGACAGGAGAATTGATGCATTGAAAAATATTCACTTCTATATTGAATTCAGCGATTAGTGCGATACGCAGAGAACAGATTTGCTAGGTTATCGGTTTTCCAATGATTTCTTCCTGGAAGAATTCCTGAAAGAACGGTTCTCCGCTCTCCTCCACACGCTTTCTATTTTCGGTGACACATCAGTCAACCTTCCAGAAAGGCCTTTGGAGTGAGAGAGTATGCGAAATCGAGAGGGACTCTCTCACTTTTGCATACTCTCTCGCCCTAACCCTGGTCTGTAGGTTTGGAATCATGTGACACGCTCTCCCTTTTCGGTGAGTAAGCGAGAGCGCGGGTGGAATGTGGTATTGGAGAGAATCTCCTAGCAAAGTTGCGCTCTATTGATCGGTGATGCTTTGTAATAATGAGGAAATGTGCTCGAGGTCAGTGTGAAACGGGCGCTGCCAAACGGGAAAAGGAGGGCGATTTGGGTGAGCAGTGAAAGTGGACGTAGAGAGTGGAGTGTAAAACCCGGGCGGTGAAAGGAAGACGAGGGGAGAGAGAGAGAGAGAGAGAGAGAGAGAGAAGGTGGAAGAGAGGAGAAAGAGAAGAAGGGGGGAACGCTGAGGAACATTCTCCTTTCCCTAGTTCGGCCAAGGATATCAATGTTCAATCGAAGGCTTGAACAATATGCGATTAAATTAATGATTAATTGAATTGGAAAAGATAATTAAAGTTACCGACCAAGGAAAAAATTCGATATTTATTTTATATTTTTTCGATGCAGATGAGTGTCCTGATTACTTGTTTGATGCTAAAAATGTCAGAAAAAAATTCCCAAAATTATTATGAGCACGTAAGTGGTGTCCCTGATCAAAACTGATTTTCAAATTTTCGCGCCATTTCAAGCATACTTTAAGCAAATGTCTCAATCAATTCGACCGCGACGCTGACGATCGATGTGGTTGAAAGAGATCGTGAAGAGCCAAAAAATGAGGTGAAAAGGGAGTTGATCTAGAGAGAATGGGTGATTGGTTGAGCAGAGACTAGGTGTATACATAGAAAATTATAGATTTTTAATAGATTCATGAAAAAAAAATTTCGCAAACTTTTATCATCACAAGTAAAAGGTAAAGGTGTTCCATGTCAAGCGATTTTACAGTAGCAAGCTACCACGCTAGATGGGGCAAGCCGGTAAGCCAGCTGCAACGTGGGATTACGTAACCCAAGCTTTCCCAAGGCATCTAGGGCACGTTACCTTTCGCAATCAAAGTTGCTACCAATTTACCGCCCCGGGGTGGATGGAAGGCTTGGTTAGCCTGGGCATCACAAGTAGGCGCGACAAAATAAGATGGGAAACGGGAGAAAAAAAGGGGAGAAAACGTATGGGAAAGATGAGGAAGTGGGCGCTGTTTTAGGAAAGAGGGCGATGAGTTGAATAATCTTGAGATCATCCCTATTTAGAATAAGATGATATCTAGCACTCAAACGATACATTTTTTTTTAAATTAATGAAATAACTTGGTCAGCTTCAGTTTGAATACTTATGTGAATTTAGTTTGTTCCTTCTTTTTTACATAGGACTATTCTCATGTTGAACCATTTCAGCTTCGTTAGAAGTCCTATTCGATTCTCCAGCGTATCCGAAATCTCTCTTGATAAACGACTTTCAAGAAAACAATCCTATTTTCCATTTAATACACTTTGTTCCACTAATAATTTATTTCGGAAAAGGAATGTTGATTTCACATCGGTAGTGAAATTTTTCACAGCTATAACTCTCTCGTGTCGAATGTTAGCATTTGTCGGAAATTTGAGAGGCTCCATCTAATAAGCCTCAAAGTAGTGGGGAAATAGAGTGACAATTCGTGGCATTTCACCAACTTTCACGACAAATTTCATTGTTATTCTTCACTACGTATTATCGAATTTCAATTATATTTTTGTTATTATTTTATATTTTATCGATGCGTCGCTTCACGAACTTGACGATTCTGCTGGTCGTCGGCCATTACCTCCCGGACGCCGATCTATCAGGTAAAGATTACAAATTTTCTTCATTTATCGGGTATTTTCTGTCTTTTCTTCATTTGATAACGTCATAATACACGCAGGAAACTGCCCGTATCAACCGAAATTCCGCCCGACCACAGACTGTCTCTACCCTGGGCGGTGCTTGGAGGTAAAATGTATGATATTTCACCAACAATAGCAAAGAAATTAGTTAGAGCGAAATTGACACTATCCTGACAACAGGATTAATAAACTGACCAAAAAATCAGATAATGAGCACACTCGCTGAGTACCTCCATGCAGAGCTGAAGGTTCACGTCATTCCTTATGAATTCGTAAGTTATTTCTCTCTCCGATCATTTGAAAATGAAAATGATACATTTAACACAGTGAAGAATCAATTGACATTGCCGCAACGTGTTATCTTCTTGGAATGGCCAGTCTCTGAGAATTTGCCCATTTTTGTCTTTATTCTTTCGGTCCAATTATTGTAATTAGTCTTCAATTAGAAGTCGTTTATATTCAGGAGAGCACGTGGACTCGATATCCCTACTCCGGCGAGGATAGGGAAACAAACGCTGTGCATCTCACGCAGACAGGAAGGGTGAATTTCATTACATATGTATTCGATTCCAGAGACGTTTGGCTCGCATAGGTTCAAATTGGAAGTAAGAACCCCGACATGACTATTCTTTTGTATTTTTCTTTAAGTCGCCGAAGATATGAGGGCAGATTATCTTTTTTTTTTTTTTTTTTTTTCTTTTCGTAATCTTCTATCGACTGTTTAGGTGGACACTACGTGCACATTTTGGAAAGACGATCCCAACATAACCGATGTCGGCTACTCGAATCCCGTCTTCCAGGCAATCTTTGATCTTTGATCTTTGGTATTTGTTATTGAGAAGTGTTATGATCGTGTCTAAAAATATGGAAATTGTTTTCTCAGGTGGACATCGTTTTCATAGTTCGAGAGCAGATTCCCATGGGCGATCTCTTCGCGACCTTCGACGTTTTCACGCCGACTGTTTGGTGAGTGGAGATTATTCTATCTATTCAACCTCAAAAGGGAAGTATGGATTTTTCGAAATTAAAAATAACTTTGTATCTGAAAGAGTGTGACTACGGCAGATAACGAATTATCGATTGATTATATTCCCCCGTCAGGATCGTCAGCCTGCTCAGTTTCTCCATCAACGCCCTCACTTTTGCACTGGTCTCGATTGCCGAGCAGCGGCTGACCGGCGACGGCCTGACGCTGCGCGACGTTGTCGATGTGGGAAAATGCCTGAGTTCTCGAGGAATGGTGCGCGGCATCGGCGCGAGTTTCGCGCATTAACGCGTAGATAAGTGGCTGCAATACGCGTGAGACGCGTGCGACTCACGCTTGCAGCGCGTCTGGAACGTGGTGCGGATGCAGTTGCGGACGGCGTGTGAGGCGCCCAATCAACAGACGATGGAAACGGCCGCGGGCAAGATACTCTACATCGAATTCAATATGTTTCAGGTTAGTGGAAGGGAGAGATGAATATTGGAAGATTCTGAGCAGTAGACTTCGAGAAATAACGAAGCAAAGGGTTGCGTAAGAGGCAAATTACTATCCGCTCTCATCATTTCTCGCACTCTCTCCTCGCTGGAGCGGTGCATTTGCCTCTTAGGCGACCCTTCGCTTCGTTATTTCTCGAAGTCTACTGAGCAGGATAGTGATGTCACAGCTTCTTTTAGATAATTTAAAATGCTCAGAAAGGGGTCAGGAGCGACAAAAGGGTAAATATTGCGATGCACACTATCTCACTTTTGCACACTCTCTTACACTGACCCCTTTCCGGAGGTTGATACGGCTTCTGAAATTGTGAGTTTTCAGACTTTCCTGCTCACCTCGCTCTACTCGGGTCTCGTGCTGTCTTTCCTCCTCTACGACACAAGCAAACTTCCGTTTGAGGACGGAGCGGCGGCGAGTTGTTTGAAATAATAAAACGATCCGCAGTTAATCACACGTTCCGCTGGCGAGAGAGAGAGAGAGAGTACAAAGTAAGAAACACGCCAAAGTACAGAAAGAGAGTGCACTCTCCAGATGTCCTTTTCACGTATCAATTGGAAAAAATTGCAAAATAAGATATCAACATTCCCTGACAATTGGTAAAAAAGGGAGACCTCTTTACGTGAATACTAGACACAGGCTGTGTTTATATCTCTAATAATATGCGTCACCTTGAGCTTAGATTGTTATTGAATGACAATTTCCGGAAGGATAGCGGTCAAATCGTATTTTCTCATTTATGATTTCCCAAATTGAGGCCGTGAAACTCATCTCAAATGGCTTCTACAAACTCGCGATCCTCAGTGACAATGAGGTAGTTTGCAGTGGTTCTTTTCCTGAACGTAATTTCATTTATCGATTTATAAAAGCGTAATTTATTTTATCGATTTGTAAATGCGCAATTTAATTTATCGATTTATAAAAGCGTAATTTATTTTATCGATTTGTAAAAGCGCAATTTAATTTATCGATTTATAAAAGTAATTGCAGCGCGACTGACCGTATTCGTTTCTCCCAGCTGCCACTGATGGCGGCGCTAAGAGCAGCGCTTGAGACGAACCCACCGGTGACTTTTTCAATGGAATATATTACAATTTTAAAATGATACGATCAAACAAAATGTCTAACTGGGACTTTCTGTGTTTACCGAGACGAGAGAGCGCGCAAAAGCGAGAGGGTCGCCAATGTTCCTGTATGGTAAACAACGGAAGTTCGTTATTCGGCTTTTTGGTATGATCGTATCATTTTATAAATGTAATATGCGGCCCGTGAAATCTGCACAGAGAAAAATCCTACTAACAATAAGAACAGGCACTCAAGTTGGTCCGCCTACTAATATGTAAGTAGGGCCTACTAATGTATAAGCTGCGCATACTTACATACTAGTAGGCGGGTCAACTTGAGTGCCTGTTCTTAGTAGGATTTCTCTGTGTGTGTTAGCAGTTACGGACGAACGACCTTTATCACTTGTTTTTTTATGTATTTTTTCGTTAATATTTTTTATGAATCGTTTTTTCTCCTCTTAAAATAAATACGTCCAAGCTCTTTTAAGTACAAAATTAAAAGAATCGCCGATGATTTCTTCTTCTGCTTCTTGAGTAGCATGTGTGGTCGGAGGGCACATGCAGATCTTTCAATGCTAATAGTCCGACCAACCGTCCACTAATCTGCACAGCATTCCACAGGCCGGTCAACCTTACAGAAAGTCCTTTGGAGTGATAGAGTGGGCGAAATTGAGAGGGACTCTCTCACTTTTGCACACTCTCTCGCCCTAATCCTGGTATTTAGGTTTGGAATCATATGTCAGGCAAGCGGCGACTCTAGAGTTTAAAGTATCTAGTTCAGACGTACGCTAACTCGACCAACGAAGTAATCGCACTCCTCCAATCCGGATCTCATATCACCATGGATTTCAGCGTCAGTTTAAAAAAGATTTTAGTGAGAAAAAATTGCGCATAATACGATTATTGCATTTTTTTGTAAAAAAATAACTAAATCCCGTTTATTATTTCGTAGTTAATTTGCAAATTACGGATAATAAATTAAAGGACAGCGAATTGGCGATGAAAGCAGCCTCGGCGTGCAGCCTCCTCACCATCCCAACCGGTTAGTTCAGAAACATGCCATAAGACAGGTCTTCTGAAAGTCTGCAGGACCCCCGCGCACAATTGCCAAAAGTTTGTGCGATATTGGTGAAATAATTATTGTAGGGGTTGTTGAGGTCGCTGATAATTATGGTATGGTCCATTCGGCCCAGAACCGTCATTTAGGAAAAAGCCGGCTCTAGATACGGCTCTGGCGTATCTCCGTTCAAAATGTTCCTACGATGCTGGCGTTGGGTTTAAAATGATCAGAAAATTATTTTGAACAACTTTCATGTTGAACATGAACAGCTGTGAATGCAAGAAAAACTCGAAAAAATTCGCTTAATTCGAAAAAAATGCAAATTTTTCAAAAATTAAATCGTCTCTCAAAATTTTTCTATAATTTTACAAAAATAAACAACGGAATATGAATCTACATGCCATGATACATCTAGGAAAAATTAGAGAGCCACAAATATGTCCCCTTTGGAAAAAGTTATAATCGAAAATATGACAAATATGATGAAAATTCCGAAATTTACAATTTTCATATTCTTATTTTACGACTTCCAAATGCATTAATATGATCCTCAGAAGTGTCCCCTGCAAGAATTCTTTCATTTTCAAGTTACCAGCACAATAAAGATAGGTCAAACCGCATTTACAGCATAGCTCATTCATATTTTTCCGTACAAATATTCGGAGTGATGTGTCTGCCGAACCTGAGTAGCTATCGTTATGACTTTTTGCGTGGATGATGTTCATAGCCTAATGCCCGATTTCCGAATGTTTTACCTTATTTCGATTTTGTGTCATTACGTAGTGATGACGCAATATTTCAAATTCAGTACTGGGAAAATGGATTTCCGATTCTGGATGAGCTAGTATATATATATTTATGCGATCACAAGAAACGCGGTACAAAATTAAGTTAGATTAAAAACGAATTCAGTTGGAAGACAATGACAATCTAATAACGAGTCACTCAGAGAAACTGATCAATTCTCTGGACTTCACTAATAGCCTTGCCGCTCTGGGGAAGAAACTATGATGTCGGTAGTTTGAAGTGGAACTAGTGTTAGTGAAATTTATCCCATGTCGAGTGAAGTAATAGCTAAAGTGATGTGGTGTCTTTTTAGATATTTTGTATTTGCCTCTCAGGAGATTACTGGCTGTCTTCAGGTCAATTTCCTCTCTACGCTTTTCTAATGAGACTAGACCTAACTGCATATTTCTATTAGGGAAATTCGGCATTGTTTGCCAGGTTGATTTGTGGCATCTCATAAATAGTCGTCTAGTGAAATAGTTCTGAACATTTTCAAGGATTTCTTTGTCACGTATTAAGTAGGGGTTGAAAACCATAGAAGCGCTCTCTAGTATGGGTCGAATGTAAATAGAGTAGGCTTTGAGGAGTATTTCAGCGTTATTGGTGCGAAGAGCTCTGAGAATAATGTGGCACGCGGATACACCTTTCTGAGCAATTGTCTTGCAATGGTCGGAAAAAGTGAGCGATTTTTCTAATATGAAACCGAGATCTCTCATGACTAATTTCTGTTCTAGTATAGTATTGCCTATTTTGTATTTATTCTTCGCATTTGCTCTACCTAAATGTAATGAGTTGCATTTATGTGCAGCTAATGGTAGCTGCCACTCTTCAGACCAATTGACTATGGTATCAATTGCGCTTTGTAATGGAATAGTGGTTTCCGTTCTTTTAAACGGGCGGTAAATTTTGATGTCATCTGCATACATTCGTGCAACGACACCATTTTTCTGGACTAGTAAGGGGATTTCAGACGTGTAAATCAAAAATAGCAGTGGACCTAATACCGATCCTTGCGGAACGCCACTTGTAACTGGGAATGATGACGACAGTTTCTCACGTACTCTAACTTGGAAAGTTCTGTTCGCAAGATAACAAGTAATCCAGTCAATAGTTTTATGTGAAAGCCCGATTTTTCCTAGTTTGTGTTTTAGTTTAGGGTGTGATACTCTATCAAAAGCCTTCGCGAAGTCGAAATATATTACATCTACAGGTTCGCCATCACTAATAGACGCTGTCCAATTTTCCAAAGCGTCTAGCATTTGAAGCTCGCGGGAGCGTTTCTTTCGGAATCCGTTTTGTTCATCAGGGAATATATCTAGGGTTTCACAATGTTCTATGATCGGCTTACACAGGAGTCTTTCAAAGACTCTGCAGAATAGTGATGTGATTGAAATGGGTCTATAGTTTAGGGGGTCACAGAAAGGAGGGGATTTCTTAACTGGTGTTACAATGGAATGTTTCCATAAAGACGGGACCATGCCTGATTCGTATGAAAGGCGAAAGATAATTTCGAGTGGTTCGGAGATTGGGACAGCTATATTTTTGATATAACCCATGTCAATGTTCTCTGGTGTTCGACAGCTAGAGCGTTTCCATCTTTCAATTAGTGAACATATCTCATGCCTTAAAAAAGAAGGTTCATTGTAACTACCTAAGTTGGGTAGGGTACCTGTATTAGGTAAAGTTCCATTATCAGTGGTGAATACACTCGCAAAGGTTTCAGCGAGTAGATTTGCTTTTCCATGGTCGTCCATCACTAAAGTTCCATCATTCTTTTTGAGGCCTTCAACTCCCTTAGGTTTGTTGGTGCACCGCTTCATAAAACGAAAGAACTTATTCCGATCCTCGCTATCGATAATTCTCTTTTCAATAGTCTTATGATACCGTATAAGTTCTTTTCGGAATTGCCTATTTAGTTTCTCAAATTTACGAGTTATGGTTGGGTCGTCTGCAGAAATGGAATGTTGCCAAGCTAAGAAGCGCCTACTAATAAGTCTCTCAATATGGGGAGGTACTTTGCCATGGGTCACATTTACTCTTATCCATGGGACATGGGTGTCAATTGTCTTCTGTATCAGTTTCATGAGTAGATCATACATGTCATCGACATATTTCATTGTCGAAAACGCAAGGGTCCAGTCAACATTGGCTAATTGGCAATTGATTAGCGCGTAATCGGCTTTCTTGTAATCTCTTCTAAGAGTGAATGCAGGAACTGAATGGCAGAGCGAAAGTTGGAACTTTACAATATGATGGTCAGAAATATCAAAAGGAGGGCCTACTACTGTATTAATAATTAATCCTGGGGTATTACATAATACTAGATCGAGAATATTACTTTTCCGAGTCGGATGCGTGACTAGTTGCGCGAGTTTTATGGATAGGCAAAGATCTAAAAGGGACTGCGATGCGGGGGTAATCTTTTCTTTTTGCGGGCATGGAAACAATGACCAATCGATATCGGGGAGGTTGAAGTCACCAGTGATTACTGTAGGTTGGGGGCATGAGCAAAGATCAATTATCGATTTAAGCAGTGCGTCAGTTTGAAGAGTGGTAGCTTTTGGGTTACGGTAGATACATACGAATCTTATTAGGTCACCATTGATATCTAAATCAACGGCTAGAAGCTCATGCGAGCCTTTGACTGTTTCATCAGAAATTTGAATAGCACTAATTGACGAGTGGACTATAATTGCCACTCCACCTCCACGGGAATTTCGGTCTCTGCGGAACACGTTATAGTATTGGTCTTGAGAATCTAATAGAAGCGTATTTGGAAAAGTTGAAGCCAGCCAGGTCTCAGTGAGGGCGATTATGGTATATTTTTGTGATAGAATCTGTGAGAGGTACGGTAACTTGTTACGCACAGAGCGGCAGTTAGCTAGAATAGCGGAGAATGTGAATGAGTTTTTGTCTGAGTGATTAGAAGTCCGGAGATTCAATAGAAGTTTCCCTGCGCACCCATATTATTCGGAAAACCGCACTGTGATGCAAACGACATGAATGGGCTATTGAGTGTGTAACCGGGGACGAAAGGACGGGGTGGGTAGTGAGCATATCCGAGATTATGGTTGGTCATGGGGTGGGCCAGGTACGGTATCTGGGTCGTGTACTGTACTGGATGAGGGTTCAGGGGCAGATTCTGGGGCTGTTGCTGGTGGTGGTTCTGGGGATGGGGAGGGTTCGGGATAGAAGGAGGTTTCATGAATTGGCCATTCGGAGGATTCTGGTTCGTAGAGCGAAGTGTGTTACGACGCTTTCCATTGGCATTGGTATGTCCCTTCTTCTGGCTGAATACAGAATCCAATCGGTTGCGTGTGGGAGGGATTTCCGCCTGTACTTTCATCAATGGCTGTGGAGGGTGAGGGTGAGGGGGCTGATGGAGGAATGGGCGACGACTAGTGGGAGGAGTCTTTGGTCTCTCCTCAGGCTTTGCGTAGGATGGCCTGATGAAGATATCAGAGAAGTGGGGATCTCTCTTTACTCTACTTGCGAATTTGAGAATCAATTCGGCGTGTTTTCTTGTAGGCAGCAGTACTTTGGTCAGTCGATTGTGGGCGGCAGAGGGGTTTGCCACTGGCATCCTGTAGACAGTGACAGGAAGGACGGGATAACCAATGAGAGTAGTGATAGCAACTACTTGGTCATAATCTTGTCGTACTTGAGCTTCATCATCTAGATTTGGGTCGATCGGTAGACGGGCGATAACTATCGATCGTTCAAGATCAGACGGATTCTCAGTTTGGACAGAGGTAGGTGGATCTTGGGGGCCGGCAGTCTGCATGGGCATAGCCTCGTCCACAGTGACAGGGGGAGGGGGAGGAGGGAGAGTATCCACTCGGGATGCCAACTCACGTAGCCGGGCCTCCAGGCTGCGGCGGTTCTCGATTTCGTCGTCGAGTTCACATCTGAGTCGGAAGACGATGTTGGTGAGTTCCTCCATCGATATCGGGTTCGAGTCGTCAGTTCTCGATCGCTTGACAGCTCCAATGAGGGCGGGAGTCTCATCGACGACGGCTGCCTGAGAAGTCGAGGGAAGAGAAGGGGGAGACATATCGGAAGTATTCATCACCTGATAGAGTACCGAGTTGAGGCTACAGTCGGTACTCTGTAGTTCGTGAGCGGTTCCTTGATGGCGAGAGAGTGTGCCAAATTGAGAGAGCGGAGAGGGGAGAGAGCGAGGTCAAAGTCACCTCTCCCTGTGAGGGAAGGGAAGGGACTGAGGGAAGGGAAGGGACTGCCCGATTTCCGAATGTTTTACCTTATTTCGATTTTGTGTCATTACGTAGTGATGACGCAATATTTCAAATTCAGTACTGGGAAAATGGATTTCCGATTCTGGATGAGCTAGTGACACGTTCCTGGCCTGAAAAAATCATAATTGAGATTAAAAAATGATTTTCTAGCACTAATAGATATTTTTTTTCGTTTTGCCTCAAGACATGAAAATGCCACTTTTATGATCTCACGTTTTGGAAGATCTTTTTCGTTATGAGAGGGGTGGTGTTGTTCCATGTACTTTTGGTAAACTTTTTTTCTAAACTTTCATGAATCCACGCAAAAAGTCATAACGATAGCTACTCAGGTTCGGCAGACACATCACTCCGAATATTTGTACGGAAAAATATGAATGAGCTATGCTGTAAATGCGGTTTGACATATCTTTATTGTGCTGGTAACTTGAAAATGAAAGAATTCTTGCAGGGGACACTTCTGAGGATCATATTAATGCATTTGGAAGTCGTAAAATAAGAATATGAAAATTGTAAATTTCGGAATTTTCATCATATTTGTCATATTTTCGATTATAACTTTTTCCAAAGGGGACATATTTGTGGCTCTCTAATTTTTCCTAGATGTATCATGGCATGTAGATTCATATTCCGTTGTTTATTTTTGTAAAATTATAGAAAAATTTTGAGAGACGATTTAATTTTTGAAAAATTTGCATTTTTTTCGAATTAAAGGGACCGTGCATAGATAGCGAAATGCACTTATTTAGTAGTATTTTGCCCACTGATCACGGGAAAAATAAGGAGAAAAAAATTCGGACCATTTTGTGAGTCGCTACGGTCTTACCCGCAAACCACACCACAATGGACCAAAGGGCGCCGCCTTTTCCTAATATTTCTAAAAACGTTTCTTGTCCTAACAATTCGTGGCTGATGGATTCGTACGATGTCCTGGGTGGCTACTGAGTAAAATTCCTGATGTTTCATGATGCTTCCCAGCACTTAAGACACCATTAGGAAACGTCGAACTTGCACACCACGAATTTTGAAATGTTCATATCTCGAAACAGAAAGTTCCAATACTTTTTTCTGAAATTTTCCCGTGATGTGTGACTCAAACTCCACCAATTGACCTCATCTCTGCCGGGTCCCTTTAAGCGAATTTTTTCGAGTTTTTCTTGCATTCACAGCTGTTCATGTTCAACGTGAAAGTTGTTCAAAATAATTTTCTGATCATTTTAAACCCAACGCCAGCATCGTAGGAACATTTTGAACGGAGATACGCCAGAGCCGTATCTAGAGCCGGCTTTTTCCTAAATGACGGTTCTGGGCCGAATGGACCATACCATAATTATTACATTTATAAAATGATACGATCAAACAAAATGTCGAACTGGGGACTTCCTGTGTTTACCGAGACGAGAGAGCACGCAAAAGAGAGAGGGTCGCCAATGTTCCTGTATGGTGAACAACGGAAGTTCGTTATTCGGCTTTTTGGTATGATCGTATCATTTTATAAATGTAATATCAGCGACCTCAACCTTCAGAAAGGTTGAGGATTTTTACTCCAATATTTTGGCTTTCTACAGATCGACTCTAAAATGTTCATCTTTCCGCGCTTTCTCTATCCTCTATTACCGATATCCCCAGAAAAATAGTAAAAGGGTCTTTGAACATTCTCTAATTTCGCAAACACACATATACACTCTCTCTCACTCTCTAACGCTCTATAGCTCTTTCTGAAGGTGCCGGTGGTGAAATATTGCGTTATTCAGTACTACGACCCTGCATATCGTCCCTACTCTATCAGAGACAATTGTACCACAGATTCAACTGCGTCTTCGCCTAACTCACGACTCAGTCAGAATTTATCGAATTTATCTTATTTACCGAATTTATCTTATTTATTTTATCGAAAAACTAACTTTTCGAATTACGCTGAAAATAGGTTATTTAAAGAAATTTAAAAAAAAAACATTATAGGCTTCACGAAAGAATAGGATAAGAAAATTAAAGATGAAAATCGATTACAGATCTGACCAAGGTGTACGGTATCTTCGTGCTCCTCTGCGTTTGTCTGCTCGGTTCGAGTCTCGGTTTCATTACCGAATTCGTTTTCTTCTACGTCCGTCGAGTTTACAGAACCGGGGAAAAGTCAGCGGTCGAAGAGGCCAGTTGATATTCTCTAACTAAACCAATACATTGCAAGCATGTATAGAGGAGTCCTAGGTTCAATAGACTGTTACTAAAATCGAGAAGAATTAAACTATTATGAAAGAATTACAGATACCGATGGCCACTTTGAACGCACCGGAACTGACTGCGCACTCCGAAGAGGTTAACACATGATTCCAAACCTACAGACCAGGGATAGAGCGAGAGAGTGTACAAAAGTGAGAGAGTCCCTCTCGATTTCACACGCTCTCTCACTCCAAAGGCCTTCCTGTAAGGTTGACCGGCCTGTGGAATGATGTGTTTCGCAAATAACACCAATCCGAATAGCCTAGTCAAACTTCCAGAAAGGGTCATGGGATGAAACACTCGTTAACTCTATTGCAACCTCGCGTGTAATCGAAACAGAGGAAGTAGTCGCCATGAATTCCATAGATAGAAACTGAACCTAACACTAATTTTTATATTTTAGGCGACCGCAACTAACGAACCTGAAATGGAGAACACCAACAAAGGAGACGGAGGAGATGGGGATGGAGGAGAAGACGAAGAAGAAAAAGAAGAAGAGGAAGAGGAAGAAAAAGAAGATGAAAAAGAAGACGAGATTGGAAAAGAACAGGATGTATTGAAGGCAATTGACAATTAGTATTTTGTATGAAATAAAGGTATGTTGTAACGCAACCGAATACATCGACAATCAGTGCTGTTTATTATTGTTGGTTACACGAAATTTATCTTTGAGCGGACAAGAAAAAAAATATACAGTCGACGTCAAGTCTTGATAGTCGAGTAGTTATTTGGTGGGCATTAGATTTCTGAAATGTTTTATTTGTTGGAGAGGTGTAAAAACTATAAGTAAATGCGATAAGTAAATTAATAGAATGTATAAATAAGATACGAATCGTATCATATGATAAACTAACCGATTGCGCTGTTGGCAAAGTGCCTCATGATTTCCTCCAACTTCTTCGCAAGCGATGACCAGTCTCTAAATTCTCCATTTTCCTCTTCTTCGTCAGTAAATTCGTAATTTTCGCCGTCGCTGACTTCATCGTCATCGAAATTATCGTAGATTTCTTCATTATCAAAATCGCGCGCCTGGAAAATATCAATTTCAAATTCAAAACTGACGCAAAAAATAATAAGCAAATATTATTTTAGTGTTGATTCGAAGTGCGTCAAACTTACATTTTCCGCGGCAAACTGCTCGGCGATGTCCGCGTGGTGCTCGTTGAGGTACGCGGGAGTGGGCGCGTAATGGGCGCCGCTTGGCGCCTCGCCGCAGAGTTGGCGCGCCTCTCTCTCGCGATCGAGCTCTTCCTGTTCGACCTACATAATATCATACTCGTTGATACTTAGCGGAAAATGTTTGTCGAATCATTATGTTGATTATGAGATTCAAGAAATACACTAAACTAATTTGTTTTTTTTAAAAATATTATCAAACATGGGACAGTGCATACACGAATATTCCCTTCTCTTCGGAATAATTTAAACAATTATATAATTCAATTAATCGGGGCAAAATGCGAGGGGGACTTACCAGCATCATTGCCTTGTCTAAGAGGAGATCTCTCGCGAGCAGTCTTGCCAACGACATTCTCTTCAGGGCCCTCTTGCCTATCTTCGTCTCCACCTCGATAACTCGCTTGGCGATATGAACATCGAGAGAGGAGAGCTGGAATAATCTATTTTTAATTGTATTAATTGGTATTTGTGAAGCCTTATTGGTAGTATCAAAATGGCTAAAGGGGCATAGAATATTTTAAAAAAACAAAAAATAACAAAAATCGTAGCATCTCTGAAACTCAAATGAACCCAGAGTGAAATTACCAAATGTGTGCGAGAACGTAGACGTATTTTGTTCTTAATACTCACTAAGTAGCAAATCTATACTAAAAAAAGTAGCTAGTGAGTACTTTTTTTTAGTTTTTTACTAATGAGAAAATGAGTGCGACAAATTAGAACTTACCTCTACAATGAGATCGCTGGAACGGGACATAATCAATGTAGAAACAAAACAGGGAATTTTAAACTAAGTATGAAGATTAAGAGCAATGCACAACTTGCACACACTTAGCCACCTATTTATATCAGAAACTTAGCCTCTTCCGTTCTCATTTCGGGGCATTCCGGTCTCACAGACTTCGAATAGATCGGTTGCATAGTGCCAGCGGGTATACGGTGTCTGCCCTCTCCGCGTGCGTGTCCTCAGTCGTATCTCAGAGAGCGTGAGAAGTGTGACACAAATCAATTTTTCAAAACATAAATTGTGCGAAACACCAAACCATTATCTTGAAGAAGAGGAGATACGTGAACTGGCTTTGAACGGCGATGGGGAACAGTGATTATTGTAACTTTGTAAAGAAATTGTAGAATAATGTGCAAATTACGATTTTGGAGCGTTGACCGTATTGTGGTACCAAGTGAGCTTCTCGCGGCTGTTGATCGCCCAAATTTATTTTTTTACAATTGTTATTATCACAAAGCGTCCTGAACGCTAATGCAATCGCACTGGCTCAGCTTCCTTTATGTGATTGGTGAAGCACAAAGACAGCGGGCGGAAAATCCTGTAATTCTAGGCCATTTTAAGGAGGCTCGGAATCATGAGAACCTTTGCATTATTATTCTATCGAAGCCGTTAGAAGGGGTGGGGTGCAAGTTCCCGTATCGAAGTTCACTGTTAACGCGGTCGTGCCCTCTGGCTGACTCTAGAGCACGTGGGTCGATGAGAGAGTGCAGTACCAGTATACCCGCTGGCGCCAAGCCATCGATCGACGCGTACACTGAGTTCGGATCAACGCGCGATTGGAAGGGGAGGGCGTTGAGTATAAATGCGAATGAACATGCGCTGAGGACACAACTTTCTTTTCCCATTTCCTTCTTAATCTCTAACCTGCTGCTATATTCCAGCTATTACAAGTATACAATGATCTAAACTGCGGAAGCGTGGACTTCCATAGTTTGCCTTTCATGAACCTGCAGCAACGACTGTGTTTTTAAAGCACTTCCCCTGATTGACCTCAATTATTATTGTTATGGTCCATACATCTCCGTCTCTTTTGTTTCAATTTATTATGTTTTAACCGCGTTTCCACTGAGTCACATAAATCTTATTATATTATTATTTTTATAGAAATGCCTCCTTCCCCTGCTTCCGTTGGTTCCAACGCCGATTCTGCCATTGCCAATTATGTAAGTTTTTTTTCTTAATTTTCTTTTTATGTTTACTGCAAAACAAAAATTAGGTGATTTTTGCACAGAATATTCAAATGATTTTTAAAAAAATAATTAATAAAAAAAGGAACTTGATCTAATAATATTATCGCAGTTTCCTTCCTCATTCGACCTCGATTGCGCTTTGCAACTCGTCAAATTTGAAATCAAGCGAGGAAAGACGGTTCCCAAGAATTTTCCGCTCTCCAGAAAGCTGTCCAGACATCTCATGGTGGCCAAGGCAGTTGGAGTGGTTAGTTTCATTCTTTTAATTATTGCAAGATCAGCGCTCTACCGGGATTCCAACCACGGGCCTTCTGCTCGGGCTCCGCTGCAATGAATATTGTTTAATCACAAACAAGTTTCATTCGTTTTTTCAGGAACTATTATTATCACATGGCTTCCATTGATTATCATTTTTGTTTCCTAAATAATTCCTTGAATGTTTTAGGTCAGACAGGAGGATTTGATTCGCGCTCGTGAGGAGGAGCACGCCCAGCACTCGGACGCGGCGAATGGCGCCATCAAGGCGCGCGCTGGCGCTATCGAGGCGCCCGCTGGCTCCATTGCAGTGCCCGCCGGCGTCTATCCCGCGCCCGATGTTATTGCCAATGAGGAAGTAATCGAGCAGGCTGTTGAAGCAGAGAAAGTGAGTTACATTTTGATCTATAAATTAATACAATCAAAACCAGCAGATAGTGAAGATTTTAGGAAAATCATGACGGCAATAGCACAGCGTTTCGTGGCCCCTAAATAAGGACTCATGCGTTTGAATGGTTGATGTGCAGGGTTTTCAAATACGGATTGTAAACAATAACAAAGGGGCAGAGACTGGTGTCTAGCGCTCTCTCACTTTCTCACACTCTCTCGTGTTTACTAGCTTCTCTGCCGCTCTCCGCTCTCTTGCACGCCAATGTCCGAGCGTGAAACGTTGTGAATAGTAATAAACACATTTTTCTCGTTGTGAAAATAAATTGTTTCTTTAGAAACTACTTTTGTAGGCGCACCCATTCCACGAGCTGTACAAGGAGATCTTCGGTGATGACGTCAGCGATGATGATGATGAAGACGAAATGTGCGATGAATCTGATGAGGAATATGAAGAGGAGGACGATATTATGGACGATATTGAAGAAAACGAGCGACTCAAGGAATTTTTCCCTTCGCTCGTTGAAGAAATGAAGGAAAGTGCCAGGAAGAGCAGATTCGTCAGTGATGAAATCGGTGGGTATTATTTTTATTATTATTATTATTATTATTATTATTATTATTTTAAAATGTCAATTTGAACAAATTCTCAAAAAGATCAACAATTTTGCGAGTGCTTACTCAAATCTCTTAATTGCTCTTGGAAATGATAGTTTAACCTTGCTACATACAAAAAGTATTACTACATACATGCAATTTTGACACGATTTCAGAAGTTTGACCTCCGCCGGCAGATTCACATCATTCCACAGGCCGGTCAACCATCCAGAAAGGCCTTTGGAGTGAGAGAGCGTGCGAAATCGAGAGGGACTCTCTCACTTTTGCACACTCTCTCGCTCAAACCCTGGTGTGTATATTTGGAATCATGTGATTTGAACGAGCAGTGTGCTCCCGCGTTGCCAGATACAGGACGGGATAACTTTTTGCGAATAACCGACTGTCTCATTCTATCTCTTGTACAAAGGAATGATTCACTTCCATGTCTTCATTATTATCATTCGTTCATTTATGTACATGTTGTAATGGTGGTGTACGATAAGTAAATAAATATCTTCACCATTTTCGTTGTATGTTTTTTGATAAATAGCATGATAAGCATGATAAATAGTGAATACAAACTCTAGTACTGTACGGCATTTCGTAAAGTGTTTTGGAAAGTTTTCGATGAGTTACCTTCGTTTCGTAAAGTTCGTATCCTCTAGCTGATTCAAAGGCCATTTCTAAAATTTGGTTATCTCATATTTATCAAGTTTTCTCGATTATCACATATTCGTGCTGAAGACCCGTTCGTTGACGATTTCTTAACGGCCTTCATGTTCGAAGAATACATTTGACACCGTTGAATTCCCACATATTTTGTGTGTTTATTGTCCATTTAATTCCGAAAATTACTCAAACTGGCACAAATGTATTGTGCATTATATTTGAGACGGGGAATAAAAATCTTTGCATATACTCAGAAAAAAAGTCACTATGATAGTTACGTTAAGATGTTCTCTAACCTGTAACTGAAATGTCTCTTATTTCTAGTGAATTTCACTTACAGGTAAGTGAACATCTTAGAGTTGTGTCTTATTCCTAATGGCTTTTTTGTAGGGATGGCTAGTCAAGCAAGATATCAAGATCTTGTTGGGAAATTTGTTGTTGCAAGATTTTCAATTCTGGCAAGAACCTTGCTTCCCTGTCATTTTCACAGTTTTGCGGTGTTTTTACCAAGCAAGATGCTAGCCCGATTCAAGAATCTTGCTTCCCACAAGATTCCCACGTTCATTTCCATCTCATTCTCCTCCTTCGCAAGAAATGAATCTGCCTTTTTTCGTGCGAAGTACTTTGTTGGTAAAAAAAAATTATCACGCCAAAAGTTTTTGTGCGGTTTATTGGGCATAGATTAGTCGAGGAATTACACGCAGAGAAAAATGTATAAATCTAGCCCCATTATTCATGAAAATGTACAAAAAATGTATTATATGTAATAAATTCGTTATACATTTTGTTGTACGATGGGGCTGGAATTCTACATTTCTCTCTGTGTTTATATCTCCATTGCATCACCGTTTTTCCTCCATTCGTAGATTTGCAGAGTTCGAATTCTTTTTTTAAACATTGCATGTCGGTATCAGGAACAATCTATGTCTCATTCGAGAAACTCCGGCTCTCTCCAGTTCCCGCATTATTTCGTCGGAGAGTGCTTTTCTAGATATACCCGCGGTGCTACGCGCCCTCAAAATAAAAAAAAGCGCAATGCTTCGAATATGACTCAATCTCCCAATTCTGTGAACTGCACGTATTCCAACTGACACCAGTACTCTGATCTACTGTCGCTCTTCCCCTTCTCAGATATGCCAGAATGGACCATCTTAGACTCGTTATTCTCTCTCTCTCTCTCTCTCTCTCCTCTATCTCTCTACTCTACCTCTCTCTTTCACCTTCCACTTATTGGTAGAGATCGTGTAAAGTGAAGAGAGGTTCACCCTCATTTCACGGTCTAATCTGTGCACTGTCTATCGCGCACTACAGGGAGTACTATCAACAAGAAGCGGAAAAGGCCACAAGTCTTCTTCTCTCCCCCATTTAATGAATAATGATGATAATGCGAATATAGATGATGACAATGTTTTTGAGGAGAGGCTTTCTAGTTCCGAATCGATCCCCAAGCGGCGTGCCATTTTACTGTAGTATAGTTCCGTGTTCTGTAGGCTCGAATACAAAAATAACAAATGTCATATACCAGAATATATTGTATTTATCATTCGATGTTTTCACGCCCCCGCATATAATATCCACTTTGGAAGTTGATTAGTTCACTCCTTCGCCAAGCGTTGTGGGGCGTAATCGCTTGATATTTTCATTGCATTTTCTGTGCGCCGTAATTATCTTTCTCAAAAGACCATGCATTTGAGGATCGCCTTGAAAGAAAATAATATTGGTACACTGATTCATTGCGTTTCCCCGTGACTCGAACAAATATAATTACATATTACAATTTCAAAATTATAAGTTGATGAAATGGCTTCGGCACTATATCTAATTCGCGGAACGTTTAATTTTTTATTGACATTTTTTTGTGAATTTGTATTACTTTTGACCAGATGTCATCCTTCCTTGCTATGAGCCGGGGAACGAATAAAACGGTTTGGATCCCGTTTTTCATTCGATCCGAGCGACTTCCTGAAGATGTGCAGGAGGTTTACGGAGCCTTCGTCGCTTGCGAGGTATATTACATTATTTAAAATAATATAAAATTAATATTAATAACAATAATTTGTAAAAAAATTCAATATGTTTTACAATTCAATATGATCCAGACAAAATTGTTGAGAGGAATGATCAACTCTTTGCTCTTTTTTGTGATAGCTTACATAGTAAACTTTAAAGGGACCCGGCACTGCAAAATAAGTTATTTTTATTTTAAAGAAAATTCTTTTCTGATTAGAATGCAAAAAATCGCATATTTTTACGATTTTTTTGAAAGGAGTTGTGATTTTTTAAAGGTACTCGTGTACCGGGCATTACTGTGTTTAGTGCGCTAAACACCGTAGCGCCCGGTACATCAGCGCAATTTCCGAACTTTGAAAAATCATAACTCCTTTCAAAAAAATCGTAAAAATATGCGATTTTTTCCATTCAAATCAGAAAAGAATTTTCTTTAAAATAAAAATAACTTATTTTGCAGTGCCAGGTCCCTTTAAAATATCTTTACTATTTCGAAGTGCGCTATAGGGAATAGCTTGCTCCGATGTTAGATGGAAGAAATGAAAATATTGTCTTTCACGGTTAGCCTAACCTATTTTCAAGTTTCAATATTCTACTTGTTCAAAAATTGATTGCAGGTCCTTGGCCACATCTTCTCCCTGATTGCATGCATTTTCGGCATGACCGTATTCTACAGAGTGAGCGCATATGATTATTCTGCATTTGCCTCTTTCATAACATCTTTTTTTCTCATTTTGTCTACCTTCACCTTGCCGTTTATGAAAAGAAAAGGTTCAATCATTGTTGATCCCCTCATTCAAGTGGCCTTTACGCTTTACTCTTTACACCTCTCTACTAATTACTGTATTACTAATCACGTCAATTCAGTTCTGAACAAAATGCAGCAATAGCCGGGAAGCCCCGTCCATCAAATGTGACTTGGAAAAGGCAGAAAAATTTAAGATGATTCGCAAATGATTTTTTTCAAAAATTACGGTAATTGCACGAAGAAAGCGAATCGAGAATTGAAAAGCTGCAGGAGCAAATTGCATTTCAGATTTTTCTGTGTTATTTGTTACTTTTACTTTACTTCAATATGTTATATTGACGTTTTGTAGCGTGATGTGTATCCATTATATCCTATTGTAAGCGTTAGTTCATCGTGATGAGCTAAAAGCGCAACTTTGTTGCTCAAACTTGTTTCGAACGTTACCCATTTCGCGTTTCGGTTCTTTACCACTTCCGCACTCAATTTCTATTGTAAACGGACATCCGGCCTGGTAGCCCGCTCCACGCTACCCGTTTTGACCGCTATTCTGGATGCTAACGTCAAAAAAGGCTCTCGCCATAATTAATAAAAAAGCGTTTTTTCCGCTGCTTACTCCAACTTTACCCCTTTCGCGTTTCGCTTATTTATGACTTGCGAGTCCAATTTCTTTTCTAAAACATTCTCTAGCATGACTACAACCTCCGTGCAACTCGTTTATACCGCAATTCTGCTGCCAATATTTAAAAAAAGGACCTGCGAAAACGATAATTGTACGTTTATTTTACGAATATTCGAGCTTCACCCCTTTCGCGTTTCGCATATTTATGACTTGCGAGTCCAATTTCTTTTCTAAAACATTCTCTAGCATGACTACAACCTCCGTGTAACTCGTTTATACCGCAATTCTGCTGCCAAAATTAAGAAAAGACTTGTACTAACCATAATTTAGCGTGATTTCGAATGAGTTTCCCAACTGCAACCGTTCCTCCTGTTGCTCATTTTCCACTTGCGACCTTAATTCCTTTTGCAAAAGCTACTTAGGCATTTTGACCTGCTCCTTCTCACCCGTTTCGGCCGCTATTCGGATGCTATAATTTAGAAAATCGACTAGCACAAACCATATTCGCGCATTATTTCTTTTGTTTTTTCCAACTACAACTCTTGTTCCCATTGCTCTTTTACTACTTGTGCGCTCGATTATTTTTGTGAATAACCTCAGGCATGACTGCTACCTGCTCATAAACCGTTTTGACCGAAATTTTGCTTTCAAAATTTGAAATTTGTACTTTCAATTGAACCATTAAACCCTGCGATTTTCCTCTTTTCTTACCCGTTGCATTCCTGGCTGCTTTATCACATACGCGCCCAATTCCTTTTTTCAAAAGAATCCCGGCATGGCCACCTGCTCCTCGTAACCCGTTATTTATCGATATTCTGATGCCAAGCCTCACAAAATCACTCTCCGAAACGGAGTGCCGTGTTGTTTGACGAGTTTCGCGTCGAGTTTTCCGACGACTTTACTTTTGCCGGGTTGTTTGACGGGTTTGGTGCCGACTTGCTGGACAACTGGTCAAAACCTATATTTTGACGAGTTGTCTGACGACTTTTACGTCGTGTTGTCCGACTTCTTGGACTTAGTCATTTTTTCCTGCTTATATTTTTTTACTGTTTTATATATTCGTCTTCCCTATATGGATATACTTACTATTTTCTCTCTTAAATTGATCGGAGACGTCAGGAAAGCAGGTACGTCACGTTTATTCAATCGACTTTACTTCAGGAACGCAGAATTCGGCCAAAGACGACATTTTATAATTAATTTTACTCACTTCACGCTCTGATCGACCAACGGTGAGCTCTTTTTCGTTCTTATTGTTTATTATCATTTTCCTCAGGCCTACCAACACGGGAGTGCATGGGGATTAAGCGTTCATCGATTTCAAGCTCTCGCACGCTGTGTTTTGTATTTCGCATTGAATAAACCAGTTGATCATATTCTTGTAAACACACATGATACGAATGAATAAAGAAAGGAAAGAAAAACCGGGCAAGGCGGCACCAAAAAAATAAATAAAAAATTTGAATTTCGCGCGATTTTTACTATTTGCGAGTTGTTTGACGAGTTTCGTGACGACTTTCGTGCGGTCAGCGCGCAACTCGCCACGAAACTCGTCAGACAACCCGGCATTCTCGTTCCGAGCTTTACCAAATCAAGAATATCTCGTTCATTTTTTTGCTTTCCTTTATCGTTTACGCTGTGTATTTATTGTTTCTTTCAGCTAACTATCGAAAGACGCACTGGCCACCGACTCCCGCAACGAAGATGGACGACTGAACCACGAGGTACGAGGGATATATTCATTTATCTTAATGTACAGTAGCCGCCAATATTGTGCCACCTTTATATTTTTCGAATGTGTTCCGAAAGAATTTTTTGAAATTTTTATATTTTGGTATATTTGGACAACAGCGAGGAAATTTGTTCGGAAACAAATTTCCTCGCAATTTCCCTATCGCTCTAATAAAATACAGAAATATTATATAGGCATCCTATAGCACTCACATAATATTGTACGCCTATGCTAAAAGTGTGTAGCAAGTGGTCGCACAACCGTAATAGATATACTATTACTACCCCCTATCATCGGTAGCACAAAATTCATACATTTTCGTTGGCCCAGATTCTGGGTTTACACTTTTTTGAACCAGGCAGTTTAGAGACTCGAGACCCATCTAGGAATACGCAGAATGTCGAGTTTAGTAAGAATTGTCCCCTATCTAACCTGTTTTATCGAACTTCCGATAGAAATCTGACGTGTTTATGAAATATCTGACATGTTTATGCTAGGCGAGAGAGTGTGTGAAAATGAGAGATCTGGGCCGGGCGAAAATGTATGACAAAATTAATCCATTCTCAAAAAATTAAACAGATTCGATTAGTTTGAAAATGATATATTCGAAAAATGTAAAGTGGCACAATATTGGCGATTTCTGTACGTACTGTAAACGAGTGAGGGGTTACGGTAGAGAAGAAAATACGAGAGGTATACGGTAGCAGTGATGATCTATAGATATCAATACTGCGTACTCGGACTTTTCAACGCGCGATGTGCGCCGGATTTTAGCTGCGCGCGATGCGCCCCGGATTTCACAACAACGGCCGTTGCAACGGCGCACGTCGCGCGCAGCTAAAATCCGGCGCACATCGCGCGTTGAAAAGTCCGAGTACTGCGGAGTTCATTTATGATTACTATCGTAAGGTGAGATGGGGATCCGGTTGCTGACTCTTTCTAAAGGTGTTCGGCTGAGATTCAGTATTTATAAGAATATCATATGTAGGTAATGAGCCTTTTACGTAGAAAATATTATTCGTAAATAAGCACGAAATTAACGCGAGTGTAGGGGTGTTTAAATAATATGAAATTACTGATTTCAGTTCGGACTTACACGGAATGGAGGAATAAAGAGGAGAACAGAAGGAAGATGAAAAAAGTCATTGGAATGACTCAACAAATATATAGTTTATGTTGCCATTCTCGTGCTTTCGTCTCTTTCTTGTCATTTGTGTTGATGAAATAATAAACTGTTTTTATTTCTCGATTGACCATGAACACATATAAAATTTCTCGGGAGTCTCTTTTTAGACTCCCGGGAGTATATGTTCTAGGCCTGACGCTGGATGAATTTATTTCGTATTTATAGTACACCATAAAAAACGGCACTTTGGAAAGACTGATGGAGTAACCTAACATTCGTCTGGCTAACGCGCTTGTTTTATGAGTGGGAATAGAGCTCCTTCCCCCAACTCTCCTGTGGCATATTGGTTGATGCGCGGCCTCTTCGCCCGACTCACCCGGGCTCGAATCCCCTCCTCTGTTTTTTGTCTTGCTCCTTTTCCCCCCTCTCTGCCCCGCTATTGTACCCTCTGAATTGACGTGTAATTACTGTGCTCGCAAAACATCAAAGAAAGTGCACTCCGTGTACATTATGAGAGACGTGGTGTGACATTTTAGAAACTAATTCCTCCACATATAGGAAATCAAAATGTCTGTCTGTTTGTCTGTGTGTTGGATTTTTTTTTTCCGTGCGCGTGACGGACATTTTTTTCGCACGTTTTCCGCTATAAATCGCTTCAAACTCAAGCAATCTTCTCAGATCCTTTTGCATACGATAACCCATCAGAAAACATTTCAAAATTTATTTACAAAAAATCGATTATTTCATGGCCAAGTCGGTAACGAGCTCGAATTCAAATCCGAGGGTCTCAGGTTCGATCCCCGCCGGTGCATAGTCTTTTGCCGCGTTTTTTGCAAGTGTAACAAGTGGCCAAACCCCATTTCTGAGTAACGAGAAGCATATTTGAGCATCTTTTGCCGAGTTTAAAAGTGAATTATCGATTGATTTCACTTTATTTCACTCGACTTCGTGAAATTTTCGCACATTTCGTTGCAAATCAATCCACATGCCGGCAAACCTCATTGGAAGGGGTTTGGAACGAGAGAGCAAGGGACATCGAGAGGAACTCTCTCACTTTGGAACACACTCTCGTCCTTGACCCCTTTCTGGAGGCTCGGAATCGTGTATTGGGAAGCGTTATAAATCGCTTCAAAATCGCTCTATCTTCTTGGATCCTTTTGCATATGATAACAGACCAAAATATATTTCGAATTTTACTAATCTTAATTCGCCAAATTCATAGCCAAGTGGGTTTCGCGCTTCACTAGCAATCCGAGGGACGCAGGTTCGACCCCCGCCGCGGGCAAAACGTTGCCGCATTTTTCGCAAGTGCCAGAAACTCTTCTAACACGTTTTTGAGTACCGTGAAACACGTTTTCACCTGTTTTGCTGAGTTTTAAAGTGAAAAATAGAAAATTTCGAAAAGTTACTAATTGATTCGCAGCGCGTGGGGGACAATAGGAAAAGTATTTTGCGATGTTGGAAACGTGTCAGAACGTTTTCTATTTAAATGCACTGCATTTTGCGTTTCCGTTGAGAAAGGCTCGTGAGACTTTTGCAACGGAATAAGCCAGTACTCTTTCTAGAGATTAACATTCCCCAATATACTAAATTCACCCTGGACCGTATTTGGAGCCGGCTACCGAGTCCTCATCTCTGGATCGAACCTCAAGAAAGCTACCGAGCTCTCCCTGAACCGTACCTGAAGAAGGCTACCGAGTTCCCCCTGGACCGTATCTGGAGCAGGCTACCGAGCTCCCCTGGACCGAATCTGGATCCAGTGACCGACCTCCCCCTGGACCGAACCTGGAGCCAGTGACCGACCACCCTCTGGACCGAACCTGGACCCAGAACTATGCATAGATCGTAGTGTACGCATAGAGCGTAGTGTACGCATAGAGCGTAGTGTACGCATAGAGCGTAGTGTATTTAACCTCAACACATCCCGGCTAGTTAATATAAATTAATTTTATTTTTATTTGTTTTCAGACACGCGCCCTGCACTTCAATCTCACTCAGACAATTCTAAATGCCTTCTATGTCGGTCCTCCCTACATCCTACTCCGAATTCCGCTGATTCTAATGGAAACTGGAATAATCGAATATGAATGTAGGTTTGCATTCGACCCTCCATAAGTAGCCGCACCGTTGTGGTGTACGATAAATTCAAAGTATTTTCCATAATAACAACGTTGACGTTAAACTGTCACGCATCACATGATTCCAAACCTACAGACCAGGGTTAGGACGACAGAGTATGCAAAAGTGAGAGAGTCCCTCTCGATTTAACACGCTCTCTCACTCCAAAGGCCTTTCTGTAAGATTGACCGGTTTGTGGAATGATGTGTTTATCAACAAATTGCTGCATCGTTGTGGTGTACGATAAATTCAAACTATTTTTTCATAATAAACACATTGACTGTCATGCATTAGATTTGCAAAAGTTTTTGACTATTTACCTGTCGTATCCTTTCACGTTCATAAGCCACTTCATGTTGCCCCAATCCAAAGTTGGATTTGGAGGTTTTTGTTGACAAAAGCCACATTACAACAAAATAGACTTGTGCTTCTCAGCAATAGCCGATGACGTCATCGTCATCATCTCTCTTATTCGCATGTGGCTGTTCGTCGATCTTTACCATTTCGAAGTCAATATCGCAGTTGAGCGGTACGATATTGGGATAGTAGAGTGCGCAATGTGACGCCACGGTATCTTCATTTCGTAATACACATTGTATCGACTGGTGTAGAGAGTGTGCGAAATGAAGAGATCGTCGACTCACATTTTGAACTCATAATATTTTTTATGTGCCCAAGGCACAACAAGATTTGAAATTTGACAAGAACTAAGTGTAGGGTATGGGCGAGGGAGACGGCGGTGTGATTTGTCAAACAAATTATGTTGTTAAAAAATAATTTAAAAATGAAATATCATATATTTTCAGATTCTTCGCGCTCATTTACGTGAAAACGTATGAGAAAATTCCGCGAATGTAAGTTGTCATTGTTTTTTTAAAATAAATATTTATTTGTGCAGATACGTTTCGGCGATAATACTGCTCGTGAACGCGGCGTTTTCTATGATCGTCGCATATTTACTCATTTACAGTGAGCAAATTTTTATCTAGTTTTTAAAAAAATTGGAGTTTGCGCACTGGAATTTGCATTGCTTTTCCAACGAACTGTTCAATGACATGCTAGTAATATGTGTACAAAAGCACTGGGGGATGATAGGGCAGAAATACTATAAATAAAAAATATAAAAATATTTTTAAAAATCTGCAGATTATCTTCATGGTTTTATTTACGTCGCTCTTGCTTGCTTCATTAACAACATCTCACTAATTGTAAGTAGAGCCATTAAAGGGACCAGGCAGTCAAAAAATAAGTTATAAATAAATAAATGAAAATCCTGTTCCCGGAAGAATGCTAAAAACCGCATATTTTTGCGATTTTTTAAAAATTAGTTATGAATTTTCAAAGTTTCTCTTTTTCAACACAGCGGGTTACGGTAGCGACTACACCACAATTTATATCTCCAAAACCAGCTAGTTTAAAGGAATGTGGTTGTGTTCGTTCAGTCCGGGAGTGGTCAAAACCTCTGCAATCCCTTTTTTCAATAATATCAAATCATCAGAACAAATTAAACAGCTTTCTGTCTTTTCAGAAATAGGCGACGCACCGTCCCTGGGTCGAATTTCAAATTAAAATAACTAATTGTAAAAAAATGCTAAAAATGTAATTTTTTCGGCATTTTCCATTAGATGATAGTGAGAAAAGCTGAATAAAAAAATATGAAAATTAAAAATCTGTTTTTGGAGGCTGCCTGGTCCCTTTAAGTGTAACTAGAATTAACAAAAAAATTCGGGACTCAAAATGTCCTCCCAAATTGTTTCTCAAAAAAAGTTTCCATTTCTAAAATAAATTTCAGTTGTTCCTCTGGATCGCCAAGAAAAACGAGCTAATGATCCGGGCGCTGATCAAGTTTAGGAAGAATGATACAAGGTGAACTTCCTCCAACGGTCCCTTGCTTCATTATTCAAAATATGCAAATGATTATTAGTTTTTTTAACATTTTTTTTCAAAAATAATAGCCTTATTTCAGCTACTCAGTCAGCCACCGTTGGCAACTACAAGACAACGCGAGGAGTGCAAGTGTGAGCGCATTTTTGCATTTAAAGGGACCTGGTCGTGGTAGAAGATGGAAGTAAAATCGATTCCAAATCGAATTTGAAAACAAAAAATGAAAATTAAAAAAATTAAAAATTTTTTAAAAAATTTATCAATAAAATTTAAAATACGGTAGCGATTAAATCGTTCCGAGAATGTGGGCTCGGCGACGATTCCGGCGTAAGCACCGGAACCTGGGAGCGACCAAATCCGGCAAGCAGAATACGAATCGCAAACTGCGTTTATTGTGAATTTTCGCCGCGTCCGGCGTGCTCTCCATGTTTTACTGCTTTGTTTCGTGCAATTTCTTGGTCTTTCTTATTATTTCCATGTCACAGTTCCCCCGCCATCACTAGCAGTGCTAGTTTCACCTTGTGTGCGTGTGAAACTCACTGCCAACAACTGTTTATTTACGATTTTCCGAAAACTGCACAAATTGAACGATTTTACTGATGTAACGCTATTTATATCTTTTGCTATCGATATCTTTCTATTTCCTCTTAGTAATCAATCCAATCCCTCTCGAAAGAGCTCAAACTGGAGCTCGAATCGTCCCCATCGTCCTCTTGTTCTCCCTCTCCTCCTTCATCCCTCTCGTACTCTTCCATGGCCCGAATCTCCCTCTCCTTCTCCTCCCACCACTCGATGATGTCGTCGTAGACGTCGTCCTCAGGTACCCCGATCCTCCTTGCGTACTGCTGGTCGTTCCTCTCTTCCAGGACGTTGTAGCTCGTGGCCATTACCTAAAATAACGATGTGATTTTAATTTGATTTATTTATTTATTTTTCTCACCTCTTCCCTCCAATAGTGCGTGCCGACTCCCCGGTTCCTCTTCACTGCCACCACCACTTTTCCTCTCCTGGGAAGAAGCGTGTTTCCAGTCTCTTTTCGTGTTCCCATCATGTCCTCCAGAACAAGACCGTTATAGTGAAGCAGCGCCACTTTGGTCTTTAGCCGATAGTAAAATGGGGAGCTGAAATCGGCAAATTACGTTACAGCCTCTTGCGTATAGCTCACCACGCGAGTCTTTTAGGCGCGTACATAAGCGAGAGGGAGTGGAAGCACTCATTGATTGCAGTGTCAATCAATGACGCGGAATTAAGGAAAGCCTTTTCAAACGAAGGCTTATACAAGAGGTCGACCACAATAGCAATCAAACCGGCATCCTATAATTATTTATTTCACTATTTTTTTCCGGCTCGTGGTCTACCTCTTTCGCGAGCTTCAGTCGTTTCTCGCCTTTCTTCAATTTCTTCAATTTCCCATGCTGGCACTTTTTCACCAATTTGAATCGAGAGTCCTTTAGTCAATCAATTTTCGCTTTTCGCTTTGCTCAATTTACCTTAGACCATGAGTGCTTCCCCTGTATGTGATGCTCAAACGATCTAACCAGCTCCAGCGCGCGATCACGGTCCTCAGGCTTAGGATATTTATTATGGCAATAATACAGGTGATTAAAAAACGCTTGATAAACCGGCGCCAGTTCCGCATCTGCCTTTACTGCCTGAATTCAGTGAATTTTAACTATACGTATTATATTTTATTATCACCTTCCACCATGCGCTCCTGAATGGCTTTTGAACGTGCCACCAATCAATGAGCACATCGATTTTTGCTGTCTTTTCGTTCTCTCGCAATTTCTTGTTCACCATTCCGTTTTGGTCACCGACTCGAGTGCTGACATTTGGCTGTTACATATATTTCATCAAAAAACGCCTACTAAAAATTTAAAATATTACATTCCACTTGAATGATTAACTGTGATATGTTTAGTCTTGTTCTCTCACTATCACGTGCACATCTCGTTGCTATTTATCAGCGGAAAATTTTAATAATTTGGGCGAGTGTTTGTAAATTTCTAGTAGCACTACCCGTTTCGTCGGGGTCATATTCCAGAAAGGGGGAAATGTGCACGAGTTGTTTAAAAGTGAGTTGATATTACGTCATATATGCTATGCCGCGGAGAGCTCCACCCGCCTCAGCCCAATCTACCAATCGATAATAGATAGTCTCCGTTCCCGTGATCTACTAATCAATATTATACATAATATTGATTGAGTAGATCAAAGAGTCGTGTCAGATTATTGATTGGTAGATCAGACGGAGATGAGAGGAGCTCCAGATGGGGCGGAGCCTATCGATAATTGATTGGCAGAATGACGGAGGCGGGAGGACCTCTCCCCGGCATAGCACATGTGACGGACTATCTACTACTGTGTGTGCGATCTCTCGCTTCACCATTTTTTCGCTGTTCTGTAATCGCACGCTGTATTGCATCATATCTCATTTAATTGTTTTGCAAACTAAATTATTCTAACCTTATATCAATTCCATCATCAATCAATTCCACCAATACTCGCAACGCTCCTTCACTTTCCATTCGAATTGAAACATTATCTGCGAATTAGTGATTACAGTAATCTACGAGACTTATTTATCACCAATTCCGGGTTCTCCTTTGTGTATCGTGGCTGCTCCTAGAGCTAATTTGGTGTGACAATCGATCGCAGTCACTTTACAATTCGCAGCGTTAAATCCGGGCGAATCGTACTGCCCGTCAATCGAAAGTTCCAATCCCTTCCCCTATAAGTACAGTATGTATTGATGATGCGCAACATTAGAATACCCCTGCGGCATCTACTGCTATTCTCCTCACTCGCTTCTCCTCACTAGCATAAACCCGATCGATCGATTCCGCGCCTACATCTCTTATCACTCTCCTCATTGTCCGATCAGAAGGAATCGCGAGATCGATCAATCGCGCTAGATCACACAGTCTCTGTAATGCAGAACCAATATTTCAGTGTAGCGGGTGCCTTATTACCGGGACAGGCGTTCCAGTTATGAAAGAAGCGACGGGAATATCGTGGTTTGCACGGTACACTTGTCCCTTCCCTTTTCCCACTCTTGATTGGCTCTCCCATCTTACGGCCTTGTTGCAAAAGAGACATTCATAGATCACGATTTTCGCACTCCCGATTGCCGAAATACGAATCAGACTTTGATCAAGTCGTTGCCCGCACAATCGACAGCGCTCGAATAACTCCAAAATGCACTGAGTCTCCACTAGCGAAAAACGACTATTCTGTTTCCCCTCCTCCTCATCCTCCTCCATTTCTTCTTCCTCTGTCTCATCTACCCCTTCCATCCCTTCCAAATCTTGCGACGCTCTGTATTCAATGTCCTACAATTGATGTTTTTGTATCCCTCTATTTGATTCACACACCTCTGTCTCGACTGGTTCTGTCGTTATTGTCGAGAACGCGGATTTATACCGCTTTGGCGGAACAACTTCATCAATCACGTCATTGAAGGTGGCGTCATCATCGAGAACAAGAGGATCGACAGAAGGGAGAATTGGCGGCGCCCACGCAGCCTTCGTATTGTTTTATCTTTATTGTGTTTTAAAATGTTCACACACTGATCCTTTGCGATTCCACTCGTGTCGCGTAAGGATCGAAACAACTGATCGACAGCCAAAAATCATAAATTAAAACTAATTAGGCAGCGCTAAGCTGCTGTTTCCACAGATAATCCGAGCTAGACACATTTTTTGATATGTTGTAAAGCTGGAAAAGATGCATCGATTGATATACTGAACATGGAAATGAAATAGCATGAGATCCCATAGTTTGAAGACAAAAAAAACGATTCGGGCATCTCTCTATCATTTTTCCTTTCGCAAAGGTCACATTATTTCCTCATTTGCTGTGCGCTAACTTCCAAACACGAGTGGTAGATCACACTGACCTCACCCCACTATAGCGGAAAACTGGCAATTTCTGAGATCTCGATCACGGGTATGCCGTGAAACTGTACGATCGCATGCGATTTCACCCCATACCAAATCAAATAATTGCGTCTGGTTCGGATTTGCGGTAGAAATATCTTTTAGAGCACTGCTAGAGCTACCAAAAAGCCATAGGAGAATTAGTAAACACAAGAATTATAATTCTGCCATTCGAAAAGTTTTTATCTCTCTGTAATTACAATACGCGCATTCGTATTCGAGATACTTCACGGCGATGTCCGCGAACAAATTAGCGTAAAACGGAATCCCAGCACCCACAAGCGTTGTAGCATGTTTATCTATAGAATGCGCATCCTTACCAAATTTTGCGAAAGATATTTATTTTTTTTATTTGCTGATGAAAAGATGAGGAGAGATAGAGCGGTCATGTAGATCAAGTGCATATTTTTGCTCCACTAATTACGATAGGCTAATCGAATAGAGATACCAGCCTTTTGACATACGTGACCACCCTGTCTCTTACAGGATTCGAAATGAAACTGTCGGTGAATCGAGGTCGTAACAGAGCAAAGTTGATATATTGTTACTAATTTCGGATATAATTATAGATCAAACCAGTAAAATCTTAAAAGTGATGTGCTGTATTTTGTCTACCGTCCTCCGTATACCGTAACCAAGATACCATAACCGAGGAATCAGAAATAATGAAAACAGTCTGAGGGGGGTAGCCGTCTGAGGTGCAGATCAACTGATCAATGCCTAATATAAAGTACTCGTTCATGATACAGTCTCTCCCGTTATGGTAGCCGACTTACAGTAATCCAAAATATGAAAATCTCAGGCATCTTAAGAACATAACTTGAGCTATTACTAATAATATCAATTTTGAGTAAATTTTCGCAACTTCACATTTATTACTGTAGCTCGCCTACCGTAGCAGGGGATACGGTAGCGAAGAATCGGTACACCCCACGGGCAATGCAGACTAGAGTGCGAAATGTCATAACAAGACCTCAGAATGCTCAATTATTCATACATTTTGCGCACTATGTTATGAAATGCGCGTATTTGGCTGATTATCATAACAAGCTTTGTCTGGGAAAATATGATAATTCGACGTTGTTCTCTCATTTCATCCGCGCCTTCACTTCCCGGACGGTCTCCTCTCTCTACAACAGGCTAGTGTTGTTGATTATGTTGGATTTCTTAAGATTATTTGATATAGAAAGTAAATAATTGGCATCTACGGTATATCAAACGTGTAAATCGAGCGATGACGGGTAGGCCTCAATGTGAACTTGTAAACTGGGTTCTCTTCAGATATCGCACACTGAGAGGCCCATCAATGGATAACGACAAAGGAGTTGGCCTCGAACTTGAATCCTATTTCACAAAATAGTGTTTCATTTCGAGGAAAACTATAACCTCCATTTCCACATTTGCTCTAAAGGGAAAATGTGAGTTATCTTGTATTTACTTCTGTACTTATATGCTAGCGTGTTATTGTGTGACTATGAAATATCGCGACATTGATTTTGCTCACAGGGAGAGTGACAAAGTATTGTGTTCCATAAACACAAAGAAAACACTAGAGAACGGAGTTCATAAAATAAAGTACTGTGGACTCTTTCATTACCAGAATCTCTGCTACGTAAGTCGAGATTATGCACATCAATTCCTTTCTCCCGCGTTTTTCGTATTTCTGGAACACAGCACTTTGTTACTGTCCCTGTGAGCAACAGTACATTATTATATTTAATTCCATAGGATCTATTTCATATTAATACAATAACACACTAACATAGAAGTACATAAGTAAATACAAGATAACTCACATTTTGCCTTTAGAGCAAATGTGGAAATCGATGTTGCAGTTTTCCTCGACATGAAACACAATTTTGTGAAATATGTATAGAGAAGATGTCGTTCGGGAAGTGAAGACGCGGACGAAACGAGAGAACAACGTCGAATTATGATTTGCCAGACTCTCCCAGACAAAGCTAGTTATGATACTCAGCAAAATACGCGCATTTCAGAACCTTTTTTAGAGAACAAATTGATAGACTGAGGGCCTGTAATCGGATAATTCACCATTTTCAGGAGCTGTTATTGGTAACTGAATCATTTTGAGGGGTTGTTCTTGGGATGGATCATCCCTCGAATCATTTCGATAGGAACCAATCAATTATCCGATTACCTGACCCGCATTACACACTCTAGTGACGACCCCATATTCACCTCGTGCATATATCCCCGAGTCAATTTGCTGAATTCCAGAATCACTGATTACGGTAGACCAGATACAGTAATTTAGATACAATATCCGGAGCACGGTACGTAAGCTGTAGTAGGTCATTTATTTTTTACCAACATAATTCCAATATTAATTTTGCCTTGCCTCGGTGTGGTACGTGAAATGATAACTCGCCAGTTCTTTTCTGAAGTAAGCTAGACAAGGATTTGTTTCGAATTCAAAACGAATCCTTTCATTTCTTATCCTCAGGCCGAGAGATTTGCACCGCAAAAAAATCGGAATCAGAGAGAAAAATTCATTTTGCCATCCCTAGTATATCATCTGACTGTTTCTAAGAGAGTGTGTGAATATTTTTTTCACAATATTATTGTGTGAATACTATCGTTCGTCGTATATTCGTATGTTTCTTGTAATGTATAGTATTGTTGGTGGAATACAGTGATTATTTATTTGCAGAATTTTAGACTAGGTAGCTGGCTTTGCAAGAAATAACTCCATAGCATTGCATGCTCGTCAAGCTGCGAGGAGCCTACCAACTGTTTTGGTAGGCACTTCGCAACTATGATCCCAGTTCATAATGAAAATCGATATTTCCGAATGTCTATTGGTCAATCCAACCTGCAGTGGGATGGTAACTTATGATCTACAGTAACCAAAACTCGATAACCTTTCGCTGCGGGACCACTACTTTCGAAGGTGCCCAAATTGCACCAAATTATGGTCCCGCAGCGAAGTTACTGTAGTCTACGGTACGGTAGCCGAGGTAGGTATACTTTCCGTTCAATGCCGCACCGAATGCCAACTCATACAAGCAATACCGACTCGATTTAAACAACTTTGTAAAATGGTGGCCCGCATTAAAAGCTACAGTAACCCGGAATTATTGATTTTGGGTTACATTGATCATAAGGTACCATCTCACTATAGGTTGGGTTGACCAATCGACATTCGGAAAAATCTATTTTTACTATGAACTGGAATCATAGTTGCAAAGTGCCTACCAAAAAAGTTGGTAGGCACCTCACATCGGTCGACTAATGTAATGCTATGAATAACTCTCTTAATTTTGCACACTTTCACACTGGTTTCTTGCGAAGACTCACTTCAAATGTCTCATAATCGTGATGAAAAAGAGCGGATGTAGGTAACAATGGAGAGGGAGACTGAGTGGATAGGGATGGCTCGCATTGCAGATTCTGCTAAATTTATGTTCCATCATTATGATTGCAATCTAGACTACTGTTATCTCGCTTGTTTCTTACTGTAGAATCACTCAATCCGTTTTCATATTGAATTATGATTGCTGACTCCACAATTTCAATGTATTTGTTTCCATATGCTTGGTATTAAATTCATAAATATTCCAAATTGTTGGTTATTGGCGACTGACCACGGCTATTGAGAGCTGAGAGAAGGTCGATGGTGGGGTGATATCTGCCGGTCTCGTTGTCCTGAGTGCCACGACTGGTAGAGGACGAATAGGAACGAGAGAAGGAACAGAGACAACTCGCAGCTGATAGTGATTGATTATTAGACGGACTTCCACTAAAAGACCCGTTCCATTGATGCTTGTGAGATAAATGAATTCTACGATTACGGTATTTCGGCTACGGTATGTCTCAATTACTAGTACTGTTGAAGTCGTTGCGGTCAAAAAACGCGATGAATGGGGGGTTGAATCACACTCATTTCTCATACTATACGGCAGTCGCATCCATTGGTTACGGTAAGTATTCGCATCGATTGATTATGGTAAGTGTTCGTGCATTTTTGTGTACCTAGATACACACTACGTTACGTGAGTAGTAACGTGTGTCGAATACTGCAGATGATGTAGATGGTTACAAAATTGGCTTACAATAGGGACTGACATCGATGGGATACTTATAACAGATTATTAGGGAGGCACTCACATCGGTAGGCAGACTGGCATCGGGGGAATCGAAGTGTCGCATGCACCATCGAGCCTCATTCGCTGATCGATGTCGATCCATCTCCCTTGCAGTACGCTCAGCCTCGAAGTTCTGTCTAGCCATCCACTCCGACTGCGCGTCACGTCGCCCATTATGGGGAAACCTTTTCGCTGGCCCCATGCTATCCCCGCACAAAAAGCATTTGCGCTTTTTCGCTTGCGTACTCATCTATAATGACAACTCATCGGAATCGTGCACAAAAAACATGAAACTACACACCAAAATCACTTAAAAAGATGGAAAATCGATAATAATACGGTAAAGATCGTAGAACAACATTCGGCGGTTTGTGGTGTGCTTGGGCGAGATTTAAAAGCCGGCTCTCACAATAGATATGGCTCTGGTCGCTCCCAGCTAAAATCCGGCTCTGGTTCTGAACTTTGAAAATCTTTGAAAATTCTAGGAAAATTTTTAAAATTTTATAAAATTTGCTTTTGTTTTACAAATACGATTTCCGATCTTTTGAACTTTAATCTTGTTGCAGTGCCAGGTCCCTTTAATGTTTTTTTAAATGAATTAAAAATTTGTAAATTAGAAAATTCAGGAATTACGAATTCTAATGATGGGCTGCAACGGCGTCATCTCATTCATTCTGCCAGGTAGTAGATAAAATTCTTCATTATTTTTTTGGGAGGCCATGGCACTAACGCATGAAAGCAATCAATCAACCATTTAAGAATAGATTAGGGATGGCTAGTCAAGCAAGATAGCAAGATCTTGTTGGGAAATGAGCTGTTGCAAGATTCTCATTTCTGGCAAGAATCTTGGCAAGTATCTATTTTCACATATTTGGCGGTGTTTTTCCAAGCAAGAATCTTGCTTCCCACAAGATTCCCACTTCTTCCTCTCATTCGCCTCCTTCGCAAGAAATAAATCGGTCATTTTTCTTGCGAAGCCATCCCTAGAATAGATCATGTTAAAAACACAATCAGGTGCACGAACTGATATAATCTGTGCAGTTATTAGAGTATCTTTCTGGTTGTTCATGCTTGTAATTTAGTAATTTAATTAAATTATCTCAATTAATTGGCAGTGCTCTTCATCCCCGCCCTCATCCTCGACAATGACCCGGGCAGCGCTGAGATGCTCGAAACGACCAAACTCGTCTATCAAGTGCTGTCGGCTTAGTGAGTTTCGCAACTAATCACATCATTCCACAGACCGGTCAACCTTACAGAAAGGCCTTTGGAGTGAGAGAGTGTGTGAAATCGAGAGGGACTCTCTCACTTTTGCACACTCTCTCGCTCCAACCCTGGTCTGTATGTTTGGAATCATGTGTAATGAAAAAAATTCTTTATTGAAAAAAGTTCAACGACTTTTTATGTGTTCATTTCGTCCAAAATTTTGTTACCTTGTGTTCTTGCATTGCCCTAGACTAATATTTGGAACAATGTATGTCTGAATGTATGTGGGTCATCCGTCCGTGCCCCACTTTTCTGTAATTAAATAATGTATTTAGTGTCTTCGGCTGCTCGTATCTCTACCTCACTTTCGTCATCAAGAAGCACCGCGATTTCGTATTTGGCTACTCGCCCGTAGAGTGAGTTTTTATGACATTCAACAATGTAATGCACTTTATCATCTTGATTAGGGCACATTTTGAGAGTGTGTGATTAACACTTTTTGTTTGCTTCGCACTTTGAAACGCTTTTCAGAACGGATCCGATGAGGAAAATACTGACGTTTGTATCTCTAGAATTTCTTACCTCCTCTACCCGGGTACACTCCTAGGATTGTTCCCGGGTACACAGGTACACGACCAGGCACAAAACACAAAGAAAGATCCCTTTGTGTATCAATGAGTGCTCAAAACACGTGATGTCGCAAGCCTTGAGTAATATTGAAATCCTTTAGTTACCGGTGTATTTTTTTTAAATTGAAAATAGATCTATGAGGTACAGACCAAGTACAGGAGGTACAAGACCAGGTACAGGAGGTACATGAGGTACACGATCAGGTGCACGAAATTCTTGAAATAGAATTTTTTTAAAGTTAATTAATTAATACAATTCCAGGGACCTCTTCTTCACGGTTCATGAGATTTCGCGTGTGGACACAAACAAATCGGTGGTCGAGACGGAGGTCATTAATGACATAATTAATTTATTAGTAAAGCAGGTATTATTGAAAAAATATAGAAAAAGCTGCAATGAGACTTGACCTGACCATCACGGGGGCTCAAAGGCGGATAAAAAAGCGGTCCGCGAATAAGCTGCACTTACTACGGTATAATGCTTGATGTAGTCCACAATTTTCTTCGCAATACCGTAGTAAGCAATGTAAATTTTACGCATTGCGCTCGTGACCATTATCTGTTCATTTCTCTTGTAGAGGATCTGAATTTTTGAGCCCCCGTGACCATTGGCTGATGTATTTGAAAAATATTTGTACGTACTGCACAGACACAATAATAAATAAAAGTAGTAAGCTAATTACAATAATGCAAAACTGTAATGCTATACTGCAATTAAGCAATACCGTAATTGTCGTTAAGGATCACTTCACTCGATTGCAAACTGCGTGGAAGGTGGATTTGACAAACGAAAGAAGAACGGAGACGAGAATTGATTTGACCATACACTGATAATTAATAAAGAAATAAACTAATAAAGTAAATCAAGAAAGAGCTTTGAGCGCAATCTCATCTCAATTATGGTAAAGCAAGTGATAGACAAATGCTAGGAAAAGGCAAAATATTATGCGTCCGGGGGGAATCGAACCCCCGTCGAATGCTTGGAAGGCATCCATGCTGACCATTACACCACGGACGCTTGTGCACGAACGAGGTTAGAGCGCACTCTCATCTCAATTATGGTAAAACAAGTGATAGACAAAAGCTAGGAAAAGGCAAAAGATTATGCGTCCGGGGGGAATCGAAGCCCCGTCGAATGCTTGGAAGGCATCCATGCTGACCATTACACCACGGACGCTTGTGCACGAAAGAGGTTAGAGCGCACTCTCATCTCAATTATGGTAAAGCAAGTGATAGACAAAAAATAGGAAAAGGCAAAAGATTATGCGTCCGGGGGGAATCGAACCCCCGTCGAATGCTTGGAAGGCATCCATGCTGACCATTACACCACGGACGCTTGTGCGTGAACGAGGTTAGAGCGCACTCTCATCTCAATTATGGTAAAGCAAGTGATAGACAAAAGCTAGGAAAAGGCAAAAGATTGTGCGTCCGGGGGAATCGAACCCGTCGAATGCTTGGAAGGCATCCATGCTGACCATTACACCACGGACGCTTGAGCGCGAACGAGGTTAGAGCGCACTCTCATCTCAATTATGGTAAAGCAAGTGATAGACAAAAGCTAGTAAGAGGCAAAAGAGTATGCGTCCGGGGGGAATCGAAGCCCCGTCGAATGCTTGGAAGGCATCCATGCTGACCATTACACCACGGACGCTTGTGCACGAAAGAGGTTAGAGCGCACTCTCATCTCAATTATGGTAAAGCAAGTGATAGACAAAAAATAGGAAAAGGCAAAAGATTATGCGTCCGGGGGGAATCGAACCCCCGTCGAATGCTTGGAAGGCATCCATGCTGACCATTACACCACGGACGCTTGTGCGTGAACGAGGTTAGAGCGCACTCTCATCTCAATTATGGTAAAGCAAGTGATAGACAAAAGCTAGGAAAAGGCAAAAGATTGTGCGTCCGGGGGAATCGAACCCGTCGAATGCTTGGAAGGCATCCATGCTGACCATTACACCACGGACGCTTGTGCGCGAACGAGGTTAGAGCGCACTCTCATCTCAATTATGGTAAAGCAAGTGATAGACAAAAGCTAGTAAGAGGCAAAAGAGTATGCGTCCGGGGGGAATCGAAGCCCCGTCGAATGCTTGGAAGGCATCCATGCTGACCATTACACCACGGACGCTTGTGCACGAAAGAGGTTAGAGCGCACTCTCATCTCAATTATGGTAAAGCAAGTGATAGACAAAAAATAGGAAAAGGCAAAAGATTATGCGTCCGGGGGGAATCGAACCCCCGTCGAATGCTTGGAAGGCATCCATGCTGACCATTACACCACGGACGCTTGTGCGTGAACGAGGTTAGAGCGCACTCTCATCTCAATTATGGTAAAGCAAGTGATAGACAAAAGCTAGGAAAAGGCAAAAGATTGTGCGTCCGGGGGAATCGAACCCGTCGAATGCTTGGAAGGCATCCATGCTGACCATTACACCACGGACGCTTGTGCGCGAACGAGGTTAGAGCGCACTCTCATCTCAATTATGGTAAAGCAAGTGATAGACAAAAGCTAGTAAGAGGCAAAAGAGTATGCGTCCGGGGGGAATCGAAGCCCCGTCGAATGCTTGGAAGGCATCCATGCTGACCATTACACCACGGACGCTTGTGCACGAAAGAGGTTAGAGCGCACTCTCATCTCAATTATGGTAAAGCAAGTGATAGACAAAAAATAGGAAAAGGCAAAAGATTATGCGTCCGGGGGGAATCGAACCCCCGTCGAATGCTTGGAAGGCATCCATGCTGACCATTACACCACGGACGCTTGTGCGTGAACGAGGTTAGAGCGCACTCTCATCTCAATTATGGTAAAGCAAGTGATAGACAAAAGCTAGGAAAAGGCAAAAGATTGTGCGTCCGGGGGAATCGAACCCGTCGAATGCTTGGAAGGCATCCATGCTGACCATTACACCACGGACGCTTGTGCGCGAACGAGGTTAGAGCGCACTCTCATCTCAATTATGGTAAAGCAAGTGATAGACAAAAGCTAGTAAGAGGCAAAAGAGTATGCGTCCGGGGGGAATCGAAGCCCCGTCGAATGCTTGGAAGGCATCCATGCTGACCATTACACCACGGACGCTTGTGCACGAAAGAGGTTAGAGCGCACTCTCATCTCAATTATGGTAAAGCAAGTGATAGACAAAAAATAGGAAAAGGCAAAAGATTATGCGTCCGGGGGGAATCGAACCCCCGTCGAATGCTTGGAAGGCATCCATGCTGACCATTACACCACGGACGCTTGTGCACGAACGAGGTTAGAGCGCACTCTCATCTCAATTATGGTAAAGCAAGTGATAATCAAATGCTAGGAAAAGGCAAAAGATTGTGCGTCCGGGGGAATCGAACCCGTCGAATGCTTGGAAGGCATCCATGCTGACCATTACACCACGGACGCTTGTGCGCGAACGAGGTTAGAGCGCACTCTCATCTCAATTATGGTAAAGCAAGTGATAGACAAAAGCTAGGAAAAGGCAAAAGATTATGCGTCCGGGGGGAATCGAAGCCCCGTCGAATGCTTGGAAGGCATCCATGCTGACCATTACACCACGGACGCTTGTGCACGAAAGAGGTTAGAGCGCACTCTCATCTCAATTATGGTAAAGCAAGTGATAGACAAAAACTAGGAAAAGGCAAAAGATTATGCGTCAGGGGGGGAATCGAACCCCCGTCGAATGCTTGGAAGGCATCCATGCTGACCATTACACCACGGACGCTTGTGCACGAACGAGGTTAGAGCGCACTCTCATCTCAATTATGGTAAAGCAAGTGATAATCAAATGCTAGGAAAAGGCAAAATATTATGCGTCCGGGGGGAATCGAACCCCCGTCGAATGCTTGGAAGGCATCCATGCTGACCATTACACCACGGACGCTTGTGCGTGAACGAGGTTAGAGCGCACTCTCATCTCAATTATGGTAAAGCAAGTGATAGACAAAAGCTAGGAAAAGGCAAAAGATTGTGCGTCCGGGGGAATCGAACCCGTCGAATGCTTGGAAGGCATCCATGCTGACCATTACACCACGGACGCTTGTGCACGAACGAGGTTAGAGCGCAATCTCATCTCAATTATGGTAAAGCAAGTGATAGACAAATGCTAGGAAAAGGCAAAATATTATGCGTCCGGGGGGAATCGAACCCCCGTCGAATGCTTGGAAGGCATCCATGCTGACCATTACACCACGGACGCTTGTGCACGAACGAGGTTAGAGCGCACTCTCATCTCAATTATGGTAAAGCAAGTGATAGACAAAAGCTAGGAAAAGGCAAAAGATTGTGCGTCCGGGGGAATCGAACCCGTCGAATGCTTGGAAGGCATCCATGCTGACCATTACACCACGGACGCTTGTGCGCGAACGAGGTTAGAGCGCACTCTCATCTCAATTATGGTAAAGCAAGTGATAGACAAAAGCTAGTAAGAGGCAAAAGAGTATGCGTCCGGGGGGAATCGAAGCCCCGTCGAATGCTTGGAAGGCATCCATGCTGACCATTACACCACGGACGCTTGTGCACGAAAGAGGTTAGAGCGCACTCTCATCTCAATTATGGTAAAGCAAGTGATAGACAAAAAATAGGAAAAGGCAAAAGATTATGCGTCCGGGGGGAATCGAACCCGTCGAATGCTTGGAAGGCATCCATGCTGACCATTACACCACGGACGCTTGTGCGCGAACGAGGTTAGAGCGCACTCTCATCTCAATTATGGTAAAGCAAGTGATAGACAAAAGCTAGTAAGAGGCAAAAGAGTATGCGTCCGGGGGGAATCGAAGCCCCGTCGAATGCTTGGAAGGCATCCATGCTGACCATTACACCACGGACGCTTGTGCACGAAAGAGGTTAGAGCGCACTCTCATCTCAATTATGGTAAAGCAAGTGATAGACAAAAAATAGGAAAAGGCAAAAGATTATGCGTCCGGGGGGAATCGAACCCCCGTCGAATGCTTGGAAGGCATCCATGCTGACCATTACACCACGGACGCTTGTGCACGAACGAGGTTAGAGCGCACTCTCATCTCAATTATGGTAAAGCAAGTGATAATCAAATGCTAGGAAAAGGCAAAAGATTGTGCGTCCGGGGGAATCGAACCCGTCGAATGCTTGGAAGGCATCCATGCTGACCATTACACCACGGACGCTTGTGCGCGAACGAGGTTAGAGCGCACTCTCATCTCAATTATGGTAAAGCAAGTGATAGACAAAAGCTAGTAAGAGGCAAAAGAGTATGCGTCCGGGGGGAATCGAAGCCCCGTCGAATGCTTGGAAGGCATCCATGCTGACCATTACACCACGGACGCTTGTGCACGAAAGAGGTTAGAGCGCACTCTCATCTCAATTATGGTAAAGCAAGTGATAGACAAAAACTAGGAAAAGGCAAAAGATTATGCGTCAGGGGGGGAATCGAACCCCCGTCGAATGCTTGGAAGGCATCCATGCTGACCATTACACCACGGACGCTTGTGCACGAACGAGGTTAGAGCGCACTCTCATCTCAATTATGGTAAAGCAAGTGATAATCAAATGCTAGGAAAAGGCAAAATATTATGCGTCCGGGGGGAATCGAACCCCCGTCGAATGCTTGGAAGGCATCCATGCTGACCATTACACCACGGACGCTTGTGCACGAACGAGGTAAGAGCGCACTCTCATCTCAATTATGGTAAAACAAGTGATAGACAAAAGCTAGGAAAAGGCAAAAGATTATGCGTCCGGGGGGAATCGAAGCCCCGTCGAATGCTTGGAAGGCATCCATGCTGACCATTACACCACGGACGCTTGTGCACGAAAGAGGTTAGAGCGCACTCTCATCTCAATTATGGCAAAGCAAGTGATAGACAAAAACTAGGAAAAGGCAAAAGATTATGCGTCCGGGGGGAATCGAACCCCCGTCGAATGCTTGGAAGGCATCCATGCTGACCATTACACCACGGACGCTTGTGCGTGAACGAGGTTAGAGCGCACTCTCATCTCAATTATGGTAAAGCAAGTGATAGACAAAAGCTAGGAAAAGGCAAAAGATTGTGCGTCCGGGGGAATCGAACCCGTCGAATGCTTGGAAGGCATCCATGCTGACCATTACACCACGGACGCTTGTGCGCGAACGAGGTTAGAGCGCACTCTCATCTCAATTATGGTAAAGCAAGTGATAAACAAATGCTAGGAAAAGGCAAAATATTATGCGTCCGGGGGGAATCGAACCCCCGTCGAATGCTTGGAAGGCATCCATGCTGACCATTACACCACGGACGCTTGTGCACGAACGAGATTAGAGCGCACTCTCATCTCAATTATGGTAAAGCAAGTGATAAACAAATGCTAGGAAAAGGCAAAATATTATGCGTCCGGGGGGAATCGCACCCCCGTCGAATGCTTGGAAGGCATCCATGCTGACCATTACACCACGGACGCTTGTGCACGAACGAGGTTAGAGCGCACTCTCATCTCAATTATGGTAAAGCAAGTGATAAACAAATGCTAGGAAAAGGCAAAATATTATGCGTCCGGGGGGAATCGAACCCCCGTCGAATGCTTGGAAGGCATCCATGCTGACCATTACACCACGGACGCTTGTGCACGAAAGATGTTAGAGCGCACTCTCATCTCAATTATGGTAAAGCAAGTGATAAACAAATGCTAGGAAAAGGCAAAATATTATGCGTCCGGGGGGAATCGAACCCCCGTCGAATGCTTGGAAGGCATCCATGCTGACCATTACACCACGGACGCTTGTGCACTAACGAGGTTAGAGCGCACTCTCATCTCAATTATGGTAAAGCAAGTGATAAACAAATGCTAGGAAAAGGCAAAATATTATGCGTCCGGGGGGAATCGCACCCCCGTCGAATGCTTGGAAGGCATCCATGCTGACCATTACACCACGGACGCTTGTGCACAAACGAGGTTAGAGCGCACTCTCATCTCAATTATGGTAAAGCAAGTGATAGACAAAAGCTAGTAAGAGGCAAAAGAGTATGCGTCCGGGGGGAATCGAAGCCCCGTCGAATGCTTGGAAGGCATCCATGCTGACCATTACACCACGGACGCTTGTGCACGAAAGAGGTTAGAGCGCACTCTCATCTCAATTATGGTAAAGCAAGTGATAGACAAAAAATAGGAAAAGGCAAAAGATTATGCGTCCGGGGGGAATCGAACCCGTCGAATGCTTGGAAGGCATCCATGCTGACCATTACACCACGGACGCTTGTGCGCGAACGAGGTTAGAGCGCACTCTCATCTCAATTATGGTAAAGCAAGTGATAGACAAAAGCTAGTAAGAGGCAAAAGAGTATGCGTCCGGGGGGAATCGAAGCCCCGTCGAATGCTTGGAAGGCATCCATGCTGACCATTACACCACGGACGCTTGTGCACGAAAGAGGTTAGAGCGCACTCTCATCTCAATTATGGTAAAGCAAGTGATAGACAAAAAATAGGAAAAGGCAAAAGATTATGCGTCCGGGGGGAATCGAACCCCCGTCGAATGCTTGGAAGGCATCCATGCTGACCATTACACCACGGACGCTTGTGCGTGAACGAGGTTAGAGCGCACTCTCATCTCAATTATGGTAAAGCAAGTGATAGACAAAAGCTAGGAAAAGGCAAAAGATTGTGCGTCCGGGGGAATCGAACCCGTCGAATGCTTGGAAGGCATCCATGCTGACCATTACACCACGGACGCTTGTGCGCGAACGAGGTTAGAGCGCACTCTCATCTCAATTATGGTAAAGCAAGTGATAGACAAAAGCTAGTAAGAGGCAAAAGAGTATGCGTCCGGGGGGAATCGAAGCCCCGTCGAATGCTTGGAAGGCATCCATGCTGACCATTACACCACGGACGCTTGTGCACGAAAGAGGTTAGAGCGCACTCTCATCTCAATTATGGTAAAGCAAGTGATAGACAAAAAATAGGAAAAGGCAAAAGATTATGCGTCCGGGGGGAATCGAACCCCCGTCGAATGCTTGGAAGGCATCCATGCTGACCATTACACCACGGACGCTTGTGCGTGAACGAGGTTAGAGCGCACTCTCATCTCAATTATGGTAAAGCAAGTGATAGACAAAAGCTAGGAAAAGGCAAAAGATTGTGCGTCCGGGGGAATCGAACCCGTCGAATGCTTGGAAGGCATCCATGCTGACCATTACACCACGGACGCTTGTGCGCGAACGAGGTTAGAGCGCACTCTCATCTCAATTATGGTAAAGCAAGTGATAGACAAAAGCTAGTAAGAGGCAAAAGAGTATGCGTCCGGGGGGAATCGAAGCCCCGTCGAATGCTTGGAAGGCATCCATGCTGACCATCACACCACGGACGCTTGTGCACGAAAGAGGTTAGAGCGCACTCTCATCTCAATTATGGTAAAGCAAGTGATAGACAAAAGCTAGGAAAAGGCAAAAGATTGTGCGTCCGGGGGAATCGAACCCGTCGAATGCTTGGAAGGCATCCATGCTGACCATTACACCACGGACGCTTGTGCGCGAACGAGGTTAGAGCGCACTCTCATCTCAATTATGGTAAAGCAAGTGATAGACAAAAGCTAGGAAAAGGCAAAAGATTGTGCGTCCGGGGGAATCGAACCCGTCGAATGCTTGGAAGGCATCCATGCTGACCATTACACCACGGACGCTTGTGCGCGAACGAGGTTAGAGCGCACTCTCATCTCAATTATGGTAAAGCAAGTGATAGACAAAAAATAGGAAAAGGCAAAAGATTATGCGTCCGGGGGGAATCGAACCCCCGTCGAATGCTTGGAAGGCATCCATGCTGACCATTACACCACGGACGCTTGTGCGTGAACGAGGTTAGAGCGCACTCTCATCTCAATTATGGTAAAGAAAGTGATAGACAAAAGCTAGGAAAAGGCAAAAGATTGTGCGTCCGGGGGAATCGAACCCGTCGAATGCTTGGAAGGCATCCATGCTGACCATTACACCACGGACGCTTGTGCGCGAACGAGGTTAGAGCGCACTCTCATCTCAATTATGGTAAAGCAAGTGATAGACAAAAGCTAGTAAGAGGCAAAAGAGTATGCGTCCGGGGGGAATCGAAGCCCCGTCGAATGCTTGGAAGGCATCCATGCTGACCATTACACCACGGACGCTTGTGCACGAAAGAGGTTAGAGCGCACTCTCATCTCAATTATGGTAAAGCAAGTGATAGACAAAAAATAGGAAAAGGCAAAAGATTATGCGTCCGGGGGGAATCGAACCCCCGTCGAATGCTTGGAAGGCATCCATGCTGACCATTACACCACGGACGCTTGTGCGTGAACGAGGTTAGAGCGCACTCTCATCTCAATTATGGTAAAGCAAGTGATAGACAAAAGCTAGGAAAAGGCAAAAGATTGTGCGTCCGGGGGAATCGAACCCGTCGAATGCTTGGAAGGCATCCATGCTGACCATTACACCACGGACGCTTGTGCGCGAACGAGGTTAGAGCGCACTCTCATCTCAATTATGGTAAAGCAAGTGATAGACAAAAGCTAGTAAGAGGCAAAAGAGTATGCGTCCGGGGGGAATCGAAGCCCCGTCGAATGCTTGGAAGGCATCCATGCTGACCATTACACCACGGACGCTTGTGCACGAAAGAGGTTAGAGCGCACTCTCATCTCAATTATGGTAAAGCAAGTGATAGACAAAAACTAGGAAAAGGCAAAAGATTATGCGTCAGGGGGGGAATCGAACCCCCGTCGAATGCTTGGAAGGCATCCATGCTGACCATTACACCACGGACGCTTGTGCACGAACGAGATTAGAGCGCACTCTCATCTCAATTATGGTAAAGCAAGTGATAAACAAATGCTAGGAAAAGGCAAAATATTATGCGTCCGGGGGGAATCGCACCCCCGTCGAATGCTTGGAAGGCATCCATGCTGACCATTACACCACGGACGCTTGTGCACGAACGAGGTTAGAGCGCACTCTCATCTCAATTATGGTAAAGCAAGTGATAAACAAATGCTAGGAAAAGGCAAAATATTATGCGTCCGGGGGGAATCGAACCCCCGTCGAATGCTTGGAAGGCATCCATGCTGACCATTACACCACGGACGCTTGTGCACGAAAGATGTTAGAGCGCACTCTCATCTCAATTATGGTAAAGCAAGTGATAAACAAATGCTAGGAAAAGGCAAAATATTATGCGTCCGGGGGGAATCGAACCCCCGTCGAATGCTTGGAAGGCATCCATGCTGACCATTACACCACGGACGCTTGTGCACTAACGAGGTTAGAGCGCACTCTCATCTCAATTATGGTAAAGCAAGTGATAAACAAATGCTAGGAAAAGGCAAAATATTATGCGTCCGGGGGGAATCGCACCCCCGTCGAATGCTTGGAAGGCATCCATGCTGACCATTACACCACGGACGCTTGTGCACAAACGAGGTTAGAGCGCACTCTCATCTCAATTATGGTAAAGCAAGTGATAGACAAAAGCTAGGAAAAGGCAAAATATTATGCGTCCGGGGGGAATCGAACCCCCGTCGAATGCTTGGAAGGCATCCATGCTGACCATTACACCACGGACGCTTGTGCGTGAACGAGGTTAGAGCGCACTCTCATCTCAATTATGGTAAAGCAAGTGATAGACAAAAGCTAGGAAAAGGCAAAAGATTGTGCGTCCGGGGGAATCGAACCCGTCGAATGCTTGGAAGACATCCATGCTGACCATTACACCACGGACGCTTGTGCGCGAACGAGGTTAGAGCGCACTCTCATCTCAATTATGGTAAAGCAAGTGATAGATAAAAGCTAGTAAGAGGCAAAAGAGTATGCGTCCGGGGGGAATCGAAGCCCCGTCGAATGCTTGGAAGGCATCCATGCTGACCATTACACCACGGACGCTTGTGCACGAAAGAGGTTAGAGCGCACTCTCATCTCAATTATGGTAAAGCAAGTGATAGACAAAAAATAGGAAAAGGCAAAAGATTATGCGTCCGGGAGGAATCGAACCCCCGTCGAATGCTTGGAAGGCATCCATGCTGACCATTACACCACGGACGCTTGTGCGTGAACGAGGTTAGAGCGCACTCTCATCTCAATTATGGTAAAGCAAGTGATAGACAAAAGCTAGGAAAAGGCAAAAGATTGTGCGTCCGGGGGAATCGAACCCGTCGAATGCTTGGAAGGCATCCATGCTGACCATTACACCACGGACGCTTGTGCACGAACGAGGTTAGAGCGCACTCTCATCTCAATTATGGTAAAGCAAGTGATAAACAAATGCTAGGAAAAGGCAAAATATTATGCGTCCGGGGGGAATCGAACCCCCGTCGAATGCTTGGAAGGCATCCATGCTGACCATTACACCACGGACGCTTGTGCACGAAAGATGTTAGAGCGCACTCTCATCTCAATTATGGTAAAGCAAGTGATAAACAAATGCTAGGAAAAGGCAAAATATTATGCGTCCGGGGGGAATCGAACCCCCGTCGAATGCTTGGAAGGCATCCATGCTGACCATTACACCACGGACGCTTGTGCACTAACGAGGTTAGAGCGCACTCTCATCTCAATTATGGTAAAGCAAGTGATAAACAAATGCTAGGAAAAGGCAAAATATTATGCGTCCGGGGGGAATCGCACCCCCGTCGAATGCTTGGAAGGCATCCATGCTGACCATTACACCACGGACGCTTGTGCACAAACGAGGTTAGAGCGCACTCTCATCTCAATTATGGTAAAGCAAGTGATAGACAAAAGCTAGGAAAAGGCAAAATATTATGCGTCCGGGGGGAATCGAACCCCCGTCGAATGCTTGGAAGGCATCCATGCTGACCATTACACCACGGACGCTTGTGCGTGAACGAGGTTAGAGCGCACTCTCATCTCAATTATGGTAAAGCAAGTGATAGACAAAAGCTAGGAAAAGGCAAAAGATTGTGCGTCCGGGGGAATCGAACCCGTCGAATGCTTGGAAGACATCCATGCTGACCATTACACCACGGACGCTTGTGCGCGAACGAGGTTAGAGCGCACTCTCATCTCAATTATGGTAAAGCAAGTGATAGATAAAAGCTAGTAAGAGGCAAAAGAGTATGCGTCCGGGGGGAATCGAAGCCCCGTCGAATGCTTGGAAGGCATCCATGCTGACCATTACACCACGGACGCTTGTGCGTGAACGAGGTTAGAGCGCACTCTCATCTCAATTATGGTAAAGCAAGTGATAGACAAAAGCTAGGAAAAGGCAAAAGATTGTGCGTCCGGGGGAATCGAACCCGTCGAATGCTTGGAAGGCATCCATGCTGACCATTACACCACGGACGCTTGTGCGCGAACGAGGTTAGAGCGCACTCTCATCTCAATTATGGTAAAGCAAGTGATAGACAAAAAATAGGAAAAGGCAAAAGATTATGCGTCCGGGGGGAATCGAACCCCCGTCGAATGCTTGGAAGGCATCCATGCTGACCATTACACCACGGACGCTTGTGCGTGAACGAGGTTAGAGCGCACTCTCATCTCAATTATGGTAAAGCAAGTGATAGACAAAAGCTAGGAAAAGGCAAAAGATTGTGCGTCCGGGGGAATCGAACCCGTCGAATGCTTGGAAGGCATCCATGCTGACCATTACACCACGGACGCTTGTGCGCGAACGAGGTTAGAGCGCACTCTCATCTCAATTATGGTAAAGCAAGTGATAGACAAAAGCTAGTAAGAGGCAAAAGAGTATGCGTCCGGGGGGAATCGAAGCCCCGTCGAATGCTTGGAAGGCATCCATGCTGACCATTACACCACGGACGCTTGTGCACGAAAGAGGTTAGAGCGCACTCTCATCTCAATTATGGTAAAGCAAGTGATAGACAAAAAATAGGAAAAGGCAAAAGATTATGCGTCCGGGGGGAATCGAACCCCCGTCGAATGCTTGGAAGGCATCCATGCTGACCATTACACCACGGACGCTTGTGCGTGAACGAGGTTAGAGCGCACTCTCATCTCAATTATGGTAAAGCAAGTGATAGACAAAAGCTAGGAAAAGGCAAAAGATTGTGCGTCCGGGGGAATCGAACCCGTCGAATGCTTGGAAGGCATCCATGCTGACCATTACACCACGGACGCTTGTGCGCGAACGAGGTTAGAGCGCACTCTCATCTCAATTATGGTAAAGCAAGTGATAGACAAAAGCTAGTAAGAGGCAAAAGAGTAAGCGTCCGGGGGGAATCGAAGCCCCGTCGAATGCTTGGAAGGCATCCATGCTGACCATTACACCACGGACGCTTGTGCACGAAAGAGGTTAGAGCGCACTCTCATCTCAATTATGGTAAAGCAAGTGATAGACAAAAACTAGGAAAAGGCAAAAGATTATGCGTCAGGGGGGGAATCGAACCCCCGTCGAATGCTTGGAAGGCATCCATGCTGACCATTACACCACGGACGCTTGTGCACGAACGAGATTAGAGCGCACTCTCATCTCAATTATGGTAAAGCAAGTGATAAACAAATGCTAGGAAAAGGCAAAATATTATGCGTCCGGGGGGAATCGCACCCCCGTCGAATGCTTGGAAGGCATCCATGCTGACCATTACACCACGGACGCTTGTGCACGAACGAGGTTAGAGCGCACTCTCATCTCAATTATGGTAAAGCAAGTGATAAACAAATGCTAGGAAAAGGCAAAATATTATGCGTCCGGGGGGAATCGAACCCCCGTCGAATGCTTGGAAGGCATCCATGCTGACCATTACACCACGGACGCTTGTGCACGAAAGATGTTAGAGCGCACTCTCATCTCAATTATGGTAAAGCAAGTGATAAACAAATGCTAGGAAAAGGCAAAATATTATGCGTCCGGGGGGAATCGAACCCCCGTCGAATGCTTGGAAGGCATCCATGCTGACCATTACACCACGGACGCTTGTGCACTAACGAGGTTAGAGCGCACTCTCATCTCAATTATGGTAAAGCAAGTGATAAACAAATGCTAGGAAAAGGCAAAATATTATGCGTCCGGGGGGAATCGCACCCCCGTCGAATGCTTGGAAGGCATCCATGCTGACCATTACACCACGGACGCTTGTGCACAAACGAGGTTAGAGCGCACTCTCATCTCAATTATGGTAAAGCAAGTGATAGACAAAAGCTAGGAAAAGGCAAAATATTATGCGTCCGGGGGGAATCGAACCCCCGTCGAATGCTTGGAAGGCATCCATGCTGACCATTACACCACGGACGCTTGTGCGTGAACGAGGTTAGAGCGCACTCTCATCTCAATTATGGTAAAGCAAGTGATAGACAAAAGCTAGGAAAAGGCAAAAGATTGTGCGTCCGGGGGAATCGAACCCGTCGAATGCTTGGAAGACATCCATGCTGACCATTACACCACGGACGCTTGTGCGCGAACGAGGTTAGAGCGCACTCTCATCTCAATTATGGTAAAGCAAGTGATAGATAAAAGCTAGTAAGAGGCAAAAGAGTATGCGTCCGGGGGGAATCGAAGCCCCGTCGAATGCTTGGAAGGCATCCATGCTGACCATTACACCACGGACGCTTGTGCACGAAAGAGGTTAGAGCGCACTCTCATCTCAATTATGGTAAAGCAAGTGATAGACAAAAAATAGGAAAAGGCAAAAGATTATGCGTCCGGGAGGAATCGAACCCCCGTCGAATGCTTGGAAGGCATCCATGCTGACCATTACACCACGGACGCTTGTGCGTGAACGAGGTTAGAGCGCACTCTCATCTCAATTATGGTAAAGCAAGTGATAGACAAAAGCTAGGAAAAGGCAAAAGATTGTGCGTCCGGGGGAATCGAACCCGTCGAATGCTTGGAAGGCATCCATGCTGACCATTACACCACGGACGCTTGTGCACGAACGAGGTTAGAGCGCACTCTCATCTCAATTATGGTAAAGCAAGTGATAAACAAATGCTAGGAAAAGGCAAAATATTATGCGTCCGGGGGGAATCGAACCCCCGTCGAATGCTTGGAAGGCATCCATGCTGACCATTACACCACGGACGCTTGTGCACGAAAGATGTTAGAGCGCACTCTCATCTCAATTATGGTAAAGCAAGTGATAAACAAATGCTAGGAAAAGGCAAAATATTATGCGTCCGGGGGGAATCGAACCCCCGTCGAATGCTTGGAAGGCATCCATGCTGACCATTACACCACGGACGCTTGTGCACTAACGAGGTTAGAGCGCACTCTCATCTCAATTATGGTAAAGCAAGTGATAAACAAATGCTAGGAAAAGGCAAAATATTATGCGTCCGGGGGGAATCGCACCCCCGTCGAATGCTTGGAAGGCATCCATGCTGACCATTACACCACGGACGCTTGTGCACAAACGAGGTTAGAGCGCACTCTCATCTCAATTATGGTAAAGCAAGTGATAGACAAAAGCTAGGAAAAGGCAAAATATTATGCGTCCGGGGGGAATCGAACCCCCGTCGAATGCTTGGAAGGCATCCATGCTGACCATTACACCACGGACGCTTGTGCGTGAACGAGGTTAGAGCGCACTCTCATCTCAATTATGGTAAAGCAAGTGATAGACAAAAGCTAGGAAAAGGCAAAAGATTGTGCGTCCGGGGGAATCGAACCCGTCGAATGCTTGGAAGACATCCATGCTGACCATTACACCACGGACGCTTGTGCGCGAACGAGGTTAGAGCGCACTCTCATCTCAATTATGGTAAAGCAAGTGATAGATAAAAGCTAGTAAGAGGCAAAAGAGTATGCGTCCGGGGGGAATCGAAGCCCCGTCGAATGCTTGGAAGGCATCCATGCTGACCATTACACCACGGACGCTTGTGCACGAAAGAGGTTAGAGCGCACTCTCATCTCAATTATGGTAAAGCAAGTGATAGACAAAAAATAGGAAAAGGCAAAAGATTATGCGTCCGGGGGGAATCGAACCCCCGTCGAATGCTTGGAAGGCATCCATGCTGACCATTACACCACGGACGCTTGTGCGCGAACGAGGTTAGAGCGCACTCTCATCTCAATTATGGTAAAGCAAGTGATAGACAAAAGCTAGTAAGAGGCAAAAGAGTATGCGTCCGGGGGGAATCGAAGCCCCGTCGAATGCTTGGAAGGCATCCATGCTGACCATTACACCACGGACGCTTGTGCACGAAAGAGGTTAGAGCGCACTCTCATCTCAATTATGGTAAAGCAAGTGATAGACAAAAAATAGGAAAAGGCAAAAGATTATGCGTCCGGGGGGAATCGAACCCCCGTCGAATGCTTGGAAGGCATCCATGCTGACCATTACACCACGGACGCTTGTGCGTGAACGAGGTTAGAGCGCACTCTCATCTCAATTATGGTAAAGCAAGTGATAGACAAAAGCTAGGAAAAGGCAAAAGATTGTGCGTCCGGGGGAATCGAACCCGTCGAATGCTTGGAAGGCATCCATGCTGACCATTACACCACGGACGCTTGTGCGCGAACGAGGTTAGAGCGCACTCTCATCTCAATTATGGTAAAGCAAGTGATAGACAAAAGCTAGTAAGAGGCAAAAGAGTATGCGTCCGGGGGGAATCGAAGCCCCGTCGAATGCTTGGAAGGCATCCATGCTGACCATTACACCACGGACGCTTGTGCACGAAAGAGGTTAGAGCGCACTCTCATCTCAATTATGGTAAAGCAAGTGATAGACAAAAACTAGGAAAAGGCAAAAGATTATGCGTCAGGGGGGGAATCGAACCCCCGTCGAATGCTTGGAAGGCATCCATGCTGACCATTACACCACGGACGCTTGTGCACGAACGAGATTAGAGCGCACTCTCATCTCAATTATGGTAAAGCAAGTGATAAACAAATGCTAGGAAAAGGCAAAATATTATGCGTCCGGGGGGAATCGCACCCCCGTCGAATGCTTGGAAGGCATCCATGCTGACCATTACACCACGGACGCTTGTGCACGAACGAGGTTAGAGCGCACTCTCATCTCAATTATGGTAAAGCAAGTGATAAACAAATGCTAGGAAAAGGCAAAATATTATGCGTCCGGGGGGAATCGAACCCCCGTCGAATGCTTGGAAGGCATCCATGCTGACCATTACACCACGGACGCTTGTGCACGAAAGATGTTAGAGCGCACTCTCATCTCAATTATGGTAAAGCAAGTGATAAACAAATGCTAGGAAAAGGCAAAATATTATGCGTCCGGGGGGAATCGAACCCCCGTCGAATGCTTGGAAGGCATCCATGCTGACCATTACACCACGGACGCTTGTGCACTAACGAGGTTAGAGCGCACTCTCATCTCAATTATGGTAAAGCAAGTGATAAACAAATGCTAGGAAAAGGCAAAATATTATGCGTCCGGGGGGAATCGCACCCCCGTCGAATGCTTGGAAGGCATCCATGCTGACCATTACACCACGGACGCTTGTGCACAAACGAGGTTAGAGCGCACTCTCATCTCAATTATGGTAAAGCAAGTGATAAACAAATGCTAGGAAAAGGCAAAATATTATGCGTCCGGGGGGAATCGAACCCCCGTCGAATGCTTGGAAGGCATCCATGCTGACCATTACACCACGGACGCTTGTGCACTAACGAGGTTAGAGCGCACTCTCATCTCAATTATGGTAAAGCAAGTGATAAACAAATGCTAGGAAAAGGCAAAATATTATGCGTCCGGGGGGAATCGCACCCCCGTCGAATGCTTGGAAGGCATCCATGCTGACCATTACACCACGGACGCTTGTGCACAAACGAGGTTAGAGCGCACTCTCATCTCAATTATGGTAAAGCAAGTGATAGACAAAAGCTAGGAAAAGGCAAAATATTATGCGTCCGGGGGGAATCGAACCCCCGTCGAATGCTTGGAAGGCATCCATGCTGACCATTACACCACGGACGCTTGTGCGTGAACGAGGTTAGAGCGCACTCTCATCTCAATTATGGTAAAGCAAGTGATAGACAAAAGCTAGGAAAAGGCAAAAGATTGTGCGTCCGGGGGAATCGAACCCGTCGAATGCTTGGAAGACATCCATGCTGACCATTACACCACGGACGCTTGTGCGCGAACGAGGTTAGAGCGCACTCTCATCTCAATTATGGTAAAGCAAGTGATAGATAAAAGCTAGTAAGAGGCAAAAGAGTATGCGTCCGGGGGGAATCGAAGCCCCGTCGAATGCTTGGAAGGCATCCATGCTGACCATTACACCACGGACGCTTGTGCGTGAACGAGGTTAGAGCGCACTCTCATCTCAATTATGGTAAAGCAAGTGATAGACAAAAGCTAGGAAAAGGCAAAAGATTGTGCGTCCGGGGGAATCGAACCCGTCGAATGCTTGGAAGGCATCCATGCTGACCATTACACCACGGACGCTTGTGCACGAACGAGATTAGAGCGCACTCTCATCTCAATTATGGTAAAGCAAGTGATAAACAAATGCTAGGAAAAGGCAAAATATTATGCGTCCGGGGGGAATCGCACCCCCGTCGAATGCTTGGAAGGCATCCATGCTGACCATTACACCACGGACGCTTGTGCACGAACGAGGTTAGAGCGCACTCTCATCTCAATTATGGTAAAGCAAGTGATAAACAAATGCTAGGAAAAGGCAAAATATTATGCGTCCGGGGGGAATCGAACCCCCGTCGAATGCTTGGAAGGCATCCATGCTGACCATTACACCACGGACGCTTGTGCACGAAAGATGTTAGAGCGCACTCTCATCTCAATTATGGTAAAGCAAGTGATAAACAAATGCTAGGAAAAGGCAAAATATTATGCGTCCGGGGGGAATCGAACCCCCGTCGAATGCTTGGAAGGCATCCATGCTGACCATTACACCACGGACGCTTGTGCACTAACGAGGTTAGAGCGCACTCTCATCTCAATTATGGTAAAGCAAGTGATAAACAAATGCTAGGAAAAGGCAAAATATTATGCGTCCGGGGGGAATCGCACCCCCGTCGAATGCTTGGAAGGCATCCATGCTGACCATTACACCACGGACGCTTGTGCACAAACGAGGTTAGAGCGCACTCTCATCTCAATTATGGTAAAGCAAGTGATAGACAAAAGCTAGGAAAAGGCAAAATATTATGCGTCCGGGGGGAATCGAACCCCCGTCGAATGCTTGGAAGGCATCCATGCTGACCATTACACCACGGACGCTTGTGCGTGAACGAGGTTAGAGCGCACTCTCATCTCAATTATGGTAAAGCAAGTGATAAACAAATGCTAGGAAAAGGCAAAATATTATGCGTCCGGGGGGAATCGCACCCCCGTCGAATGCTTGGAAGGCATCCATGCTGACCATTACACCACGGACGCTTGTGCACGAACGAGGTTAGAGCGCACTCTCATCTCAATTATGGTAAAGCAAGTGATAGACAAAAAATAGGAAAAGGCAAAAGATTATGCGTCCGGGGGGAATCGAACCCCCGTCGAATGCTTGGAAGGCATCCATGCTGACCATTACACCACGGACGCTTGTGCGTGAACGAGGTTAGAGCGCACTCTCATCTCAATTATGGTAAAGCAAGTGATAGACAAAAACTAGGAAAAGGCAAAAGATTATGCGTCCGGGGGGAATCGAACCCCCGTCGAATGCTTGGAAGGCATCCATGCTGACCATTACACCACGGACGCTTGTGCACGAAAGAGGTTAGAGCGCACTCTCATCTCAATTATGGTAAAGCAAGTGATAGACAAAAAATAGGAAAAGGCAAAAGATTATGCGTCCGGGGGGAATCGAACCCCCGTCGAATGCTTGGAAGGCATCCATGCTGACCATTACACCACGGACGCTTGTGCGTGAACGAGGTTAGAGCGCACTCTCATCTCAATTATGGTAAAGCAAGTGATAGACAAAAGCTAGGAAAAGGCAAAAGATTGTGCGTCCGGGGGAATCGAACCCGTCGAATGCTTGGAAGGCATCCATGCTGACCATTACACCACGGACGCTTGTGCGCGAACGAGGTTAGAGCGCACTCTCATCTCAATTATGGTAAAGCAAGTGATAAACAAATGCTAGGAAAAGGCAAAATATTATGCGTCCGGGGGGAATCGAACCCGTCGAATGCTTGGAAGGCATCCATGCTGACCATTACACCACGGACGCTTGTGCGCGAACGAGGTTAGAGCGCACTCTCATCTCAATTATGGTAAAGCAAGTGATAGACAAAAGCTAGTAAAAGGCAAAAGAGTATGCGTCCGGGGGGAATCGAACCCCCGTCGAATGCTTGGAAGGCATCCATGCTGACCATTACACCACGGACGCTTGTGCACGAACGAGGTTAGAGCGCACTCTCATCTCAATTATGGTAAAGCAAGTGATAAACAAATGCTAGGAAAAGGCAAAATATTATGCGTCCGGGGGGAATCGAACCCCCGTCGAATGCTTGGAAGGCATCCATGCTGACCATTACACCACGGACGCTTGTGCACGAACGAGGTAAGAGCGCACTCTCATCTCAATTATGGTAAAACAAGTGATAGACAAAAGCTAGGAAAAGGCAAAAGATTATGCGTCCGGGGGGAATCGAAGCCCCGTCGAATGCTTGGAAGGCATCCATGCTGACCATTACACCACGGACGCTTGTGCACGAAAGAGGTTAGAGCGCACTCTCATCTCAATTATGGCAAAGCAAGTGATAGACAAAAACTAGGAAAAGGCAAAAGATTATGCGTCCGGGGGGAATCGAACCCCCGTCGAATGCTTGGAAGGCATCCATGCTGACCATTACACCACGGACGCTTGTGCGTGAACGAGGTTAGAGCGCACTCTCATCTCAATTATGGTAAAGCAAGTGATAGACAAAAGCTAGGAAAAGGCAAAAGATTGTGCGTCCGGGGGAATCGAACCCGTCGAATGCTTGGAAGGCATCCATGCTGACCATTACACCACGGACGCTTGTGCGCGAACGAGGTTAGAGCGCACTCTCATCTCAATTATGGTAAAGCAAGTGATAAACAAATGCTAGGAAAAGGCAAAATATTATGCGTCCGGGGGGAATCGAACCCCCGTCGAATGCTTGGAAGGCATCCATGCTGACCATTACACCACGGACGCTTGTGCACGAACGAGATTAGAGCGCACTCTCATCTCAATTATGGTAAAGCAAGTGATAAACAAATGCTAGGAAAAGGCAAAATATTATGCGTCCGGGGGGAATCGCACCCCCGTCGAATGCTTGGAAGGCATCCATGCTGACCATTACACCACGGACGCTTGTGCACGAACGAGGTTAGAGCGCACTCTCATCTCAATTATGGTAAAGCAAGTGATAAACAAATGCTAGGAAAAGGCAAAATATTATGCGTCCGGGGGAATCGAACCCCCGTCGAATGCTTGGAAGGCATCCATGCTGACCATTACACCACGGACGCTTGTGCACGAAAGATGTTAGAGCGCACTCTCATCTCAATTATGGTAAAGCAAGTGATAAACAAATGCTAGGAAAAGGCAAAATATTATGCGTCCGGGGGGAATCGAACCCCCGTCGAATGCTTGGAAGGCATCCATGCTGACCATTACACCACGGACGCTTGTGCACTAACGAGGTTAGAGCGCACTCTCATCTCAATTATGGTAAAGCAAGTGATAAACAAATGCTAGGAAAAGGCAAAATATTATGCGTCCGGGGGGAATCGCACCCCCGTCGAATGCTTGGAAGGCATCCATGCTGACCATTACACCACGGACGCTTGTGCACAAACGAGGTTAGAGCGCACTCTCATCTCAATTATGGTAAAGCAAGTGATAGACAAAAGCTAGGAAAAGGCAAAATATTATGCGTCCGGGGGGAATCGAACCCCCGTCGAATGCTTGGAAGGCATCCATGCTGACCATTACACCACGGACGCTTGTGCACAAACGAGGTTAGAGCGCACTCTCATCTCAATTATATATAGTAAAGCAAGTGGTCCAGGTGCGCTCACCACAGCCTGACTTAAAACTATACATCAATGTTAATGTTACTAGTCATTTCTCCATCTCCCAAGTTTGGCTTACGAAGTCAGCATAACTATTATTATTATTATTTGTCGCATTTATCATGAACAATGAAGCTTGTGAAAAAATAGTGGAAATGGAAACTATTTATGGGAGACTTGGCATACTGCTTGAGATATTGTACAAAATTGATCCGCTGAGATTCAGACTTCTGCAATTTATCAAAATAATAATTTCGTCTCAATTTGATTTTTCCTTCCTCAATGCTATTATACATAAGGGGTTTTGCAAGAGAGAGCGTGTAAAATCGAGAGGATGAGCCCTTTTTGTAGGCTTAGATCAATGCGCGTCTAATAAAAAGTTGCACTAAAACGCACCGATTTCGTCGCTGACGAAGCCCCTCTTGATTTCCTTCATTTCTTTGACGAGGGAGGGGAAGAACTCGGCCAATCTCTTGTTTTCCTCCGATTCTTCCATAAAATCATCCTCACTTTCCTCAGGTTCACTGTCCATTTCTTCGAAAATGTAGTCGTCCTCGACGAGGTCTTCGTGAGCACCGAATGTTTCATAGAATTCAAGCGTCTGAAAAAAATATTTTCAAATTTGTAAATATAGCGCGAAATGTGAGACCACGGTCTCTTCATTTCGCACTCTCTCTCTCTCCATCTCATGCACGGACTGTTGTGTAGAGTGTGCGAAATGAATAAACAACGGTCTCATAATTCGAGCTCTAATTGAAACTGAATTTAGCAACAATTAGTTACTTAAAATCCAGTAATTACATAGAAGTGCGCACAAAAAGTACACCTAAGACATTTACTATCAAAAAAATCATGGCTAGAAGGCGATTGGAAGCTTTTTTTTCAAATATGAAAGCAAGTTATTGTAAGCTGATTTTGATAAACTCTCAGTTTTTCATTGAATGTTAAAGTTCGAACTCACATTATCGCTTTCGCCACACTGCTCCACGTCGTTGCGCTTTCCGGAATCAGCTGGCGCGAGTAGGGCGCCGCTTGACGCCAGCGCGGCGCCATTCGACGCGTCGCTGGCGTCTTCGAAGCAGTTATCGAAGAAGTCGCGCACTTCGCGCTCGCGAATCAAATCTTCTTGATCGATCTGGCAATAAGAAAAGGGAGAATTGACACAAATTAAATTCAGCAGGCATAAAGGGACGAGAATGAAAGCAGGGGCCAAAACGTTCGGGGCTCTTTCATGCTGCGCAAATTTCATGGGTGGAATTCCACCCTCTGCGGGTGGAAAACTCGTGTAACTCAGCTCAAACTGAACGAAATCTTTCCAATCAAAAAGGAAAATGTTCCAAATGTGGCGTGCAATATCAGTATAAAGTTTGGAAGTTGTATCTTCACTAGGAAAAAAGTTATGAAAGGGTGCATAAAACTGTTTTGCACCTTGCACCCCATGAAATTTGCGCAGCATCACACTCTCCTAACACCATCGGTTTGGGGGGAAACTGACCACTCTAAGCGCTCTATGCGCGACGAGATGCCTGGCGAGTTGCCGCGAGAGCGGGAGATTCTTGTCTACCGTCAGTCTCCTCTCCATTTCGAGATCGATAATGTATTTGGCACAGTCGAGATCATAGGGCGACGGAAGCTGAAAATTGTTTTAATTTTGTATTTTTTTCGAATTATATTTAGATTTATTTCTGATTTTCTTTCGCTATCGTGTGCTGATTAGAGCATAAGCGGTTAGATTTTAGATACGGACTGGGTGAAACATATTTGAAAACAATCTTCTGCATCGATTTTCAAATAGCCGTAGATTTTGTAGGCAACTTTTCAACCGCGCTCTTTTAGGAATTCTTCTAGTTATTTATACTAGGGTTCCCCTTTTCAGGCGGTGAATATTTGACCTGAAACCTCTCCCCTTTATTTCTCCCCACACCGAGTCCTCGTATAGGTCGAAGTGAAAATGGGAGGAATAGGTTTTGTGTCACCTGATTGAAAACGTTTCCCTGAAACCCTCATTTTTGTGTTCTTCCTTGGCTATGAGCGGTACGTTTCAACCGCTCCGATCATCAAAATGAGTTGCGACTGAGGGAATAGAATGGGGTTTTCAGGTGAACGAAACCTCTTTCTAAAATACCATTCACCTGATCAGGTTGCTCCCACCGCTAAGAATGAACAATCAGGTGAAATTGCTCAAAACGGGGAACCGTAATTTATACCTATAATAGTAGCATTCAGTAGTTAAGAAAATCAAGTCCGTTAGTAAATCTAATTTCAAACTCACATCAGGCGCCATGGAGGGATCGGAAGTGGAATCAGCAAGGACAGAGGAGTAGTTGGATGGCATCACTGTGAGAGAGCCTGAAAAAACTAGTATTTTTACGGAAAAAATGAACAAAATTATAATTAAAAATTATAAAGAGGAAGATAAGAGAAAGTGAAAATGTCTCCGATCGCGTTCTCTCTGATCTTTTATACCAGTTCTCCCTCCGAACTCGAGTAGGGTCTTTCCGATCACATGTTCACTGATTTTCAACTCAGTCTAGCCAGTGGATAAACTGAGGTTTGAACGATCAGCCAGTGGGTAGGAAGCGACTCTGTGACGAGATAGACGCTGTATGTGATTCCGCTGACCTTCGGAAAGGGGTCAGACGCGAGAAAATGTGAGCTGTGAGATGATGTTTGTGCTGCGTAAAGGAAATGCGAACAATCTTTTTTTTTCTGCATTTTTCAGTATTCTAGAGACTAATTAATCTATTTCGCGTACTTCTTGTCATTTTCTCCTCTTTTTCCCTCCGCTTTGGCATTGCGCGCCATATGATCCCAACCCTACAGACAGGGGTCAGGGCGAGAGAGTGTGCAAAAGCGAGAGAGTCCCTCTCCATTGCACACGCTCTTTCGCTCCAAAGCCCTTTCTGTAAGGATGACCGGCCTGTGGAATGATGTGGCGCGGCTGCAGCAGCGTCATGATCTCTGCAGCAACCATGCTGCAACCTGCCGTTACGATGCTAGCGTCATTCTATTCATTCATTTATTATTTATTCCGTCAGAGTGGATTGGGATCATGAGGCACGTTGTTGAGGCGCAGGAAACGGATATACATGGCCGAATCGGAGAAGGGTATTGTTTCTGCATCTCAGCAAAGGTGCATTTTGCATTTTGAAGAACAACCAAAGTGGGTGATGATCGGCCCACTGTACGCGTTAGGTCTTTTATTCCTTTAGAAACAATTTTATGGTCTTTCAAAACAAATGAGTGTACAAGAAAAAATATATTTATATGAAATATTTTATTTTGTATCATGGCGAATTCAAATGACTATCACAGGCCAAATATTTGGGGGGGATACCAATTCCCCGGCTAACATTTGATATTTCGCAACAAAAAAATAAAACGATAAAAGTTGGAGACGTAAGGAACACCATAGTTCCCTCGGCCAAAAGTGAGATTGAGAATAGCAGGAATACATTTCACAGTAGACACAAAGGCGGCAAAATATTAGCCTCGTAGGGGGCTCGAACCCCTGACATTCAGATTAAAAGTCTGACGCTCTACCAACTGAGCCGCGGTATCGCTTGCTCCCACTGTGTTCACGAGTGCCTTTGCACGAAAAGATAGCAATGCTCAAAAGAAATGGCTCACAAGGAAAATTATGAGTTATATACAATTCTAAGGTAAGAAAGAAATACATTTCTTTTAAATTATTTTCGCCGATCGTCATTGGCGTGGAATTCACTAGGAAGGGTATATGGTAGACTTCCATAGGATGTGGAGTTCGCCAGAATCAAGTGATCGCCCTGTAATAATCCCGTGTGTTTTCATTATAAAAAATAGAATTTTTCAAATAGGAGCCAAATTGACATGCAATATGTTAGTGAGATATTTAGTATTTTCAACAATGAAAAACCTTCGATACGGCTTGATGTAGTACAGCACCAGCCAGGGAGTTCATACACCCAGAATGAATATACTTACTATTGAGTATATTCTATACTGAGATATGACACCGAGTATATGATATACTCAATATTCTCTCGTTTTCGCACGCTCTCTCGACGCGCGAATATACTCAATATTGAGTATATCATATACTCGGTGTCTCATCTTAGTATATTCATTCTCTGTGTATGAAGTTGGTTCACCAGTTCATAGTTGGCGGCAAAGAGTAGAACTTGGAATTTGGAATTAGGTAAATACTTAAATGACAAAAAAAAATAAATTTGAACAAATATTATTATAAATAAGCAAAATAGATTGATTATGCAGCCTTTACAGGGATACACTACCGCTAGTATTCTCCTCTTTTTCCCTCCGAAATCTCTTATTTGGACGGTTCAACTGATTTCGTAATTTCAAAAACACGCAAATCATCTCACGAAAAACGGCAGATCCTCGAAGATAGAAACGTTGAAGAGCACGTTCAACACGGTTAATGAACCTCCGATTAATGAGAGAGGAGGAAGGCAGGCTTGAATGGTCAGCAGCTGAATTGCCAAGATTTAAAACGTTCCCAAGAAAGAATAGAGAACGAAGAGACATGGATATTTTCATCAAAAGAATGTTCCTGTCAAAAAATGAACGGAGAACGAAGACATTATAAGCTCTTCCAGTTTCCGAAAATTTTCGAGTCCTTTTTATCTATGCCCTACACTCACACGGGACACACCCCAACTCACATGTGAAAGTGTCTCTAGGTTGTCAAGTGACAGGTCTCTTAGTGAAAGTCACTAGAAACTAGTGACAGTTCACTATTTTCTAGTGACTTTCACTAGTTTCTAGTGAACGTTCACTAGGCAGCCGCGCGCCTCCTCCGGGCTAGAGACAATTTACTTACCTGTAAGTGAAATGTCTCTTGATGGCTCCGCCGCCAAAGTTTGCAACCCACTTTCATTGTGACTATGTTCCCGATCGATGAATGGTCGTTAATCGTTATCACTGCGTGTTTATTATTCGTTTTTATTGTGAACTTGTAAACCATTCGAGATTTTCGATACTAATTGCACCCCGAGTTTATTACGGGCTGATATTCCAGGGGTACGATGGCTAGTGTTGCAGCACGACGTGCTCTTCTCATACAAGATCGTGATGGATTCGGAGATGTGTCCAAATTAATCGTCATCAGGTATTTAAATTTCGAATATTTACTCTTTCCAGAGGGACCGAAACCCCATTGCACCAATTTGGGATCTTTCAAACGGCCAACACCCTAAATTTCGAATTTCGTTACGGCCAAAATTGAACCAGTATTAGACGACCGTGGTGCATGATCAGTATAGAGTGAAGAAGATCCCACATTCATTTACTCATTACAGGTCACTCGCGGTCACATGATGAGTCTCGTGGATTGGATGCGAATGAGGGAGGAGGACTCTGCGAGAAGAACTGGAAACGCAAGAATTTCAAGATCTACAAAAGCAAGCGCTAAATATCGATTGATTATTACTTTATTTGTTCCGTTGAACATATTTTATTCAATGTTTGTATGAGTATTATTGACTGCTTTCATAGATATGGCGTCATTGTCGTGATAAACAGTAATTCCGTAGTAATATGTATTCGTTCTGTCACATCCCAAGAAAAGTAGTACCCAGTGGAACCAGAAACCAGAATGGGCGGGACCAGTGCTGTAATGAACCCAGTGGAACCAGAATGGGCGGAGCCTGAACCGGAGCGGCTGCCAGGGTACGCTAAGTGAAAAGTCTCTTAGAGACTCCTTTCACTAGTCTGTAAGTGAAAGTTCACTAAGAGACAAAAGTCTCTTACAGGTAAGTGAACGTTCACTTTGTGTCCTGATCCTAGTGAAGTGTTCACTTACCTGTAAGAGACTTTTTTCTGAGTGTATATTTTGCATGAAATCCCTCTTCATTATGTTCTATAGTTGCCTTACTACTTACCCACTATACAAACTACTTTTAAACGCACTTTGAGCTCCCGGTGATGCTCTTTATTCGGTTGGCTCATATTGTCGTTGAAGCGATGAAGATGCGCTAGGACCTGAGAGTTATATTAATTCTTACGATAGGCATTGATATTGCTGGCATCATGGCCCTGCAAGAAAGTTGCTTCGGGGTCAAGGGACGTTCCAACTATGAGAAATACCGACCACCCTTGACGTATGTACATACACATAAACCCTGTTGTTTGCCCCCGAAAGGGAAAGATTAGTGCGTCTCGATGTGAAATATCTCGAAAATTAGAGCCGCGTCAATGAAAGAACATGCGGCATAACATTGCACACGCTACGTAATTAGCACACTAGTTGACAGCTTTATGAACTAGCGTATTTCTTGAATGATGATAAGCTTTGAGAGATCATTCTAACAGATGACGAATTTTCCAAAGCGAATAAAAATCACTTTTCTCCGGTATAGGAAAATAACGATGGTCGTTGGAACTGTTGTGAGAAACATGAATACATAACAAACGAGCATGCAATTACAGAAGCGATTGGTGGTTCCTGGAAAGGTTGTACTTTTCTTCGATAGATAGTTGAATAGTGCTCGGCCACTGCTGGCAGCATCTAAACTAGTAACAAAAATAAACGGGAAAGGTTAGAAATCAATCGTTCAGAAGTTTTATGCTGTCAGATAACATTGTTGTTCGATGAAACCTTTCTGAACCTGTGTATGTGTATGGCTGCATGCTCTCCTGAATGTGTGTGTCAGATAGAAAATTGTCCAGCGTTGTTTGCTCGTCCGGAAGCGAAATTAGCGCCGCCTACGATTATTTTGTTGGCTTAACGGTATCATTTTTTTGTATTTTTAACATCATTTTGAAACTGCTTGATTGCTTATCGATATTTCAATGAACAAGTGATGATCTAATGAATCCCGAATATCTCCCGGTGTTTCGTGCGCTAGTCGATCGCAGTTTTGAATTAAATTTAAAGATGAGGGTGGCCGATTTTTCCGGCTCACCAAATGAACGGTGCATATTAGATAAGTCCCAAGACACTGAAGAAGAACGCGCAAATTCTTCGGCCGCTTCCTAAAAATAGTAAATAATCGTTGAACCTGGCTTTTCATCAACAGGCCTGTCGACCACTAGTAATCGCAATCGGTAATCGAAATGATGGAGTAGCAGAAAAACCGAAACAGATGAGAAATGAAGGTAGAGTGAGGCAACTGAAAAGGATATCAGCACCGGATGTGATGTTAAAGGTGGTGTCCCACGAACTTTTGTTCAACTGAGTTTTCACTGTCGGGTTATGGTAATCGGTTTCCAGATAAAAGCCCCGCAAACCGCATGTTCAGCCGATAAGTTTGAACAAAGTTATTCGCGTTTGGCTCTGTGCCAAACTGACCCTGAATGCAGGAATTCAAAAATGATAGGGAGGGATAAGGGTGGACGAGGAGAAAGCGACCGCGCCATTGAAACATATGAGATGAGGAATGATGGAGCAGGAGATTCCTGATATTACATTTATAAATTTATACGAACACACAAAAAGTCAAAATGGTACTTTCTGTGTTTACCAAAGCGAGAGAGCGGGCAAAAGTGAGAGGGTCGCGTACGTGCCTGTGTTGTGAACAACGGAAGTCCGTCATTTTACTTTTTGGTGGGATCGTATCATTTTATAAATGTAATACTCTTTAAACGTGATGTTTTCGTTTCGAGAACATCTCAACCAAAAATAAACTAAAATATTTATCGTTTGTCTATCGACTTTATCAAGCACCGCAAGCATGTACGGCAAGTGACGCACCTCCTCGTAAACATCACTTCTTTTCGGCCCCGGTAGAAAATGTACCTTTTGCATCTGTCGGCTATCTAGTATTATAATATTAAAATGATACGCTCCTGAAATGGACTACTGGTGGTGTACTATCTTTCTTTACCTTCGCGTGTCTCTCGCTTTGTCGTGCTCTCTCGCAGCCGTATAAGTTGTTTAGGAGCGGAGCGTTATATTTTTTAGACGAGTGTTTGTGAATGTGAAAAAATAATAGGAGTTTTTTTTTAAATATCTGATGAGATAACAGTTTCGGCTTGCTAATGTGGCAGAACCGTCCGTTCCAATAGACGCACGGGCCGAGGAAAATTAGTATTGCGGAATCGGATGGTGTTACCATTCTGAATATCGATTTTTCGAGGCAAAACATGTTTTTGAAAGTCATTGAGACGATGGAAAACAACACTTTCCAATAAACGCAAGGGCTGATGAAAACCATTTTGTTAAATACAATAAGATTACTTATTGATAGATAAAATGATATTGGCGTTAATGAAAAAAACGATACGAGATGTTAGCCTTCGAAAGTTCGAAAAAGCCTTCGAAAAAGAGAGAGAAAGTGAGAGCCTTCGCTCTCACTTTCTCTCTCACCTTCGGTTAACCCAGGAAGTTAAATTTTGATATTTTGTTGGAGCTAGGGTTGGCCTCGTGAGAGAGAAGATGAGAATCTCGAAATTAATAATTCAAATATCTCTCATTTTCGAGAACAATGGGCCGATTTTCGAGATTCTCGTTTCTCGAAACTATCTCGAAATTCAGATTTTGGCGGTGGAACAATTGAACACAGGTGGGAAATGGAAGGGAGAAAGAACAAATAATCCATTTCTCTTTTCTTCTCACTCATTTTCGAGAATCTCGAAATCAATTACTTCTCAATCGAGATCATTTTACAATTTTCGAGAATTTTGCGGTCATTTTTCTCACGAAGCCAACCCTTGTTGGAGCGTATCATTTAGAAATGCAATAGCGTAATTTCTGAGAGGGGCTATGTAAGTGGGTTCAGTATTGTACGATTAGGAGAGTAGAGGGCATTTTATCGCATCTTTTCCAAACCACGTCTCGAAGCTATGTACTGCTCTCTACTAATAGGATGAAGCGGTGGGGATATGATCGCTATTTTCCGATACAGGGGACCAATTTGTGGCTGAGCCATTTTATTTTTTTTGTGAACCGTTTAAATTTATTTGTGAGCCATTTTAATTTATTTGCGAACCATTTTAATTCATTTTTATCAGGCCCCGATCGGCCTCTTGTCATTGTCAGAGATGAGAAGTTTATTTTTTTATGAAATATTCCGATGCTCATACTTGACGATGATGATTGTCAATTGTCACCATAGATATTTGTCTCCATTAAAAAAAATACAATATTTTTGTTTATATTATCTCTTTATTTCCTCAAAATGAGCATTTCTTCGGCGAGGAAGCGTGTGAAACCACCAAGATTCATGAGAAAAACATGAGGGAGGAGAGAGTAATTTGAAGCACAACATTGAAGCAGGAAAAAAAAGAAGAAGGAAGAATAGTCGTACGTTAATTGCGTTTCTTGTCTGATTTTGCATTTCCTATGCTGGCGGTTCTTCGCTTTTTTTCAAGGAATTACGCGACTTTTCCGAAATTTTTGTGTTTTTAACCCAATCTTAAACCATCCATCTTTCTCATTATGCTGCTATTCATATTCGTCTCTTTCTTTAAATTAAATTTTCTTGAACAGTTTCATCTAATACCAATTTTTTGCATTAAAAAAATATTTTTATCCTTCTCTTCAGTAATATCATTTATTCTTCCAACGCTCGCTGCAAGACGGATGCGCCTATGTGTTCGATGAAACCTCCAGAAAGGGGTCAGGGAGCGAGAGGTTGTGCGAAAATGGGAGGGTCTCTCTCACCTTTACACACTCTCTCTCTCTCTCGCCTTGGTCCCTTTCTGGAGGTATCACGTTCCACTTATATCACCAGAATAACAACTGGAAGAGGCGCGCCACGTCACAGCGCAGTTACCGCTCCGGAGACTGGCACATCATTCCGCAGCCCAGTAAAACCACCGGAAAGGAGTCAGTGGTGGGAGAGTGTATAAACACTCACAAACATGATTACTTCCAGGTAAGTAATTAGTTACTAACTCGCATGCATGAAGATATAATTACTTCCATAGAAGTAAATAATCACTTCAATTGCTATATGAACGTAATTAATTATTTCTAGATAAGTAATTTAAACTTCATGCATGCGAGTAAGTAATTCTTTTTTGTGAGTGCATGTGAGAGATGACCTCACGCCGCACCATTGACTCTCGCTCCTGACCCCTTTCCGGAGGCTTGTGGCGAGTTGGCGTTCCAATTTCATCAATTTTCTCTAGCTCTCAAGACACTCATGATCCATTTGCCTCTTCTTACGAACTACCGCTGCATTTCGTTTCAACATGAACATCGACGAGAGTCGCTTTAATCATTTCAAATTATTAATTTTGTTCGAATACTCTTCTGGATTTCCTTATTGTTTTTCTAATTTCTAAATGCGCGAAAATGTAAAATTTAGATTACAGTCATGATTCTCATGATTTTTTGTTAAGGTAAATTTACACCTGGGGTGGTATTCTTTTTCATTTTTCGGCAATGCCGAATTTTTCGGCAATCTGCCGAAAATTTCGGCAATTTTAATTTCATTTCTCTATCTCTTGGATGTATTGAGTGGTCGCTATGCTCCGTCAGAGGACGCCTCAACACCCTCAAATAAGGCTCCCAAGGATTGATTTGACTCTCCAATGTCAACTTAATCAAAATTTTCTCTATGGTCGTTTAAAAGTAACCCAGCCCGAGTTATTGGCCTTGACCGATCTTACGCGTGCGTGCTGGAGTCCTCAGAGTGACTTCCCATTGCACATGCAGTGCGCTGCGGCTCTAGCCTATGCAAAAATAACAGTCACAGTATCAAAATGATTTTACCATTACAACCCGATAAACAACATACTATCAAGTATATTGTATATTGGTGTGCACAAGTAAAAGGGAAAAAGATTCATATGCTCATGCTAAGTGGGAACGATAGAGCGCCGGCAAAAATAACGGCAGAGGGGACTGATCCTCCAACTATCCGCATCCATTCCTGACACACCAACCACTACACTAATGTACTGACGAAGGCGATGAACACAAAATAGCTCATAACTCTCCCTCTACCGCCCCATGATCTCCTCTCCCCGAATTTGATGCTTGATAAGCTATGCCATGTGAGGTATGATTGAGTAGCAGCGTGTTGCACTTGGCGTGTAAATTATCATTTGAGTTTAGGTTATCCATTTAAAGAAGGAGTGAAGGGAAAGGTTCCCAGCTGGAAGTCCCTGTAAATGCAATGAGCAGTACTGTAAGAGCTCGGCAAACACAGAAAGTGTAAATTCAGAGACTCGAACGTGTCCAGGGAGGACTGGCAAGGATTATCCTCCCACCAAGGAGACAATGGATAAGAACAGGGGCATGTAAAATAGGGAGGGCGCTGATTTCACGAGACGGGGTTGAGACAGGGGGAGAAAATAGTTGAAGAGTGCATGCAAATCGTAAACGCAGGGGTAACGAGCGAGAGTCGAGGGATTATGCAGCTCAGTTAGAGATTTTGCAGCCCGTTGGCTGATCCACATACGGAATCCCTGATCATCACGCAAACTTTGCGCGCGCATATCTCCGTCAGTTTTCGAGCTAGAGATTTGAAACTTCGGGGATCTCTTATCGTTGAGGGAAGCAATCGACGTGTGTTGCCACTTTACCCACGAAAATATTCCCTTCACTCCTTCTTTAAGCAATAATATTATGTAACTCTTCTCTCGTACTTTCCTAATATTTAGTGCATTGGTAAAACCTTATGCTAAAGTTGCACTATAGCGTTTATACAAGATGTACTCTAGTAAAATGATATAATCTACTGTTTATGTTATCGAGAAGTACACGATTGAAGATACTATCAAGATAGATGTGTGCCCAATTCTCAATATTTAATTTGCCGAATTGCCGAATTCTCTCCAATTCCTGCCGAAATTCTCCCTGAAATTTGTGAAATTCCTTTGTTATCATTGCCGAAAAATTCGGCATTTGAAATAGAGTCCCGAATTATTTCAACGTGAGACCGCTCTCTCACGAGGTCGATCTGCCGAATTTTTCGATTTCGGCAGATGAGAATGAATTTCGTCGACCGTGCAATGGATTTCCTGGCTTGCGAAAATGATTTCGGGATGCCGAAAAATGAAAAAAAGAATACCACCCCTGGTTTACCGCGACCGCATAAAAAGTTTGCTCTCTCGAAATCTGCCTCGCACTGCACACCCAGAAAGGGGTCAAAAGGTGAGAGAGAGAGAGAGAGAGAGAGAGAGAGAGAGAGAGAGAGAGAGAGGGAGGGTTCTATCCTTTCATAACACGCTCTCCTCTGGTATTTATTTCCAGGCTGGATCCCGGTATATTTCCAGCCCGGAATCAGACAGGGATCCAGCCTGGAAATTATGCCGGGATCCCGGTATCAATACCGCGCGCTATACCGGGATCCAGCCTGGAAATACATACCAGAGTCGTCGCTGACCCCTTTTTGGATGCCTGCTCGTTGCAATTCAACTTTTATACAGATATTGTCTTTTTTCAACAGTTCTACAAAACATGAGAAGTAGTCGTAAAGTTATCATTATTCCTCATTTTTTTCAATGTTCACTATACATATTTGCTATTTTCGTGCAATTCTCGCGCCACATTTCCCACAATCAACATTTGACGCCGCTTCGCCTAGAAACAGTAATAACTAATTTACAATTGGTGGATGTGTGGCGAGTAAATAATTGTGAACTGGCAGGCTGCCTTAGTAATCACTAGACAACAAAGACACCTCTCCAGAATGGGGTCAGGAGTGAGCAAATGCTTGCAAAACTAAGAGGGACTCTCTGATCCATGCAAAATCTCTCTTATGGCCACCTCTTTCTTGAGCCTGGCATTACAACTGTACAAATACATTCTCTTGTTTTCACACGCTCTCTCGCCTTCCGTACTCTCTGTGATCAGCGGAACGTTTTACTATTTCGGACGAGTATTTATGCATTTGCAATAATCATGTGTCTATTCTCGCTCCTCTCGTCTCTCTCCCCTTTCCATACTCGTTTATCGTGGCGGCGTAACTACGCAACGTGCCTTTTGCCTGCCTCTCGCTTACCTACTCGCATACTTACATTGAATCTCCCCGACTCCAATCTGTCTCTTACCCCACTAGATTATCCACCTCCATAAAGGGGTCAGTCTAGTGAGAGAGTGTGCGAAAGTGAGAGAGTCCATCTAGATCTTGCATTGTTTACTAGTTTTTTTTAAAGAAATGTTTCAATGCCCTATGATTGAATTGCAACTCATGCCAGAATCACTCATAAACAAACTTTCTTGTCGCGCCCGATTATTTTCAATAATCGGCCCTATTCGTCCCCTACGCACGTGGCTGGACGCAAACAGCGGACGCACCGTGCACTCCGCACCCTAATTTGCGGTTTTGCGGATGTCTGATTTCCGGTCAATCTGGGGGCGATTTGACGCCAATTCGCATGTGATTCACACTCCGCTTCCGACACGACAGCAGACTACAGACTACACTCATTTCCACCAGAGGAATACGGGAAATTTGACAACTTTGTCAGTGATTGTTCGTTTCATTTGAAATTTTTATTTCATTTTTATTTTTTTCATTTTTATTTTTCATTTAGCTAACAATCTGAAATGGGGTGGGGTAAGAATAGTGAACGTACTACACATAATCTAATCGGAAAAGGCAGAGATCTGTACGAATGGCAGATTATTTCTGCGATCCTAATTGCATATTAGAGAGAGGTGTATTTTTAATTTAAAAAAAAAGAGACAATTTCTTTCTCACAACTTTGTTTCCTCTCGCTCCTTTTCACATAATTATAGATTTACGCGTGGCTCGCGCAAATTCCGGCTCTCATAATTCCCGGCTTTCACAGTTCCCGGCTCGCTTAATTCGCACGTTACTGCAAAAGTAGCGCCACTTCCCTTGCCGACTAGAGAAGGCGTGAATAAGTTTAGCTCTGACTCAAGAGGCTGCCACATGCTTCCCTAGCGACAGTTAGGAGTCGGCAGCGAGAGAGTGTGGGAAAGGATGAGAGACTCTTTCATTTTTTTTAACAATCACTCGCTTTGGCTACCGGCATATATGTGATAACTGTTTCACATGAGCTCCATATCTGTTAATGAGCGTGTAATGGCATAGCATTCCTCGCAATTGCTTGAGCGGATCGAGTGTGCTGCAAAGTTTAACATAAACTGCAAAGCACAACCTTGCTGCAATCTAGGGTGTAACGCAAAAAAAAAAAAAATATTACCATTTTGGAAACCGTCATGAAATGTTTGATGTGCTCCCTTTCTACATCTCTGCGTGTCTCTTGCTTTGTCGCGCTCTCTCGCCTTTCATTTCTCCGTTTAGCAGCGGATTTTGTTTTATTTTTGAACGAGTATTTGTGAATTTGCAATAACTGCCTCAAAGTTATTCTAGTTTTGTTGATCTCGCGAAAACCACACTTTTCCCATGTGATTCGACTTCAGCTGCCATAGGTATAGCCGTTTGATTTCTTTCGCAATTAGCACAGCCCCCTCCACAACAGCCCAGCGATCTCAAGTGCTTTCTCTCCCTTTCAAACACTCTCTCGGCACCAGACAAGCGTAGAGAGTGTGCGAAATGGAGAGACGAAAACGCCTCTTGGGACACTTAACTGAAGTAGATCACGTTATCACCTGTATCGCTCCTTTTCCCGCCTCAAGAGCGCCCAATTTGAATTATCATCTTCGTTTTCCTACATCAAACGCAGAAAGCCTCCAACTTCGCTTACTCTGGAGGTAGTAGTGTCTCCTGCTGAGAGAGCATGCAAAATCGAGAGAGCGGTCGAGAGAGATAGTGAGACGTTCTCTCATCGATCAGATTGAGCATGCAGAATTGAGAAGGTCAGAGCATTGTTCAATAGATGATCTGTTCATTTGACCTGCACCATCAGCAGGAGACTTCCCGCACTGAGTACCATGACCCAGCAAAAAGCCTCCAGAAAGGGGTGAGCTACAATTAACCCTAGCACTTTATCACAGTCTCTAAATAGCCACCGACTCCTTTCGTGAGATTCGGGGATCTCTCTGGTCTCTGAGTTTGAATATTTCTCGAGTTTGTACTTTGTGTGCACTATGGGAAGGAACAATTCCATTCATTTCACTATTCCATCCATCCATTCACAATTCTCTCGAATATCTCGTTAATCACGTGCTTTTGTACACCTTTTAGAGTGTATATTTTCCGGCGAATTTGCTCTCGCTAAAGACCGCATTAACGCTGTCGTATAGCATACGTTTTCGAAATTTTAAAATGAGCTCTGACGAGATAACTCAACCCCTTTCTGGAGGCCTAGCTGAGCGGTGCACAGCCCGCGAATTCTCTAAGATATCGAAATCTGGGGAACCACTCGCTTAACGAGATCGTGTGCAATTTGATAGAGCAGGGGATGAATTATCTTGAATGTGAGAGAATTAAACTATCCAGATGTCGACATCTAAGACTCTGTATGGCATGGTGTGAACGTATAAAAATGCGGATGCGGAGCTGCATTTTCGAAACCTCTCTTATTTGTGCCATCTGCATCAGTTAGTATTCTACTTGACGAGAAAGAGAGAGAGAGAGAGAGAGAGAGATCTGCGATCGTAATGAGTTTTCTGCCTATCTACTTCCGCTTTTGCACAAAAACAGGCAGAAAATGCGCAACTCTCAAGCCATTCCATCCTATTACTACTCCATGGCCATACTCCATGGCATCCGCACGGGCACTGAAAGCAAATTTGGTAGGAGAACGGTTCTCCAATGTTTCATTTGTTAGAGAACGGTTCTCGACCTTCCTCCGCAGGGTGGAGAACCGTTCTCTAACAAATTAAACCTTGGAGAACCGTTCTCCTACCAAATCACCTGATTCCAAACCTACATAACAGGGTTAGAGCGAGAGAGCGTGCGAAAGTGAGAGAGTCCCTCTCGATTTCACACGCTCTCTCACTCCAATGCCCTTTCTGTAAGGTTGACCGGCCTGTGGAATTATGTGAAATTTGCGCTCTTTGCACTTCCACTGCTGACCCTTTCTGGAGGTTTAAAGAAGAAGATAAAAAATGCTTGGCATCTGCATTAGATAATGCGTACCGCATTCAAATTTAGCCCAATTTAGTAAATACACCGATACACTCTCAATTCGGACTCTGAAAAAGAGAGGCCTAGCGAAAATTCAGAGCATTTTACCATGTAATTTACTTATCTCCTACGATCTGTAATCTCTCTATTTCTCTCTCTCTCTCTTTATCGTCGCATACAGTTTTCTCGCGCGCATTGCTTCACCCATTTGTATCGGGGGATATTGGATATCCCGCTCCTCCCACCTTCTCTCTCTCTCTCCTCCCCCTCAAGCAATATCCCCCGTCCGTTCTCGCGTCTATGCCATGTGTTTACAGTTATGACTACTATTGTGTGTGTATGTGTGAGATAGAGAAAGAGAGAGCGGTAATCCGGCTTTTCTTAGACGTGATATTTCTCTCACTCTCTCTCCCGCTGTTTTCGTATTTACCAGTAGCGAATCGATTGAGCGACGGGTACGGTAGGCGCCTACTCGCAAAAAAATAATTCTTGGATTTTTGAAATGCTCAGGGTGAGAGATCAGCTCTCTCATTTTTGCACGCTCTCTAAACTTTTATTGAATTTGGTTACATTATCGATTGTTATGTAAAGTGTACTACAAGTTAAATATGGTTAAAAGTTAAATATGGTTAAGTTTCCAACTATCGCTCTGGACATGATTAGAGCACTTTTTCTTTGAGTATTCAAACCTCCAGGAAAGGGTACGGAGCGAGAGAGCGGGTAAAAGTAGGAGACTATTCCGTGCATTATTCCATTCTGTAGAAAGGTGCATGCAGGATGTCGTCCCTATTGATTACGAGTTATAATTCTACGCTATCATTGCACATCTTGCATCGTCTGCAGTGGAATTTGATATTAGGGTAAATAATTGAGTTACATTTTTTCTTCGTCTGGTAGCGACACCGTGACTGCTGCATTCATAATCCACGCCCTATCATTTGGAGAGCTCACGACGATGGAGCTCCATTTACACACGATTCCAAACCTACAGACCAGGGTTAGAGCGAGAGAATGTACAAAAGTGAGAGAGTCCCTCTCGATTTCACACGTTCTCTCATTCCAAAGGCCTTTCTGGAAGGTTGAGCGGCCTGTGGAATGATGTGTTTAGCATGCACCCTCGACCGGTTGATTCGCGAACGAGTGTGTACTCAGAGCGCGAAGTCTTCAGCTTTCCTTACTCTGGAGATGTTGTCTCCTGGTGAGAGAGCATACGAAATGGAGAGATGGAGACATCACTTCTCCGAATATTTGGAGATGTGAACACTCCAGAGTTAGGAAACTTCTGAGTACAGTGATTAAACCCTCAACATTCAAACAAGGGGTCGAGCATTAGTGTCACTTATCGTGCCATACTAATGCAATATTAGTTTTTTTTGTTATTTTATATTATTCATTTGATTCGAAATGCAGGAGTGAAATACAACACTATAGGCCAACACCATAACGCCATAACAAGGGTGACCAGTAACTTGTAGCTAGGTGTGAAAATTATAGAAGGAACAAAGAGTTTTATTTTTCATTTTTATTTTTTTGTAAAATATATTAAAAAAAACTTAATATAATAATTCAATAGATAGTTTAGACGTCCTACTTGTTGAAAAATTGGAAACCGAAGCAGCACATATCTGAAACACAATTTTTTCACCTGCGAAATTTTCGCTCAACGTGCTTCGGCGCATATTAAAATATCTCTCCAATTCGCAATGGAAGTTGTGGAATATCTGTTTTTCTACTATGTATTTTCAATACCATGTAAAAGTATAATCAACAGATATCCAGCACTGAATATTATAGTAGTCTCATAAACATTTTTACAATTATTTTTACAATTTCATTTTGGGCCTTTCAGTAATCAAAGACACTCCGCTCCTCTCTTCTTCTAGTTCCTTCCAAAACATATTTAATCGGCGCTCTGAAAGATCAAAGATCACGTATAAATGCTGAGAGGAAATGCGAGTCGCTGAAAATAGTCAGCTATTCACAATAGTGCACGCGACACGCGAACTATTTTCGAATTCTCGAATTTCTCTCTCTCTTTAGCTTTTCCTCTCTTTGTATGTCTCTGTGTGTGTTTCACTTTTGGTCCTCCCCTTGTAGCCTCTCTCTCTGACTCTCTCAATTTAACACACTCTCTCATTCTTCACTCCACCCATTGGACTACTGGAATCTCTCTCTCTCTCTCTCTCTCTCTCTATCTCTATCTCTCTCTCTCTCTATCTCTCTCTCACTCATTTGGTCGCGGCCCTTCTCTCAATTTGGGTCTTCTCCATTCCATTTCTTCTCCCCATCCATTCCGCCTTTTTCGCCCTCCTTTTCATTACGAGCCCGATCACTGTTTCTGAACGAGATTCGATCGACTTACCACTACCATTTGGTAGGTTATTGGATGAAATATTACCGTAGGCGCTGAGCTTGATTTTTTTTGCATCAGAGTGCATTCATAGTTAAAATTGCCGCGGGTTTTCGAAGATCCTGCAAATTCACCAGCATCTTTAAAGACGTCAAATGAAAATTGGCTTGCGTACTAGTGTCTGCAAAGGTAGGGCTCGAAAGTGGGCCGAACTCGAAAATTCGTTAAAGTAGAATTTTGGTGATTATGAACCAGCTCAGTCCCCCACTGCAGCTCATTAGGCTCCAAGTTCGGTCTCTGAGTCTTACCCTTCTCAACTACTTTCCTGACCCAGCAGTCCATTATTACTTGGGCTTGAAACGCGAGTCGCGCGGGACTTTCTCTGCAAGTTGTATTTTAAATTATACTTTTTTTGTTAATTAAATTGTAAAATCTAATTAGTATTTTAATTATTGCCCCGGCACTAAAACGCAGTCGGAAACGAGACTAGATGACCCCCATCCTCATTATCCCTCTCTGCCCTCAAATAGAGATCGAAAGAGCATCTCTCGCAATGCTCTTGAATGAAACGACTCGAAATTTCGAAACATCGCATTCCTGAAAAAAAAACGCGCTCAACTCCGTCAATTTTCCCACACACGTTTGCTTGTTTTCACGTTTTCGGGCCCGCTTTTAGCACCCAGACGCAATTATTCAAGGATTTGTTTGAGCTGCGTTTGAACTAATTTTGTGGGCGCCAATACTCCTAAATTTTAAATAGCATTTTTTTCTCCCTACTTCGCAGCAAACATCATTGACCGGTCTGATGATGATTTTTTTTAGAGATTTTGTTATTTCAATTACTGTACTTGGTCACTCACTCTCACTTTTGCATCATCTCTTCCCGTTGATGCAATTGTGTGCAATTCGGAATCATTTCACATATATTTGAAGCCATTTGCGTAACAATCGGTCAACAATCACGGTAATTTGTAATCCACAATTGTGTAATAGTTGTTGTTTGAGCTCGAGACAGGCTCCGCCCCTTCCCCCCACCCCGTCTTAGTAGTGCGCGCATTTGTAATAGCACGTAACGAGCTGCGCGTGTGTATTATGCGTTCCCCTCCTCCTCTCCCTCACATTGTTCCCCATCTCTAGAAAGGGGTCTGACGCGAGAGAGTGTGCAGAGAAAATAGCGTCTCTCTAACTTACAGACACTCTGATCCCCTTCTGGAGGTTCGATACGATTTGTTCGTCTTCGTCCTCTCCTCTTGTACATAGAGTTCCTCCACTTATAGGAAATGAAAGTGTCTGTCTGTTTGTCTGTCTGTCTGTCTGTCTGTCTGTATGTTTTTTTGTTGCAGCGTGAAGTTGTGATTGGATAACGGTTCACCAACCTCCTCATTCCACACGCTTTCTCTTTTTACAAACAAGAATCGAAACCGTGGAGAACGTTCATCGACGAATTGAATCTCAGTCTACAAGTTCTCGCACATTCTCGGTCTCCTCGTGTAATCTGCTTACACATGATTCCAAACCTACAGACCAGGGTTAGAGCGAGAGAGTGTACAAAAGTGAGAGAGCCCCTCTCGATTTCACATGCTCTCTCACTCCAAAGGCCTTTCTGGATAGTTGACCGGCCTGTGGAATGATGTGCTTATTTCGCTCATGGCACCAATGAACGTCTGACGTTATTTGTGCAATGTTGGTACAGCGCTCATCAAGTTTACCGAGACCAAAGAAGAACTAGATGACTAAGAAACTGTTACATAATTTTTTCATTGTGCAATAAAATGGGAGCACGCAATTACGTCATCATTTATATATTTGGGGCAAATTTGGATGGATTTGTACTGTTCATTTAGAGAATATGTGACCGATCCTTGAAGCTTGATCATCAGTGGCTGGTCGCTGCGGCATCAATGGGCTAGTTTACTGACTTTGTCGAGTCGGTGAGTGTGAAGCGATATTATTAGTTCAACGTGAACACATCTGTGTACCCATAGAGCTCCTCTTTATTTCATTTTTGTATCTCTTCTTCATAATTAGGGTGGTATTCGATGGGTCAGTTCTCTCTGCGGACCATGCCAACCATTCCCTAGGATCTATATATTTATATTTATGCGTGTTCAAAAGAAACGCAGCTACAAATAGAAAGAGAAACTAATCTAGTTTTAGTTTTTTTCTTTCTTCATTTTTGCGCACTTTTTGTCTATTTTACATTGCCAGTGATACTTCCGCGTAGAACGCCATTACTCACCGAGCATTTAATTGAATTTGGTTACAATATCGATTGCTATGTCAAGTGTACTACAAGTTAAATACGGTTAAAACTACAATAGGTATGACTGTTTCGCTCCATTAGCGTAAATTCTATTTTTGGAGTATTTTAGTCATCTCGTTTCGAAAATGCAGTCACTGAACGCGACAAAATGCGCGCCAATTCTCACGCACTCACAATAAAATATACAATAGCAAGGCAAGTCTTCTCCTTCCAAGGAAAGGGCGAGACTGGAAAATTAGTTCAGCGCACCAGAGGATAAGTAAATAATGAGTCATGCATAGTGTGGCCGCTAGGGGCACTCAAGATATAGTAGTAGTATGATAATACACACAGAGACAAATGTATTAATCCAGCCCCATCGGTCATGAAAATGTATACCAAATGTATAACATGTAATACATTTTTAATATATTTTCATGTATGATGGGGCTGGATTTAAACATTTTTTCTCTGCGTGTATAGTTATGGTAAGACGACCATAAGTATCGTGAGAGTTGAAAACCAACTTTCCTGTTGCTGAGTTTGGCGACAACGGTTTAGTACCGGAACACGGTGCATTCTCCATGCAAGTCCCTCCGTTAGCCACCCTTCTACATAATTGTTAATTATGGCAGGGCTAATTTTCTTGTCAAATAAGGAACAAAAACCTTATAAGACATTCTATTTTTGCCCCATCGCTCAACGAGTCTTCTTCCACCAAAGTACAGGGCTCATGAATCAGTTTTCTGTTCTATTGCCTTCCTACTCTCTCTCTCTCTCTCTCTCTCTCTCGCTCTCTCTCTCTCTCGCTCTCTCTCTCCTCCCACACACTCGTCCATTCATATCGTTTTCTGTCTGAATGGGGTCTGTCTGTCTGCCTATTCCGCACACTTTTCACACTATATTTTGTTCTTCTCAAATTCATTGCGAGAGACGGTAGCCCAGACACCCTCAATCATTCTATTTTCCCTTTTTTCCAAGATGATCTCTCACCCAAAAGATAATGTGTCTGCAAGTATGGCTGCCGAACGCCGTTTGTGTGATGCTCTGCAACGAGTAATGGTCTGACTCTCTCAATTCTGCATGCTCTCTCGCGCTGTCTGATCGGTGAGAGAGCATGTAGAATGAGGAGAGTCTGATCATTACTCCCTGCAACACATATTTACTGTGGTGGATGCCATAACAACTATTCTTGTTCTTCCGTCTATCTCTATTCCGTGTTAGATTATTGTTTTACCTCGTTTACAGTGGCTTTCCGTGTTCATTCGCGACAGTAAAATAAAATAAAATATATAGTTTTCTTTCAGATGCGTATCAGCTAGGTCGGGTCGAGTGCTCTGCGAGAATCACGTGTAAGGTGGGGGTTTATTTATTTTCTTAATTTACTTATTCGTTTTGAAGAAAAAAATGTATGTGATTTCTCGTGGTTGTAAAAAAGGCATCACAAAATTCTAAACTTATTTGTAAACAGAAAATATTTATTAAAATATTGTTTTTAAATGATTTTTAAGATGTCACTCTCGGCGCGTCTTCGCACAGACCGTCCGTCGCTTGACGGACTGCCCGTTCTACTCGGTAAACACACTCAATTTTTAATTATAAATTTTAATATTTCATTCAAATTTCCGGATTACTTTAAACTTTTGCTTTCACAATCTGTTCAGAAGACCGCTGGATCAAGTTGTGCGTGAGCTCAATGTTCTAAAACCAAAAAAAGAGATTCCAGAAATCGAGAGTTCCAACAAGCTCTAAGACTAGTAGATCAGGAACGGAATTAGTCCATCTATGATCTCATTATTTGTTGATCATGGAATTAGCGAAATATCGCATGTTTTGATTGACAAATATTTTTTTAATTATTAAAATTAAATAAAATTCAGGAGGTGGTGGTCTGTCGCCCGGTCGTTGCACCGTCCCTCCGCAAGGAACGCCCCGCGTAGAGAACAAGTTGGAATCCGTGAGTCCCATAGTTTGCAATTAAAATTAAAATATAATTCGCGTTTACTTGTTTTTTGTTCTATTTTTCTGCCCGACAATGAGCTACGAACCAGCGCTCAGAGTAAATGCCGCGATGTATATGACATTTCTGAAGCACATTTCAAAATCTGCAATCCCCTCGAAATTATTATACTTTTTTTTTTAACTATTTTTAACTATTATGAGAGTTATGGTCGGATATTGTCATTTTTTCTGTGATTCTCCTCCGGTTTCTAATTTCCAAATGAGTAAAAAAAATATTATTTATCTGGGAAAAAGATGGATTTTTGTCTGCTATAAAAACTTGTTAATACCGCCTATGAAAAGCGTTCGAGCGTAGCGAAAACATTGATATCATAGTGAGATGTGTGACGCAGTTCCTAATTTCCGGTTAGCGAACGTGGGCCCGAAATGTCATCATAATAGGCTACGTCAGACGAGAGACAGAACTATTCAATGAATTCTTTCAATGCCCCATTCACGCTTGTATGACAAAGAAATCTCAGCGAGGGATAGTTCACAACACATTTCTAGAGTTCACGAGACTGGATTATCTTCTATCGTGGGTGCACTAACAATCAGAGTATTTGTGCATTGAGTAGCACAAATAGAAAAAAAATATTTCTCCAGATCCAAGATACTACGAAAAATGCTTCTCTGAGTGTTTCTCGGTGTTAATTTTGTTTTCAAAACAAGGCACATCATATCAGATTAGCAGATGGCCATTTCTTTTTTTGAAATGACTATCGCAAAGAATAATATCTGGGAGAGCGATCGCATCGAGGGTCCGTATTTCTTCTGCAATAAAGCTAACGCATTCTGTAACGTCCTGAAAAGTTCGCGTAATGTTTTGTCCACAATCGACCCTAATCCCACACTTTTCGGACTGGTGTGGAGCCCGTAAACACATTTGTTTGGCATGCAACTCGTCTGGACCCGCAAACCGGTTGTGTACTCTGGTTCAGAAATCCAAGTGGGGTCCTAGTCATTTTCACATTAGAATGCCCCTGTTGAATTTACTTGGATTCCACTATTTTTATGGTATACCCTCTGGCAGTTTTTTATCGCTATCAGCCTAATTTTCTGCTATAAAATGGTCGTAATGCCGAACCCTGCGCGCGCGAAACGTCCCCTTTTCCCTATCGAGAGTCCCGTAGCAAATAACAAGATTTCCGAATGAGCAGATGTCCTTACTCCCTCTCTCTTTTTCTCGCTCTAATTTTCCCTGCGTCTCTTGCTGTCCCACGCTCTCTCACGTCGTCTAACAGGCGAAAGAGTGTGCGAAATTGAGAGAGCTTTTCTCGCGACGCGTGTGTCTTACATACAAACACACACAGTGTGTGAATTTCAGCAGCTCGTCGAGGCGCCATTCGAAATTGCTTCTCTCTCTCCCCTCTTCATTCCATTCCTTTCTGACACCACTGTTCGTCTTCCTCCTCCTCTCCACTCTCATTGATGTTTGTGTCACCACACCAGCAATTTTCCGGTCCCGGTTGTTCCCCGCAGAGAACCGCGCTCGTTCCTTGGTTTGCGCAGACCCAGCCGTGGACATTCTTTTACCTGCCTTTGGTTCCCGGTCCTCGGTGGATGTACTGTTTTAGTACTGCTCTTTTTTAAACTCTGTTGACAATTCTTCGTCGAGTATTCTAAATCTATTTCAACGGCATGATCGAAGCGGAAAAATGGGATCCCAAATTGCCATGGAACACCTCCGGACTCACATGGTACCGGTACTCGTTTGTTGTGTTGCAAAGCGCGTACTTCCATTACATTTCGATGTGTATAGGCGACTCGCGAGTACTGCGGGGTAGGAGAGCTAGAAGGCATAATTATCTGCCGGCGGGCATTTGATTTTTTTTTCGAGCGGGCGATTCTCCCTTTATGCAACCAGTTGCATCATCACATTTGCATGTCTAGACCCGGACGCATTCGACAGTGGCCCGCTAGTGCCATCTCTATTTCAATGCATGAAAGTTCGTTGAACGAAGTGGCTGGAGAGCATCTACTGTGTCTATACGACTCTTGATTAGAGAAGGCAAAGGAAGAGTGAGAGGAAGACCTTCCCATTATGATTATGGAAATGGAAATTTGCAAGGAAGAGGGGGCGAAATCGGCCAACTCTTCCGGAAGAGTAGAGTTCTTCCGGAAGAGTCGGGGGTGAGAAAACAGTTCTAAAGCGAGATATCGATGCGGTTTTTTTGTAACGTCTTGCCTAATTCGCATATTTTGTTAATGACAACGTTTTGACAACTGTCGCATGCAAATTGCGCCCACTTTTCGACTTCTGAAGAATATTGGATAGAAAACTATTTTTGCGATGAACATTCATGCTTAGTGGGTTCAAATTGTTTCAAATAACAATGAAATTTCCAAAGGAGTCATACAAAGCTGTGAACAGGTATTGTTTCGCTCGTTATCAATGAGGGAAGCAAGTACTAGTGATCAGTGATCTACCGTTCACTTGTGTGAACTGGCCCAAATACAAAGATATGACAAACATATGGTTCACGTTGAGTCTACCGCTTTGTAAACATGAATAGTCGTATCATAGAGTAATGCTATACAAATCTTACGCTATCGCAAACTTTGAGCATGCCTGCGGCTTCTTTCAAGTAAAGTATCTCGTCATTACCGATTAGTACAAGGCTGGGTACCACTGCGTATCATTTGTTCTTAATTTAAACACATTTACTTGGTTTTGAAATTATTCTGCGCGCGTTAATCATTGGCGAAAGCTGTAATTTCAATGAAAACGACTGTATGTAAATTACAACAATTACATCTTTCACAGGAGAAAGTAAAACATCAATTTGGACTCGAAAATGAGAGTTTTGCAGCTACTTTACAAGGTTTCCACAGTCAACTCTTCCGGAAGAGTTGAGCTCTTGCGGCATATTAGCATATTGGCATATTACCCTATTAGCATAGACACGCCCCCTCTTATTCTCTTCCTTTGCCATCCCTACTCTTGATCGAGAATACACTAAACTTCTTTCTCATTCATAGAAATCGAATTGTTTATGCGAGTTACAAGAAATCAAAGTGTTGAAAAAACGTATTCATTCTTGATCATTTCCTTGCCTTCGCATTGGACAAAAGTATGAGTTGGATTTTGTGTCTCCACTTTTCACAGCAATACCTTTTAGCGCATATGAGTTTTGACAATATAAAAATGCGCCTCGACCACTTATTCATATTATTTCATCATTTATTTATTTTGGAGATATAGGCAATCATTGTGATCAGCATAAATCGAACTGTGTTGTACTCTGGTCTGCAAGTAACAATATTTGATTTAACGTGTTATTCAATAGATATGTGGCCTTGCGGAGCTGGACTCGTCATCAATTATTTGTTATGTTTGGCAGGACAGTAGTGATGAGATGAGGATGTTTTGGAATTCTTCATTTTTTGCACTTTACCTGTCAGGATGAATAGATATTGTATCCGGTAATCTCTCCATCGAGTTTTGGGGTGCCCCCATCTCATCTAAAATATCTCGAGCGCGTGTTCAACCATCGTTGTCTAACTGCCCCCCTCCCGATTCCCAGTGCGAAATGCGAAATGCAGAGGCAATTCGCCTCCTCTTCTCGCTAGTCAAACCAGAAAACGAGAATGTGCGGAAACCAATGAGTTAGTGTCCCCAAAGTCCAGTGTGCCACGCTCTGCTGGGTACCGCTTTACACTGGTTGATCGACCGCGAGAGTTGGCTCCCGCACTTCCTTCCGGTGTCTAAAACGGGATGACGCGTCAACCACCTTGACGGCTATTTATAACAATACTACTTGCACGTAGCTCGATTTGTCGTAAGAGCCTCCAGATCAGAGAGTACACGTAATAGGAACAATCCTATGCATATGGTAAGCATGATACGCATCCAGCATGATATGTATGGTACGTATACCGTAAAATGAGCATGAAAATATGAGGCGTATGGAAAGAAGATAAGAATAATAAGTATTCCACTCATCTAGTAGGATGAGTATGATGGGTGCTTTAGCGCGTAACTGGTACTAGGGACGCAAGTTCGGTTTTCGTATTACGGCTATCTCAGCGAGAGATCGGTAACACGGCTGATAAAGGGGAGAGAGCCAGAGAAAAAATGACGCCGTATTACCGAAACCGACGCCGAACGGGCAACCCTAATGTGGTGTTAGTTTTCGGAAAAAGGAAACGGAAAAAGGCCAAGATTTGAATTCCCGCAATTTCCTATCTCAGTTCTCCGTGGAGCAATCGACTCAAAACTTTGAATATAGCATTTTTCGACCCTTTTACACCAAGAAACGAAATTTTGAGTCGATTGCTCCACGGAGAACTGAGATATGAAATTGCGGGAATTCAAATCTTGGCCTTTTTCCATTTCCTTTTTCCGAAAACTAACACCACATAACTGGTACACACATGCACGTTCTGTTCATCCAGTAGGAGGTTGTGCACTGACCATCTTCATACAGCACCGTCAACTTCCCTCCACTCATTGGTGTCAACAACTCACCATTCAGAGCGTCCTTCTCTTCTTCCGCCCCACACATGAAAGGCTTCAAAAGATAAAGTAACCAATCATGAACTAGCATCGTTCATGTCCTCCCATTCCCGATCTCTTCCTTGAGAATGGAAATCGTCTTTGCTGTCCGCTATTCGTCACCCGCCTTCACTACCGTTCACCCTGCACAATGTTCTGGTACCTCAAGGAATGTAAGGCAAACGAGCAACGAGTGTCTTTCCCTAATTGGGAAAAGGCGCCCAAGAGCCGCTGTTCGGCGCCTTTTCCCAATTAGGGAAACACACTACGTGGCCGCTTCCCTGACAATCCGAACATTGTGCCTGCTCATGATGCCACACCTCCATCTTAGTGTCAGCTGCACTTGAACACGTTGCTGGAAGAAGAGCTCCACCGTTTGCCCACTTTCCCATGTGTCCTCATCACCACTCCATCACCGTCCTCACTATACTTTCCTAAAAGCCATGTTCTCAAACATTCAGGTGTCAGGACAGAGAAGACACCATACAAGGGAGCCCCTCCAGCTCTCCCGTCCATCCTTGAGCGTCTGCGTTGTTCGTCATTCCTGTCATACTCCCGCACTATCCATCCTTCGCGCCCTGCGCGTCATGCCAGACCTCGGTGTCAGCTGCGAGAATCTCCAAAAGCTCGCCTGCCTTCCCGCACTCCCGATCTCTTTCTGAAATTGGGGAATCATGTGTCAGCGTTCGCTGTCCATCACTCTCCCGCACTATCCATCTCTTTCGCTCCCCTTCAGAATGAGGTCAATGGTACCGTACAAGGGAGACTACAAGCGACCTCGTACGTCCATCGTGAGCGTGAGAGGATTGTAAAGGAGATTCCCGAATCATATGGTGCGCCGTTCGTCATTCCTGTCACCCGCCAGCACTATCTCTTTCACTCTCTCCCCTCTCTTCCCCTAATACCATTGCCATTGGCGCGCCCTCGGGGAAGAAGACACGACACGACGACGAAGAGAAGATGGAGAAGAGCGAAATAGAGGCAGAGCCGATGGACGAAGAGAGGAGGAGGAGCGGAAGGGAGGGGAGAAATGACGAAAAGTGAGGATGGATAGCCCTACCCTGCCCGTCCTGCTCCTCCCTCTCTTCTTCTCTCTTTTCCTCTCTCTCCTCTGCTCGTCTTTCATTCGAGATGGGCCGTCGGCGTCGCCAGCACTCTATTACTCGACACGACTAGTGCTCCAACGACCGACAACAAGCGGATAGATCTGCAGCTGCAGTGGCAGGTCAGCGGCACCCTTGCTGCAGCGGCAGTACCAGTGGTAGTACCAGTGGTAGTACCAGTGGTAGTACCAGAGGTAGTACCAGTTGTCTCAGCAGCGGTAGCAGCGGCAAGATGAAGTCGTTACCGGCGTCGCCTCCCTCCTCGCTGTCCTCTCCGCTCTCGACGGGTAGCTGGCGACGAGCGGCAGTGTCGCCAACGCTGCAGTGGCGCAGCAAGGAAGGTAGGGAACAAGATCGTGCATGATGCTTCACCGGTGCTCAATCGATAGATTCCGTGCCTGCACGAACGGATGTTAATACCGAGTGATGCAGCAGCAGCTATAGCAAGCTCCATAACGCTGCTGAACTCCTGCAGTAATCCTCCCGCTCAATCGCAGGTGGTGGCTGGGATGTGGCGTCGCTGTGGCTGTCGGGACGAGAAAGCCGCAAGCATAGAAAGGGCAAGAAGATGGTGCGCAATGACATGACCGCCAGCATGCCCGGACTGGATCGGGTAGGTGATGGTAGTAACCGGCTCTGGCATCAGGTGCGGGATGCTGGCACCCGTGGTACCGTCAGCACTTCATTGTCGAATAACGGTAGCCAAATCGATCGTACTGAAGTGTGGACTTCACTAGAGTCTTGTACATGTTATTCATGGTTCTTCTTTGCGTTTCATGTTTTACGATTATGCCTTCTGACCGTTTACTCTTTCCCTCCCCCTCTCCCTTACTCAAACTCTTCTCCACCTCCCCTTTCACCTGTCCTGTTTGTCCCATGTGAGCCCTCTCACGTCCTCTCCGTTTCTATAGTCGTCGCTTTTGCTATCGACATACCTTTTTTGATATCACACTCTCCTCGTTTCATGCGCTCTCTCGCTCATTGATAAGCTTCCGGCGCTGTTTTTTGTGGCAAAGTACGCGCTGTGTTGTAGCAGGAGCCAGGGAAAAGGTGGAGCCGCAGTATATAGAAAGCACTTTTGTTTCCGGCCGCTGCCCATTGATATGGATCGTGAAAGAGCTGCAGTAGTACTATAGCCGGCGATGAAAAGAGCGCTGCTCAAATCGGTGGGTATTTCTAGACTTTAATTTGCGTTCCAAATTGAATTTGTCCACTTGTAATTCAGAGAAGCGTGTATTTCGCTCCAAGTTCGCATTCCTCGTGAATCTCCTACAATAATAAGATTAGGAGGTAGAGGGGGCGCGAGCTCACGCGGCGGGTCGCAGACTCGATAACAAACAGGTCTCGTCGAATCTCAGTGGATATTGCAATGCAGAGGGTTGGAGTTATGCCGCGCTAATTTCATGGGGTGCAAGGTGCACATCCGTTGTATGCACCCTTTCATAACTTTTTTCCTAGTGAAGCTACAACTTCCAAACTTGATACAGATATTGCAAGCCACGTTTGGAACATTTTCCTTTTTGATTGGAGCGATTTCGTTCAGTTTGGTCTGAGTTACACGAGTTTTCCATTCTCAGAGAGTGGAATTCCACCCATGAAATTAGCGCGGCATAAGTCTTAGAGTTAGAGGGTTAGCGTTTGAGAGACAGGTAAATGGGCAATGTTCTTACAAGTATTTGTTGTATCTTGAACGCCATTCGTTTCGGACTCGATAACAAACAGGTCTTCTCACCGAGTCTCACTGGAAATTGCGGCGCAGACAGTTAGTGGGAAAGGCAATAGTAACATAAATAATATTTGATCAAATAGATTGTATATGTTGAACTTGTCGAAAAGCCTCGGTACTCCCGTTCTGGGTTTCATCACATTGTATCATCCCTGTAAAACCACCAGAACGGACTCATAAGCTATGAAGTTTTGAAAGGTGTGTGCAACCTCTTGAAGGTTGGAAATCATGCCTCTGCCCTGGAGAACTCTCTTAGGGCGACTGGCATGTGAGATAATCCGGAAACGCGGAAAAAGAAAGATTCCTGCGCCGATTAGGGACAGGATTAGGGACAGAGTGCATTTTGAGAGAGGGCTTACCCGAGAGAGAGAGAGAGAGAGAGAGAGAGAGAGAGAGAGAGAGATGACTGACTAGACTGGTAAAAATATGCTGAAAAAACACAGAGTCCATTAATCAATCATCTTTGCGCGCGCGGTCGAATTACATTTTATAATGATGCGTGGACATTTTTTTTGCCTTCTCAGTGACATTTCGACAGCGTTTGAAATACGATTCCGGATGCGCTCATTTCGCCCACTGTCTTTACGGACTTGCCAATGGCGCATGATTCCAAAGCGAAAGGGATCAGGCGAGACTACGAGAGAGCCACCGTCTCACTGTAACACACTATTTCGTTCCTGACCCCGCCCTGGAGATTCACATCATTCCACAGACCGGTCAACCTTCCAGAAAGGCCTTTGGAGTGAGAGTGTGTGATATCGAGAGGGACTCTCTCACTTTTGTACACTCTCTCACTCTAACCCTGGTCTGTAGGTTTGGAATCATGTGGATTTGGATGCACGTGAACGTAGCGTGAAAACGGAAAAAATTCGGGATTGTATTTCGAAACTTGGAGTCCTTTATTCCGTTCCAGAGAGAGAAATGTAGCCAGAATGTGAGATGAATATCGAGAATGCTTTACTTTTGTGATGTTTTTAGTATTTTACCAGCAGCCATCCGAAAAATGATCATGTCTGAGGGTAGAGAGAGAGAGTTTTTTTTTCTGGAGGTTTGTGGCATTTCAGCGCGTTTTCTCGTTGATTCGTGTATCTCTTTCCACGCGCTCTCTCTCTCTCCCTTCTTCTCCCCTCCCCTCCCATGTCTCTCCTCTCGTTAATTGTCGTTTGGCTCGCGTGTGCGACGACTGAAACTGTGATGGGGGAAGGAGAAGGGGGAAAGAAGAAGGAAGGGGCCAAAGCCCTCCAGAAAGGGGTCAATGTTTTCCTCTTTTTGAACACCGTCTGGCTCCTCCTCCCATAATTCGCTGGGCACTGCGCAATGTTGGTGAATCCTGCATTTTCCTTGGTATACCTACTTGTAATTAAATCACATTTCAATGAAATTTTTTTTCAACAATTATAAACTATGCTCGTGTACATTTTTTTTTCATTTCGAAAAGAGAGGAAGCGGAAGAAAAAGAAATAGAGTAAAGTAGTCCTCTCCCACCCTCTCCAAACCGTCTCTCTCTCTCCGCGCTCTCTCTCTCTCTCTCTCCCTCCCACCCCTTCAACCCAAACTCTGGTCCCGTTAAGCAGATTAAACAGACGGGGGTTGCTGCCCTAGAAAAGGGCGTCTGTTGGCGGAAAATCGCATAAGTTCACGCCCCCTAGAGAGCTGTGGAGGTGTAGAGAGAGAGAATAAAAAGGAGAGAGAGAGAGAGAGAGAGAGAGGCAGGAAAGACCGTCAGTTAGCACGACACACACCTCTTCCTTCCCTCTGGTGGTTGTCTGTCTCTCTCGTGCCAAGAGACCACATGTCGAACCTACCGTAGTAGCGGCGGCAGTGGGCGATCGATAATCGGCGAGCTACCGTAGTCTTCAAATACCGTAATCTGTCACGATCGTGAAATGACTACCAAATCTGCCTGGCTGTCGCTGACCAAGTGTGGTCCGTTCAGCAAGTCATGTGATGCGCGAATTGTGAGTTGGGAAAATATGATAAACGATAGAAATCAGGGATTTTCAAATTAAAAGAGATTTTCATCGAAATATTGAATTTCCAAATTCTTTTTTCCATGAATTATTTGTGCCTGCAACTTGGATTCTTTGTCTAACTTATTATGTCATCAATTCGGGGAATGAACCTGCAACCCGGTTCTATCCCCGATCACAATGCCCGTTCAACCTGATCTAACTGAGCAAAGTCGATTCGAACTTCACATCATTCCACAGACCGGTCAACATTACAGAAAGGCTTTTGGAGTGAGAGAGCGTGTGAAATCGAGAGAGACCCTCTCACTTTTGCACACTCTCTCGCTCCAACCCTGGTCTGTAGGTTTGGAATCATGTGAACTTGCGTGCCACAGTTTGCTTCTTTACCCCTCTACATAGCCTATCGGCCGCAGCGATGTCTTTTCACAATTATCTATAAATTAATTTAATAAATTTTCACAATTTAGGGGAATTACAGGGGGAATTAGTCGTTTTCCATTTTCTTTATCCAGTGTGGGAACAAATTGTCTCTGTGGCTACCAGCGCTTCTCATTTTCGCTACGTTCTGTGCAATTATAGTTTGTAACATTGGTATTTCATTCGTATCACCTGTTGAATATCGCTTGTATCACAGCTCACGTGAAATTCTCTCTGAACTAGACGTGATCCAATTTTCTAACCGCCTTTTGCACTTGCCAACCAGGATTTGTCGCAACTCACGTTGGGATCTAGTCTTCAAAACCTCCAGAAACGAGATCAGAGTGACACTCTCACTTTCGCACACTCTCTCGCCCCAACCCCCCCTTTCTCGAGGTTCTTCTCTTGTTTTAAACGGTTGTTCTTTTTCTAACCATCATTCGATCATAAGTCGCGTCTCTTGTTGGGATCTACTCGTCAAAACCTCCGGAAAGGAGAGAAAGCTAGACTCTCTCACTTTCGCACACTCTCTCGCCGCTAACCCCTTTCTGGAGGTTTTCTGGCATCACGCGGGTTCTTTTCGTGCTTGTCGCCCACTTCCCGCAGCTGGTAATATTCTAAATGGAAAACAACACGGACTCACGCGTAGTAGTTTAATAATAAAAATGTGGAATTCAAAGGAGTTGAGCTAACGACGTATCCAGCGCATGGTTCCAAACCTACATATCAGGGTTAGAGCGAGAGAGTGTGCAAAAGTGAGAGAGTCCCTCTCGATTTCACACGCTCTCTCACTCCAAAGGCCTTTCTGTTAGGTTGACCGGCCTGTGGAGTGATGTGCCAGGCTTCTGGGGCACGTTACTGTTACGGTAGTAGCTTTAGCTTTACCTTTGCCATGTAGGACTTCGAAAAATACGAGAAAAACATGCATGGATCGATAGATAGACTAATTACTCTATCACAACAAGGTGGCATATAATGAGAATAATTAATGACGATGAGTTTTTGTCCAGTTTTGAGTCCGTATAAGAAAATGGATTCAACCGGCGTCCGAGAGGACAATGATATCCTACGTAACGTACGTACGTTTTGCATAAATTCAAATTACCAAAAAAATATTTGTTTCAATTTACATCTTTCAAAGTATCCAGTAAGTGCACAATCGACGAGAGAGATAGAGTAAAGCTGCGAGAGCGATTCTCTTTTTCTCCATTTTGCTCGCTTTTTGTCTCGAATCCCTGTGTAATTTCTCCTTCCCTGTTCGTGTATATGTGAAAATATCGTATATCTATAAGATTAGCAGAGAGAGGGATTCATTGTTTTCCTCACACTCTTCTCTCTCTCTCTCTTCTCCCCTTCCTTTTTTCTCCTCTTCATTTTGCCTTCGTTGTCTGAATACAACAGCGCGAGAGGTGTAATTTACACACACACAACCAACGAGAACAGACGGGCAGCAAAATGCATGCAAAAAATATGTGGCTTTCTAAACAGAGTCTACGATATTTGGGCTTCTGAAGCAACATTTCGATTGTGAACTAATTGCAACACCAAATGTAGAAGTAATTTAATTTGAATTTGCGCCGGTTTCAAAAGACTAAAACATTTGGGTTACATGGGTCCATGATAATCAGGTGCCAGGAGCATTCTCGTTTCAACATTCTAACTTATTCGGTTTGCGCAGTCTTGTACGCTGTATAGTACGTAATTTCACAACCTAGGAGATCCGATATTACATTTATAAAATGATACGAACACATAAAAAGTCAAAATGGTACTTCCTGTGTTTTAAAATGCGAAAGAGCGGGCAAAAGTGAGAGGGTCGCGTACGTGCCTGTGTGGTAAACAACGGAAGTCCGTCATTTGACTTTTTGGTGTGATCGTATGATTTTATAAATGTAATACTCTCATTTCTTTTTGGGAGCAAAATGTTTCAGTTAATTTCGTACGACATTTCGAATTAGCCAGACACTTTGCTCGGCTTAATGCGATTTTTCGCTAGAGTTCTTGTGTCGACGGATATATTTGGCATGATCTTTACAGGATATTGCCGAGACTCGAGAAGGTCATTTAGTTTCACTTGAATGAACTATTGAGATAGAGAGAGAGATAGAGAGAGAGAGAGAGAGAGAGCCACGTGTGAATATATTGTTCCACCGGAACTCTGGTCAACTCAGGAATTCAGCAACTAGAACGACTCTTTCACCTTCCCACGCTTCTAGCGTCTAGAATTTTTGGGTTGCGGAGTCTACAACAATTGTTCTAGATTTGAAGATTCGTAGTTCTCAGAGCTACCCTGGATCTCCTTTTTTGATCGTTGCAGTGCATTACATAACAGTTTTTTTAATTGTTAATTTTTGGACCTATCACATTCAAATTCGCATTCATACTTGAATTGAATAGAATTATCTTTGAACACTTCCAAGCCATGCGTTGCTCTGATTTTCCCACTCTTTCTAGAACGCATAACGAGAAGACAGAACATGTTTTCGGTCTCCCTTTCATCCTCCTCACTAATTCCTTCGCCAATTAGCGAATTCCGACGTTCTCGGTAGCATTCCAGACTCACTCTCTCTCTCTTCTCTCTCTCTCTCTCTCTCTCTCTCTCTCTCTCTCTCTTTCTATCTCTTCCTCACTACCCGGAACGGGGGATGCTTTTCCTTCCTGCCCATCGACAGGCTCATTTCCCGCATGATTGATGCGCGCGCATCTCTGCGCGCACGATGCCTGCGCGATGCGTTTCCCTTGATTGCACGCTGCCCGCGCGATTCCTTTGATGCGTCTCTATGTGCGCACGATGCGCCTAAAAGACAGAGAACGGCAATCCAATTTTTATTGTGTTTTTTCGATCCCGGCGACATTTCTTAGATTTTTTTCAAATTCACAGATAGAGCTGGCTAAATGAGCACTTAAGAGTGAACTTTAGTGTATAATCATTTAAATCCCTTAATTTTACACAAACCGCCATGTAATATTGGGGAAACTCTCTTTTGTGTCTACTAACCTACGCGAGGAAATTTAATTGAATATGTTCTTAACATATTAAATTTTTTTTAATTTCAAAAATACAACAGATTGGTCACTTCTCACATATCATCAAACCTTCAGGTAGGAGTTTGTAGCAAGAATGACAGTGTAGGAAAGTGGATTGCCCACTTTTGCATAATCTTTCTGCACTTCTCCCCATCTTCTTTAGATTTGGCTGGGCTTGATGTGTCTCTATTGTCAACATCTTCTCTACGTATGGATTGACTTTGTTTGTTTTTTTTTGAATTATTGAATTCAGACAAGACCATGAATTGAAGATCATGCCCGCATAACGTTATTAATCTCTACGCGAAACACATCTGAATTCGTAGTGATTATTTTTTGTGCACATTCTTTCAAATTAAAATGCAAAGTATTACAGGGAGGTATAATCGCAATCAAAAGAGCGAAAAGTTTTTTTTAAACCTCAAGCAAATATTCGAAGAAAATAATCTTTTTGTTAGTTTTGAATGGTTTCTGTACAGTCTTCGACCGCATATGGACGATATATCAAACTCCACAGTATCTACCGTTATTCACGGAACAGTCAAACATATAACCATTCTTGATAGTCTTTTTTCGATAGATTCCATGGAATTTGTCATTTTTCTCTCATTTCCGCCTTTCTCATTCTTTTTTGACATGCGAATCGAATTACATCGATCTCGCCTCGATCGACTCCTATTCTCCAGAAGGGACCAGGACGAAATAATGTCAAAAAAGATACATGCCCTCTCGTTTTCACACACTATCTCACCCTGACCCCTTTCTGGTGCTTTGGAATATGGGTATTTTCATACTGACTCACGTCGATTTCCCCTTCTCACTCAGCCCATTCTAAAATGCCCGTGGCCTCTTTCAGTCGCCGCAATTTTCAACAGTTAAAAGATGCGGCAATGAGCGAGACAGCGTGCAGACGGAGGAGAGCGCAGACAGGCTAGAGCAGATGAGAGATTACGCAAAATCGAGAGAGCGCGCGGGCGAGAGAGTGTGGCAAAATAAGAGAGCGCCGCCCTGCTATCGTATTGCTACTTTTGCCTTCGTCACACACAGAAGAGAGGAGAGTCCTATTTATCTCTCCTATTTCAGTCTCTCTCTCTCTCTCTCTCTCTCTTCCCCCGTTTTCCACCCCTATTTCTCGAATGGCTGCGAAAATTCTCTCTCTCTCTCTGTATATCGAATGGCCAACAGCCGGGCAAATTAGAGCGAATCTTCCCCCCCCTTTCACCCCCTCTCTATTTGACGGAAGCGGCTGATGCCTCCCACCTCTCCATGTTCTCAATTTACCGATCCGTTTTTAGACATACTACCTGAAAAATCAGCGGACTATTTCATGACTATTTTTTTTCTGATTTCCTGTTTGTGAATTTTCAATAGTGCACATCTTGCTGATTTATGCTCTGATTTATGCTTTGTTTCTATATTGTTCTTCTAATTTACTGAGTTGATCAAATAGTGGTGATTTTTATATTATTGTTCGCGGGACAAAACTCGGAGAAAATGTTTTGTTGCATACATGATTTACCTAATTGCGTATGTATATACAGGCTAAACACCAATTTACGTAACTTATTACTTCAAACACAACTGTCGCGTAGGCAATTAATTACTTGCATGCGACATGCATGCGACGAAGTAATTTTTGAGTATACTACGTATAAGGCATAGGTATAGTTATGCGCTAGCTCATGATTCATTCTCTCCGCCCATGCGCTCTTCACATCCTACCTTTGATTTCATTCATATCTTTTCCTCTCCATGTATCTTGCATTCTACCATATCCGTACCGAGAAAAGTCACAGTATAGTCGTCGCTCTTCGGGGTACGATGAGAAATTCAAAGTGAGGATGGAGTTTAGTTGATGAAGAATTCATGGGCAGTTTGGAGAGGTGTTGGAAGGGGGAAGGGAAAGGGAATCGAATCGACCAGTTGAATTTGGTGCTCACTTCCCCTCCAAATTCCCTGCCTCGAAATTCCATCAGAATGATGCTGGCCCGAACGCCAACGCACAAAGTGAGCCGTGTTTTTGTAGAGGACTCTGTGAATTGAAGAGGGAATACTTTGTTATCTTCATGAGGGAATCAACTAGTTAGAATGCTGAATCATAGCCATACGAGTACATGAAGGGTTGGATCAGAGGACTCTGTCCCACTTTTGAGTATCGACATGGCAGTAATATTGGCTCTTCTGTACATTCTTAAATAACCATTAAAGGGACCTGGTACTTCAAATGAAGTGATATGCAGATTAAAGAGAATTTTCTTCCGATTCGAATGCAAAAAACGCATATTTTACGATTTAAAAAAAAAATTAGTTATGAATTTTCAAAGATCCCGTTTCAGGCTAGAATGATCCGGCGCTACTGTGTTTAGCGGCTAAACATAGTAGTGCCGGGTCATTCCAACCAAAAAGTCTTTAATCTGAAAATCACTTCATTTTCTGTACCAGGTCCCTTTAAAATGTGTAGTGGAAGCTTGCTTTATCACCAATAAGTTAGGCTCGGTTTTTTCATGATTTTTTTTTCAGTTTATGAAGAAAAAAAGTGTTTCTCGGTTTTCCTTCTATTTGCCACTTGAGGATTACGAATCACTTTTATTTCCCTCATAATTTTAATATATTTCCAGGAGTACTCTCTGACAATAGTTCTCTGATCGATTTTATTAGATATTTTCAATATTTAAGACAGGAATCGGGAGAGACTCGAGGATGGCCGACGCATAGGAAAAATCATGATCTTTAAATATTCTCATTTTTATAGGGGAGGTAGATCAACATCTCCTCTATCGAATTGCGTTTCCAGAATTTTTTTAAAGCGTCTCGTTTTTGCGTGAAACACAAAAGTACCGGGTGTGTTTGGAATTTTTTTCCAAAAAGTCAAAGTTTGGAAAATCATATCTCGCTTCAACATTCAGATACAGATTAGCGGTTGGGTGCGTTAGATACACAGAGAACTCGGCTACGATATCAGCGCGATTTCATCATTCCTAGCAAATGCGGCAATGAAGAGTGGTCGCTTTTGCAAATAGTCCTGTCATTTTCGTTAAAGGTAAAACTACACGCCGCTTTTGTGCGAGTTATATAGGTAATACTCAGTACTCATTATATTAATTTAAATGAGGTTTAACAGAGTATGCGTTGTAATGAAGCGCTATTTTATGCGAGGTCGGACGAAAACAATTACTGAAAAAAAATATTTTCTCCGCTTAATTTGTAGTTGAAAATATTGAAAACAACTCAAAAACAATATTAAAATTGATTTTAGTACATATTATTGATAACTTTGTGGATTGAAAAAAATTGAAAAATTTCAGACCACATTTTTAGATTTCGTAAATGTCGTCTATTTTAAGGGCTTAACGTGTTCAAATCATTTTCAGTTTTATTATTAGTTATCATAGAACGTGGTTCTGCACTTATTTTACGTTGCACACCACTTTTCTCAATGAATGGAATTAATTTTATGCAAAACAATTTATGTCATTTAGCGCCTGTTAAAAGATTTCCCCGGTCCGACCACAAATATTTTACGGCAGTTTCAGTGACTTCGATTGGTATGCTACTCAGGCACCATTAACTTAATTATGTTAAAACGAAGATTTGGCAGAAGATTTGTGGTCGGACGGGGATCGACCATGACAAGAGAGCGGGTGAAATGGAGAGAGTGCCAGAGAAGGCAGAGCGTGCGTCCTCATGCAGGTGTTCGTTTTTATTGGTGATGCAACTCATTTCTACGTTGAGATAGCCTCTCACTTCCAAAAAGGCAAATGTTCTCCACATATTCACGAAACTGCTCGTGACATCTGAATGATACTCGATGTCTTTTAACAGGCGCTAAATGACATAAATTGTTTTGCATAAAATTAATTCCATTCATTAAGAAAAGTGGTGTGCAACGTAAAATAAGTGCAGAACCACGTTCTATGATAACTAATAATAAAACTGAAAATGATTTGAACACGTTAAGCCCTTAAAATAGACGACATTTACGAAATCTAAAAATGTGGTCTGAAATTTTTAAATTTTTTTCAATCCACAAAGTTATCAATAATATGTGCTAAAATCAATTTTAATATTGTTTTTGAGTTGTTTTCAATATTTTCAACTACAAATTAAGCGGAGAAAATATTTTTTTCAGTAATTGTTTTCGTCCGACCTCGCATAAAATAGCGCTTCATTACAACGCATACTCTGTTAAACCTCATTTAAATTAATATAATGAGTACTGAGTATTACCTATATAACTCGCACAAAAGCGGCGTGTAGTTTTAACTTTAACGAAAATGACAGGACTATTTGCAAAAGCGACCACTCTTCATTGTCGCATTTGGTAGGAATGATGAAATCGCGCTGATATCGTAGCCGAGTTCTCTGTGTATCTGACGCACCCAACCGCTAACCTGTATCTGAATATTGAAGCGAGATATGATTTTCCAAACTTTGACTTTTTGGAAAAAAATTACAAACACACCCGGTACTTTTGTGTTTCATGCAAAAACGACACGCTTTAAAAATATTCTGGAAACGCAATTCGATAGAGGAAATGTTGATCTACCTCCCCTATAAAAATGGGAATATTTAAAAATCAACATTTTTCCTATGCGTCGGCAATTTTCAGAATGCTCGAGTCTCTCCCGATTCCTGCACGGCCCGTTAAACAACAGGAAACAAACTCGAAAAGTAACCGCGCTCGCGCAAGCCGTTCGCGCACTTTTTGGAATTCAAAAAGTAACAAGGTTCCTTAACAAAGAAAACTAGCGCTTTTGGCCTATTTTCTTACTTATTTCAGCAATTTCCCATTTAATATTGGAACCAAAAGATGGCCGTGTAAACAGAGAACAGCGTACACCCAATTTCGGCCCGCTTCGACACCGCAATCAAAAGATATCACGCTTATACGAAAAGTACTTTTTCAAGCTCTCCTTAGTTGAACTCAATTTTCTTGAATGCATTAGACTTTTTCCTTGTTTTCGTGGAACCAAACGATGAATAGATCAGTCAGGAACTATTTAAGATAGAAATCGTCATGATGAGGAGCCTTATTAAAAAAGTATCACGTTTCTGCGTAAACTGAGTTCACTATTTTCGTATTAATCGATATTTTCTTTGATCTTTGACCATTTGGCTAATTCTTTGTAACCAAATCACAGTATTTACATTAGATAATTATCCACAAGATTTATATCCGATTGCGACATCGCAATAAAAATGAATCTCCTGGAAAAGAAAACAACTCTTAGTCGCAATCATATGTTCGACACAGCGAACTGAAATCTGGGCGAGACCATGAACGAGATTTCATAACGCGTCGCGTGCGTTTCAGGAGTGGTCTTAACCGGCCGTGCCTGTCTTAAATTAAATTAAATTATGTATTTCGCAGGAATCGTCTCTGATCCCGTCCCGTCCGTGTGTCTCTCCACCCTCTCCCTCCTCCATCGTGGCCCTCCCACCGCTCGACAAGCACTTCCACTCACTCTCCCATCAGTATGTTGATTATAATATTAATTAGCGCTTAACTAAGATGCTTTCTAATTAATTAACTTGTTCAGTAATAATTGTAAGTAAATAAACAACGTATACCGTGAAAAGGGAAGTAGTACTTCCACTCACTTTCCCATCAGTTAGTAATTAATTTGCATTGTATTTTTTCCAAATTTGTGAAGAAAGAAAAGAATTGTTGAATAATCCCTCTACGTCTGTTCCCTCTACATTTTTCCGCTATGTAATTTGCCAAGCCGAAGAAGCTTGAAATAGTGGTATTCACCGTATTTTTCATTATTAATAATATCTTCATAGAACTTATTTAGCATTCAAATCAACATTGTACTCTCTTTCAGAACTCAAGCCATTCACTGGAGAATCTACTCAGCAAAGAGTGTATTCGGCGAAAAAGTAAGTCATTGATACTCTAAATTTAGCCCAAATTCAACTTCTTGAGAAAATTGATTTCCCTCTCTCTCATTTCGTCCGAGTCGCATCCTCCTATAAATTATTAGCTGGGTCGGGCATGCGGGGTAAATGCGTTAAATTCTGATGAGCAGAGTGTGAAATTCGCACGCAAAATCATTCTTAGAAGTTGAAAAGAGTCGACATGTATAAATAAAGATAAACTATCTCACGTACAACCTTAGACACGTACTTCCACCTTAGATGTCTAAGAAAATCAAGCGCCCGATAGATGATCTAGTTAGCAAACATTATTTCCTGCTCTTATAAATACCGCGCATCGTGCACATCTTCTACATAGAATGTGAAATGTGTGGGTGGCAACCGTCTCTCCATTCCACACACTCTCTCATCACCCGAAGAAAGTGTGCGAAATGATGAGGTCGTGGTCTCACCTTTCACACTCTAATTGCACCCATTTATTTTAGTCGTCATTAGGATCACATGCTTTCTAAATTTCGAAATGCCCCCATTTCCCGCGGTTCTCAGAGAACAGCATCTCTCCCTCTCCTATTGAGACCCACTCCAGGCGTAATTCGATTCACTCTCTATCCCTCCCTTTTACCAGTTCCCGCGGTCCATTCTAAATGCGCCCCCCGTCTATGGGTGAGTGTGTTTCCATAAGGAAATGACTATTCATATTGGGGGAAGCGGAAGGAAGGGAGGCAGTGTACGGGTAGGCCTTTCAAACCAATTGACGGCACGACGCCATTCCTAAAACACGGACGGAAAAAGAGGCCGGATGTGAGAGGGAAAAACACGGAAGTCCGCATTGTTTGTACGGGAGGGAGAGGGAGAGCGGAGACGTCTATTAGGTTTTAATATTGTACGCACATGAAAGCGTGCACATGATTCCAAACCTACAGATCAGGTTTAGAGCGAGAGAGTATGCTAAAGTGAGAGAGACCCTCTCGATTTCGCACGCTCTCTCATTCCAAAGGCCTTTCTGTAAGGTTGACCGGCCCGTGGAATGATGTGCGTGCAAACGACAGTTAAATATGAAAACTCATTGCGCTATCGTGGTTGCGGACATAAGAAACGCGCAATGTTCTGGTGCCTCAAGGAATGTAAGGCAAACGAGCAACGAGTGTCAAAGAGCCGCTGTTCGGCGCCTTTTCCCAATTAGGGAAACACACTACGTGGACGCTTCCCTGACAATCCGAACATTGTGAACGTTGATTGTTGCTCCACAAAATACAAAAGGTCTATAGAATCATCGAAATGTTGAAAAACATGGCATAGTGGATGTACTATCGATATCATCTGAAAAGTTTTCGAACATTTTTTAAACTCAATCTGACACATATTATCACAGAAAAGGGCGAAATTGGAAATATAATGCTTATTTGTTACTAATTTATATATCAAAAATGGTGCAAAATTAAGTAACTAAATTTTAAATATAAAATTTAATAATTGCAGGACTGTTCCCTCTTCGTCTTCAACAAGAAGGACAATGTAAAGGCGCCGCCCCGATTGGGGCGAATGAATCGATTGGCGCTCACAGGTTAGAATTATAATATTAATAATAATATTTAATTTTACTCTTTTACATTTTCAGAATTATTTATTAGATTTCGGATATTATATGAGTTTTGATCATCAACATTTCAATAATCAACTCACCGATCTCATATAGCGGAAAGACTTAAAATGAGACTGTGAAACACATTTCGTGTCCAGAACAACTCAATCTTAACCGTTTCAAATTATCCTGAAGGTCACATGCCATTACAACTCAGGGTATTAAAAATGAATTTTTTTTATTATAATAAATAATATTACAGATCTGATCCGGTATGATCTCACGCAGTTGTCCCAACTGGCGCATCCGAGGATACTGCAGGTGGTGCATCCCCTAGAGGACACGAAGTGAGATTATTATTATCACAATTATTATTATTGTTGTTGTTAATTAGTGTTTAAACGCGCAATTTTAATAAGGTAAGTAAAGGTGTTTTCAATGATTCAAAAAGGTATCACACTATTTTGTCACATCATTCCACAGGCCGGTCAACCTTACAGAAAGGCCTTTTGAATGAGAGAGCGTGTGAAATCGAGAGGGACTCTCACTTTTTCACACTCTCTCGCTCTAACCCTGGTCTGTAGGTTTGGAATCATGTGTTGTCAACGAGTCAATCGTATTTCGAAAATTTAGGTCACCCAATAGACAACATGTAAGTAACGTTCATGTAGATAACATGGCTTAACCGGTCCCTGGTGATTGTAATAACGGGAAGGCTATTTTAGATCATGAAAAATCTCCTAACACATTCGACATAACAAATAAAAATATTTTTAAATTATACTGAAACGAACAATTACTTTACGCGGTCTTGTAATTTTTAGATTTTTCATTCCCTCTTTCTTCCATTTCTGTGTTTAGCTGCATTGTAGTATTTTGGACGAGTATTCGTAATTAACAGGCACGAGAAACTCACTGCTTATGTATTTTAGTTCTCTACATTTCTACACCGATTAGTCTGCGAGAGTTTTCGTGTACAAAAGTAACCTATGAAACGTATTTGTTCAGAGGGGTTTTTTAAATTCACATAAACATATTTATCAGCTGATTTTGGGTGTTAAAGCTGGGTTGTCATGAGAGATTTTAGCATGTTTCTCTCCATCAAAAAAATACAATATTTGTGCAGAGAGTTGATGGCGTTTGCATCCGAAGCCGTCCGGGGGAATCTCGATCAATTGGTCATCGAAGAGGGCGTCAGCAAGCTCGAGATGAAGCTGGGCGTGCTCCAGGTCAGACTAAATACTATTACTTTTAAGAGAGGAATCGCGAGAGACTCGACCACTTCGGCCATGGCCGGGACGTAGAAATTCATGATTTTTAATTTGGCTGAAATTTTTTTCTAAGGTATTTCAACACCTCCTCTATCGATTGGCGTTGACAGAATTTTGAAAAAAATTTCGCAATCGCGTGAAACATATCCAAACCTGGAGTCTTCGGAGTTTTTCGCCGATAGGACAAAGTTTGATAAATCATAATTCGGTTCAAAATAAAGATACAGAATAGTGGTTTTGTTTGCTAGATAGAGAATATAGTTGGCTACAGTTAGTACCGTGCCATCTCATTCCTGGCTGACTCAGTGGTGCGAAGCGGTCGGTTTCATGAAAAATGTTATAAATCGCTCCAAAGTAAAAAGCAGTGATAAGTTCTTTGTTTGTTCGAAAGTGCAGCTAGGTTACTCACTAGAACCCAGAAATCGGCCAAATCTGATCTTGCGTGGCAATTGCGCTAAGCCGAACTTTTTTTGAAAAAAAAATTATTTTAGGCCATTGTCACGAATAGTGTCATTTGCAGTGTAAATATTCATAAACAATCTAAAAACACCATACAAGTTATTTTAGGGGATTTTTAAAGCGAACTTTTTGAGAGAAAAAAATTCGAAAAATTTCAATGCTGAATTTCACTTCTGAAGAAACTGTACTTTCCAAGGTCCTATTGTGTACTAATGTTGTCATAATCATGAGAGAAGATGCTCGGGAGAATATTTGTGCAAATACATGCAAATACGAAAATGGTTATCGCGTTTCCAACACTCTTCGGGTGATGGTCGGTTTCTTATTTTACACCGCTAGCCATACCCTTAGAATTTCTCTCATCATGCTAAGAGCAGTCGGAAAATTGAAAGTGAGTCTTTAGCTCTTCATCGTGGGCAGCTACAACAACTAAGTTTTCCAATATTTGTCTGAAAGCGCGTGAATTGCCTTCTCAAAGAGCAAATATCGTATTTTTCTAAAATATATCCACTTTTTCACACAGATCTCTGAAATCTGGATCTTTACCGAATCCTGCCGCAGGTCAAATTGTTCGGAGCGTTTCATTGAATCATTTTGTAGTTGACAGTATTCAAATCTAACGATGATTTGACTTCGAAAAAATAGAAAACTCAAAAGTGCTCAAAATTCGCACATTAAAAAATTAATTCTGAGGATATTTGAAACGCTTCCAGTGAAATATTGCCCACATTCATTTTCATATACCTGAAGAAGAACTACGAAACTAATAAACTAAACTTATGAAAAAAAATTTTTTTGTTGAAAAATACCATGAACCCGGGGTCATGGTCCAAAAATAATTTTTCACCGTTCATGATATTTTTCAAAAAAATATTTTTTTCAAAAGTTTAAGTTATTGCTTTCGTAGGTCTTCTTTAGGTATATGAAAATGAATGCGGGCAATATTTCACTGGAACCGTTTCAAATATCCTCAGAATTAATTTTTTAACGTGAGAAATTTGAGCACTTTTGAGTTTTCTATTTTTTTTCGAGGTCAAATCATCGTTAGATTTGAATACTGTCATCTACAAAATGATTCATTGAAACTCTCCGAACAATTTGACCTGCGGCAGGATTCGGTAAAGATCCAGATTTCTAAGATCTGTGTGAAAAAGTGGATTTATTTTAGAAAAATACGATATTTGCTCTTTGAGAAGGCAATTCACGCGCTTTCAGACAAATATTGGAAAACTTAGTTGTTGTAGCTGCCCACGATGAAGAGCTAAAGACTCACTTTCAATTTTCCGACTGCTCTTAGCATGATGAGAGAAATTCTAAGGGTATGGCTAGCGGTGTAAAATAAGAAACCGACCATCACCCGAAGAGTGTTGGAAACGCGATAACCATTTTCGTATTTGCATGTATTTGCACAAATATTCTCCCGAGCATCTTCTCTCATGATTATGACAACATTAGTACACAATAGGACCTTGGAAAGTACAGTTTCTTCAGAAGTGAAATTCAGCATTGAAATTTTTCGAATTTTTTTCTCTCAAAAAGTTCGCTTTAAAAATCCCCTAAAATAACTTGTATGGTGTTTTTAGATTGTTTATGAATATTTACACTGCAAATGACACTATTCGTGACAATGGCCTAAAATAATTTTTTTTCAAAAAAAAGTTCGGCTTAGCGCAATTGCCACGCAAGATCAGATTTGGCCGATTTCTGGGTTCTAGTGAGTAACCTAGCTGCACTTTCGAACAAACAAAGAACTTATCACTGCTTTTTACTTTGGAGCGATTTATAACATTTTTCATGAAACCGACAGCTTCGCACCACTGAGTCAGCCAGGAATGAGATGGCACGGTACTAACTGTAGCCAACTATATTCTCTATCTAGCAAACAAAACCACTTTTCTGTATCTTTATTTTGAACCGAATTATGATTTATCAAACTTTGTCCTATCGGCGAAAAACTCCGAAGACTCCAGGTTTGGATATGTTTCACGCGATTGCGAAATTTTTTTTCAAAATTCTGTCAACGCCAATCGATAGAGGAGGTGTTGAAATACCTTAGAAAAAAAATTTCAGCCAAATTAAAAATCATGAATTTCTACGTCCTGGCCATGGTCGAGTCTCTCGTGATTCCTCTCTTAAAAATATTTAAATTTTTATTTTAAGTTTTAAAATATATTTAATGTATGAAATAATATTTTAAGATCATCGACGGGCTGTCGTACCTGCACAATTCGGCGAAGATTCTGCACGGTGCGTTCGTGTTTCGGAGGGTAACTAAGAAGCCAAAATAAATAAGCTAAATGATAGTCGAAGCGTCGTTTCCTTTAAATAAATTTCCCGTATGTATTTTAAACCGCTCGGGTGATAGGAGGTAGGGTTGCCCGTTCGGCGTCGGTTTCGGTAATACGGCGTCTCTTTTTCTCTGATTCTCTCCCCTTTATCAGCCGTATTACCGATCTCTCGCTGAGAGAGTCGTAATACGAAAACCGAACTTGCATCCCTAATAGGAGGTGATAGGTGATGGATCTTTTTGTGTTCATACGACTAGGAAAACGGAAATTAGGAACGTGGAAGTTCTATTTTACCCACCCCCTCCCGGCTCTCATTTCTCGCATTCGCTCATTAATGGATTATCGTACTCTCAGACGGAATGGGAATTCGCTCGCAACTTGCTGTGAAAGATTGTTTCGATTACTTTTTTATAGAGTTTGAAATTCGGGTAAATAATTGAATTAGCACTCTCCATTGCGCACACTCTCTCATCAATCGACCGGTGAGAGAGTGTGTGAAATTAAGAGTGCTAATTTAATTATTTACCCGAATTTCAAACTCTACTTTTGTATCGATTGCAGGAAATCTGACGCCCGCAGCAGTGTACGTGACGAATGCGAGGCTGTGGAAGATCGGCAGTTTCTCCTTCTCCGTCGGCGCCAAGGATGGGGTGAGCGCTCAGCGATCCGATACCATTTATTGTGTGCTTTCATGGTGTGGGTGGTGCAGCGAGTGCATTCATGAATTTACGGATACGGCTTTCATGAGCATAAACATTAATTTTTAAAATTAAACAATATAAATACATTCACGGGCCTTATATTTGGCCAACTGTAGATATTTTCCATTCTTTTTTGTTTCGTTGCCATTTAAATCCGGTCACATGATTCCATACCTACATACCAGGGTTGGAGCGAGAGAGTGTGCAAAAGTGAGAGGGTCTCTCTCGATTTCACACGCTCTCTCACTCAAAAGCCTTTCTGGAAGATTGGCCGGTCTGTGGAATGATGTGCGGTGAAACTGTGCTTTAACGGGTTGCCGCAGATAGTTTTGAATTAACGATTATTAACTATAATTTATTTATGATACAAATTATTCTCTTTTTTACTTTCGTTTTCGACGGGTTTCATTACACTAAAAGAAAGAATAATGTTAGCACAGAATAATCTTAGCTTTTTGACTGCGGGGGCGAATTATGAGCGGATTTGAGCATGTGCTGGCAAATCCACTCCATAATTAGAACGCGTGGGAAATAAGTAGCTGAGAATAGCTTCCCATTCAATGCTGCATGTAGCTAATTCTCCGCATTTCCTTTCTCGTTACTGCCCAAAATAGAATTATGGTAGATTCAATACACATACCGAAATTGATCTTCTATATCTAGCGTCTCGAGAAGTACATAGTATAGGGAGTTCAACTGACTAGTTACAAATGTAAACTATGTAATGAATTAAACTTATTATTGTTATTATTATTGTTCATTTCAGACTCGTGAATACGCGTGTTTCCCTTGGACGAAGAAGCTTCCGTCTGGTCTCCAGCCAGATCTCGACTTCCTCGCTCCCGAATATCTTGCACCCAATCAGGTAATTATTAATTATTAGATATTTATAATTGCGCGCGTAATTTATCACAATATGATATACGGAATTTATCACATTCTTGTTACAGTCACCACATATCGATCAACAATTTATTTTTTTTATAAATATCGTTGTAATTTGCAGCAATCGGTGACAACTGCGGCGGACGTTTTCTCGCTCGGGGTGCTCATCTGCTGGGTAGATATTCATTTTTATCTAATTCTATTTGAGTATTATTTTAATTTTATTTATATTTTAATATTATATAGGTGTACGCGGGTGGAAAGCGGATTATCGACGCTAAGAACAACCTCGAGAGTCACGCCATCATCTGTGGACAGGTATGTTATTTCTAACCATGAATTACAGATGAACGTATACCATATATCAATGTTTCTCTAGTGCACAACGATTGTCATTGATCGGTGAAACATAATTTTTTTTCCTAGTAGGATTCTACAGTAGAATCCTAGTTCTGAACCAGAGTAGTGCTTAAAATGAGAGACAGTCTCTCACTTTCGCACACTCTCTCGCCCCTGACGCATTTCTTTCTGAATCACATGATTTTGCAGTTGGACGAAGCGCTCGGTCTCATCGCCGACGAATTAGGACAGAATCTGAAGGAGTCCCTCAGTAAGGTAAGTACTGTATAAAAAAAGTAGTGAAAAGCGTTCGGCCACGACTGCAATTTCGCACTAAAATTATTAAGGTGCTCTCGATGGATGTAGACGTGAGACCGAGTGTGCAGCTGTTGGCGTTGGTGAGTATTCCTATATCCTTATTAATATGATCAGAAAATTGAAGAAACAATTAATATTTTGAATGGAATTTTTGAAATAAAATTATTACAGATCAAACACTTTGACGATCCCGCCGTTTCAGCGCTACGACAGCTCGATGATATCGCACAGGTATATTTCTTGATGAGAAAAAAAACTCATTTTGCAATTTCATTTCACTGACTTGTATAAAATCTAGAGCAACTTCTTATCAGTGGATGTTTCTTACTATAGCCTGAAAGTTTCAACCACCAATTACGGCCTCCAAACGACGAATTCACTTCCATTGAGAGCGGAACCACATGATTCCAAACCCACAGACCAGGGTTAGAGCGAGAGCTTGCAAAATTGAGAGAGTCCCTCTCGATTTCACACGCTCTCTCACCCCAAAGGCCTTTCTGTAAGGTTGACCGGCCTGTGGAATGATGTGCTGCGGTTTACAGGAGTTCGACCCAACACTAAAGGCGCACTTCCTCTCGCAGACTCTCTTCACAGCATTACCTAATATCCCGGAGGTTCGTTATTGAGTTCGAGCTTCGCGAACTTGTGGAAATATTTTTAAATATAATTACATTTTAGAAATATGTAATATTTTTAAAATGTAATTATTCAAGTGGAGGCGGTCGTTCACTGATTATGAACGCCTCTTAGTCGCATAAGTGGAGACGATGAAACTCAACAGAATTCGAAATGTGCCGAATTATGAAAAGCAAGAAGATTACATTAACTACGGATGGAAAACGCAGATCTCTCGTTGCCAATATCGAAATCCCGAGTAAGCATCCCTCAAATCGACTTTCCTTTCAGCCACTGTGGTTTTCTCGCATTCTCTCTCGCTTCAACGAGCAGCTGCTCGAGTCACCCGAGATATATGCAAGCGTGGCTAAGGTAACCTAGTAGTTGGTAGTTTAGTAGTACCTAGTAGTTCTAATAGTACTAGTAGTACTACCTAGTAGTAGTACCTAGTAGTACCTAGTAGTACCTAGTAGTTCTAGTAGTTGGCCTATTTTTGAAAAGTAGATGAAGTTTAAATTTCTTAACTGAAAATGTGAAGAATACCAATGACTGTGCTAAACAATAATTAGTCGATCAACGAGCAAGGTTGCAGAAATAAATAAAAACAATTATAGTATTGAACATTTAATTGATTGTAGCCGTTGCTCTTCATGCTCGAACACTGCGAATCGCACAACATCCACAAGTTGAAAGCATGGATCCGTACCGTACTCGAGCACGTCACGCAGAAAACGGTAAGTGACAGTTATTGATTTTATAAATCTAAAATAATTTCGCCCTTTCCTCGAAAGGTGCAGCATCCCCACAAGAAAATGATGCAATTCAAGATGCTTTATTATTTCATAATATTTGAATGTCACACTCAAAGTAAAATCACTTCGTCGCATGCGTTCTTTATTTTTAGCGGAAATTCACGTTACCTCCGTTTTAAGAAAACAGTTACTTCTATTAGCGCTCTAAACGTGTTTCCACAGAAATCTTCGCATTAATTTTTCTCTGAATGTATTATTTTTAATCTCAAATCTCCTTCTCTGAGAAAAAAGTCACTAAGATGAGGACACAAAGTGAAAATGTTCACTTACCTGTAAGTGAAAGTCACTAGAAATAAGAGACATTTCACTTACCGGTAAGTGAACATTTTCACTTTGTGTCCTGATCCTAGTGACTTTTTTCTGAGTGTTCCCTGTATTCGCAATATATGAAATTTGCGGGCGCTAGTACCTCTTTCGGTATTCATTTCGTGACTGGCGATTTACGTTATGCGTTAGTTGCTCTCTCGTTTTCACACGGTCCCTCGTTCATCTCCGACAGTATTCTCGAGAAAACATGCGAACGCAATAACACAAGCGGTGAGGCGGGCAAAGGCACGCACATACAGCCCACAGAGAGAGAGAGAGAGAGAGAGAGAGAGAGAGAGATTCGTAGTCGTGCCTGTCTCTGAGTTACGGTGTATTCATCTTTTTGAGTAGCATAGTGTTTACAATTAACTTCTTTTGTTTTAGGGATATGAGCCTACTACTACGTATCACAGCATAGCTATGCCAGTTGTGGGACAATTTTTCGCGTAGTAAGAAAACAGGGCTTTATGTATTCGAGAAAACGTAGCGGCGCTACATTATCAACTGTATTATGCGCATGTCTTCAACAGATTTTTTTTAAAAATATAAAGACTACTATATTTAAAATAATATTTGTATTTCAGCTGGCGTCGTTTCTGCTCGAGAACATGGCCGTGCTCTTCCGGCGAATGAGCGATGAGCAGGTTTCATTTTTTTTTTAATTTAAAATAACGAGTTGTATTATTGATTATGAAGTTATTTTGATTAAAAACACCTGTGAATTTTAGAATAAACAATGATGGGGTAATTAATTAAATAATTAGACTTTTGTTCAGGTCGAGGACAAATTGATGGATCTTGTGACAAGTTCGATGAAGAGCGAAGATCCATCGATGCAGGTGAGAAGGTTACACTTATTTTATTATAGTAAAATTGATAAACATTTATTGTTAGTGTAAGTTCATAATATTTTATCGTTTATCCATGAACTAAATTATGATTGTAGTGGATTGCGTATCTACACCGAACCTCGCGAATATTGAAAATATTCCTACTCGGTTTCGATATGAAATGCCGATGACACACTAATAGGGTTGGCTTCGTGAGAGAGAAAAAGAGATCTCGAAACTGCAATTATCTTTTTGGTTTCCAGAACAAATTTTTGTTTCGACATCTCGAAACTCAAATTCGTCTCAAAAAAACACTCCCCTCCATCTTAGGTATTCCAGCCATTTCGCGGTCTATTCTTCTCAATTGTTCTCAATTTCTCATATCTTCTCAATAGGTTTCGAGATCTCGAAACCAATTATCGCCAGATTATTTCTCACTCATTTCTCGAGTTTCGAGAAAAAGAGCGGTCATTTTTCTCACGAGGCCAACCCTAAACACAAAACCACACAAAAGGTGGAGCAAGAATCGGGATGGCATCCAACACGTGGTACAATCAGCCAACAATTAACATAGACACATACTTTAACCTGCCGTGATACTTAAATGAGCTCATTCGCTATGTAAATGCGTTGAAACTCTCTCGCCTTCTTTTGTTCTCTCGTTTGCAAATGAACTCTCAGTTTAGTACCACGGCTGATTACAATAATTAATATAATTAATGATTACAATAATTAATATAATTAATTGGCTGATTACAATAATTAATATAATTAATTGGCTGATTACAATAATTAATATAATTAATTGGCTGATTACAATAATTAATATAATTAATTGCAGTCATCCGCCATTCGAGGCATTCCGACGGTCGCCGAGTTTCTTCCCATGTCGTTCGTCATTCGCAAGTTGCTCCCCGTGATCCAAACCCTGCCCGGATATCTCCACGATAATGTGCCGGTGTGCATTTGTAAATGAATTTTGACGTCCTGCCTGTCCACGAATTTTTATTAACAAACCCGGACACACATATTTTTCATCACGTCTTTCATGTTTCACACACATCTAATAAGAACTGCAAAATGTTCGCAATCAATGATTTGAGCTTTCCGCAAATTATGCACACAATTCGAGAATTATGATGTTTGAAAACGTTTTCACGTACAAATACACAAACTTGTAAATCGAGCTGTTAAGCACATCCAATTGATGTCAAAAAAATCCAGTAAACAAACGACTTCAGCGTCAACTCGACCTGCTTGCTGCACTTGCTGCACTCTCGGATCGCTGCGACCCCGTGGCACTGCAGCAGCTGACGACCTGCGTCAGTCTCTGCTCCGCCCACCACCCAGTGATCATACACGCCAAATCAAGTGGGTTATATCCTCTTTTTTACTCTTGTTCGATCTCATTCCTTCTAATTTTTAAGCTTATATCTCCGATGTCGTATTGTTTTCGAAACAATTCGCAGCGGTCAAAGTGTAGAATTCGATTAAAATTTTATAAATGGATTTCAGGATTGGTGCAGCGCGTCGTAACACGAGACGGATCGAGATTGAGAGACCCCGCCCATGTGTGCTTCCATCTACTCAATCCACTCGTGGTATTTTTTTACATTTTTGAATTTAAAAAAATAACTATATGAATCACCTCAATCCACAAGTACGTTAATTTAAAGTTATGCGTTATCGATTCATGTGACATTACTTATCGAACAGCGCATCGCGTTACTAGACAAATACGAAACTTCAAAACACATTGATGGCCGCGATTTTCCGATTCTCTCATAGTAGGTTCATCTACTCACCAATGATAATAAATTGAGGTGACATTTAAGCTATTTTGTTTCCAAGAACAGCTGACATTTCATACAAATGGCACTAAGGGCAAGAAATTATTTCTCGAGCGGGGCAAAATCTGATAATAATATTTTTCCCTCTCATATCGCGCTGATTTTATGTTTCAACACTGCTAGGCATACAGCTCTGGTTTCCTACGAATAATGAATACCGAACTGTTGATTGAGAGTGTTGCAATCTATCTTAGATAGTGATTATTTTTATTTATTTTTAATTTCAAATTAATAATTTCAAGGTTGGTCTTGCCTCTCGCGAGTTGTCTCCCGCCCACTTTGATGACGTCATGAGCTCCATTCGAATTCTGCTCGATATCGTTGAACAGCTGCGATACGATAGCGACAATCGAATAGCGCAGGAGAGCGCCGGAATGGGGTGAGAATATTGAGTGATAAATGTGCATGGTCTCCTTATTTCACACGCCGTTGAAGAGAGCACATCATTCCACCGCCCGGTCAACCTTACAGAAAGGCCTTCGGAGTGAGAGAGCGTGTGAAAACGAGAGAGACCCTCTCACTTTTGCACACTATCTCGCTCTGACCCTGGTCTGTATGTTTGGAATCGTGGTGCACGTGCACCGTTTTCGCCACCCTAAAGCTAGAGAGTTTGAAAGCTTTTTTTAACTTGTAACATTTACAGCCGTCTCTCGAACCGTCGGGTGTCCATGTCGTCTAACAATCTTCCACGAGTGATGATTACCGCCGCGCGACCCAGTCTCACGGGCGATAACAGGTCAACAATTTGAATAATTAATTATTTATTGAACTAACATAGCAATTTAGACTTAAATATTTTCAACTATTTGGGCTATTCGGAAGTGATTCTGACTGAGAGCTAAAAATACGTCGGAAATAGCTGGTGATTTAGCGTTTTATCGGCGAGGTATAACAGGCGAAAATCGCGTCACTGCGATAGAGTAGATGATCTTGTGTTCTAGGAAAATATACACATAACGTTGCCTCGTCTTTGTTTCACTTTATTTTTGCTGTTCACATACTTTTCTAACAAATAATCCTGGATTCTTCAGTGATTTGATTTATAAACGCCTCGTATTTCCCGTTGTTTCCAATCATTTTCGGGAAAATAGGAGGGGAAATTAATATAATATTAAAATATATTTTAATAATAATCTTGTATTCTTCAGTGATTTGAGGAAGATGTCGTTCCTCTCTGCCGACGGTCGATTGGAAGACAGGGGAAGGAGGGAGAGCAAGGATAGCAGGGGATCGATCGAGAGTGATGTATCCATTAGAATTGGTGAGTTATATTACATTTGGCACATGGCATCACTGAGTTTAAAAAGGCAGATTGAGTGAGATTAATACATGGAGTAGAATTGGTGAGTTATATTCTACTTGAAACATAGAATCAGCGCGTTGAAAAGAAAGTCCCTTCAAAAGGATCGAATATGATGGATCATTTCAAATGTTCGAAATCTAAGATTGTCACAGGCAAATTTTAGATATTATTATGCGTCTATTATAGAATCGGAGTTTTTATGTGGGATTGAAGATTGCAGTGATATTATCAATAGGGTTCCCTTGTTGGAAAAATTAGGCTATTGGAATCTCATTTGCCTCCTCTTCATTTCCAATAACCCCTCGTTTTGTGAGCGGTTGCTTATTGGAAATGGCCGGGCGGTGGAATTCCATCGCCTATTGGAATTCCATTATCCGGAACAGAGGAGATGAGCTGTCGGTTTCAGAATGAGATGAGAAGTAGAGTTCATTTGCATCATGTGATGGAATTCCAATACCAGAGGAATTCCACCCACCGAACAACGGGGGGATAATGGAAGAAATGGAAACAAAGAGGACCTTTGTTCATCTTATTGGAACTCCGGAATCAGTTCCAACAAGAGAGCCCTAATTATCAACAACAAGCGAGCTCTTAAATTGAAGTGTATAGTGTGAAACTCAAGTCTCACTGCATTTTTTTTGCTTTTCTCTGCACACGCATTTGTTGTGATATCAGGGCAAACAAGCATCTATCAAATTATCGATTGCAGGAAATGGTTCGGATGTCTCGGATGACTCCTCGTATCACTCTCAGAAGGGTCGACGACAGTCGTGGCTCGATTCGTATGGACACTCTTGTTCACTGGAGCAAACCGAATCGGCGAGGATGTTCGACAGGAGTGCGAGGTTGGATTTGTTGAGCAAGTGTCTGGCTCTCCCCATTTCATATGCTCTCTCTCGCTGTCTGACCGATGAGAGAGTCTGACCATTACTCGATTAAATTAGATTCATTTTTAAATCGGAAATTTATGTAAGAGAAGCAATACATTTCGAATATAGAAAGTACATTGGGATATATGTGATGTGTGAATGTCAAAAATGTTGCAATAATAAATTTTAAAAAAAGCATTTAAAATAGTATTGTTACAGTATGCGTCGTTCGGCGCGCGCTGCCTCAGACCGTCGCGCGCGCACTCGATCTCCTACTGGAGATGTGCTGGGCGATCGACCGCCGTCATCCAGGTGATTAGGGGTTTCGTGGTCGAAGTATGATTAAGAAATAAAGTAGGGGAATGCTATCGTACAATACAATATTTATCACTCTCGAACATAATTTCATAATTAAACAAAAATAATAATAAACATCTACTGTCATAGATGTTTATTTATTGATTATCTGATATCTATTTGCGCAGGTCGATTCACCAGCCAGCGCGTCCCAACAGCTTCACGAACCTCGGTCACAACCTGGTCCTCACCTACCGTAACTTCTGGCAGAAAGACTGACCGTAGGCGTCCATCGATATCTCCCCCTCTCTCGCGAAAGCAATCATTAACTGAACGGGTGTTCGCATACAGTAATCTCATATTGATTTCATCCCCGACAAAACGTTGTTTGCCATAGACGTGATCTCCCGATGTAAATACCGTAACTTTTCCATAAATAACTCAGTTAATTTAGAGGAGTTTGTTTTCCAATCGATAAATCTCGCCAATATAAGTATTCTACGTGCCATTTTTATCTAGAACCCGATGTCTAATTCGAAATTATGCCGGATTGTAAACATTTTGCTCTGTTCAATAATTTTTTTCTGTTGAATATTTGAATGGAAACGCAGCTTATTGTAAAAAAGAACGAAACGATCTAGCATAAAGGATATTGAACCATTTATTTTATTTCAAACTTACTTACTTTAAAGTTACTAGATACATGTGCACAATTGGAAATAAATTTCAAAAAATACATATACATTTACTATTATAAAAATAAAACGATACGAACATTCTCAATTATGAAGTTCGTGTGTCAATTATTAAACACACGCTTTCCATCACGTGTTCTCTTCCATTCGCGCTGTCACCGATCTGACCTGCCGAACAGCGTGCGCCCCAACGGACTCTCTTCTCAAACCAGCCGCGTCGTGTCAGTGAAGCGCATTGCCATGCAATACAAGCCTCTGTATTGTTTATCGCTCGCAACTTGCTGTGAAAGATTGTTTCGATTACTTTTTTATAGAGTTTGAAATTCGGGTAAATAATTGAATTAGCACTCTCCATTGCGCACACTCTCTCATCAATCGACCGGTGAGAGAGTGTGTGAAATTAAGAGTGCTAATTTAATTATTTACCCGAATTTCAAACTCTACTTTTGTATCGATTGCAGGAAATCTGACGCCCGCAGCAGTGTACGTGACGAATGCGAGGCTGTGGAAGATCGGCAGTTTCTCCTTCTCCGTCGGCGCCAAGGATGGGGTGAGCGCTCAGCGATCCGATACCATTTATTGTGTGCTTTCATGGTGTGGGTGGTGCAGCGAGTGCATTCATGAATTTACGGATACGGCTTTCATGAGCATAAACATTAATTTTTAAAATTAAACAATATAAATACATTCACGGGCCTTATATTTGGCCAACTGTAGATATTTTCCATTCTTTTTTGTTTCGTTGCCATTTAAATCCGGTCACATGATTCCATACCTACATACCAGGGTTGGAGCGAGAGAGTGTGCAAAAGTGAGAGGGTCTCTCTCGATTTCACACGCTCTCTCACTCAAAAGCCTTTCTGGAAGATTGGCCGGTCTGTGGAATGATGTGCGGTGAAACTGTGCTTTAACGGGTTGCCGCAGATAGTTTTGAATTAACGATTATTAACTATAATTTATTTATGATACAAATTATTCTCTTTTTTACTTTCGTTTTCGACGGGTTTCATTACACTAAAAGAAAGAATAATGTTAGCACAGAATAATCTTAGCTTTTTGACTGCGGGGGCGAATTATGAGCGGATTTGAGCATGTGCTGGCAAATCCACTCCATAATTAGAACGCGTGGGAAATAAGTAGCTGAGAATAGCTTCCCATTCAATGCTGCATGTAGCTAATTCTCCGCATTTCCTTTCTCGTTACTGCCCAAAATAGAATTATGGTAGATTCAATACACATACCGAAATTGATCTTCTATATCTAGCGTCTCGAGAAGTACATAGTATAGGGAGTTCAACTGACTAGTTACAAATGTAAACTATGTAATGAATTAAACTTATTATTGTTATTATTATTGTTCATTTCAGACTCGTGAATACGCGTGTTTCCCTTGGACGAAGAAGCTTCCGTCTGGTCTCCAGCCAGATCTCGACTTCCTCGCTCCCGAATATCTTGCACCCAATCAGGTAATTATTAATTATTAGATATTTATAATTGCGCGCGTAATTTATCACAATATGATATACGGAATTTATCACATTCTTGTTACAGTCACCACATATCGATCAACAATTTATTTTTTTTATAAATATCGTTGTAATTTGCAGCAATCGGTGACAACTGCGGCGGACGTTTTCTCGCTCGGGGTGCTCATCTGCTGGGTAGATATTCATTTTTATCTAATTCTATTTGAGTATTATTTTAATTTTATTTATATTTTAATATTATATAGGTGTACGCGGGTGGAAAGCGGATTATCGACGCTAAGAACAACCTCGAGAGTCACGCCATCATCTGTGGACAGGTATGTTATTTCTAACCATGAATTACAGATGAACGTATACCATATATCAATGTTTCTCTAGTGCACAACGATTGTCATTGATCGGTGAAACATAATTTTTTTTCCTAGTAGGATTCTACAGTAGAATCCTAGTTCTGAACCAGAGTAGTGCTTAAAATGAGAGACAGTCTCTCACTTTCGCACACTCTCTCGCCCCTGACGCATTTCTTTCTGAATCACATGATTTTGCAGTTGGACGAAGCGCTCGGTCTCATCGCCGACGAATTAGGACAGAATCTGAAGGAGTCCCTCAGTAAGGTAAGTACTGTATAAAAAAAGTAGTGAAAAGCGTTCGGCCACGACTGCAATTTCGCACTAAAATTATTAAGGTGCTCTCGATGGATGTAGACGTGAGACCGAGTGTGCAGCTGTTGGCGTTGGTGAGTATTCCTATATCCTTATTAATATGATCAGAAAATTGAAGAAACAATTAATATTTTGAATGGAATTTTTGAAATAAAATTATTACAGATCAAACACTTTGACGATCCCGCCGTTTCAGCGCTACGACAGCTCGATGATATCGCACAGGTATATTTCTTGATGAGAAAAAAAACTCATTTTGCAATTTCATTTCACTGACTTGTATAAAATCTAGAGCAACTTCTTATCAGTGGATGTTTCTTACTATAGCCTGAAAGTTTCAACCACCAATTACGGCCTCCAAACGACGAATTCACTTCCATTGAGAGCGGAACCACATGATTCCAAACCCACAGACCAGGGTTAGAGCGAGAGCTTGCAAAATTGAGAGAGTCCCTCTCGATTTCACACGCTCTCTCACCCCAAAGGCCTTTCTGTAAGGTTGACCGGCCTGTGGAATGATGTGCTGCGGTTTACAGGAGTTCGACCCAACACTAAAGGCGCACTTCCTCTCGCAGACTCTCTTCACAGCATTACCTAATATCCCGGAGGTTCGTTATTGAGTTCGAGCTTCGCGAACTTGTGGAAATATTTTTAAATATAATTACATTTTAGAAATATGTAATATTTTTAAAATGTAATTATTCAAGTGGAGGCGGTCGTTCACTGATTATGAACGCCTCTTAGTCGCATAAGTGGAGACGATGAAACTCAACAGAATTCGAAATGTGCCGAATTATGAAAAGCAAGAAGATTACATTAACTACGGATGGAAAACGCAGATCTCTCGTTGCCAATATCGAAATCCCGAGTAAGCATCCCTCAAATCGACTTTCCTTTCAGCCACTGTGGTTTTCTCGCATTCTCTCTCGCTTCAACGAGCAGCTGCTCGAGTCACCCGAGATATATGCAAGCGTGGCTAAGGTAACCTAGTAGTTGGTAGTTTAGTAGTACCTAGTAGTTCTAATAGTACTAGTAGTACTACCTAGTAGTAGTACCTAGTAGTACCTAGTAGTACCTAGTAGTTCTAGTAGTTCGCCTATTTTTGAAAAGTAGATGAAGTTTAAATTTCTTAACTGAAAATGTGAAGAATACCAATGACTGTGCTAAACAATAATTAGTCGATCAACGAGCAAGGTTGCAGAAATAAATAAAAACAATTATAGTATTGAACATTTAATTGATTGTAGCCGTTGCTCTTCATGCTCGAACACTGCGAATCGCACAACATCCACAAGTTGAAAGCATGGATCCGTACCGTACTCGAGCACGTCACGCAGAAAACGGTAAGTGACAGTTATTGATTTTATAAATCTAAAATAATTTCGCCCTTTCCTCGAAAGGTGCAGCATCCCCACAAGAAAATGATGCAATTCAAGATGCTTTATTATTTCATAATATTTGAATGTCACACTCAAAGTAAAATCACTTCGTCGCATGCGTTCTTTATTTTTAGCGGAAATTCACGTTACCTCCGTTTTAAGAAAACAGTTACTTCTATTAGCGCTCTAAACGTGTTTCCACAGAAATCTTCGCATTAATTTTTCTCTGAATGTATTATTTTTAATCTCAAATCTCCTTCTCTGAGAAAAAAGTCACTAAGATGAGGACACAAAGTGAAAATGTTCACTTACCTGTAAGTGAAAGTCACTAGAAATAAGAGACATTTCACTTACCGGTAAGTGAACATTTTCACTTTGTGTCCTGATCCTAGTGACTTTTTTCTGAGTGTTCCCTGTATTCGCAATATATGAAATTTGCGGGCGCTAGTACCTCTTTCGGTATTCATTTCGTGACTGGCGATTTACGTTATGCGTTAGTTGCTCTCTCGTTTTCACACGGTCCCTCGTTCATCTCCGACAGTATTCTCGAGAAAACATGCGAACGCAATAACACAAGCGGTGAGGCGGGCAAAGGCACGCACATACAGCCCACAGAGAGAGAGAGAGAGAGAGAGAGAGAGAGAGAGAGATTCGTAGTCGTGCCTGTCTCTGAGTTACGGTGTATTCATCTTTTTGAGTAACATAGTGTTTACAATTAACTTCTTTTGTTTTAGGGATATGAGCCTACTACTACGTATCACAGCATAGCTATGCCAGTTGTGGGACAATTTTTCGCGTAGTAAGAAAACAGGGCTTTATGTATTCGAGAAAACGTAGCGGCGCTACATTATCAACTGTATTATGCGCATGTCTTCAACAGATTTTTTTTAAAAATATAAAGACTACTATATTTAAAATAATATTTGTATTTCAGCTGGCGTCGTTTCTGCTCGAGAACATGGCCGTGCTCTTCCGGCGAATGAGCGATGAGCAGGTTTCATTTTTTTTTTAATTTAAAATAACGAGTTGTATTATTGATTATGAAGTTATTTTGATTAAAAACACCTGTGAATTTTAGAATAAACAATGATGGGGTAATTAATTAAATAATTAGACTTTTGTTCAGGTCGAGGACAAATTGATGGATCTTGTGACAAGTTCGATGAAGAGCGAAGATCCATCGATGCAGGTGAGAAGGTTACACTTATTTTATTATAGTAAAATTGATAAACATTTATTGTTAGTGTAAGTTCATAATATTTTATCGTTTATCCATGAACTAAATTATGATTGTAGTGGATTGCGTATCTACACCGAACCTCGCGAATATTGAAAATATTCCTACTCGGTTTCGATATGAAATGCCGATGACACACTAATAGGGTTGGCTTCGTGAGAGAGAAAAAGAGATCTCGAAACTGCAATTATCTTTTTGGTTTCCAGAACAAATTTTTGTTTCGACATCTCGAAACTCAAATTCGTCTCAAAAAAACACTCCCCTCCATCTTAGGTATTCCAGCCATTTCGCGGTCTATTCTTCTCAATTGTTCTCAATTTCTCATATCTTCTCAATAGGTTTCGAGATCTCGAAACCAATTATCGCCAGATTATTTCTCACTCATTTCTCGAGTTTCGAGAAAAAGAGCGGTCATTTTTCTCACGAGGCCAACCCTAAACACAAAACCACACAAAAGGTGGAGCAAGAATCGGGATGGCATCCAACACGTGGTACAATCAGCCAACAATTAACATAGACACATACTTTAACCTGCCGTGATACTTAAATGAGCTCATTCGCTATGTAAATGCGTTGAAACTCTCTCGCCTTCTTTTGTTCTCTCGTTTGCAAATGAACTCTCAGTTTAGTACCACGGCTGATTACAATAATTAATATAATTAATGATTACAATAATTAATATAATTAATTGGCTGATTACAATAATTAATATAATTAATTGGCTGATTACAATAATTAATATAATTAATTGGCTGATTACAATAATTAATATAATTAATTGCAGTCATCCGCCATTCGAGGCATTCCGACGGTCGCCGAGTTTCTTCCCATGTCGTTCGTCATTCGCAAGTTGCTCCCCGTGATCCAAACCCTGCCCGGATATCTCCACGATAATGTGCCGGTGTGCATTTGTAAATGAATTTTGACGTCCTGCCTGTCCACGAATTTTTATTAACAAACCCGGACACACATATTTTTCATCACGTCTTTCATGTTTCACACACATCTAATAAGAACTGCAAAATGTTCGCAATCAATGATTTGAGCTTTCCGCAAATTATGCACACAATTCGAGAATTATGATGTTTGAAAACGTTTTCACGTACAAATACACAAACTTGTAAATCGAGCTGTTAAGCACATCCAATTGATGTCAAAAAAATCCAGTAAACAAACGACTTCAGCGTCAACTCGACCTGCTTGCTGCACTTGCTGCACTCTCGGATCGCTGCGACCCCGTGGCACTGCAGCAGCTGACGACCTGCGTCAGTCTCTGCTCCGCCCACCACCCAGTGATCATACACGCCAAATCAAGTGGGTTATATCCTCTTTTTTACTCTTGTTCGATCTCATTCCTTCTAATTTTTAAGCTTATATCTCCGATGTCGTATTGTTTTCGAAACAATTCGCAGCGGTCAAAGTGTAGAATTCGATTAAAATTTTATAAATGGATTTCAGGATTGGTGCAGCGCGTCGTAACACGAGACGGATCGAGATTGAGAGACCCCGCCCATGTGTGCTTCCATCTACTCAATCCACTCGTGGTATTTTTTTACATTTTTGAATTTAAAAAAATAACTATATGAATCACCTCAATCCACAAGTACGTTAATTTAAAGTTATGCGTTATCGATTCATGTGACATTACTTATCGAACAGCGCATCGCGTTACTAGACAAATACGAAACTTCAAAACACATTGATGGCCGCGATTTTCCGATTCTCTCATAGTAGGTTCATCTACTCACCAATGATAATAAATTGAGGTGACATTTAAGCTATTTTGTTTCCAAGAACAGCTGACATTTCATACAAATGGCACTAAGGGCAAGAAATTATTTCTCGAGCGGGGCAAAATCTGATAATAATATTTTTCCCTCTCATATCGCGCTGATTTTATGTTTCAACACTGCTAGGCATACAGCTCTGGTTTCCTACGAATAATGAATACCGAACTGTTGATTGAGAGTGTTGCAATCTATCTTAGATAGTGATTATTTTTATTTATTTTTAATTTCAAATTAATAATTTCAAGGTTGGTCTTGCCTCTCGCGAGTTGTCTCCCGCCCACTTTGATGACGTCATGAGCTCCATTCGAATTCTGCTCGATATCGTTGAACAGCTGCGATACGATAGCGACAATCGAATAGCGCAGGAGAGCGCCGGAATGGGGTGAGAATATTGAGTGATAAATGTGCATGGTCTCCTTATTTCACACGCCGTTGAAGAGAGCACATCATTCCACCGCCCGGTCAACCTTACAGAAAGGCCTTCGGAGTGAGAGAGCGTGTGAAAACGAGAGAGACCCTCTCACTTTTGCACACTATCTCGCTCTGACCCTGGTCTGTATGTTTGGAATCGTGGTGCACGTGCACCGTTTTCGCCACCCTAAAGCTAGAGAGTTTGAAAGCTTTTTTTAACTTGTAACATTTACAGCCGTCTCTCGAACCGTCGGGTGTCCATGTCGTCTAACAATCTTCCACGAGTGATGATTACCGCCGCGCGACCCAGTCTCACGGGCGATAACAGGTCAACAATTTGAATAATTAATTATTTATTGAACTAACATAGCAATTTAGACTTAAATATTTTCAACTATTTGGGCTATTCGGAAGTGATTCTGACTGAGAGCTAAAAATACGTCGGAAATAGCTGGTGATTTAGCGTTTTATCGGCGAGGTATAACAGGCGAAAATCGCGTCACTGCGATAGAGTAGATGATCTTGTGTTCTAGGAAAATATACACATAACGTTGCCTCGTCTTTGTTTCACTTTATTTTTGCTGTTCACATACTTTTCTAACAAATAATCCTGGATTCTTCAGTGATTTGATTTATAAACGCCTCGTATTTCCCGTTGTTTCCAATCATTTTCGGGAAAATAGGAGGGGAAATTAATATAATATTAAAATATATTTTAATAATAATCTTGTATTCTTCAGTGATTTGAGGAAGATGTCGTTCCTCTCTGCCGACGGTCGATTGGAAGACAGGGGAAGGAGGGAGAGCAAGGATAGCAGGGGATCGATCGAGAGTGATGTATCCATTAGAATTGGTGAGTTATATTACATTTGGCACATGGCATCACTGAGTTTAAAAAGGCAGATTGAGTGAGATTAATACATGGAGTAGAATTGGTGAGTTATATTCTACTTGAAACATAGAATCAGCGCGTTGAAAAGAAAGTCCCTTCAAAAGGATCGAATATGATGGATCATTTCAAATGTTCGAAATCTAAGATTGTCACAGGCAAATTTTAGATATTATTATGCGTCTATTATAGAATCGGAGTTTTTATGTGGGATTGAAGATTGCAGTGATATTATCAATAGGGTTCCCTTGTTGGAAAAATTAGGCTATTGGAATCTCATTTGCCTCCTCTTCATTTCCAATAACCCCTCGTTTTGTGAGCGGTTGCTTATTGGAAATGGCCGGGCGGTGGAATTCCATCGCCTATTGGAATTCCATTATCCGGAACAGAGGAGATGAGCTGTCGGTTTCAGAATGAGATGAGAAGTAGAGTTCATTTGCATCATGTGATGGAATTCCAATACCAGAGGAATTCCACCCACCGAACAACGGGGGGATAATGGAAGAAATGGAAACAAAGAGGACCTTTGTTCATCTTATTGGAACTCCGGAATCAGTTCCAACAAGAGAGCCCTAATTATCAACAACAAGCGAGCTCTTAAATTGAAGTGTATAGTGTGAAACTCAAGTCTCACTGCATTTTTTTTGCTTTTCTCTGCACACGCATTTGTTGTGATATCAGGGCAAACAAGCATCTATCAAATTATCGATTGCAGGAAATGGTTCGGATGTCTCGGATGACTCCTCGTATCACTCTCAGAAGGGTCGACGACAGTCGTGGCTCGATTCGTATGGACACTCTTGTTCACTGGAGCAAACCGAATCGGCGAGGATGTTCGACAGGAGTGCGAGGTTGGATTTGTTGAGCAAGTGTCTGGCTCTCCCCATTTCATATGCTCTCTCTCGCTGTCTGACCGATGAGAGAGTCTGACCATTACTCGATTAAATTAGATTCATTTTTAAATCGGAAATTTATGTAAGAGAAGCAATACATTTCGAATATAGAAAGTACATTGGGATATATGTGATGTGTGAATGTCAAAAATGTTGCAATAATAAATTTTAAAAAAAGCATTTAAAATAGTATTGTTACAGTATGCGTCGTTCGGCGCGCGCTGCCTCAGACCGTCGCGCGCGCACTCGATCTCCTACTGGAGATGTGCTGGGCGATCGACCGCCGTCATCCAGGTGATTAGGGGTTTCGTGGTCGAAGTATGATTAAGAAATAAAGTAGGGGAATGCTATCGTACAATACAATATTTATCACTCTCGAACATAATTTCATAATTAAACAAAAATAATAATAAACATCTACTGTCATAGATGTTTATTTATTGATTATCTGATATCTATTTGCGCAGGTCGATTCACCAGCCAGCGCGTCCCAACAGCTTCACGAACCTCGGTCACAACCTGGTCCTCACCTACCGTAACTTCTGGCAGAAAGACTGACCGTAGGCGTCCATCGATATCTCCCCCTCTCTCGCGAAAGCAATCATTAACTGAACGGGTGTTCGCATACAGTAATCTCATATTGATTTCATCCCCGACAAAACGTTGTTTGCCATAGACGTGATCTCCCGATGTAAATACCGTAACTTTTCCATAAATAACTCAGTTAATTTAGAGGAGTTTGTTTTCCAATCGATAAATCTCGCCAATATAAGTATTCTACGTGCCATTTTTATCTAGAACCCGATGTCTAATTCGAAATTATGCCGGATTGTAAACATTTTGCTCTGTTCAATAATTTTTTTCTGTTGAATATTTGAATGGAAACGCAGCTTATTGTAAAAAAGAACGAAACGATCTAGCATAAAGGATATTGAACCATTTATTTTATTTCAAACTTACTTACTTTAAAGTTACTAGATACATGTGCACAATTGGAAATAAATTTCAAAAAATACATATACATTTACTATTATAAAAATAAAACGATACGAACATTCTCAATTATGAAGTTCGTGTGTCAATTATTAAACACACGCTTTCCATCACGTGTTCTCTTCCATTCGCGCTGTCACCGATCTGACCTGCCGAACAGCGTGCGCCCCAACGGACTCTCTTCTCAAACCAGCCGCGTCGTGTCAGTGAAGCGCATTGCCATGCAATACAAGCCTCTGTATTGTTTATTGTTAGAATAATGTTCATTTTAATATTCATTTAACTCAAACTTACATGTTGTTTACTTAAATTATTCGTGCCATGATTATTTCCACCTGTACCGCCCTGTTTTCTAGAGAAACCCGCGCACCGAATAGGTTAAAGGGAGAGTTACTCCATTCTTGAATTCTAGCGAATTCCTATGGTCTCGCCACGAGATATTTTCCTATCTCCATCCCTTTCCGGACTAGTGTAATTCCCTGGATGCGAGGTCACCTCACCTCTCTCACACTCTCTTTGATCAACTCAGTCTCTCTTTTCCTCTCGCATCTCTCGCCTCTCCTCGATTCCCCAGTCTCTCTTTTCTTGTCTCTTCCACGTATGTGCTCTCTCCAACAGAGACAGAGGAGGAGAGGTCAATCGCTTTCTTGGGGGTATTTCTCCCTTTGAAATGATACGTTCATCAAATGGACTACTGGCGCGTGTACTCTCTTTCTATGCCTGGGCGTATCTCTCGTTTCGTCATACACTCTCAGAGCCACATCAGTTGTTTAGGAGCGGAGTTTTTTTATTATTCTGATCGAATTTTTGTGAAATTCTAATAAACGGACGGTCTCGGAAACCCTTTCATATGAGTGCGTTCGTGTAACAATCGAGCAAGGGCAGGCACAGTTAAAATAGGTCGATTTTCTGTAACCCTGTCATCTGAGGTTATCGAGGATGCTGATCAAGATAAGCATAATCATTTTGCACAAGGGGTCTTACTGAGCCGGTCTCTTAAACATAATGTACATGGATTTATTTCCCTAGTTTGAGGGTAATTTGCTGTCACTGATTATGAGTTGAATAATCCGAAACGCGTTTGACAAAATATACCAATGATACATTCCTTCTCTCCCATGGCTTGATTCAGCACTCATACTAACTGATTCCACATGAAGATAACCAAGTACTCCCTCTTCTCTCAATACTGTACATTACCATGGGCTATTTACTGCTTCTGGCTCATTTTCATCTAAGGACTCACTCTTGTTGCGTTTCTCGCCTTCTTCTTCCTCCTCTTCATATTGTAGTTGTGTTGTTTCCGTTGACTGACTGGAGGTGTGGCCTTTCGGTTGTCCAGAGTTTCCTGAAATATCGTCAACCTTGATTGATTAACCCATCAATAATTGGATCTCCTTGTTGTGTGCCTTCCTAGCCTTCTAAGGTGTCTCAAGAATCTTTGGCCAACTGTGTTCTCACTATGGGGTTACCTCATCGAAAATCGCATGTTTCCATTTTAGAAGAAAGTTATATACATTATATCACATTAAAACGGAAAGGATTCGCAGTTGAAGTTGGATTGACAGGGAAGAAAGGCAGAGCAAATCAGAGATGTAAGGGAAAAGAGGAGAGTGAGAGAGCAAAAGCGCACGCCATATTTGTGTTTTACCAACATCTGATAACTGAAATGCAACCTCGAACCTCTTCCTCTTCGAAGCATTTATTTCACTGGATTTTTTTTAGAAAACAATGGACTGCCCACACACAAGCCGAGAACTGCTCTTCTACAGTGTACAATTCGTTATACCAATATTTCGGGAAGATCAACCGAACGATTGGTCAAATTTGAGAGCACATGAACTTGATCTTCTTAGAATGACCAATACAATGGTATAGTTGCTTTAATTGTTCATATTAAATAACATTAAAATTTAGAAGCTTAAAGTGTTCAAAAAGATATTCAACATCTATAACAGCCTCGATAGACGTTCACGCTACACCCTCTCAAATGTGACGGCGTATGAGAAGAAGGTGGGCAGGGCAAAGAGAGAATTCTTCTGTTAATAATATGCAATTTACAGATCAAATGAAAATAGAGATTTGAGGCTAATTAAAAATAGCTAATTAAAAAAATACATGAAATACGATCTCAAATGGAGTGACAAAGAATCTTTCTTAATAGTCAGTATTACATTTATAAAATGATACGAACACACAAAAAGTCAAAATGGTACTTCCTTTGTTTACCAAAGCGAGAGAGCGGGCAAAAGTGAGAGGGTCGCGTACGTGCCTGTGTGGTAAACAACGGAAGTTCGTTATTCGGCTTTTTGGTGTGATCGTATCATTGTATAAATGTAATAGCAAGTCTGTATGTATAATTTATTATTATTTTTTTCAACTTTTTTTCAACTTACATTTGGGGGTAAATGTACATCTATGGAAAGGTGATTAACAGATTGCGCTCAGCCATTTCACTGACTTTCTGAGAGGACTCTATGAATACGACACCGTCTACATGGTCAGAGACGAGATTAGGTAAATTGATTTGAGATGAATTAGTATCAGCTCCAAGCGACATTAAAATGATATTGACCTTTCACGACTGTGCACCATTATCATAAAGTATTTGCAGCGTACAAGTCGGCGGGATGGCATATTTTCGAACGGAGGTCTTACCCGTTTTCGTTGAATTACTGGAACAGTCTGGACAACAGGTAAATAATGAACTTTTAACAACTCAACATTAGTCTGTGAACTTTTTGCAAATTATAAATGTCGTTTATAATACGCGTCTCAGAAACCTTTTGAACAAATCTGAACAATGCTTCTTTGAAAACCGCGTTAGTTTCTGTCGCATAAACTAAATATCTTTCAGGTGCGTTTATCATCTATCTCATCACTTGCAGCAATGGAGGCGAGACTTCGAAAGTGCGGAGGTTTTTCACAGTTGAAGAGACCCAAAAAAAAAATGAAAAAAAATGTCAAAATGCCCTATTTCGATGTAGTCGTTTTTTGAAAAGTAGAGGGTATTACAAATTTACGAGGACTCGTCCGAAATAATAAAACGTTCCGTTGATAATCAGTGCTAAACAACAGATACGGCTGCGAGAGAGCATGGGAAAGTGAGAGACACGTCGAGGTATAGAAAGAGAGTACACCACCAGTAGTCCATTTCATGAACGTATCATTTTAAAATTGTAATAAGAGTAGAGAAGAAAAGTATTCTTTTCACACACACTTTCGCGGATAAACCGGTCGAGAGAGTATTTGAAGTGGAAAGAAAGAGTTTTTATCCTTTTAAAATGATCGGGCATGATAATGAATGCACGATTACGAATAAATTCTATAACTTATCTTAGTAATTATAACTATATTTTATTTAGCATTTCTCAGTTCATTATGATTAGCTCACCGCAAAATTCTTAATTTGTAAGTGCCTGTAGCAGACATACTCTCTTATATGATAGAAACACGCGATTTTGAATGGGCCTGGCACTTTAAATGAGTTAATAGAGAACAGGTTTCCCCCAATTTACATAATGGTAACATCACATTACGATTTTTTTATGAAAATAGTTCTAAATTATCGAAGAGTCCGTTTTTTTGCGTGTTCAGCCGCCAAACAAAGTGGCACCGGGTCAAAACAGGCGAAACATTTTATTTAGTAAACTATACTATTTACGTTTCAAAAAAAGAAAATGTGTCTTACCATTAAACTCTGAAAATATTCTCTTTTTTTAACAAACCTTCATTTTAAGTGTCATGCTTAAAGTGTCGAGCTTTACTCGATTGTTATAATTTTTTTAAATAAATATGATATATAATCAAATGAGATTCTGTAAATTACAGTTGAAAGAGTGGATCGGTGAATTCTATCAAGGGGGTGTCTGGATACCCACAAGCTATGGAGATATCGTTGATGGTACCGGAGATCTTGCCAGTGAGTATGAACTCGGAGACTGAAAAAATTCGTTTTTTTTTTAAAATATTCATTGTGTTAAACAACTATTCCTTCTTTGTTTCGTTCTAATCGAACTAGTAATTCCATCGAACGTTGTCCCAATGTTAAATTACGTACTGCTCGTTATCAATACCATATCGATTTTACAAGCTAATAATAATGAAATGAACTGTCGCTAGAATCCTTCCCTCACTGAGCTCAAAAGCATTTTATCGATTACTATATTCGCACTTTCTTGTTGTTTACACTAGGATTGAAACCTCGTCACGTAGACCAAACAGCTTCGTTATTGTTTTTTTTTAAATTTTTTTAAAATCGAGCTACATGTGATGAAACTTCTAATAAGTTGTGCCAACAGTCAGTCAACTCAGTCAGTCAAGAACGTCTTTAGTTGTCCGACATTCCCTCTTTCTCTAACTTTCTCCTGCCGTTACTCTTTCGGATGCTGTGCACCGGGGCTTTATCGCCCCAGTTATTCCCCCCAGAGCAGCATTTAATTTTCCACAGATGGGACCGGGTGAATATTTGGCTCTTTTCGGGTTGAGGGGGATTTTAATAATTGAGGGGGCGTAAAATATACACGGTTGTAAAATGTTCGATTAGTATCTCCAAATACACTCTAAAATTATCAAAGCGCAAATCTTCGAAAACAAAATTCCTAAAAAATTGTATTCTTGTGTTTTTGAAATTTTTTATCGGTTTCGCCAATTTTATTAGGCCACAGATAGGAAGAATTTGTCCGAAGAAGTGGAATACAGGATTCGTCTGGGTTGGGCGTAGAGTGCGAAATGTGAGACCACGGTCTCTTCGTTTCGCACACTCTCTCGCCTATCGGCCGGTCTAGAGAGTGTGCTTTTTTCGCACACTCTCTCGCCTATCGACCGGTCTAGAGAGTGTGCGAAATGAAGAGACCGTGGTCTCACATTTCGCACTCTAGTTGGGCGGCCTGGAGCAACCTCCACTGGCGTCACGCATTTTACTCATGAAGACTAAGTTGAGGCTCTTCGACAGCTGCATCTTGCCTACCGTATTCTAGTAGCGAGATGTGGGCTCTGAGATCGAGTCACAGAGTGCGCCTCGATATCACACTGAGGAAGATGGAACGTCGGATAATTGGAGTCACCCTTCTGGATCGAATGAGGAACGAACGATTACGAGAAATCACCCAAATTCGAGACTGGAATTAGCAGGCACTCAAACGGAAAGCGAAATGGGTCTTGGAGATAAGGCGAATGGAAATCAACCATTGGACGCGGGCAACTACGATGTGGACCCCCTACAACTGGAAACGCCCCAAAAGACACCCCATTACCCCCAATGGTGGAATGCAAATAACGAAGAATTCCGGCCCATCCTCATGCATCAGTGCAGAATGGGCCAATTCAATCCGGTGCACCCATGCTTTCCCTCGGATCATTGTCCCAGAATGAAACGGCCAAGTTATGATTCGAGTTGGTGCAGTTGCGTCAATGTTAGATAAAGATACTATTTGAGTTGATTATCATCAGCATCATGACAGCCACAAGATTCCAAATCTACAGATAAGGGTCAGGGCGAGAGAGTGTGCAAAAGTGAGAGAGTCCCTCTCGATTTCACACGCTCTCTCACTCCAAAGCCGCTTTCTCACTCCGGCCTGTGGAATGATGTGCTCGGAAATAAACCACTTCGTGATTGCATTCTTTTAGCTATCGGTGTACAAAACGCACTGCTAGTGTACACTAGGGATGCAAGTTCGGTTTTCGTATTACGACTCTCTCAGCGAGAGATCGGTAATACGGCTGATAAAGGGGAGAGAACGAGAGAAAAAGAGACGCCGTATTATCGAAACCGACGCCGAACGGACAACCCTAGTGTACACGATGATATTTATGTATAGATGTATACACGTTCGTCATGAGTGTTTAAATGAAAGGGATTTAGGATTGAACAATAAGAATTACGATATTTCATATAGTAGTTGAGATATGTTTGGGAAGAGTCTGAGACCAAAATATCTAGGCGCGTACGCACTGATGCGTATCACAGGCCGGTCTACTTTACGGAAAGGGCTTTGGAGCGAGAGAGCGTGTAAAATCGAGAGGGACTCTCTCACTTTCTCACACTCTCTCGCCCTGACCCTTGTCTGTCGGTTTGGAATCATGTGGTATCATCCTAGGCGTCCTGCAGCTAGAGCATGTACGGCACAATTATATGCGCAGTATTATTTGTTTCTTACAAGAAGGGGGCACGTAATCCTCGCTAGCAAAACATCAGTCGCTTGTTGGCGTGAATTCCTCTTGATTCCGATTCAACTTTACCTTTGCATTATCTTTACATTTCGAAATTCAATTTTAATTGCATGTTTATCACAGATGTACGGTGAAGAGGACTTCTATTTGTTAGCGAAGAGGACGATGTCAGCGAGATGCAAGTTAGTGAGAGTGAGAACTGACGCACGGGGGCTCAAAAATTCAGATCCTCTACAAGAGAAATGAACAGATAATGGTCACGAGCGCAATGCGTAAAATTTCCATTGCTTACTACGGTATTGCGTTGAAAATTGTGGACTACATCAAGCATTATACCGTAGTAAGTGCAGCTTATTCGCGGACCGCTTTTTTATCCGCCTTTGAGCCCCCGTGTGACGATGTGCACTCATAGAAAAATTACTTCGTCGCATGCATGAAATAATTAATTACTTCTGTGCAAACGCACGTTAAATGTGTTTGAAGTAATCAATTACTTCGATTGCTGCTCTAGCGTTTTTCCACAGAAGTGTAATTAATTACTTCATGCATGCGACGCAGTAACGCGTGTAGTTCTGTCAATGACATTTAAATGTATCCCCTTATCTGATCCTGAGGAAGTCACTGCCAAGGCCAGCGCAGAGTGGGCCAATTAAACCGGTGCGCCCAAGCTCACCTTCGGATTAGGGTTGGCCTCGTAAAAAAGAATTTCGAGATCTCGAAATTCCTCGATGTGAAGAATCTCAGTTCCCGTTGAACATTGACGCGAAATGAAAATATATTCAGAATCGCCATGTTTCAAAACCACATAAATACTAGTTATTGAAATGAATTTAGAGATATCGAAATTCGAATTCCTGTGTTCGTTTCTCACGAGGCCAACTCTCCTTCGGATCATTGTCCCAGAATGAAAAGGCCAGATGCACATCATTCCACAGGCCGCTCAACCATCCAGAAAGGCCTTTGGAGTGAGAGAGCGTGTGAAATCGAGAGGGACTCTTTCACTTTTGTACACTCTCTCGCTCCAACCCTGATCTGTATGTTTGGAATGATGTGGATGGTCAGCCGAATGGGCGCCTTCGCGATCAAGTTAGATCTCATACGGAAAAAAGTCTACGACTTCATAAGTCTAAGCTGGCTAGGGACTAGAGTGCGAAATGTGAGACCACTGCCTCTTCATTTTGCACACTCTCTAGACTGGTCGATAGACGAGAGAGTGTGTGAAATGAAGAGACCGTGGTCTCACATTTCGCACTCTACTAGGGACGACTTCTCAGTCTAATAGAGGCAGGGGAACGAGTCGAGTAGACTTTAAAAGTCGTCGCTGGCCAGCCCATAAGTCAAGAGTCGTAGGCTTATTTCCCTCTGAGATGATGATACGTATTGATTTGGACAGCAGTAACTATTTTTGTATAGTTGAATATATCATAGTGTAAAGAGTAAAGAGTACTCATTGCCCGCGCCCTCGAGACACAGCACGAGATAGAGGAACGCGCGTTATCGGGGGTATAGCTCAGTGGTAGAGCATTCCTCTAGCTAGCGGAAGGACGTTGGTTCGAATCCTTCTGTCTCCAGTTTCTTTTGCGCACTCCTCTGACGTTAAAACAATAGTTCCTCTTGTATTTTGACTGTATTTTTGTGACCAAGGTACATAATACAATGTTACTGTTTATGATCTTGGCGGGAAAAAGTCAGAGGCCAAAAGCGACGCGAATGCAAAGCACAATAAGAGTCATAGCCGTTCGCTTAGCATGGTTCATAGACTACTGTAGGCGTTGCTTTAATGTTGCGAGACTTTCTTTGTACATTATAGCCCAAAAATGCCTTATATATTTCGCTTCTTATTCATCTGTCTTTGCTCCTGATTAAATATTTTTTCAATTTTATAAAATCTTTCCAGGCATGTCCGTAAGTGTTGTCGATGTAATATGTAAGACCAAGACTAAACTAACAACATTTTTGAGAGAAGCGCAGTGGGGCAACTAGGTGATTTTGTAGAGACTGAACTGGCACTATGAAGCCAAACCATATAAGATATAATAATTCCTGTCCACTGAAAATTTCAGGATCGCATTTCTCTCCTGCCCTATGAAATTCTCAATGAGATACTCTCCTATCTGAATCGGTGAATGTTTGAAAAATCTGTTTGAACAAACTGTTTAAAATCTCTTTATCTTTCAATGTGTTTTTAAAAATTACATTGTTTTCTTTCACTTGTTCTTTTTTTTAATTTTTAAAATTCAATTAACTATATAATCACAGAATCGATCTACTGATCGTCAGACGCGTCAGTCAGAAAATGCTTTTGCAAGCTGACGAGAGGATCACGAAATCATCAAAACTGAGAACAGAGAAGCTTGTTATTTCCAAGGTTACTATTAATTTATGACACTCTAACAGTAATATTTTTGCTATTATCTATGAGGTCGCAATCAAATTCCCCTTTGTCGATTTATGTCGATTGACTTGTTCGAATACTCACACATCATTCCACAGGCCGGTCAACCATCCAGAAAGGCCTTTGGAGTGAGAGAGCGTGTGAAATCGAGAGGGACTCACTTTTGCACACTCTCTCGCTCCAACCCTGGTCTGTATGTTTTGGAATCATGTGGTCAGCGAAATCGGTTGCAGTGCGCTCGAGGCTTCGAATTCTCGCTCTCTCAGAGTTATTTGTCACGATGCAAGCTAATGATGGACGATGTCGAGAGACACTGGCGGACGAATCCGGTACCAATTTATATAATTTATGTGTAATATTTTTGAATTTCCTTTTTCATGAAACCCGTAATCACCATTCTCCCAAGGCAGCATTCCTAGCTTCCTGGAAATGTCTGATTCCAAAACTACATAAAAAGACAGGGAGAGTGTGTCAAAATGACTCTCTCACTTTCACATACTCTCTCGTCCCTAGCCCCTTTCTGGAGATTCCAGAGCGGCTTTCGTCTGTATGAACGTGCCGAAGAGGGCAAGCAATACCAGAATGATCCCTCCTGGTATGTCAAGTATATGGTGAGTTGGAGTGCCTTTTTAAAATACAAATAATATGGCAATAATAAAGAAAATATTAATAATAAGATTTGTGATAAAAAAAGTTTAGAAAAATCATTGTAATAAAATGATGAAAATATCTTTTAAATATACTTTTTTAGCTGTAAAGATACAGATAATTGGCATTCTCAGAACAAATCGGGCAAACTAACGGATCCACTATCTAACGGATCCACTATAGGAGAGGCAATTACACGTTCTCGCTTCGCTACTCTTCCACCGTGTTAGCCTTATGTCGCAGCACTATTTGCTGGAAGATTTGAGTGTTGAGAATGTAAATTTTTTTGAAAAAAAAGCAAATATAGCAACACATTTGAAAAAAAAATAAATTTTAATGTTTTTATTGCAGATTTGTGTCGACTCTCTATTTTTTACTGGCTTTTCCCGCCTTATCGAAGCTTTGAAAACAGTAACATCGCTTACATTTAGCGGCGTTACTGTTTCAAATGAATTCGACCTCGCTGAGTGAGTTTACATTTTGAAAAACTATTGTAGTCGATCTATTTCGTTGCAGGATTTCGGAATTCCTCCTGAGAGTTAAGGTTCGCAGAGTCAACCTTCAGTTAGAAACTAAACGATCAGTTGCTAAACATTTCAACGAAGGATTTCTTGAACAATTCGCAGCCGAACCATCGCAATCTTGCGCTCTGGCCATAAAAATATGCAAAATGGTAGGCTCAAGCTTCTGCAAACTTTGCAGTTCGACGCATAAAATGCCGATTTTCCCCCCAGGAGAGGTATGACTAGTCTGTCGACTGTCTGACGCTAAGGGAGCGAAACAGTCATACCTATTGTAGTTTTAACCGTATTTCACTTGTAGTACACTTGACGTAGCAACCGATATTGTAACCAAATTCAATTAAGCAGAAAAGAGTTCATCCATTGCAATACAGAACAATGATTACGGTAAAACGTAAGTAATGTATTTACTAATTCTAAGGCTTTTTTCTCTGAGTGCAGGCTGACTCCATCGCTCCATCCAAGGAATTCTTGGAACGAGTTCTCTGCCGTTTCTCCAGTTTCATATTTTTATCAATGAATGTGAATGCTGACTATCTTATCGACTTGATTGCGGTAAGTTTTTTAAATTTTTTTATAATGCAACGTAATTATCGATTAGTATACATTTTTATTTCCATCAAACTTGAGATGCGAAAGAACATCGAATAAAATTGGTTTTCAAAATTTCAGCTTCGATTGCGCATTAAGAAGAAAGGAATTTGGAAATTTACCGTTGATAGTTTACTGGATTATCAAGAGTTGCAAGGCCGAGCTGATAATGTCGACTTATGGGCAAGTTTTGTTTGGAATTTTATGTATGCACCGAGAGGAGAAGAAAGTCTGCGAATTGAAGAGACCGTTGTCGCAATCAAATCACATGATTCCAAACCTACAGACCAGGGTTAGGAAGAGAGAGTATACAAAAGTGAGAGAGTCCCTCTCGATTTCACACGCTCTCTCACTCCAAAGGCCTTTCTGGATGGGTGAACGGCCTGTGGAATGATGTGAAATAGTCACCGCCCACGGCGTTTTGGCGGGAACAATTTTGAACGGCTCTCATAATTTCCCTTCGAGAGGATCAGGGGATTGGCAAAATGCCAGTACACAAGCTCTCTCACTTTCTCTCCTCTCTCGCTGACCCCTTCCCATGACTCTCTTTTGATCTACCTCTCTCCTACACCCCTTGTAAAATGCCGTGCCGCCTACGTGTTCATTGTTTGATGAAAACAATAAGTGAGAACAGAGTATAAATAAATAAATAGATAAAATAAATATAAATAAATATAAATAATAATAAATAAATATATATAAATAAGTGAGTTTCAGTTTAACTACAATGAACGTCGCGGGTTCTTCGGCGAGATTGGTGAAGAGAATGACTGGCGAGCTCGTCTAGGACAATTAGAAGTTTTCTTACCCTCGGACGAGCCAATAATTCAAGTGACTGTGAGATTCCTCACTCTCGACGACCTGGATCAACCAGACTACCCCGGTCTAAGCGATGGTTGGCTCGAACAATAACCTCCACGTTGTATTTCACGCCTCTCACCAGAGGCTCGGCCCAAAATGGCGTTTCTCTGGCACAGGCACCATTTTTCGATATGGTTTTCGAAAATCTTTTTCGATGGTTCAACGAGGTTTCTGTAAAAGCATTTGGCTTGGAGCTATGGCTGAATTTCAATCAATCAATCATTTATCATGCCAAAGTATGATTGAATTGGAGTAATATGTAGTATTATGGAGCAACATGATATTTACGATGTCACGGCTGGGTGACAAAGACAATGTGCGAGTGAGATAAGTGCAGTAGGTGAAACATGTACAATACTGGTTCAATAATATGACTCGTAATCTATCGGAATGACTAATCGACATCTAGTCATAAACGAGTCGCTAATGTCGATGTCCTATATCCAACATTATGAAAATTAAAGGTACAATCAAAAACCAACAACACAGTTGTATAGGAAATCTAAATTCAGCCATTGCTCCAAGCCAAATCTTTTACAGAAACCTCGTTGAACCATCGAAAAAGAGCCTCAAAGTTATCGGGAGTTGAGATAATGCCTCCATGGAAATCATTTGGAAAGACCATTTCAAATTGATTTCCTTTATTCATCACCGGTTCATTCGCCCCACTCACGAATAGGGTTCCCTTATTGGAACTTATTGGAATTGAACTGATCACTACCCTCTCGATTTCGCACACTCTCTCGCACGCGTTGCGGTCTGAATTCCTTTGTTCTCCAAATTTCACAATTCCATTTGATTCCAATAAGAAAACCCTACTCACGAATGATCGTAGTCGTTGTTCGTTAGCCTAGATTCATTTGAATTAGACATTGGGTTCAAGATAGATTCAAGGTATCTATCCAGAACCCAATGTCTAATTTGAAATTTGCCAATAGTAAGATTGTAAAATTTTGCCCTCTTCAATATTTTTTCTGTCGAATAAAAATTACACGTTAATAAAATGGACTGCTGGTGTGTGAACTTTCATTCCATATTTCGGCGTGTCTCTTGCTTTGCTTTGAGCTCTCACCTATCATTTCTGCGTTTTGCAGGAATTAGCAACGGAACGTTTTACTACCTCGGAAGGGTGTTTGCGAATTTGTAGTATTAATATAGAAAGGTCAACAAATAATTTTCGCCCGTCCCGCAAGTCGCCAAAAATCAAGAAATGTCCCAATCGACAAGACTATCTACGGGAAAAAAGCCGTAGTACGGCATTGACCCCGATGCTTTCCTTACTCAGGCGAGAGCGAGAGAGCTGAGCACCGCGAGAGGACGAAGTAAGGGTGGGTGATAAGAGAGAGGGGAATGAGAACCGTAGTACGGAGAGAGAACCGTAGTACGGGGAGAGAGAACCGTAGTAAGTACGGTTACCGTACTATCAATACCGAACGAGCAACCCTATGCCCAATAGATGTTTCCCAGAACAGTAGAGATTGCCCATTACGACGATGACTACTAAGCAGTAAGCTTAGTAGTAAGCTGCCCCAATGGGGCAAAAAATTCTCGATTATTCTTGTATGAATGAAAACGCAGGTTATTGTAAGGAAAAAAACGAAATCTAACCACGGGGGCTCAAAGGCGGATAAAAAAGCGGTCCGAGAATAAGCTGCCCTTACTACGGTATAATGCTCGATGTAGTCCACAATTTTCATCGCAATACCGTAGTAAGCAATGTAAATTTCACGCATTGCGCTCGTGAACATTATCTGTTCATTTCTCTTGTAGAGGATCTGAATTTTTGAGCCACCGTGCTAACATAAAGATTATCGAACACTATTCGTCCAATTGTAGTTACGACTACACAATTGTTCGCGTTGCAACAATCATGTAAACTATGTAGGATAAATAAAATGTAGAAATTCAAATTCGGTTTCTTTTTCGATCTAGAATATCTTTTTTTAAAGCAAAAAAATTATTTTTTTCGGAATCGCTAGTGTATCTTCGTTGCGTCGTCTGCTCGCTTGCCTCTTTGTTCGTCTGTGTCTGTGTGTCTGTCGGTCTGATTGTCTCTCTATCTGTTACTGTCTGTATGTCCGTTTGTCTGAACGTTTAACACAAACATAACAACGCATCGTAATCACGAGTTTATCGGCGCGGGTCAGTCAGGTCTCTCATCTCTTCTCTCTCGCGCAGTCTTTCCAACTCAGAGCCCGTTGTTGTAGCGATTGTTGGTCCTGCAACGAAAACTACCATAATCTGTCCGTCGGAAGGTGATTATCGGGCACTGGTTTACTTTACCGGACCAGACAACCCGCGATAATAGAGTGACTATCATTCATCATTTCACTATGCGAATCTTGCGGTCACTTCATTATAACGGGGTGACTGGTCCGGTAAAGTAAACCAGTGCCGATTATTGATTGCATAGTTATGACGAAATCGGTACCTGTTGTCTCGCTTGTCCTCAAAGTCAATGAAATCGATCATAATTGCGCACGCGAGCAGCGTGCATTTGGTGCGCACATCGAGATCAGCAGGGACTTGAATTATTCATTTATTGACTATGAATTATCGATTTTTTTGTGTGAATAGGCAACTGGTGAGTACTGTATTTAACAGCTTGAATATAAATGAAACCACAAAATGCAAAGTACACGCCGCACCACTCACAATTGAGCGCGAAATTGTCGCAATTGGTGAACATCTCCTTCATGAAGCCGGGGTACTTGCGCGTGATGTGGCCGACGGGTCCCGCGCTCGATACCACCTGGATAAAGGTCGACCGTCTTACTAGCACTCGGCACACAATCCACATCCCACACCGCGGCTACCGTAACCCTCACCGCGTAGGCACGGTCACCGCTGCAGTCGCACTCGGAGGGGAAGGGAATGGAGAGAACGGGCCTAAAAGATAGTGATCAGCAAAAACCGGCTACGGTAGGATAGTCGTGTTCCGGATGTCTACAGTAATATGTCAAGGATACGGTAACAAGTACGGTGTGGCGGGTTACGGTACTTCTTCGTCGCGTCGGATACGGTAAGTGTGCCACGCGAGCACAGCGTTGACGCGTAGTAGACGAAGCCGGCTTGGCATTTCGAAGATTGCGTCATTCTTATGCAACCGATTACGTCATCATAACGCAATCTGCATCGATTGCATCATCATTATGCAATTTACCGGAATGCCAGGCGGCGCCTCAACGACCATCTCACAGTCCGTCCACATCTTGCTGCTGCGATGGATAGAGAAGGCGTGCTGCAATTTGAGAAACGTCGTCTTCGGGGATGCACTCACTGCACGCATAACACATATGCACGCTACCGTACCCGTCCGATGCCGTCGGTGACGCGGAAGTGGAAGCCGCGGTTGTCGCCGACGAGCTGTGCCTCGATCATGCCGCCCAGCGACTGCTCCTCCTTCGCGTAGTACATCTGCGAAATAGGCAGATGCATGACATTTCCCGGTTCCGGCTCCGACTCACAAACTGTCCCTGGTCGTTGTAGATGGCGTACTTGTTGGGCGTGTCGATGTTCGTCAGCACCTCGACAATGTCGGTTTTCTGCAAAAATCAGTAAAAAATACAATTTGGACAGTCCGGAATTGGAGAACAAGCGGAACGAAAAATAAAGGGTTCAAAATCATGAGTGTGACCTGTCGCACGTGGGCGCCGGCGCACGGCAGCAGGTACTCGAGACCGGGCGGAATGGTCATGCCCATGGGCACGGTAGGCAGCACCATCCACACCTCACCTGGAATACGGTATCTATCAGGGTACGGTAGCCGAGGGATATCACCGGGTTACTAGAGAAGTATACTGTAGTGTCTTGGTTACTGTAGGGGTTGTGGGGGTACGGTAGTTCTCACCAGCGGCGAGTTTGATGGGCGGCATGCCGGGCGTGGCGACCATGACTTGTTGCTGCACGGGTTGGACGGCTACGACCGGTGCAGCCTGCTGCACCATCATGGGTTGCTGCATGGGCTGCATCTGCTGCATGGGCGCTTGCTGCATCATCACAGGCTGCGGCTGCATGGGCTGAGCGACCATCATAGGCTGCTGCTGTACCATGAGCGTTTGCTGCAAATAGGGTAGATCAGAGATGAAAAAAATGATCGTATTGCTTGAAAGAACTAGTAATTACTCACAAATAAGATATAGAACAGAGGGTCAAGAGATCAAAAGAAGAAGAGATCAAAGATCAAAGATCAAAGTGGGCGTGGCCGCGACCTGCACCATCTGCTGTCCGTAGACGGGCTGCTGCACGATCATCTTGACGGCGCAGAAAGTGGGGGTAGGGCTGGAATACGGTAGGATTATGGTAGGCCCGGAGATACGGTAGGAACGAATACGGTAGGTCTACGGCGAAGAAGATGCAGAGGACCGGACAACCGACCGTGTGAGACGAGCGAGTGGGCGGAAAGTGAAGAAGAGAAGAGGAGAAAAGGTGGAGAGAAGATCTAAAACAAGATAGTTGAATCAGCCTTTGCAGATTTGCAGGGGGTTTGCGATTTTGCGGAAAATGCACGTAGTTTAGTCTACCACGTTTGTCTGTCATACTGTACCGTATAGTAATATTCGATATTCCGACAGCAAAACGTTGGACGTAGGAGATATTTTTTGTAGAAAATCAGTGCCAGGAGGTTCTTCTGCATTGCAACGTTTCAGATAACATTGGTCCTAGAGCATGATACAGTATGGTACTGTATAAAGGTACTGTCGTACGCAGGGTCATGAACATTTTTCCATTCGGAATCACGAGTTTATCGTAGCGAGAAATGTGCGAGCCTTGTCTCTCGATTCAGTACAAAGGCTTCAGCTTCTTCTCATTCATTCATCGCTGTAGTAGCCACCGTATCCATATCCGTAGCCTCCGCGATTTCGGCTGTAATTAACAAATTGAGTAATGATGACGTAATAATCAGATTGCTTAGTCATGAGGTAATCGATTGCCTAATCATGATGTGCTGGATTGCCTAATTATGACGTAATAATCCGATTGCCTAGTGCCGACGAAATACAGTGCCTCATGAGTTTGACATGGGTAGCCTAGTGATGCCGCAATCTCACCTGTTGCTGCCCTGTCGCTTGTCTTCAAAATCGATAAAGTCGATCATAATGGCGCACGCGAGCAGCGTGCATTTCATGCGCACATCGAGATCACCCGGGACTGTAATAATTGACTTTTTATAGCAGATAGAGATCAAAGATCATAGTTGGGGGAAGATAGAGATCAAAATAATGGTTCAGAGATTAGGGTTCGAAGATCAGAGCTTAAAGGCCGAAGTTTAGAGAACAGCAATCAAGGATCAGGGTTCAAATGTCGGAATTTAGAGAACGGAGTTCAGAGATCAGAGATCAAATATCAGAGTTCAGAGATAAAGTAACAAAACCGTTGAGTGTCAGAAAACGGGGATAACCAAAAGTTCAAAGATCAAAGATGGCAGGGTGATCTAGAACGCGCTCGGACAGCAAAGATAAAAGATCAAACTACGCAAATGAGTACTGACAGTTTACGGAAAAATTGTCGCAGTTGGTGAAGACCTGCTTCATGAATCCGGGGTACTCTCGGATGATCGTGCCGATGACGCCCGCGCCCGTCATCACCTGATGAGAAACGTCAACCTCGCAATTGCACTCGCCGCACCATCGGCCACACCACTACCGTAATCCATGCGCTCACCACGTAGCCGCGCTCGCCGCCGCAGTCGCACTCGGACGGGAACGGAATGGAGAGGACGGGCCTGAACTGTGGTTCCGGTTACGGTGATCAGGGAAAATCCGGCTCTAGTCATGAGCAAATGCCGGCTTTCGCACCTCTTGGCGGCATCAGAGATGGTGAGGGAGCCGCGTGAGCAGAGCGACGAAGCGTAGTAGACAAAGCCCGCCTGCGATTGCGTCATAATTGGGTAAAAATGTTGTATTCCATCATTCTTATACAATGGATTGCATCATCCCTACGCAACGCACCGGAATTCCGGGCGGTGCCTCAACGACCATCTCACAGTCCGTCCACACCTTGCTACTGCGGCTGACGGAAAAGGCGTGCTGCAATTCGAGAAATGTCGGCATCTTGAACGCACTCACTGCACCAACGCGCACACGGCACACACGCTACCGTACCCTGCCAAAGGGGTCCGTGACGCGGAAGAAGAAGCCGCGGTTGTCGCCGAGAAACTGCGCCTCCATGAAGCCGCCGAATCCCTGCATCTCCTGCGCGAAGTACATCTGCAAATTAGGGTGTGGTGTGAATTCCCGGCTCCTACTCACAAACTGTCCCTGGTCGTTGTAGATGGCGTACTTGTTGGGCGTGTCGATGTTAGTGAACATCTCGACCATGTCCGTTCTCTGGAAAAAGCTGATCATTTACAGCAAAATGTGGACGCGACAGTCCGGAATTTGAAGGTTATTAGCGGAACGAAAAAATTATTAAGTTGCTAATCACCTGTCGCACGTGGGCGCCACTACACGGCAGGAGATACTCGAGTCCCGGCGGGATTGTCATCCCCAGGGGTACGGTAGGCATGCCCATCCACTCCTCGCCTGCAAGGATTACGGTGGTCAGAGAGTACTTTAATTATGGTTACGGTGTTCGATAAGCACGTCTGAAGCTACAGTAGTCAAGGGGATACGGTGGATCAAATGATTGGATTGTGTAATCACCAGCAGCTAGTCGGATCATCTCTCCGGGCGACTCTGATTGCTGCAGCTCCTGGAGTTGCGGCTCTGCGACCGCCACGACCGTGTCAGGTTGCTGCAAATTGAATACGGTATCTCAGTTTTGAAGGCAATCGCAAAGTGACTTTATTCAGTAGAGAAAGGAGCAAGCACCTTTTTCTCCTCAATGCCGTCTTCAGAGGAGGTTGCTGCAGCTCCCGGCTGCACGTGCTGCACGGGTCGTGCTTGCTGCAGAGTCATATCGAGTGGTCAGGAAATCTGATCCGAATCGACGTTTCTGTAATCAGTTCCAGTACGATCTGCAGTAAATCCGTGGAGCTATAGCGATGCATAGATGCCTTGGTGGTTATGAGTTACGCAACTTCCCCAAACACTTGATCTAGGCCACTTAGCTTTGATTCCCAAAGTTTAGAGAATTAAACCAACCGTCTAGTAAGAGCGAGTGAACGAGAAATGAGGAGAATTTGGATAGTTCACTTTCTCCAAGAATAGGAAATTGGATAATAGTTTATTATTTTTGCATAATTGCAGGTGACTTCCCTATTATGTTCTAGTTCTATGTTCTCACGCCATTCATTCATATTTACATAACTTTATCAGAGCAATAAATAATAACAACATCATTGCGGGAAGTGGAGAAATACATACACGAAAGAGATTGGACGTTACAAGAATGAGAGGAGGAGAGATCAAAGATCAGTAGCGATCACAGATGTGGCCCACTGATCTACCGTAATCCAGGTTATCGATTGGTCATTATCGATTACTTGTTGTTGCCCATTCTTCCTCTGAATCTGCTCATCTTCGATCTCGTTCCCAGCGGCGCCGGCATGTTCTCAGACATTCCTGCAATCAGGGATACTGTAACACACATCTCACCGTACACCTACAGAAAATTAATCGTATGTTTCTATAAATAACATTATTTTTGCATAGTTAATAACTTCGTCGTGTACATGTCCAAAGTGAAAATAATGAAATAGGCATTCACTAAGCATGAAAAGATGTTTCATAACCCGCAAGTTCTATGGTTCATATTTTGCACGAATATTCAAGTATGCAGTTTATTTCGTTTTCGGTCTTGCTTTTTGTTCCTCGATACTCGCAGATTTCCGATAATCTGACAAGTTCCATGCCCTACTCCCATCGTACCCCTCACCCCCTGTCCCACCATACTCCTGCAGTGCCCCTCATCTTCTCTCCTACCGTAATCCTACCATACCTCCTCTCACTCGGCGATCCGGCACCTCTAGTCATTGATCTAACGTACTCACGTGTCCTACCGTACTCCTACCGTACCCCTAATTCTCTCTCCTACCGTACTCACCCGACGGACCGGCTCCTCTCGAGTTGCATCTGCCCATGCGCATGTTCTGCTCCTCCTCGGCGGAAAGGCGAGCGGCCGCCAGCTCGTCAGAAATCTGAATGCAAAGGAATTACTGTAATAGTCGGGGGATTACGGTAATTGAAAACAAACTATTATCGATCAATATGCATACAAATCAACCGTAACCCGCCACGCAGCTAATCCCCATAGCCTAATAACAACAGTTTTCCGGTAGAGAGTACATTTCACGAGACAAAAGAAGATATATTTGGTGTGTTTATGAAGCTATCAGAAAATAGCGGTCTAAATCGAGCCATCGCTTACAAGAACCAAGTGAAACTAGACTGTGCGAGGAGGATTGAATCAACTTCTTCAGCCCCTTTCCCATAATCTTTCTGCTCAAATTAATACAACTCATCATAACTATCCCTAGCTTACCGTATCCCTACCGTAACCCACTATCGACTATCGTATCCCTCCTTCTACCGTATCCTCTCACCATCTTCTCCTTGTCCTTCTCCGCCATCATCTTGGCGTCCTCCTCGCCCGCCTTCTCCGTCGCGTTCTTGATCACCTGAACAAATAAGAAAGTCAATTGTCGATTGGGAATAGATAATACCGTAATTTTAACAGGTAATACCGTAACCGTAACATTACGGATTACACAGCAATTTTCATTCCCATTACAGTAGTTGGAATCGGCAGCGCGTTAATTTAAATCAATAATACAGAAATGTTAAACACAATTGAAGTAACTCAGGCCCGTCGACGCCGCACCCGGTGTTTGTGTGAAAAGAACATCGATTTCCATTATATTTCATGCCCTTGTACTAGCAATAATGACTCTCAATTGTCGATTGGGAATAGACTCTCATCTCACGAATATTATCATCACACAAGGTATATTTGGTTTACACCGCGTCTACATCACTCAATGCGCAGCGTGTCTTGTACTAACATTCCACCCACACGGGGGCTCAAAGGCGGATAAAAAAGCGGTCCGCGAATAAGCTGCACTTACTACGGTATAATGCTTGATGTAGCCCACAATTTTCTTCGCAATACCGTAGTAAGCAAAGGAAATTTTACGCATTGCGCTCGTGACCATTATCTGTTCATTTCTCTTGTAGAGTTTTTGAGCCCCCGTGACCCATCTTTTATAATATAGATCCAAAAAACGCTTTCAAGACAAAAGTTTCCTCATAAACTGTAAAATGCCTCCCTTCTCATACAAATTGATAATTTATTTTCTATCGAACTCCTCACCACCTCTCATTAATCAATAACTCCCATTTCTACTCCATTTCTACTGTATTCCTCTCCTTCTCAGACTAATCAATAATCTCAGGCTACCGTAATCCTCACTCACCGATCCGCCCTTCTCGATCCACTGGTCGAGCACGTTGACCATGGCGCCGATCGTCGCGGGGTCCGCCTCGCGCGCCGCCCACGAGAGAACACTGAAGATATACGGTAGGGGATATGGTAGTTTAATGGCCAAGAGAACCCGGAGATAGAAGAAGAGGGTAGGGTATAGAATAGCATAGGCGAAGCAAGGTTGTGGTAGGAAACGATACTTGCAAATTACTGACAATCAAAAGTTCAGAACGGAATGGAATAGAAAGCAAGACCGAAACACCGAACCCCCTATTTTAGGATAATGTTTTTCGAACTCTTCTTCTCAGTTTTGGTGACATGTTATTATTACTAACCAGAATCTAGTTTGCATTTATACATCGACTCTCCCAACTTCTAGGTAAAAAAATCGCCAATCAAAATAACGGGTTAACGAACATGGAAGGGGGCTATTCCACTCATGCCAATCTCCTATTTTCCTACCATTTACGATAACGCTGTTCCTCCCTTGATCGTTGATCTCTCTCAACTTACGTCAATCTCCTGGCGGCACTGTCCATCTTCGCCTGCAGTCCTCCCTCGTAGACGGCGTCGATGACGAGACTCTCGAGGGCAGCGTCAGAGGGCAGACGGAGGAGGGAGAGGAGCAGGTCGTATCTGAGACCAGAGCCGATAATTATTATAATAATAATAATAATAATCCTTTGCTCTTCCAGAGCGGTATGAGCTTCGTATGGGAAAAGACACGAATAGCAGGCGACAACTATCACAATGATATCACAGTGAAGAGTAAGCAAGGAGTATTGCGCAAACGTTGTCTCACCGTGTGATATTTATATGCACCGCTGCAACCACTTTTCACCGGTAAATGAACACCGTATAAATTATTTTTTTATAAATATTCTGTAAAACGAATGCCGAATTTACATGCCTAATCAACGGGCAGTTATTACATTATGCATCGTTAACAGTGCAAGCGTTCTGTCGAAGTGGCTAATATCTCACTATAAACTACCCGGTGAATTGCGATTGCGAGATGAGCATAACTGACGGCGCGATCGATTGGCGCACTCCGAACGCGGTAGCGACGTACACAGCCAACTAGGCCACATGCCCAGGGGGGGGGGGTGCATTCTGATCATGTTCTCGCATTTAAAAATGGACCAGGTGATGAGCTGTCACGAGATGGACGCATGACATGATAAACGAAAGTTGAAGCGTTAGCATGGGAGGCAGCGCAAAGGAAGGAAAAAATCTTGGCAAATTAAAAATAATTAGTAATTACTTAAAATTGTTTAGTTGCATTTTATTCTATTTCTTGTTGCATCAAAAAAATGGGAATAGCTCGGAGATTTACCACGCAATAACAAAAATCAAACGGAAAAAGTTTGCAAAAGACGGCGAAAAACGCATAACATTTAATTTTCAACTATGCAATTGTTACAACGGGGTGAACAGCAGTTTCAACAAGAAGCTATTTAGCGATGAGGTAAGGATTGGTTAATCCACAGAGGAGAGAGATTATTGATCAGCACTATATTTTTGATCAACTTATGCAGATATTTAATTTAGTAAAACGTTTTTTTTTAAAATTAAACTTACTTGAGCGTGCGTCCGTGCTGCGTGACGGCGTGCACGAGAGACACGCGCGACAGATACTCCACCACCTGCAAATACCATAATTAATAAAAAAATAATTAATACATACACATTTCTTAATTGTTCATTCTTTCATTAGTGATGAGAACAAAAGTCCACATGATTGAATCGGAATTTTTCATGGCATTCAGATGCACATATCGTGGTTGTTCGACGGACAATGTCCGTACTTTGGTCAACGCATATTTACAGCAATAATTGTTCACTGCAGGGATAAAATAGATAACTATCGGCCGCCAATCGATAATCGATCAATAACAGGCCACCATTACCGTACCTCCGTGGGCAGCTCCTTGATGCGCTCGTCGGGAATGTCCGCGAGGCTACCGTAGGCGAGCGCCGTGAGCACTTTGCGCGTCTCGGGACCTGCACAGGGGTTAATGTAAAACCAGCCAAAGATGAAGTTACCAGATACAGCGTATCGGGTATTATAAATATAAGTGGTGTTGTTCTACCGTATTATCCAGTCCCGCGCGTAGCCAAAGAGGACAATTTGGTGAAACAACAGAAAGGCGCACACCACCTTTTTTGTTTTCGTATTTTTGCCTAATTTAAGAATTATTTTCAAAATCCAAGTTGAAAAGGTGGTACAGGGCATCATGGGCTATCGATTGAGTGCACACATGTAGTTTAACTCTTCCATCTGTTTACACCGAACTCAGAACCGGAATGAGAGCGGAACCGGAGCCGTGAAATATGTTTCTGTGTTTTAATTGAATGGTCTTCTTCGATGATCGTATAATTTTATAACTATAATACTGTATCATCAGTGCCATTGATTACACTACCCGAAAGTGTACAGTATCCCCCAATATCTACAAAATACGGTATCTATAGTACAATCGATTACAGTACCCCGATTACAGAATACAGTAGTTCACTCACAATTGGACTTCCCGATGAGCTCTCCGTATCGTCCCTTGTATTGCACGAGATCGTTCGCGCTGATTGCTGCCATTTCTGCAATTTCAAAAGTAGTTTGAAATTCATGTGAATTGTAAAATCTATGATCCACAAGCCGAAATTATCAGATACATTTCGAGGAACAGCGACCTCTCGGAATAGAATCAAGATATCAATAATACGATTAAAAATAAATCTTTTATCACCGAAATATAACTAGATCTACCTAGAATTTCTACAATAATGCGGGAAATGGCCAAGTAATCGATACAACAGGGATGCTAAATACAGTATCACTCAATGAGGGGAACGGGCTACTGTATCGATCGATATCGATCAAAAATCCGACACGCGTCCCTTCCTCTCCCAGTCGCCGTAGCGCGTCGGCTCCGGACCCTGCGGACCACCAATCTCTCCTGCAACAATCATGGAAGGTTACAGTAAGTAATCGATATATCTCAGAGGGAAATAATTCTACGATTCTAGACTTCTGGGCTACCGAGCGCCGACTTTCAAAGCATACGTGGGCACGCCCCCCCCCCCCCCCCGGGAGCACTCTGCACACCGCGAAAACCAGTCGGGGGGACTATGCAACTCAGAAAATAATAATGAATGACGGAGAAAGATTCATTATTGACTCTCACTGATCTGTTGAGACTGCACCAAAATAGTCCGGAAACTTCAACCCCAAGCAGTACGCAGCCAAATGGATCCTACAACACCAGTGTTCAGACTATGGAACAGGAAGATATACACTAGACTCGGAAATACGCGAAGAAGAACCGACGATCCCCAAACAAACACCGAAGTCTTTAACGTCTTTAATTTCGATATAACTCTCGAGTCCCCTGACTATCAGTAGTCGTGAAGAACCATGTTCGATTAGTCTCAAAGTCAGATAAATTTGTTGGTAAAACCGTAGTAACTTCAAAAAACACAAATTATGAGAGGCATCGCGAGAGAATCGACCATAGCGCGGCAGTAGAATTTTTTTCGCCGATTTTGCTCTAAAGAGAATTGAAGGTACTTTCAACCATGCTCTATTTGATGGCGTTTACCGTTTTTCGTTAAAGACCCTATTTTTCGAGTACGCGCGTTTCAAAGTGACGGTCCTCGGCATTTCGAACCCGAGTGTGTCTCAGCAGAAATTTAATATCTTTTTTTAAAGAAGAGATATGAAGTTCTAATTTTTTACACTCGATAGAGGAATGGATTCTCCACATTTCTAACATTTTGATGGAATTTTTAAATTTTAATCTTTTTGCTGAATTTCGATATGTGAAAACGGTCATAAATCGTCAAATCGGAAAAACTATTGACTCGCTCCCTGCGCGTTTTGTAGGACCTATTTATGTTCAATTTATGCCCAAGTATTAGCCAGATCGGTCCATGCGAACAAAAAGGGCGTTAGTCTAAGTAGCGACCACTTAAAGTGACACCTTTGATAAGTCTAGTTCTACCTCGTAAACCTAGCTCATTTGTGCATCTTCTTCTTTCTCTCACTCTTCTATTCATCGCGATAGCGGCCCTTTTAGCACCGACAAGTAGACGAGTTACAGTGTGGCAGAGTGCAAGGAGAGTGAAAGTGCGTGTAAAGAAACCTCGTGAAGGGACTGAAATCGTAGGAGGAAAACTTGGATTGTAGCCGAGGAAATACGAACTTATACATGATTGTTTGACTTACTGCCCAAAGGGGAATTAAATTCTGCAAAAGATTTGTTCCGCAGACAGGGTTCGAACCAGCGTGTCTGAAGCTCGATCGGTGGAGAAGGAGAGAAAGTGAGAGCTTGTGACTGAAGCACATAATTCAAACTTCTGTAGACTGTAGTGTCATTCAATGAGAAGATATCAACATAAGTTCAAAAACAAACTTATTTAGCTCTTAAAGAGCTATAACGTGGAAGAATCAATGAGCGTTCTTGGTCAGGGAGCTTGTGTAAATTTGTGCTTTCCATGCCGAAATTTCGTGAATATTTGAAGAGAAATATCTGAAGTTCTACTTGCGCCCTTTTTGTCTTACAAGCAAAGGGTGTTCGTTAGCATACAGAAACTCTATTCTGAGTGATTTTACATGTCAAATACTATATTAACACTTTGTGAAGACGAAAAAGCGTTTTAGAAGAAAATTTTCGAAAAATCAATTTTTTGTGCTCAAATCGTGTCAAATGATGACATAAATAATTTATTTGATTATTTCCATATACAAAGATAGTTTTTGGTCACAAATGAGCTAGGTTTACGAGGTAGAACTAGACTTATCAAAGGTGTCACTTTAAGTGGTCGCTACTTAGACTAACGCCCTTTTTGTTCGCATGGACCGATCTGGCTAATACTTGGGCATAAATTGAACATAAATAGGTCCTACAAAACGCGCAGGGAGCGAGTCAATAGTTTTTCCGATTTGACGATTTATGACCGTTTTCACATATCGAAATTCAGCAAAAAGATTAAAAATTTAAAAATTCCATCAAAATGTTAGAAATGTGGAGAATCCATTCCTCTATCGAGTGTAAAAAATTAGAACTTCATATCTCTTCTTTAAAAAAAGATATTAAATTTCTGCTGAGACACACTCGGGTTCGAAATGCCGAGGACCGTCACTTTGAAACGCGCGTACTCGAAAAATAGGGTCTTTAACGAAAAACGGTAAACGCCATCAAATAGAGCATGGTTGAAAGTACCTTCAATTCTCTTTAGAGCAAAATCGGCGACAAAAAAATTCTACTGCCGCATAAGCCCCTCTAATGGTCGATTCTCTCGCGATTCCTCTCTTATAATATTTTTTTAAAATAAAAAAAATCGAATTTTTGGCATGAATTTGTTTTAAATTTCATAATATCGCACAATTGCGTGCCAATTTTGGTTTTAGCATGAGCGAATAATTAGTATCCATTAAAATGCACAAAAAATGGAGCGTGGGAGTGCTCCCGAAAGATTTCCAGTGCTCCCGACTAAAAACACGACTTTTTGGCTTGAAAAAGTCGGGAGCACTTTATTCGCTCATTTTCGAACAATACAACGTCTGTAAGCTACAGCAGTCGTGTTCCTATGCCGGCCACCTCCCCTGTTCTTAAGAAATCAAAAGATTATAGCTGGACACCTAAAAAAATATACACGAAATAATCGGACGCGATCACAAATGTGACCAAGTCTCTGATGATACCCTACCGTAGTAATCAGTACACAACCCCTTCAAAGATCCATTCAGATATTGTACCGTAATATTACTGCAAGTATCGGGTATTATGGCAAAGACGGTATCGTCGGAGCAGAGGCTTGGTCACATATGTGATAGCTTCCGATTATTTAGTGTTATTTCAGTGTATATATTTTTAGGTGTCCAGCTATAATATTTTGATTTCTTAAGAACAGGGGAGGTGGCCGGCATAGGAACACGACTGCTGTAGCTTACAGACGTTGTATTGTTCGAAAATGAGCGAATTAAGTGCTCCCGACCTTTTCAAGCCAAAAAGTCGTGTTTTTAGTCGGGAGCACTGGAAATCTTTCGGGAGCACTCCCACGCTCTGTTTTTGTGCAGTTTAATGGATACTGATTATTCGCATATGCCAAAGCCAAAATTGGCACGCAATTGTGCGATATTATGAAATTTGAAAAAAAATCGTGCCGAAAATTCGATTTTTTTAAAAATATTATAATTTGTGTTTTTTTTAAAAGTAACTACGGTTTTACCAAAAAAAATATCTGACTGAGACTAATCGAACATGGTTCTTCGCTTCTTCTGATAGTCGGGGGACTCGAGAGTTGTATCGAAATTCTAGACGTTGAAATCGATGTTTGAGGATCCGGACTATTTTTGGTGCAGTTTCAACAGATCAGTGAGAATCTTCACAGTTAGACGATGTGAAAATAGTTGATCACCGAAAAAAAAACAACGTTCGACTTGGGAACTCGAAATTGGGAGGGAGATAATACAATCTAGAAGCCTCTTCAAAGGATGTTGCACATGTGTCGAAGTGCGTACATAATGAATCTATATTCGGATTATCCAAACGAGAAAACAACATGGAATAATATCCGGTCAACAATGGAAATTATCACACATTTTTTTGTGATGTACCGTAACGCTGAATAAGGGAGATACAAATTCATGAAGAAACTACCCTTTATTAACGCGGAAATTATTTTTGCGAGCCTTCGGAGATTGTAGCCGGGGGCACTCTGCAAACCGTCCGAATCGGACCCGGGAGGACTGTGCAAAAAAGTTCTATAATATGCTGCCCACGTATGTTTCAAAGTCTACTCGCTTTGATCGGAGGCAAGGGAGTGGTACTTTTAGACTTTTAAAGTCGTCCCTCACAAGGGAAGACCGCATACTTAAGGTGGCGGTTCAGAACGGCATATAGCGTGATCGATTGGTATTCCGAAACACAACGTTTTGCTAATGCGCTCTTTTGGTCAGAGCCATGATACTGTGGAAGCATCCATTGGTACCCATTGTTAGTTGATATCGATGGTGTGTTATGCCTTCTGCGCTAACATCTTCCAACCCTTCCTGACATACAGATGGTTCAAGGCTGGATACGTTGATGAGCGCCTTCCTTCATTCCTGACACCCACGCAGTTCTGCTTTAACTCTCGAGTTTACATCAAATGCGAGATCGCTGGATGCATGAATGATCACATGTTGAAGTGCCAGCGCTGCCACAATTTCATCTGTTTCCATAATTTCGTTATTGAATACCATAGATGTGAATGAGCAGCCATAATGTGTAAATGTGTTAACTCGCTACCAATGGATGTTTCGTCATAGCAATGCAATGAAATAATCGTTAAGAAAACAGCAAACAGATTTGCAGCGGGATGGGGTAGAACCAACTCATCGCTCCCAAGACAATCATCTTACCTCAACACCACTCGGCCAGTTGTTCCTTCGCATTTTCAATGATGCGATATCCCCATTGCGCGAAAGCTTTTTTCGATTTTTCTTATGCCCTGCGGCCATTTAGCAGATTTGGTATGTTGATTTCGAAATGGTTTCGGAATACCAATCGATCGCGCTATGTGTCGTTCTGAACCGCCACCTTAAGTATGCGGTCTTCCCTTGTCAGTAGCCTAGACAGTCGTAAACTTAATTTCGTTGATTGTGCGATCGATAAGGGATACAGTATCCTGCCGTCCTACAGTACCCACCCGTCTCCTCGTTGAGAATCCGCCGCTTCGGCCAGCCGTCCTCGTCGAACAGTTCGGGCTGCAATATAGTTTACTGTAGTTTGCATGTTATTGATCGCTTAATGAAATAGTATATGGATAGCACGGCATAAATATAAAATAATTTCCCGCCACTTAGCCGCTTCAGCAAGAGCATGTTTACCAGTTCGGCGCAAATATTTATTGTAGTCAAAGTTCTGAACCTAAAAAAAGATTTTGTTAAAATCCAAGCAGTATAAAGTCTGACCATTTTTTTGTGGGCTTGTTATAGTTTTCTACTTGTTTTTCGCACAATCTGCATTTCGCGCTGCAAAAAATAATAAAATAAATCAAGACCGGCCTTTAATAAAACATTCCGGATTTCTTCATTGCAAACTTTCGCTTTGCAGATTTTTAGAAGATATTGTTTGATAAATTAAGAGATTCTTTTTTTTAAACAATTCTCCAACTCACATTGTCCAGTTTGCCTTTTGGCGTCTTCTTCTGAATCACTTCCGCAGAGGCGGGCGCCAGCTGGCCCTTCTTGGACGCGCCTGAAGTACCAATCAATCAATATAAGCAATAAACCCTGCAGTTCATAAAATACCATACATTTTCGTTGACCGAGATTCTCGGTTTACACTTTTTTGAACTAGGCAGTTTAGAGACTCGAGACCCATCTAGGAATGCGCAGAATGTCGAGTTTAGTAAGAATTGTCCCCTATCTGACCTGTTTTTATCGAACTTTCGATAGAAATCTGACGTGTTTATGAAATATCTGACGTGTTTATGCTAGGCGAGAGAGTGTGTGAAAATGAGAGATCTCGGCCGGGCGAAAATGTATGTAAAATACCAAATTCAATCAATTAGATGGTCTAGGGAGGCAGTCAGTCAAGATTGCATATTACATTTATAAAATGATACGATCACACCAAAAAAGTGGTGGACCGGTAACATTTTGCAGATCAATTTCACGAGAGGAACAACGCAGAAACATGCGGATTCTGTGCTTCGCGTTATGCTCTAAACGCCGAATACTAGTTTCGCGCATTCATGTACACTTATTCTCTTAATATTTACAACAACAGCTACAAAAAATAGCGAATTGTTTATCAGCCGATTAGCTTATTCGCTTTTTAACGCCGGATCTCTTCCACATCCTACTCCAAGTCCAACGCTTGAACTTGTTGATTTAATGTTCCCTACAACGCAGGAAAAGGAAATATTACAATAGCGAGTGTTCTTGTTCACGACTAGAGTACTAATTACACAACTAAAAGCTAGATTATGTACATTCCTCCATATCTTTCTCCACTCACATACTTTCTTCCATATTCTACTACTATTTCCCTAATCACGTCCCCCAATCCAAAATTGTAAATACTACGTCCCACTTCAAGAAACTGTCATGTGTTTATACTACTGTTACTGCAAGTGCAAAACAGATGATAGTGCAAAAAGTCGCAAGCAGTCGACGACTGTTCGACACCGATGAGTGTGGAACAGTCGACGAGAATGACAATCGACTCTTTTATCACCGACAATGAGGGGGTCTTCTCACGAATGATCGAGTCGTTTAGCTCACCCTAGTTTATAGTCTAATTTTCACGCTTATGGGTGCACTCTAGCCTCGTTTCTGCTGTTTATCTGCGTACCGTTTTAATATTTCGGACAAGTGTTTGTTAATTTGTAATACCGTACCTCCAGCTCCGCCCGCCTGTCCTCCTCCCCCTGACGACGAGGGTCCCGAGTGGCAGCGGGACTGCACCAGCGCGATCGATAATCGACGAAGCATACTGTAAGTAGCAATTGATCAGTTCCGTTCATCAATATGGAGGAGAAGCAAATACACAACCGCGTACATCTTAAGAAGTCCCTACAAAACCTCTTTTCGAATAGCCTCATAATTAATAAGCAACCACGTCTCAACAACTGGAAATAGTCCTAGGAAGATTTCGGAGCTTCAAATTGGATACAAAAATAAATCCTAAAGAACATTGCCAATTCTGGAATCATAAATCGACAACGCGGACAACAATGCAGCATTTTCAAAAAGAATTATGGAATTCTTTTTTCAAAAAGAATTCCAAGGTTTCCGGGCCACAATGACCATTCCAATAATGTACATCTCATGAACAGGTACCGCACATAGTGTTGAATCAAACAACTGAACAACATAAACAAGTGCTATTCAAAAAACCCGATTTATTCGCATGAAAAGTATTACAGAATGTGAGATCAGGTATTAATGGGAGTATTAAACAAACAAAAAAAACAAGCAAGCACTCCTACGGCGTCTCAATCAATTGGCGCCAACTCATCTCTCTTCTCTCGGCCACAGGGCACGAGCGAGAGATCACGGCAAGTCGAGAGAGCACGCTGAGGGATACGGTAATACATCAGTATACAATCGAAACGCGGAGATACAGTAATCACTGAACATGAGGTATACTTTACTCAATCGATATCTCGTGCCTACAGTAGTCAATCGATATCTGGTCGTCTACAGTTCTCGATCGATACTCAATTGGAGGCTACCGTAGTCGTTGCTTCTCGCTCAGTCTCCATCACCGCAGCTAGCCGCTCTCTCAACTGCCCGCACACAGCGTTCCAGAACAGACTGCTCTCCTCCTCCACCTGAACATTACTAATTAATAATAATATGAATAATAATAATAATCATATTATTAATAATAATAATAATAATAATAATAATAATAATATGAATAATAACAATAATAATAGTATTTATCATGACAAGCAGTTTACGTATCAGAACGGCACTATTGTTTTTTTAATAATATTAACTATAATATTAACTGAAATTTTTATTTTTTTAAAATATCGATTCAAAAACATTTTACGAATTAGAGAAAATGTTACAACCTTGTCCGTCGCGACGAAGATCTGCTTGCCGGGGCAGCACTTGGAGAGTCGCTGAGCGATGATCTGGAAACAGAGGAAAAATAGATAAATAAAATAATAAATCACACTTGAGAGTTAACGTCCCCTCTCACGAAGATAGTACGAGAATAAACTGCCGTTTTTCAACACACAAAACTGCGCTGTCCATTTATAATTATAGAGGGTGGGAAAGAACCTATCGACTTCTTTCGGGACTTTAGATTAGTTGGACAGTCACTGAAACGGGAAACCACCGCGACGATTGATTTCGATAACGATAGGGACCGCTGCCCCTTTCGCTCCGTGTCGTGGTGGTTTCGCGTTTCTGCGGTTGCCCATGCACTAGCACTTCTGCATGAGCCAATGCGTGTCCTCGTCTAAGAACGATACCATAAAGTTTCTATTCGAATCACGAGATATGCCAAATCCGCTCCCCTTTCAACTAGAACTGTTAGAGTTTCTAAAAGTAATCAATAACATGAGAAACAGCATTCTACCGTACCTTGATGTGGAGCGCGACGGGACTCGCGTGGTCGACGAGCATGGAGGAGAGGGTGGGCGACTGCGCCAGACAGAGTACGGTAGAGTCGGCACCGATCTTAACATTTCTTCGTTATCATTGGTACCAAAAGTGTGTTTCAGCTCATTCGTTACATTCTCTCGCTAATTCTATTGAAAGAAGAGCTTCGTAGGATTGTATGACGCTAATGGAGCGAAACAGTCAAGCCTATTATAATTTCCATTTATACTAAACGAGAAATGATGCTAACATCGACTTCTTCCGGATTCTACAGCATTTGGGCACGCACAGAAAGGGAAAAAAACCTAAAAACGAAACCTGCCCGACAGAGTCTCCGAAAACACCTCCGAAATGTAGAAACCTGCCCGGTAGGCCATCACACAATCGAAAACCTGCCCGACCAGTTTTCCATACTACTTTACTGCTTGACCTCTGTCAATTCCTGTGCGCGTGCTTAGTATCTTATTCTCTCTCCCTGTCACCCTATTTTCTACTGCGAATCAGCAAAACGTTTTTATGTTTGGACGAGGGATAGTGAATTTGCAATACCTGAACGAAGATGGTGTCGCCATCTATCAGAAACCAGCCGGGCAGCTCGTCGCGCGACCCCACCGACAGAGCGATATCGTGGCGCATCCTGAGCGGAAGTAGCATAGGGATGCAAGTTCGGTAGTCGTATTACGGTCTTTTGGGACGAGAGATTTGCGTTACGGCTGATAAGGCCGAAAAAAAGAAATATACTGCCAGAGACCAATACCGAACCGACATCCCCACTGTAGCACCACCACACGATACGGTAGACGACGTATACAGTTACGGTATCCCACTCGAGGTACTTTTACGCAGAATTCTCCAACTGCTATTTTCATCCATCATCATTGTGTACCTTACATTTATACATACTTTATTCGGCTCTTTATAAAACGAGTTTCTGAACGCAACCGCGCGACAAAATGCATCTAATAAATTCGAAATAAACAATTTCAGCAAACATTGCTGCGATAAGTGTACACACTTGCGTGGGGGAAAGGGGCGATTTAGAAAGAAGAAGAAGAGAAAAAAACAGAGAAAAAGTAGTAGGACACTTATGCTTGGTCGGCTATCGATATGCTATGTGGACGCCCTAGTAGAAGAAAAACACACTCATAATGGAGAGATTGGAAAAGAGATGGAATAAGCACAGATTATTACCAAAGATATAGCAACACACAATCTGAATCACTCAATCAATCGATAATAAACACGCACACGCACATACATACTCAGTGAACAAAATATCGAGGGAATGTACGAATATAGGGTCAATCAATGACGTACAGGCGACGATCTAGAATAAACGACGATTTATCGATTTAGAAATGCGTGTAGTGTGTAGAGATAAGCTGGTTAAAGACGGGGTGGATGGTACTGTAGGAATACTGTAGTAGAGGGGGTACGGTAGGGGATTACGGTAGTCTTAAACATTCTCGCGCAGCGTGAGTCCCTTAGTGAAGTACCACCGCTCCTGGTCGTCCTGCGCGAACATCTTCGGCACCCAGCGCTCACCGCGCTCCGCACGCGTCTGCAAATCAATCGATACTTATAGAGCAGCTACCGTAATCCCATCTATTCACTACCGTAATAATGCAGATTTCAGTCAACCCAATGCAGTCAACGCACCAAATAAACTCATCAGTTGGCATCATCTTATAGTTCTCCGATGGTTACAGTAGCTAAGTAATGAGGCTACCGTACCCCTTCAACCAAAACTACCGTATACCTTGGCCTCGTCCCTCTGTCTCTGCTCGATCTCCCTCTTGCCCGCCGTCGCCTTGGAGATCTTGTTGCGCAGCAGACCCACGGTGACGTGACGCCACAACCTGCGGGTTCGAGGATTCAGAGGGTTCACAAGAGCAAGCGGCAATCAATTGCAAGAATACACGCATCAGTGAACTTCAACCAACAAAAAACAAAAAAAATTTTCCCAGTATGCGCTACTCTCATCGCGGTTTAGTCGATTTCACACTTCGCATTACTAGATGCCTCTATCAAAAACGAACTTGTGAAACTCGAATTATTCATGCTTTGAAAAGCAACCTAACGATTTCGAGTGTCAGCAATACGCTTGCTATACAACTCTGTTTAGCGTAGTTAACCAATGAGCGATCCATGGAAGATTTTTTAAATAAATAAAACTGACTTTCTGCTCTCGCGGTCGCCCTGCTGCATCACGGGTACGCACTTCTTCCTCGACTCCTTGTCCTCCTGCAATCAATTGATAAAGTTACCTTCAAATACCGTATCTTAACCCGTAACTAATTGCTTCAACACAACCCCAATCGCCTTAAGCGTCAGTAGTGTATGTGAAACCCTCAAGCACGCACTCCACCTGTCGTGGAGTGTACACCCTGTGGTTGAATATCACATGCACCCTATAATGCACCCCCATCGATAAGTATCTCGTTACTGTCTCTTTTCAATCGATATTCTACCGTACCTTCACGTCCACGAGCAGGTACTCCTGCTGATCCGGTCGCTTCGCGTACAGCTTGTCGTTCCACTCGCCTCTGGATTATAATTTTATATATTTAAGATTTTTTTTCAAAATAAAGATCATGTGAGCCAAAATCGGGCACACAAACACCCTCCGGTCCGTGGATTCACAGCTCCCATAACCTTCTAAGTACTTCAGGAAGCTTGATTTTTCCTTTCGTTAAACGACAACTATTGCACATTATTTATCCGCCATCTAAAGTACCTACAGTACCCCCCCTAAATTTACATCTTCCATATTTATCGTATACCTGATAACGAGGAAGGGCTTCTTCACTCCCTCCTTGTACAGGTTGCCGGCGATTCGATGCGGTTTGCCTCCAATGAACGGCTTCGTGAGGAAGTCAATGTCCGCGTAGTAGCCCGTCTTCTCGCACGACACCTTCACCTGCAGACGATACGGAAGATATACGGTAGTCAGTTATCCATTTTGCGATCAGTGAAAGTGCTACCATACTCTATCCGCCACTAATCCCCCACTGATTTACTTTTTGATAAGATAGAACAACACATGCACACTGGTGATTTTGTCAATCGTCTAAGGATTACTGCAGAGCTGCAACACGAGATCAACTAGTACCCGCACTAGTACTTAGATTTGAATAGGGGAAAGAAGGTTTCACCATTAGCGAACAAAAAAAACATTTCAAGAATGAAAATTAAAGAGAAAAAAGAACGAGGAACACTTGTGTACATATCATTTGTTTCAGTACAGACATATCAAAAGACGTGAAATGTTGGTCCTTTGTACTTGGGCTGCTTCCAAAGGAAAAATCATTCATTGCCATTTTGCACCATATCACCATATTCAATAGACAATCAATCAATATCCACCGTACCTTTCCGCCCAGCTCGACCCAGGGCGTGCTCATGATGCTCCTACCGTACCCCGAGGGGAACGTCACCACGTACTCCTCACCCAGATCGTGCAGAATCACGCGTCCCGACCCCAGATTCGACACTCCTGAAAAGAGCAATAGTAAAGGAATTGCGTAGTGATGATGTAATCGGTGCATAACACTACTTATCCTTAACAAGCATCACGTATAAACTATACCACATAGCAAACAGCAATGCGAATTACTAGCATAACATCGGGCATCATCAAAATATAGCAATGACATAACCAGAGCAATTTTTTTAAATGACGCCCAACAATGCGAATTAATGTTTCACGACCAGCATATAACATGAGCATTTCATATACACCGATGAAGAAGAAGGACCAGTAATTTGGGTAAACAAATGCACCTTGAAAATCAGTGTTTCACGCTCAATATAACTATGAAATGTTTCTCACGTACCGATGGAGAGTCCTAGGAAGGAGCTCTTGGTCCAGATGTGGCCGTGGAAGGAGATCCGTCTGCCGGGGTGCTCGGCGTAGAAAGCGGAGACGGGCGGGTGATGGGAGACCTGGCAAGGAGAGGGAGTGGAGAAGTGAAAGAGAAATGCCGTACCTACTCGGTAACAACGATATAGTATGCATACCGTGCCAAGTTACCTTCGCTAATCGATAGGCAGATCGGATACCGTAGCCCACAATCAAATACCGTACCTGCTCGGCGACGAAGGTGACCTCGTTGGTGTCCGTGCCGGGGAAGGGGCCGTCGGAGGTCGGCGTGCCCTCGGGGTCCATGTTCGGCACCGTGTACTTGCATCTGCAAAAGAGGGTGTGCTTCTTCATCATTAGGTTAAAAAGTGCACCGTGCTGACAGAGGTGACCAAACTTTGGTGAAAGTTCGATCAAACGTTGACAACATTTTTAGATCGATTTTGAGAGAATTCCTGGTTTAAAAAATGAATGACAACATTTCAGGCAAACGATTACGTGTTATTTCAGTTGGCAAAGACAGAAAAAAAAACATTTCCATGAGGTTCGGCTTAAAATACGTAATAAATGAAACAAGAGCTTGCCTGGATAGTTGAAAGTTGAGGAAAACACTATATTTATACGCTGATTAAGAGTAAACCATCTTGTTTACATTTAAACATAAATCAATAATTAACCAATAACTTCTGCTCACCTAAACGACTCTCCGAGTATGGGGTTGTAGGGCTTCTTGGCAACGCCGCTCTTGCGCGCCGCGTAGAACGCGCCCAGGTAGTAGCGCACGACCGAGATGAATCTGTGGAGAGATAGAGATAGGGTGATGAATTGGGTTGCGCCATACTTACGTAATTTGTATAAAATATTGGTTCTGTAAGGCCTAAATTACTATCCGCAGAGTTAGAACAGCGCGCGGCAGCTGCCCAAGCAATACAACTATGCATATTGCAGTTTCACTACTAGTAGAGAAGAGAAAACAAGAGTAGATTAACAGTACTCGAAGAACACAGCATTTATTAATATAATTTTTTAAACCCTCAAACAAAAATAGCACAAATGAACCTAGCTTACAGAAATAAAATCTCCCACTCAGCGCTCTAAAGAGGGTACTGTCTCTCGCTGGGACACTCCCATCATCAACTGGAATTCTATTTACTCAAGCCTGTGCATTACTGCTTCGCTATCAGTGCAAACAAGAGATCGCTAGGGAAATACCAATCTTAGATATCCTAACTGAGAAGAAGGCAATTTCGAATCCGTCACAATTAGATTTCACACGTCCACTGACTACAGTAACCTCTCCTCCTCCCTCCCTACCGTACTCCTCTCACCTCTCCTCGGGACTCTCCAGCGTCGGCGTCAGAATGAAGGCGTCGGGGTGCGCGAAGAAGTCGGCGTACATCTCCAGCAGCGATCTATAATGACATTTATTGATTATCATAGTTAGCTTATCTTCACACAACCATGAAAGCGGGAGCAAACAAAACACTGCAAATCAGAGCTGAAAGCCTGCCCATGCCTCGTGGGTCAACCCCATTTCTCAACATATGATTCGATGTTGACTTCGGAACTAAAGAACTACCAGCTATAAAGTTTTGCTATTTCCTTGTTGTTAATAAAAAATTGAGAAACCCGTCAGTTTTGGGCCGCCGGGACGCGATTAGACAGGGCATATCTCTCGAAAATTGATACAGAGCAGAAATACGCCACACCCAAATTTTGAGTGAACGCGGCTGTTTCATGCTACCGATGCACAATTACACAATACACTTCTGCTTAACCACGATTAAACGAAGGCTCTAACTCCACCGTACCTTCTCTCGAGTATGAAGGTGGGTAGGGTGACCTTGGTGAGGTCCATGCCCACCGACACCTGCGACAGGAGGTGCACGAGGACGCTGCCGTGCTGCTGCTGCACGTCCCCCACATCCGACTCCTCCGTCTGCAGCAGGAGAGAAAGGATTACGGTAGGAAGGGATTACGGTACAATTGCAGCTAGGAGTACGGTAACTTCGAATTTCCGTTGAAACATACGGTACGATTCCAAAGAGACCGGATTGCAGCACAATCAGTGATTTAGTAGTACTTTTGTTGCGCGAATGCGGATTACGTCATCACTAGGCAATCACTTCCAACCCCCTCACCTGATCATAGACCGCATCGTAGTCCTCGGTGGCGTCATCGTCGAGGGACGCCGTCGAGGGAGAACCTGCAGTGGTACAGTGGAGTGGGATACACAACTGTAGATTTGCCACTTTCTTTCCAAAACAGCCTATCAACGCGATTGACATAATTCAGTAACATTTACAGGTATCATGAAACCACAGAGCCACAGGCCGTTTTTCAAATTTTTTCCAAGGTACTTCTAAATTGCTTCGCGTGGGACACGTGGGTTTAAAGGAGGGAGGGGTTACGGTAGTAATGCTGCTGTAACCCCACCTCTACCGTAGTACTGAGGGGAAGAGTACCGTACCGGTGGCGGATCCCATCACGGACGAGGTGGAAGAGGAGACGGCGCCAGCCGGCACTGCTGCCGCGCCGCCCGTAACCGTCGGAGAGTCCTTCTTGTCCTGAACGGAAGAGATAAGGGAAATATTGATTGACAACGGTAAGCTACAGCATCCCTTCCTAACTTCACTATCGCTAGCTGTGGCTACTACACGTTGTCGCTCGATTCTACAGTAACCAGCCATAACCATCATTCTACCATTATCCCCGGGGTTACCGTAGCCCAGCTTACATCGCACGACGCGCAGTTTTTCCAGCGCACCCAGTGCCTGCACCCGCCCGTCATCAGACACGCGCGAGGATAGAATGAATGAGGGAAAGAAGGGGCAGGAGAAGAGAAAAGAGAGTGCGAATTGAAGCGACGAAACGGATGGAGACAAAGAGGAGAGAGATCTACATCTTTCTAATCCCAGGGGACACATTTACATATCATCATAATTGTAACCATTGTTGTAATCGTCGCGTGGTCTTCTAATCTCAAAAGTTAGAGTTGCGAAACCCAAGAGCGCCTGGCTGTTCAGCATTCTCGGGAAGGCGGACGAGAGAGTTAGGGGTGCCACCGATAACAAATTTAGGAACACGGCAAAAGTCAAACAAATTTTCTAAGATGAGGGCATTCAGAATTTTATATATTTCTGAAGATTATAAACGCACCTGCGTCACCCGCGCCATGTGAATACATGAATTCAGCAGCGCCGACATCTTGACAGAACGCAAATTAAAATACAAGTCGACGCCGCGCCTAGACAGTATTACTCTACTTGCATCAATGTCTCGTCTCTTCCGAGCTACGCATGGGGAAGAAGCTGGTCGCGCTCCGGGCACACGCCGCGTGCTATCGTGTCTAGGCTACAGTATCCCTTCTCAATTTACCCTATCCCGCATCTCCAACCTCAGACTTCCGTATCCTCCTCATCCACACTACATCCCTTCTCAATCTACCGTACCCTCGTTCAGACTACCGTATACCTGCTTTCCCTCGTCCTCCTCCTCCTCGTAGTCCTCCGCGTCGTAGAACTCGTCGTCCGAGGAGGAATCTGAGAGCAGATAAATAATTATCAACAAAAAAATCAATAAAATAATTAGCAAATGTTTTGGTCATTAACGAGATGGCTTTACCACTACTCAATTGAGTAGCCAAGGCACAACTGGGTTTTGACGAGAACGTGTAACCGCAATTTGCTGGTAAGTGTGATGGCCTCTGATGCTGCGCAAATTTCATGGGTGGAATTCCACCCTCTGAGGGTGGAAAACTCGTGTAACTCAGCTCAAAGTGAACGAAATCTCTCCAATCAAAAAAAGGAAAATGTTCCAAACGTAGCTTTCAATCCCTGTATGAAATTTGGAAGTTGTAGCTTCACTAGGAAAAAAGTTATGAAAGGGTGCATAAAACTGTTTTGCACCTTGCACCCCATGAAATTAGCGCGGCATCAATGAAGTGCAACTTCAGATATCTTATTTATGATTGAGCTGTGCAGTAGCATACCTTACAATTAGTATGTGTTTAATTAGAAAATATTAGATCAGCGTCTGGAGATGATCCGTAGTACCGTACTTAGTACCGTAGTACCGTAGTACCGTACCGTATTCCGTACCGAGCAATTAAATAGTAATGGGAATATTCATTGCCAGGCGAAGATTTATCATAGAAAGAGGAAACTTATTCGTAATTTATGTTGGATTTAGTAATATCAAAGTTTACCGATAGGCTATCGGTAAACTTTGATCAGTGTTTTTCACATTCCCGAAATTCGGGAACCATATTTTTCCTCAAAATCATCAACTCACAACTAACGGGTGGAGCCACATGGTCGATAACCAGCTGTATCCGCGATAGGGATCAAAGATTAATGCTCAACTCACAACTATTAGGCCTGCCATGGGCTCGCAAGCCTTGCCATTTCATTATGATTTCCACAATCAAAAAAGGGGCGATCACCAACTAGACCTAGCGTTTTCCCTGTCCCTGCTAGAGATCAAAGATCAAATATCAAGGCTGATAATCAAGCTCAACTCACAACTAATTGGCGCAACCGTGGGCTCGCTAACCTAGCTATTCCTAAAGACTATTATTTCAGAACGTCTGTCTGTCTGTCTGTCTGTGTGTGTGTGTGTGTGTGTCCGTCCGTCACGCTAAATATCTCGCCAACGGATAGAGCTATCGACTCAGTTCCTTCGCCATCACATGCATCTCCACGACAGTAACTTGCTCAATAAAAAATTTAAACAAAATCCATGGCCAAGTGGGTTACGCGCTTGACTAGCAATCCGAGCGACGCAGGTTCGACCCCCGCCGCGGGCAAACCTTTTGCCGCATTTTTCGCAAGTGCCAGAAACCGTTCTAACACGTTTTTGAGTACCGTGAAACACGTTTTCACCTGTTTTGCCGAGTTTTAACGTGAAAAATCGATATTTTCCCAAATGATGAAGGGAGTGTCGGGGATCATAGGAAAAGTATTTTGCGATGTCAGAAACGTGTTTGAACGTGTTCTAACACGTTCTAACGTGAAAAATCGAAAAGTTCGAAAAGTTCCAAAATGATGCAGAGAGCGTAGGGGATCACAGGAAAAGTATTTTGCTATGTCAGAAACGTGTTTGAACGTGTTCTAACACGTTCTAACGTGAAAAATCGAAAATTTCGAAAAGTTCCAAAATGATTCAGCGAGCGTAGGGGATCACAGGAAGAGTATTTTGCGATGTCGGAAACGTGTTTGAACGTGTTCTGACACGTTTTAACGTGAAAAATCGAAAATTTCAAAAAGTTCCCAAATGATTCAGAGAGCGTAGGGGATCATAGAAAACGTTTCCGAAATTGCTCTAAAAGTTCTGAACGCACTGTATCCTGCGTTTCCGTTGTGAGGCTGAGAGCGATCGAAAAAAGTTGCCACGGAGCCACGAAGTGGCGCAGCCTCACGAGCCTTTTGCAACGGAATAAGCCAGTACTCTTTGTAGCGATTAACACTCCCCAACATAAGTCGAGCTTCAATGTCACCTGGGGCCGGCTATCGAGCTCCCGCTGGACCGAACTTGGAGCCGGCTATTGAGCTTCCCCTGGACCGAACTTGGAGCCGGCTAAAAACCCCTGGACCGAACTTGGAGCCTGCTAAAAACCCCTGGACCGAACTTGGAGCCTGCTACCGAGCTTCCCCTGGACCGAACCTTCGGCCGGCTGCAAAGCTTCCCCTGGACCGAATTTGGAGCCGGCTACAGAGCTCCCCCCTGGACCGAGCCTGGAGTCGGCTGCAAAGCTCCCCCTGGACCGAACTGTGCCCTGCAACTGAACGCCCCCCCCCCTGAACCATACTTTGAAAACGTAGTGCGCACCCTACCATAACGTAGTTTAACCTCAACACACCCTGCTAGTTACAGTTATAAAATTATACGAACATCGAAGAAGACCATTCAGTTAAAACACAGAAACATATTTCACGGCTCCGGTTCCGCTCTCATTCCGGTTCTGAGTTCGGTGTAAACAGATGGAAGAGTTAAACTACATGTGTGCGCTCAATCGATAGCCCATGATGCCCTGTTCCACCTTTTCAACGTGGATTTTGAAAATAATTCTTAAATTAGGCAAAAATACGAAAACAAAAAAGGTGGTGTGCGCCTTTCTGTTGTTTCACCAAATTGTCCTCTTTGGCTACGCGCGGAACGGGATAATACGGTAGAACAACACCACTTATATTTATAATACTTCGATATTTTTCCACTGATGAAGACCAAATGCCAAAGATCACAGATCAACTCCAACTCACAGCTAATAGGCGCAACCATGGGTTCGTTGTGTAGATGCTGCTTGATGGCTGCAGCAGTCGCGCTCTGCGGCGGCACGGCAACGAGGGTCGCCGATCGGGGCGTCGCGTACGGAGAGTAGGGCGGAGGAGGGAGAGAGGAGGGATCGCCTGTAACGACATCATAAAAAATTTTGTAAATATGATGTATATGGCATGATCGTCAGCGCACGAACCAGTGGTGGCATACATTTCGCCGAACAGGGAGTGCATACTAGGATGAAGCCAGTAACAGAACCGTCCTGCGTTTACCCGAAATTCCACCCGATTTAGATTCAAGTCGTCACGATTTTTGATCAGACCCTACTGCTCAAACAATCCTTGTCAATCTATGGTGGGACGAAAATGTATACCTGATGATGACGAAGAGGAGGAGGAGATGGAGAGGGGGGCAAAGGCGCCACGGGAAGAGCAGTCGGGAGTGGTAGAGGAGGAGCCTGCTGAAATGAAACGTTTATTAAAATTATAAGTTGTACACTTAATAGATATCAAAGTCTTTTGATTCACAAATAGTAAAACAGCCTAGACAGGATAGGCATTTTAGCTGAGAATAGCTGAAATCCAAAGCCTATCCCAAGCTTTTGGTTGCTATGCGGCAAAAAAGTTCGATTTAAAAGAGATTGACAGCACAGTTTGTCTCGACAAGGAGGCAAAGAGAAACGCTCACGCGCAAAGAAACCATTCGGTGAGTGCACGTTCGCGCAGTAAAACCACATAGCCAATTCGAGAGAGCGCACGAGATGCACTCGAAAATACCAGATCGAGAAACCATACAGTAAATGAGTCAGCAGGAAGTGGGAGATCGCGGTTTCGCCTGTACGGGATAACGCGCGTTTAGCCGAGGCCGTCAGTGCAAGCAGCAAGGTGGGTGGGGAAAAAAACAAAATACACTATCACCCGCTCCAAGCAAGCATCATTCAATCTGCGAGATCCGAGTTTCACACGTACGCGATAAAGAAAATGACCGGACAGCGTGTCACCTCGCTCCCCCAGTACCCAGATCAAAACTGAAAAGACTAATAAGACAATAAAAAAAGATAAGAGATCCGTGCTGTCCGGTCAACCTATCACACGCATTATTCGACGACACCACGCTCAATGGTCAGAATGGATCGAAAAGAGCCATTACAAACATATCATTCAACTTTATCTTGCTGCGTCAATCTCATTTTTATAGCGTGATCTCCCATACTTGGCGGGGGATTGTGAGTCCGAAAATGGTGGTTGTAGGCGATTCTGCACAATCTGCCAATTTTCAATTCAAAATCAACGAAATCTCGGTACGAATTAATAATGCCTTAGGGAGAAACACCGAAATCGTGCTTTCCTATGTTTTTATTTGCACGTCTTTCGAACTATGCTTTCTCGTCTAGGGAAACTTTAATCCACCCCTACTAGACAGTGAAACGTGAGACCACGCTCTCCTCATTTCCCACTCTCTCTCCAACAGTCGGTGGAAGAAGGCATGCGAAAAGGAGAGAATGTCGTATTCCGTTTTGCACTTTACATCCTTAAATCCACTATCAGGAAACAACATCAGGATGAGTGGAGGGACAATAGGACAATCAGATAGTGGAACGGAGTTGTGTCAGATGGAAGTAGAAGGAAAAAAAAAACAAAGACCCTAAAAATGAAACGTGAAAAATAGGGGAAATAAAATGATGCACCGAAAAGTGAGGGCGCGCGCGAAAACTTGCACACAACACTTGAATTACTGCAGGTAATTAGGGTGCAAAGTGGAGCTCGAAAGTCATCGAAACAGCACAAAATGTTTCTCAAGTGGTAACGGCAGCATAGAGAGGCGGCAGGAACGAAGGTATTCATTAAGGGCGTATTTTAGCAACAAAAAATAGCAATAAAGACTCGACCCACTGCTCACCGTAACAGATTAACGGGCACCATCAACTGACGGTCCAAAATCTCCTAAATCTAAAATCCCCTTCCTTATCTGTTCTACTGGACAAAAAAAGCCGCACACCATGTATTTTTGGTCAAATTTTTTTAAATCGGCATATTTATTCAGTGCTCACCGTTTCCGGCTGCTGCAGCTGCAGTGTCGGTCGGAAGGCTGAGCTTGCCTGCTGCGTAAGCTGCAGCTGTCTTGCCCTGCAAATTAATCAACTTTCTCAATCGATAATCATGCGTTTTTGCTTCGTAATAGTTTCCACACAAAAATCCCACGTGAACAACCGTGTATCCAATATAAAAATGATAAAATATCATGACTATAATAGATGAAGAAAAGAAGTAAATGGCAAGGCGAAATCGATAAAGGAAGAAAGTAGGATGCATGAGTTAATCATCTACCAAAATATAAACTTCTAAAAATACTCCATGTAAGCAAAATTGTGCGTGTAATCAGCAAGACATTCGCATATCAGCAAATGAGGCATCGGAAAATTGCAAAGATGCATCTAATCGAGGAAAGAAGGAAGGAAGAGGAGGAAAAGAAGCGTTTGCGTGCTTTCATATTAGCGATTCCGGGGTGTGTGCCGGCGACCAGAGATTGCAAGACACACACGTCATAGGTATTAGGGGGGGATTGAAGATCATAGTTCAGATTGTTTTTTTCGCGCGAGCAATCTCTCGTTTCGCACTTGTTCTGTGATTTTGTGAAATATCAAACTGGTCAGAAACACTCAAACAACAAAAGCGAAAACAGGCACTAATGATAGCTATCGAAAATGTTTCAGCAAAGATAAAAGATCATAGATCACCGCGGTAGATTTGCACACCGCACCTAATCGTTACGCGGTCAATGGGAGCTGAATTTACACGTCATAGACATTAGGGGAAAGCGGGAAATTCCTGAACAAATATCGAAAATAATCGAGCGCCATTATGGAAGCATTTCGTGACACCTGTCCAGACCAGACTAATTAATTATCACAGGGAAGTCTCATCTAGGAAACACTAATTGCAGCACTAATTAATTGAATTTGTAAAGAACCAAGTGATTACGTGATAAGCGGAGTCAACGGAAGCTGTCTTCACACGTAATGGGCGCCAAGACTAGGGAAAAGAAATCTATACGCCTACCGACAGCGATAGCCTAGGCAAACATACGCACACATCAAAACTGCATCGGGTGGCGCCCTCTACCAACTACTCTGATTCTCTCTTTCTCCTTTCTTTTCTCTCTCTCTCTCTCCCTCCTCCATCGGTCAATCCAGAAGGTCGTCTATCGTCAAACTTCCGACCTACGCAAGGAGAGAGACGCCGAATGAGCTCATCAACCAAAGTGCACGGAGCGTCCAAAGACCTAGCGGTGCACGATATGCATTCCCCGACACAATAGCCACACTCGTACGCTCATAATTCCGATAATAACGACAGAAATAGCCTGTCGGCAGGCCGGATATAGCGCCTCTCTCTCTCTCTCTCTCTCTCTCTCTCTCTCTCTCAAGCCTCGTCACCCACTCTCGCATGCGCAAGTACCTAGTTGGCAGCAGAGGGGATATGCCGGTATTGCTCCCATTCTGGTCAATGGTCTCCCTATGCGACTGACAATACTACTACGTTGTATAATAGTTTTGGACAAACAAGCGAGATCCACTAAGTCAAACCATGACAATCGCAATCGCCAAAATACTAAAAAAGTTCCGCACCTAAACAACAGATATAACTGCTAGAGAGAGAGTGTGATAAAGCAAGAGACACGCCGAAGTATACAAACAACATCCATTTCATGGGTATATCATTTTAAAACCGTAATTGACCGGCATTGCTCTCCCATTCTCGCTCTGATCAATGATGGCTCTCCGCGCTTGACAAAATATTGCTACGCTCTAGTTTCGCTATCAAGCGAGGCCATTCACCAGATCAACCCATGACTGAATCGATAACACCAGCCAGCAGTGCCCGATGATTGCATTAATATATTGACTGGGTGTCGTTCTCTCTCATCCCTACTCGATGGTACCACGTAATGATTGGTTCCCCTCTCCCCGCTCACTCACATGATCTAGCGCAGATTTGGTGCGGAAAAGGGGGAAAACAAGAGGCGAACAGTATGAAAAGTGGATAATCTGCGTGCGCTCGCTCTAGTGCCGAAATCCCCATCGATATTCTCCCACACTATTGCACAGGCCAATCAACCCCACAGAAAGGGGGCTTTGGTGTGAGAGAACCTGTAAAATCGAGAGGGACTCTCTCTCAATTTCGCACACTCTCTCGTCCTGACCCCTATTTGTAGGCGTGGAATCATGTACTTTCTCCCTCTTCTTCCTCGCTCCCGCCCATTGATGATACGTTTTCTGGAATCGGGGGCGCCGTCAAAATTAAAGCAAGAATGGCGCGTCGTCGTCGTTTCTGATGACGATTGGGGTGAAAAGAAAGAAAACGACAGAAAAGGAAAGAGAGCAAAAGAGCAACACGAAACAGAGAGAGAAAGAGAGAGAGAGAGAGAGAGAGAGAGAGAGAGAAAGGAAGAAAGAAAGTGAGCAAGAAATGAATGAATGCAAAGCCAAGCAGAGGAGGAGGGGGACGGCTGGAAGGGGCAGAAATGGGAAATGTAAAAGAGAACACGGGCGGAAAAGTGCGTGGGCTTTAATAGGGGGAGGAATGGTTGAGTGAGTGAGTGAAACAATTGGGGAGAGAGAGAGAGAAAGAGAGAGAATGAAACAAAAACCAGATCGACACAAAACTTCTCTCTCCTTAAAAATAGATAACAATCTTCTTCCACTCTCATCCTTTTTCTCTCACTCTTCATCTGTCTTTGATCCAGAACGATTCAAACTCTCACGTACTCGCTCTCAGTCTCTCTAATTAATGTCTCCAATTAACAGCCACCTCTCAATCTCTCGCCTTATCACTCGCAAGAAATAGAGCTTTTGCGAAGAGATCAGAGTGGGGCGAGAGAGAGAGAAACATTCTCAAACATCTAAACTGATAGCGACATCAATGATTCACCGCTAATGAGGTGAGAGAGCTCAAGCTAGGGGTTAAAATTGGAAAATATTGAATAGAGAATATGCAATATTCAACTTAGAACCAGATCAAAAATGGAAGAGAGACACGCATACATCTAACTACATATCAAATGTAACAGGTAACTAATGACGTCCGTACGATAGCGCTCGCGCTAATGAGGAGGTATTGTAAGGGGTAATGCCAGTCACGGGGGAGGGAGAGTAAAAACAAAGAATATTTAATTTTGCACTAGTCTGAAAGACCAGTTAGCGACAAAATGAACAAACTGGAGAGGCCAGAGTTGAGGAGAACACTGAGACGACGAATTAGTATCAATGGATGTAGAATGCTCACCAGCTCATAGGATGACAAGTGGCACCTTGCATTTGGGTAATCGTCTTGCGGAATCATTATGCGAAGTGATCAACTGGGAAAAATGTACAAGCTTTCCTTCCTAATTTTCATCAATAGTAATAGCTCGTGCTGGGGTGCCCCGCCAAAAGGATTGGATGCATGGTGCGCATCTAAGGACTTGCCCATGACGAGGTATAGCCAGGGATCTACATAGGAAAGAAATAAGATAGAAAAAAAATAGAAATCGAAGAGCTTATAAAATGATGCAAAAATCGACTGAAAGAGTTGCCTATGACGCTCGCAGACAAGCGCTAATGAACGAGTATTGTGAGAGAAGAAACGAAGGGGGAAAACATGGAAACAAAATACCAATGAATAAAGTCAATCCATGATTCGTAATCACCTTTCCATTCTCGTTCTCGTTGCCTGCGAGCAGCGTGCACTCCATCCTGCAGCGATAGAGTAATCAATAATACGTGGGACTACCATCAATTCTTACATCAATTCATCTACCGTATTCCACCATGCTCCCATGGGTGGTGTATCGCTCGATATACGTTCTGATATGTGCTATCAAGCGATAAAGATTCATCCATCCAATTTTCGCAGATTATTTCGATCAACATCTATCGTATTAATCTTCCTCTCTACCAATACCTACCGAATCCCCCATCCCCTCTACCAATCAATAACTGCTACCGTACCTGCTTTGTGCCATCTGCAGCAGGACGACCGCTCGTCCGACCACCTCAATCAGTCGATTGGAGGAGGTGAGAAGATCGTCGATGGTCCGCTTCTCCTTGAGCTGCGCCGGCTGCACCGCAGCCACCTGCTCCTTCAGACCCGCCAGCTTGTCCACCTGGAAGGGATAATAATAATAATAAATTTAAAGTACAAGATATTGAGGAAGAATTTTCGAGGATATAAATAAACCGATAGCGTAGCGCAAAATCTCCTATGCTGCATTTATCATAACCCAAGATGCCAATGAAATTAGCATTATTTTTTTGAAAGGCGGAAATAGACACAAAAAAACAATTGTTGCAAGCTGCTCGAGACAGCGCTTCAACCAACGATTGCAACGCCAAATATCCTAGTGACATCCATTGGAGTTTAGCGACCCTTGTACAACATCAAGAGTACAAAGGAGACCAGACTAAAAATTGAAATAAATAGATAAATAAAAAGGCTGACCTGCTCTTTGATGGCCTCCAGATGCACCTCTGCTTGTTGCAGCTGCGATCTGTAAGTATAGCAAAATAATTAATGAATTTCGATAATAATAAATTCCAAAGGCATAAACTATAACTACAATGTTTTCTCGTTTTTTTGTGAAATTGAATAAATGTTCTGCGAAAAAATAGTGTAGCGTACAGTCTGGGTCTACTGTACAAGTACCGTACCTGATGGCAGCGGGTGCGTGGACGGGATTGTGGTAGGCGGCGCAGGCTCGGATCGCCGCCTCCAGCGCCTTCACCCACTGATCACGCTCCTTCTGGTCCCGACCCTGAAAAGATAATTAATCAAGTAATATTTTCAATTCAGATGATAAACTTAATCCGCTGAAGGGGTTTCTCTCTATTAATAAACTTCCCTCAAAAAGAAATTCAAAAATATTAAATACAGAAAATAGTCAGAGCCCAGGGAAACATTAATTATTTTGCGTGAAAATGATAGTGATAACATACTCCCCGTATCCCGAAATCACCTTGATTTCAAGGACTAAAAGAGAACTGAAGATAATGTGTACATCGATGCTGCGCGTTTGAAAAGATAATATCCATGCTATCCAAAATTTTATGTGTAGGTAAACAATAGGTCAAATCGGTTCTCGTTGTGATAAGCGCATCTGCACGCCGTCAAGATCATATCGCAAGATTGCCATTTTTTATTGCTTTTAATGTATTTTGATCCTCTTTACGACAAATTTATCTAAACTAGGGTAATATTCACTCCATTTCGGGAACTTCTGCAAAAAAAGTCATCGATGCAAATACAAATATCTTCGAGGGAGACCGGTATCAAAATATCTTCTCTATGATCGCATCGAATTGACCGAAGCTATTTGACAGATGTTTTTTATCACCACATAAATTGTCTAAACAAATGTTCCTTCAGATGACATCAGGCAACTAAAACTAAACACATGGAGGATGATAAAAGTTTTTCCTCGAGATAGCAGTACAGTTTGAATATAGAAACCATCACGCTATAAGCTTCCAGCTATTAAGAATTGACAATAATAAGACAATTAAGCAACTCTCCATAATTTAGGATAGAACAGAACTCGTAACCAAGGAGAGACTCCGAACACCATTCCAAGGAGCATAATTGTTATTTATTATTGCTGGCATAAACCAGCAATAATAAATTATGTTTATGCTTGTTTTGGTCCTTCTGACACAAACCTCGTTTGAAAAATGGTCGGTAAATAACGTCCATGGGGAACTGTTGTTTCACGAAATTTATCAAAGCAAAAATATATAATAGCAATCGCTGACCTGCAGATGGAAGACCTTGCCGTCGACGGTGATCGTGAACAGGCTGTTGTTCTCGCCGTCTATGCCCACGATCGCGCCGCGCAGACTGAAATTTATATTAATATCATATGTTCAAGCCACGCTGATAATATGGCTTATTTCAAAGTCTGCAAACTAATCAGATTTCAATTGATTCTGCCTAATTTTTAAAAAAAAACTGCCACGTATTTCAGGATATGTTTCGATTGTCAAAATTCCCTTCCAGACATTATACATTTTCTCCAGCACCATGCTCGACTTCTTATCTTTCCCAAAACAGCACAGTGCTATTATCACTGCATACGCCGGGGATCAAGCGCTCGCAGGAAGTTAGTTGCTTCCCGGGTGTTGTTTTAAGTAGCATTCAGACTGTCGAGAATCGAATGGAATTATAGGAATTCAAGAAATGATTCATACCCGATTCCAAAGATATCTATCGAGTAGCATACAACCGGTCGGGGTAGATACTTTGAAATGTTTCTGGGCTTCCGCAGTAGAACCATACAAACCCCCCGCTTCGAGTTTGCTTTCCCGAGAGCCCGCATAAATATTGCAGTAATTATTGCGTACCGCAGGCAGCCGCGCTGCTGGGCTTTGGCCATCTTCTCCTTGGATGTGTAGTACATCAGCGCGTCCTCCCCGAGCACGAACCATCTGAAAAAAATCGATAAATAATCGCGAAATTAGCGACAACATATACAAAATTAAATGAAATTACGTGGAAAATTACCTGTATTGCCAGCCGTGGACGACATTCGTCCACTTGGACAGCGGCCCCTCCATGGAACGACGACGAGCGGTGGCTGCGAATGTGCGAAAACATGAACGAGGTAAGGAAGAACGGGTAAATACGGGAGATAAATCGATGGCCACGGCACATGAACCAGTTATGGAGCGAGATCAATAGCAAGATTCGAACAAGCAACGAAACAAATCGGCTGTTTCCGGATAGAATGCCAGAGGCGACGTCATGGTTGATAAGGAGGGCGATGAGTAAGCGCCCCAAACGCGCCGCGCCGTCCGCAATCAAGCGCGATTTGAGCGAGTTGGAGCGCCGGCGAGAGAAGAGCTCAGAATACGGTGGGAGCAATATGAGAATGTGACGCACCGCAAATCGAGCACTGAAATGGATACTGTACGTATTTTCTTAAAACTTTTCCTTTCAGTTCGTGATTATCACTGAAAGATTACGGTGTGCGGCAACTTGTGTCGCATTCTTCGCGTTGTTTTCCCTCGTTCGCCTCACGCTGGTAGATCTTTAGACCCGCTTTTTTTTCGACGAACAACTGCTCGATTGCAGGATTTAGCACACACGTGAAGGCAGGCTGCGATCGAGTCTAACCCGCGCGTCAACTTCGCCGATTGAGTACGCTTTTTATTACCTTTTCTTCTTTGCTACTTCCTGATCGATAGGACTAACATCACGTAAAATCCCCAGAGCGGGGTTACAAGCGAAAAAATGTGTCATAACGGGAGAGCCCCTCTCGCTTTTACACACTATCTGGTCGGTGACCCCTTTCTGGAGGTTAGTCCGCGGAATAATGTGCCTTGGCAGATGCGATGAGATGGAGGCAGGCGATCAGAGGGATGCGCACGGCGCGAAAGGCCGCCGACGATCGATTGAGGCAGTTTGAGCGGACCTTCGAAATCAGTGAGTCTTTGCCAATCTATTTTTAAATTTTATTTCATTTTTATCACGTATTCAATTTTGCTTGCCAGCGATAATCTTCAACCTTTTCATAAGGATCTTAAAATTTGCGGAAAGCGTTTTAAATGAACACATGGGTACGCTGGAACCCAATACTTCCTTCTACTTTCACTCCCGTTCCTTGCGTTTCCAAGAGCTCATTATCCTCAAATCTCTCGATAATAACCGGTTGCAGACGAGGGCGCCATCAAACGAGTCGACATCTGTCAACTCGCTGCGAATCAACCCATCGAGGACTTCTATTCACTCGGGTATTTACCAATCCATCAGTTGGAATAGAATAGATTATGAGCAATTTTAAGTGGTCATGTTGATCCACCCTTTGTTGCTATATTTTGGCTTTAATTTTCCATTTTATTTTTTTTTCCATTTTTTTTTAGGACCTGTAACAATGATGTTTTGGATAGACTTTTTTTTCACAAACGGTTATAACTTTTCCACTAATAATGCCATTTTCGATTGATTTTTTTGTAAAATTCTGTATGTTTTCTAATCTTTGCCCATTTCTCAGTCGTTGCGTCTCCTCACGTGCTCTCCTTCTCGCAGTGTGCGATGGTCACGGAGGCAGCGCCTGCAGCAGATTCACCTCCGCCCATCTCATGGAGTACGCTTATTTAATTAATTTATTTATTTGCTTAACTGTTTAATTGTTGATTCATATTTGTATGGGCAAGAAAAGGAAGAAGGAAATTTATGAGACGTTTCGGGTTAATATCCCATCTTCGGTTTTCACGTGAATCTATTTAAGCACTTGGCTCAATTATCATAGTTAAACAAGTATTTAAGTAACTTTGCTCACCCACTCCTTCCTCATTGAAAATTAGATCACGGCGCTGAAATAGACGGGTGTTTGCTTATCGCCGCGCGTTCACGTTTCGTCGCTAAAAACACGTAAACATAGTGCGCTCACACCACTTCCACCTTTTCTCAAAGAACGTTCATCGAACGTCACCTGATGTGATGACGTCATCTGAACTTGTGTTAAGATGTGTATTATGTCTCCTATATCTCGACTAGGCTACGGCTATTAGGACGTGGACTATAAGAAATTTCTAAAATAAATTATTATTTTAATTAATTACTCTTTGAAAAATTATCTATTTTTGGGCGTGGAATTTGGATAAGGAATTTGTAGAATATTAATTAGTTAATATGTCAATTAACAAATTAGAGGAACTTAATCAAATAGCATACAAATAGTATGATATTTCACTACTATTTTAATTAATTAACTCTTAAAATGCATTTATTAATAAGCTAGTTAAAGGTACATCTGTGCCGCGGTGCTGGACAAGCACGTGCTGGCGGACGTGCCCGTGCAGCAGCGGCTCGAGTGGATATTCTCCTCCTCCGACGCCCATCTCAACCAGGAGAACAACCTGAGGCGAGAATATCACTCTCAAATAGTATTCGTGAAACATAGAACTGGCTGGAGCAAGAGGACAATCTAAAAGATGAAATACGATTGACATTAATAAAATAGGACCGAACAACTTTCGAATAGTATCCATGAAACGTGAACAACTTTCGAATAGTATCCATGAAACGTTGGTCGGCCAGGAGACTAATTTGAGGCGAACTACCCTTTAATTTAAAAAAAATCGGAACGAGCTAGTTTCAAAGACCATCCATGAAACGAGATATTGTGTGGAATGCGAGAACAATTTGAGGGAGGTGAAAAAAGGGTCAGAAATAGCAAAATAAGTATGAGTACATAGCAGGGATGTGCATTTTCCGTTTTCCGATTTTCCGATTTTTTTCGGGAAAAAATAACGTCGGAAAATTTTCCGATTTTGAAAGTCGGAAAACTTTTTCCGAATATTTTCCGAAATTGCTTGTAATTCAGAAAAAATATTAATTTATCATAAAATTTCTAGATTATTATAGATAATATTTAAAAAAAAATTTAGAAAAATAATTAAATTAGTGAAAATCGGGGGATTGTTGGAAATCGGAAAATGAAAGTCGAAAAGTGAAAAAAACTAAAATATTGAGAAAAAATCGTAAATTACTTTTTCCGAAATTTTCCGAATTTACCGATTTTTCCGAAAATTAAATTCGGAAAATTTCTGTTTTCCGAAATTTTCCGAAAATCATTTTCCGCACAGCCCTGGCACATAAAAAGTAAATGGCTGCAATGAAACTTGAAACTGATTTTACACAAGAACAATCTGAGGTTAGGGGACGATTTAAAATTATTCTATTGGTGTACCACTTCTAACCTATTCGAATATAGAGTTTGAGTGGAATAGGACGCATCTATTTGTTCATATTGAATTACTGCAACTTTTTTAACGACATGACAACCTGAAGTTAATTTAATAGTAGGTCACTAAAATACGATTCCAACGCTTCTATATTACTTCTTATCGACTGATATATTTTCATTCATTTGTGTGTTGACTTTTGAATATTTCCAGTGCGGTCGAGCATCGTCTGGTCCAGTTCCATAAGAACTTCAAGAGTCTGGACAAGGGGACGGTCAAGAACGCGCTCCAGGTGACCGAATATACGGATTACTGTGTCTAGACATGATAGTATCGCATAGCTTCATAGCTAAACGTACAGCGCAGTACAGTAGCGCAATGCATTAGTATTATCTTATGGCTATTGTAAGTGGTTACTGTAGTCTGCTCATAGGGTTACTGTAGTGATTACAGAAGTATGCTCATTATAAGTTCTTTACCATGCGCTATTGCAGATGGAGTGGGCATTGAAGGCAAGCAATCACGCACTAATTTAATTTAGCTTAATTAATTAATTTGTTTTTAGTTTAGCGTGCTAACTAGCTAGAAAAAAGAGAAAGAGAGTGACAGCTAATAGCACTACCTTTTTCTTCGTCTTTTTCTCTGTCTGCTTTCCACAGTAGACTAGGGGAATGCACACAACACATTAAGAATTGGTTATTTATTTATTTATTTATCGTAATGCACGATAAATAGGTAAACGAATTCGTGCAGTGGTACTAGCGTGAGGTCATTGTGGTCGGGACAGGAATAGAGTAGGGAAAGGGAGTACTTAGTAGCAAACCTTAGAGGGGGGTGAGCGATAGAGATACAACGATGGCGGTCACTGTGAGAAAATGATAGAATTTAGAAAAATGTAAAAATGTTATAAAAATTTTTTTTTAAATCTCTAGATTCTCACATGCGCACACACTCGCTTTGCTTCCCACCTTTCTCTGGAGGTTTCACTGGGCTAGACACTAGTGTTGACCACTCGAAACTTCCTTTGTTCGAAGGCAAAGATTAACAACGAAAAAAAGAACTGTTCCGAAACTTAGTCGAAATGCTTTGGTATTATGATTTTCGACTTTTCGAGTGGCCATCTTTACTAGACACTACTCACCATGCACGATGGGTGTTAACTAGGGTTCCCTTATTGGAAGCTATTGGTAATTGGAAATGTAGAGAACAAAGGAAAGCAGACCGAAAAATGCCTGCGAGAGAGTGAATGAAATGAAGATGAGAAGCGCATTTCCAATACTTCCAGTGAGGGCCCTAGTGTTAACTTCTTTCTGCGAGAGATTGCGTCATCACTACGCAATTGCAGGCGGCCTTCCTCGCTCTGGATGAGGACATTGCGAAGTCGGCCATGCCCGACAACAAGGGAAGAGTGCATCGGTGAGATTATTGATTGAATGCTGTACCATTCATTGTTTTTTCACAGTTTAAAATTGAGAAGAAGGCTAAACGAGGCATGCTTTTCAATGGTTACATATGAATAATGTGCTATTTCAAAGTGGTCGTTGTAATCACTGATTTCCGTATCCTTTGCAGAATGCGCGCATCGATCGCTGCTGCCGGATCGTGCGCCACCCTCGCGCACATCCGCGCGCGCAGCCTGCACGTGGCCAACGCGGGCGACTGCGCCGCAGTACTGGGGGTACGGTATATTACTCTCGATTTAGCCTCATCGTACGGTAGCTCAGTCCCCTATCGGTTAATATATTTTACTCTTCGATACGCGGCGACATCATTAGTAAGCACATATTGAAAATATGTATGCTAATGGACAATCTGTAACAGCAAAGTCACATGTATAATCGTATCAATCAGTTTTGTTGTTGTTGGTGATGTGTCTTCTGAGACTACAGTGGCTATCTTAATCTACCTGAATCCATATATATTAGTTTTGCGAACTCCAAAACAAATAACCAGTAACGCCCTAATCCTGGTTGAGTAAATAATAACATTTTTTTTAAAATTTCTCTTAAATTAATATAAATGACAGGTGGAATCGGCGTCGGGCCAAGTCTCCAGCCTGCAGCTGAGCCGGCCTCACTGCGTCGAGAATGCGGACGAGGTTATTATGACTTTTTTCTGTTTTATTATAGGCAGGGAATATCCTTCCACGCACTGCCAGTGTAGTAATACTCATTAGTGCGGCAATAATATTCATTTCGCCAAATTCAATACTTCTGTATACTATTCGTAAAGTCTGCCACGAAGTGACGATCGTGTATGCATCGAATTTTGATTTTTATCACATCCGTGCAACATGAAACCGACTAGTCTATAAAATGTATTTTAAGCGTTACTAGTTAGCCGAACGTGATAAGTGCAGTGGATGCGGTTTTTTTCAGTAGGATATCTTTTTTTTGAAAATGATAAATATGAGCAGGTTGCCCGGATCAAAGCCGCCCATCCGTCGTCCGAGTCGAACATCCTGCGAGCGGGACGGCTGCTGGGAGAACTGTACCCCCTCAGGTTGGTACAGTACCCCTCAAAGATCCTAGGCATAATCACTCTAATTCGTTGTCAAGTATTTTTCTTGATGGCGCGCTAAATACATTACCAGAGTTTTATAGCGAACGATTGACAGGAGAACATACTATTTGACTTTGCCACCTTTCTTGCTGTGTATGAGCCTAGTCATGTATCTGACCTAGCACAGCACCCTATCGATGACTGAGTATCAGCTATCCCGTCATGCAAATATTGGCTGCGTAGCTTACGACCATTCCCGCATTTCCTACGTAATTCACTTATTGTCCTCCGCTCGCGTAGCGAGACGTCGTTATTCCTTTCGCTCTCATATTATAAATATATTACACTAAAACACCCCTTGTGCACGGACATAACATTTCTTTAACTCCATAAGTTACTGCATCCTCACCCAGAGAGTGGTTACCGTATTACAAATTCACAAACATTCGTCCAAAATAATGAAACAATCCGATCCTAAACAACAGATACGGCTGCGAGAGAGCATGACAAAGCGAGAGACGCGCCGAGGTATAGAAAGAGAATACGTACACCACCAGTAGTCCATTTCATGAAAGTATCATTTTAAAATTGTAATATACCCTTCTCTCAATCTCACTATTAAGAGCCTTCGGCGACGTTCGCTACAAGTGGCCGCTGGAGCTGCAGAAGGCGGTGCTGGGGCCGATGGGCTCGCCGCCCCCGCAGAACCTCCTCACGCCGCCCTACCTCACCGCCATGCCCGAGGTACGGTAGTCCAGAGTACGGTATCTACGATGCAAATTGGCTATTCGCCCAAAGTAGGTGTGTTGGAGTTTCAAATTTGTCTGAAAGGGTGATGTGTAATGTTTGCAACAGTTGTCAATTGTCGTTGGCTTAGTAATACCATATTATTTACTTCACAATTGAAGATATGGAATGTTTTTCGTCCTATCTCTGTTGATTCCCCACATTTGATGATTTGTTGCGAATTATTTATTGTAAACGTAGATATGGAAAGCCTGTACATAAACTAGGCGGATCCGTGCTGCTAGTGAGCTTGATTCGGACTGGCAGTGTGCGCGGAGTTGATGACTTCGGTGGAAGACCCTTTCTAATAGTAACTGTTCGTGCATCACTAGAGTGTCCGTTCAAGTTGTTTTAATAAATACATTTTGTTTTCTATTTTCGAAATTAAATTGTGTGCCAGGTGTTCCACCACAAGCTGACGGCGAACGATCGCTTCCTCATCGTGGCCTCCGACGGACTCTGGGAGTGGTTCGATCCTGATACTGCGGTGAGTACTATGGTATTCCTACCGTAATCCTCATCCTAAATAACATTCGGGCACTGTTTTTTCTTCTTCAAATTAGTTGAAATGTTGCTAAATATCAGTGAGTAGTGGTGAATTATCGGAAAATCTTTCCGTGCGAATTTTATCATTTTTTTAGGTGGCATAAAACCGCCGGGTTTTGATACCACGTAAATTTAGAGAGTTTCAAACAAAGTTGCACTACTCCGTTGCGCTTAATCATGAGCGTGTCCTACTGCACTACCTACCGTAGATAAACGCTCTCAACATCTTCAGGTTCGTCTGGTGCGGGACCACTCGTTCGGCGCGTTGTCCCTGCAGCCTTACGAGCCGACGCACGGCCAGACGCTCGCAGAGGTGCACGAGCAGTTGAAGGCGAGAAGGTGAGAGATATTCGATACGGTAGTGGATTAGTCGATAATTGAGGAGGGATACTGTAGACAATGATGGTAGGATAGACTGACATTTGAGATCAATGGGGAAGAAGGCTAATCGTTTCAAATTCTCCACCCGGTGGTTTGGATCGGCATGAAGCTAATGTATGGAATGTGTTGTTTCCATCGTTAATAATGGAGCTGCTCCGCAGCAATATCAATATCTATTTATCTTTTGTGTTTCAAAGTTATGGCTCTTTTCAATTTTTTTAAGGCTGATATCTAATGAGCGATGGAATAAAGTCAGTTATCGATTCAGAGCCGGCGAGCGCAAGCGACCGCTCGATACGAACGCAGCTACGCACCTGCTGAGACACGCACTCGGAGGAGTATCGGGTGAGGATTACGGTGGATGAAACGGGGAAAAGATTTTCTATGACTTTATGAAGTTGGAATGTAAGTAGGTGAGGAAGGTATGATACGGAAGGAATCTAACAATAATTCATGGGTTGTAGCATTTAGTGTGAACTTTCGGTTTAGCAACAATAGGTGGTTTGGTTTTACAGCGTATAATGATAACAGTCGATCCCTCTCCCTTCCTGTTTCTATTGCTGCTTTTCATTTAGAATTGCATGAATAGACAGTAATGTTTGAAGTAAACTGTGTTTACTTGACCCAACTCTCCATGCCTCGTGCCTCCATGCCTCCATGCCAACTCTTGTGATTTATTCTGAGATATTCGCTTCATTCTGAGATATTCGGTATTGAATGTCATTCCTTGCTCTTCCACGCTCTTCGTATTCAGAAAAGTACAAGAAATGTTTTCATCTTTTTTTCGGTTTTTCAAAATAATTGATTGAATCCTCCTCTCGCAGGCGGCCTGTCGGAGCAGTACCACCGGCTTCACGACCAGCTGCAGCTGCCGGACGGCGCAGCCAGGAGCTACAGGTACTGGTTACGGTAGCTGGGGATACTGTAGCAGGGTACCGCAGGGTAGCAGTGAACTAGACGACAAAAAAATTGTTTGAATGTGTAGGGGCAATTACGGAAACCTAACGTCGCCATTAGATTCAATGATTTAATTTTTGGCGCATGATACAAGGTGGTTTGATGTGGCAACACGCACAGATAGTTAATGCTTGCGGTACCTCACCGCTGTCAATATCTCCGTCGATTGAACAGTTATAATAAAGTGAAAATGCTGAACATGAGTAGTGAAATTGTAAACTTTTGGGTATAGTTTGAATCCAGTATACTGTAACGAGACCGTAATCGATTGCAGAGACGACATCTCGATCATGGTGGCGCACTTTGACGAGGCGTACCTCGCGCGCGACGACAATGACGATGCGTCCGAATGATTTATCGATCGATTAATTACCGTAGTTAGCCTGCCATCATTTATCGATCGATTACCGTAATTGGCAGTAGCCAACAGTTCTAGCTTAGTAACCTTAGAATCCGCTCCCTATATCAATAGACCAAATGCGCCACTTTTTCGAGGCATTTTCTTGCTTTCGTAAAATGAGAAATTGCACTCTTTCTTCTCCTACTAACGGGTTTCGCCCTAATTTCTTTTTTTCTCTCTCAAATTCTGCTCATTTCCCACCCCGCTCCTCGGTGCAATGTATAATCCAATGCCAGTGACTGTATTACAGTAATATCACTTGTCCTGACCCTTCTTTCTCCCGATTTGCCATGATTGAGGCGACACTTCGCTAGAAATGTGTACATCTCTAATCAGCCCCCAGAAGTAACGTGTAAATACCAATTGTTTCGTGCTCTATGAGAACCACTTTGCCTTACTAGAAAGAACTGCATTTATTGATGTTGTTGTTGTTGTATCCGACTGATAAGTAGAAGACTGAGATCGACAATAGAGCTGATAAAACAAAGAGTAATCAACAATAATCAATATTGTGAGACTGATGAGATACGGTAACAACACAACCAGAGTATTGCTGCGACAGGCAACTTATTCGATGAAAACGCAAGCGTAACTTGCAGTAATACTGTGCAAAACGATAATATTAGGGGTGGGGATGAGTTACCTGAGACAAAGTGTGCAAAATTGGGCTACAAAATGAGTTGGGGTGGGCAATCACATAGCAAGAGTGAGGATTATAGATAGGTGGGGATACTGTAGTCTACCGTACGACGTACTGGGGCGGTCTGCTGTTGTTGCTGCTGCATTTGTTGCTGCTGTTGGTAGTACATCTGCTGCTGTTGCTGCTGGTCGTATGCTGCATAAGCGGGATGCTGCTGCTGAGCGGGGTAGCCTGAAGGAAGTCAGTGTGTGATTGTGACAAGGGGCTATGAGTGTGTGAGAGAGAGAGCAAAATCGAGAAAGGGCTAGTTCATGTGTCCAGGCTCTGCGTACCATCAATTACGAGTATTAGTGTGAATTTCAACTCTGCTCTCATATCTGTCTGAGATGTCCAGCTGACAAAAGCTTACTCCAAAATATACGGGTCTGTTTTAATGAATATTTCTAAATGTCCCGCGATTTAAGAGGGGAAAATTCAAGGTGAAAAAGTACGGGTGACCGCATTTTCTGAAACAAATTTTTTTTTTAAATTTACGGGTCCCTGGTCCAATTATGACAGTCCACTGAATCACCGCCCGGGTATGTCTGCTGCTCTTTCAAATATTTTTTTTCAAATCGAACCAAGGCATTTTGCATCGCACACAATAATTCAGATGAAAATGCCTTTACATACCTAAATCACGTTTTATATGAGCATAACATCGCAATAGTCACTTTTCAGAATTTAGATACGGTCTGACCTGCCCAACACAATTTACCCCTGCAAATTATCACGCCTCACAGTTCACTGCCCTATGGTACCATGGGAGCTCAGTTTCTCAAGGGAAGATACCTCACTTTATAAGGGGAATTCTTGGTTTTGCGTGAGACGAAACCGACTCAATAATTATCACTTTGCGATTCGCTGGCCCTGATTTGGCATTCTCAATTTGAGTAGGGGCCACCACGTAAAATTGAAAATTACTCCTAAAATTGCAATTTTCGTGCCTTTGAGGTAATGAAGCTTGTAGAATCACGATAGCGTTTCTACATTTACCAAATATTACCAGTTAATCGAGTATAAGTTTCTAAACACCTCCTTCTGTGGTGTAGTCGCCCCACCGAATTCGTGCCGCATCGTTGCGACAAGAGTTCGGTGGGGCGACACAAGTTTGTTAGGTCAGACATATTTGTTTTGACAGTTTTATTGAGTTTTCCTTGACTAATTTTAACATTTACAGTAAATATGCGGCTTTGGCTGCTCTTCGGGAGCTACATATTAATACAAAATCAATTTATTGAATGTTTCATAAATTATAACTAGTTTATAATCGATAGCTACCGTATTCAAGCCTTAAACTTTGAAGCCAAAATTGAAAAGGTTCGCTTCGGTGAATTTTCGTGAATTTTCTCACAAATGTGCAGCTGACATCGTACAATGAACACATTTAAAAATTCTGTTGGCGCAACTCCTAAAACAATATTTATAAAATAGCACTGAAGTTCGCACAAGATTTTAAACATGTTCGCTTCTGTCATTTTTTCTAATTTTAATTTGGTTAATTGTCTGTCTTCCGAACTTCATAGTGAGCGAAAAAACTCATTGGCGCATCTTCTTTTAATCGAAATATCCTTCAAAAACTGTTATTCGGTGCAGATATGAATGTCTGTCTTTTCGTACTTTTCCCCGGCTCTAATTTTGAAATTTGCGGTTCGGTGGGCCCTAATTCTCAATTCTCAATTCTCGTTTCCTGACTATCACTTTTCTTCCCTGATTTTCTATATTTTGAATGCGTTGTAATTTTTCGTTTCTGTCAGTCGTCGTGAGCGGGCCCTCTCCATTTTGCTCTGATGGAGAGGGCACTTCCCTAGTTCCCTCCGGACCCCTCGTCTATCTACCAACGACTCGACAAGATCGGAATCCCCGTCCTAGCCGGCCTGGTCACCGTGGATGGGTATGACCGTTTGATGTTGGCTACTCAGATACCCGATACAGATACAGATACACGGGGCGGAATGGCCGAGTGGTGTAAGCAACCGCTAGTCATTCGAAGGGTCACGAGTTCGATCCCCGCCCAGGCCAACCAAGCCTTCCATCCACCCCGGGGCGGTAAATTGGTAGCAACTTCGATTGCGAAAGGTAAACGTGCCCTAGATGCCTTGGGAAAGCTTGGGTTACGTAATCCCACGTTGCAGCTGGCTTACCGGCTTGCCCCATCTAGCGTGGTAGCTTGCTACTGTAAAATCGCTTGACATGGAACAACTTTTACTCAGATACCAGTTTCGCTAATTCTCATTTTGATTGATGTTTCGAGCTTGGTGGACTCAAGTGCAAGAAAGATGCGCCACCCGTTCGTCAGGACTGCCTTCAGCCTCACGTATCCTCCCCTTTCTTCCTACGTCCATGGTCCTAAGACAGATCTAGTCTATTCCTCCAGCAACTTCAAAGAAGATGATCTGTGAATGGGAAGAAAACCGATCCTCTACCTCGACCCCAGCCGAAATGATCAGTCTACACTGAGAAGAATGATCCTGACCCCTGAAACCACATCCTCACCAGATAGCGTTACCGCCTGATGTGATAAATAATTGAATTGAATTGAATTGAATTAATTGAATTGTAATTTTCCTCCGGTATTTACCGCGACAAGTGGTACCAATCTGATTTATCGTTCCGTTGATATTGTAAACGGCCACACTCCACTCCCAACGCGTCTATTTCGAAAAAAAAACCGCGTCGTGTCAGTCTCGCGCGATCGGCCCAAGCGCGTTTCTTATAATGTTTGGATTAGGGTGGCTAATAGCAGTACAGTACTGCAGTGCACTTGAGTCTCATGTGCACTGCAGTACTTGATTTTGAAGAAGTCAAATGTATCGATACACTCGAAAAAGCGAGAGTGATGTACTGAAATGTACTGTGCACTGCAGTACACGCTCTCCCACAACGAGTAGTGTACTAGCAGTACACTAGTGCACTGGTAGTGCACGGGGCGCATGTACTGCAGTGCACAGTGCATTTCAGTACATCACTCTCGCTTTTTCAAGTGTATCGATGCACAGATGTACTACTCAGTGCACGTACTGAGTATGCACTGTGTATCGATACTGCACTGATTTCGCCACCCTAGTTTGGATTCTCTAAATCGTATTAATATATAATTACTATTCATATTTTTGATTAGCATTTCCAGATCAAGCTAGTCTTTATTGCTTCATTTTAACGTTTCAAATTACAATTTCAGTTAATTTTAGGAATTAGATGTACTCATCTAATCGAGACACGATCTTCTGGTTTATCTCAATCGTATCTCCATTCCCAACCCTTCCACCACCTGAGTTTTTTGGGTTGCCTCCGAATGAACAGCGCAATGCAGCGCTTCGTGAACGTCGTATAAGGATAAATGCGATTGTAATGTTACTTTACATTGATCTATCTTATGTGGAAAACAATTTAGAAGCGTCTTCTCTTTCAAGCGACATTTCAACTCTACAACAGATATTCTGGAGCACATAGAGATGAGCGGATCACTTTAGGAAATATGACAGACGGAGAGAAGCAGGTACAGAAAGATTTCTTTGTTTCTTTTGTGCAAGACATGTATAACTAGAAATGTCCCCTTCAGAACTCATCAAAGTACACCGATGTAGTCTTAATTTCACTCACTCTCTCGTCCACCGACCGGTCGAGAGAGTGTGAAATGAAGAGTATATCAATGTAAATTGATGAACACTGAACACAGCATAATGCACCGCTTCTCGCTTCATACTATCTGACAAGGGGAGACCGCGTAGTCGATATGGAGTGTCCGAATGAGACCAAGTGGGATCAATTACTGTCGTAAAAGTAAGAAATAATCAGTGGTTGAAAACTGCTAAAGAGATCTTGTGATAACTGCACTCTCTGTGGGGAAGTGGCTAAAATTGCGGCTGTGACATAGCCTATGTCCGGAAAATTAGCCAATCTCACTAAGGGTGCAGAAGAGGTTGGGCTTATTTAGCAGTTTTAAACCACCGATTATTTCTTACTTTTATGAGAGTAATCGATCCCACTAGGTCTCATTCCGAAACTCCATATCGACTATGCGATCTCCCCTTGTCAGATAGTATGAAGCGAGAAGCGGTGCATTATGCTGTGTTCAGTGTTCATCAATTTACATTGATATATCTTAACAGAGGTACCTCGACATGTAAAAGGTCGTTGCTTGTAATTTTTTTTTAATTCAGGAGGTACGCGAATGTTTCCCCGAATTTCTGAGCGGTCTTTACGAAGAGGACGAAGCCTTCTTTCACAAGGATGGAATGCGGTAACATTCAGAATATCATTTAAACACAAATACTTCAAGATAGTTTTAAGAGTTAATCGTAGTGGAAATAATTTTTTAAACACACAAACGTATAAGAGAGGAATCGCGAGAGACTCGAGCTCATCGGCCATGGCCGGGACATAGAAATTTATGATTTTTAATTTGGCTGAAAAGAAAATTAAATTTTTTGGCTAATTTTTTTTTTTGGTTTTTTTTTTTTTTTAAATTTGGCTGCACAACGCTATTCGATAGATGGAACATCCATCTATCGAATAGCGTTTTCAGAATTTAAAAAAAATCGTTTTCGCGTGAAACACAAATGAAACTGGTGAGTCGGGAACTTTTTTTTTGAGAAATAGTAAAATTTGAAAAATCATAAATATCTTCAAAGTGAAGATAAAAATCCACGGTTTTGTGTGTTAGATAGATATCAGAAACTCAGCTTGTTTACCGACCGCTCGAAGTCATTCCTGGTTGATTCGTCGATGCGGGGTGGTCGCTTTTGCAAAAGTTGAGCTAATTTTCTTAAAAGTCAAAAGTGCTGGTTCACTCTAAGAGATGTTCTGGTGAACATTGTTGGCACTAACTCTATTATAAAAATGAGCGGAATCGGGCCTTGCGTTGTAAAGATGGGACGATTTGTGTGACGTCATCCAAATGTAACTATTATTCACGAATCATAATTACGTATCTATTTCAGTGAAAACAATGTAAAACTAACAGAAAACAATATTCAGGTTGTTTGTGAAGTTTTTTATTAACAACTTTTTTGAGGAAAAAATTGAAAAATTTTGAACTTCGATTTCTGGATTTGCTGACCATGTACAAGGTCGTTGCTTTTTTTAATTCAGAAGGTACGCGAATGTTTCCCCGAATTTCTGAGCGGCCTTTACAAAGAGGACGAAGCCTTCGAAATCACGTGAATTCAGCTCACAAACCACGGCGATGAATCAGGAGACTACCGGCAAAAGATTTCTGCCCAGCTCGGGGTCCAAACCAGGCTAAAGAGTGTGGGGAATTGAGAGAGTGCTAGAGAAGTCAGAGCACGCGCTTTTCGCATTGCAATAGATTTTCCAGGCGCTGTAACTTTTTTCTGCGAACAGATAGACTCTCACTTCCAAAAAGGAAATTAGTCTACCGATAATGAGGAATGTCACGACGAAGTGTGGAAGGAATTGGACTGCTTCTAATATTCGTAGAAAAATTTCGAATGCATGTTGTGAATTCCGCGCGGAAAAGTGCAATACTCCATAAATTACGGACAGATCTCCTCCCAGCGAGTATATCTAATAATATAAAGATGTTTAAGATTCATATCGACTTCGAAATATCGAGTCCAAAAATCGAAGTAAATCTAAAAATCGAAGTTCAAAATTTTTCAATTTTTTTCCTCAAAAAAGTTGTTAATAAAAAACTTCACAAACAACATGAATATTGTTTTCTGTTAGTTTTACATAGTTTTCACTGAAATAAATCCATAATTACGATTCGTGAATAATAGTTACATTTGGATGACGTCACACAATTCGTCCCATCTTTACAACGCATGGCCCGATTCCGCTCATTTTTACAATATAGTTAGTATCAACAATGTTCACCAGAACATCACTTAGAGTAGTGAACCAGCACTTTTGACTTTTAAGAAAATTAGCTCAACTTTTGCAAAAGCGACCAACCCGCATCGACGGATCAACCAGGCATGACTTCGAGCGGTCGGTAAACAAGCTGATTGTGAGTCATTTATCTATCTAACACACCAAAAAGTGGATTTTTATCTTCATTTTGACGATATTTATGATTTTTCAAACTTTACTTTTTCCCAAAAAAAAGTTCCCGACTCACCAGGTTCATTTGTGTTTCTATGTCCAGGGCATGCTCGAGTCTATCCCGATTCCTGTCATATAAATATATATATATATATATATATATATATATATATATATATTGAGCGAGCAAATAAGTGGAATGGTTTATTTTCGCCTGGAAGTTTTGCCTGCGTTCATCGAATTTATGGATCAATCCGGACAGGAAGTAAGCTATTAGAAATGTTCTTGGTATTGTTCCAAATGCCGCTTATTTCGGTAACAACAATAATCGAAAAATTTTGTCGGCAAGACCTTTTAAAAAATCGAAAATAGTTCCTCAATTCGTGCCATTCGACAGAGCAAGGACACACGAATTCATTACGATTAAAATCAAGAAAACAATTTTCTATGCGATGTGTAAATTAAAGGAATCGTTTGGGTATTCCTACTTGGGACACAATTGTACTCTTCCACGTTCGTATAAAAGTATAAATTAGGCTTCAAATAATTCAAATAATACACCATTAGTAAATATGACTGCACGTGCGGTTCATCTCCAGATCACTTGCTCAACATCTTATAATTTCTTATTCCTCCAGATTCAATTATCTTCGTTAAGTACTCTTTGAACGACTTAATTGAGAAACAACGATTTGTCAGTGCGTCGAAAATTGCAGAATCTCAGAGATAAGGGAGCATGGATGTCGCAGTTAAAAGTCATCCATGTCACAGCTAAAAAGCATGGATGTTCACTGGTAGGAAACATGGAAGTTGCAGGCTGCGACATCCATGCTTCCCACCTACCATTTGCCTGCCAGAACCTGTCACTTAGCTGTGGCAGCCATGCTCTCTTGCTGTCACTTACCTGCCTCAATCCTTCCAGTTTCCCCCCTCCCCCCACCCCTGCTCCTCCGTTCACTTACAAATTATTGTGTTATTTCCATTGGAAACAATCATTTATCTTATTTAGCACATGAAACATACTGTATACCGTGGGGGCGGTGTTTGCGTTACACGTTTTCAGGACAATGGTACGATTGGAGGATACATGTGACAGAGAATTCGATATAAGAGTACTCGATTGAAAATACCTAATTTCACAAGATAACGAGAAGTAAGAAGTTGTGCACAAGATAACGAGAAGTAAAGAAATCTATAAACAAAACAGCCAAACGAGAAAATCAATCGATGAAATATAATTTGTTTGTAATATTTCTATCAAATAGTGGCCTACACAATATGAGATTCTATTTCTCACGACCTCACTCCAAGTGAGTCTTTTAGTCTTCAATTGGAGTAGTTGGCGGCACAGTCTCCTTCGCTGCGGTCTGACGCTTGTGAAGTTGTCTGCTTGTCGCTGCAATACAGTATGATTATTCTTGTATAATAATTTATGCATTATACAGTTATTAATTTATGATTATGTCACACGAGGATATGACTAGAAGGAGTCATTATAACCAGAAGTGTACTGTATGTGAGATAGGGATTGAGAAGTGAACTAGAGTTGCCGGTTCGGTAAATAGGCACATTCTCGCTTTCTATGGTCTCACATTCTCGTTTGGCGAATGTGGAGAGATAATATCCTTATCTCTCGCCGTTTTACGTGAACGGAATAGGAAAATGACGTTATTACTGAAAAAGGACCCGTCTTGGAGAGAGAACACTTTCCTTTTTCTCTCTGAAAACTCGTTCTCTCATCACTCTCGGAAACGGCTGTTTTGGATAAAACTGCATTCGACTCCTCCCTCTCTCTCCTCACCCCGTTTTACGATCTAAACAGTCAGAGGGTAAACAAGGGGCCCGAATAGCCCCCACTAGTGTGGTGCAAACGAACTAGTGAACTCGAACTCCGATTCATTCGCGACCGCGCGCGATAAACAAACTCGGTCTAAATGAACGTTCGTTTAGGAGGTTGAAAGTGAACTCGGGGTAAACAAACGTTTGTTTAGCCAGACAATGGCAAACGTTTGCCGTAAACGAACTAGTTCGTTTATCTTTCTTCAGACGAAGTGACCAGAACCAGGAACGGGAAAATGGTTTAAATATACTTAGGAAGTCGAAACAACCTAATCCCATGTGAACTACCGTGGTCAGACCAAAGTCCACCGCCTTCCATACACAATCTACCGTAACCCAGATACAGTAACCCGAATTTTTATCATTGCTATTTTCTTAGTTTGTACGAGATGGTCCTTGAATGCTTATTGCCTGAAGGATATACTGTGTATTTACAGTATTCCACAGGAGTCGAGGTACAGTAACCCGAAAAAATAAATTGCAAAATAAAGGGTCGGGCAAATTCAATTATCTTCGTCATATCATGAAGTTTACCCCGACTTTTTTGCGGATCGGCAATTGAGTACCGCAACCTGGTATGTAAATCGACTTACTGTACCAATAATCGAGGCTATTTTAGCACCAACTTTACATGTTGTGTATAAGATGCCGTACCCTGGAATACTGTACGAGTCGTACAGTACGACGATGTATGCATCAGATAAAAATGCCTCGACTACTGTATCCCGGACGACCGTACCGGTATGCTAGCAGTATATCCTTCAGGCAATAAGCATTCAAGGAACATCTCGTACAAACTAAGAAAATAGCAATGATAAAAATTCGGGTTACTATATCTGGGTCACGGTAGATTGTGTATGGAAGGCGGTGGACTTTGGTCTGACCACGGTAGTTCACATGGGATTAGGTTGTTTCGACTTCCTAAGTATATTTAAACCATTTTCCCGTTCCTGGTTCTGGTCACTTCGTCTGAAGAAAGATAAACGAACTAGTTCGTTTACGGCAAACGTTTGCCATTGTCTGGCTAAACAAACGTTTGTTTACCCCGAGTTCACTTTCACCCTCCTAAACGAACGTTCATTTAGACCGAGTTTGTTTATCGCGCGCGGTCGCGAACTCGAAAGTTTGCAAAATGGTTCGTTTGTACCACACTAGCCCCCACCGACACCAAACGGGCAACCCTAAAGTGAAAATTTAGAAACGAAAATAGGAAGTGAATCTTTCAACTCATATGAGGCCGTTCGCCATAGAATCGAGCAAAGCGCGGACAGTAGAAAAATCATTTTCAGAGGAGAACATTGTTTTAGGTGCTCTCAAGGGTGCTGATTACGATGGCGAATATGTCAAGTTATGCAAACTGATCTCCGACCTGTTATTCAAATTACAAAATTCGGCTGATTTCGCTTGTTTTTTTGCTTTCAAAAGATAGAGTCTTCAAACCACGGAAAATAGAGTTATGAATTTTTAACTGAGTGAGTCTGAGTGGAAAACCTGACCTGCTGTGAGAACTGCTCGATTAGCATGCGATCACCCTCTCATTTCGCCCTCTCAGACACAGCGCGAGCGGGCAAATGAGAAGTGAGAGGGTGATTAGATGCAAATTGGCCATTTTTCTCGTCAGATCAGTGCTTTTTCACTCAGTTAAAAATTCATAACTCTATTTTCCGGAGGTCAACAGCGTACAAATTAAAGAGGCAGTACGGTGTCTATACTCTCCGTATACTGTGTTAATCTCAGACTCCTTTTTAGAGTTTAACATCCATGAGATTCTCCATGCAATTTCATCCTAATTGAATATTTACACGACGTGGTTTGAAGACTCTATCTTTTGAAAGCACAAAAACACGCGAAATCAGCCGAGTAATTTAAAACGCGTTCTCCGTAGCAGCGGGAAAAAGTGTGCAGGGGCACTGCACAATCTTTTCAAAATGGTCGCAGATGATTCAAACTTTGGGTATGGAGTCCCCAGGGGCGGGATACACTTCAGCCAAAAAAGTTTTGAAAATTTTCAAAATTTGGCGCGAAAATCGAGAACATTTTTTTCCGGAGTTTTGTCCCTAGACATATATCATTCGAAAGAGCGTAAAAAGTCATCCCAGAAACAAATTCAATTTTCAAATTGATCACCTATGACACTTCGAATATTTTAACTTTTCTCGAATCGACGAATCATATCTCTGGTTCTTATGAAAAATAGATCCTAAAAAGTTTATATGTTGTGTACTTTTCATAGTAGAATATGATAGCGTCGAGAAAATTGAAGATATCGTGGACAGGGTATGCTTTTTTTGCAAAACAACGTGACCCGTTTGCCGACGCGGGTTCGATCCCCGGCCAAAACACAAATATTTTGCCAACATTTTTCTCTACCTAAACCAATGCTTCCTGCGATTTCAGTAACTTTTATGGTGCTTGCAGACTTTGCATGATATTTTCAAGGAGAAAGACTACAATTTAGAGGTGTTTTATTTTTTTGCCCACTTTCAATATTTTCCACTATGAACCCAGGTGATTTTTCTCAACAAAAAAAATTCTCTCAAATCGACTGGAAAAGTTAGTTATAACTTAAATACGTTAAAATGTGAAAATATATTCAATTTGTTGTAACATTTGAAAGAAAAATATTTTTGAGAAAAATCACCATGAACTCGGGTTCATGGTGGAAAATATTGCGGCATACTGCGGGCTTTAATGTAGCCCGGAGCCGGCTACCCAGCTCCCCCGGGACCGAACCCAGAGCCGGCTACCGGGCGTCCCCTGGACCGTACCTGGAGCCATCTACCGAGCTTCCCCAGGACCGAACCTGCACCCAGAACTATGCATAGAGCGTAGTGTACGCATAGAGTGTAGTGCATTTAACCTCAATACAACCCCGCTAGTTTATAAGAATAATTTAAATCAGCTGACCTTCTATCATTCGGAGGAGGTCGTCCGACTCCCGATCGTGCCTCGCACGGCCTTGCAGCACATTTGTTTCTGAGAAGTAGCATTTTTAGCTTTAAAACAGAGCTCTGAACACTAACTCGTAGGGCCATTTTTCCGTCAAATCTTGCAAGTGCATATTGCTCGCCAGTGATTTTCGCAAATGGCATTCAAAGGTTATATCTTGATAATAGCACTACTAAGTACTTAACTGACGCCAATATCAAAGATGTAACATCTTTCTATTGTTGGACTTTAAAAGTACCTGGTCGCCGGGTTCCAGCAAGAATAGCGCGCGTAGCACGCGCTCTCCTCACTCGCATCCGACCTTCAATACATACATTAAGTCAAATGAAAAAAAGAACATAAAAACGACTTCAATACAACATAAAACGTGGTTTCACGGAGAATCAGCGTAATCACGAAACTATCCTACGATAATGCAATAAAACTCGAAAGATTAGTCTCCTCTTGTTACGGGAAGCATACAAACGAACCAATAAACGAAGATATACACGCAGTAAATCAATAATTAAAACAATAAAATAAATAATATTCAGTTTCGAAGGCAAACAATTGCCAACCTCCTCAAAATACGGTAGTTCATCTGGGTCAAATAATTAACTGCATGCTACATGCATGCTTTATAGCTGCTTTTCACATGCCACCTGCCAAGTACCTGTGGCAGGTTGTGACAGTTTTGTTTATAGCTGCCATTTACCTGTGACATCCATGCCTCGATAGTAGTGTGTTGAATGCTACCCGTAACATGCATGCTCTCTACCTGTCTTTTGCATGTTTCCTTCCAAGTACCTGTGACAGGTACGTTTTAGCTGTCATGTACCTGCCATAGCCAGGCCACGAAATCTCTGAGATCTTCAGTTTTGAGGGTAACCTCACTCAAATAAAAAGAAATCTATTTTCGGGTAATCTATATTACAAGTTTACAAAAACTACGGACAAAAACACTACAAAAATACAAAAACACAGCGGAATTGGCGTTACTTCATAAATTTCGCAGTCATCATTTTTTTAACAATTTAGTCTGTTCAGCATCTTGTTTAGCGGCTAAACACAGTAGTGCCGGGGCATCCTAACCGAAAATGAAATATTTGAAACTTCACAACTAATTTTTAAAAAATCGTAAATATACGCAATTTTTGCGATCGAATCGGAAGAAAATTCTCATTAATTTGAAATTCACTTCATTTGCAGTGCCAGGTCCCTTTAAAGGTCTCTTAAAACGTAACACGTTAAGTTTTCTTTCTCTCTGTCGTCTATCGCGTCTATGGAAACGAGAGTGAGAAGCAAGATGTGGGAATTTCTCGAAGAAGATGAAGCTCAAATAACACGGGTACTTGTTTTGAAATAAAGTTTCCAAATATCCGTAGAATAACTTTCTGTCATTTACTATTATTCATAAGAATTGTTATTTAATGGTCTGATTGATATACAACGGTCAGCTAATAAATAAGTGATATTGCGACGAGAGAGCACGGGAAAAATAGAAAACTATAGATAATTCTTGAGGTGGTATGGTCAATAATGAATCGGCCAATATAAAAAAATAGCAGCGTCAAATCCTTAAATTGCAGACGGAAATGTGCCTCGGCGATTTTGTAGAGGCGAGTGATCATATTTGGTTCAACAAAAGCTGCGTGGATTTCACTGAAGACATTGCAAGCGAATACTTACTCGAAGACTGAAACCCCATTTCCCTAGAATTTTCAAGTCATGTGCTAATTATCTTAAATAGTTTCTCGTATTGCTCTATTTCTTACAGTGTATTTTTCTCCATGCTCTACGTTAGAAATATTTACACTGATCTAGCATGTTAATCGCTAAAGTTGCAGTTTAACAGTTCTTTTCTCACAATTAATGTTTTTCATACTTATCTGATACAGAGAAATAAACTATCTTATTAATGTATTTGGATGTTGTTTGGCGTGCATTCCGGTCTGGTCCCCAAAAGTTCACGCCCGGGGCACTTGTTCCCCTCGATTTTTTCACGGCAAGAGGCAGTAAATCACATTGAAAAATCCCGTTTCGCGGGAGGGGCTTGTGAGATACGGTAGACAGTGGATTATTACGGTAGTGTGATATGGTAGGTAGTTAATTCTTTCTAGACCACCATGTTGCAATTGTGCGCTAGGCAGGTACTGACTATTACGAAAAGTGAATCTTCTGAAAAGTGTTCTTCAGCGTTGTCAATTTAGCTTTCACTTTGATGACTTAACATGGGAACAACCAGGAAAAAAATTCGAATGTGGAAAACAGCCGTTGACATGACATGCTAGATGGCAGAATAACACTTCCTGTGTTTACCAAAGGTGAGAGAGCATGCAAAGGTGTGAGGGCAGTGATGCTCATGAGTTCCGGAATTCGGCAGCCCGGGGGCTGGGGGGTGCTCCCCCCCCCCCCCGCAACCCCCACTCGTGTGGGGGGATCCATAGTACAGGCAGTGGGTACATCAATCATCACATTATTTTGAAGCAAATCTATCGAAAACAAACAAATCTATCGAAAACAGTATTATTTTCACCTTTTCACCCTGCTCGGACCCCCCCCCGCGCGGGGGGTCGCCGAAAAACGTTAAAACGTTTCTACGCCTCAGGGCATTACGTCATAGCTATTTCCGGTTTTTCGAAAACTTCATCGAACGGCCTAATGAGTGGTACCAATCGATTCCTAATAATAATATTCTAAGACTTTTTCGACTCTATGCATTTTTGATAAACGTCGGTCTACGGCAACAAAAACTGAAAAATTGTAAACTTTTTCGCTTTTCACTATTCTGAATATGTTCCCGCCGCAAAGGTCGAAGTTTTATTTTCGTAATACATTTCAATAATAATGAGAGACAAACCATGTTAATACCAAACATTTTTATTTCCCCCCTCGAACTTTTCTGCGCAAGAGTTCGACGAGACCATGTATTTATGGTGTGGCTACAGTATGCCGGCCGAGATTCATGCGTACAATTTGACGGCCCTGTATTTTCCGGGATGGGGTCATGATCCAAAATGGGTCCGAGGTCGACTTCGTCAAACCCAAAGTGGCCTATGGTAACTTAACCACCGAGATCCCGCAACGAAAACAAACTACCGTAACCCATGCTACCGTAATCCGGAAATACGAAATTGAGAATATTGACTCGGTATACGTTGCATGAGGTAGGGCTCGAGTAGCAATTAATAGGACGGCATACAGTGGTCTCGGCACGACATCGCCGGTACCGTAACCAAGTCTACAGTATGCTGAAATTTCAAATTGATCAAATCGAGTCAGAATTTTTGTGGGAGGTAGGGCTCGAGTAGCCATTGCTTGGAGGGTATACCGTTTCTCCCCTACCGTACCCAGGTTTACTGTAGCGAGGTTACATTGTACTTCTCACCAACGGGAAATGTCAGTGGGAAGTCAAGATAAAGTAGATCAACGCCCGATTTGCACCTTGTCTTGTAGTCTCTCCAGTCACTTGTTAGATGGACCTCGGGACGTTTCGAAAACGAGGCACGATACGGAAACGAATGAACTTTATTACCCATACATGGGCGGGCTTCATCGCTGGGTGGTCAAAAGCGAGAGGGTCCTAGCCTAAAAGCGGGTGGGTCGGACCACTAAAATTGTTGAGAAAAAAAATATAAGAAAAAATGTTTGGTGTAGAAGTGGGTGCGGCGACTTATTCAAAGCATTTTTTTACTGTATTAGCATTAAAATTGCACTAAATGTTGTGTTTCGACTAAACACAACAGCTTGTTAATCATGCAAAACAACTTCAACCAAAGCTTCGGTGCCCGATCAAAGCCTTTAGCGTCTCTCTCCTATTAAAAAAAAGTCGACGAGAGATAGCGGTGTACCGTGCCACGGGCACCAAAGCTTTGACAATTGGCTTGCCAAATTTAGACGATCTTATTAGTAGGTACTTTAAAAACTCTAATCCACCGCTTTACATAATGTATTTTTTAGACATAGTAAACGGTATTTCACATTCCCCCCATTTTCACCCAACGCGGTAAGCAAAATTTTAGCCGACGTTAAATTTGGCCAATTCTTTCCACAGCCTAATCCATTATAGCGAATAAGTCGCACAACAAATTTAGAAGAGATCGGACGAGTAGTTTTCGCTGCGGGTGGGTCCATCGCTACGCAATCGCCAGCGATGGCGTAGCGATGGACACACCCGCAGCGAAATTGAGGCAACTATTAACATAACAAATTACATGAGCGCAATGACCGTTCAAATTAATTAGGGAAGAAATTATTTTCATTTAGCCATTTTATATAATATTTTCTAAAATTTGGCGAAAGAGGAGACGGAAATCATAAACCCGCCCCTAGAATACGGGCAATATTACTGTAAGAAAATACATCAAACAGCCGCCTATGCTCACTGTCTTGCTCTGGTTTCCGTTCTTGTCATGTTCATGGATTTTAAAAGTATCATATAATTTTCATCCAAAAAGCGGGAGGGTGTACACCCCCGCCCAGAATTAGAGAATGATTTCGAACGGCGTTCTGGACAAAACGCCAAAATCGAATTCGTAGTAGGACGGTCGCCCTGTTTGGCACTACTGCTGTGTTTGGGCTCAGTGCTTCTGGGGTATAGCTACTTCAGCTAGAAGACAGAATTCAGCTAGTAAGTAGCTAGAAGGCAGCGCTACAGTTGTATAGGGCTGAAGTAGCGCTGCATTCTAGCTTTTTCCTAGCTGATTTCTGTCTTCTAGCTGAAGTAGCTATGCCCCAGAAGCACTGAGGGACCAGCCAATTTTTTACATTATTTCTGCATTTGCAGAGAGCCCCTTGTAGAGTTCCCATTAGGGTTCCGAAAGTGAAACGTTTCCGAATGGAGACAATAATTCAATTAGTGTCTCCCATTATTCGTGCCTCCCTTTATTGGTGCCTCCAAGGGAGACGTCTCCCGATTTCCATTTTGAGGGAGACATTTGGGGAGACGTCTCATTTTCCATTGTTCTTCGCTCTATCGTTCTCATTTTCATTCGTCACCTCTCACAATGCTGAAAAGTGGTTGAAATGGAGACGTCTCCCACACAAATCAATTACATCAAAGGAGACACGAACAATGACATGCAAAATCAATGGAGACGTCTCTGTCTCCGGATTCCTCCACTACTAGGAAATCGAAATGTCTGTCTGTTTGTCTGTTGGTTTTTTTTCCTTCCGCGTGACGGACGTTTTTCCGTTTTTCCGCTATAACTCTTTTCAAAGTTTAGCAATCTTCTCACATCCTTTTGCATGTGATAGGCAACGACGAAACACATCGAAATTAATATTTGAAAAATCGATAATTTCATGGCCAAGTCGGTAGCGAGCTCGACTAGAAATCGGAGGGTCTCAGGTTCAATCCCCGCCGGTGCATAGTCTTTTGCCGCATTTTTTTGAAAAATGTCAAATGTGGTCCAAACCCATTTTTGTGTGACGAGATTCATATTTGAGCATCTTTTGCCGAGTTTCGAAGTGAAATATCGATTGATTTCACTTGATTTCACTCAATTTCACGAAATTTTCGCACATTTCGTTCCAAATCATTCCACATGCTGGCAAACTTCGCAGGAAGGGGTTTAAAACGAGAGAACAAGGGAAATCAAAAGGAACTTTCTCACTTTGACACACTATCTCGCCCGTGACCCCTTTCTGGAGGCTCGGAATCGTGTTTCGGGAAGCTTTGTAAAGTGCTTCAAAATCGTTCTATCTTCTCGGATCCTTTTGCATACGACAACAGACCAAAATCCCCTTCAAATTTTACAAAATGTAATTGACCAAATCCATAGCCAAGTGGGTTATGCGCTTGACTTTCAAACCGATACCCCCAGGTTCGAACCCCGCCGCGAGCAAAACGTTTGCCGCATTTTTCGCAAGTTTCAGAAGCCCTTTCAGCACGTCCTTGAGTAACGTGAAACACGATTTCACCTGTTTTGCCGAGTTTTAACATGAAAAATCGAAAATTTCGAAAAGTTGCCAATTGATTCGCAGAACGTGAGGGAACACAGGAAAAGTGTTTTGCGATGTGGGAAACGTGTTCGAAGACGCCCGGGAAATCAACACACGGTATCCTGCGTTTCCGTTGAGAAAGGTTCGTGAGGCTGAGAGCGATCGATAAAAGTTGCCACGGCGCCACGAAGTGGCGTAGTGGCAACTTTTTTCGATCGCTCTTAGCCTCACGAGCCTTTTGCAACGGAATAAGCCAGTACTCTTTCTAGAGATTACCACTCCCCAACATACTAAACTCCCCCTGGACCGTACTTGGAGCCGGCTACCGAGTCCTCCTCCCTGGACCGAACGTCAAGCAAGCTACTGAGTTCCCCCTGAACCGTACCTGAAGAAGGCTACCGAGGTCCCCCTGAACCGTATCTGAAAAAGGATACCGAGGTCCCTCTGAACCGTACCTGGAGAAGGCTACCGATCTCCCCCTGGACCGAACCGGGAGCCAGCTACCGATCTCCCCCTGGACCGAACCTTCACCCATAACTGTGCATAGAACGTAGTGTACGCATAGAGCGTAGTGTACGCATAGAGCGTAGTGTATTTAACCTCAACACATCCCGGCACGAAAATGTTGACGGAATCACGTCAAGCAAGCTACCGAGTTCCCCCTGAACCGTACCTGAAGAAGGCTACCGAGGTCCCCCTGAACCGTACCTGGAGAAGGCTACCGAGATCCCCCTGGACCGAACCTGAAGTAGGCTACCGAACTCCCCTTGGACCGAACATGGAGTAAGCTTACGAAATGCCCCTGGACCAAACCTGCACCCAGAACTATGCATAGAGCGTAGTGTACGCATAGAGCGTAATGTATTTAACCTCAACACATCCCGGCTAGTTAAAAAGAGACATTATAATTTCCTTTGTTCTGCGTCTCCCCAATTGTCTCTCTTTCGGAACCCTAGTTCCCATCCCATTCTCGGGATGTACTAAAAGTCGGCTATCGGCTGTCGGCTCGGCTATCAGCCGGGGTACTAAAAGTCGGCTCGGCGGACGGCTGTGGGTACTAAAAGTCGGCCGTCGGCTGACAATTTAAATATTTTATTTTTATTTTTTAAATCGGTAATTGGTGCCATCGATAACGAAAATATTCACTTTTAAGATCTTTTCGATGAATATTTTCATGAAAATGAAGAGGGAATGATACATATTTAACTGTTTAGAAACAGACTCTCATCGAAATCTCTGTTAGGAATGAGCTGACTAAGGAAATCAGCAATTGATAATTCGCAAGATTTCTTTTAGATTTCAAGAGAGGTCTCTGCAAAGGTAGAAAAATCGATTTCTGTGTTTGTCAGATAGGTGAGATCAACAACGACTTCATCAACAAATTATGAAATGTGGAACGAGATAAGGGGGAGGGGGAGTGACTATCCGTTCAGGGTGGTCAATATGGAATGTCTCATATGGGAAAATGGTATATGCTTCTGATGCAGATACAAAGTTCAACAGATACAACACACAATTCAATGACGGGTTACAAGTCAAATCGAGATACTTAATCACATCTCACGTACAGAATGTTGACACGCTGAAATCGGGCTTAAGGTCTTCGATCTTTTTCCACATCATCAGATCTCTCTCTTCGGTTTGCCCTTCTTCATTCTGCCTATCTTGACCCATTCCATCATAGTGTACCCACTTTCCTCTGTGCGGAATGAGGGAGACATAGTGAAGTCCACTGTAGAGAATGACTCCAGCGAGACGGAATGGCACATCGCCGACCTGTGAAACAAAGTAAATGTAATTTGAGATCTTTGAATAGAATGTATACCATGATATCCATTGGAATGAGAGGAATTAAGTTGTTCTCTCTACGAGGGAAGATAACTGAGATATCGATATCGATCAGCCAGCAACTCTCCATTACTTCCACTCGGACATTCGTTCTTGGCGAATTGCACCTCAATAGGAGTTGTTTTGGTTTTTTTCAGATAGTACGATTGAACTTACGATTTTCCCTCAAATTGATTCTTGCAGAGACTGAACCCATTGATACATCTCGTGATTATGTCTTCATAGCTCATCCCCTCTGGCACGGAACTGAAATACATTTTTTTGCTGTTTTTCTCTCCTTTTCCCTACTATGGTTCGAATTGGTATCGTAGCACACTGTGATCTCTCCTATCACAGATGTCGCAATCATACGAAATCTTCAATTTCGAAGCAGATTGAGACAACTCTTCGAGAATAATCGAAACCGACGACATTAGATTATAATTATTCTCCTTCTGAAAGTAATCACAATATTGTTAATCTGATTAAAGAAGGAGTGAAGGGAAAGGTTACCAGCTGGAAGTCCCTGTAACTGCAATGAGCAGTACTGTAAGAGCTCGGCAAACACAGAAAGTGTAAATTCAGAGACTCGAACGTGTCCATGGAGGACTGGTAAGGATTATCCTCCCACCAAGGAGACAATGGATAATCGCAGAGGCATGTAAAATAGGAAGGGCGCTGATTACACGAGACGGGGTTGAGACAGGGGGAGAGAAGAGTTGAAGAGTGCATGCAAATCCTAAACGCAGGGGTAACGAGCGAGAGTCGAGGGATTATGCAGCTCAAGTTGAGATTTTGCAGCCTGTTGGCTGATACACATACGGAATCCCTGATCATCACGTAAACTTTGCGCGCGCATATCTCCGTCAGTTTTCGAGCTAGAGATTTGAAACTTCGGGGATCTCTTATCGTTGAGGCAAGCAATCGACGTGTGTTTCCACTTTACCCACGAAAATATTCCCTTCACTCCTTCTTTAAGTACATTCACCTGCTTGATCTTCCCATTCATACTTCCTTTATCGAATCTGAATTGGTCATGGTGGTTGTAGATCATCTTCTCCTTCTCTTCATTCACATTCTCTGACTGCAGGAGACCACGGAGAGACTTCTCAAATGGAGAGACTGATCCGATCCGGCTGAAATTGAAAATCTCACTATTGCATTTTATATTTTGAAAACCTCAAGAGGGACGGATTCGATTTGTAGTAGGAGATGACGATGGCGAGGATCGAATCCAAGGGGCAAGTGTTGACCACTTTGTAGGAAACTCTCCCCACTGCCACTCTACCTCCCCACTTGGGCACAGGCCACCATGGGTAGCACGAGTCACATTTCCACTTCTCCTTTCGATTGGATGGAGGGGGTCCACACTGGCAGGCAGCGAATTTCCATTCCTTGCATTTGTCACACTCTGTCATTGGGCTGACTGAGAGAGAAGATGCTGCATCCATTGAAATCTTCGATTCGTAGGGACGGTCACAGCAGCAGAAAAGTTCGAATGTTATCGATTTTCTTGATGAATGGGCCTTCCCCGTTTTTGCCGTTTTGAGATACGATTCGATGAAAGAAGGCGATTTGGAAGGGACGTTGAAGTGAGTCGTCTTCAAATCGAGACCATTCAGAGTTCCTCCCAGAAGAAGGAGAAGATGGGCCAGGTGGTTATCTTCCCTAGGGGAGATTTGGGATGGAATGAACTTCACTACCACAGAGTGTGTCTTCCTCCCCGTAGTAGTGAAGGCAGCAAGGAATGCCAAGTATTTGACATCCTTGGAGGGGGTGAGAACAGTGACCGTCAGCTTCGAAATTGCCACAATGGCAGCGTAGTTCCCTTTGTGGTCGCGTTAGATTACTCTTTTCTTCTTTGGAAGTGGTCTATCAAAAGTGGGGATGTGAATGAGGGTGGAATCGAGAGGGAATTCCATTGTTTGTAGTGTTGCTGTGAAGAAGCTGGGTCCTTTCTCAGTAAGGCACTCTGAAACGAGCAACATGATCTCAAATCTCTGGAAAATGGTTAGACATTGCGTTATAGTGCGATATCCCGCATCCCTTTTCCACATACACTCTCGCTGCTGACCCCTTTCTGGAGGATTAACGGGAACTGAAAAACACAGCTGACTATAATTTCTAATTATATGCCAACGGTTGTTTTTCATAAGAGAAAAAGTAAAAATACATTCTACCGATACCTTTCTGCTTGTTCTCCACTACCTCCTCCTCCGACTCTTTCCCGAGATCACCGGTATCTAAAATGGCAACAAAGTTATTTTATTTTGTACAAAAAAACTTACCGTCTTTCGTTAGTTTCGCCTTCTATTCAAAGACAACGTAGTCTGAAATTCCAAAGACTCATACAAGTTGGACTTTTTCACCCATTTACCTGCGTGAATATTGTGTTTCCTCTTCCTTCCGCGCTTACTTTCACTCGTTTTCCCGATTGTTTCTTCTGAAACAACCATAATTTTCTTATCATTTTATCATAAGTTCCATCACACAGAACATTCCACATTAATTTCTATATTCTTATGACATACCCGGAATGTCAGACTTCGCTTCGCCACTATCATTTTCCTCATTCTCCTTCTTCTCAACGGGACTTCTTAACGATAGACCATCTGAAATGAATCTCTGAATGAGTAATTTCAATAGAGTATCTTACCTTCTCCTCCCATTCCAATCTCCTCAATATCCATTCCATTTTCAAATTCCTCTTCTCTATCCTCCTCTTCATTCTTCTTCTCTTCTCTTTCCTCTCTCCTGTCATCTCCCTCGTCATCATCTTTCTCCATTGTCTCCACCTCTTCAATCCTCTCTTCTCCACTCTCTTTCTTCTCCTCTTCTTCATCCATTCCTTCTGATTCCTCATCCTTCTCTCCAGTAGCAATTGTGATAGTTCTTCCCTCTCTGTCCCTCTTCTCGGCTTCTTCCCTCCGGCTTTTCTCAGTCCCTTGAGGAGACGGGCGTGTTTCTTCAGGTTGGAAATAGAGGTAGACGATGTTGATATAGGGAGATTGAGATGGAGTTTCACCGCATTCAAATGGGGGCAATTAGGGAGGCGACATTCACATTTGAGAGTCAGAGTATTCTTCTTATCACAGGGGCCTGTCTTGACGACATATCGATCGGTCGCAGTGGTTACGGTAAAGATTCCCTTGGAAAGAAGTTCAACGTTGTGTCCAGCGACGAGGGCTTTGCTTTCAGCAAGAAGTGGAGCGAGAGACACAGGAGCAGTGTCTCGAGTCTCAAGTGGAAAGTCGAGCTCGCTCACAAATCTATAAATGTCCTCTGGCAGTGGGCAGGCGGGCAATCGAAAGTCCTGCAAATATAATTGTGAATTGTGGAATAAAAATGGATTAATTCACCTCAGTGGGATCCAGTCTATTGTGGGAGTACTGCACTTTCAGTTGCCGATCTCCGCGCCCTCTTCTCCATCTCTCAATCTCATTGATCGTGAACTGACTGTACCATCTCAGACAGCAAACCATTCTATCCGGAGTGATCTGCAGTTAATTTAAATAGTTGTGCCTGGTTTATCTGAGGTCGAACCTGCTTGCCCTCAATATCTTTGATCACTTTATTGTAAGATTCAGCAGGAGACGAAGTGACTCCTGAAATTCAAAATTAGAGGACAAATTACAAGCATGTTTTAAGTTGTTAATAATAACAGAAGGTTCATAGAAAGAAGTAGAGCACATGAGATAACGATAGATAAGAAGGACGATGCAACACTGCCAGAGGGTAAATATTCCAGAAAGGGGATAACGATTATTTTTACCTCTCTCGGGATGAGCTAGTCCTCCCCGTCTCAACTTCCACACTCCAGAATATTGACACCATTCCCTCACAATTCGGTCCATGTATTCCTTTACATCTTCAGGCATTTCATGCCCGTCGCTTTTTTTCCACGACTGTATTTTGTAAGTAATTATTTTAGTTAAGATATTCGGTGAAATGTAGACCCTACTTTATCTCCATATCATGACCCTATCTTCACTCACTTTTCGAAATTCCTTTTCATGTTCGACGTTCTTGTTTTCTTGGAACCACTCATGAACATGGAGATTCTGCCCGGCCATTTTCCCTCTTATTTCTCTCCCGATGTGCCACCAGCAGTGGAAGTGTGGGATTTCTGCATTGGTTCATGTCGTGACAATATTTCAATAGAGGAAAAAAATTAATAAATGAGATTACCTGACCAAATCCTCTCGCCGATCCTGAACTCTCGGTCAGAGATGAGAACGACGTTTGCAGATCGGAGACCGGGAAAGAGTGAGTGAATTTCCCTCACAAACTGATCGTAATCTCTCTGATACTTGTGTTCGGTGATGAAGAAAGCAAAAGGGAGCACGGGATCTCCTGAAAGTAAAATTCGGAATACATATTTATTGATTATCTGCAGTTACCTTCAAAGACAGAGCTTCGGAAGCAGAAATTGGTGAGGTAGAAGTCGCCCAGGCAGAATTGTGTGTCCACGTATAGTGGAATGGGAGTGGCACTTAGTCTCGCCTCATCGATCAATTGGTCGATCTGGAGTAGAACAATAGAGAAATAGTTTGGGATGAGAGAGCGGTGAAAATCAAAGAGCACTCTCTCACATTTGCACACTCTCTCGCCCTAACCCCATCTTGTGCGTTTTGTAATGGAGTGAAGATAGTCAGAAACGCGATTGGTGCTTTGCATACCATAGGAGGGACAACCATCTGGATGCGAAGTCTCACTGGAAATGTTTGGAAAAGCCATGGAGCAAAAATAAACGTACAGATACAGTCTCAGCCATCATAACAATGTTGAAGAGAGCATCTCTTGACACTCTCTTACTCTGCTTCATCTTGTCATTCATTCATTCATTCATTCTTTTTTTTATGTACAAGAATTATAACTGTGAATGGGGGGCAAGAGACGGATGTCCGTCGACGTTGTCGAATCGGTGGTTTTGCTTTGGCAGCAAGGGTATTGGAGAGGGGGGGGAGGGGGATCAGAGCCAATTTTTAATAATGGATTCAGGGAAAAATGAGATGGGTTGAGAGCGGAGAAATTTGCGGAAAGTATCATGTGAGGTGAAAACTGATTTATAAGGGAGGGAGTTCCAGATTGTGATAGTTCTAGAGGCAAATGTGGAATGGGAATTGTGAGTGAGGAAGGGAAGTGAAATGCGGAAAGGATGGGAATTGCGTATAAAACGAGTGAGAGGAGAGAGAGTAAGAAGAGAGGAATAATCAAGTTCATACTTCCTATGCAGGGTTGAATGCAGGAATACGATATCTGTGATAACTCTACGCCTTTCTAATGTTACTAGATTCAGTGCAAGCAGACGATTACGGTAGTTGGTGTGGGGAAGGGAACATCGATAATACAACTTTCTAGTGAAATCGCGCTGGACTTTTTCTATTTCCATAGTTATTTCAACGGCATGAACTGGATTCCAAATGACAGAGCAGGTCTCGAAACCAGGAAGGATATAAGTAGTAAATGACTTTAAATAAACATCAGTTGTATTACTACGGAATGAATTGAACAGAAGATACAGTTTGGAACGAGCTTTTGAAATAATCTTCTCTATGTGCTTAGAGAAAGAGAGCGAAGGGGTGAAAATTACTCCTAGATCTTTTACAGTCAGGGAAGGTTTAAGGGCAACATTATTTATGTAAAAAGTCCTATGTGGGTTGTGGAGGCCGTAATGCATGATGGAGCATTTGGTCTCAGATAATCCGAGATTCCATTGGGTAGACCAGTTGGCAATGACATCGAGGGCGCATTGTAAGTCATCAGAAAAGAGAGGGGCTTCGGAATAAAGCTTAAGGTCGTCGGCATAAACGGAGTATCTAATAGATTTTGGGAATTGGGATGAAATATCAGTGATGAACAGGATAAATAGGAGGGGGCCTAGGCAAGAACCTTGCGGCACTCCGGATCTGACTACAGTGGAGGGGGAAAAGGAATTATCGATAAACACAGATTGCGTACGATTAGATAGATAAGATTCAAACCAGGATACTAAATGCGAGGAAATGCCTAATTGCGATAATTTATGAAGCAAAAGACGGTGGTCGATGCTATCGAAGGCTTTTCTAAAGTCAATATAGACGGTATCAAAAGGGGACTTTTTATGCAAGATTCGTAGGTAGTTGGCATGGGTTTCAGCGAGATTGGTAGAAGTGGATCTAGATTTTGACCTTCAGACCTAGGTTTTGCACTTGTTTCTTATTGCTCGCAGTCTGGAATGTGGGCAGTCCACTATTGACGCTGCTTCGATAGATCTGAAGAGGATTGCACTCTAAGGGAATTAATCGAAACTTTTACCATCGCACAAGATTGGCCTTTCTCCAATTTCTTCTCCATTTCCCGAAGAGTGAAATTATCCGTGGGTAGGAACACTTTGCCTTTCCTAAACAAAAAGGTTGAAATTTATTTATCATTTATTCTTACTTCGAATTTCCATGAGGTGTACTACTCGCGACAATCTTGGCATATTTATCGTCTCCGATGTAGTGGTAGATTATGAGATCTCTCACAGTGAATTCATACCGTCTAAAAAAAGGAATTGGAAGGTATGGCAATTATAATTTTGAACAAAGCTTACATGAATCGATGGTCGACAGCTCGGGGTTTCTCTTCGTTGTAGACAGAGAAATAACTTCTCTTAAAGAAGGAGTAACCTCAAAAATAGATTCTCAAGCTAATGGTATTACTCGCTTACTTCTGTGAACGATAATAGAAATCCAAAATTAGAGACCTCTGAACCGAGATACCGGCGCGAAAAGAAACTACCGTCGCTAAGGGACAATCAGGGTCAAGTGAGGAATACGGTAAAGGGGGCGTTCTCTCACTTGCGCGAGTAATCAAATCTATCGGTCAACTTTCTCTCTCCTCTCGAGTTTGCGTGCACTCTCTTCCCTTCTCCTCCCTCGTCCCCCACGGGGAAGAGGGATGGGGGGAGGGAAGAGTGTACATGCAAACGAGGGATTAGGGAAGGGGAGGAACAGGTGGAATCACTAAAAGTGTTACTGCGCTTAGCGGCGAACTCAGTTTGCAATGATTATCTTCAACCTTTGCTTACAGTACCCGCTTGTTCGCTAAGAAAATTTCCAGTCGGGAGTCGCGGACATTCGTCCTTCTTTAATAGGAAGAGAACCCGATGTTAGGGTATTGCCTCCATGGCTCCCATTCCATCTAAAAATGGATAGTTTTCCAGAAGAAATTGTCCTTTACATACTTTGAGACCTCCAGGAAGGGGTTAGCGAAACGATTGTGCAAAAATACGAAAACCCCTCTCACTCTGACCCATGTCACCTGCAATTGTCCTTTCGAAGATTCAATCGGATGTCTTCATCCCTCTGCTCTGGATACAGTGTTCGCTTGAGTAGAGGAAGAGAGTAGATCACAAGTGAGGAAGAAGGGGGTTGTGCGATTTTCGCAGTGGAAATCGGAAGACGACCAGCCAGTGCCAGTTCTAAAATAAGGGGTATGTTGAAATGAATTGACTCGATTAAATAAGACCTGAGATGCATGAGATGATTGATGCAGAGAGTTGTTCATTGAGGTTGAGTTCTACTCCGTCTGAAATTGTAGCTTGCAAAATTTAAGAAAGATTTTATGAGCCAATACCGTAATGAATCTCGGTGATCGGTTGATTGCTTTCGTCCGGTGACTTCGTTTCCACTTCGTCCTCGTCAGAACTCTCATTTTCATCTTCTATCTCGTCTTCCTTCTCTTCCTCTGCTAAAACAAGTTTGTGTGTGTTGTTTTTAGATCTACCAGTCTCCCTGCTCACCATTGACTGTAGATTCCACTCTTTCACTCGGGGAATCAGCAACGATGACTGAATCATCTGACAATCCTGAAATTCGTATTTAACTTAATATTTTGCACTTTGATAAATCCCACTTGAATCGTTCACAATGAACGAAAACTCGTCGCTCAGACACTTCTGTAACTCATTGATGAGATTGGGAAGGTTTTCCGATGAAACTAGTTCCGATTTCCATTGGTCACACAATCGATTGAATGTGTGAGGCACGATGATGGTAAGCGTGGAGGGAGTCTAAGATCAACATTTAAACTTAAATATTAATCTTTCGTCACTAACGTTGGTCGAGGAAAGAGAAGGGAGAGCTTGGAAAATAGAAGTCAGTGTTGAATTCACGTGTGAAGTATAGAAATATTCGGCAATCAATTCCTGAAATTAGATCGTATGATATATTTCTAAAGCATTCTGAATAAACCATTCGCAAATAGTTCTTATTTTGCGCCATTTTCATCGTATTTCTCATAATCTTCTCCATGTCTTTTCCTTCTGCATTTTCGTCGTCCACGATGACATAAATATTCCCTGAATGATAAAATATCAAGGGAAACTATTATCCTCTCCTACCGATTCCATCTGTATCTTTCATATGAAAGCAGGAGCCGACCGACAATCGATCGCTCTTGGTCTTCTCTTTCAGAGTTTTCATCTTTAATTCGATTTCCGCTTTAACATTCGTCATATCGTTGGTTCTCCATTCTAAAATATTGATGTTGTTAGAAAAAAATCAGATTTTGAAAATCATAGTGATTCGCAGGATGTGCTGATTACCTAGGGATGACGCTAGGAGTACTGTAGACTCAGAAAGTCAAATGAAAAATCGGGCATAGGTTCCCCTGTGATGGAGCAATTCACAGCCTGAGATGTGCTGATTACCTAGAGATGACGCTAGGATACCTGTAGTCTCAGAAAAGTAAATGAAAAATCGGGAATAGGTTCCCCTGTGATGGAGAAATTCACTGCCTGAGATGTGCTGATTACCTAGAGATGACGCTAGGATTACTGTAGACTCAGAAAGTCAAATGAAAAATCGGGCATAGGTTCCCCTGTGATGGAGCAATTCGCAGCCTGAGATGTGCTGATTACTTAGTGATGACGCTAGGATTACTGTAGACTCAGAAAGTCAAATGAAAAATCGGGCATAGGTTCCCCTGTGATGGAGCAATTCACTGCCTGAGATGTGCTGATTACTTAGTGATGACGCTAGGATTACTGTAGACTCAGAAAGTCAAATGAAAAATCGGGCATAGGTTCCCCTGTGATGGAGCAATTCACAGCCTGAGATGTGCTGATTACCTAGAGATGACGCTAGGATACCTGTAGTCTCAGAAAAGTAAATGAAAAATCGGGCATAGGTTCCCCTGTGATGGAGCAATTCACAGCCTGAGATGTGCTGATTACCTAGAGATGACGCTAGGATACCTGTAGTCTCAGAAAAGTAAATGAAAAATCGGGAATAGGTTCCCCTGTGATGGAGCAATTCACTGCCTGAGATGTGCTGATTACCTAGAGATGACGCTAGGATTACTGTAGACTCAGAAAGTCAAATGAAAAATCGGGCATAGGTTCCCCTGTGATGGAGCAATTCACAGCCTGAGATGTGCTGATTACCTAGAGATGACGCTAGGATACCTGTAGTCTCAGAAAAGTAAATGAAAAATCGGGAATAGGTTCCCCTGTGATGGAGCAATTCACTGCCTGAGATGTGCTGATTACCTAGAGATGACGCTAGGATTACTGTAGACTCAGAAAGTCAAATGAAAAATCGGGCATAGGTTCCCCTGTGATGGAGCAATTCACTGCCTGAGATGTGCTGATTACCTAGAGATGACGCTAGGATTACTGTAGACTCAGAAAGTCAAATGAAAAATCGGGCATAGGTTCCCCTGTGATGGAGCAATTCACAGCCTGAGATGTGCTGATTACCTAGAGATGACGCTAGGATACCTGTAGTCTCAGAAAAGTAAATGAAAAATCGGGCATAGGTTCCCCTGTGATGGAGCAATGCACAGCCTGAGATGTGCTGATTACTTAGTGATGACGCTAGGATTACTGTAGACTCAGAAAGTCAAATGAAAAATCGGGCATAGGTTCCCCTGTGATGGAGCAATTCACAGCCTGAGATGTGCTGATTACCTAGAGATGACGCTACATAGAACTGAAGTAGCTATGCCTTCTAGCTTCTTCCTAGCTGATTTCTGTCTTCTAGCTGAAGTAGCTATGACCCCTGCCTGCCGTAGCTATACCCCACGAGCACCGAGTAGGATTACTTGCCCACACTTTATTCGTATGTGAATTAATAATATTAGATTTTAATATTTTTCTATTTTTGACAAAATGGGAAGATTCATCGCGTGAATTCGACTAGGGTCTGTATTTAAACTTTTTTCGACTAGTTCAATGGGTATCAAGATATAGACGAAAAACAGTATATTCACCGGATCTTCAGACCTCCACACCGATCCCCAATCAAATTTGCATTCCACAAGATTGGGCCAATAGTTTTAACCCACTAATGTTTACTGAAAACCGTGGTAATCTCAAAAGGTAACTTTTTTTGCTGTGCCGAGAACTGTTGAGAATTGTCTGACTCTTAGGCAAACGGGCTCTTAATTCATATACTTTTTTTTATTTTGGATTTTTTTCTGTGAGGTTACAACGATTATTTTGCTTTCACATCACTCGCATACACGTCCTACTGTTGTTTTTTTGCCCCATTGGGATCCCAATCTGCCTCCCAATGGGGCAAACATCAAAGGTGCCGCTAGGATCCCAATGGGGGAAATGTGCCCCAATGGGATACCAACGCTTTTCCCATTGGGATCCCAGCGGCGCCTTTGCTGTTTACCCCCATTGGGAGGCAGATTGGGATCCCAATGGGGCAAAAAACACAGAGTAATGAATGATCATCGAAAGTCCAAATGTGAGGAGGCGTCTCTCTTTTTTCCGGCCCGAACCCGTTCATGAAGGCTTTAATTAACAGATTTGTTTTTTCCCTTCTTTTCCGACTTTTTGGGACGGAAATATTCCGTTTCCGAATATTCCGTGGACTTTTTTCCGCCCAAAAGGGCCGACATGTCCGCTCTCGAAATTCTGTGTGAACGCACTCGCAGCACATGGTTTTAAACCTACAGATAGGGCACAGAGAGAGTCACTCTCGATTTCACACGCTCATTCACTCCAAAACCCTTTCTGTAATGTTGACCAGAATGTGAAATGATGTGGCATTCGTATCTAGCACAGTACACGAATGAGTGATCGGCCCTATAGCCAGAATGACCCTCATCTACCCGAGAGCTAGTAATGTGGTGATACTATATCTTCTTTCTAACTGTGAAACCGTAATCGCCGGGAGCTACCGTATCTCAGATATTTATATTATGCAACCTTGTTCTGGCATGATTGAATAGTACTGTAGTACACAAACTCACATACAATTACAGTTTTAAATCGATCGCTTACAAATACATCAATAAATTATGAGCGTGCAAATTAAAAGTGTACAATCGATAAATACAAGTGAAAATTTAACTGTGAAACCGTAATCGCCGGGAGCTACCGTATCTCAGATATTAATATTATGCAACCTCGTTCTGGCATGATTGAACAGTACTGTAGTACACAATCACACATAAAAATACAGTAGGTGACGAGCGATCGCTTACAAAGAAAATCAATAAATTATGAGCGGGGGATAAGTCAGCAGCAGCAAACCGACAAGCCATTTTCGTGCAAATTCAGAGTGTGCAAACGAGTAAATTCAGGTGGAAATTGAAGACAAAATGGACTGATCGAGGAAATGGGGAGAACCGGAGAGAGATCCAGAGCCGGGTAACAGAGCCGACGGACCGGGGAGTAGGACGGACGCACGTCTTCTCTAGTTGTGAGTGAGGTATGTGGGAGTGGCCGAGAATTTGGCGTATCCCTTGATGACCTGTAAGCAACCGCGTTATCCTCACTGAACCAGTAAATGAATAAATACTAGAACCGCAAACTGTACCTAATCTAATACAGTATGCCGGTATCGTAATTTCACAGCCAGGACAAACGAAACCCGTTTTTCATACACGACCGGGAAAATTACTACGACCTATCACCAAACTATCGTACTCAGAACCGGGAAATGCACAATATGTAGAGCCGGAAATTCTGCTAACCTTATTGACGGCCTCGAGGAAGTCCTTCTCGGCCTTCCCCACCTTTCGTCTCGCGCGGATGGCGAACATGCCGGCTTCCGTGCACACCGAGCGGATATCAGCGCCTGTAAAGAAAGAAGTCCGTAGCGAAAGATGAGTCGGAAAATAAAAAGCCAGTTTGAAATAGTTTTTTTCGTTATTTAATTTAAGAGCTCCAAATACTGGTAAACTTCGGGGGGGGGGGGGGGGGGGGTGTGGCAATTCCGCAACCGGCATTTCCGCCACGGCTTATAACTTTTCTCAAACTCGAGGAATCTGCATGAATTTTTTCCTCTTTTAGTTATTTGCTCACCTCCATCGATTCGGCTTGTTGTTGTATTTTTCTGACCATTTTGAATGTTCTGCTAATTAGCCAAATTTTAATTAGCTAATTAGTTAATTTGTGGGTTTGAAAGCCCTCGTGATTCTGATCATGATAACACTTTGGTCGAGATATGCAGATAGGTTTAGAGCGGTTAAAAACCTCGTTGCGGAAATGTCGCGTTGCGGAATTGTCACCCCCCCCTAAACTTCGGTCAGACCTTTAAAAAACCCTCGAAACACGGAGCAATCTGGATAGGAAATAGAAGAAATTCATTAAGTTTTTTCGCAAAGACTGCACCACGGTTGGACATCTGTTGCAAAAGTAAACGACTAACTAATGATAATCATAAATACAGCACTCTCCAGCCCATAACAAATCGTAATAACTCAAATATTTTAAGCCGTTACTGTAGTTTGTCATGTAACTTCACAATGTTACCGTACCAACAGCTCAATAATCTAGTTATTACTCTATTTTTGAGCGATAATAAAAAAAATCGAGCTTCCGTACCGGTCGAGTTGGGGCAGAGACGGGCGAGGAGATCGTATCGAATGTCACGCTCCACGCTCATCTGATTGACGTGAATCTTGAGAATGAGGGAGCTGCAAGTTAATAAATTGTTGACTAATAACGTAAACGACAATAAATGCAAGAGTATTATAGTGATGCGCTCTTTTGTTTGGTATCGCCGGTGCATTTCTATTTATTAGATTGTTCAGTGTAAAACTCATATTTGGAAACATCAAGTAGCCATAAATCACATGTTTTTCCAAAGCAGAAATAATAAAAAATAAATAATTATGCCAAAAAAAGAAACCGAAAATTGATGTCCGAGTGGGTCATTGGACTACGCACAGAGGTCAAAAAGTAAAGTAGCCTTGAAAACTGGTCTGGAAGGTTTTCAATTTTTTGATGATCTACCGGGCAGGTTTCTATGTTGTGGTAATGTTTTAGGGGACCATGACGGGCAGGTTTCGTTTTTAGGGGTCTAATTGATCAGGCACAAATTTTTCGCGATCGTTTTCGGCGGGGAGGTTATGTCGATATCGATCCACTTTTATGACAAACAAGCTACTTTCTATGCCACATCCATATTATGTACATATTATGTATTCGATACTTCTTCGCGCTATTTAACATCGCTGTTCGAGAGATCAATCAACCAACCAATTAATCAAATCGCACAAATGTAATATGAGAAACACTAAAACACCAAATTTGCAGGATCAGTGCAAATCTCGTATTTGCGATAATATATAGTAAGATATAAAAACTAAGACAATTTCATCCGCTTTTGTCTCTACTCTTATTTATATCGATATCGACACTAGAAATATAATAATTATAAAATTAACCGTCCGGCCAGGTCGGGCAGCGCGAATTCCACCTTTCTGTCGAGTCGACCCGGTCGCACGAGGGCGGGGTCGAGCATGTCGGGACGATTGGTGGCCATGAGAACCTGAAAAGAGCAGTTATTGATTGGAATTATATTCGTAATATTTTATATAAAAAAATTCCAAGCATTACACCATTATTGATAATTTAGTCAATTTATCAATTGTATAACGTATTCCTTCTATCATGTCAACGTACCTTGATGTTTCCTCTGGGGTCGAATCCGTCGAGCTGGTTGATCAACTCGAGCATCGTGCGCTGCACCTCATTGTCTCCTCCCATTCCGTCGTCGAATCTGAAGAACAATCACAGTAAATAAATAGTTCATGGAGTACTGTAGCTTTATAACATCCGCATGTGAAATCAATCGATGAATAGCAATTGTTTTGATTTATTAGGTTTATTTTTAAAGCTGGAAAAGAGTAGACTGGAAACGGACTATCATGAATCTATCAGGTATATATGATAATAGTGAAACATCGACTTGCCTGGCTCCTCCGACAGCGTCAATCTCGTCGAAGAAGATGAGGCACGCCTTCTTCGTGCGGGCCATCTCAAACAGCTCACGCACCTAAAGCATCAGCAATTAATTATCAGCAAAATGATAATACAAATGCAAGAGCCTTTTTTCCAAACCATTACGGTGCCAGCTCATAAAAATGATTATGAAATTCATGAAAATTATTTTATAAATGTGTAACAAACACGCTTTTATTGATATTAATACATATTAATATAAATACACTAATTACTATTCTCGCTCCCTCTCCGATGTACTTCTGCACGAGCTCAGACCCAATGACTCGGATGAAGCAAGCATCCGTTCTATAAGCACGAATACTTGAATATAATGCGATTTCGAATATTGCATACACTGAGTTCAGGAAGAATCAGCTGTTATCAACCAATTCACACTCATAAATCATTTTTGAAACAACGAAACGACCGGATCATTTTATTATATTTACAACGAATTAGCATACGCTCAGCACTTGTTCATTATTTTATTATAATTTCAAGGAAATTTCAGGGATAAACTACATAGGGATAAAATTTATAATAATTAGAGCAGCCACAGTACCTGTTCGCGACGGCTCGGGCGCACAGCGTCTTTCCGGTACCGGGCGGGCCGTACAGCAGCACACCCTTGGGCGGCTCGATTCCGAGGTTGACGAAGCGCTCGGGCTGCAAGGCAATCGATAATCACTACAGTATCCAATCGACTACGACTAGCGCTTGGAGGCACATCATAGCATGGCGAAACACGAGTTTTTGTTTATTATTTCTCCGCCACGCAGTCTTCGGCATTCTGTCCGGTGTGATTACGATTTTCTGATGCAGTACACCAGATGCCGTATCGCAAACTAACTCACGTGGAGGAGCGGCGTCTCGACGACCTCGCGCAGCTTTTCGATCTGCTCGGTGCAACCTCCGACGTCGGCGTAGGTGACATCGGGCTTCTCTTCGACCTGAACAAAGATGGCGATTAATCCATCGAAATGACTTCCCGTTCAAGGCTAATAACCAGCTAAAAGGATTTCAGAGAACATTACATCGCCAAAATAATTATGAAACAAGTTTTTTCAGCTGTTGCAACTTGCGGGACTTCTTTACTTTAGGGGGCAAGCCCCGCCCCCTTCCCTTATCACCCCTATCCCTCCACTATCACTCCTCCTTTCCCCTCTTGATCTCTTGACCTACCCCTCGAGATGGGAAAGGGGCGGGGCTTACCCCCTAAAGTAAAGAAGTGCCCAACTTGCAAGGAAGGAAGTAAGTCCCAGCAAAGAATTAAGTGTTGACCTGCATCATGGTGACGCTTGGGTCGATCTTGGCAGGGAGAGGAAGGTAGATCTGGTACTTGTTGCGGTCAACTCCCACTCGCATGCCCTCCTGAAATAGAAAATAAATACGTTACATTATGGTTTGCGGCGTAATTAAATTCAAACTAGAGCATTATAGCTGCGAATGAATCAATTAGACGGAGAGTTAACGTTAAAAATATATTTACTATTGACGTTAGCAAAAACAATACCTCGATATCAGTCGGTGCCACGGTCTCGGCCAGGTCGACGACGAACTTGGCAAACTGCTTGACGTTGATCATGTATCTGCAATTTAAAAGGGTAGGGTAGATGGAAAATAGACAGTACTTTCAGCCGAACAAGGTAGTTCAGAATGCGCAAATTACCGACATAATATTTGATAAATAAAATAATAATTTACCTCGGGTCCTGTCCCTCGGCGGTAATGATCTTCGTGCAGCGGGCCACCTGAATTTACTATAATTACAACCTAGGTTTACACAAATCTACTCTTATTGTAATTATAGGGCAAGAAACGAATTTAGGCAATTAACAATTACAACGTAAAAACAAGCTTCGAACTCGCATGAAATGCACAACGGCTTTCATTCGGATGAGAACACGCACCTGGAGAGGCTGCTCTTGCTGCATTGCCTGCTTGTCGGCGGCGATGTCCCACAGTGCGGGTGGGGCGAGGCCAGTGTCGGACTCCTTCACTCCAGACAGCTCATTGACCTAGAAATGTCGCGATTCTGGCTGTATAACGAGGTGAAACAATGGATCATCAGCACAACAAAGCTCCAGCGAACGAATCGGGGCTCACATTCTTGACGGCGTCCTCGATGTCGGTCTCGATCTGCTTGAGCTGCTCTGCGTACGGTCCCTGGCCGTAACGCTTGAGCACGGCGATATCATTCTCGTCGAGGGCTGAAGGATGCAGTTACTTAGAGCCAATTCCCAGCTTAGAGCTAGTATTAGCAGGTTAGAGTTGCAAATGTTCTTACACAATAATTCCTACACCGGCCATACACAGAACATTCAATAATTCTATATTGTATACACAATGACGAGAATCACGGAGTATCACCTAATCTGAACTGCCCAAAAAATATATAGCTGCCAAATTTATGCTGCGGTAAAACCGGGAAGAATTCGAAACTGTCAAAACTCCTACAGCGATAGCCCTTCAATAAACAGCCAATGTTGTAATGAAACATCATGCATGCTTTAGCTGCCTTAATGAATTTAAAATTGGTTTGAATATACTCCTGTTTTGAAATGCACGGTGCGCGCACGAAATGCGCCCGTGAAACCCCCGGGCGCCGCAGATGCGTGGTGCGTGCATGCACGATGTGCACAAGGTGCGTTGCACGTGCGTCGAACGTGCACACAACGTGCGTTGTGCGTACATCCTGAATTCTGTAAGAAATTTCGTCGTTTGCACTGGGGGCGCTAGTAGAGCGCACGTGCGCCTCTTGTGCGCCCGATGCACAATTGACGATGTTTCTTACCGAAGTACACCACGCACGTTCGGCGCACGTTCCACGAACGTGCGTTCTATCGCAAACTGAAAAATCGTGCGTGCACCGTGCATTTCAAAACAGGAGTAGCGTAATTAATTTAATTACATTTAAACCCGTGTAATTCAAATGCTAGATTTTTCACCTGCTCCGCTTGAGGAGGACGCTGCGGCGGCAGGGTACTTGGCCTGTAATTTAATTTCGATAATGACGGACGGAAATGTTGTAATGAATCATCATGCATGATTCATTAATACATTTCAAAACGGACGAAAGTGAACCTTTTCCTTGAAAATCGCCGATTTTCCGGCGTTTTTGTCGACAGGTTGGCAAATAATTTCTCACCGAAATCGCCCAATTTTTGGAATACGTGAGTTTCATGAGCAACGCCGGAGGACTCGTTTATTTTCATTTGAGAACAAAAAAAAATAAATGAGTGGAAGGTAGGGAACAAGAGGTGCACTCCTTGCGCTGATTTATTGTGTGATTGGACAACCTTTCATAATTTTCGAATGTTTTAGCTTGTTTTAGGTCATTTATTTGCATTACATCTTCTAATTCACTGTCCTATTAGGTAATAAACACGCAAAATGGGCTGAAAATAACGAAATGACAAAAACAAAAAGAAATTGGACTATTTTTATTTTTTTTTTTATTAATTTTGCCAGCCTGTCGACCAAAAAACGTCGGAAATCGTCGATTTCTCCGGAAAAGTTCAAAAGTGTATTTGATTTTATGAGAAATTTATGACGCTGTTTGCGTTAGGATCAACAAGTCGCTGGAACAGGTCAAGAATTGAATTCGAGTGTAATGACAGATCTTGATAATTTCACGTTTTCGAGAAAAAAAGACATTCTTTGATCCAGCATCGCACGATATCTCACCTGAAGTTGAAAGAGCATGTTTTCCTGATCATTTTGGTATATTTGTTGTGGTGTTTTCCCCGGCCCTATTGCGAAATCGATGGCACCAGCGTGTTCAGCGTCGAAAGTTACCCCTAGGAGCAACTTTTGAGCGAATTCGATTTCTGACCTGTTCCTGACCTCTGTTGAGACTTTTTTGACCCTAACGCAAACAGCATCATATGAGCGACTGACCAGGTCTGCTCTTAGGTCCTCTATGAGCTTGAGAACCTCATTGAATCTCTGGGTGATGACGAGGTCGGTGTCGTAGAGTGGCTCCCTCTTCTCGATTGGGAAGGAGCTCATCACCCTCTGCAGCTCTCTCTGCTGCCTCTTGAGAGAGTTGAGTTTCTTCTCGGCCTGAACAAATTAGTAGAATTGGGTACCACCGAATGAAGGAACCTCTTTTTTCTCCAGATCGAGACGCTCCCACTCACTCACCATGACGCCTGCAATTAGTTAATTACGTGCATCCAATGTATATAGGACGATAACAACATAACGGCAACCAAAACAATCGATAAACTGAAGCAATTGAGATGATGAGAAAATAAAATTTAAACTGCCAGCGATTTCCCGAAATTATCGCGCACCTTCGCGTGACTCATTGCGCACCATATGGGAAATATATGGAAAAAAGTTGCAATGGAAATCACAGAGAGAGGGGGCCGAACCAACGACATGCGGATCGAAGAACTGAACACTTACCACTACACTACCTGCGCACGTGGGTAACAGGTATCCTATACACTCGTGCATGCTGATGGATATCATTACTAGGCTAGTGTGCCTAACTACAACCTCTTTTGAATATCAAACTAGACTCACCTGACCCAACTCGTATGTAAAATGGTGAGATTCGACGTCCAGTGACTGTATTACAGTAATATCACTTGTCCCCCGAAGTGTCATGATAGAGTCGGCATTTCGTTAGAAATGTGTTCAACTAATCAATCAGACCCCAAAGTAACGTGTAAATTGTTTCGTTGTTATGTGCTCTGTAAGAACCACTTTGCCTTACTAGAATAAACTGCATTTATTGATGTTGTTGTTGTATCCGATTGATAAGTAGAAGACTGAGATCGACAATAGAGCTGATAAAACAAAGAGTAATCAACAATAATCAATATTGTGAGGAGGCTGATGAGATACGGTAACAACACAACCAGAATATTGCTGCGGCAGGCAACTTATTCGATTAAAACGCAAGCGTAACATGCAGTAATACTGTGCAAAACGATAATATTAGGGGTGGGGATGAGTTACCTGAGACAACGTGTGCAAAATTGGGCTACAAAATGAATGGGGGGGGGGCAATCACATAGGTAGAGTGAGGTTGGGATGGGAGTACTGTATGCTACCGTACGACCTACTGAGGCGGTCTCTGTTGTTGCTGCATTTGCTGCTGCTGTTGGTAGTACATCTGCTGCTGTTGCTGCTGGTCGTAAGCTGCGTAGGCGGGATGCTGCTGCTGCTGCGGGTGGCCCGGATGCTGACCCGGCTGCGACTGCTGCATTCCCGGTTGCTGCTGCTGCGCGTAGTAGCCGGGGTGCTGAGCGGGGTGTCCTGAAGAAAGTCAGTTTGTGATTGCATCCGAATAAAAAAGCCAATACACTTTATTCTCAATCAAATTCACAATACCTTTTTACCGAATTTGTAACTGTTTACCGTCAACTACAGTACATCCTCACCTCCTGGGTATCCGCCGTATCCGGGATGCGCGCCGGCGTGCTGCGGGTAGCCACCGTAGTGCTGCGCGTACATCTGCTGCTGCGGGTGCATGCCTGTGAGATACGGTATACCATAATAATGCGCCTATGTATTTGTTACTAAAGGGATCACTCAAATTACACACGTTGTTTGGTCAAAATTAAATATTACAATATTGAAACAGCAACTCACCAGGGTGCATTCCGGGATGGACCCCTGGCTGGCCGGGTGGCATGCCTCCCTGCTGCATCGATTGCTGCTGCAAAATCGATCATAAAAGTGTATTTAAAGGGACAGTAAACACACAAATTCTTGTTCATTTGATCCACTTTCCAAGAGCGACGTAAGGATAGAGGTAGTGTGCGCCCTATCCGATATCAGCCCAAGTGGAGTAGCGGTAGAACGCTTGCCTAGCAATCGTGAGGTCGCGGGTTCTACGCCCAGCCTATGCTTTTGTTTCTTCCCGCGGGCCAGAAATCCAGGTGAGACCTTTGAAATGTGCGGGAATTCAACGGTGTCTTTACTGTCCCTTTAAAACAATGAAAAAATAGTTTGAAAAATACCTTGCGAGTTATAATTTTCGAGTTATAAGCCAGCCCATTTTTTCGCATTACGATATACCTTCTCGAGGTAAGTTAAAGTCAGAAAGTATGCCTGTACTCACAGCCATGTGTTGCTGCTGCTGTTGTTGCTGTTGATGGTGTGCAGCAGCTGCAGCCTGTTGCTGTTGTTGCTGCTGATGCTGATGCGAGGGCGACGGCACCGAGTGGCTGGCTGCATGCTGCATCTGCTGCTGTTGCTGCAGCTGGTCGCCGTTCGGAGGCTGCGGCTGCAGCTGTTGCTGCTGCTCCATCTGAACATATTTTCATTTTAAATGCACTACATAGATCTGAGTATTAGAGAACAGTTGAAATTGAAAAAAAGGCTTCCCTAAATCTTTAGCAACTACCAATTATGTCCACATTTTATGAAGAATTTCTGTTATAATGGGTAGTGGACCAAGAGTTCCGTGGTTTCTACACTTTGTTAAGAACATTGCATTCCAGCTCAACCAATTTCACTTTTCCAGTGATGTGATAGTAAATAGAATTTTACATTGCTCAATTCGCAAAAGTATCTACAGTATTCCCCTCATTCAATCGATAACTACCGTAATTCATCCAATGATGCTCGGGGTTAGAAGTGAAAATAACACTGTTTTCGAAAGATGATCCTAAATATCCTAAACATCCTGATCCTAAATAGGGTAATGACTGGTGTTCCCGCTCCCTTTATTTAGTAGTGGTCCCCCGCACGCGCGGTGAAAATTTCGAAAATTGAGGGAACCATTTGCATCATTGAATCTCTCCACTCACCAGCTCTCCAACAAGCGACTGGTCGGCGAAGCGTGCGAGGTAGATGAGGTTGCGGTGCAGCAGCTGCTGCTTCCGCAGCTGGTCCTCCACCCGACCCTGCAGGCAGAGAGATTTATTATTATTATTAAAATTAATGTGTTTATTATTATAACACTGTTTTCCGCGAAAATTTATTAGAACACAAAATTACTATTTGTTTATTATTAATAATTTATTATCGTTGATTTTCGCAACACCATCTTGTAGGCGTATACAGAAAATGAAAATATGAACAAGTCTTTGAATGTCACCGCTCTCTTTTAGTATAATATTTGAGTAGTGATAGGGAGATGGATTCCTGCGAAAAATCAACAAATTCAAGCTTCTCAAATTAGATCACCGGCTTGATACGTGAAACCACGTGGAATGTGATTCTCCCAATACTCGCACCGGACAATCACATCGCAGCACACTGCCGTTACCATGTATACCGTATCTGCTCGTCTACCGTATACTCTACCGTACACTCACCGCCGTGTGATCCTCTCCGATGCACTTGATCAGCTGCGCGTTCTCGTCCAACACTCTCTGCACGTTCGAGGGCGTGTCGAGCCGAGGGGCGCCCGGCTGAGAAGCTGTGGCCACTGGGGTCGACGCCATCTTACTGTAGGCAGTTATCAATTGATTTTGTGATTACTGTAGAACGGCTCCTGAACGGACTGTAGAAGCAGAAGCAGTGGTCGAAGTGGTGTAGTGGTCTAAGGCGCCCTCCCAGTTTCATTCCGTTCCACACCGGGGTTCGATTCCCGGCTGTGCATACCGCCACCGCCTCACCAAGACGCTCGAATGAGTAAAGATTGGTAGTGGTGTAACCACGAAGGTAACTAGATCCGAAGAAGAGATTGGGCCCTCCGGATTGAACTGGCCTATTATGCGCTGGCCTTAGCAGTGACTCCCTCAGGACTTGGAGCCTAGATTAGGGGATGCCTTTACCTTTACCTTTGTAGAAGCGCCAATAAGCGAGTATGGCAGCACACACTCTGCGTCAAATCATTGGCAGATATTGGGGCACGGTTATCTAACCGATTGGAAGGTGCTTTCACAAAATAAATGAAATATACATAAACTCTTTATCAGTTCTCGGTCTAAGCAATACACATATACGTCTCGAGACACTACGGCATACTGTAGTCGGGTGTAATCGATCCGCGTGCTTATTTGGTACTGTTGCGGCATCTCTTGTTCCACGAGTAGTTCCATCCGTAGCTCTTCGGCTTGATCTGACGCTCTTGAGGCTCCTGAACGGAAAATTCTGGTTGCTGCAGTATTTCTAAGAAGTGGGCCACTTATTAGAATTTTTAAATAAACGACAAAAAAGAGATCACATTTCCGACGAAACATCAAACTTGTAGTTGCAAATTAGCCTCAATTTGAGAATAAAATACTTCAAGTAAGTGAATAACATTGCTTGATTGCCCACCAGGAAATTATTTCTCTAAGAGTAAGGTTTTCATCTTTTTTTAAAAATTTCATCTACAGTCATGCTCTAACGAATTCGTTTTTTTTTTCAATATTGTATATTATTTACTAAAATATTACCTCGACTTCGTATCCCCAGTTGTTCTTCTCGCAGAAGGAGATGGCGTCCTCCTTCGACGCGAATTTCATGTGCATAGAGACGTTCGAGAGCGGATCGCCGCTGAAAAATATTGTAATGCTTAAAATTCAATTCAAGAACTTCAAAATGAGAAAGCAATTGAAACGTCAATGCTCCGATTATACAGTTGACAAGTTCTTCGAAATGAACAGCGAAATATCGCGGTTTACAGTTTGTTTGATGTGATTTTCAACAAACAAAAAAAAAGTAAATTGCTTACCTGGAAGCCCATCCGATGAGGTTGTTGTGCCAGCGGCCGCGGTTGTCCAGCTCGATCTTCCAGGCCTAAACAATTTTATTCTTCTCAGCCTTCTGTCCGAAATTATAAATGTACGAAGTAATTTGAACTAACAACTTTATCATGAGAGGATTGAAAGAACTAAACAGTGGACTCGCCTTGGTGTTGTTCCAGGCGCTCTGGGTTGCCTCTCGGGCTTGCTTGAAGATGCGCGCGGTGCGCTCCTGCTGGTGCTCCTCGGGCACGCCGGCCAGCGCGCCCTTGTTCGGCTCCTCGACCGTCGTGATCGACTCCACCTATACAAAGAACGATGGAACGATTTCATTTCCCTTCTCAAGGTAGGATGACAAATCAGTATTGCAGTTTGATTAAAAATATATTATCACTGATTTCTTATAAAAACAAGAGTATGGTAAAGATTCTCTAAAGGTACCAATTATGCATGCGATAGATACAAATTTAGGCGTGACGATTAAACGCAAAGGTACCTTGGGCGCTGCGGTTCCGAGCACCTCGTCGATCGGCTTGCGCTTGGCGTCCGACTCGCGGATGGTCGGTACGCTAATGGCGCGCGTCTGAACGCGGCAGGCAAGCGGTGCCAAGTTGCGCAGCATCTGTGACAAGAGAAACTAAGAAAAATGGCGCGAACAAACGGCTTTCGTTTAGCACGCCACGAGAAAGGATTGCTCACTTTAAGAAGCGAAATAAACACCGCAAAATAGAGAGTAAATAGACCCTAAGCTATCGATCGAACCAAAAATTTCCCACAAACTCGATCGAAAACTCGTCAGAAAACTCGTCGGAAAACTGCCCCTGAAACTGTCTCCGCAAGTGGCTGGAAGGGGCGGGGATTTTCGTTTCGACACGTTTCTGCGCAACATTCTCACTTTATGCGCGGTTATCGAGGATTGACGTTATTTTTCTCATTTAATACAGCCGTAAACCATATAATATGTTTCCAGTATCCTTTAAATATTACTTATAATATTAATGAGCGGTAAAATAAATCATGTAACAGTGTATTAGATGTGTAATCAGGTTTTAAAATTTTAAAAATCAGTTACCGATCGGCATGCACTGATTACTGTAACGTTGAAAATGTCAAAAAGAATAATTTTTAGTATCGCTTTTTTGTGCTCCGAAACGGAGTGCCGTGTTGTTTGACGAGTTTCGCGTCGAGTTTTCCGACGACTTTGCTTTTGCCGGGTTGTTTGAACATATGTTTCGCTTTTCGAGTTTGCCGTGAAAGTTGTCCTCGATCATTAACAAAGGTATGAGGCGGCTGTTGCGGACGTGATTCAATGAACTCTCTTCGTTGTACTTTCTGTTTGGGGCGCATTGCCCACGAACTAGAGTTATTCTCCTGTTCTACGCTCTTTGCTTCCTCAATTACATCAATCACGAGTGGGCTGGGCCAAGTACTTCTCTCTCTCCCCCAATTGGCTCCTCCCACTCTGTCATCACCATGCAACGCCTCGCTCTTTTCTCTCTGACCGCCGCATTCATACGGGGAAGTCTCACGTAGACTCGCTGAAAACGTTAGTAATCGCGTCTCTGACCTCACTCACTCTCAAAAGCGCTCGGTGTGTACATTTTGTACCTTTATCTATGGACTGTCGATGACTAGAACCTTGTCATCTTTTCATTTCTCATCTTCTCATTTCTCGAATGTTTCTGCACTGGCCGCATTGCATTCTCTTCCGCCGCGTCAAATCGTCCTTTCCGATCGACAATCACACCCAACTAATCGATAATTAACTCTCAGTCTTTCACGATGGTCGCCTTCGACGCGCTTCCCGAGATGACCGAGGCCGAGGTCGCAGCGCACACGGAGAAGGACTCGCTCTGGTGCATCATCGACGGTCAGTTCTTACAGGAAGCTAATATGGATACCTTTTAAAACTCTCCCGTGATCCCCTTATGGGTGTACATCTAACTGTTAACCAATTTCCTTGTTACCGCCTCCTACTTTTGCGATGCCCTATATCTGTAAAATGGGCTTCTCACGGCTATTTTCGGTGATAATACCTAAAATTGCGTGCCGAATGCGCTCTAACCAAATTTCTATATATTTTTTCTTCGAAAAAATCGGTCAAAATGTATTTTTTAAAGCAACATTGCCTTATGCCGGCATGGTCCGGACGATGTACAGGGGGCGATCGAATATAACGTTTTATAGTATGAGTTTCAATGGGAATGCACTATTTCATTTTAGCTCTTTCGATTGTTTTCTATCAGGTAAATGTAGTTCTTACTCTCGCACACAAGTGTATAAGTAAAAATGCCGGCCCGGTCAGAGTGTCACGCGATTGACGGCCGATTTATTGTTAGTTGTTGAAACTGATAGCTTACTCGACGAGCGGCCGTGATGTTTTGGTACCTGAAAACTTGTTTAACTTGCTACAAAACTACTTCCTACTAGTTAACAGTCATAGGTCAAATGGGTTTTTCGCAAGTTCGCAATTAGCATAGGGCGTGGGATGTGTAGACAGAGTCCTTCATGTGTCTGTCCTGCACTCTCTCGCTACGTTAATTCGGTTTATATGCAAAGTGCAGAAGTGCCTATCTTCGCACGCGAAGACTTATTTGACGTATGTTAACAGTTCAGTGGTTTATTGATTGGCATATTTGTACAAGCGCAAGGGTGGTCAAAATCGAATTTGGTGTAGAAGTCCTAACATCTTTAACCTTTTTTACCCTTTACAGGAATCGTGTACGACCTGACCAAGTTCGCGGACGAGCACCCCGGAGGCGACCAGGTCTTGGTCGAGCAGGCGGGACAGGTGATTAGCTGTTTCGAGATTTGGATATGCGACCTTACGTTCCAATAATCAACAATTCTGAAGTGTATTCGATGAGAACTCGGAGCTAAAAAAGTCTTCTAAAACATGTACATAGCGGGACAGATGAATTGTGGTGTCGAGACCGATGCAATTACCTTTCCAGGCCAACAGTCAGAATTGGGCGTACGATAACTTCTGTTAAAGCATTACTAATCTATGATGGCTGCTAAAATCGAAATTCGGTGCAAAATGAGACGAAGGGAGCGGAAAATTAATTTTAGAATTTATATTTAATTATGTTATTATCACACGCTCAGGATGCGACGGAACCGTTCAACGACGTCGGCCACTCGGCGGACGCGCGAGAAATGGCGAAGGAGTACGCCATCGGACGACTGAAGAGCGGAGAGAAGGTGGGCATATTTATAATAATAATAATAATAATATAGAAGGTGTAATTTAATAATAATAAGGGAGAAGGTGGGAATAATTATTATAGTAAATTTACTAAAATTGGTTATCATCGATGAACCCTCGTAACGCTTGCGGAAACAATAAAATGATAAGGCGCGATTAGTGATAAAGCGTGCATATTTTTGATAACATGAGAGCGACTACTTTTTCTTGTCCTTTCATTATCGCTCTCTTCACCCCTGACCCCCGTCTGATCCCCCCCCCCTCCGCCCCCGTAGCGCAATGCGTGTGTATTGAGCAGATTAGGCAAGCTTACTGTTTGCACTGTACTACGAGGTATAGCGAAGGGCATTGTTGGTCAGCTGAATGGGTGAGAGAAAGAAAAAAAAATTGATTTCAATTTGTCTGGTCTTCTTCTTGAGAACTGTTTCAAGCTGTGATCTCCGGGGTGTTTTGATGACCCCTTGAACTTGATCAAAAAAGCAGGTCGATTTCTTCCAAAACATTGAAGTTGTAATCCGTGCTTTGATGATCAGCATAAACCGAAAGGGTTCGTTGGGGGGGGGGGGGGGGGGAAATTCGAAAATGTGAGTTCATTTTTTTCAAGTATGGCCATGGAAACTGAAAATGTGGCTGGTTTATAATTTTTTTCTTCTCAAAATCCAAAAAAAAGTGGGTAGGGATTTTTTTCCAAAATTGGCCTCGAAAATGATAAAATGTGTGTTGGCTTCGTCGTTTTTAACGTACCTTTTGACCTATGATGATCAGTAGTGGGAAGTCGGACAATCTGATATCATTGAAGCACATACTATTTCTTTTTCACGATATATCAAACGTCAAAGCGGACTGGATTGTTGGACCGAATGTTCCTTCTCTATAAATGACCGGAAAAATTTCTTAATTGGTTCAAAATATTCAAAGTTCAAAAAAAAAAATTTAAAACGAGTTCTCTGTAACAGCGGGGGTGGCACGGCACAACTTTTCAAAATGGTTGTATCGAGCTGTAACTTTCAGGTTACGATCCCTATGGGTGGGACACACTTCAGTCAAATTTTTGGGTCGGATCTCCAACTTTGGGATCCTCAGATCTTAAAAAATGAATCTCAAATTGAGTCATCGTGTCATACACCAATCGATAGAGCATGAAAAGTTATCCTTGGAGCTCCATTTTCAGCGCGATTGCTTTCCTACGTCACGAGAAATTCGCTGAAAACTGCATTATCGTACACTTTTTGAAAAGTTACAGTATGAAGGAATGAAAAAGGCAGCTTTTTTATTGCAGAAATGGATTCCTCTCGTCAAAAAGCTCCAGATAGCATATTTCAATTACTAAATTTCTTTCCTTTTTATGAAATATTCACGTTTTGCTGTCATTTACATCTCCACCCGACTGACGGGGGTTCGAATCCGCACCACGGAAAAAATCTTTTGCCGTATTTTTTCATTGTTGTTTTTGATTTTCAATATTATTTTTGTATATATTGGAATGATTGGGGTCAATTTTAACAAGTTTCACAGTAGCTCATTGTGTTTTGTAATCTTCCTTTCTGTCTGTCAAGTTGTTGAGTAATAGCCTCGTACACATCATTGCGTTATCATTTCAAACGACACGACGAAAGAGATGCTTTCGTGAACAGTACTCTCGATGATTACTTCGGCCTGACCCTTCCTTTCGAGATCTTCGACGATGAGGTGACACTACCTCACCAGGGTTGGGCGGAAAATGATTTTCCGTTTCCGAATTTTCCGACCCTCTGACGGAAAATTTTCCGATTTTTAGACTAGATATTCCAAGGATATGAAATGATGAAAAACGAGGAAAACACATCAAAAGCTTATTTTCAAAGTCGATACTATTCTGTGCACAATATTATTTGCATTCTATAGCTTTTTTCAAGTCAGAAACTTGTGGAGTATTCACATTGAAAATCACAATCAATGAAATTTTTAAACATTCGTCTCTGGTAGTGTTATTTTCGCTGTTGAAGGTATTAAAGTTACTCATTCCATGATTTCTTGAAGGTTTCTCAAATAAAACAATTCAAACATTGAGGTTCTGATGGCAAAAAAATGAAGTTTTTCCGTATTTTCCGAATTTTTCCGACCTTCTGAGACGGAAATTTTCCGTTTCTGAATTGTTTTCCGTCAACCTTTTTCCGCTCAACCCTGTACCTCACGAAGCCACTTGGGTGGATGAGTCTTTTTTCCCTGAGGAACCATCATTCTAAGCTGATGACAAGTCCTTCGAGCCAATCGATTCTGTGGAGGAAGACGAAGGAGAAGACTGCGAAGAGGACGACGCAACATCAGAATCTCTCATACATGATGATCTTTTCATCTAAAGAACTACGACCATTTCAATGTACTGAATAAATTATTTTCAATTCTGTTTCACACACTGTTTCGTAAGTTATCAATCACAATCCTCTTATCACTTTCGTCGTGTCGTTAGAAATGATAACGCAATGATGTGTACGAGGCTATTACTCAACAACTTGACAGACAGAAAGGAAGATTACAAAACACAATGAGCTACTGTGAAACTTGTTAAAATTGACCCCAATCATTCCAATATATACAAAAATAATATTGAAAATCAAAAACAACAATGAAAAAATCCGGCAAAAGATTTTTTCCGTGGTGCGGATTCGAACCCCCGTCAGTCGGGTGGAGATGTAAATGACAGCAAAACGTGAATATTTCATAAAAAGGAAAGAAATTTAGTAATTGAAATATGCTATCTGGAGCTTTTTGACGAGAGGAATCCATTTCTGCAATAAAAAAGCTGCCTTTTTCATTCCTTCATACTGTAACTTTTCAAAAAGTGTACGATAATGCAGTTTTCAGCGAATTTCTCGTGACGTAGGAAAGCAATCGCGCTGAAAATGGAGCTCCAAGGATAACTTTTCATGCTCTATCGATTGGTGTATGACACGATGACTCAATTTGAGATTCATTTTTTAAGATCTGAGGATCCCAAAGTTGGAGATCCGACCCAAAAATTTGACTGAAATGTGTCCCACCCATAGGGATCGTAGCCTGAAAGTTACAGCTCGATACAACCATTTTGAAAAGTTGTGCCATACCTCTTCAGTACCACCGACGCTGTTACAGAGAACGCGTTTTAAAATGTATCTTCAGGCAGCGCCCTCCAAGGCCAAGGCTGTTCCCAGCGCCTCGTTCAAGGTGATTTACTTTTCCCTCGATAAATTAGTATTAGTACGTTACCTTAATTAGTGACTAATTGGCGCAATAAGTAAATATTAATTTATTCGTCGATTTGGTTCTTGCAGGAGATCATGACGTCGCCCACTTGGACCAACTTCCTCATTCCGACGGCCGTCGGCATTCTCGTCTTCGTACTCTACAAGGGAGTACAGCGCCTGATCTAATAGATCGATTGCATATGAATGATGAAATCAGGACCCGCCCCCAATGTAATCAGGAACAACTCTCACTTTCTATTGTTTGTGCCTCTCCCCCCGAACGTTCCATCTCTCTGTTTTAGCCTCGAATTTTGTTTGTCGAAACACGTTTGTACGATATATGAAAGATCTGGTAAAGTTAATGCATGGTTGTTTCCTGTGAGTCTGTATGTATTCGAAAATTTCAGTTCGAATCTGTCGTGTGGTATCTGTGAGTGGAGATGTGAGAGTATCACAATAGTAGAGTCTGAAATTCGGGTGTATAATTGTACCAGATGTCGTCATTTCGCACAGTCTCTCTACCCCGGCCGACCAGTGAGAAACTGTGCGAAATCGGGCATTATGCCCCGAATTTCAAACTATATACAATAGTTTTATATTGTGAATCGGCCTCGGAGTGATGGCTTACACTCCCTCCCCTTTTTTTGGATGAAATCTCTCCGCTTTTGACTAAAACTTGCATTGCGTTGTCTAAGATTTTTTTCGTTATTGACCGTCTAGCTTCATTATGACAAAGAACTAAGTTATGAAAGAACTCATGATTTTTTCATACGACGGTGAAACACTAAAATGGATTGTGATCCTCACCACTTTAGGAAGTCTCAGAAATACTTACTCCTATCTAATTAGCTTACTATTTAATAGTCATGTCCGATAGTCAATTTAGTTCCCTTCCAGTCCACTGCATGGAAAGAGTGCGCAAGTATGGCAGCGCCGTCGCCAAGCTCTACAAGGAAGAGGGACCGGCGAGCACGAAGGCAGCTGCGTATAGGGCGAGGTACGGTAGCTACAGTAGTCTATTGACCCTCTAGAGGTTACGGTAATGTGAAATATAAGTTGCGGTAGCTATAGTATTCAATTTATTCCCTAGAGGTTACGGTAGTGTGAAATACAAGGTACGGTAGTTACAGTAATGAACTGATTCGTAAGAGATTCGGTAGTACGTACTTCCCTCAGTTGTTGATCGTTGATTATCACGCTACAGTATCATACATTTTCGCCCGGCCGAGATCTCTCATTTTCACACACTCTCTCGCCTAGCATAAACACGTCAGATTTATATCGGAAGTTCGATAAAACAGGTCAGATAGGGGACAATTCTTACTAAACTCGACAGTCTGCGCATTCCTAGATGGGTCTCGAGTCTCTAAACTGCCTAGTGCAAAAAAGTGTAAACCAAGAATCTCGGCCAACGAAAATGTATGCACAGTATCCACCGAAAGGGATATGGTAGATCCTCTTCTGTTCAGGGTGCGGGAGGCGATCGATTCACTCGATGGCACCGATTCGTCGATCGATCGGGACGAGGTGCTGGAGTGCGCCTGGCAGCTAGCCTACTACCCCGCAGCCAGGAGTGCACATGTGAGTAATAATATCTATATTACTTCGAAATATGACAGCAAGTGTAGCCATAAGAAAATTCTGTTTAGCAATGAAGTGTGGTAATTATATTTTTATAAATGTTGACGTGAGTGAGATGGGTGGAGAAGATGGCATCATAAATAGGCAACTATAAATATGTTTGTTTGAAGAAATGCGTACCGCAAAACTATTGATAGATTTGTAAAGTCGTTCGATTTTGTGTAATAGGTGAAACACGTTTGCGCCTTGTAGACATCGTTGATGGCACGCGTTTATTTTTCAAAACCTATATTGTTGCAATATAGCCGATGGTCTTAGTTGTTGTTTATGTTTGTGTTTGTGCAGAAACACGTATGCTGACAGGGCTTCGGATTGTTAGCGCCGAAACAATATTCGATTTCACTTAAAGGGGCCTGGCACTGCAAAAAAAAGTTATTTTAATTTTAAAGAAAATTATTTTCTGATTAGAATGCAAAAAACCGCATATTTTTACGATTTTTTTGAAAGGAGTTATGATTTTTAAAGGTGCTCTCGTACCGGGCATTACTGTGTTTAGCGCGGTAAACACCGTAGCGCCCGGTACATAAACACAAATTCTGAACTTTGAAAAATCATAACTCCTTTCAAAAAAATCGTAAAAATATGCGATTTTTTGCATTCTAATCATAAAAGAATTTTCTTTAAAATAAAAATAACTTTTTTGCAGTGCCAGGTCCCTTTAAGCAAAACCACCGTGCTCCTCTACAGTATCCCCCCCTCTCAGATGGACGACCATCTCCGCATGGTACTCTCACTGCTGGCGGGCGAGCTGCTCCTGCTACCGCCCTCTGCCAACACTTTCGTCTACGTGGGAGACCTGCACAGGTAACGAACTCCACGGAGATATATTATAAATTCACAAACACTGTCCAAAATAGTAAAGCATTCCGATTGTAAACAACAGATAGGGTTGCGAGAGATACGCCGAGGTATAAGCAAAGGGTATTTTAAAATTGTAATGCCCTTCTCAACGAAAAAAAACATGTAAAAGCTCATGAAAAAACGAACGTAGAATGCCTCATCAATATTCTTGTAATGCGAACGAAACTGTGAACTTGCGGGTTGCGCAAAAAAAATCAAATTCAATGTTGGATTCATGCTACCAATTATTGTTTCATGCACACCATTCTATATCTCTTTGTAATTATGCTCGTTGCTTTCGAATCTCCAGAACGGATCCCACACTTCACGATACCATATCCTGACGTTGGTACCGTATCCTACTAAAGATACCGTATTCTTCTCAGATACCAGCAGACGCCGCTCTCGCTCCGCCTCGCTCGTCTCTACTACACGCGCGCGATGATGGAGGACACGGAGGCGGCCCGACCACTCAATCAGTTGTCGATCACACTGGTGAGTGTCAGCCATACCGTAGTACGGATACTCTCGGATAGGCGGGTAGAGGCTGTTGCTGGCAATAGGTAGAAAAGTGGGAGGGTCCGTGACAAAACCTGGCGTGTTTGAGCAAGAAAATTAGAGCAGTTAGGTCCAAAACCGTGACGACTTGAGCTGAAGCCGTTATTGGGGCGGGGGGGGGGGGCTGTTACTGGCTACACTCTAGATGTACGTGTTATTCAATCCGGAAAGGCATGAAAAAAGGGACATATAATCTCCACAGGTCAAGAAAAATCAAATGTCGAATGCATTTCCAACATTGTAAAGTCGACGAAACTACGATTTTGCGGGTTGCTCTTTATTCGTTCAAAAGTCTTCTTGTTTTCGGTGTCTTTCCTAGCATGTTCGCCTGCAGACGTAGCAACGGTGATTTTATGGGCTCTCTGGTTGTCTTTTTGAGAGTCCGTTTGACCACGAACAGTCCTCGTTGCCCTTAATGAGTGACCACATTTGTGTGTGGGGCATGCTGTAATTATCTACATAATTTAGATGTTTTAGTATAGCGTAAAATTGTTGTATTAAGGCTTAATAACAGAAGTGGCATTACTTGCATAAGTATAGTGCAGGGGATGCAGGATCAGCGAAACTCAAATTCCACGAGGCGCATTTTTCTGACAATTTTTCATGGAGTATCAATCTTAGCGCATTCACTAGTTGATGTTAATATTGGCAAACATGCTATTTTAATTTTCTTCCTGGCTAATTCCGAAACTAACATCACAGGGAAAAATTAGGAAAAGCGCAATCATATTCAGTAAAACGTCTTTTTGTATATGTCGTCTGTGCAATGAAAATATATCGGCATATTTTATCAATTCGTATTATTTGCGAATATGCGCATAATAGTGGCAGTTATATGACATTTGTACGAGATCTTTGGGGGAGGAGGGACGCGGACTAATTGTGGAACAATTTGAGCAGTTTGCTGCCGGTTTTGTTCATTTTGGAGAGGGAGGGCGACTTTTGTAGGTAGGCGAGCTTGGACGATTCCTTTAATCTCGATGAGGAGCGCAGAGTCACAGAGAAGGTCGACTTTCCTGAAAGAGGGGAAGTGTATAGCGTAGATAAATAAGTATAGCAAAGTTAGAGGGCACTCAGTGTTTTGCCGAATCAGGATTGATTTTTTGAAGAAAAAAATGGAACCGACGCGAGCCGCATTGTAAACTATCCAGGGTAGGTGTAGTCTAAACTACGAGGAAGAAAATAGATGGGAAACTGACTGGACTGGCTGGTGGATATCTCGCTGTCGCTGGCGCACAATCGAGTGGGCGAGGCACTCCGCTTCTTGCCAAAGACGGTTGTCAACGTCCCGTTGACCACCTGAATTAACACTTCACAATAGTACGATAGTTCGCCATCTTATATGATCGATCACTCTACGCTCCCTACCTTTAGGGATATTTTTCCTGGTCCATCCTCCACACCCAAGAAGAGGTGCTGACGGTTGCTTTCTATTGGTTCATTTTTTATTGATATTGAATGGGAAACCAGTAGATGGCAAAACCAGATCGAGTTGTCTCACCTCATTGACTCCTCTCGCATCGCCGGCCACACTGCACTCGTCGAACATGCACGAGTAGAGAGCTGCGACTCGTCGACCCTCCTCCTCACTCACTACTCTGAAAGACATAGGTCAAATAGGTTTCACACACAGACTTGAATTTTGTTATTTGTTTCCATACCCAGTTTTCGGCACTTCCGCACAGCGTACCTTATATTCAGAGAACTCTTTCTGACCCATGCTGCAAGAACGTCCGTTGACTAGGGTAGTGGCATAGGGTAGTAGTGCGAAAACTGCCTCTCCCCATCCCTATAGTCGCACCTGTATCGCTCCAAATCGGTTTTGTTTCCGAGCAGCAGCGTCTTGTGCTCTCGCGGACAGAGTGTGTGCTCGTGCTTGCTCATTCGCTCCAGCAATTTCTCCGCGAATCTACGATTGAATTTATTTTACGAATTGTGGAATCTACGATTGAATTTATTTTACGAATTCTGTTAAGAATTATTTCAGCAATGCTTGTTTGCACTAATAATAGCTCTGAAACACGGCTTCAGTGCCGGCTTCAGTGTTCTTCACTGAACATCGATTCACTCTTCATTTTCCACACTCTCGTCCACCGACCGGTCGAGAGTGCATGAAATGAAGGTTACATTGTTGAACACTGAAGAGGGCAATGCGCTTAGAATCAATAGTGATAGTAAAATAAATTAGGGGAAAAAACTTACGACAGACTTTTGGAGCACGTGATATCGTAGACGACGATGAAGAGATCGCCCCAAGTCTGCCATCGCAGCCACTCTCCACTACAAACACATGATGAAATACCTTCAGAAAGGGGTCAGAGAATAGAGAGCGCGCAGAAGTAAGAGGGTGCTTACACTTCTCGCTTCTGAGCCAAACCTAAGCCCGGCCAAAGCTATCTTGAGCTTTGGCCGGGCGTTGGATGCAACGATAGTGTGGTTACCATATGAATCAATCAATATTAGTTGGCTAAACTACCGTACCTCTCACAATCCACCGTATCCATGAGACACACTATGACGGGTTCTCCATCGATGCTTTCTTGCTTGCAGTAGGTCTCTTCTGAATGACGAGATTGTGGGTTCGCGGTTATTCTATTTTTAAACTGGTTCCATAGAATTCGACGAAAAAAAATTTATTCAGGTTGACCGAAATATGCAAAGTAGTCAGTATCAACGAAAGAATCTTGCACGACATTTTCGTGGCGAGGTGTCGAAGATAACCGCTGGTCGGTTATCAATTCGTCCGCCTGCCACGATTATCATTGTTTCATGTCGTTTTTGATGAATGCCCGAAACATGCAGTCGCCGGGTTTGCAAAATTTCCAAATTTTTCATAGATTTTAAAGCGATCGGTGCTGAAAGACGCATATACTATTTTTTATTTTGTTTATTACTCACCCAGTGTCCCATCGTACTCGCCGATGAAGCGTTTAGTGAGATATTTGAGAATGAAGGCGGATTTGCCGACTTGCGACTGACCGAGCAGGGCCACATGCACCTCTTTGAGAGGGGCTGTGGGAGATCTCATTGAGGGGGATCTGGGAGTGAATGACGTCATCAATAGGTTGTAAACACAGCATCACAACAATTAAAAAATGGTTATATGGTGGATAAAAATGGGGCTTGTTCCTTGTCAGCTTGGGGAAACGAAGTAGATCTCATTGAGTGAGGAGGGAATCAAGGAAGAGGGTCTGACACTCTGAGACAGCTCATTCACTCCAGCGTAGTAACAAGAGGAAACAAGACCAGGTGGTCATTGACAGGCCGGTTCGAGAAAATTGCAAGAGTAATCTTAGAATGACGTCATAAATACGAAAAGTTCATAGTGAGCGCGGAATGCGGGATGGATCCCAGCTGATGGGGAGTTGAAGAGAGAGAGAAGAGAAAGGGAGCGAGAGAAAGAGAGAGAGGGGGTGAGAAGCAAGAGACGCTAGCACTCTGAGACTGCTCATTCACTGCAGTGTAATGTTGAACAGGGGGATCGCTAAGCCTGTCGTGCTCTATGCCTACTTCAATCAGCAGTGTAACATATAAATAGCAAACCATACATTATGGAGCGAATAATTGTTCGATATAATGCTTTTGCATTTTACCTGCAATAAAGCCTCCTGCTTGTATTCTTTGAAAAGCGGCGACTGAACTAGGTCCATGATTACTTTTCATAGCCTACGTGTTGGTAGTCTCTGAGCAGCAGATGATGAGTTAGCATATACAACCTATGCAAGTAATATCAACACTTCGCACCTCCACAAATTAGTTGTGGCACCGCTGAAACTGCGAGTATGCTGGTCTCTTTTTTTTTATTTACGGCTGGAAAAAAGAACATTTGATGGGCTTCTGTTCGAGTAACGTGACCTACCGTAATCCGCTTTCCTCCTCTCAGGACGCGCTGCCGGCCGTTCGCTGCCTGCTGCACGCGGCGACCTGCTGCAGCAACAAGTTCCGAGCGACCGAGAAGAATTTGGAGGGCCGAATCATCAAGGTTTTTTTCTATTTTAAAATGGATCATGTAATATTGAAGGACTCCCGCATGTTACGTAAATGTTCCTCGAAACTCGAATGTGGCATGTTGCGAAACATGCTATCGTCGATTGAATAAAACACGCGTGTCATGCTCGAGTTAGGGTAGTCCGTAGATGGGCAAGGGCTGTTACTGGAAGGTCAAAAGTGGGAGGATCTCATCCAAAACAGTGACCGCTTGAAAACCCAAATCGTGCGTATTCGCAGTGAGAAGCGGGAAGGTACGGTACTTTTGCTGGCTACACCCTAGCCCATGTATGGGGCGGTCATTCTCCAATGCAATGAATTTTGTTTAATAAATAAACTAATAACTTTATTAATAACTTAATTAAACTAATAATTTTATATAAAACTGTGCAGATGAAGCAGTCGTCTACGGTGCCTTCTCTCAAGCAGCTCGCGCTGCTGCTCGAAGTGTCGATGGCGGAGAAGAAGGCGGAGGATGAGACGTGAGTGTGGGGATACGGTAGGATACAGTACTCCAGACAGAATGATCCGATTGATTAGTGGTTGGAAATGAGTGGCGTATATTGAAAATGCTCTCGCTACAGGCTAGGATAATATGCTAGCTAAATACAGTAGGCTAGCTACACGACTAAAGTGCACAGAGGTCAAAAAGTAAGGTAGCTTGGAATCCTGGTCGGGCACGTTTTCGGATTTTTTATGGTCTGTCGGGTAGTTTTCTACATTTCGGGGCTGTTTGCGAAGACTCTGTCGGGCAGGTTTCGTTTTTAGGGGTCTTTTTGATCAGGCATATATTTTTCGCGCACGCCTTCGGCGGGCAAGTTATGTTGGATTCTACCAACTTTTTGACCTACATATGTCAAATAGGTCTTCGCGTGCGAAGATAGGCACTTCTGCACTTTGCATATAAACCGGATTAACGTAGCGAGAGAGTGCAGGACAGACACATTGAGGCCTCTGTCTACCGCCCTATGCTAATTGCGAACTTGCGAAAAACCCATTTGACCTATGTTGACCTATGAAAGTGCAGCAGAAAGTTGACTACAGTGCCAACTGTAGTTATTGATCCTACAGTTAAATTGCTATCTCTGTGCAGATTCGTGACGGCGTCGAAGGAGTGGCTGCAGCTGCTGAGCGTGGAGAGGGAGAAGGAGAAGAGTGGAGGCAAAGGTGAGCGATTTATTGATTTTCTCGATTTTAATCTTTTTTTAAATCGAATATCGTCTCCCAATAGCCTGAATAAGACACTGATGGCTATTTTATAGTTTAGTTTTAGCTGCTCAGTGATTGCAGGGTAATATTACGGCAATTAGTGTGGTAAGTTACCAGAAGTACTCAAGTAAGTTACCTTTATTGTTGCAGTAATATTACTTTTTACTCACTTCGCATTTGTAACTAACTAGAAATTTACTTTGTTACTGCTCTCGAAAAAAAGTAATATTATTTCAATATTGCTACAATGTTACTTTTTGCTTACTTCAAATTTACCTTTTTAGCAAGCAAAAAGTAAGTTACAGGGATATTGCTAAATTGTTGTAAGAAAAAGGTAATTTACCGTGGTACTTCTGGTAACTTACTTTTCGGCAAGTTAATTGCAGTAATATTACCCGATACTTGCGGTAATATTACCCTACAATCTCTGAGTGGAAGGAATTAGCGAACCACATTGGAGCCCAGCATTATTTTGTATCTGTGAAACAGTGAATGGTGGGGCGTGTATTTCTAGGAGCATTTTCTCATTTGTTCGCGTGCTTGGCTTTGTTTGCTTGTGTACGGCATTAAAACATGTGGTTTCGAATTTTTTTATTCACTAATATTTGCAGAAAAGAATAAGTCCCCAGCGACGGCTGTTGTCAACGGCGCGACGGCCTCGAAGGTGGCTGCAGCAGGTGCAGCAACTACTGCAGCATACGACGACCTGCTGCTGCAGCTGCACTGCCTCTCGCTGGCTGTGGGCGTGTGTCATCGTGAGTTGCTGCCATTATTACAATAAGCTGCTCGGAGTATTGATGGTTCACATGTTGAAATTTTTTTTTGTAATACTGATGAAACTAAGAGCGTGTGGGTCTCTTTTTTTATTCCCGATATTGTTACTTCTAAATAAATAAGGATGCGCATTAACTTCGCACTACCGCGCGAGATTTGAACCCGAATAATACCCTGTGAAATTTTGTGTCTCTTCTGTAATAACATGTGTCGTATAACATGGCGTTACTTGTACATACTTAGACAGCTCCATATCAATAATGTCGCCCTTACACCCAAAAAGACTGTTAAGGACTTAGGAGTCGTTTTCACCCCTTCCCTTTGTTTCTCTGAACATATCAAAGAAATTATTAAGAAATCAAATTCTAAAATGCACTTCCTTTTCAAAGCTTTCCGTAGTAATTGTATCGATATTTATGTGAAATCGTTCACAACATTTATTCTTCCTAGTCTAGAGACCTGTTCCATTATCTGGAACCCCATTAATTCCGTTGAAACTACCAAAAATATTGAACGTGTCCAGCGCGACTTCACTAGGAAGCTCTATTTCCGTTGTTCTCTGCCTTCTGTAAGCTACTGTAACCGTTTACTCTCCCTAAATCTAACAACTTTAGAACGCCGTAGATTTGTCACCGATATTGTCTTTCTCCATTTCATTCTTCATAGGAATTATGAACTTGATCACTCTTCCCTCCTCACTCGTTCTCCTCTTACTAGATTTGTCCGTAATTCACATCACTTCCGTATCTCTCTGCCTTTCTTCCCTCCCAATTCCCATACCACCCTTGCCTCCAGAACCATATCAATTTGGAATTCCCTCCCCCAACTCCTTTTTTTCCCTGAATCAATTGTTAAGAATTGGCTCTAACTCTTCTTCCCCATACCCTTGCTGTCATGCACAAAACCGATTCGACTACGTCGACGGACATCCGTTTCTTGCCCCCATTCACAGTTATTTTTCTTGTATGCGATACTCTGACGGAATAAATAATGAATGAATGAACATAATGAGGGCAGGATGCATCCATTGGCCACCCGGCCTGCCTTACTTTTGCAGCTGTATTCTTCTTCTTTGCAGCCTCAAACTCTGCAGCCCTCGTCGACGTCGTGCAGTGCTCACTGCTCGCACTGCTGGAGAAGGAGAAGGCAGGCGACGGCTAAATGCTTTTCTTTTTATTACATTTTTTTTGATTTTGTGCCAAATAAAATATGCGAATATTTATTCCATTTGTTTCTTACCTTTTATAATTTTTAAAATCCTTCTTGTGAAGCATGCGAAATTCTTGTTTCGACAATGATACAAGGTTAGGCTCAACTTCGACCATCGATATTCGCAGTGCACCAGGTCTTTTTGAAATAACCTAATATTGTAGGAGAAGGAGGAGGAGGAGGTGCTCAAGATCGGCAGCAGGCGGAGACGCGCGAGCGAGAGTGACGAGGATGAGGTACGGTAAAATTGGAAGGGATTGGGTATGGTATAAATGGAAGGGGTGGGGGTACTGTAGTTGTGCGGTAGAATTGAAATGGGATGGATTACGGTAGTATGGTAGGCGTGAGAATGGGTACGGTAAAAGTGTATGAGGTGTACGGCGGGTGCCGAATGCAATCTAGAATGTATGGTAGGCCTGAAGAACCTGCGGAACGACTAAAAACTACCGGGCAAGACAATGGGAGTGTCAACCTTGCTACGCATAACTCTCCAGTATACTTTTCATCCTGTACCTTTGCCGTTTCAGCGGTGGTAGATAGAAGAGGTTTCCAGAAGGGAAATGATGGATCCGTCGTAATTGTAATTCCCAATCAAATTTTACCATCTTATCATATTCAACATTTTTACTCGGTTTCTGTCGACTCTTTGTGTTTGAAAGCGAAACTGTCATAGGCAACGGTTTATCACACATTCACGTTATAGAACTATGAAAAATATATCTATTATAATTACCAATTTAATTATTTAAATATTAATTACTGTAGGAGAAGGCGGCGATTCGTGGCAGGAGACGGAGAGGAGGAGGAGGGAGGAGAAGAGACAGTGATGATGATGAGGAGGAGGATGAGAAGGAGACGGTGAGTGATTGAGATGTACAATCGTGAAGAATTAACAATTTCCTTCCTCTTGCTGCTATAACGGCAGGGCGAAACATGGATGAGCCGGGAAATGTTAAATTTCCAGGCTCATCCATTAATTGCTCCACTGTCGTATCTCACGAATGGTCTAAAATTGTATGCCACAGTACCAGAGTAGATTATGACTTTATCACGCGTCTTCTGATAGACCGCAGGTGGCGTTTTACAAAAAAATCAAAATTCTTCTATCCGTGCTAATTTTTATGTGCAGACTCATCACAAACAACTATTTCGAAAAATACTTGGTATGAGGCAAGAAACTCATTATGTCCAGAAATACGCGTCCTGAGCGGTCGGATTTTCAAAAATTGATAACTCCGTTTAAAATGGAGTAATCGAGTATTTAAAAAAAGAAAAATAATCGTCTCCATGAGGCGAATAAAACTCATGAACACATCAACGTGATATTTCAACGGCATTATATAGTAAAAATTGAAAATGTGTTTTTGAATCTCAAAAATCGTCCGTTCTGAAAAATAAATGCACTTGTTATCAACATTTACATAGCAGAATTAGATTCCCCACACGATTCTACACCATATACTTATTTTTAAGCGAATTCGAGCTTTACCCCGGTTTTATTTAATTTTCTGAATGAACGAAATCTGAATTTTCCAATTTATCAAATTTGTCCGCCACGAAGCCAGTTGCTCTTTCGTAGTTCATTTCAATTCTATAAAGTAGTATCGCAGTAGTAAACGATTAATAGTTACTTGGGAGAGGCTTTGAAGCGATATTTTCTTTATAAAGACATTATTTCAGTAAACCTGTCGGTCTGTCTATCTGTGCGTCTGTGCGTCCGCGTTTTCACTCAAATAATTCGCGAACAGCGAGACATAGCAACTAAATTCCTTCGCCATAACATGTATCTCTATACGAGTGAACTTTTTTATATATTTTGTTTGAACAAAACTCATGGCTAGGTGGCTAAAGCGCTTGCTTTCAAATCCGAACATCCCAAGTTCGACCCCCGCCGCGGGCAAACGTTTTTGCTGCATTTTTAGCAATACCGTAGAGCACTTCAAACGCGTTTTCAATATACGACAAACATCTTCAAACACGTTTTGACCAGTTTTACCGTGTTTTACGAACTTTTCGAAATCTTACCAAACATGCGGGATGAATTTCGAGAACCACGGGAAAAGTGTTTTAGATGTCAAAAACATATTTAAACGTGTGTATTGTAGCGACTCGCTTTTATTACACCCTTTCTTTTCTTCCTAATAGTCATAATCATAATTTGGTAGTCTTCATAATATTTCAGAACCATTTCCTCTTCAAGTTTCGCAAACACACTTTAAAATGTTATTGAAAATGTGAGAAATATCAAGAAAGGATTCATTAAACGTGTTTGTGCACTTTTGGGCATGTTTCTGACATCTAAAACACTTTTCCCGTGGTTCTCGAAATTCATCCCGCATGTTTTGGTAAGATTTCGAAAAGTTCGTAAAACACGGTAAAACTGGTCAAAACGTGTTTGAAGATGTTTGTCGTATATTGAAAACGCGTTTGAAGTGCTCTACGGTATTGCTAAAAATGCAGCAAAAACGTTTGCCCGCGGCGGGGGTCGAACTTGGGATGTTCGGATTTGAAAGCAAGCGCTTTAGCCACCTAGCCATGAGTTTTGTTCAAACAAAATATATAAAAAAGTTCACTCGTATAGAGATACATGTTATGGCGAAGGAATTTAGTTGCTATGTCTCGCTGTTCGCGAATTATTTGAGTGAAAACGCGGACGCACAGACGCACAGATAGACAGACCGACAGGTTTACTGAAATAATGTCTTTATAAAGAAAATATCGCTTCAAAGCCTCTCCCAAGTAACTATTAATCGTTTACTACTGCGATACTACTTTATAGAATTGAAATGAACTACGAAAGAGCAACTGGCTTCGTGGGGGACAAATTTGATAAATTGGAAAATTCAGATTTCGTTCATTCAGAAAATTAAATAAAACCGGGGTAAAGCTCGAATTCGCTTAAAAATAAGTATATGGTGTAGAATCGTGTGGGGAATCTAATTCTGCTATGTAAATGTTGATAACAAGTGCATTTATTTTTCAGGACGGACGATTTTTGAGATTCAAAAACACATTTTCAATTTTTACTATATAATGCCGTTGAAATATCACGTTGATGTGTTCATGAGTTTTATTCGCCTCATGGAGATGATTATTTTTCTTTTTTTAAATACTCGATTACTCCATTTTAAACGGAGTTATCAATTTTTGAAAATCCGACCGCTCAGGACGCGTATTTCTGGACATAATGAGTTTCTTTCCTCATACCAAGTATTTTTCGAAATAGTTGTTTGTGATGAGTCTGCACATAAAAATTAGCACGGATAGAAGCAGTTTGAATTTTTTGTGACGACTAAGTGCCTTTCACCTACGTTCTGTCAGAAGACGTGTGTTATTGTTATTGTTAGGACTTGTCCGAACTTTATGACTGAGATTGCATATATAAAAAGGGGAAGTACAGCGATCGGCTTATATTCAGGAACCCGTCGTGACGTCATCGTCCAAGTCTTCTCCGAATGCTGATTCTGCATCCTCTGGCATGCTCCTGCCCTCTCTCGCCATCGCTCTGGAGTGGATCTCGAGAGTGGACAGGGGGAGGGCGGAGGGAGATGGGAGATACGCGGCGACGAAAGTGATCAAGGAGAAAATGGTCAGTTGATGATTGACGGGGATACTGTAGGTGTGAGACGAGGAGGGAGAGAATCTTTAGTTCCAATCTTGATTTGCGATACTAATGGGTGCCTGCTGATTGTGAGTTATAGTATCTGATAAGTAGTAAGCGCTTTTTTTTTTGTTCCAAAAGGATTGTTCGAAAACATTCCTGAACGCTGATCATGTTTGATCAATATCACGCCGTGAAACGAGAATTTCCCCATATTAATTTTTTTTTCTATTTTTTGCCTCTTTTGATTTTATTTAATATGTTGATCACTCCCGGAATGTAACATGGATACATGCGTATCGTGTTTATTAAGTTTTTAAAAAAAAGAAGTTTTAAAAAAGAAGTTGTGTGTTGCAGAAATTCGAGCAGATCGTGTCGGTGGTGTTGCAGCGGCTGCACGAGCTGCAGGGAATCGGAGAGAGAGTGGTCGGTTGACTTAATGATATATTTATTTATTTTATTGTTATATTAGATCGGCGCGAAAAGGCGAAATCTTGTATAGAGAAATGTACTTACAATTAGAGTTATGTAAAAATGCCTGTTGACTTGGTGCTACAGGTGTTTTACGACACCTCGTAGATGAGAGAGTGATTCAATAGTTCCACATCATCTCTCGAATATTCAGTGATTCAATTCATCTTGCTCCTTCTTTCAAAAAAATATACGATTATTGCGTTGCAGGACTCGCTCCCCGACCCGGCTGCCTGTCGCAAGTCACTCGTTCGATGGAGGGTCGTCGAGAGACTGAATGGGAAGGAGAGAGGAGAGGACGGTGATGACGTCATCACTGACGCCATCGCCCTGTGGACGGCGACCATTGTGAGGGAGGAGGGTCAGTTATCGATTGATTGATTACGGTAGTAGCACTAATGTAGTGGTCGTTGGATATGTATTGATTTAAATGTAAGAGACGCGCTGAGGGAGATCAGTTGTATTTACTGCAGTTTTGGCTTCAATGTGCGATTAGCACTCATAAAAATGACTCTAGTAAGCTACCAAAAATTTCCTCTGAGAGCGTCTGTTTTTTTAAAGAAATAGTTTCTACTGTATCTATAGAGCTGATTAATAGATGGTTTACCGAACCCCTCTCCGCACTTCAGGTTCGATCCAGCGATCGACGACTGGTTTCGGTGCGCGCAACGATCACTCGCTGATGCGCAAGATGGCAGCACTGCACATGAACGCGCAGTCGAATAAGGTTATTTAAATCATTAATCATAGTTTGCATTTAATTTGAAAATTTAATAAGCATAAAATATTGTTTCGTCTTCACATTCTGTTTAATCGAGAAGACATAAAGAGCGTAGAAATTGCTGGATTTTGAAAACCGGGAAACCCACCGATTCCGCGTTTCGCAGTGTTTAAACATGCTTAATCGTTAGACGATGTATTTGATTATGATTTTCAGTAGTTATAACAAAGCAAAACAATCGTCCGCGCTTAACAAGAAAGAAAATAACAATGCACACGTTGATTTCGTGTTTCCCTGTTTGATCTAAATACTGGTCGTTCTTGCGAGGATGATTATTCTTCTTTTTTCCCGGCAGCCAATATATTTTTCAGTCCGAGCGACCTACGTCGATCGTGCTGCAGGCGGGCGTGCTCGAGCGGCGATTGGGAAAGGTTAGTTTTTTTAAATATAAATATTTATTTAAATAATTAATTGTGTAACTCCTTTTCTTGCTGATTGTATGTCCATACAGTCAGGGATCGATTTGCATTCCTATCAGAGAGCAATATATCATACGGCGCACAATCACTATGCCGTATAGAGTTCTTTTTTAAACTGTGGGCAATATAAATTTCAGTACCAAAAGTAAAGTGAATTGTTCAGATCCGCGCGCTGGCGGAGCGCTCGCACCTGCTGTGGTACGTGCCCGCATCGGAGCTGGCGGCGCTGGACGACGCCAAGAGTTCATCCAAGGTATGCGGTAGGGGACATCGATGGGGGTACTGTAGAAATACGTGAGTATGGTAGCAGAAATGAATTAAAGGAACCTGAAGCTACAGCTCTAAACACAGAAAGGCGATTTCGGGATGGAGGCACCTCTTTTGTTAAACAATAACTCTGTTCAAAGAATACTAAAACATGCGATTTTTCCATTCCATTTGAAAAAGGAACCCGTATGAGCATTCAGTATAAAAAATCATTCCATTTGCAATTACACGTCCCTGTAATTATGCATATTGTAGACGTACTTTTCGAGGTAATGTATTGAAAGACAAATCGATAATTGGCAGGCGGCCCGCGACGCCCTTCGCTTCATCGAGACGGAGCAGCACACGAGGGTGCGCGTGATGCCGAGCGGAGGTACGGTAGATTAGTATAACTATTGATTTTGAGTCTGACGAAAATCATGTCGTTCTTGCTTAATTTTAACCGTCATTTGGTCCTGGCTGATTTTGAATTTCACGGGTTCTATTTCCGGCGTGCTAATGGATTACCAACAATGCTTGTTTTACGGCTACTGAATTTATAAAATGATACGATCGAGCAAAATGTCAAATATTGCTTCCTCCGTGTACCGAAGGCGAGAGAGCGCACAACAATGAGAGGGACACGTTCATATTCGGTAAAGAACTTACGTTCATATTTTGACTTTTTAGTAATATCGTAAAATTTTTATATTTAATACATAGATTAAATGAGAGAAAAAAAACATAAAATTGAGCGTGCCTTTCAGGTGTTCGTGAGGCGCTCGCCCGTGCGGCCATCGATTCTCCGCCCACTGCTCTACTGTCTCTCGACACGGCCAAGGTTCGATTATCGATCGATTCAATGGGTTACTGTAGACCACCTGAGCATGTGCACACTGTCTGCTTATTTCATTTTCGCGTGCTCTCTCTCTCACTATCTTTTCTGCTGTTTTTCAGCGGAAAGTTTTATTATTTCGGAGGGATGTTTGTTAATTTTAAGTACCTTATTTTCCGATTATCTTTCTTTTTCGTTCAGGACTCTGAGTCTCTGCCGCCTCACACGCAGTGTCTGCACGTCGACTCGTTCGCGCACTCGTACAAGTGATTGCGTAGGGATGACGCAAGAGCAGCGCAGACTCCTGGGGAGGAGAGAAGAATCGATCTCGGATATCGTACACCCATCCACCCACGTAATTGTACTGTAACAACAACACCGAACACTCACTGAGAGGGCGTTTACTGGGGAAGATTATTGATTTTGGTGTGATAATAACGATAAAGTATCCGATTTATTGAATATATTGTGTGTGGAATATCAAAGGTTGTATGGAACCTTGTCGGAGAATATCTGAAGGTGGCGGATTGAGGTTTCGCGCGCTTCCCAAATTATTTATTTCTGCCGCCTAACTTGATTCAGCATTTACCGAAAATTCCTATATTTCTACACCACTATTGTGAATTTGAGTAGTGGGGGGCTCCTGGTCCCTTGTTATTGGTGGAATAGAGGCCATTGCACACGTGGGCAGCAAATTATGGATGTTTTTAGCAGAGCACTCCCACCCCCGGTTTCACTCTATTACATAGTGCCCCTAGCATTGACCAACTTCACAAATCTTCAACTTTTCACAATTTAAACTTTTGCATAGTGCCCCTCCATCAGTATTCTCGAAAATGCAGAGTGCTCCCGGGTGACCGTGTCCACGTATGGGCCATTGCTGAATCGAATTGAAAAATATCTGCGCATGGTGGAATGGGCGTTCGCGTACACCTCATATCATCGCTGTCTGGCGTATTAGAGCACATTCTAGTCGAATTACAATATTTCTAGATCACGGGGGTTTAAATTGTAAGCTGATGCATGATTAATGCGTGTTTCACTCTATGGATGTTAACTCCGAAGGTTCACGAGTTCTCGATGATCACGGGAGTGTCTGTTTTTACAAATATTGATAGGCTATTTTGGTAGATAATTTTTCATGCATATTTTTTTTAAAATACTGGTTCTCATCGCTCCCTCGTTCTCATTTGTGCCGCATCTTTCTTCTGGTTTCGAAGAATATCTGAACGGGGCAGCTTGAGGTTGCGAGAGCATCTCAAATATTCCTGGTTTCTTTATAAATTTGATGCGAGGTACCCAACCGCTATTATAGTATGAATAATCCTCAAATCGCGTGATGAAGTTATCCTACGATCGCTGCTATAAGGTGCATGATTCCGCGGCCCCAGTTAGATCTCCAGAAAGGTGTCAGGGCAGTGAGAATGTGTCTAGCCACGGGGGGGGACTCTCTCACTTTCACACACTCTGTCACTGCAGTCCTTTTTTTCAGGATAATTGGAATCTTGCACATGGTGAACGCGCTTTCACACCCTAAATTTATTGGCCGCCCTCCTAGTCCCCTGCTGCTCATGTCGTTCCAAACTGTGTATCCAATTCTCAATGAGACATCGGCTTGGCTGGCCGGGGTGTTGTCCATAATTGTAATTGAGTGTGCTGGAAGGGGTCTCTCTCTCTTTCTCTCTCTCTCTCTCCTCTCTTAGTATCTCTCCCTACTCCTCTCCTTCCCCCCTCATCCATTGTTGTCCCTGGAGAATCGTGTGATGGGGCAGTGTGGCGAGCGCCGAATGAGAAGACACTGAGGACTCAGTAGGAGAGAGAGAAAGAGAGAGAGAGAGAGAGAGAGAGAGAGAGAGAAAGAGAGAGAGAATATTGTAGAGTAGGGGATATTGTGCGAACTTCTATTGATCACTGTAGCTGTTGAGTTGAAATATTACTTTTTTTAAATCGTCACTATTACTCACCCTATTGTGGTGCGCGTGCTTCTTGCTGTTATATTTCACAAGAGAAACGCGCATGCGCCTGGTACTTTTATTTTTTTCTGAACTTGCTACCGTAATCCTCTCTATTCTTGTTACGCTCATGATTGATCCGCCAGTTGGCCTTCCTATTCAGACTCTGTAGTTTCTTTTTCTTCCCATACCCCAAGACTGCTCCTTTTCTTCTCCCCTCTCTCTCTCCACCCTGCTCCATTAGGGTTAATGAGTGGATCGACGGAATAGTGTGAGAGGAGAGAGAGAGAGAGAGAGAGAGAGAGACGCGATGTCGGATGAGCCAACATCAGATTAGATGGATCCCCGCTATTGTGTCTTGTCTATCTATAGGGCGGAAGATGGTCTCTTTATTAGACGGAGTGGTTAGAGCGGCGGTTATGGATGGGGAGAGAGTGCGAGAAAATAAGAGGCTATGGCTCGGGGGTGTTAGAGAGCACGTGAAAACGAGAGAGACATCCTGCGGCTTGTGAGAGACACTTTTTTTGCTAAATAGAGAGTATGAAAAAATGAGAGAGTCATACTCTGGCCGATTAGAGAGTGTGCGGAAGTGAGAGAGCTAGCTGATCGTCTTTGATGCGTGTCTCACCACTATTGTGTGGGCAGTTATTGCGCAAGACGAGGGGGATGACCTAGAGGGAGAGAGAAGCTCCCCCATTTGTTGCTCGTTGAGGGGGGGGGGCTTTGCCCTTTCTCTGATACCGAATATTACGGATGCATTGCCGGAACCTGAACGTTATTTTATTGATAACGTGTTTTGAACGGAGGAGCGCACCTTAAATCTTAGTATGCGTGCATTGTCTGAATGAACCAGCGCGCTCGCGGTTTCAAGCAGAACATTTGCATTCAAAATTACTGACTTGCCGATTCAGCGGATTCATTGTGATGGAATTGTAGTAATGTATGGTATAGCCATAGGTGGGCAGCACTTATCCGAGCCTTTTTGCGCAGTGTTCCCGAACCAGTTTAGTCCATTGCGGGGTGCCCCCGATAATTATAATTATTTTTCCTCCTCGAGTTTTACTGTTCTGCGTTTTGCACAGTGCTCCCGAAAACTCCGACTCCCATTTGCACAGTGCCCCTGCACCCTCGTGCCCACGTATGGGTATAGCTAATTTTAGTGGCTTGTTTTGAAGATCATTGTTTTGAGATACGGCACTTCCAGTTAGCAAAACGATGCAACGCAAAAATGCATTGGAAATTTTGTTTCCTCCATCTCTTCAGTGTCATTCGAATTTTGGGAACCGACAAGCGCGTTTAGGGTTTCACTGTTGGCATTTGAGTTCAAACTCTCTGCATTTAGTGGTGAATCTTTCCTAAGGGACGAATTTGTAAATGCAACCAATAGTTCTTCTCCTACTGCCAATATCCACAGAGTACGGTAGCTACAGTCCCTGTCAGTATACGTTTCCATTCTATCTGAAGCCCCCCCCCTTCTCCTCCTGCCTACTCAACTACTCATAATTTATCTGCTCTCTCTCTCTCTCTCCATCTCATCTCAATACACTCTCCTCGCTCGTATTCTCATTGTGAGGATCGCATACTCCCTATTGTCTGTGCCTCTGTCTTTATATCCGAGGAAGGGGGATAGAGAGAGATTCAGAGGAGCGCATTATCCCAAGCCACCAGAGAGGGGTCAGGGCGAGAGAGTGTGCAAAAGTGAGAGAGAGTCATTTAACGAGATCTCGCACTAAACCCCTTTATGTAGGGGGCTCGCGAGCCTGTAGAATCACAAATTCAAGATGCCTTGAAACAATTTTCAAAAAACCCTACCATCAGTGAGCTTTGCTGAATTACTTGTTTCTCAGTTTAGGAATACGGTAGCTATTTATCGAGGAATTCATTTCGAATTGCTGGGAATCTTTTTTTTTGGATTTTTTCCACAATATCGCGTCATCTCTGTCAAAATTAGGCTGCTGCGCATGTTTTCTATCGCAGATCGAATAGATATTGTCTCGTTGGGTTGTTCCCCTGGCCTAATTAAGTTAGTTTTTATAAAAATTGAATTTTTCTTTTTTTAGTAATTTTTTAACAACAAAGCATCATCCATGACGCCAGTGTATCTTCTATCTGAGATTGACCGATCCCCGCAGATTAATATCTCACAAGAGGCTGGGAGAGCGAGGGGGAGAGAGAGAGAGAGAGAGAGAGAGAGAGAGAGAGATACGGGGGTAATTGGCCCGATCGGGCTGTCATACAGAGATACAATCATCATCATCATCTCTCTCTCTCTCTCCCTCTTGTAGGGGGAGATAGAGTGCGTGTCCTTCGGTCAGATGGTCGCCCTTATTTGGATAGGTCTGAAATCGTTGTCAATATGTTACAAAGGTATCGTCGAAATACGTGGTGTACCACAGCGCATCCGGTGAATGACAGTTTATTAAATCTCTGAAACTCTAATTCTCCCGGGCTGTAAGAATTAGAGTTTCGGAGATCTAATAGGGTACTCTCGAATTCGCACATTCTCTCATCCCTGATCCCTTTCTGGAGAGATTTGGGATCATGCCTTTTTTTAGAATAGAATAGAGTCCATGTCCTTCATCTCTTCTCTTTTCTCCCTCTCCCATTTGCCCTGCCCAATTCGTTCGTTTTTTGCGCCATTTGCGATAGAGAGAGAGGCTCGATTCATCTGGACAGTGGGGCTTTTTGCACGCGAGCCGGCGGAACGCAGAGAGAGAGAGAGAGAGAGAGAGAGAGAGATCCTCTCTCTCTACCCCACAATTCCCTTCTCTCTGCTAAGTGATCCACGTTACCTCAGTGGCCTTGGTAAGTGAGAGAGCGATTGACAGAAGGGAGAGAGAAATAGATGTTCTCTCTCTCTCTCAATTCTTCTAACAACCAACCCACCTCTATCTCCACCTTATCAGCCCTACCTGGTGATTGTCGGTTGCGCGATCTGATTAAGTGGTATCACGTTGCGCTTTGAATAATTATAGGTTGATTTCTTGAAGTATGTATGATTATTTTTGACCGGTGTTCGTCTGCAATTAGTTGTGATTTGCGATGTCCACCCGGCGGTTGCATGTTTTGCGCGAGGTGTATAGATGCAAGATATGAAGGCGGTTCCAATCCCAAATGTGATTCCAGATTTGAAAAGCATTACTCCAAGTCTCCAGAAAGGGGTCAGATGCGATATAGTATGTATGGCAACCAGGGTTGTTCGACGGTGAGCAAGATCATGGGACTCGATGATTATGAGTATGCAGGTGCTAATTGAACAGTAATTAGTTATTTCCGTGTCCGGTGTTTTTGTAGATTTGACCATCATCTCTCTCTCTCTCTTGTTCCCGGATACGGCATTCTGGCGAGGCTATGAAAAATTGAGGCAAATAGTTAGAGAGCGTGGAAATAGTGTATAAATGGGAGACGGCCTCGGCACGAATTCAAATTTGGCGTTTTTTGTCCCAGAACTTATGTTTGCGCCTTTCGGCAGCGCGCTTTCCGATCTCTGCCATGCCGGCCCGACGATTAAGAGTTACAAGATGTGACCAAAAGACACTGTTAGGGCGCGTTGAGCGGTGAATGCAATGCTATCGTTTTGGATTTACATAAATGCTGTTCATGGTTTCGTTTCCGATCAGGTGGATAAATATCAGTGCTGACGCTCACTCGGCGGTTGCATGTTTCGTGGGTGCGTCATAGTGGCTAGGTTTGAGGCTTGTCCCAATTCAGTGTAGAAAAGGTAAAGGTAAAGGTAAAAGTGTTCCATGTCAAGCGATTTTACAGTAGCAAGCTACCACGCTAGATGGGGCAAGCCGGTAAGCCAGCTGCAACGTGGGATTACGTAACCCAAGCTTTCCCAAGGCATCTAGGGCACGTTTACCTTTCGCAATCAAAGTTGCTACCAATTTACCGCCCCGGGGTGGATGGAAGGCTTGGTTGGCCTGGGCGGGGATCGAACTCGATCCCCGCCCAGGCCAACCAAGCCAACCATTCAGTGTAGAAAACTAACACCAATCCCAAAGTTCCAAGTTTCAAAATAATGGTTGGGACCAGTATCTGTGAGTTTTCAGGGATCTCATCTGATGAAAGATGTCTAATTATCGATGTTGGTCAAGTTTGGAGATTTGAATTTACGGCTATCCAGGTCACGGTTATGTCTGTGATCATTTCTGATTTCACCTGATATCAACCCCCGGCGGATGCGTGTTACCCAAGGTCTTTAGAACCACAAGATTCGTCTGGTGCATCAGTACTTCATTCTTTGACTGTCGTCTCAATACTTCTATGGAACCATACTCTTAAAAATCACATTTTCTTTGCCTATTGCCAATAGTGATTAGCAGTTGATATGTCTGTTTTTCCTCATTCTTTTGTATAATACCTGACCCTTTTCTGGATGGTTGGAGCCATGTGTCCTTCTGAGATCCATTTCGGGGACTCCAATCTGTCCCCCATTGCCCTTCTCATTTCGCATTTCACCCTTTTGCTCTCTCCCTTCACCCTCTGGTTATTTCTCGCCCAAATGGCGGACATGCCTCGCCAACCACTGGGAGCGAATAAGAGAGAGGGGGGAGAGAGAGAGAGAGAGAGAGAGAGAGAGAGAGAGAGAGGGGGGGGGGGAGAGAGAGAGAGAGACCGCGAGAGGTGTCATCTCACCCTCTTCCCACCTCCCCTTTACCCTCTGCCCCTCCTCTCCTCCCGCGGGAGAGAGAGAGAGAGACAGAGGAAGGATGGTCTAATCTATCTCCTCTCCACACTCTGTGTCTCTCTATCTGAGTGACTGCTCTTGTGTGTGGTTGTGTGTGTACAGAGGTCAATATCTCGGGCGCGGGCCTCTCTCTCTCCCCTCCCCACCACCCTGTTATGCTCTCTCTCTCATTCGCATCTTGATCATCTGCCCCCCCTCCCATCTTGATGGCCCATCTCACTTCGTCGATGATTTCTTCACCTCGAGAGAGATATTGTCCTGCCAATTATTCATCGAGTAGGTGGATGCGGGTTTCAGCATGAGACTAAATGGGGCCCATATCTATGTAAGCCAGTGTCAACAACATATGGATATTGGTGATACCTATATCATTAAGTAAGCTAGTTATATCTTGTCCAGACCAAAGCTGTTATATATGTGGTCATTTCTTTTGTTACTCCTCTATCGAATATTGGCGCATAATAAGCATAATACGTGTAATATTATCTCGGGAGCATGTACAATGACTTGTTTTGCCTGTCTTTTCGTAGTCCACATTGTCTAGATCCATTTCTGGAGGGGGATATAAGGAGAGACTCGACTATACCACCACTACTACTCATTCACTCACTCCATTCTCTCTCTCTCTCTCTCTCTCTCTCTCCTCCCTTTCCGCCCTCCCCATATTGGATAACAGATGGATGGAAGAAGCAAGCCACACGGAGAGAGTGGCTAAGATTACCGGCGGGATTGAGTAGGGCGGGGTGAGATCCGGTAAGCTTGATCTACCCCCCGGAGGGTATCTTACCCGCCTGTGCCCTCCAGGATACGGTAGCTGCTGATTTGGTTGGAAATACCCTCTGGTAGTCTCTTTTTCTCTGACTCTCTTCGCTTTATCAGCAGTAATACCGATCTCTCGCCCAAAAGCCGCAGTGCGAATACCAAACTTTCATCCCTATGGTAGGAGTACCAATACCCCAGTGCGCGTTAGGAAGTGTTCTGTAATGGAGAAAGCGCATCCCTTTTGCGCCTCCCCTGTGACAGAACACTTGGCGCGGCGGGCTGGCTCTCTCGATCGCGCACGCTCTCTTGCCCTCCCTCTAACCGTCTCGCACTCTCGTCTCTCCGTACACACTCGCGGCAGTCATTCTTGTCGCTATCTCTCTCTCTCACCCTCTCTCTGACTCTCTACTCCCAACTGCGGGAGGGCCATCAAGGAGGAGAGGAGAGGAGGCTTCTGTTCTTTCCCCCCTCCCCCTTTTCTTCTTTTCTTCCTTCCGATTCTTATTCCTTTCCTTTCTTCCATACACATACTCATTCCACAAGTCGCTATAGAGTCGAGTTTTGTTTCCCGTTTGTGCTTTTGTTTCACATCACTCAATAGCACGGTAAACTCTCCAGAAAGGAGTCATGAGCGAGAGAGCGTGTGATAGTGAGAGAAGCCCCCTCTTGCTTGCATGCACTCTGTCACTCCTGACCGCTTTGTGGAGGCGCGGAGTGGTGCGGGTTTTTTTATACTTCTCTGCGGGAGCCCAGGAGGCGGCGCTCTAGTATTGATTGATTGGCGCGAGTTGTGAATAGTGCGTCTAAACGCAGTACACGCGATTCCAACTCTGTAGAAAGGTTATAGGGCGAGATAGTGTGGAAAAGTGAGAGAGTCTCTCTCACTTTTGCTCACTCTCTCACTTCGCACCTCTTTGTGTGGCCGCCATGTAGAGTGATGTGAGCGCGTGTCAATTTGTTTTGACCCCACAACCATGGATTTTTTTTTCAATTTGCGATTCGCATGTTGACACGCGCGTTCTAATCATACTTTGTTCATAGTTATGGGGGTAAAATGGGATTATAGGGTTGGTGGGTATGTAAATGCGGTTGTTGTAAGATTAAAGCTTTGCTGCATTTATCTATCTGCTGTAGTTTTCTACGCCTGTGAGCTGTTCTTCCTCCCATTCAACTGCATATATTTTTTTCCTCTCCGTTTTTCAACTACAGACCATGCAGATCGGTGCGAATGACCTTATATAAAGAGTCTGAAACCCAAACTCGCGCGGTGATTTGTAAATTTTTCAATTTACTCCCTCATCTTTACGCATTGGCGTGGTGTTGTTCTACCGCGTTATCCTGTTCCGCGCGTAACTCCGTCCAAAGTCAACCTTGCAATTTTTGCTTCTACACCTCTCATCCCTTCACAAATCGCAATCAATCTTGCATAGGTCAAAAGGGTGCGTTAGGGAAAGTCGAAAATGTGGGCTGGGTTTTTCAATTTTTTTTTCTGAAAATCCAAAAATGTGAGTTGAATTTTTCAAAAATTGGCTTTGAAAATGTCAAAATGTGGGTTGGCTTCGTTGTTTTTTGCGTACCCTTTGATCTATGCAGTCTTGGCTAATCCAAGGCCGGTGTGCAAGCACATGTTAATATCAAGTATACCCCCCCCCTATCTGCCTTCAAGCTTGATAGCAAGTGATTTGGTTTTAGGCTTGGCGTTAACTTGTGGTTGCATGAAACATTGCGGTGGTGGCGCAAGAAGATGAAATGCTCAACTCTCGGTGAAAGATTGAGTTTCAACTCCGACTCTCCACCCGACTAGCGCCCAATTGTTTATGGCTATGGGAAAGCGGTAGTTTTAGGCTTGTGAGAAGGAGAAGAAAGGGGAGCGACTACCCAGTAGACCTTTTGAAATCGGTAGAACATCGACAAAGAGTGCGCGATCTTTTTTTTTAAATTTATAAACCTCCATGTTTCTTCTTTCACGATGCTCATTTGATCGTTCTCAGTAAAGCGAATTCATGGTTGTCCATTTTCTAACTCTCCTGAAAATACAACAAAAATCAAGTCGCCCATACTTTCCCTTCGCGTTTTGTACCACGTTAATGTTTTGTAATCTTTTTTTAGTCTGGCTGTCTTGTTTTGGCTATTTTTCTCGTCATTCTATCACCCCTATTTTCCGAGCGTTTTTTTGTCCTGATTTTGCGTCTTTTTTGTCAATGATTAAGTCCAAATCGAGAGATAATTGTGATATTTAGAAATTGCGCATTGAGATGGCATTACTATCTCATCTGGATGTGGTGTGAAATATTGAGAAGAGATGGCTCCTCTTCTCTTTCTTCTCCTCCTCTTCTTCTCCCGACGCGCATATTAATGACTAATTTCCCTCCCTCCCCGCGTCTCTCTCTCTCTTCTTTCTCAACAGCAAGCTGTCCGTTTTTCCCATTCCATTCATCTCTCCTCCCCTCCCTTTCCCCATCTCAGGAGGCAGTACAATTCAGAAATGAGCAGGAACAGAATGGGGAGGAGAGAGAGAGATAGAGAGAGAGAGAACGAGGGGGGCATGGGAAGGGAGACAGGAAGAAATATGTAAGTGAGAAGGGGGGGAGGAACGAGGAGAGATGTAGTAGTAGGGAGGGAGAGGGAGGTGGTGACAGCAGCAGTCGTTTTGTGGTGTTTTCTACTGCTTTCTCTGTCTCTGCTTCTCTGGTGTCTCTCGATTTCGCGCACTCTCTCGTCCACTGTCTCTTTCTCTCGCTCGCTCGCTCGTGCCTACCCAAGTGTCCATTCACCGCAATCGCCCTTGGTCCCATCCCCCACTCGCGTTTCCCGCCACATTTGAATTTGCTGGCAGCGTGCCAAGCTTTTAAGCGTTCTGTGAATTGCAGAAATTGCGCCAGCTGGGATACGGTAGGGACGGCGGATTATCGATTGATCGATCGGAGTGAGACGCGACCAACGTTGAACACAACGGACGGCGACAGGAACTACAGGAAGCGGAAGACTACCGGCGGGGCGACTACCAGCAGCATGTTCAACAACAGGCATGGAGTGAGTTTTGTTGTCATTTTTCCAGCGTGTCTTCCAGATATCGGCAATATTACTATATGGGGTGCTATAAAAGAAGTGCGGAGCGTGAAAGCGCCGGGTTGTGCAAAAGTGCAGAATTGAGACCGAATAATAGTGGTCTTTGTATTTTGCTGGGGACTATCGTTGGAAGATACTCTCTACAATATTAGTTACTGTAGTCTGTGGTTACGGTAGCTGTTGGGAGGAGTTACCGATCGATTATTGATTGATTGTTTCTTAGGCGGCAGGAGGGTCGCGCGGCCAGCCCTTCCTGGAGGCGCTCGAGAAGCTCAAGGAGGACTACAACCACATGCAGGCGCAGCTATCGGTTAGTTATCGATTGTTTTATTGATTGTAGAAGGATTACGATAGACTGGATTATTTGATTTTTGTTGTTGATAATTAATTAGAGAAGCTTCAGTTTTATAAATGGGTGGTTTGGATTGGTGTTGTGATCATACTGAATATGCGGCCTGGAAGAGCGTAGATGAAAAGCCAGTGAAACAACAAACTCACTGGTAGGGAGTGTACAGAGATCGCGATGTTGTCGCTGTCACTTGGGAAACTATTAACAAAAAAAGGGGGACGATTTCAAAGGCTATTTTTTTGTTTTTCCTAAACAGAGACCAACTAAACATCCCGCTGGAGAATCACAGTTTATAACGTATAAAGTTTAAGTTTTTAACAGTTTATAAGTTTATAAGCTCAACGTCGAAACTAACTGGCAAATAGTTAAAATAGCAGCTTGCTGATATTGTTCAGAGAGGAATTGGTCTAATGGAGGCAAGTGTACCTACTAAAGTGAATGTGCATTCTGGTACAATAAAATATTCTACTGATATTTTAGTTATCGATTGCCCAATTCTACAGTATCGAGGGTGTACAGTACTCCTCTCATTGCAGACGCAGCGTGCGGAGCTGGAGAAGATAAACAACGAGAAGGATCAGCTGCAGAGGCACTATATGATGTGAGAGGGGAAAAACAGTTATCGATTAGTTGTCGCCCTACAGTAATCATAACCTACCGTATTCACTACGGCACATCGGGATTATTATAGTATTCAACTGATGTTTCATTACTGGATAGATTTTTTTAAAGAGTTGCTATTCCTGTTCGATCGGAAATGGGCTCTGTTTCAAGGTTTATTGCGTCAGTGAAACAGCGATTCACCGGGTTAAACAGAGTTTCGTGACCATGAATACTAGCTAATAATAGCTGATATTACTAGCTAATAATAGTCGAAGTGAAGCAATATTCTCTTTTTTAGCGCCACTAATTGATTATTTTTAAATTTTATTAAAATATATAAATAATGAAATTCGCTAATAATATCTAATATTACTATTTAGCTAATAATAGTCGAAGTGAAGCAATATTCTCTTTTTTCAGCGCCACTAATTGATTATTTTTAAATTTTATTAAAATATATAAATAATGAAATTTGCTCTTCAGGTACTACGAGATGAGCTGCAGCATGAATCTGGAGTTGCAGAAGCACAGCGAGATTGCAAAGAGGTACATTGTGTATTATATCGTATATCACGTTTCTTGGCGTGTTTGCTCCTTTTCTTCACATTTCTATTTACGCCAGCTGCTCTCGCTTTTCAGTAGTATGAGACATGCTGACTCTTTGTTTGGAAAATGCATTATTTTACGAATGTGTCGAGTTTGAACAACAATAATCCAGAATGCAACATTGTCATATTTTGCTTTGTTTATTTTTGTACTGCCTGGAAATAACCAATGACTTTCTCGTTTCGCAAATGAAAGAATTGAATCGGGGTCCTGAGTATGTAATGTTGAGCTGCCGTTCTTTTTCTAGTTTTGAAAAAAGAAAACATTGTATATTTGCTTTTATTTTTTATTATACTGTTAATTAGTTGATTAATTAATTCATTTGCAGACTGGCGACGGTGGTCCAATCGGTGCTACAGTACGTACCGCCCGAGCAGCAGCAGGCGACCCTCCAGTCGATGGAGAGAGCCAAGCAGGTGAGAGAGAGAGAGAGAGATCCGGATAATGCGATTACGATATTTAGTTACAAATTTCATGATAATTAGATTTTCCTAAGCCTACTGAAAACTCATCGCTATTCTAAAATTTTCCGACCATTTGGATTGTTTGTTAAACTTGAATCTCCATGCTTTGTTTACATTTTCGGCACGATTCGAGTCTGTCTCCACCATTCTTCATGGTATACTATGAAGAGAGATACATCAATATTCTAGTATTTTTTAAGAGAAAAATGTAAATCGATATTTTGCAGATTTCGATGCCTGAGCTGCAGCAGCTGGCTGCAGCACAGCAGGCGCAGCAGCTGGGCATGATGGTCGGCCCGATGGGACTGGCCGGGCAGATGGGCATGGTGAGTGGGGAAGGGAGAGGGCATTTAGGAACTCGTTAGTATCAGGACTTGTTTGAGATGCGTTTCAGAATATTTTTTTCTTTATTTTCGGGTTTCTGGACTTCTTCCACAAACGTGTGATACGATAGCGTGGCGTTGTCTCCCGAACGAATTTCGAGTCATTGGTGAAACGGAAATATCAATGTGCCTGATTTTGGGTGTCCTTGTGGAGGTGACGGGACAGATAGGGATTATGGTTTATGGCGAGAGTTGCTATGATTACAGCCCGAAAACGGAAAGCATTGAAAGCATTGTGCATATCGCGAAACATGCGCGTTTGTGTTGGCAATGAAACTGGAATGTACGGGTATGCTCATTTTGTTTTGGATTGGGAAAGGCAAGTTCGATCTGGAAGAATAATGCCATTGAGCGCGTATTTTTTTATTTAGATTATGTTAGTTAATTGATGTGAGCGTTCTCAATATTCATCCATTGTTTTTGCATAGTCGGTGAAACAGGAATTAAACTGATATGTCTGTGGATACAACATTGTCCGTTTGGAATTTTATCAGCAGATAGGAATGGTGGGAGTATATTTTTTTTGCCCACACCCGAAGATGGAGTAATTACTAGGTTTCAAAACCATAGTGCACGCCTTGCTGTACTTCCAAATCATCGTTCGCCTTTGTTGAAAAATAATTTTACCAAAAAAAACACTTAAATACCAAATAAAATATTTTTTATTCAAAAATTTGTTAGCAAAATATCAAAATGTATTATTGATGATGCTCGATTGCAGGCGGGTCTGGGCGGGCCGGGCGGCCTCAACATTGCAGCCGCCATGGCTGCCATGGGCGGTATGCGACCGCCGCAGCAGGCGGAAGCTGACAGACCGGGTACGGTAGTGAGGTGGATTACGGTAGTTTCTGATACGGTAGATCCCTTAATCACAGCACCTTCCTAGTGTGCACTGTTACACGGCATCCAAAGCAAAGCAATACCGATCGACAGGGTGTGTCTACTTACACACTTATCTAGTAAGTAAGTATCCCCTTACACTATCGATTGGTATTGCTTTGCTTTGAAGGCCGTATAACAGTGCAGAATGGGTAGGTACTGTAATTTGAGAAAAGTGGAATACGGTAGAAGGTACAGTAATCTCGATAATCGATTGGGTTGCAGGCCAGTCGTCCTCTCGGCAGTCGTCGTCGCGGCAGCGCAGCGGCAGTCCCGCCACGACGGGAGAGAAGAAGCCCAAGGTGAGATAGAGTTACGGTATCTGAGGGTTTCCAATCGATAATCAGCCTGATCATGATTATTATATCATAGTAACAAGTTAGGAGGGAAGACAAAAATGAGATTCGGAGTAGTGGGTACTGCGACCAATAGAGATAACGGATATAGTAGTGCCCCGAGTGGACGATGATTATGTTTCACAGCTGAAACCACGATATGCTCCGAAAATAATGTTTCCCGACTATTTTATGATCAAAGTATCTGTACTGTTACCGAGGGCACATTCCGACGCGGATATCGCCCTCGAGGGCGTCCAACATTCGTTTTTAGGATTCTTGCGACAAATATTTCGTAGGGAAATATGATAATTTTAAGTTATAATTATTGCAGATCGAGGCAGAGGACGGCGATGATGACGAGATTGATGTGCAGGTAAGCGGTATTGATTTATCGTGCTGGCTACCGTAGAAAAACACAGTTATCGTTCCCTTGTGACTATTGAGAGCTGACGTTATTACAGAATGATGACCCGACGGGCCCGGCTGCGAACGGCAAATCGGGCAGAGACTCGGTGCACTCGGGTGTCTCGAGCTCAGGTGTGATTATCGATTGATTGAAATACCGTAAAAAAAACCTAGGGGATACTGTAATTGTTGATTTTGGGATGGGGTTACGGTAGGACTACTAATCTACAGTAAGACTATGGGATACTGTATCTGTGGACTATTGACTGGGGGTTACGGTAGGACTGCGCGTGACACAGAACTACATGCTGGCCAGCTGTTTCGAATTGGCTGACTGACTGACACCTGCTTGTGCGTTGGATGCAAATTGTTTTGAGAGAGACATGATTGACGGGAATTATGCAGCGTGAAAAGTGGCGAGACGACAGGAATGTGTCAATCAATTGTTGTTTGTTTGTCGAGACAGGGTGATCGCGGGTTTCAGGAAGATTAGATGTTGTGGGGGACTTGGGATGAAATGATCCATTCAAAGTAATGTAATGATTCACTTGCTGCGATATTGAAATGATATGAGCCACTCATTGTGGTTTTATTTCTTTCAGGTATTATTTACTAATATTACCTAAAGCTGACATTATAGAGGTTATAGAGGAAATTTTAGAGGTCATAGTCAACACTTGTTTAGACTGCAGGGTGATTCTTGTTTCTGATACCTTACATAGTGAAATATATTTACTACGAAACGATTATACCATCGATGGTTCGATGACATAATTGTTCTTGTTACATTTCCTGATTGTTATGGACACAGGGGGAATCTTCTTTCAGGGAGATTACGCATTCATAGGTAGAAAGGTATGTAAACAAACGACGAAGCCAACCCGCATTTTGAGCATTTTTGGTCAAAAATATGAAAACCCAACTCGCATTTTCGGTTTTACATGCCAATTTTGTCAATCCCAACCCGCATTTTCGGATTTTCATGCCCATTTTTGATAAATCCAACCCGCATTTTCGACTTGCCGCAACGCACCATTTCGACCTGTGTACGCATTGAAAGGGAATGGTCATTAAATGTTAATATGGTCACCGCTATGGAGCCAACTATGTTACTATGTAGCTCAGAATAATTTACTGGAGTGTTTCACTTATTCTCTACATGTTAATGTATTCAGGCACGTCCACACCCGCACTCAAGTGTCTGGCGGCCGCGCAGCAAAGGAACCCACTCTCGCAGCTCGACCCTGCAGTGAGTTATACTGTAAGATTACGGTAGAAAATTACACTACCCAGGGATACTGTACCTCCGTGAGTAACCATTGTTTAGTGTGCAGAGTTACGACAGCATGTAAATAAATTGCGGAACTTGTGATAGCAGGCCAGTGGGAGACTCTTTCGTCAATGTCCCATTGCTCAATTTTTGAGATGATGTGATCTGATAAATTTCGCTAGCTAAGCAAATTCCTCGTTTTACGGGACACTGATAGCAATTTCTCCTTGCGCATATCAATTGAAACTCGTTGACAACGTGATTCAACCGTCGCTTGTTGTGATTATTTCAATATCCATTTCTGTGTGACTGGTGAATTCAAGCTCCAATCACTGTTTATGGGCTGTTATTTGTCTGTCGTCACATTAACTATAAAACGGAAAATTATTGTATTATTGATGTATTTATTTATTTATTAAATAATTGTCGTCGCATTGCAGTTCCAGCGGCAGCTGATGATGTCTGCTGGGCTGGTGAACCAGAACGGCAAGGCGCCCTACTCGTACCGCATTGAGGGAGCGGGTGAGTGATAAATATGCGGTCTGAGTTCTTATCAAATGTCGTGGATATGGTGGTAAATATGTCATCGATGAAACTGGAAATTCCGGCTGCATTTTTAGAGAATAAAATTCAGACTCGTATATTTCTTAGTTGAGTGAGCGATTGAGTGGGAAACCGATAACGAATATCTAGAGAACCCTCAAGTATATACTCTGCCGATGAAACGGGAATCAGCCGTGAAATTGTCTTTCGTTTCCCCTGTATATTGTTTCCTTGTAGTAATGCTACTGGTGTTAGTGGTCATTCTGATATTACAAATTGAAACCAGTGAATATACTGAGTTGCTACCGTCGTTGTGATCTACCATGTTTGTGAATGTAAATATCGATTAATTACATTTGCAGGAGCCGTCGCCGTGCCTTTCCCCTTCCCCGCCGACGCCCTGACTGATCCCGGTGTGCCCAAGAGCGTCCGGCCCATCCACGACCTACCGCACGGAGAGGTACAGTCATATGTGGGCAGCACTTATCCGAGCCTTTTTGCGCAGTGCCCCCAAACCAGTATCTCAGGCAACTCGTTTTGAATCTAATCAGAAACAATTTTGAATCTAATCAGAACAATTTTAACACTAACGGTGGCTAAATTAGATTCTAATTTCTCTCTGATTAGATGCTAAATTCGTTTGATATTCTGATTAGATTATAAAAACGTCCTGATTAGATTATAAAAACGTCCTGAATAGATTCTAAAAAAGTTCACATTAGTTTCCAAAAACGTTATGATTAGATTCTAAATGAATTCTGAATAGATTATAAAATTAGTATGATGATGATTTTCTGAGCTGTCCTCATTTTTTTTCAAAATTTTTTCAAATTTTTTCAAAAAAATTTTTTTCAAAATGTAGCCCTATCCAGGCACAGCGGGGCACCTCGTCCCTTATGGGGGAAAGTGCTTGCGATCCCCACTCTCGCATTGAAGGGGAGAGTGGGAAACGATCCAAAAATGGCTGACATATCAGCACAGTACATCACCCATCAGGGAAAATCCTGATACGAACTTGAATGACCCGAGGCAATGAGTAGGCACGACAGTATGTACTCGAGACGGGGTTGACAGATAATTTGGAATCTAATTAGATTCTGATTAGATTCTGAATTCTATCGGAATGGATTCTAAATATTTGAAGGAAGTTTAGTATCTAATTAGATTCCGTTTAGATTCAAAAGCTCAAGAACAATTCAGAATCTAATTAGATTCAACGTAGACTCTAAAAACTCTATGATTAGATTCTAAATTCTACCAAACTCTGATTAGATTCAAAAAGAGTTACCTGAGATAGTCCATTGCGGGGTGCCCCGAAAATTCGAATGGTTTTCCTCCTTCACGATTTTGTACTATACTGAGTTTTGCACGGTTCCCCCGAAAGCCTAGGCCATCATTTCCACAGTGTCCCTGTACCCCCCTGCCCACGTATGGGTACGGTGGATGGCATGCGAATTGTCGATTACATTATCCGTGGATGTCCTGAAAATATGAATTTGAAAGCAGTACGGAGACACAGGATTTGTGAATGCCCATTTTGATGAAGCTGTCCCCGGATTGAAATCTCCAAATTGTCTCGTAACGAGGAGGGGGCACTAGATCGCCTGATATGCAGATTGACAAACTTGAATTTTATTTATATATTTTAAAGTCTGACGTTGCAGAATCGCTTTCATGTTTAGATTATCTAGAAATGACAACGATGAAACATCAATATACCTTCTTCGTGTTTTCGTACTTTACCGCGTTGATACGTTTCAAGACCTATTGAATGGCGTAGGATAAAGACAAGTGTGGCAAAGGCTAATACTACTGTATTTATGCCAATTAATTGATTATTGATTTTTTGACGACTATTGATTTTCGTCTCCTGTCCAGGTGGTTTGTGCCGTCTCCATCTCGAAGGACGCGCAGAAGGTGTTCACGGGCGGCAAGGGATGCGTCAAGGTACGCTAGACTACCGTAGTCGACGGTTATTGTATCCTTACAGTAGATATTGATATGTGCGCATATCGGCAACCTCCCTCGCAGATCAGTGATAATATTCAAATTAGGGCTACCCTGTCCTTACACGGTGAATCCAGGATATCTTATAACTCATAGTCCTGATGGTCCATAGCGCCTATTCCTTGTTCAGATCTGGGATCTTCTAACCTTCTAACAGTACCTTATAACTTCATAACTTATGTTCTGTCTATTTCGCGGATCGTTTATCTTCTATTTCGCAGATCTGGGACCTGGCCAATCCGTCGTCGGTGGCGCGCGCCCGCCTCGAGTGCCTCGAGGACAACTACATCCGCAGTTGCAAGTGAGCGCGATTTATTGATTGATTGCGAGTGCAGATTACTATAAATAGCTGATATTGTATTGAATTCTTTCAATTAGCATTATTGCGACTAGTGAATATGTACGCAAAATCTCCAAATCGAGTAGCTGAACTAGTTATGCCCATGATGAAACACTAAGTTGCATGCTTGGCGTAATTTTATTTCGCCGCATCATTTTTTGCGGAATTTGTTGTGCTTAGCAATTTTCGATTTTTTGGTGACTGATAGAATAGATCGTTTATTTATTGATGAAATTGTGCAGGCTGTACTCGGAGGGCACTCGTCTGGTGGTGGGCGGAGAGGCTGCAAACATTCTCCTGTTCGACATTGAAACGCAGCAGGAGGTTGGCAGACTGGACACGAATGCACAGGTACGGTAGCCGAAAATGGGGCTGAGAGAGAAGGGTACGGTAGCTGACAGGGTAAGGATACCGAGAAAGAAGGGTTCGGTGGCCGAGACGAGAGCAGTAGTGATACTCAAGAAATGTATTTTGTGTGCGATACTGTATTCCAGGAAATGGGACGGTAGCATTCTTTATATTACTGTATCAGTGCATTTATTAATCGATTGCAGGCGTGCTACGCGCTCGCGCTCAACCAGGAGTCGAAGCTGCTGTACGCGTGCTGCGCTGACGGAGCTGTGGTGAGTAAAAGATTATTGTATATTAATGTGTTACGATAACCTGTGGATTACGCGAAATATCTCTTTCTTCACTGCAACTACTATTTGTTTACAATTGGTATCGTGGACCTAACGAATCTCTCGGGGAGGAATATGCATTTCTACTAGTGGTGAAACTCAAATGGCGGGTGCAAATTTTCCGGAATGTCACCTGCTCCATTCGAGTTTCACGTATACTATTTCCGACGCGCTGCGTTGACGCAGCGATCGCTTTCTGCTTTTTTCCTTCGTAGCACCCACTCGTAACTCAAAAAATAATTAGTCGATCTTTAATCTTTAATCTCTGATCTCCAATCTTCCTCTTCTCAGGTGATCTTCGACCTCACCTCGATGCAGGAGGTCGCCCGGCTGCCCGGCCACACGGACGGCGCCAGCTGCGTCGATCTTAGTGGAGGTGAGTGCAGGGGCTCTTTGATCTTTGGACTTTGGTCCTTGATCTTTAAACTTTGATTTTTCGACTATAGCGATTGCGCCCTACTGAATCAGAGAATCATTACGTGGCAGTTAGTTTAGTTTAGTTTTAGTTTAGAAGTCGTTTATCAAGAGGCTATCCGGGTGCACGGGGAATCGAATGGGAGCTCTGACGACGTTGAAAAGGCTCAATATCTTCGGTTGATATTCGTCTGAATAGCAAGTCATCTTGAATGGTCTTCGGAGTAAGGATCGGTCTCTCGTCGGTGAATGAGTGGAAATCAGAGATGATCCCGATAGTCAAATAGGCAATGGCAAAGGGTCCATCCGTTACAATCTCGTGCGAAACAGGGATCTTGGATTAGACCCCAGAGTCCTCCAAACTCGAGTCATCGATCTTAGAGAGAATCAACGAGTATACTGATACTGAGGATCAATTCAACTTGTAGGTCATACTCATTACACGGCGACCACTCCGGTTTGGATGGGGATTCAAGTCTTCTGTAGTCGATAGTAGAGACGAGGGGTACTGGGGAGCCTGGGGCTGAACTAGGGGAAAGTCCACCTCTCCATCGGACGAAATGGAGAGGCGACCGCTCGTGACGATTGACAAAAACGAGAATGAAGTGGCAGTGTGGGGCGTTTTATACTATTTGGGAGAGAAAATGGCCTTGGCAAATTGTCCTTGGTGAATTTGAGCTTCGCCCATGTTACTTTGATCGTAGCCTTTTAGCGGGCGTTGATTTGCCTCTTTACTGCCTCTAATGTGACGTTGTGAGTATGAATCGTGTTTGAGAATCTGAGCAACATAAATTGTCGATGCATTATGTAATTGCTACTGTAGCGGAGTGGTGATTATCGATTGATTGCTTGCAGACGGAATGCGCCTGTGGACGGGCGGGCTGGACCACACGCTGCGCTCGTGGGACATCCGCGAGCGGCGCGAGCTGCTCAGCATCGATTTCTCCCACCAGGTTACTGTGGGGTACCGTAGAGATAATATTGAATACTGATTTTAATATGCTTTTTGCAACTAATTTGAGTGGCAATTGAGTGTTGCTATTTTGCTTTTATTATGGGAAATAAATGGTCGGATAGTAAGAATCACGTGTCATTTACTCGAAATCACCGAGTTGTCGAATTTATTTTAGTATTTATTATAAAATTAAATAATAGCGTTTCGCAGATCTTCTCGCTTGGCTGCTCGCCGACGGAGCCATGGGTGGCGGTCGGACTGGAGAGCAACGTCATTGAGGTACGGTAGCAGGCGCGTGATCTTTGATATTTTTTTCTGTTTTCAATCGTATTTGACGAATTCTAAGGAGATGTTTCTTCGTTGAATTTATCAGTGCTCTAGCTTTCCAGCAATAGATTGTATACTATGGGGCGGATATAGTAACCGGCGAGTCATCGATCTGACCCGGCTTCTGACCCAACACTACCACTATTGTTACTACCGTATCTGTTGAGGTGGTGAACACGGCGCCGGGCGTGCGCGACCGCTACCAGCTGCACCGTCACGACTCGTGCGTGCTCTCACTCCGATTCTCGCACTCGGGCAAGTGGTTCTGCACCACCGGCAAGGTACGGTAGCCATTTATTGATTATATGTGTCTCTCGAGGCGGTACGGTGATCACACTGAAACGATTATTGAAGAGGTCCACTAAAAAATGGTCGCTACTGTAGTAGGCAAATCGATATCTTGATTGATTGGATACAGTACCCAAGTGATTCGCTCCTTCCCTGCAGGACAACCTGCTCAATGTGTGGCGAGCACCGTACGGCGCGCTGTCGGTGCGCGCTGCCGAGTCGTCCTCCGTCCTCTCCTGCGACATCTCGCAAGACGACTCGGTCATCGTAACGGGAAGTGGCGAGAAGAAGGCTACCGTATACCAGGTACGGTAGAACAAATGGAATACGGTAGTATTGAATTGGGCAAGAGATAGTAGTAAGTAGCGATAGTGAGGGCTTACTGTAGCATCGGAAGAGTACGGCAGTAAGCTCCAAATCAATATCGATTGCTTTCAGGTCCAATACGATATGTCAACGTGAGAAGAACGGTGCTGTTCATCAAGTTTATGAACTTGTTTCCTGTATTTATTTCTGTTGTTTGTAGAACTAGCTTTGTACGACATTTTCTCCCCTATTGTGAACTGTTCAGTCAAATGTGAGCACGGCTTTGCAAAGAAAAACCCTCCGTTGATAACTCATAACTTTACCATTCAGTATTTCTTTTCGAATTACATCGTTAATAAGTGTTTCTGCCAGTAAATTGTTATCACATCTTCGCATTTGATCAAACTGAGGTATTCTTGATGGATCTTCAACTGTTCTCGTTCTCATATACTAATGTAGCCTACGCATCATGCCTTATTCAACATGTTTTCACTTCAATTCCTAATATTACCGTAAGACTGATCCTGAGCTACAAGGCTCGCTCAAGTTCAGTTGTGCAAACATTCTGTTCTACTAGAATACATCGTTCATACGAGGTCTCTTCATTTGCATTTTCCTGATAAATGTTCAACGATCGATTGTGTGGGAAAAGAACGTTAGAATTGTATCGCAAATTATTTATGACCAGAGTGAAAGCTTATTATACAATCAAAACCAGATCTAGGAGGCCCAGACTCCCACTCTTCGCACAACCGGAACTCTACTCGTACACCCAGGAGTCGATGAGGGCGGACTTGTAATCGTTGATCTCCTCAGTCTTGAACCAGTGGGCGATCTCGCGGTTAGCGGAATCGACAGAGTCGGATCCGTGGCAGATGTTGCGTCCGGTCTGAATAATGCACAACTACGAAGAGAACGCCGAGGGCATAATGAATAAAGATCAAAGAATATACCTGGATGGAGAAGTCTCCACGGATGGATCCGGGAGCAGAGGCAAGAGGGTTGGTGGCTCCGAGCATGGCACGTCCCTGCTTGACGATGTCGAGTCCCTGGAATAAAGGCATTGTTACCGAGAACACGGTCAGACACTCAGTTAAATCACAGAAAAGTACAGTACCTGCCAGACCATGGCGACAACGGGTCCCGAGACCATGTAGGAGATCAGGGAGGGGAAGAAAGGCTTGTCCTTGAGGTCGACGTAGTGCTCCTCGAGATGTGCCTTCGAGGCAGTGATCTGCTTGAGTGCGACAAGCTTGTATCCGCGCTCCTCGAAACGCTGGATAATCTTGCCGACGAGTCCACGGTGGACGCCATCAGGCTTGATCATGATGAAGCTGCGCTCGTTGTTGGCCATTCTGCAATCGGGAGAAATGAATGGGAGAGTAGGATGGAGACACGAACGACGAGTGACAACAATTCCAGCGCGGGTGAAGGTCAGAGGGCGGAGATTCAATTACGCAGTTTAAATAGTAACTAGAGACGTCCTACTCAAAGCTACAGAAAGCATTAAAAAGCGGATGGCATCACTTGGTTATAAGACGAGTAGTTCTTAGCGAAGATTCAGAGGCAAGAAGACGGAATCCACGAGCAAATCCAGTGAGAATAGACATGTTAGTAAAGGGGCGAGTAGGTCAGTGAACCAGTCAGGACAAGGTGCAATAGAAATAATGAAATGGAGAACGACATCGATGTGCCGAGCCAGAACCAAATTGGAAAGTGATTAAAATGCAAATAAACATGCTAAAATCGCACTTAGTGGGGCATCCGTCGCGTTCGCACGTATCAGTTGAAGTGGCACAGAGGGGAAGAGAGAGGAGGCCAAGGACCGCGCACCATAGCAACCGTGGCATGTTGTGAACTGGCTCGAGCTCCAAAGAAGAGCGAGAGAGAGAGAGAGCAAAAAATAGCGCAAATTCAAATCGAGTAGATCGTTACCTGTAGTAGTCGCGCTGGGACCTAAAACGACTCGAAGTCTTGGAATTTTGCCAAATTCGCGTGATGTTGTGGTCACTCGATCGTTCCCATGTAAACTTTGCTTTTGTCGGCGTTTTCTTCGCTTCTCTGTTATTATTTTCGTTTGTTATCGGTGCACAGCCGTCGGAGCTTCTTCTAGGCATGCTATTAACTTCTTTCGTGTCCTTTTGTATGTTAAATCGTGATTTAAATAGGCAGTCCCTCGGTTCCCACGGTCTAGAAAGGTGTTTTTTTTCGTTGTTTGCCGACGGTTGCACGGATGTGATTGATGTGTGATTATTACTGCGTTTGTCTCTCATTGGGAGTGAGCGCGCTGTCTCCGTTATCACTCGTTTAATCAGCACACACACAGTCGTTCATGCACATTGTGTGAAGCTGTAGTAATATTCTCCTTCTTTCCGCCGCTTTGCGTTCGTAAGTTTTGCGCCGTGATCGATCGCGTCTTAGTCATCCTCGCTGTGGTTGACTGGGTCCCTTGGAAACCTATTTCTCCCTCGTTCTGCCCCTCGTTTCAAACCGCTTGTCTCTCTCAAGAGGCCCTCTTCTCCGTAATAGCTCCGTGCGCTAGCGGGCCTCTTTACGCTATTTCTTATTCATGTGTCTGTGATTTTTAAAAGTGCGAGATGGCAGTGATTCATTTCCAGATGTCATTTGACGCGTGATCTACCCAAGGCGGATCACCCCATACTCACTCATTGTTGTTCCCCGCATGCTCTACTAACACGGTACATTCTATTTCTCTTCTCTTGGTTTTCCCAATTTGTATTTCCTTTCCTCTTCGTTAAACGATATCTTGAATTCTGATTTTTTTTATTTTTCTAATGATCGATTAATGAAATATTTAAGTCGCGTTGTTCCGCTCAACCCCCTACCTGCTCGCTCCTCGGGTCAATCGTCGTCCTCGAGGAGCCAGTCCCACAACGCCCGCCGGCCACCGTACCCCCGTCGCCGCGTCCCCAGCCACTACCGTAACCCCAAGATCGATCGAGCAAGCAAGTCGTCGTCTGCCTGATATGACCCCGGCCACTGCCAACTCGGAGCACGCAGAATCGAGAAAGTGAGTCGAGGGATATCGCAGTTCATCGAATTGCTAGGAATGTCTCACATTAATCTATACACACTCTATGAAGCACGAGAATGCATGGTTAGGACATTCTACATATCTCCTATGACTCACGTTTCTTTCTTTCTATTATGTTTCTTTTCTGACAATGTTACATTTTCAATTTTATAATTTGGAGCATCTTTACACACGGTATATTTTTGAGTTCTAAATTCTAAATGTGCTCTACGTTCAGAACCGTCGGCGGCGTACTGTACAAATGGACTAACTACGTCTCGGGCTGGCAGCCCCGCTACTTTGAGGTTTGATTTTACTCTCTCGTATTGTAGATGATCGTATCACTTGTGTAATTATGCTGCACATTCTCTGATGTTATTGAAACAATGAAGATGCTGGGTTCAAGATTACTGAAATGATCACGTCTCGTGCTGGCAGCCCCGTTACTTTCAAGTTATTTTTTTTCGATGTTCAAACACTCTATGAATTATTTGTGCACTCATTAAGCATCTTTTTGCAGATATCGAAACACGAATATTGCTTGTTTAAATTTTAACAATTTTAACCATTTCGACATGTATCTTTTCAGATTTCGAATGGTTCGCTCGTATACTACAAGTCGAAGGGCGAGCGATCGGCAGGATGCCGCGGGTCGATAGCACTCAAGTCGGCAAGAATTGAAGTTAGAATTCTTTAAAAAATTTAAACTTTGCCTTGATACGTCCCACCCGCTCCACAAATAAGCGTATATTTGCACATTACAATTAGTGAAACTGTGGAAAGTGTATTCTAAATGCTGGTAGTACGTAGACATGTTTTTTATTCGGGTTCAGAGGGTGATGTATAAAATGTGGCATCGGTGTACAGAAAATGACGGTGGTCTGGGGTTGCACACCTGCTGCTACAGCTGATTGCACCGTGTAGTAATGTTTTTGAACAGACTATCTATCTAGACGATATATTCCGATTTTTTTTGAAATTTTAATTACTTAATAATCAGTTGATCGACGATTTCGGCAAGTGCGAGTTCACGGTGCGCGTCAGCGAGGATATCGTCTGGTGAGCCAATGATAATCAGTTATTTATTAATTATGAGAAACATAAAGATTACTGTAATGAACGCAATAGCGCATCAAACATTGTGATTTCAACATTTTCTCCTTCTATCAAAGTGCGCAGACAGATAGATATTTATGCATATTGCACACGTTGGTTGAATAAAAGGATTTGGGATCGAAAATTAAAAAAAAAATATTAAAATAATTATTTCGAGGTACCTCAAAGCCGACTCCGCCGCCATGAGAGAGCGATGGCATAGAAGGCTCATTGCTGATCATGTAAGATTAAATTATTGATTTTCGATTCCTAAATGTAGAAGAAAAAAAGCACAATGTAGGTGACACCGACTCGGTGTACTGTAGTCCGGGGACTTTCCACTGACTCAAGTTTTCGGACTAGAGAACGGTGTGACTGATTGCATTGATAAGATAGCAAGTAGAGGGCAACCGTTTGTCAGACATGATGTCATCCTGATATTGAGGATTTTATCTGTTTTAATTAATCAATTTTCAATTATCTCATTTCTCCCTATTATCTTAGCGACTTTCATGCGATTTAGTCCAACTTTATTGGCACGGGGGAGGAGCTTAGAACATGGGAGTGATTCCTGATCTCTTGGTGTCTCATCTTTGGAACCAGACCTCGGCATCTGAACTCATAGTGCCGTGCGAAGGCGCTAAGAGAGATGATCTAGCACTGGACTATTGGTCTGAGAGGGGGGATGTTGTCGCTGCTACTTACCATCTCTTCATAGCACTACGACGCGCTATGTTCTGTTTGTCTACGCGCTTCCGTATCTATCGTTCCTCCTCTCCTCTTCTTCTTCCTCCTCTCCTACATCACTTCGCACACTATGGAAATCCCGCACAATAGAGGGACACATGAGTCAGACGCCTGTCGGGGGATGGAATCACAGTTTTGTGATGGGGAAATGAACGATCTTACCATCGATTTCACACGCGTTCTTTGTGCGAGTAGAATGCTGACTTTGGCTTTACGACGTTTTCCGAACCATTTATTGTTGTCATTGAATGCGTATCCTGATTCCTTTTTGGGTGGGTGGATGTTCAACTGTAGATGGCATGATTACCATCAGCTGAAAAACCAGCGGTTCCTAACAACTCTTCTAGGTTCTGGCGACATCCTGCCGAGTCTGTGTAAATTCAGATAGATAGGCAGAGAGTGCGAAGATGTTATGTTAATGGGAGATGATCTCACCACCAATTCATTTATAGACTTTTGTCCAGAAAGGCGAAGGCTCGCCCTTCCCATATTGGGGAGTAGTAGATCACTGTGACCTTCATCTGCCCTTCTTTTGTCTCCTCTCTCCCACAAACACCACCATCATTCCATTGAAATCCAGCTCACAATCGAACAGCATTACAGGGACGGAGCCCCCCCCCCTTGTTCACGCTCTGTCTCTCATTTTCGCCTGCTCTCTGCTCGCCCTCTCTAACTGCCTCTTTCGTCTCTCATTTCGGCCCGCTCTCTCCCGGATGATTCCCATTTCGCGGAAATGGCGTGCCTCTTTCTCTTTCTCCCTCTTCTATCAACGATGATGTCGATGGATGATGTAGGCGGGAGAAGGGAGAAACATGCTGACTCACCCTCTTCATCATCATTCCTGTAATTTGTTCCACACACCACACGTTTTATTTCCCAGACCATTGATCTCATCCTGGCAAGGTGATGCGACTGTGTGTTTACCCTTGGTTGATTGTTGATCTCGCGTTTCCCCCTTCCCCCATCCCTCTAAATTTGCATAAAACTGTCTTGTTCTTTGTTGTCACGTAACACGGTGAAAGCTAACGTTTTGAAATTATTTTTCTTTGAGCATGAGGAAAATCACAGCTGGGCTGACTTCTCCTTCTTGTTGGCACATGTGTTTGTGAGAGAGAGAGAGAGAGAGAGAGAGAGAGAGAGAAAGGGAGAGAGCGAGATGTTTTGCAAAGTGGCCCACAGTCTGGGGGCTATTTCCCCCAACCCTCTCTCTCCGTTCGCCTCCCCCTCTTACCCTTTCTTTCTTCCCCTTCCATCGTGTTCAGGGGCAAAGTGTCAAAAGTAAATCCGTGGATAGACCATCACCTATTTGCATGCTATTTTGGCAATTTCTAACTGTCTGCCGCAATTTGCATAGACTCGCCAGAATTCCGCGTTCCCCTCTTGTCCTTTCTTTATTCTTCTTCCTCTGTTCAAGTCTTTGAGTCCTCTTCCCTTTCCCCAATCGCCCATTTGGTGTGCCGCCAAGTACCCACTATAGCAGAGTGCATTTATGAATAAGTTAGGGACGAGAAGGATTCGGGATGGGGGTATACTTGAACTGAATCAGTCGAATCAATATGCTTGGAATTTGCATGTCCGATGTCTGAGGGCTCGATTAGCATACCGATTTGCATGAGCTCGCGACAGGAGTTGGGGGACAGTTGCCGGTCTCTCGCTGACCCCGCGTACGATCTTCCTGTTCACTGAGTGATCCATCCCCCCCTTGGGGACGAGAGAGCGTGCGAGATGGAGAGAGTTTGTCTCCAACTTCTTCCTGCGATTCGCCGTTTTGATTCATATCTGCTTGCGTCATCTCTGTTGTCCTATTGTGTTGCCTTGCCCTGTCGACTCGTCCCCTCTCTCTCTTTCCCAATTCTTCCGCCTGGACATTCCTCGATCCGTCATCCTTTTTTCATTCTTTCTTGAATTGTATTTGTCTTGTTGGCACTACTTTTTAAAAACACGGGGCTTTGATTGATATCAGTGCTTGTTGGTTTATTATTTTGTCTTTTCTCCGGATGGTTTCGTCCTATTGAAGTTTCTCCGGATTCGCGACATTTCTGACTGTTTCGTAACCGTAAATCCGCTAGATGGGTCTCTTCTCGAACTTGCGCCGACGCACGACGAACCGTCGGAAGGCGGACGAGAAGGTTACTGTAATAATAGTGGTAGTGGTAGTTATCACCGGTTTACGTTAGCTGATCTTGTGCTCGAGGATGTTTTGTAGTTATAAATCAATACAACATCATACGGTATTTTGACGGCAGTAAAACTCAATCAAATGTTGTGTTGATAGTGAAGAGGCGGTAATGTATTTTTTAAACCAAGAACCAATCGTTAATTTCGAACCTACTCTGGTTTTCGCCCACCAGTAGTAGTACTAGTGACTCTCTCTATTTCCCACGCTCTCTCACTTTCCACTAGTAGTCTACCCTATAGGTGAGCAACTAGTGGAAAACGAGAGAGTATGGGAATGTGAGAGAGCCACTGGTACTACTACTGGTGGGCGAAAACCAGAGTACTGTAACCCTCCTTTCGTTGCAGGACTCGGACTACTCGTCGAAGGGCCACAGTCGCACACCCTCTGCTGCGTCCAGCACCTACAGCCAGCAGCAGCTGCACTCGCCGACGGGCGATGGAAAGAGGGTGAGTGGAGAAGTTATTACGTCATCACTAGGTAATATATCAATTAATACTGTGTCAATGCAACAAGCTATAAAAAAAATCTGCAGCAAAAAGATATGCATAATTTAGCGGACAGATGTTTCTAGTTTCATCGCTGACAAAAATTATCATTACTAGCTAATCGATCAATTAGTGTGTGGTCGAAGCGAAATTTTTGCATAATATAGCGAATGGACAGTTCTGGTTTCGTCCCTCACTTATCTTCTCAATTTTATGCTCTGAAATGCTATGTATCCTAGCGAAAATAAATAGTGGAAAACTTTCCTCTTTTGATGAATTAACTTTGGCTTGTGTGAAATCTGTTGGGCAAATATTTCCGTGGCGCGCGAATGTTGGAATTATAATCGATATACGAGGGTGTCTTTCTGGGGGTGTTTTCGTTTCGCCCTTCTCATATTACTCAATTTTGTTTGCACAAAACGTTTTTTGTTCGAAATTTTCGTATAATATTATTCGGCTGATGAGTGAGAATTAATGTTACATCTCGGAGAATAGAGACGCACAAGGATGTCCCTAGTTTCACGGAGCAGATAAATGCGAAAGATAAATGCGAAATTTCAATTAATACTCGCCGATTTCGTGGTTTCAAAAAAAATAGTTTCAAGATCTTTTATTATCTTACGATGATACAACACTCGGAGTGCATAGAGAGGAAATGGAAGGACGTTGTAAGGGAAAGAAAAAAAGAGAGAAAGAAAGGGCACGCACTCGCGAGTAGCGAGTAATGATCAGAGTTGTTCGGGGAGTGAGAGGAGGGGGAGGAGAAAGAACGAGGAAGGAGTGGTTTAGAAGAAGGGCGGAATCGATTCTTGCCGATTACTGGGCAAATTAGAGTTCTTAGTTTAAGCACCTTAACTCATCGCTCATATTTTACTGATTCTGCCTCACTGTATATCATCCTCTATTCATAGATATTGAGGAATCTTATCTATCTTGATCAGCAATATCCCCTTCAGATAAGCATCCTCTATCGTATTATTACAATAATAAATTGGCTCTGCTATTTCGAGATACAGATTTCTTTTCATCACTGCATTATCTTTCATCCTATCATGCGATCGTTGTATCATTTCTCAAATCACTCGTTTATCATCAATATTACCACAAATATCTTTACCGTTTCTATTACACAGATATTTTTTTGAATCTGTGATCACTAACTATGCCTTTCCAGCTTATCAACTAGGACATTGTCTTACATTTCCCATATTTGAAGTTGCAATCACCATCATTTCTCAGGCCGCTCTCGTCTCTGAGCGTCTGCTCGAACTCGGCGGCTACCGCGAACTGTGCGCCTCCCAGATGGCAGAGATCGAGAAGGAGTTGGAGGAGGTGAGAGAGGGAGGGATACGGTAGTGGAGGGAGGGCGTGGAGTATGGTAGGGTGTACTGTAGAAAGGAAATTGAGGCCAGACGAGTGTAGGCGATGGCAGATTAACGTGTAGGTCAAATTATACTTTTTTGTTGCAACTCATAAGCATATTGATAAAGAATTGCGCTTTGAGCGTAACAGGGGAAATATGTTTGCACCGCAACAGTGAAGCTCATGGTTTCACGGTTTAAAAACATTGAATGAATTTGGTCGTTGTTGCATTTCTATGGAGGAAAATATTGTTTTGAATAGATTTGTAACTCTATTATTTTTCAAAAACAATCACCCTATCTAGCTGCAGTTGTCGGCGCAGCACCCTGCGGCCCCGCCCCTGAGTCGCGCCAAGCTGCTCACGCTCAAGGCCACGCACATTGCGATGCTGGCCAACGTGGACAGGATACTGCAGCTGGCTGGCGAGCAGACGGTTAGTGCTTACTTACTTGCTGATATTTTGTTGCCCCGTGTTCTACCGGAAAGCTGGTTGAGGACGAAAATAATAAAAAAATATCATTGCGCCACTTTTAAGGGAGTAACGTCGAATCATCCTGGCTTCGGCAGTTTGGTGTTTCGAAGGGATTTCTTAGTCGGGGAAATTGTGGAAGTGTTGATATACTTGTAAGTCTGGACATGAGGTTACATTTTGCAATATAACAAACTCGTTCATGTCGATGTACCCTTTATTGTTAGCCGTTCCATTGGTGCGATAAATGGGTACTACTGCAGTCTGAATCGGCTTAAAGCGGAGTATAAGTAGGTGTTGTGAAAGTGTGGGCGCTGAATGAGAGAGGGAAATGGGGGAGAGAAGTGATTTACACTTGATCGACACTGTTGGCCTGTGTTCCTTCTTCTCTCTCATCGCGCGTTCCAATGCGACTGTTAGGATGCGGGTGCACGTGCTCATCTGGTGGAGTGGAGACCAGGGAGGAGTCGTATGTAGGTCGTGTCACGGCATTTCAGCTCTACGTAAAATCACGAACCCAACTAATCAGCATACGTCAAACAGATCTTCGCTAGCGAAGATAGGCACTTCTGCACTTTGCATGCAAACCCGATTAACATAGCGAGAGAGTGTAGGGCAGACACATGAAGGCTTCTATTTGCATGCCCTGCCCTATGCTAATTGCGAACTTGCGAGAAACCCATTTGACCTATGCTAATCAGATCCGAAACTACAGTAATTCACACAGCGCACACAGAGCAGTGCTTCGAAATGATGTGTCCCTGCCGGCTTAGTCTTATAATTAAAGTTTAGAGTTATGTTATTAATTAAACGATGATGTTGTATGTAGGGCTGTTATTTTTTTTAGATTATGCAGAACAATGCAAGTTTATTAGAGAAACCCAGTTCCCGATGTATTGTATTGCGGGTTGAAACAAGAAATCATCGTCTCCCGGGAACTAGAGGCCTCATTTTGCGACATCAATAATCGTGAAATTAAACGCCTTTACTCTGAAAGTGAGTGCTAGGATGGGGGTGCAGGTGTTCATAGGGTGGAGTCGGAGCAGTGAGTGGAGTCGTATGTGGGTCGTGGTGTATTGATGAGAAATCGGGAGCGCACTTCTTAATAGACACGCTCCCTGAGGAAACTGAATCCTCTTGATAACACTAATGGATTAATGTCCAAAACGGTTGCAGAATGCGTAGGGATGTTTCTAGGTATCTGGAACACGCGTACACTAGAAGCTCTCTATAGCAAATTTATCATAGTACTCAGACAGCGAACTCTCTAACATGTGCCTCTCTAGTGAATTGGATTCTCTTTTTTATATTCAAGTCCGTTATCTGCTCTCCTCATTACGCGTACTATCTCGTCAACTATCTAAGAGAGTTGAGTTCACTGGAGAGGCACATGTTAGAGAGTTCGCGCTCTGTGTAGTGAAACGAGACTAGATGCCTCCGTTATAGATGATTATCATCTGCGCTGAAGTTTGTATCCATCTTCGCTTTGAAAGCTAAATTAAAATGTTTCACGACTATGAAAAGGCACCTGGTGTGAGTTTTAAAAAATCGGTTCGCAAATCCATTTAAAAAGGGGTGATTTCAGGAGATGGTCCAGGTGCACGCGCGGCCCGTGGCAATGAGCGCGCCGCCTACTGGAAGAGGAGAGGAGAAGGAGAGAGAAGACAGGGGTGAGTTTTTTTGGCGGTTTGAAAGTCGATAATGATTCCGTCGGAGAGGAAGTGAATTGAGCATGGATCATTATAATGGATGTGATTGTTGCGATGCCCGCGTATTGATGTGGTGTTAGTTTTCCGGAAAAGCTCTTGGAAAAGCAATCGAGAGTGTTAGTTTTTCCGCGAGCTTTTCCGGAAAAGCAGTTAGATTTGAATTCCCGCATTTTCTGTATCTCGGCTCCTATTGAAGCTAGCAATTAGAAAATTGGTTTTAGAGTTACTTTTCGCATTTAGACTTCATGGACCAAGTTTGGGTATGGCTAGCTGCACTGGGAGCAGAGTTATGACCGAAAATCAATAATTGCGGGAATTCAAATATTTAGCTTTTCCGAGCCCGCCGTGAGAAATGGAAAAGTAAAAATTAACACTCTTTTTAGCCTTTCCAAGAGCTTTTCCGGAAAACTAACACCGCATTAGAGTTGCAACGAGTAGTAAAACGCGCCTAAATTGTCTCTGCGTAGATTAGAACAGGGTAAGCCATACAAGAACCGTCACCATTGAAATCCAGAAAGCGCATGTATGTGACACGCCGAAGCCGGCGCTCTACGGTTGCGCCGAGTACTGATAAGCTGATGGGCTGCTTGCTGGATAATAGTTTCGCAAATGTCCTCAAATATCGTTGAAAAAACGCAAAACGAATTTGCTTGCACGCTTTTTTTATCCTCGCCATTTTTCAGTCCTCGCCTCCATCTCCTCATCTACCATGGTCGCCAGCGCGCCTTCCCCCGCCCACTCGAGTCGCAGTGCAAATGGAGTGGTGAGAGAGACGGAGATTATTGATTAATTTCCCCTTCTATCGGCTATTTTTGAGAGGCTCGTAGAACCATGACCGCCCGGTGTTTTCGGGATTCGTGCAGGCACTTTCTCCAATTGTTTGAACAGCATGCTAATACTTGTTTCTATCTTTGCCGACAACGAAATGAATTCTTATTTTTCGAATCAATGTCCGCTTTGAGTAAATATTTTAATAATTAATTTATTTCTAATCAATAATTGTCTCCCCTCTTGCAGACGAGCGACGACGAGGACCTGTGGCACGATGCGGATGAGGAGCGAACGGAGAGGGAGGGGAGTGGGAGGGAGGAGGAAGAGAGGAAAGGGGAGGAGAGAGTGGAGGAGAATGGAGAGACGGCCGTGGAAGGTGAGCAATATCTGGGTGCCGAATCAAGAGATTGGCGTAGTTTGCGCTTGTAGTTTTGGGAGGAGGACGGTCACAGTAGATGACCAAAATACGGTAGACAATGTGTATTGATTAGGGTTCGTGAGGTATCTTAGAGTTCTAGAGAGGAGGAAGGAGATATAGTTGAGGAGAATGGAGTTACGGTAGTCGATGGCGAGTTGGAGGGTTACGGTAGATGACGAGAATGCGGCAGTGAGTGGGCATTGATTTTTGTGTGTGAATGGATTCGGAGAACTTGGCGCTCAACTCGCGCATTTGATGTCGCAAAAGGTATTCAATTGCGCTTTTGGAAAAGGGTGAACGATCGGTCATCGATTGGGTGTCAAAAGCACTTTCCTAAAGACATATTGTATTGCTTGGTGAAATAGATGTCAGTAGCATGAGTGAAAAGCAACTGTTTTACGCATGTCTAGATCGGTATTCCACTTCCTTAAACTGTGTTGCCCGGCGCATCGGCGCAACGCGGCACAGTGCGCACTGTGCCGTGTTGCGCCGATGCGCCGGGCGCCGACACTAGTGTAGTTAGCGCGGGACCAATTTTCTGCGATACCGGAGGTGCATTCTGCATGTTTCTTTAAAAAAAGGAAATGGAACAACGGGTTCGAAGAGAAGTTTAAATTTCGAACAAATATCATAATTGGATTAGATCTCTTCATTCCGCGTACTCTCATCAACTGACCTGTGCAGAGAGTGTGGAAATGAAGAGGCCTGATCCAATTATTTACCCGAATTTCATAACCCAATTTACGCCCTCCCCTTTATTTTGCGTCGGTCCACTCGCTCATTCTGCCATGAAGAAACTGCGAGCGTTGGTGGGTGCGCGAAAGGCCGTCGAGGCGGCGGACAGTTGTATGTGCATTTACTGAATATTTTGCAAGTGCTTGTCGATTTTACTCCACTAGCTCTATTGATCGATGGTAGTCGGGTCTTGATCGATGGTAGTCGGGTTTAACCCGATAGACTGCAGACATGAGCGTAGAAAGGGAGAATAGTGGTTTGGTATTGCATGCGTGATTCTCGTTTCGGAGGGGAAATATAATTAATTGGGTAGTGGTCGAGATGTTTTGTGCAATGTTGCTAATTATGCAACGTGCATAACCTGCGATCGTTTGTACGCTTGGACAAGTGAGGCTCATGCGTATTTGGTGTTTCACGGGGTCTTGAATATCAATTTCATTGCTGGATGGTCTGATTTGTCTTCATATTGACGTATCTTTACCATAATGATATTATTAATATGAATATTTCAGACCAGCCCGACGTTACCCCGCCACCCGCTGTCGCCCATCACGGCTCGAATGAGAAGGACAACGAGGGAGCAGTCGTCGATAGGGTACGGTATCAATGGGCGTTCTCGGATTACTGGGAACTACTGCGGTGTTTGGGACCAGCCAACCTCGATTGACTGAGTATATGGGAAAGGATTGGAAATGAGTGACTCTACCCATAGAACGAGTAACTGGTCGCGAACACTGCTGTAGTGTCGATTACTGCAACCTCAATACCGTCATCGTTGCCGTTCTTTCCTATTCAGTGCAAGTAGTGTTATTTGGTCGGATGACATGGTGGTTCCTGATTTAACAAACTACTGTAGATGGTTGACCAATCGATAACTGGTTATATTCCTGACATTGCAGCATCTTCCCTTTGGTTGCTTCGACAGCGTCCTCTTCTCCGACGCGCACTCGCTGGCGCCGGGAGTGCACGAGCTGACGAACAGCCAGCTGGACTATGCACTCAATGGTGAGAGGGAAGGATTACGGTAGGATTAAGGATACGGTGGGATTACGGTAGGTGATTTATTTTACCGGACCCTCTTTCATAGTCTCGCTTTGTGAATTTCGCGGTCACCTCTTGTGGTCTGGCAAAGTAAACTAGTGTCTGATTTCTGACTTACGGTATCCCTTTTCGAAAATGCGGTGCTCTTGTTTTGTAGTCCTAGTTATGCTGGATAACGATATCTTTGCTATCGTAAAATGAGAACTGGCATGTTGCAGGCGCCCAAGACCCGACTATGTGGACGCTGTTTGCGAGCGACGGCGAGATGAAGATGTACAAGCGAGAGGTATGGTAGATCAAGGGGGTTGATGTAACGGTAACATGGGTGCGGTAGTTTGAGATTATAGTTTCTGTAGTTTCATCGGCAGTTTATTCAAGGTTTCGCGACTGTTTCTTTAGTCACGGATCGAAGTTTAGGGGATTGCATGAACCATCTTGCTGTATATTAATGAAGCATCGATATTCATTATAGATCGAGCAGGACGGGCTGCCGGTGGACCCGCTGAAGGCGCTGCACTCGGTCAAGGGTGAGTGTCTTGTTTACTTCAAATGGGGTAGCAGGATCAATTAGTTACACTTCAACCGAGCTCTTTTACTGCGGACGAAACTGAAAACCTGCGGCTAATCTCTGATATTTGAATTGCTTATTTTTTCATTTTTTGTTTCTGATTTTGATACATTTGGTATGCTATTCATTATTGATTTAACTGAAATCTATCGCATCCTCTCAATGCATGCGTTTCCCTGATCAGGCTACTTTTGTTGACTATCCTATTAAACAAATAATATTTATGATCTTATATATCTTATATTTATAATCTATTCAGGTGTCTCCGCCCTCGAGTTCATGCACTACTTCTTCGACGCCCGCTACAAGATGGGCTGGGACCACACTCTGGATCAGATGAGAGTGATCGAGACGATTGCTGAGGATCTGGTGGTCGTCCATCAGAAGCACAAGACGGTCAGTTGGTGATCGGGGAATGGAAGAGGGAGAGGGTTACGGTAGCTGAATGGCTGATGCGAATGTAAGGCCATTTGATCATTCTTTTCATCAACTCAACGATCATCATGGTCCCACAACTCAACGGTCATCATGGTCGGCTCCATCCTGTTTTAGTAACGTAGTTGAAACGATATTTCAGCTACATTATTTTCTTGGTGTGATTACTTGGCTTTTGATTTCCAGGTGTTGCCCAAACAATGAATATGAGAGATTGTGGTAATGTTAGCGTAGCTGGATGGCTTCCAATATTCTGTATCCTGTTACTTTCTTGTTGTTCGTGTCTTTGTGAAATGGCTCTCCTCCCAGAATCCTGGCTGTTCACGCGGCATCATCTCTGTGGAATTGCAATCAATATTCCGTTTCTTTCCTTATTGTCAGATAATACTCGGGGTGATTTGCGATTAGGTTATTGCAATGGATATCAACTTGCGAGTACCATACTAGTGTTCCATTCTGCTGTAATGCCCCCGATGAAACGCGTTCTCTGCAGGTGTGGCCGGCGGCGCCGCGCGAGTCTCTCTTCTGGTCGCATCTGAGAAGAGTCGATCACAGGTGATTATTATTAATAATAATATTTTTATTATGACTATTCTTCTCCTACCATATTTAGCAGTGCTCTGTAAGATAAAGTAGTCGTTATTTTAATCATTAGATTGCATTTTATTATTTGACAAGTTTATTTTTCCTGCAGAAAGTCGGACGGCGCGCACGACTGCTACGTGGTGTGCAACAAGGACATCCAGCGCGCAGATGTGCCGGTAAGAAGAGGGTACGGTAGATGGGGTTACGGTAGTCGTGAATAAGGTAGGGATTTAGACATTTGCGATTTGATTTCAATACTCATTGTATTCTAGGTAAATGCATTGATTGACATTATCAGGAGTACTGTGGAAATAGGGATGTCGTAGTACTATAGGCATACTGTAGTCCAATCAATATTCTCTTCCAGCTGGGATCCTCGTCGGCTGTGCGCGTCGGCCTCACGGTGTCGATGATCTGCGAGACGTTCGTCGATAATCCCGAGGTATTTTTGATATTTGATGTTCAAACGAATTTGTATTATTGAAATATTAAGTGCTAAAAGTAAAAAGTGAAATAATACGTGCTAAATTTTTTTATTGAAATAATAAGTGGGAAATTCATGTCGCATGCACGATTGGTGTTTCTCAAGGCTTTGTTTAGTACTTTCAGTTCCTTTATCCGATTTCTTTCAATGTGCTCTTCAAGGAATATTGCTCACAGTACATAACATGACCTCATTCATTTATATATTTAGTTAATTGTCCCGCTTCATCCATTATGCGAACTGGAGACGGCTGAAACCACTTGCGCTATTAGAGCTTCATCGGTAGTTGATCCCGTCTATCATTGATGATTTTCCAATTACTTGCGTACATACCTGAGATAAAAAACTGTCATTATGATTCTAGATCCTCGACAAATTATTGCCCACAATTTCAGAACCTGCCGCTATCGCAGCTGCCCCGCAGCGCCTTCACCTGCAAGGTCATCTACGTGTCGTCCGGTGAGTTGCGGTTTCAAACTGTAGCCGTAAAGTACTGTAGTTTTGGTCTATCTATAATCGTAACCTGCTCCAACCTGGACTATAAAACATTGTACTACATTGTGTTCCTGTAGCTATTTCAAATCGATCGATAATTTCTCCTCTTACAGTACACCTTGGTTCAATAGACCAATCGATAATTTGCAGTACACCCTGGTGGCTGGGTGCCGACAGGCGCGCTCCGTCAGGTCTTCAAGCGCGAGTACCCCAAGTTCCTGCGCACGTTCACCGCCTTCGTGCTGGAGAAGGTGAAGCGGAACCAGCAAGTGGCCATCTAGATGCCGGTTCCGGATCTGATTCCCCCTTCCAATTCTACGGATCCCAACCCCTGCAATTCCCCGGCTCCCAACTGCTATTCCCGAATTTCCACTTGACTCGGTAGCTAAAGTATTACTTGCTTGTGAGTTACTGTAATTATTGATTGATTGCTCGTCTTGTGATGATGACTGTACACACGAAATGTGCCTTTATTTCGATCACTTTCCCTCCGGGACACGCCTTACTTTCAACAGTTTTCCTTGTGATGAGCATTCGGTATATTGATTGGAATATTACGGTAGTGGACACTTCTTTGTACTGTACATTGGGCCTTCTTTTATTGATCATTCCAGTAGGGTTAGTTCCTTTTTTGCCTTCATGCGCACAATTTCTTGCGATGATTTTTCATAATTCGCTATAATGAATGCTCCGCACAAAGTACTCACAAGAGCTTGCGAATAAAGATTAATTTCATCAAATTGTTTGAGACAATATGCAAATAAAGGTCCAACGATCCTCATCAAGTATCGAAAGAGAAACACAAATCTAACAGGTGGATTCAATCCATTCTCAGGAACCTCGCTGGTAATGTGACCGGTTCGGGCCCGGTGCCTACAGTAACCCGCTACAGTAAGGAGCAGCCATGACCATGACAGGTACGGTAGTATTACTGTTCTACTCGTTTGGTCGACGAAATGGGAGGGAATTTCGATTCGCATTACTTGGCAAAATCGCTTAGTTTAAGTGAGGAGGAGGCAGAAAAAGGTGAATGTGTTTGTTTGCCAGCGAGAGATGGTTGAATTGCTGCTTCTCCACCTCCCTATTAGTTGTATGACTACGACGGTCGTTATTGTATTAGGTCTTCCCTGTGTTTAAAGATTTTTTTACGAATTGGGCAAATTGCATGCGAGATTTGCGTTTCGTCTCGCTCTGAAATTCGCAATTGTTAAGGCACTTCCGCTAGTTTCTGGGCTGAGGCATTATTTTGAACAACAAAGAATTCTGCCGTTATGAGACTTTCATTTTAGCGAAATTCGATCGGTGCTTGCCTTTTTCACAGTGTGAAATTGTCTAGTTTACATGGCGGAAAGCGGCTCTGTTTACGTGACAGATCAGCGCTGGTGTCCGACACTTCCATTGTGTAGGGAGGAAGTGAGAGGGGGGCTACTTTATTGGATAGAGTCCATTGTGCCCATTGAGCACATTGATTGAGTCACGACTCACTGCTTTTCATCAGGTAGTTCGTTTGATAGACGAGAGAGTGCGCGAAATAGAGAGAGAGAGAGAGCAAGTGACAGTAATGCACTGTAGTGGCGCTCTGTGCACTTTTCTCCCCTGTATCTGTTTGAGCATATTCTCGGAGCGCACGGGTGAGTGAAAACGGTCAATATTTCAATAAGACACACCTGGCGCAATTTGGGGCTCCCTCAATATCCTGATTTGTTATCTATGGCTTGTAGATATCATGATTATCCTACGGTTCCCCCTGCATTTTTCTATGCTTTGCCACTGCGTTAGCTAATTTTTTCACAATGGGTTTTTTCCTCGAATATTTTGTATTGCTACCATTCAGCTTTGTTACGCAGTATCCCCGTTCTCTCCCATTTGTGAAGCTTCCTGCTAGGGTATGGCTCTGTTGTACGATCTCTTGTATGCATGAGTACGGTATCGCGAGCGGTGGTTATTGATTAGAGCGATAAGTATTAAGTACGGTATCGCGCCATAATTATTGATTAGGATTTGCACGAGCGGATCTTCTTACATGTGTGATGCACAGTTGTGCAGCGGGGATGGGTAGAGAGAGAGGTGGTGAGGGTGTGTTACGGGAGTTAGCGAGAGAAGGGGGGGGGAGGGAGAGAGGAGGAATAGGTTAGAGCAAAACAGCTTGAGACTTTGGCAGATTGAGTGGGGGAGGGGGGAGAAAAAGACGAGAGTTGAGAAGTAGGTAAACCAGTTCTAGAGAGATGATGGCATCGTGTAGTCGTATTTTGCTGTTATTTGCCGAGAGTTTGCCCCTTTTTTTGTAAATTCTTTTTCGTCCCCACCATATTTTATCAAATATTTCCGTTAAATGACCACTCTCACAGCGAATTTGCTAAGAAATGTGCTTGCTAACTCATTTGCTTAGCAAGTTACTTGCTTATTTTCGAGGGGCTCACTGGGCGAAGTCTCTGTCATGAATACCGGTAAGCACTCTCGCAGCATATAGAGAGTGGCGCAGTAGGTCGCGTGTTTGGCCAGCAATCCGATGGTACTGGGTTCACAACCCACTCGATGCAGAATTTTGCTCGTTTTCACCATTTCTCTCACCATTTGCAGTAAGCAAGCGAACTTGCTTAAATGTAAGCAAGAAGTTTCCAGGAACCCGTTTCCTAGAAAGATGCTTGCTTATATTCTAGCAAATTCGCTGTGAGAGCATCATTGTGCAGGATTGGAATATATATTTTAGCGCGTTAAAAAATTCAAATGATTAATCAATTAGCAGATGTCCATTGGCGTCCCGAGGAGGGCGGGCAGCAACAGACTACGGTAGATCAGCGGCCGATCGATATTGGGGCAGAAGAGGAGGACGAGGAGGCGGGAGGAGGCATCTACGGAGTGTACGATCCGCTCAGGAGGGAGGAGTACGGTATCATCAGGTGAGGCTGATATTGATCGGACATATCTATATGATCTGGAGTGAGAACTGGGTGGGAAATCTATCACTGTTGTATCACGAATTTCCTGGCCCATTAAGCCTGCCCGGGGGAAGGAGGAGAAGTGATAATCAACCATTTTTGTTGCGGGCAACTACTGAACTGACATCGGGGGCCACTCATCCTATTCTTGCCCGCTTCCAGCAAGAATGTCTATGAATAGAAAATGTGGACAGAAGAAAACTGTTGTTGACTTTCGATGGGGCAGTGACGTCGACTACTCCTGTTAGGTGCTTTCTTACAATCGGAGTCTCGAGGACTTTGACCAGCATCGATTTATAACTAGACTATCGATGATCGAGCTCTCTTGTTAGACCGACTTCGTACGGCGGCGCTGCGGAGAGGGAGGAGAGACGGAAGATGAGACGACTGAGGAGAAGGAGGGCGACTGCCTGTGTGGTGCTGATGCTGGCACTGGCGATCATGGTCGGAGTGGTGAGATGATATTTAAGATTTCATATTTGGCCCACATTTCATATTATATTTGGAGAGGGGGCATAGCTCAGTCGGTAGTGTGCTCGACTGAGTGGTGCAAGGTCCCGGGTTAAACTCCCGCAAAAGATCAGACCACCCCAACAGGTCTACCAAGCCAGGTCCAAGTTGGTACTGATGTTAAAACCAGGAGTAAAGGGCGGTGGTCGCCGGCTGGCAACTGAGTAACTGATTATGCCATATATGCCTAGGTTGCGTGCACACTGAAAAGCGCAATATTCCGCGCGTGTAAAACATGCTGAAGACGGAACTACCTTTACCTTTACCTTTTTATTTGGTCCACTCGACGTCGATCAAACATGCTGAGCATGCTAGGCAATAACACTGATGTGAAACTCGATAATACCGTGATCTCCTATATTTGGTGCTTACAAGTTAACCCAGTAGGAGAGAATATATGATCGTTAGTGGACGCTATTTATCGCTTACAATTAGTTTGAAAACGCCTTTGCGGTTCTCATCCTGATATGGCACTGGCGATCGTGGTCGGAATGGTGTGTTGGGAGGGGGAGGAGGGGGGGGGAGATGGTTACACTACTAGATAAGTGTTGACGTAGCCACTACTTGCGGAATCGTGAAGTTTCATACTTGACTATGCTTCATAGGCGATAAGACAGATGCGAAACGCGAAAATGATCTGTTTGCTCAACTAGCTTCCCAGTTTGTATTTTTTAATTCAATAAATAAATACAAAATAAATTTAATTGTTGATCTCTTTAATTCTCAGCTGTTCGAGGAGCTCAACTACGGCGTCGGCTTCATGTGGTACATGAATCGATACTCGGCGGTGGTGCAGCGGCCGGTTACTGTACGACGGGGTGGTGAATTGCGCGAATTTTTTTCAAGCAGTCATCCCAAAAAAAGATCGCGTTATTTAGTCGTCATTTAACCAAAAAAATCGGGAACAGAATCGTAAATCTGCCAAACATCGTACATTTGTAACGACAACGTTACCGTGATTCACCTAGTCCCATAAATCCGATATGAGCTGGCGCTGCTTGCAGAAAACGCGCCGTCCATAGCGATTGTGATCATTCTCAAGGATTCGACACACGACGATCAATATGGTAAGGGTATTCAGTAAAAAAAACGATTTACTCATATTTTCTATTTCACCAGATATTGTATTTTTTTGTAGACATTAAAGTTTACTCACAAAAGCAAACACAATATCGCCAAGTCATTTGCAGCGCTCGCCTCGTCGACCGTCCACTGCTACGCGGCGCTGCACGGCTACCGGCTGCGCGTCGTGAATGCTGCAGCAAACGGGACCAACTGGGCTGCAACCTGCCCGCAGCCGGATGTGAGTGAGCATGATTATTATGAGCAATGCCAAGGATGCGAAGTATAGATCTCTAGTTTCCCCGACTGATACAACAGGCGAGAAACGCGAAACTCCCGGACCAAAAATTGTACTAATTTTACTCCTCATCTGCATCCTCCTCTTATCGTTTCCAATGCTTTCCGTAGGGGAAATTCTACCGTAACCATGTTACCGTATCCCTACCGTAATCTCCCCATTCAGTTCATGTTCCATCGTCACTGCGTGTTCCGACATCTGCTGGATGGAATGGAAGAGGAGTGGGTGCTGTTTCTCGACGCGGACATCGGAGTCGTCAATCCGGACCATCTGATTGGTTAGAATAGTTAGGAAATTGTACGATCATCAGTGATTTTCACGATTCCCGAAATTTTCCGATGCCGAAATATTGACCCCCTCGCATCGACTAGGACTGCGAAGGGATTGTTAATACAGGGGACGGGAACATCAGTGAGCACACTATTTTACTTGGAATCTATCGAAAGCAGTGTAATTTTCACTTTCAACCTCACCCCCTCGCAGACGCCCTCGCGCGCGAGGGGGTTCCCGAATTTCGGGTCTGTGAAAAAACACTGACGATCATATTTAGTATTCTATTCTTTAGAATTACCGTGTCAGTTTAAATTGGTAATAGTAAAGTAATTGTACCAGACCATCTTATTGGTAAGGCAGATCGGTTTTGTTACTCGATCACAAGGAAAACTTGGGTTTCACTGTTGCTTTGAGTTTTCCTGTGATCGAATTTCAGTCTATGCTGTACACAATCGTTTTACTTAAAAACTACGAGCACTCTCGGAGCATGCTTCATGTAGAGTTTCACCAGAACGATCAGTGAAAGGAGTATGCATATACAACCATTGGAATGGTTGTTTTGCTCGGGGATTCGGATAGTTATCGATGATCAGACAACCGTGTCTATCGTTCGATTACATGTTGCTGTCGAAACGGAAAGTCAACAGCCGGCGATTTCCGGGATAAACGATCAATTTTATATTAAATTAGTTTAAAGGGACAGTAAAGGCCCGTTGAATTCCCGCAAATTTCAAGGTCTCGCCACGACTTTCGGCCCGTGGGAAGAAACAAAAGCATAGGGTGGGTATCGAACCCGCGACCTCACGATTGCTAGGCTAACGTTTTACCGCTGCTCCACTTGGGCTGATATCCGATAGGGCGCACACTATCTCTATCCCTACGTCGCTCGTGGAAATTGGATCAAATGAACAAGAATTTGTGTGTTTACTGTCCCTTTAATTTCCTCTCCATCTCAGAGGAGGTTCTTCCCTCCAACCGCACCACGCACATCGTCTTCTACGATCGTATCATGAATCACGAAGTGATGGCGGGCAGCTACCTTGTGAGGTACGGTTTTACGGTAGTTTGTAGGTCACGGTATTGTGGTGGATGCCGGTTTCAGTTGGTCTATGAGATTAGAATAGAAAAAAAATGCCCTATCTAAACCTGGTGCTTTTAGCTTTCATCTTGGCGACTTAACCTAGGCTTTTTGTTCGTCCTTGATATCTTATACTCTTATAGTCAATATTCTGATTTAATAGGAACAACGAGTTCTCGCGTCGTTTCCTCAAGTACTGGTCGGACTACTTCTTCAATCTCCCATCCTCCTTCCACGGCACTGATAATGGAGCACTGCATGTGAGTAAACTTTAAATAAATACAATTTGGAAATTCATTGAATGGTGATCTCTCGATTTAGCGGCTGAGGACAGGTTTAGGAATATTTTAAAACTTTTCGTCGTGTGCGAAAACAGCAGACAATGTGTTTCGCGTTTCGCTGTGCGCATACGATTTTCTTGGACAGCACATGTTCAATGTTTACTTTTCCGTCAGTGTAAAACTTTCATTAAAATTCGCCCTCCACCCGACTGTGAGCAATTGAGCATTTTTTTTCAAACGCATAAATGTTTTTTTTTCAAATGACATCCCGATATTTGAACTCTCCTTTTATAAGAATCAGTCCCGATGTCTAGCCAGGGAAATTTTCTCATCGGAGAAAACATTTTTAAAATTAAAAGATGATTTCTTGCAGAATGTTCTCCTCGAGTTCGCTCTTCCCGATCTGCGTGAGGGCCGCGTCAAGTGCGAGGAGATGTGGAGGCAGTCAAAGTGAGTGGTAATTTTATTTTCCTTAACGATATCTTAGATTATTTATTTACAAAATTGAGTCATTGACGCTCTGGTGAAAGAATTGAATGCTGCTAGTTTGATGCTTCCACCTACGCATCATACGGAGCCTGATCATCTGTGATAATGATAGATCCGGAGTTTTTTTTTGAAATTATAAATCCAAATTTTTGGTAAATATTTTTGTGACTAACTCGATCGTAGTGAATTGACACTGAAAAAAATGAATGAGATGGACAGATTGAAACCAAAATTTCCCTGCTTTGCAGAGACTTTCCCTCGCTGGACGACTACGTAGTGTGCACGCGCGGGCTGATGGCGGGAAGGTGGATGGAGGGCATCGAGATTAGGAATAAGGCGAGCGATTTTTGATATTCTATTTCTGAAATGTATTGAACAAGGATTAAAAGGGGGGAATATTGTGTTGCAATGTGATGCAGAATCATTACAATTAGTGAGTAATTTATGGAAGAAAGAGGGGATGGAAGTTTCAGCGCAGTTAAAGGGACCAGGCAGTCAAAAAATAAGTTATTTTTAAATAAAAGAAAATCCTGTTCCCGGAAGAATGCTAAAAACCGCATATTTTTGCGATTTTTTTGAAATTAGTTATGATTTTTCAAAGTTTCGCTTTTTCAGTACAGCGGGTTACGGTAGCGACTACACCACAATTAATATCTCCAAAACCAGCTATTTTGATGGAATGTGATTGTGTTCATTCAGTCCGGGAGTGGTCACAATCTCTTCAATCCTGTTTTTGCAAAAATATGAAGTCATCAGAGCAAATTAAACAGCTTTCTGTCTTTTCGGAAATAGGCGACGCACCGTTCCAGAGTCTAATTTCAAATTAAAATAACTAATTGTAAAAAAATGCTAAAACTTTAATTTTTTTCTGCATTCTCCATTAGATGATAGTGAGAAAAGTTGAATAAAAAATTATGAAAATGAAAAATCTTTTTTTGGAGGCTGCCCTTTAATGATTTCGGTGTGAGGGAAGTTGACAGTGGTCTGACAATGAATGACAAGAATACTTGTAAGAACCAATAGCTTCTGGGAAATGCCTCTAATTTACAATCACCGATTGATGGTTCAGACGCATCCGCAGCGCTGGTCGCGTGACGGTTGGCTGACGAACTCGGCGTGGTCCCGACGCGATTTCATGCTGCACGGATGGCAGAAGAAGTACGGTAATTGGGGAGAATGAGTATTGACGAGTTTTAGCCAGGAAACATATCTTATAAAAAATTGCTAAAAATTGAAAAAAATAGGAAAATAAAATATTACAGGCGCCTGAACGTGCTCGGTTTCGCCCGTTGGCACTCGCCTCTGGCGAACCCGCTCAGTGCCTGGGTGGCGCCCGATGGCGCCGTCGACGACGAGCAACTGGCGGCGCGCTGTGCCGAACAAGGCGCGAGCGCCGGCGCCGCCTGGGCGCACAAGGATTCGTTCTTGGTAACAGAGGAGGAGGTGAAGAATCGATTGGAGAAAGAAATTGAAAAGCAGGAAAAGAGTTTTGCCGAGAAGGTTGCTCAAATGACGCTGTAGTTTTTCATTATTTTGTAGTTTTCAAGTTGTAACCTCATGCTCATATCATTGTTGTACATTTCATGTTCACTAGAATGCATCCAGAAGACATTAATCTAATATCCCAATGCTAACCACTTGATCTCAATTGTAACCGTATTTCCTTTGTTTTAGAATCGGTGCCTAATGCCTAATAGTGTGCTTGACATTTTTCTAGGTGCTAAAAGTTCAGAGATTTCAGATTCGTGCTATGCCTTTCATTGTGCTGTAAGCGGTTCGAGTATACATTTGATGCTGATTTAATTTCATGTGTTTCGAGTAGAAGAAGATAAACATGTGTTTCATTACAGTTTCAGTGAAACAATGTTTGATTGTTGAAACTGCAGGCTATCATGCGATTCCACACTTTCAAAAAGGATCAATACTCTGATAAGAAAGCATTATTTGAAAACACACAAAAAAAAAAACTAAAGAAGTCAGGTAGAAAAAAATAATGCTGAAGCGAGAGCGACAGAGAGACAGGCACGAGGTGTACGGTATGTTCTCTTCGTATTGACTAATCCTCTGCGTCTTTGCCCTTATAGTGCGAAATATGTTTGTTCTTGTTTTTCGTGTTTTTCGACTTTTTAAAATTATTTTCTTGTTCTTATTTGTCTCCACATTTCAGAAACTTGTTTGCCCTCACCATCAGCCCGTTTCATCATGGAGCAAGGAGATCACGACAATGGTAAATACGATCTGATATGCCAGTCTAGTTTACGACATTCCTTCGTTTCTTGCTACCTGTTGCCATAAGTGTTTCTCAAGTTCTCTTAATTCGGGAACCCCTTGTGCACGTAAGGTGTCGCTCAAGGGAGGAGTAGTGACTTCAGCAAATTTAATGAACCATGAGAATCACTGGTTGCCATCGAGGAAAAGTTTTTCCAGCAGTGATTCGATTCTTTTGTTTTCTCAGAGATGGAGTCAGGAGAGGGCCTGAAGAATACGGTACTCGTAAGTGGACCGTTCGGCCAAGTGAAGCTGGAGGTAGATGACGCAGAGTTTGTCGATGGACCCGCCCCGGACCCGGTACGAATTTGTTTCAGCAGATACATATCGTCTAAATGTTTGACTGTATTGCAACCTTCTTCAGCTCCCAACCCTTTTCGACTTCAAGATCGAAGATGTAGAGGACGACTATCATCAGCAGTGGGGCAAGGTTTTGCAGGTTAGATTATAAAAAAAACTTTTTAAACACCAGTTCGCATATTTGAATGGTACTAATACATCACTTTCTGCATTAATCAGTTTATTAATACTATTTCTTCCTTTCTGATTTTAGCAAGGGAAAAGACCGAGATGCAGCCTGGGCTTCGTAGGGTGTTACTCTTGAAAATGAAGCTTTGCTATTAGGTGATCTCTATTTTGAACGAAACATTTTGCAGGAGGAGACGATCTCGCTCCCTCGTTTCTCCCCGCTGATGACGATGGAATTCCGACTGGACCCGAAGCCGGAGTAATGATCAGACTCTCCTCATTCAACATGCTCTCCCATCGATCAAACAGTGCGAGAGAGCGTGCAGAATGGAGAGGATCATATGATTACTCCGAAGCCGAGGCACATGCTGCCGTTGAGGAGGAAGCCAGTGGAGGTCTCGTCATCGGAATCCATCTGGGCACGGAACTCGTATCCTTCGTAATGAACGATAACGGGAAGCTTAGGAGCGTCGAGGCTACAGGTTTGGATTTTTTATATCCCAGAATGAGCGACCCCTCAATCTGGGCTGGGATTTTTGAAGAAAAACTAATAATAAAAATCGCTCAGATGATATTTTAAATATTCTCCGAGCGATATTCTTTGCTTGAATACTGCCCCTCGATCATAAGTTCGTTTGTTTTTTGGCCAAATAATTCTTTGTTTACGTTTAGATGCCTCATTTCCCTAGTTTAGTGCGAAAAGAGGGTGATTTTTTTGTTGCTTTAAAAAATCGTATTTTTTTAAACGGTCAAAAAAATCCCATTCCTGCACTCAATTTGTTATTTTTGAATTAGCCGAATACTACACTTTAAAAATTTTTATGTGAATGAGGCACATGTGCAGCGTATGCGAAATATACGCCCACGGATCACATGGGCGAGAGTGGCTTTTCTATCACTGTTTGAAGTATACACCAAGCTTAATATTTCAATCCCTCTCTCGAAATATCAAAAATGCTGCCAGCGTATTTTCACTGGAACCCACCTTTTGACCTATGGGTTGAAGTCCTGGAAATCGCGAGTCGCAATTAGCTTTTAAAACGAGTAGATGCAATCGATCACGCTCAGAAGCGGATGGTATCTTTACAGAATTGAAGCGAGCTCGCTGTCTCGCCTTCTCTGAAACTGGAAGATTGACCGATGGTCATGGCTATGTACCCGGATCCGACTGCGACCACGCCAATACGGTTTTCGGTAATATTATTGACTAAGTTCTCGAATTGTTCGTTGCTTTGGATATACTCATATTTCAGACGTAGAGCGACTTCTCGGTCGCAAATTCAACGACGACTTTGTCCAGTCTCACATGAAGTACTGGTCTTTCAAGGTGAGCGACGATGTTATTTACTAACAAAAGTGACATGCTGTCTTTTGGCTTATATTTAATAAAAAAACGTTGTGGCATAGCTCCAATAAGTCGTCGCTAGCGAGGATAGGCACTTCTGCGTGGCGTCCATGTCGGTCGACAATTTTGAATTTTTCATTCATTTCTGACCACTTTTTGATTTTTTAAATCAAAATACGGTAACATGCGCTTCAGCACGCAATTTTAGGCATTCCTGCACGAAATACCTTCACAACTTAGACTGCACGACTGATCTAAAAGAAAGAAAAAGAGAACCCCATTTGGCCTGTGCGTTGTGGTATGGTATACGCGAAGTAATGTATCTATCGCAGGTCTTCAAAGGCGATGGAGGAGGGGCTAACGTGCAATTGGAATACAACGGAGAGACGAGAACATTCTCTCCCGAAGAGCTACGCGATTAGGCTCGCCGAAAGTAAGGTATGATTTAATATGGGAGCATCAACACATTTGAGTTGCATCAATATTCTTCTTTGAACCCGAAACTGAGGGGGGGGCATGGGTTAGCACACAAGTTGTATGCACTTATAGGGAAATTACGATTACAAGTTATAAATAACCCACTTTACACGTTGCAACAAAAAATATGCGCTCAGAAAGTGCGAAATACGTGAGATTACAAGGTAAATACAGCCCTGTTTACAATTTGTGAATTTCTATTATAGTCGATTTTTAAATGGATAAAATTATGTCTTCTGCCAACAAACATAATAATCTATAAGAGTGTCCGGAAAGTCTTTGCACTTTTTGGACTTTCATCGTTTAACTGTATATATATATATACATATATATATATATATATATATATATATACTGATTGCGATCAGTATGCAATCTCTTTCTACTTACTACTTAGGCATTCTCCTATCAAATGGACCGAAAGGCAATTCCTCTCCTTCTCAAAGGCCTGCTCTTCTAGACGATTTTAGCCACGAGGGTACATTCAAAATCGGTCCAATTGGGGAACTTTTTTTCACGGTTCACGGATGACAGGAATTTGAAATAGTGATAGTTGCAAGGGGTCATACCAGAGTGGCACTGTACATGAAGTACCTGCCCCATCTTTAAAACTCCATCTTGTTGTTCGTAAATATCGAAAAATTAGGTGTGTCCTTGTCGATCAGAAGTTGAATTTCTGCCACTCTTATGAAATGATGATGGAATCTTCCCACTATTGTGCAGCACAATGGTAATTCTTAGTGGTGGTACTGCTGACGAGGAACTACTTATCGATGTGACAGAGAACAGACAAGATAAAATTTAACAATTTCTTCTTTTTGGAGGTTTTCTTATTTGCGATGGGCTGGGTATTCTCTCCGATGCACAGTTACTGCAATAGTTTGGCAGCGGCACCGAGCATTATCAACTATTCATCCAATGTGACGAATTGGCTAAACCATCTCGTATCGGTCCTAGAGTCGATCAAATCTTACCACTCCTTTCCGTGATATTTTTGGCTGGGCTGTGAAAATCCGGGAAAATAAATTTCAAAGAGTTTCATCAGAACCCCACACCGATTTACAATTATGTAAATAATGGATATTGTAGTGCACGTGTCCACCTAAAGAAGGCATATATTTATTTTGAGAGTGGTCTTCTTAGTACTTAGAACGAAGAGGATAGAGCATAGTGTTGCAGAAGATGGAGTCCTCTACGTGGCTACATTCGACGGAATAGGAGCAGTTGTATAAATCCAATCACATTAGGAGTGAGGAGGCATCATACACTATTCAATAAACTTGTTGAACTTGAACTTCTTTCACCCCATTATTTTTGGGAAAAAAATTAAAGCAAAATTGAGCTATGATCGATCAGAGTGCACTTTACGAAAATCGTTGTAGGAACTCGGAGTCTAGTGCAATTGAGTACAACTAGAGCTCAAACGAAAGTTTAATGGATTGCCCAGTAATTATATTTTGCCATCTTGCCAATTGATCCCTTTGGAGAGTTCAATGGTATGTCAAACGTAAAAGTGCAAAGACTTTCCGGACACCCTTATATCTAATCTTTACAAATTAAAACGTTAAAAGTCACCTTAGGGGAAATCTCTTCTTTCTTTGTCCTTGTTTAAAGCGCTGTGCTTACAACCCTTAATCTACATTTTGTAATCCCAATTATTTTGGTTTGGGAATGAGCATATACCGGATTCAACGATCCTCTTTCTTTTCCAAATAGGGCCGTTCTAGACTATTGTCATGTGTTGCAGTGCGTACTTATGTGGTGTCTGCTCTATCGAAAATGTCCCTTTTTCAGGAAGAATCCGAGGCCGCACTCGGAGTACCAGTGAAGGGCGGAGTGGTTACTGTCGCTGCCACTTTTAACGACGCTCAGAGGCAGGCAACCATGGTACGGTAGTTGAAGTGATGCTTATGCACTCCTCCCCAATATTTTAGCCACGGCACATTTCCCTTGCGTTGCGCTTGCAACCACTTCGCGCACAAATGGTTCCCTGTTTTTGGGAACATGGAGTAATTGTAGTTTTACAAGTATCCCAGTTTATTTAGTAATGCGCTTTAAAAATAGCGAGGTGACGAGTCGATTGCTCGTATGACCACCATTGGTATTCTGATTTTTTTTAGAATTTTACCAACATTCCGAACCGAGATACCATATAGCTTCATTCATAATCGATTCAAGGTGAAGGTAGTGTTTCTTCATTAATGTTCTGAAGTTGGAAAAGCCGATATATAATTCACATGAAAACGGAGGAGGAGAACCCAGGAAAATGGAGTGTTCTAGCGTCATTTCTGTGCGCTCTCTCGTATTTTTCCCTCATAAATTTCATCCGATCAGAAATGTTCCTGGCCAGTTAACTGGTAAACAAATAGTAACAATACTGCTGATCAAAACTTGTCCGGTCGTGCGCTATTCTTACTAATATGGACTAGTTTTTCCTTTTTTGGTAGGTGAATATTGAAATTTCTGAATTTCCCCCATTTATTGTGCCCTATGCAGAGCCCACCTGGAAGGAATTAAGAATGGGGGGAACGAGTTTTGTTTCAATGTCTTTCAGTTGACGCAAAATCATTCTGATTTTGCTTGGTCAGATTAATTCATCCAGGAAAAAGGAATGGGACCCACATAAAACACAAAAACAGGGAAACCTTAAAATGGACCAGTCTCGAAACTTATCGATTAGAAAATTTCCCGACCAGAATTTATGGCTAACGAAAATCTGTTTTCTCTTTCTAGGACGCCTGTGCAATCGCTGGTTTGAATCCGACGTCAATTATCAACGAGACGACGGCTGCCGCACTCGCATACGGTATCGACAGGAAGCTAAAAGGAGAGAGTTACGGTATCGAGTTTATTGGACATAGTTACCGAATAGTGCTATCTAATTGTACAACGCCATTCCTCTTTCGTATGGTACCATCTAAGCCTCACAAAGGACAATTGACATTAATTTAACCACGAAAGTGACAAGATACAAAAAAAGAGTCTTTATTCGGTTTGAATTAGTCCCTGACGGTGGCCTAAATGGGCAGGGGTTCCGGCTGACTGTGAAAATTCCAATAATTTAACGACCACATTTACTGCAGAAAGGTGCTCGTGTTCCATATGGGAATGGCGAGCGTGGATGCATCCATCGTTGTCATCAAGGACGGAGTCTTCACGGTCAAGTCAACTGCCGGAAACACGGATCTCGGAGGAGACGAATTCACCAATCGACTGATTGACTGTTGTGCGGCTGAGATGAAGAAGAAGCACGATACGGTACGAACGATTTCAATATTAGTATCCCTCACCAACTTAAATCGATTTACAAGGACTAGGCAGTGAAAAGCAATTTTTTTGGTTTAAATAAAGTAGGGACCACCATCCCGCAGAGCCGTAATTCAGAACCAGCGTTTACCCGAAATTATCGTGCACCTTCGCGCGACTCATTGCGTTCTAGAAGGGAGAGTTATGGAAGAAAGTTTGCAATAAGAATACTACGGAGAGGGATCGAACCATCGACCTTCAGATTTTAGAACTGAATACTTACCAATACACTACATAGGAGGTTAGAGGTCCAGGCTCACGATAGCCTCTATGCTCGTGAACCCTAATGTGTATCATTGCTGGGTTAGTGCTGCTTATTACAGCTTCCGTTCTTAGTGGCCGCTCCTAATCTCTTTTGAATAGTGAACTAGACCACCTGACGCAACTCTCATGTGAAAATGGAGAGATTCTGCGGCTGTCAGACTTTCGAAATTTGCGTCCAGACTTTCTGTACACTGAGACACCCGTGCTACCGTAACCCACGCTGACCGTAGTTCTTGATGGCCGCTCCTAATCTCTTTTGAATAGTGAACTAGACCACCTGACGCAACTCTCATGTGAAAATGGAGAGATTCTGCGGCTGTCAGACCTTCGAAATTTGCGTCCAGACTTTCTGTACACTGAGACACCCGTGCTACCGTAACCCACGCTGACCGTAGTTCTTGATGGCCGCTCCTAATCTCTTTTGAATAGTGAACTAGACCACCTGACGCAACTCTCATGTGAAAATGGAGAGATTCTGCGGCTGTCAGACCTTCGAAATTTGCGTCCAGACTTTCTGTACACTGAGACACCCGTGCTACCGTAACCCACGCTGACCGTAGTTCTTGATGGCCGCTCCTAATCTCTTTTGAATAGTGAACTAGACCACCTGACGCAACTCTCATGTGAAAATGGAGAGATTCTGCGGCTGTTAGACCTTCGAAATTTGCGTCCAGACTTTCTGTACACTGAGACACCCGTGCTACCGTAACCCACGCTGACCGTAGTTCTTGATGGCCGCTCCTAATCTCTTTTGAATAGTGAACTAGACCACCTGACGCAACTCTCATGTGAAAATGGAGAGATTCTGCGGCTGTCAGACCTTCGAAATTTGCGTCCAGACTTTCTGTACACTGAGACACCCGTGCTACCGTAACCCACGCTGACCGTAGTTCTTGATGGCCGCTCCTAATCTCTTTTGAATAGTGAACTAGACCACCTGACGCAACTCTCATGTGAAAATGGAGAGATTCTGCGGCTGTCAGACCTTCTAAATTCGATTCTAAAAGTTTGACCTCTTAGCTAATTTAATATTATTCTTAATTATTTCGATGTAGGTGAAATAATTTCTCTATTTGCACATACTGAAACGCTATAGCGATAAAATGCAGATCGATATGAATCGATTATATGATGTTAAAATAGTAAAATATGAGAAACAACCGGAAATTAGCATGCCCCGACCGGAGTCAGTTGCCGCGCCGGAGCCGGGGAATGGGGCAATTTGCTGGCTCTGGTCGTCTCTTTTTTCGAGTGGGCGGGGTTTCATTTCTAGTTAATTATTTCAGTTCTTTTTATATTTAATTTTTTAATTTCTTTTAGGGTATAATTCTGCACTCTATGGCTATCGATTTCACATCGTCAATAGCTCCCGAGATTTTTTCGGAGAAATTGATGGTGGTCCCTATAAATAAAGGTAATTATGAATGTTCATAGTTTCGCTTTTTTCACCGCAGTGTGTTACGATAGCGACTACAACATAATTTCAAAAAATACGGGAGCAGTCATAACCTTTACAATCCTATTTTTAAAGCTAAATCTAATTGCCAGAGTAGGCGACGCAACTTTTTTAGTGCCTGAGGCCAATTTCAAGTTAAAATAACTAATTTTTTTAAATGCTAAAAATAACCCTTTTCTGTATTTTCCACTAGATGATAGTGAGAAAAGGTAAATGTTCAATAATTGTCAATCTGATTTGAACGCTGCCTGGTCCCTCTAACTATTCTCTTCTCCTTCCAGGATCTCTTCTCTCAACCAGATGCCTTAGCAAATATTTCTGCTTTCTGCGAGATCGCCAAGTCGTCACTCTCTCTCGTTGGCCCTTCCATCAGCACCCAATCAATGGGAATCTCACCCGACTTCGAGATCACTCGCGTCAGTTTCGAGGAACTGTGTGCGCATCTCTTCCATTCAGTCATGGGTCTCGTCGAGGCATGTCTCAGGTACGATGTGAATAAATAGAGCACTAGGCTGGATGCTAACTACTCTCACAGCGAATTTGCTAAGAAAGATGCTTGCTTATATTCTATCAAATTCGCTGTGAGAGTATGTCACTCTTCCGCTTCTGACATAAGTGTCGTGTCTCGCCTCTTAAAAATCTCATCCGGTGTAGTGCCATAAATAGGGTTTCTCATCATCCGTATGCAAGGCCGCCTTCGGAAATTTTCTCCATAATAACCGTCTATCGTTTCCTCGAATGATTTGAAAAATCTTTAAGTTGCTTAACTTTCTACTGCGGCTCCGATGCACAGCATGTATTACATACCACGCATGTTTTAAATTGTTGAAAATTGGGCAAAACCCGTTTATTGTGCGGTTCAAAAACTTAGCAGTCTCCGCCCACTTTTGCCAATTCGGTAGTTAACGCGAATTAGTCCATTTTAGGAACATTATATTCCCCATGGAAGTATACGTTTTCTCTAAAAGTATTTCACTCCTATTTTATAAAACGTGGACTTCACGGCTATTGAAAGCACATAATCAAATCACGGAAATATTGACATGGATTGTCAGCATGCCAGCGCAGTTTTTTTGCACAGTAGTTTCGTTATTAACGGAACGGAAACTTTGCGCACAATAATGAATGTACAAATGCGCGTCTGGTAATCTATTTAATATTGGAGTTTTTGAAGAGACGCCTCGATGGAGAAGAGCGACATCGACGACGTTCTCGTCGTCGGCGGATATGCGAAGATGCCCAGAATGCGGCAGTTGCTCTCCGACCTCTTCCCCGGCAAGGAGCTGCAATCCGCCTCCATTGCGAAGGGAGCCGCCGCCCAGGCCTCAATCGTTTCCGGAGAGATGCAGGAAGTTTCTCTCCACGACGTGTCCACTCGATCGATTGTTGTCGAAATCGACGGACACATGAGCTTTCTGATCAAGAGAAATACCCCACTGCCCGCCGAGACTGCCTTCTTCATTAAAGGAGACACCCGGTCGACACATACAGTAAAGGTACCGTATTTTAACAATTGCTGTAATAGTTTGACATACAATTTGTCCTTTCCTGGGACATCCTCAGATGAAAAAATTTTCGGAAGGAGATAACGCTCGCTTTTTTATGTAGGCCATTATTTTGCTTTTATTTTAAAATTGTCAAATTGAATGGAAACGTTGCAAGGTGTACGAGGGAGAGAGTACCGTACTCATGGAGAGTTCTCTGCTCGGTGTCTTCCTAGTTCATGTCCCCACTGGAAATACGAATATTGAGGTATCATTCATGAATTTGTACGCGTAAAACCAGCCAATTTGTTTTGTGTCTCGTCTCTTTATGGAGCTATACAGTATTCCTTCCTATATTTGTGCGCAGGTCATCTTCAAACTGGACTTATACGACTGATCCGGCTGATCACCATCTGCACACGATTCACATCACGTACAACAAGAAACGCCTGTCCAAGGAGCAAAAAATTTTGACGAAATCTTTTAACAAATGCAAAATTTTATATGAAAAGATTAAAATATGTGCATTTGCAACAAAAACTTTTTAAAATCTAATCCGGTAGAGAGATTGTTGCTATTTCAGGCAGACGACAAAGTACAGAAAGAGCGAGAGGCGTTCGAGCCCCTCCAGTCATACGTCAACCAAGTGATGGAGACTCTCAACGACAAGATGAACAGTGGCAAGATCTCCGCCGCTGAGAGATCTACAGTGGACGAGAAATGCGCCAGGGTACGGTATCTCTGCATTTGGTATTATTCAGGAAATTAAAAAAAGTAGAGTTAAATTGACTTTCTAATCTTGTGACAGTAACATTGGGATTTCTGTCGAGGGGACAATTCGTGATGAGAATTACAATGTGGCCGAATGAATCACGTGATTCAAAACCTACAGACAGGGGTGAGGGTGAGAGAGTGTGCAAAAGTGAGAGAGTCCCTCTCGATTTCACACACTCTCTCACTCCAAAGCCCTCTGTCTGATGTTTACCGGCCTGTGGAACGATGTGGAATGGGGCGAGAGGGGTTGACGCCCACTGTCTTACTGTAAACTGAGATTGAAAATAACTGAGCTACATTTGCAGAGCGAGATCTGGCTGAAGTTCAACAAGGATCGCAAGATTGCCGTCGATAAATGCGAGGTCAGGCGTCTCAAGGAGGAATTGGAGCAGGAGTGCGAGCCCATTCTCGCCAAGTTGAACAAGGAAAGGAAGGGTCCCACTAGGCATTGAATTGATCTACTAATCAACTCATCCCCCCCTTCCCCCACTGAACACCCCAAGCTAATGAGAAGAGTTCCATTGCTTTCACAAGTTTTGATGTCACTAATTCACCCCACTTTGTCTCGTTGTTATTAACTTATTTATCGTTGTTGAATTATGTGTTCGTACTTTGTAGATCTCAGTTAGTTACACTTAGAGATGCGAAAAAGAGACATTTCCCGTTTCCAAATTTTATGAATTCCCTCTGAATCGAATAGAAGTCGATATTGCGATAAGTTGATTTATGTTGATCTTGACGTTGTTTTACGCAGTAGATCACCCACTGACTTTGCTAGAAGCTGATTTAGGAATGTGTTTTGTTGTTGTTGATGTTGTTGCCCACATTAGAAGATTCCCGTTGTAAAGCTAGCTGATAAAGTAATCACAGAAATGTTTTATCCATTTATCGAACATCTGTTGAATGACAGACCATTTATCTATCATGCTATACGCGTAAATTAGTTCTTACAGCGTGTTTCCCACCGCGGTGGTGACAAAGCACGATTTAAAATTCGAGATAAGTTGGAAAATATTAGAGAAAATAACACATAGAAGCAAAAAAATATGTTTGCGAGAGCGACAGAGATATAGACACTTGGGTTACGGTACCGTACGGTATTATTGACTGTTCCCCCTGCGTCTTTGCATCTGCGCAAAGTAGGGTTTGTGCGCGTTGTTCACTTTTGTGCTTTATTTTCTGGATTTTGTCTAATTATTAGTATTTCAGAAACTTGTTCGCCCTCGCTTCCAGCCCACTTTGCAATGGCAAAAGAGGAACAAGACAAAGGTACTACTCAATTTATGCTTATTCTTTCTTCTTTTTTTGTCACTTTGGGATGGTTTTAACGGGTTATACAGTTAATATCCATCGGATTCTTAAATGAAAGTTGCAACTGCTCCCTGAACAGAGTTAGAGTAGACATGGCTTTGCGTTTTGTGCGCCAGAAAACCCGACAGATAAGGGTCCGTGCGAGAGAGTGTGCAAAAGTGAGAGAGTCCCTCTCGCACGAGGGCTCAAAAATTCAGATCCTCTACAAGAGAAATGAACAGATAATGGTCACGAGCGCAATGCGTAAAATTTCCATTGCTTACTACGGTATTGCGATGAAAATTGCGTATTGCGATGGCTACATCAAGCATTATACCGTAGTAAGTGCAGCTTATTCGCGGACCGCTTTTTTATCCGCCTTTGAGCCCCCGTGTCTCGATTTCACACGCTCTCTCACTCCAAAGCCCTTTCTGTATGGTTGACCGGCCTGTAGAATGATGTGGAAAAGTAGAAAGTGCACTTTCAAAAATAACTTCACGGTTTTTTTTCCGTTTCTTGTCGTCATTTTCTTGACAACGATTATTTGTTTGAAGATGACGACAGCGTCAACATTGTCGGAATCGATCTGGGCACGTCCTACTCGTGTGTCGGAGTCTTCAAGAACGGCAACTTCGAGATCATCCCCAACGAACAAGGTTCGCAATCCCTTCTTACATTTAGCTAACTAAACACGGATTTTTGGCGAGTCTTTGTAAATCGAGTCAGACAGTTAGCGAGTGAAAAATAGTATATCCTAGGGTCACAACGCGCTCGCAATGAAATGCAATGGAATTACGCATTCTGGGTCCCTATGCCCACCTGCGACTCCCTCAAACTCTTAAATACAGTCTAACCATAGTAGTGCCGCTATTAATGTTGTGATGTCATTTCAGGAAATCGTCTCACTCCTTCCTTCGTTGCTTTCACTGATAACGGGATTCTGGTTGGAGATGCAGCCAAGTCACAGGCCGCCAGCAATCCCCGAAATACTGTATTCGGTCAGTGAATCGATTGGGCATCGTGCAATTGCTTGAACTCTTTCAAGTTCAAACGCTAGATTATGTTGTAGGAAACATCACGGCTCATGGTAGGATAAAAAGGCGGTCACGGAAAACATTGATTTTTTTGGGTTTCTGAGCCCCCGTGAGCGTGAGCGTGATGCTTAGCAGACTATGTGAACTTCACTTTTATTAATATAGTTTATTGCAGACATCAAGCGACTCATCGGCCGAAGATTCTACAATGTTCAGTCGCTCACGAAGCACTGGCCGTTCAAGGTAATTGGCAGGAATACATTGATAGATTAATATTTCCGGAATGAAAATATTTCTAAAACATTAATTCTTCGCAAGGGGGAGGAATTTGTGAGCTGCTTACTGTTCGTGGACTGTGGTTTTTTCACAAGGGAAGAAATGATTGCACATCGAGTGAATAACAATACTGATTGTCGCCGTGGCATAATTCTTTTTTGGCAGATGGTTTTTTCCGTATTATTATTTATTTAATTTTATTATTTTTATCAGGTCGTTTCTTCCGAGAGAGGTATGGCTATGGTGCAGGTCGACTACAAGGGAGAGACGAGAACATTCACCCCAGAGGAGATTGCAGCCATGATGATCGGCAAATTGAAGGTAGGCAGACTACGGATTTTTAAAAATACTTAATATTGTATTCTCCATCGGTGATTTTTGATAGGAGTGGTCTTGACGTGTTGGTGGATTCTTCGGCTCAGGATCGAGCAGTTGTTTTTATTCATGGGGAATCAAGCAGTGGTCGTGTCACAATCAAAACTTAGTATACTGGTCCAGCAGCATTGCTGGATTATAATAGTATAGTTTGTAAATGCGCGTTGATTAGCATAATTTCGTGTGAGCAGAATTGTTTATTTTGTAGAGATATACCACAAATGAATACCGTTGTTGAATATCCGTAATTTATCACCCACTTGTGAAACTCTAATGTTCTAATGTGGCCTGTTCTTTAAAATCGGCAAAATTTGGCAATTAATGTAAACAAAAAATACCAAAAAAAATAATATTCCCCCATTGACAATCATAATTTATCAGAAATGATTCAGACTACAGTATTAATTTTGAATTTAAATCGATATTCAGGAAAACGTGGATGCGGCTCTCGTTGAGAATGCCAACTTCTCTGTCGTCTCCGTCCCTTCCTTCTTCAATGATGCACAGAGACACTCCACGATGGTACGGTAACTGGATGGTTATCGACTTGTTGGAGGGCACGGTAACGAATCGATAACTGATTGTATATCGATGCAGGACGCTTGCCATGCGTACCCCGACCTCAACGTGCAAATATGGATCAACGAGCCCTCGGCCGCCGCCCTCGCATACGGTATCGGTCTCGATAAGAAGAAATGGTACGGTATCGTTATCGATTGTTTGGTGTTCTGGAAGGAGTTTCGATTAGTGAAAAGTGTCTATTCAGCACTTTATGGTGTTGCATTGGCATGTACGACGTATTGTTGCCTGCGCAAAAAATTCATTAACGGATATACGCATTATCTTCAATACTAGTAAAAGTGTGTGTAGAAATGAGAGTCTCTCTCGTTTACAAACACACCTTCGCTCCTGACCCCTTTCTGGAGGCTCGGAATTGTGAGCATTGTATGCCTATTGCAGCACCGTGCTCATCTTCGATCTGGGAGGAGGCAGTTTGAGTGTGTCCATACTCACAATCGACGACACCTTCTACAATGTCGAGGCTACCAATGGAGACACGCATCTCGGAGGACAGGACTTCACCAATCGATTGGTCGAGTACTGTATCGCCGAGTTCGAGATGGACCACAAGAAGGCATCTTATTTTCCTAATTCGCAAAATGAGTGACTGAAAAATGACAGTAGCTGGTAGCGATCTTACATTTAAAAAAAAAGCCTTGAATTCATCCATGCCCTTTTGTGTTTGGGCCAGGCCAACCAAGCCTTCCATCCACCCCGGGGCGGTAAATTGGTAGCAACTTTGATTGCGAAAGGTAACGTGCCCTAGATGCCTTGGGAAAGCTTGGGTTACGTAATCCCACGTTGCAGCTGGCTTACCGGCTTGTCCCGTCTAGCGTGGTAGCTTGCTACTGTAAAATCGCTTGACATGGAACACCTTTACCTTTTTACCTTTTGTGTTTCAGTTTTAGTATGGAAGTGATAAAACATTATCTTAGCTATTGTGGTGATCTCATAAATCTGACGTAAGTGGTTGACCACCGTGATTTCGTGTTGCATTCGGTTGACTACAGTTGCGAAAATTGCCCCGCTATGATTGCCCCACTATTGGTTCTCCACTGAACAATAACTATTTCCTCCGCAGGACCACTTTTGCTTTGCGCACACTTGTGCTAAGTGTGATTTATAACTTAATATTTAAAGTTAGCCCAACTCCTTTCCCGTTGCAGGATCTCTCCTCCAATCTGCGTGCCCTCACTCGTCTAAGATCCGAATGTGAATTGGCCAAGCGAGCTCTCACCTCCTCCCTCCAGACTCCCATTGAGATCGAATCGCTCTTTGAGGGAATCGATTTTCATACCGTAATCACCCGTGATCGATTCAATGATCTGTGCGAGGACCTCTTCCGCGCCACGTTGGGTCCCGTCGAAAACTGCCTCAGGTATGCGGTAGTGATATTGATTTGCAGTGGCCGAGGGCAGTATGGTACTCTGTAGTCCTATAGTTGTTTTACTCTGAAGAATCCAAAGAGTTGGAATTCAAGTCGAAAGATGACATTTAGAATCTATTTCCGCGAGAGGGTGTACTGTATTTGTGTTGATTAATGGAATGAATATCGATCGCAGGGATGCGAAGATGGAGAAATCATCGATCGATGAAATCATTCTCGTCGGAGGATCCAGTCGCTTACTCAAGGTTAATCAATAATATATCCGCAATACATACAGTAGCGCTCAAAAGTCACCGGACACTTTTTGAATCGGGTATAACTTGTGAACCTGAAATGTTATCAAACTGAAATTCGTTTGCTTATGTAGCAAATCTATCGGCGGTTATGGCACTGATATTTAGGTATGACGAAATTATCGATTGGTTGCATAGTGACGACGCAATCGCACCATACTTTTTCAGAAGACCATTATTCTTACATGCATTTTTTCCATCCCGTCATACTTTCAGAGCATAAAGATTAGTTGACGGGCTACCAAGAAAAAATGTTTCAAGTTGCTGCAAATTTGTACATTGGCTGCAGCCGTGCTGCAATTTCGATGTCGCAAAATTGTATCTCTGGTTCTAGGCAAGCTAGAAACTCGTTCTAAGAACCAAAATGATCCTAGGGAGGATTGATAATGATTCTGGGAATATGATTAGTCTAGGTCAGCAATTGCACTCAGGGCATCGAACAATCGATTTTTTTCATGACCAATATTCAGTCGATTTCAATTATAAGGGAAAAAATGGTAAAAATCTAATCTTTGCGCAGATGTATTAGAAGTGTATCGCAGAACTGATGCCTAGCTTTGTGTAGGGTTGGCGATTGTTTGCCGGGCGCGGTGATCGAAATTCGGAAGGACACACGATAGGCCACGCCCCCTTTTCGCCCGGTCGCCCTACAGTATCGTAAACTTTATTCCGCTGGCTGTAACTATTGAACCAGATGAGAAATCTCTCTGAAAATTTGACTGCATCTAGTACATTCATTACGGATACGATCACCCTTAGTACATCATAAGTCGATTTTTCTTTGTTGCGTAGTGATGATGCAATACTACAAAGGTATTTCAGAGGCGATTATTTGCTCGGAGGAAAATTTTCCAGCGATCACACGTAGAGTGGTGATAAACTACATGGAGAGACACCCGAATAAAATTAGTACCACATTGTACGGTTCCGTACCAGACCAGTGCCAGATCTCAAAGTGGGTGTCCGAAAAAAATGTTTTTCTTTTCTAGACGTGCTAGAGACTCGTGCTCAACTTCAAGTTGATCGCAGTAGTATTCAAATGGTATCCCCATAATTTTACGCTGATCGGCCAACTTATGCCTTCAGGGCATGACAATTTTCAAAAAAATAGTGAGTTTTATTTCGAAGAACACGATCTATCCCGAATAGTTCCTCAAATGCGTTTTTTGGCATTAATATTTACAAAGATATAACAAAACTCGCGTTTTCGCGTTTTATAATGCTATGTTCGGATGATTATTTTTCCTCAAAACAAAACACCCGTGTAAAAACACATAAAAAATTTATTTTCATGCCCTGAAGGCATAAGTTGGCCGATCAGCGTAAAATTATGGGGATACCATTTGAATACTACTGCGATCAACTTGAAGTTGAGCACGAGTCTCTAGCACGTTTAGAAAAGAAAAACTTTTTTTCGGACACCCACTTTGAGATCTGGCACTGGTCCGGTACGGAACCGTACAATGTGGTACTAATTTTATTCGGGTGTCTCTCCATGTAGTTTATCACCACTCTACGTGTGATCGCTGGAAAATTTTCCTCCGAGCAAATAATCGCCTCTGAAATACCTTTGTAGTATTGCATCATCACTACGCAACAAAGAAAAATCGACTTATGATGTACTAAGGGTGATCGTATCCGTAATGAATGTACTAGATGCAGTCAAATTTTCAGAGAGATTTCTCATCTGGTTCAATAGTTACAGCCAGCTTAATAAAGTTTACGATACTGTAGGGCGACCGGGCGAAAAGGGGGCGTGGCCTATCGTGTGTCCTTCCGAATTTCGATCACCGCGCCCGGCAAACAATCGCCAACCCTACACAAAGCTAGGCATCAGTTCTGCGATACATTTCTAATACATCTGCGCAAAGATTAGATTTTTACCATTTTTTCCTTTATAATTGAAATCGACTGAATATTGGTCATGAAAAAAATCGATTGTTCGATGCCCTGAGTGCAATTGCTGACCTAGACTAATCATATTCCCAGAATCATTATCAATCCTCCCTAGGATCATTTTGGTTCTTAGAACGAGTTTCTAGCTTGCCTAGAACCAGAGATACAATTTTGCGACATCGAAATTGCAGCACGGCTGCAGCCAATGTACAAATTTGCAGCAACTTGAAACATTTTTTCTTGGTCCGGTGACTTTTGAGCGCTACTGTATTTATTTTGATACGGAAGCTATTATGCAATCTCATTGTTGAAATAAGGACGGATAGTTCGATGATGTGGGGAAAACCATGTTCTTGTTTGGTCAGTGGATAAACAATCACTTTCCCTTTTCTTTATCTTTTGATCAGAACGAACGAATTGTTTTCGTTTAGGAAACCGGCAATAAATTTCCAGGAGTTTATTGGGAAACGGTTACAAACACTGTGTATCTGTTGTTTTCGAGTTTCTAAACGACGGTTCTAAATTGAACAGAACAAGTTACGGTAAAAATCAATAATATGTCCTCCCCTGCAGATTCAACAGCTTCTCTCCGATTTGTTCGATGGGAAGACGCTCAACAAGAGTGTCAATCCGGACGAGACCGTCGCAGTCGGAGCCGCAATTTATGCAGCTATTATGGGCAGAGATAAGCCGGAGGTCGTCAGAGATGTAAGTATGTCGATTAGTTACTATTATGAATTCAGCCGTGCTCAAGAGTTTTAAATTCGGGTGCCGGTTTGTGTTGGAAGGCACATTGCTTCATTAGATGTATCGATGGTTAGCGGGCTGTATGGAAACGATAAGAATACAACGATTCGAAATCTACAGAAAGGGGTCAGGGTGAGAGAGTGTGGAAAAGTATGAGAGTTCCTCTCGATTGTGCATGCTCCCTTAACCCCTTTTTGTAGAGCCAACCGGCCGTGTGAATTGAATAATAATAATAATAATAATTTCCAGATGCTGCTCGTCGACATCATTCCCATGTCACTCGGAATCGAAACGAGTGGAGGAACGATGACGTCACTGCTCAAGAGGAACACGACCATTCCCACCAAGACCTCCCTCATGGTGACCACCCACACCGACAACCAGCAAGGAGTCCTCGTCCAGGTACGGTATCGACTGGTTGTGTGATTGAAAACTATAATACTATGACAAAATAGCATTGAATATCTAAAGCATTTGAAACTTGAACTCTCATTGCAAATCAGCTAAATAAACACAAAAAGCCAGCTGATAGAGTTGATTTCAAAATCTGAAATGCACTTGTAGCGAGGGCAGAATTGTTTTGCTGACAAAATGCGGTAAAAATTGAAGGTTTCACTTTTTAGGTGTTTGAGGGCGAGCGGGCGCTGACGAAGCACAACAATCTGCTCAGCGCGTTCTTCCTATTCGGCATCGCGCCCGCACGCCGCGGTGTGCCCCGCATTGAGGTACGGTAGCTTGTAAATATACCATACCGTCCGTAGAAATAATATGGTACTGATGGATAGTGTAGTGTTCTTTAATTAATGATTTTTCCTCGATAGAGTAATCTTGAATATCGTCAACATTCGGCGAAGATACGAAATTTAGATATCCGGATTCTATTGCAAACTGTATTTTCTGCAGATCACTTTTGTCTATATCGATGGAACGCTTACCGTATCCGCACACGACGCGTCGAATGGCAATTCCAACAAGATCCGCATCAACAACAAGCAACGTATGTGCTTGGACGAGATCACAAAAGCCGTTGGTGACGTCGAGAAGTACAAGGTACGGTAGGTCAATCGATATACTTTTTTCTTTCCAAAACGAAGTGGTTCAAGATTATAATCTCAATACTGTACTTAAAATATAATGTCTACCGTACCCTGTCATCCTCAGTGAATCAATCGATATATTCAGATTGTCGCCGTTCCTCGTGAGGACGAAGTGCAGAAGGCGCGTCTCGCCGCGATGGCCTCACTCGTCAATTACGCCCGTAAATTGAAGGGGACGATCAATAATCCGAAGAATAGAGGAAAGATCAGCGACATGGAGAGGAAGACTGTACTGGACAAGTGCGACGAGGTATACGGTAGCCGCCTTTCTTATGAGCGGAGGTGTACGGTACTTTTATGTATATCGAGATTTGTGGTATTGTGCGATCGGCATGACTATTGAGATGGGAAATAGACGTGTACTAGTGATTATGGTAGCATTACAAGTCTTATCGATTGAAATGTTACCGTGAAATGTTATCTAGGTGCTCGACTGGCTGGACTCACGCGAGTACGCAAAGAAGAAGAAGGAGATGAACAGAGTGTGCAAGCCGATCATGGACAAGCTTAAGGCTTCGGCGAGTAATCAATAATTGAAATAGAACAATCGTAATTCTCTGCTTTGATCTCACCCCGTTCATTCTGGTTGCTAACCACTACTGTTCCTACGAATCATTACTGTGCTAATTTGGTAATATCCTGTGAGACTTCCCTCTTGATTTCCCTTGCTAGAAGCGATCCCGTGTCCTGATATTCCACTGTAAATAATTGCAGAAATGTATATACAATCTTTCATTACGTACTAGAAGATTTTGTTGTCAAATTAGTAATAAATCATCATCTTATGCGGAATTGAATATTTTAAAATATTTGATAGCATTTTATTAAAGCGAACAAACAATTGGTAGGATGACACTGTAAAAAATGAAATCGTACAATTGGTAGTATGACACTATAAAACGGAGATCAAGCATATGGCAAAAGAAATGAAAGACAAATCTTATTCACAAGCGTTAGTCAATTTGCAATGACGAATTAATAAATCAGCAGTATACAACAGAACACGTATTTGCACAATCGCAAGAAAATGTATCACAAAATATTTGGTTCGTTCCTGACAACAAAATCAACCCGTAACTCATTTCAATCAATACGACACAAAGCTCTAATTCATTGCATAGTCCATCACAACCTCACTAACTACCGTACCCCTGTCCACCTTCTACCGTACTCCTCACGGTGATAGGACGTTTTGGAACTGCTGTTTAGGAACACTCAACGCATTTTTTTCAGGATCTGTTAGGGGCACGTTTCAATACGTTTGGAAATTTTCATATGTTCGGATTAGGGTCGCGAAATCAGTGCAGTATCGATACACAGTGCATTCTCAGTACGTGCACTGAGTAGTACACCTGTGTATCGATACACTTGAAAAAGCGAGAGTGAACATGAGCCTCAAGAGCACTGCAGTACTGTACTGCTATTAGCCACCCTAGTTCCAAAACGTCTTTTCACCCTCCTCACAGCCTTCTCTCCCAGAGGGCGGGGCCGAACCATCCAAAGTGGCTGGCTGCAGCAGCTGCAGCCCATGCGACCAGCACGGCACGCACCACGTACTGCACGTTGTGAGGACCGGCGCCGAAGATCTGCAAGGGGTATTGTAAGCGATCAGGGGAAATCTCCAGAAAGGGGCCAGGAGTGAGAGAGCGCATGAAATTGAGTCTCTCACCCCTGACCTCTCTCTACATATTCCACCAGCCTAACTCGTTACATGTTTTTTTTCGAAAATTTCTTGGAGTAGGAAAGAAGATTATTTCCACACCGATTCACGTTTCATCCATAGTTTGACAGCCCTAGTGAGACGAAAAATTTGTTTTGCTGAAGAAATTAGGACGCTTTTCCAGTATTACCGGTATCACCTACCGTATCCCTCCATTCTACCGTACCTTCTCACTCGTCCAATGTATGAGATGGCATACGATGACTCCGACTACCAGTGGCGGTCCCACAAGCAGCAACCATGCAAAGGAGAACCACGAGGAGGAGTAGAGACGAGTTCGCCATGAGCACAGATGAGTTGAGAGCTGAAGACAGAGAAAGGATACTGTAGTGATCGAGATTACGGTAGCTGTAATAAATAAGTGAATAGACTGGTTCGGCTACGGGACATCCCGGTTCATTTATTCGTGAATCAAATATTTTTTTTTAATAATGGAGTCTAACCACAGAACTCATAGGCCAAAAAGTTGGTGGAATTCAACATAACCTGCCCGCCGAAGGCGAGCGCGAAAAATAAATGCCTGATCAAATATACCCTTAAAAACGAAACCTGACCGACAGAGTCTCTAAAACAGCCCCGAAATGTAGAAACCTGCCCGGAAGACCACCAAAAATTCGAAAACCTGCCCGACCAGGTTTCCACGCTAATTTGCTTTTTGACCTCTGACAGAACTTCACGTCAGGGGCATATCGTATATCAGCTAGCCCTGCTACCCGAACCGGCCAGGTTGCAGCAATTAATTACATTCTCCTTATCTCAACTCCTCATGACTTTGTCTATCAGTAGTTTTCTCTCAACTAGTCACAGGCTTTGTTATGGATATCGACAGTCACACACAAACTACAGTAACCCATCTCATCGTACTCCTATTCAGCCGAAACCCCAGAGTACGGCGTTTATTGATATTGTATCCAGCACAGCTACCTTGAATAACGATGCTTTCCCACAAAACTATGCATCATTGTGAGGTGACTGGAAGGGAACAAAAAAACAAATGAATGCCCACACATCTATCGGGTCCGTCGTACTCGATCTACCGTAATTCTCATATTCAATATACCGCAACCCGTCATACTCGATCTACCGTAACCCGTAATGAATCTACCGTATCACTCACGGCGATCATTCCGAAGCACTGGACGAGGCAGCCGATGAATTTGGGAGCGAAGACGCTCACGAGCAGCGGGATGCGGGCGCGCTGTAAAGAATTCGACTTAAATTAATGTATAAAATTCTTGCGAAAAAATCCCAACTCTCTCTCTCTCTCTCTCTCTCTCTCTCTCTCTCTCTAAACAAGACTAAACTATGAAAAGCGTGTCTATCTAAATTAGAAAAAAGTAAATTGAAAAAAAATTTTGGCACCCGTCGGATTGCGCTTTCAATGAGATATTGCAAGTTTTCACTTCTATTCCCATTTAAATTCCAAATTGATAGCTTATCCAAATCAATATAATACATCACTACACTACCGTACCCTTCTTCCAATACCGTAACCCCCTCTACTCTCACCACTTCTCCGCTCGCGTAGTCGATCATTCCCACTGCGAGTGTGAAGAAAGCGTATAGGAGCGAGTGCTTGAAGACGACCGATCGGAAGGGCATCAACTGCCTGAAAAATTGATTAATCTTCTTTTTCAGATCTCTGAAGACCTTGAGACATTTTCTCAGAAGGCTTGCATCACTGTTTCCATTTTCAGTATTTTCTAAAGCGAGAAGCGAAGTTTCAAGTTTCAATGGGGTTGTGTTTCAAGAACCTTTCAACGCTTTCCAGAAAGGAAATGCATGTTCTCTGCTGCTGGGATTCCAAAACAAAACAAAAAAAACTAAATAATGCAGTACAAATCATGTCGATCCTGATTTTGGCATGAAAAATTAGAGAATAGAAATTAAAAAAAAGGATTTCGGTAAGACTCACATAAGGACGCAGAGCCACGTGGGAACAACGACGAGGAAGAAGCACGCGAATAGTCCTGCAACGAAGATTACAGTAATACCTATCGTGACCTTCAGTATCCCAATTGATTACCGTAATCGCATGTTGTTGCAGTTCGCTACAGTAGCTACAGTGGACAGCTTGCTTCGATGCTTACACAGTTTTTGGCAGTCAATAGAAGACTCCTACCGTATCCGCCCCTCGTCTAAAGTACTCTCCAATCAATATCCTCACTCTTCATCGATACTCCCGCAGTGTACTCGAGGGCGTGGATGAGCCAGGAGAGGACGCAGCACGACAGTAGAATCATCGCCATCTCCTGAGGGGAAGACATCCATCGATTGATTAGGAAAGATACCGTAGCATGTCGAAATATTTCGGATATCGCGATTATTATCATTTTTGAAGCAGTCGACCAATTCGAACTGCTTGGACTGCCCTATTACTCTGATATGCGCAATTCGAAACCCTAACCTGCCGTCTATTCGCTATTTTAAAATCATATTCCACGTTTCATTTCTCAAGATCATCGCATTCTCCTACGGCGAATATTCGATCGATCAGGAAAAAAGTACCGTACCATGACGAAATATTTCGGACATTGCACATAATTCTTCACTATTATCATTTATGCACCAGTCGTTTGCGGCGAACCGCTCGGAGTGACCTAGTACTCTTGTTATGAGCGATTCGAAATCTTAACCTGCCATCAACTCTAGTATTTCTGCCCCATTGGGATCCCAAGGAAAGTGGGCTTGGTTCCTCCACTACTAGGAAATTGAAATGTCTGTCTGTTGGTGTGTTTTTTTTTCCTTCCGCGTGACGGACAAATTTTTCGTTTTTTCGCTATAAATCGCTTCAAACTCAATCAATCTTCTCAGATCCTTTTGCACATGATAACCCATCTGGAAACATTTCAAAATTTATTCACCAAAAATCGATAATTTCATGGCCAAGTCGGTAGCGAGCTCGAATTCAAATCCGAGGGTCGCAGGTTCGATCCCCGCCGGTGCATAGTCTTTTGCCGCATTTTTTGCAAGTGTCAAATGTGGCCCAAACCCATTTTTGAGTAACGAGATTCACATTTGAGCATCTTTTGCCGATTTTTGAAGTGAAATATCGATTGATTTCACTCGATTTCACACGATTTCACGAAATTTTCGTACATTTCGCTCGGAATCATTCAACATGCCGGCAAATCTCGCAGGAAGGGGTTTGAAACGAGAGAGCAAGGGGGATCGAGAGGTACTCTCTCACTTTGGCGCACTCTCTCGCCCCTGACCCCTTTCTGGAGGCCGGAATCATGCATCCGGAAGCTTCCTAATAAATCGCTTCAAAATCGCTCTATCTTCTCGGATCCTTTTGCATACGACAACAGACCAAAATCCCCTTCACATTTTACAAAATTTAATTGACCAAATCCATAGCCAAGTGGGTTACGCTCTTGACTTGGTTCGAACCCCGCCGCGGGCAAAAAAAAAAGGTTCGAACCCCGCCGCGGGCAAAACGTTTGCCGCATTTTTCGCAAGTGTCAGAAGCCATTTTTCTTCTTGAATAACGTGAAACACGATTTCACCTGTTTTGTCGAGTTTTAAAATGAAAAATCGAAAATTTTGAAAAGTTTCCAATTGATTCGCAGAGCGTGGGGGACCATAGGAAAAGTGTTTTGCGATGTCGGAAACGTGTCTGAACGTTTTCTAACACGTTTTAACATGAAAAATCGAAAATTTCGAAAAGTTCCCAATTGATTCGCAGAGCGTGGGGGACCATAGGAAAAGTGTTTTGCGATGTCGGAAACGTGTCTGAACGTTTTCTAACACGTTTTAACCGGAAAAATCAAAAATTTCAAAAAGTTCCCAATTGATTCGCAGAGCGTGGGGGGCCAAAGGAAAAGTGTTTTGCGATGTCGGAAACGTGTCTGAACGTTTTCTAACACGTTATAACATAAAAAATCGAAAATTTCAAAAAGTTACCAATTGATTCGCAGAGCGTGGGGGACCATATGAAAAGTATTTTGCGATGTTGGAAACGTGTAAGAACACGCCCGGGAATCCAACACTCGGTATCCTGCGTTTCCGTTGAGAAAGGCTCGTGACGCTGAGAGCGATCGAAAAAAGTTGCCACGGAGCCACGAAGTGGCGTAGTGGCAACTTTTTTTCGATCGCTCTCAGCCTCACGAGCCTTTTTGCAACGGAATAAGCCAGTACTCTTTCTAGAGATTAACATTCCCCAACATACTAAACTCCCCCTGGACCGTACTTGGAGCCGGTTACCGAGTCCTCCTCCCTGGACCGAACGTCAAGCAAGCTACCGAGTTCCCCCTGGACCGTTCCTGAAGAAGGCTACCGAGGTCCCCCTGAACCGTTCCTGAAGTAGGCTACCGAGGTCCCCCTGAACCGTTCCTGAAGAAGGCTACCGAGGTCCCCCTGAACCGTTCCTGAAGTAGGCTACCGAGGTCCCCCTGAACCGTTCCTGAAGAAGGCTACCGAGGTCCCCCTGAACCGTTCCTGAAGAAGGCTACCGAGGTCCCCCTGAACCGTTCCTGAAGAAGGCTACCGAGGTCCCCCTGAACCGTTCCTGAAGAAGGCTACCGAGGTACCCCTGAACCGTACCTGGAGCAGGATACCGAACTCCCTCTGGACCGAACCTGGAGCCAGCTACCGATCTCCCCCTGGACCGAACCTGCACCCAGAACTTTGCATAGAGCGTAGTGTACGCATAGAGCGTAGTGTATTTAACCTCAACACATCCCGGCTAGTTAGGCTCTTCCAATGGGCTTCCAAACTCAAGGCGCTAATTTTTTTCGTTTTCCACATTTCATTTTTTTCAAGATCATTGGCATCTCCAGAAACGAAGAATCGATCGATCAAGAAAGATACCGTAATGCTTCTAAAAACACAACATGCAAAGCTTACATTGCAAACTCCGAAATAGACCACGTGTTTTCCCAAGAATGTTATCCAAACCAAACAACCTTTTGCATATCGTTCCATTTCCTACCGTACTTTTCGTATCTGACCTATACCGTAACCCAACTAACTCACGTCATTTCTCAGCTCCTTCACTGCACTTCCCATGTCCTCCAGCTGCTCCTCCATTATCGCGCCCGCGAGCACTCCTGCAACGAACGGATACGGTAGTGCATTGATTATACATGAATCAGAATACAATCCCAACAGTCATAAGCTGATTGTCGCTTCACAAATTATCCAGGACCACATATGTAATCGCTGATTACGAGTTTCAATTTCTCGCAATATGCCTAGAGCGGTAGCAGTTAACATTATGTTGGGGTCTATGCATTTAAAAAAACAATCGAAAGAGTGCTTCAGCAATTAACTTGTGTTCATCCTAACCTATTTTCGTCCGTCGACTAATTACCGTAATACAAAATAGACGAACAAATTCTATCGTAACCTGGTGACTACGGTAATCTCTCACCACAGCAGCAGACCATGGTGAATATCTGCGGCGCGCTCTCCGCATCGTGCACGCGCCGCAACGAGATGAATGCGATTGTTGTCATGAGGACGATCGCCGGACCTGGAAAGAGACTTGATTACGTCATCACAAAGCAACACCGCCCGCGCATATAAAAAGGAGTACTGTTATGAACGCTAGAAGGCTATTTACTATATTCAAGAAACGATTGGCAAATCACCCCATTGTAAAAGACCTCCATCACCTCAAGTAATATGCGGAGAGTCCCCCCCCTCTCATATCTGCCATATATTTCTTGTCAAAGTTCAAATCCTGTTGCGCCTCGGGCGTAGATAAATTATTATTGTAAGAACAAGACAGCATTGAGATTGCAACACCACCTGGCTTGCCATAAATAAGAAATATGAGAAACATAAAAATGCTAGGTGTGTGACTAAATAACAGTTTCAGCATTTGGCGAGAAAAAAAAGTATGATGCTTCAAAAATGGTACTTGCATCAACTTCAAGAGTGATAAAATCCTTTTCTTCAAGAATAGGAGACTTCGGAACATTGAAGCGCATTCATATTCCAGATATTCAATAAACACCCGAAACAAGAAAGCCCCTAGGAAAAAATGTAGCCATTAATTATTTGCTATTCGAGTACATTCCTACGTTCATTTTATGACAAAATTCTGAAACACGAAAGTTCTTGTAAAAATAGAATCAATTAAAGAAGGGATAAAACTGACAAGCCATGTAGGCGGGGATGGTTCCCTTCGTGTCCTGAATGATCTGGTCGAAGACGTGGTAGAATCTGAGTCAGGAATTAAATCAATAAATAAATCTACCGTAATCGAACCAATCGAAATCTCACCTGCCGGCCAGTCCGAACACGAAACAGAAGACGCCGTAGAAGCGCGCGCTCCGGAACCAACTGGAGAGAGGGAGGAATTACGGTATGGTTATGAAATAATCTAGTTTGTTTTCGCCACAGAAGCGCAGAACCAATTAGTCGGATAGGAATTGACCATTTAGGCTACTATTTTTTTAAATATTTGAAACACTAGTCAGACAAGAAAAATATGAGACATATTTCAGGGAGCCAACATTGCGTTAACGCAACAAACTCAGACTTGCGACTCTTAAATCACTCTTGAAACTCAAATGTGATCAGTTTTAGCACCATTTTCTTATCAGAAACTCACATAATCTACATCAATTCACAAGTATCAAACAGCAACTCTGCCAAAATCGGGACTTACTCGATACAGTAATGGTAGAATCCGGAGGTTACGGTAGATCCCACTCCTCTCCCCGCCCCTCCTCCTCCCTTTCCTCCATTCTCAGTCTTGCTCTTCTCTCGCTTGCCTGCGCCTTTTGGAATGGGTCGATCTGATACAAGATATCATTACATTAATAAATAATAAACGGATCGTGGTATGCATAACGAAATAGACTCTTTTCAAACATATTTCCAAAGGCAACTTAGTTGCATCGTCTCGCTACCGAATTATCACATCTTCACTATCCTTTGAAACGCTATATCACCTACTTTAAAAAACCAAATCTCACCATTATCTGACTGCAATCGGCGACGCGCAGCCGTCACTTTGTGCATTCCCACTCGGGTTTGCGGTTCTGGAAAATCGATCATAATAGTCAATCGATAATATTAAAAACGATACTACTCACAGGTATTGCTTATCGATTCAACGACGCTCATTGTCACAGCAAACAATGGTTAATTTCAAGAAATGATTTATCATGCATACTCGAAAGACTTTATGAGAGATCAGAGATTAATGTGAGAAAACTGCACAACCCTGGATCAAATTAATGTGTGAAGGCTATTTCAGAACATGGCAACAATGAAAAAATTCAATTTTTTTTTAAAAAACTAAAGTCACCTTTATGTACAACAATATCAATAAATCAACGTATAGAGCCAAATAATTCCCATGAAGCAAACATTCCAATACAAAAGAAAAATGCAAACTACGAACCCCGAGATCACAAAAATATCACATGGAAATCGATAACTGCCCGGGTAGTTACCATAGTTCTCTGGGGATTGATAATCGATACTCAACTACCGTACTTCTCTTCATCAGGGTTCGATTCGTGGCGGGACGCGCACGTCCGTCTGCACGTACACCAGCGGCATCGGACCGAGTTCGTTGACGTACAAGAGGGAGACGAGAAGAGACACAATTCCCGCTGCCGCGTAGTACGAACGACCCTCGTTCCACTGCAAAATGAAGACAATCAGCTTTAAGATCCCAAATTTCCAGAAAGGGGTCAGGTGCGAGAGAGTGGATGATGGCGAGAGGGTCTCTCTCTCACTATTACGCTCTCGCTACTGACCCCCTGGAGGAGTGACCGAGCTGTGGACTATGTTACTGTGCTGAACTAAGCGCCTCACGCTAGCTCACATCTTCTCAAAATATGAGACTTCTAAATAATTTGTTATGGAAGAAAATCTCAGAAGATCGTTAATTTGTATAAATAATACCAGTGAAACACAGATTAACCCAGGCCAACATCTCATTCTTCGTTGTCATATTTTATTCGCTAATCTAAAAATATTGCTAAGAGAATACATAACCATATCTATGCATAAATAATACAGTACGCCCATATCCACAGTATCCTACAGTATTCCGCTCACCATTTCCTGTGTCCACACGATGGTCTGTGCTGCGAGAATGAGCACGGCGATCACGTTTGCGTACCGTATGATCTGACGGGCAGTGTCGGCCGGATGTGTGGAACTGAGAAGAGACGAGGATAGAGACTAACAAGAGCAAAGAAACGAGGCTGTCTCCCCATTTCAGATTGATCAACTTTTTTCAAATCCTATAATTAAGAGAAAAGGAAGTCAGAGAGAATCGAAGACATTTCAACGCTGAGAAAATACATTCTCGAAAGGTGCGCATACCAGGTGCTCTAGTGGTACATGGTGTCAATAACATAGTGGGAGCAGTTATTTATTTTGATTGTCTGAAGTCCTTGAAAAGTCCCGATCCATAATAAAAATATAAAAAAATGAATCGTACCGCGTTTGCACTGCACCTTCCACTGACGTCGACGCGAGCTCGATGATGTGGGAATCCGCCTGTAACGAAACAATTAAATTATTGCTTCAGAAGTCGGATCACAACCGCAGAATGCGTGTTTCACGCTGGAATGATAAAATATTGTTAGGAGAATTTAACAATAGCGTAGTTAGTGCCGCCGCAAAAATATATTAAAATGCTGATAACGACCATTACACGTATTTATCACACTTCAGTACTATATCGATTTTAAAAAAGGACCATCGTGAATGTCCGTTTCACAAACACATAACATTCTCCACATCGCTGTTAGTCACAGTGTCGTGTGAGTTGTATTGGACTTTTTTTTAAACAAAATAAAATCGGTCGTCATTCAAGGCAGCCGCAGAATTCGTGTTTCGATCTTTCATAATAAAAAATAAACGACGATACTATACAATACAGTTGCTAGTTTTGCTTTATCACGCGTGTCACGTAAGGATCGAATCAAACAGGGGTAGTTGGCACACATTTTGACCCCCTATTATTTTTACTGTTTTCGATTGCCCTTAGGGTATCTAAGAATAGTTCCAAGTCCTATGTCCCAGAGATCGATTTCCTCGAAGATATACTACGTCGAACTTTGAGGCGAGCTTAGCTCAGTGGGTAAGGCATCTGTCGCACGTGTTTCTGGTAGTAAGTTCAACTCCATTTTTCTCTCATCTATTTTTGCAACTTTTTAAAAGTGTTTCCTATCTGCCCGAGTCGCGTCAAAACATGTTGGAGGAAGTGTATTCTAGAGACCTCCAAAACTATATCCGTTATAAATTTTTGATCGTCATTCCCTAGCCCTGAGACTAATGAACTTTGCTTGGAAACAAGATCGACCCTTAGTAGGCTTCACTATCCTTCCGTTCACATAAAGAGACCGCTCAATTTGCTCCCAAAATGATGTAAATGACCGATATATGATTGGCCAATCCTATATTTAAATGAGCCCAATCCTATATCTATACGTATATTTATAGGAATGATATAGGTTTGGCGGTCTCTAGTGTATTCACTCCTTGTTTATTAGTTTCCTAGTTTTAGTTTAGTTTCCTAGCACTCCTAGTTTGACCAATTATACAAATATTCCAAATTCTATTGGAATTGAAATTCTCCCCAAAGCCGCATATTCGATGGAGAGATATGTCGATTCCGGCGACAGAATCGGATAATTCCTAAAGGCCGGTTCTGGACCCTGGGACCAGGATTGATCAAATTCTTGTCTCCAGGGTAGTCCTATAAATAAGTTTCATCGAAATCAAAAAATATTTTTTGAAAGTTTTTCCCCAAGGGGTATGTTTTCATGCAATCTCTCGTGATACCTTAATTAAATAAAGAATAATATTTCTCAGTCATAACTGTCACTGTCAAAATATTAAACACTTGTTTCGTGACAAACACGGACCGGAAAGTGCGCGTATCTCTGGCGCACTCTCTCTCAAGAGACGAGGTCACCTAGTAAGCGACCGCGCGCGAAAGGTTTTTCGGCAATGAATGAGCCAGTTTCTACTAAAAAATACCCGTTCAACATATCATTCGAGTCGTCTCACTCTACACTTTGACGTTGAGATTATCCTGGGCCCGACACTCTGGTGCAAATGAGAAGTTTTAATTAGCCTGACTAATTAGTTCCAAATATATGTTGGGCCCAATCAGTCAGGGTTGTTCTCCAGGTGATTACGCACAGATCTTCTGTTGGCGACTTTCTGCTATTGTTACTGAGGACGGAGCTACAGGGCTCCAAAGAGGCACTACTTTTGCCCCCCTCAAAGTTCGACGTCGTATATCTTCGAGGAAATCGATCTCTGGGACATAGGACTTGGAACTATTCTTAGATACCCTAAGGGCTATCCAAAACTGTATGTAACTCATGTTCGACTTTTTTGGTGTGCCAGCGTTGATTCGATCCTTACGTGACACGCGTGTTATAACGAAATTTGAATGGTGATTTTCTAGTTTCGTAGTGCCGCAATAAACGTCATTTTAGAGTAATACACATTCCGCGCTCCTTCAATCAGAGCAAAAATAAACTCACAATCCAGCTGAACGCCAAGTCGACGACCATTTGTGAGCCGAGCGGAATCAGACAGGAATTGGGGCCGAGCAAACGGACAGCCAACTGAGAAATATTCGTATCCGAATCAAAATATTACAGCGCAATCCTAAAAGCCAACTAATTATGTTTGGTTCTCTTTTACGCGTTTCCAAGTCACGTTTTAGTTTCAATTCTATTTTAGCTTCGTCAATTGACCTAGAACAACGTTCACAACCAGCTAGCTATACACTAAATTAGTTTACGAATATCGTCAGAAAAGTTTTTAAAAAAGGTATTACTGTTTCTCTCCTTTAGCGCTATACAGTCATACCTTTCCCAAACGGAGCAAATTCACTTTCTGCAATCGACCCCAAGACGTACTCTATGTACAGTAATATCTGTAAATGTCATACCGTACTCCTAACCTTTCTCAGGTAGCACTCCGCCATGGCAGCTGCCATCGTGAACAGACTCAAATCGATCACCGCCATCCCATCCATCCAATCGATTTCTGAAACGAGAAAAGGTTACTGGAGTGAGTATGGAAGGTACGGTAGTAAAAGAAATTTATAAATTATCAGTGCTAAGTATAAGCTAGTAACGAAGTACTGGATAGAATATATTACATAAAAAAAATATCGGAGTAGACGTCACGCTATTCCTACCAATTTCTCAGTCATCAGGCTTTAAAAGTTAGATCAGCCGCGTTCAATTGCCTACATGATGTTCAAACAAAAAAAAACAAACAACTCGGCAAAACAAGAGACAAAATACACGAAAAGATTTCGCTTTATCGCATTCTGCATGCACTCCTATACAAAAGCATTCGATCGATTGACATTACTGTACCTGCAATGTTCAGGACGAGACTCCACGCAGGCACGCACGCTCCTCCCAGTATCGATCCAATCACTGGAAAATTATCGCATAAATTCTCATTTTGGTATAGAATCTGTCGATATACCCCATGACAGAATGTTATTGCATCAATGCCTTTCGCTGCACCTTTCAGTAGCAGCTGAAGCACAAAAATACATTGCTATCATATTTTGCGCGCAATGCATCGCTTCGTCATCAAATGTCGCATCTCTCTGGCATTTATGCCAACTTCAGAGATCTCCGCGTCCGTTAAATATTTTGTTAGTCATCGCGCTTCATCTTGCCCGTAAACGGAAATATTCCGATATCACGCGATAGTAATTTTACTACTGTACTGTTACCGTAGGAGTAATAAATAATGAGCTTGAACTACAGTACTCCGCACTACCGTTATCCTATTCTGTCACTACCGTAATCTCACCGAGTGGACTGACGTAGGCGTGATTGTAGTCGAAGAAGGCGGACAGGAAGGAGAGCAGAGCCGGCGCCGTCGAGAGAGCTCCAATCATCTGAACAAGACTGTTACAGTAACCAGAAGAAGGTACGGTAGAGTAAAATGGTATTTTGGTCCAGTATGATCACTCTACTTTCAATAAAAATACCACAAAGAATTAAAGTAGGGCGCCACTTTTTACGCTACGTCATGGAAAATTCGAGTTTCCCTGCATCATGATATCGACTGCTGCGGCTTGTTTACTAATTTCACGAAGGTTCACGACATCTTGATTGAATATTGTTAGTGCCAAAAATCATTTTGATGACTCGTAAAATATAATACTCATGACTCACCATATTGGACGCTCGTTGTCCCTCTTCCAGCAGGTGTTGCCCGACGAAGGCTCCTGTAACGAGCATTCGGGTTACGGTATTTCATTCATATTGCATTATCGACTGACCGGATATATTTGGGTTTCAGCAGCTAGTAATTTTCTGTATCCTCTCTATTGCCTCTATTTTCGTGCCTCAGGGGGAAGCCCAAAAATTGCTCAACCCTTCTGTTATTGAACTAGCATTTTCTCTTTTCGTAATCCATAAATAGTTATATTTCAAATCTACATCTACCGTACCACACGCGGTATTGATTCCGTTGATCTGCGCCGTGTTGAAGGTCTCCGCCGGTTGTCGTCCGGCAGTGAATGCAGCTGACATGATGACGACGATGGTCGGACCTGGAAGGATTACGGTACATATTAAAAATCGATCTCCGAGAGGAGCAAAACACAAGGTAGCGCAATAATTTCGATAGAAAACCATGTGGTAGGACACATTTTAACATTTATTAACCCAAAAAGACATGGCAGACCTCTTTTTGATCTCATAAACACATGGTAATTTGGAGCGTCCGATGACGGCACCTATTAATCTGTGGAGTATCATTAGTTACTGGGAATGGTAGTCCGACTACGGTAGTGGAGATATCGATCGATAAACCTCGCTAATTCACTCACCAACGATGAACTTGAGCGTCTCCGTGTTGAGTTCGCCGTGCCGGGGAGGAACCTGAGGGGGAAACATATCACATTAATTAGACCATTTTATTTTAGAATAATTGACTGGCTGCATTTCGAATAATTGCCCAGAACAGCTTGTTTAAAGCAGAAGAAGGGGAAATGCATATCAATTGCACACCCCTATCGAACTGAGATCACTAGCTCGTGGAATATGCGACCACTTTGTGAGATGCGCACGCACTTCCGAAGTACATACTGGTAAAGTGTCGTGAAAAGCGATGCATATACTTGAACTATTTTATATTTAGTTCGATTGACTAGTTTTAACATACTCAGTAGCACACCGACTGAAAACTACTAAACTTTTTGCCCAGGCTCGTAATCGCTCTAATTTTTTTCCTCGATTAACAGACAAGATGTGATCGACGTGCTCTGCTCGTCTTTACTATTAGATATTACAATTTTAAAATGATACGTTCATGTAAATGGACTACTGGTGGTGTACTCTCTTTCTATACCTCGACGTGTCTCTCACTTTGCCATGCTCTCTCGCAGCCGTATCTGTTGATTAGCACGGATTATCAACGGAACGTTTTATTATTTCGGACGAGTGCTCGTAAATTTGTAATAGAGTCACTGTGAAACCCCAACGTACCATGTAAGCGAGCCAGTCCTCGATCGGTTTCCACACCCCGATACAGTAGGCGAGGACGCCGAATCCGAAGCACAGCGAGCCCAGCGAACGTCGACAGTGGAGCCAGCTGGAAAGGAGGGAATTGCATCATCGCTATGCAATAACTTAGCAGAATTAGGCATTGACGCCTCTTTTATGCAATTATGCAATTATTAGGTATAACAAAGGTATTTCGTTGTCACTATGCAATTGCTCGGTCGAAAGAGGAGATATATACGTCAGCACAGAATTAGTATTACATCATCACTAGGCAATCCGGGGGATTGCTGAGTGTATACTATTATTAAGTATCCCCGGAAACGAGAGAGGATTAAGTGGGAATCGATACCACGCTAGCTCGTCGTCTCACGACTACAATTTCTGCTGTCATTATTAGTCGTACTCTTTAGAGCACAAATCTTACGTCATCACCGGCCAGTATACATTTGCCGTGTTTGAAGATGATAACGCCTCATTACGATACTCAATCGTACCTCCAGAAAGGGGTCATCAGTGAGAAAGCGTGTACGAATAACAAAGACTCTCACTTTCCCGCACTCTCGTCCCCCCAACCAATTTCTGAAGATTTTGAATCATGTGTCATGTTAGAAGTGGACGGCCGGAGACAAAAAAATTAACTGCCTACGATTCCACAATTTGATCTCGTGCTGACAATGACAATAGAAGTATCCCAGTTATGAGGATAATTAGTCAAAGTAATAAAGCAATTCCACTGTTTCATTCTCTCACCCTGAAAGATTAGAGCGCGAAAAGAGAGCGAGATTGATAGGCAATCTGTGAAACCACAATGTTCCCTGTTTCCAACTCACTTCTCCAGCCACTCGGGCAGCCCCCAGCTGCCGATAGGCGGGGTTGCAGCACCTGCAGGAGCTGCAGCAGTCGGAGGAGACGAGGAACGACGGCGCTCCCGGTCAAAGTACGGACGGTGGAAGCGCGGCCGCGGCATGCCTGGATTTATCGATAACCAAACGATAGAAAAATATAGTAGCGATTGATGTTTTACGATTGAAAAGACAAAATTTAGACCCAACGTTCTATTACCAGTTGAGCAATATAATGAAAGCGTGAAACGGGAATTGGACAGGACAATTGCGCTGGTTGGTTTTCATGTGATAATATTATATTGGAAAACACACAAGGGTAGGGATTGCAATTATATATATATATTTTTTTTTAAAAATTAGTGGACTGCAATATTCCTCGAAACTTCAAGGGTTGGAACCGAAACAGAGTGGGCAGAAAGTAAACTAGAACTAGTGCTCAAACCCGCGTAAAATGTAGAATCGGCTTTGACACTATTCCAACACGTGAAAGAACATTGCCGGCCACATGACTGAAAGCCTCCAGAGAGGGGCCAGGAGGGAGGGAGTGCGCGAAAGCAAGAGGGTCCCTCTCGCTTTCACACACTCTCTCGCCTTTGTCTGGGCGGTTTGAACGATTCGCGGGTGTGTGTGTGTGTGTGAGTCTCTAGAGAGGGAAGCCAGGGAGAAGGGGATACGGAAACGAGCGAAACAAGAAGAATGGGGAGGGGAAAAGGGGGAGAAACCGAAAACAACAAAAACGCGAGCAAAACCACGCGCTTTTGCCCGGTAACCAGCTGGTTCGCGCTGTTTTCCTTATTTTTCGCTTAAAAATCACAGATATTCCTAGGAAAATAGACACAAACTGCATTAAAAGCGAGAGCGCGCGCGCGAAAGCACTCGTGAGTGCCTTAAAAGTCATGGAGAGTGGAGAGAAAGGGGAGAAAAGGGGGCAGAAGGGGAGGCGAGAGATGCTTGAAATTGGATGTAAATAAGAGGACAGAGATGGAGAGAGACATCGGGGTTGAGGAAAGGGAGGAAAGAGAGCCTATAATGCAAAATTAGAGAGAAATTCGCGAAATGAAAATGAATCCACGGGCAAACCGAGTATCGGCTTTCATCAATTCGTCTCACCCACAGTATCTACCTACCGTAGTTTAGCCGAACCGCTGACTGATTTTTTTTTCAATTTCCTGTTTATTCATTTCAAATATTTGATTGTGTTATTCCTTCTACAATTTGCATATTTAATTTCAGCCTAAAAATAAAATAAAAACGCTTTATACATTTTCGTACAATTTACAGTTCTCTGAAGCGAGTAAATAATAATCTCTTCTAAACGAAAATATGGATGGAATGGGTAGCTTGAGGCGGTGTTTTGTTAATTGTGTGCACGGTAGTCGGACGGGGTTTATCGATTTTTTCTGTCATTTATCGATCGATTCAACGACGACGACGGTCATCACGGTCGCGCTTCTCCGAGAGGAGGACGACGAGGTAGCGGAAGATCTGTAAAAGATTTAAGTAAGTACGGATTAATTTTACAAAATAAATCAATAAAATGAGAGGACGTCCCACCTGAACAAAGTCAATGAAGAGCTCGACCGAGTGCCAGATGTAGTCGTGGTCGCCGCGGCGGTTCTGCAAGCAATCGATAAATAGATTTATTAGATACCGTAACCAACGTTTCCAGGCTACGGTAATACCAATCAATACTCACCTTCTCAACGATGAGCTGCGTGTCGTAGAGCACGAAACCACACGAGATGGCCAGACCAGCGAGCAGAATGAAGAAGACCTGAGAGCATTATCGATACACGGAGTGATTACAGTAAGACCAGCAAAGTCCTCAAAATTGGTCCTATCGGAGCCACAATCGAGTTGGACTCATTCAATATCCAGTTGCATTTGAGCTGGCTACACATTTTGCCCATTTTTGCTCCGACAATAATCGCCACTACCGTATACTCTCAAAGCTTATGTTATATTATTATCTCCACTCAGGTCTCCCTTAATTAACTCTCTCATTTCTTACTCCAGTACGATTTGCGTTTCGCGCATGATTTATGAACCCCACCCGACAAAGTTCGAACAGTACTATTAACATTTCTATCTGTCAAATGTTACCGTAACTACCGTACCCTTCCATCCCCCTAAATACTACCGTACTCACCGGGAATAGCCAGCGGGCAAAGACGGAGACCATCAGCAGCCAGAAAGTGGCAGACATGAGGGAGCCGCCGAGGAAGAGATACCTCAACATCAGAAGTCAGGGACCAGGCAAAGTGGAAGAAGGGAAACAGATACTCGACCCGATTATTCATCGCTTCAACCATCTTTCTTGAAGTAGATAACATTCTAAAATTAATGTATCCACATCTCTCTTGCAAATATAAATCACACAACCCTAGCAATGAATAGAAATCGTCTACATCGCATGCTCCCCACAAGATCTGACTTTTAAATCATACGTGGGCACGAGGGTGCAGGGGCACTGTGCAAATGGGAGTCGGAGTTTTCGGGAGCACTGTGCAAAACGCAGAACAGTAAAACTCGAGGAGGAAAAATAATTATAATTATCGGGGGCACCCCGCAATGGACTAAACTGGTTCGGGAACACTGCGCAAAAAGGCTCGGATAAGTGCTGCCCACCTATGTTTTAAATCAAAGCCTATAGTATATTATTGTCAAAATAACTTTCACGCGTCATTTCCCCCTCCGTTGAACCCTTTACGATTTTCGTTTCATGCATGATTTATTAACTCCACCTAACCACGTTCAAATGGTGTCATAGAGGAATCAGGCTTATGTTTACTAATTATTTTCGCACTCCATCCAATCATATTTTCGCTTCACCTACCACCTAACAATGCGCCGTTCAACTGCCGTTCACTTTTTTCAACCTTTAGCAAGAAAACATTACCAGTACAATTCCCGTTTCACAGTCTCTACATCTCTATCCCCGCACTTCCCAGTGCCAGACTCACTTGGTGCTCTCAGCGTGCAGCGATGCGAGCGAGAAGGCGCCAAAGATGAGCACGGTGCCGGTGAATGCAGTCGCGATGATGGAAGGATCGACGGCCAGCGCCATCTCGAGCAGAGGACCGACAGAGATTCCTGCACGGAAAGAGATATTGATTGATTTCGGGGATACGGTAAAACGGAAACATTCTACCCACTTTTCTCAGTGTTCTTGATACTGTAACTATCAGTACGACAAAAGGAGCGGCAAGTCCATATGACATAATCGATTAATATCTACGGAAAAGCACAGATGGGATACGGTAAGTCTAAATAAGATCATTTATCAATAGACACAATATCCAATACCGTACCCGTAGTGAAGCAGAAGGCGGAGAAGTATCCCAGACGCTTCTTCTCGTTTTCTGCCGTGGCCGGCGTGCCGATCAGCGCCATCATGAGGCCGAACGAGACTGCAATGATAATTACCGTAGCACTCTAATTCATTGACTCTAAATTAGTCTCGCAACACGGCTGCTTCTCGAAAAAGGACTGACTTATTTCCGCATACAGTAAGGGCCCATCACGCCTTCGTGCCTTACTTACGTGGCATGAGGGCATGATGTCGAAGGCATAATTTCGTAACGTATCAGATATAGCACTACGATGGAAGTAATAATCTTATTATATATTTTTATTAGCTTATTAAATAAGCTTCTTATATAAGCCATATTATTATCCTATTCACATGTTCTAATGCCACAGCCTTTAGATCAGTAATAAGAAGAATATCGTTGTCTTCTATTCCTCCGATCTCACCAATCGATAGCAGGAATCCGGCACGCAGCATGTCCGTGTACATGTGCGCCATGGCGCCCACGGCTGCAATGCCCACACCGACGGCGAGCGTCGAGTAGACGGCACGCAGGTGCTCCATCACCGGCTTCTCCCTGAACGACAATGATATGGTAGAATGGCGTCACCACTAGTCAATTCAGGTGGCTACGGTAGTATTACGTCATTACTAGCCAATCGATTGATTACCACTACCCATCACTTCATCCATCGACAAGATATACATTTTCACCCCTGATTCTCCCTAACCTTGCTAAGGAAAAGTTATGGGTTTACATCATTACTAAGTAGTCGTATCACACCTGTTGACTGGATATTGATGATTCATAATAATCTCTTGGTTTATAAATGCTGCACAATCATCACTAATTGCTTCACCAAATTTTCTCAGCCGATTCACACTTTGTTTCCAGAAACTCTGCGTCACGTGGCCATTCCACATCTATTTGCGGTGTATTGTGAAATTATATGGTAGCTGCGATATTCAGTAAGAACTGCCCCATCTGCCAAATCCATTGTTTACGCGATACGCACCCAACTGCTATCACTATGGAATACCAATCGATTCCCCCACTTCTCACACAGTTTCGAAACGCAACCGGGACACAAACTGACAGTTTCTCATCGAGGGCGGAGAAGACCCTTCCGACGTTGCGGAAGAGACCCTCTGTGTCGGTCGCACGATTATTAGACATTCTGCAACTGAAACAGTAAAGCGACTGGAGGAAACCATACCGATATCAACAACGCACGCCTCGATAATAGCGATATTTGCATCGAAAATATGAAGAAAAATGAAAACGGACGGGAAAGTGTTGAGAAAGGCTTCAAGAACGAAAGAAGTAATAAAAAGCTTATCTATGAGTGCTCGACCGCGTGAGACGCTCGAATCAATGAGAGGGAGTAAAGAATACACGTCAGCACAACTATCACTTTCAGGTCGGAAAATGAGTCTGCGCTAGACCAATCGATGGGAAAGAGGTGGGAAAAGTTATACGATACGCAGGTGTCACTGTGTCAGATTGAAAAGAAAACCACAACTCCATGACAACACGAGAAAACCTCTACGAGAGGCGCTAGGAGACGTCACAAGAGAAGGTTCTGGCTTACGCAACGCGTCTCGCTCAGCAGTACCGCGACGCGTCTGTTCAAGTCGAGCGCACACATAACTCCACTACCGTATTCCCCCCCCAATTCAGTGCTTGATTTCTTCAAGAAGCGATATTTTATATTTCTGCTATTTCTTTCTCACATCGATCACACTGTTTTTGTACAACCAGCGAGGGATTGCAGGAAAATCGCTCGATTTGGAGTGGGATGGACAGGAAAACACTACTGAAAATTGAGAGAAGAGAGGGGGGAATCGAAGGTTGAGGGGTGATCCGCACTTGGTATAACAATCGCCCCGGAGTTCGCGCATGACGAGATCGATATATGTTTCATATTTCGAGTGTTGACTCATTCGCACAAAAATCCTCCCATCAACCGATTACCATCTACTCATTTTTACGAGTTCCCATAATGATCGGCACGTGAACGTTAGATCGTATTAGGCAGGGTTCGGCCATTTTTGGCAGCGGCGTTTAGACACGAAATTCCAACATTCACTTTCTTGACCTACGCCAAGACACGCACTATTTTGCGTTCTCTAGTTGTCTCATTTTCTATCGCAAAATACTGCGTGGTCGTGTACAGATTCCAATCGTCCCTCGATCTACTGCTATGTTTACCCGAACAGGAAGGGGGCTCTACCCATCAATCGCGTTCCCTTCTCGAGAGAGGGAGCAAGGTCTCGACTCCCCTCCCCTCCCCTCATTCGTTCACCTTCGCCCTCTATCCCTCACTTATCGTAGATTGAACAAACTCTAGCCCCAAGTTGATCGAGATTAGATGTAATGCGCGCATCAAACAGTCTCATAATTTTGATTTTTTTCGCTATTTTTTAACATTCGCTGATTTTTCCTACCGTCTACACTCTTCGAATATGAACCGCCAGTCTCAGGTACCGTATGCCCAATATTCTTAACAACCTCGGCACTCGTCTGTTCCAGTCAGTAACGGATAAAGCTGGCGATATCGGAGATAAATTCGAGGGAGAATTTGCCAGACTGGCGCAGAATATCACAGGTTTTCTTTAGAAAGCTGTTTAATAAAATAATATAAAACAAAATTTTCGCAGTTCAAAGCATAACATAATTATTTTAAAATCATATTTTTTTACAACTGCACAATTTTATTCGCTATCTCTCTTGCACCTCTCACCCCATCCGACTCATGTTTTCACAACCAATTTGGATGACCGGAACCACAAAAAATGGGGTTTGTTCAGCGGATATTGACGAGATCGTCGATGAGATCGCGGAGCTCTCCGTTTTCATCAAGGTATTTGTCCTCCAACAACAATCCCACATTTACCGTACTTTTGCAGGTCACTCTATCCCTTCTATCGGTGCTTCTAGTAGTCATCATACTACGGTACCTTGCGTTCGGTGGGCGAGCTATATTTTTCAAGGTTCGGCCACTATAACAAATTCTCATTATCCAGAATTTTTGGCCGATATTTTATACACAAATATTTGCCAGACTGGCGCGATTTGTTGCATTTTCTGATCAATTTGAGGTCACAAAATATTTTCTGGTCTGACGAAAATGTATTGCAACAATTCACATGCGATTGAGTCATCCTCCATCTTGAGAAAAGCGAGAGGCCATTTTTCGAGAACCCTTACAGACATTGCGCGTAACTTGAGAACGCCTCCCAATGACAATCTAGAGAACCGCGTGAATCATCATGGTCAAACAATATCCAATGAAGCGAGAGACAATCACTTCCGGTATCAGAGAGGATCAGAAGGGTAAGACACACATAGGTCGAAAAGCGCGTAAATAATGACGAAGCCATCCTAGATTTTTGTTAGTGGGTTGATTGCATTCCTTGAAGACATACATAGACTAGGGCATAGCCGGAAACAGGATTTTCCCACCTTTTTTTTAGTCGAAAACCCTACCGATTTCGGTTCAAGCCGTTACGATTTTGTATCAGCCCCTACCGCTTTTTTTACTCAAAATCACCGGGTCCCCCTTATATGCCTTGAAGACCAAGGAATGTGTACACCACCAAATATACGTCCGGTCAGGAAATTATCTGAAAGTTTCGGAGGATTAACATAAATATTTCAGGCACGAGAATGGCTAAGGGAGAGCGAGAATCGACAACCTCCGCAGGTAATTGCAATCAAACCCTGCGCATACAGTCACGGCGTTCTGGGCAGAGCGCCAAGATTGAATTCGCGGTGAGAACATCGCCAATTTACGTGCTATTTTCGCACTCTCTAACTGTCTACCTCAATTTACATAGCCTCGCCACGACACCGTAACAGTATCCTAGATACCGTAACATGCTTCCTCCTAATCAGGTTATAATGCTGATGCCGCAAAAAGACGATCCGATTGAGAGTGAGCTGTCGAAAGGCTGCAAACCCATGTCACCACCATTCACTCCAGAAGTACCCATGCGAACGCAGAAAATGTGAGTTCGCAATGTGTTTTTGACACAGAGAGACAGAGATGGGCGAGTTTACGCGAAAGAGCGAAATTTGCAACCTCGAAATACAGAGAGAAATTTTTGCATGAGCTGATGCAGAAAATATCTGGAGATATCGGTATTTTTTTCAGATAGAAATTTGAGAATCCTATTCAGCAATTCGACGGGCCACCGATCTCTCAACATCTACGCCGACCCAATCACGTTCCAAAACATCGAGAATATCAAGCGAAATTCCTACGCATTATTCAATAAGAATCAGCAGCAATAGGAATCATGATCACAGAGAACAGCTGAATAAAGTGTGTTACAATCTCAATATTTAGAATATGTTACCAGTAAATGGTGTTGTGATAGAGGTGGTCATTAGTACGACATTGACAAAGATCGGAAAAGGATAAATAAGGGGCAATAACGAAAAAAAACAAAAACAGAAAAAATCACACCTGTCCCAAAAATGAGGTTTTTTTTTGAAAACAACGGTCTCGCGCGGAAGGCATTTTTCAAATTCACAAAGCCGCGGGAATATGTGTCACAGTTCCTTAACGCGTTCTTTTCGTTTTTATTGATTTTTTCGCTGATTTCACACTTTTGCTTATATTTCCCCCTCATCGCTGGCAACCGAACGAATTTCAGGAATGGCGAGGACAAAGAATCCTGCCACAAGGAAACCACGTCAGTTGTCCTTTCTTTATTGTTCTTTAATGTTCAATGGTTGTTAAGTTGTGTTTGCCTTTGTCAAGGAGGCTTCAAAGAGCGTGATAGTTGCGAATCAACGTCGTGGTAAAATTAATGCATGCTTATCCGGGGCTTTTCATTTCGTGCACTAGGACTTGTCGAGGAATTAAGGAATTAATCGTGTCAGTTTAAATTCTTTCTTCTGCAGTGAAATATCTCCATCCCAACACGCCGACGCGCCAGCATCAGCAACAGCAACAGACGTCGCCGGCGCGGTCTCACGCGCCTCCGTACACGGTCACCTCGCCGCCCGCGTCGCCCGCCCGATCGGCTGCCCACTCGAATCGCTACTCAACCGCATCCTCCGCCGCTTCGTATCGATCCGGTAGGTCAACAATAATACCACGTTGGTTTTGAACCGGTTTACCAACGGAAAGAAAGAAAAGTGTTGGTTATTTCTCGAAGTCTAATAGAAATATTTATATAACGATATGAAAACTGAGAATCTCTTCAAAATAATTTTTTATGACAGTCACAATCTGAAATTGTAATTTCTTTATTTGCCACAGCATCTCCTCTGGTTCGCTAAATGGTATTGGTGAAGTAAAAAAATTCTGTGATAATATTCTGAAATCTACAAACAATTGTATTGATTTATGCTCCTGTATTTTTAGGCGGAATTCCTCGACACAACACGAACACTCCACTCGCCAGACAGGTACGTGTTTAGCTGACACGTTTAAAACCATATTTATTGAAATATTTATTTAATATGTTTGAGAGCGATGTGATGGAAAGCATTTATAAAATCTGTGATTCATTTGAATAATTCAAATGACTAGATCATTCAAATATTATAATATATCTTGCAGGCGTTCCAGCAGGCCGCTGCATCGAACCACACCACTCCCGGTTAGTGAACAATTTCAACATTTTTTATAATGTTTATGTTATATTGTTGTCCCACAATGACAAAGCCGCCTGTACTCAACGAGTGTTGATATCAGGTCATTGCTACACAAATACTGTATTCCTATTGATTCAAACACCCTCTTATGCGTAATTAGGACGCTCACATTAGCGCAGTTGAAAGTTAGTTAATGTTCTGAACAGGTCTGGGATCTATTTATGAAGGTGATTTTTTTTATAATTACTAATTTATACTTGTTCCATAGAAATTTTATATTTGTTTATGAAAGAAATTGTTATATAAATAATTTATTCTAATTATTCAAAACTTCGTGCTATTTTTTTTTCTATTTCTACCCGAAAAAATTTATATTCTCATTAAATATACTTAATTGTAATGAAATTTTGTTGCAGCCACTCGTCCCGCGCCCAAGAAGAAGGCCAAATACGGCATCACTCAGAAGCAATTCAAGCGCATCATCCGTCCGCCCGTCAAACCCGGCCAGGGCGTACTCAAGGTGTTGTATTTATTGATTACTTATTGTGAATTTACTATTCAATTTGGTTAATATTGATTTTTTGTGTTTTTTCTTGGCTAGATAGGAACCATTACAAAGTCCAATGAATTTCACAGTCATTCTAATTTTTCTCATTTTGTTTCATCAATGATGCGATCGCACTGATTGAGATGAATTGTATCTCATTATTGCTCCATGTAGAAACACTATTCCAGCTGTTCGATTTATTAAGAAAATATTTAAAAGAATCCTTTGAAATGCTATTTTTTGTGCAGGAGATTCGACGACTGCAGAAGACGGGCGATCTGCTCATTCCGAAGGCGCCCTTCTTCCGACTCGTCAAAGAGGTACGGTATGATTATTTGTTGTACTATTATTTTTTATATTTGTAAAATGTAAATTAGATTGTTGTGAAAAAAGACATGGATACTTGCCGTGTTGTGATGACACCTGTGACTGCTGGAGTGCGCGACCTACCATATCGTGTGGTGTGCCTACCACATGCACAGATTAAATCCCTAGCGTGAACATGGTTTGCAATAAGATGATTAGTCGAAGGCTATTTTCAAAGCACATGGTAGAAGATTTCGAAGCTTGTGTTCCCGGTTCTTGTTAATCTGAGACCGTATGACTAATAATAAGACATGGTTACCGTATCCCTATCTCTCATCCGTATCTCTATCTCATATATATTTTTCCAGATCGCGCAGCAGATGGCGCCCACTCTGCATCTGAGCTTCCAGTCGGCGGCCATCGCTGCCTTGCAAGAGGTTGGTGGCAGGAATGAGAGAGTTCGCTAGTCGCTATGCGCGTTCTTGCCCATGTTCGGTTTTGCGTTTCAACGTGCCAGAAAATCATTCATCATAACAGTATTTAGCAATGTAGATTCGGAAAGAATAGGTCAAATAGGTTCTCGCTAGCTACTATAGGCACTTCTGCATAGAATCTGGACCATGTCGGCAAATGAAAATTTTTAAAAGTGTTTCATGAATTTCTGACCACACTTTTGAAGAATTTAGCGAAAATTGGGCAATCCTGTAATATAATTGTTTCATGTTTTGGTTATTTATCGTTCGTTTCTTGTAATGGGGATGGTTCTTTCCACTGTATCCACTCATTTGTTTTGTTTTTTTAAAAAAAATATAATTAATTGAATTATCCATTATTGTTACTGATTATTTACTAATATATTGCTAATTGCAGGGCGCTGAGGCGTATCTCGTCGGTCTCTTCGAGGACACGGTGTTGACGGCGTTCCACGCCGGCCGAGTGACGGTGATGCCGAGAGACATCCAGTTGGTACGAAGGATCAGGGGAGACTTGTGAGACCGCCCTTGAGAAGAGTACGGTAGTCTAGACAGAACGATGAATCGATTACTGACTTATTTTCTCCTCCTAAACAGTATCTCTCTCTTGATAGTTCCAATCGAAATGAGGATTCTTGAATCACAGTCTGATCTCACTTGACCCACCTCACATTTATTCGTTTGAAAATCTCTTCAACCCCTACGATATACTCGCATTACCTGTATATACACACAGAGATCCGTCTACTCGTCTTTTCTTTATTCAGTTTCTTTGAAACCTCATTTTTTTCTGTGATTTAAAATACTAGGTGGTTTTATCAATGTCAGATAAACTCATCGCTCAGATAAAAATGATTGCTAAAAATAAACAATTAAGATGATTGATTTGCAAAGAAAATACAAGTGGTATATTTTTGAACAAAAAAAGATAAGTCTATGAATAATACGGATAGAAGCGAATAATTTTTTGCGTATCCAAACTGTTTGATTATTTATAGCCTGATTGAAACCCGGCACGCAAATCATAAGGGTTTACGTTCCTGGTGGATTCTGATTTCAATCAGACTATGAAAAATTAAGCCGTTGGTGAAAATGGGTGGAGTGGTGTTTCGAGTCTTCCATCGCTCTCATTCTTGGTTGCCGAGTTTATTCTTATTTCGATCTCGGATGCCGATTCCGACCCTCTATCATTCATATCATCTGAGCACTATTGCCTGACATGATAAATAATTGAATCATTCTGAACGCGCGGGTCTCGAATGACGAATGACACAGTACTGTCAGGCCATTCAAGCTGAAAATGAGACTGAAATTTGAAAATTCATAACTATTGTTTTAAATCGTAAAAATATGCGATTTTGTTGCATTCGAATCGGAAGAAAATTCTCTTTAATCTGAAAATCACTTCTTTTGCAGTCCCAGGTCCCTTTAAATCGAATCCTGATTTTGCAGTTGCACGACTTTGGGTGTAAAGTTTGGAACAGTATTGGCTTTGTGGATTAGTGCTCTTTCTTCTGACCGCTGAGAATAATTCTCCCTATATACAAGAGTCGATAATGCGGAAAATTGATGGCGATCACACAGAAACTGAGATAGATTCTCGAAGCTGTAGACCCTGGGTTTCAACGCCTTAGGAGAGTCTTCTCCTCTTTCCTCCGGCTGGTCGTTCACAATTTGGAGAATGGCCGCTTTCAGGGCATCCTAGAACTCCTGCAAATGAATCCTTTTCCATCGCGAAGCTCCAGTTTCTTTCAGATTGCACACGAAGCGTAAGTATTACTAACGAACCTGCAGAAAATCCACAATGAAGACCATTTCGTCATTATAGTAGAGGAATCGCGAGAGACTCGAGCTCATCGGCCATGGCCGGGACACAGAAATTTATGATTTTTGAATTGGCTGAAAACATAGCACAAGGTACTACAAACTTCCCTCTATCGAATAGCGTTTTCAGAATTTTTTTTAAAAATTTCGTTTTCGCGTGAAACACAAATCAACCTTGTGAGTCGGGAGCTTTTTCGAGAAATAGTAAAGTTTGAAAAATCGTAAATATCTTCAAAGTAAAGATAGAAATCCGCGGTTTGGTGCGTTAGATAGACAAATGACTCGGCTTGTTTACCAACAGCTCGAAATCATTCCTGGATGATGCGTCGATGTGGGGTGGTCGCTTTTGTAAAAGTTGAGCTAATTTTCGTAAAAGTCCAAAGTTCTGGTTCCCCTATGGACGCTGTGGTGAGCATAGTTGGCGCTCACTACAACATTAAAATGAGCCCAATCGGCCCATGCATTCTAAAGATGCGCGCGATTTTGTGAGGTCGGTCAAATATAATTAATGGCCGCGAACATCTATTCTTACCAATTTAAGGTGAAAACTATTGCAAACTATTCAAAAACAATATTCATGTTGTTTGTGACATTTTTTATTGATTGATTTTTCGAGTAAAAAAAATGAAAAAAATTCAAAGTCGATTTTTGGATTTGCGGTACTTCGATTATTTCGAAGTCGATATGCTTCTTATAAGGTTTCATATTATTAGTTATGAACGCTGGTGCAAGATGTTTCTGTAATTCCTTCAGCAAATATATTTTTCCCGCTGAATCTTCACCTAAAGTGCGAAATGTGTCTTCTACTATTAGAACAGGTTCAATTCCTCCCATACTTTATCATGGCATTCCTCATTATAGGTAGACCAATTTCCTTTTTGGAAGTGAAAGTCTATCTGTTCATAGAAAAGAGTCGCAGCGCCTAGAAAATCAATTATAATGCGAAAAGCGCGTGCTCTGACTTCTCTAGCACTCTCTCAATATGCTCACCACAGCGTACATAGGGGAACCAGAACTTTGGACTTTTATGAAAATTAGCTCAACTTTTACAAAAGCGACCACCCCACATCGACGCATCATCCAGGAATGATTTCGAGCTGTTGGTAAACAAGCCGAGTCATTTGTCTATCTAACGCACCAAACCGCGGATTTCTATCTTTACTTTGAAGATATTTACGATTTTTCAAACTTTACTATTTCTCGAAAAAGCTCCCGACTCACCATGTTGATTTGTGTTTCACGCGAAAACGAAATTTTAAAAAAAAATTCTGAAAACGCTATTCGATAGAGGGAAGTTTGTAGTACCATGTGCTATGTTTTCAGCCAATTCAAAAATCATAAATTTCTGTGTCCCGGTCGAGCTCAAGTCTCTCGCGATTCCTCTCATAGAATCATGTTTCCTCTATAAACAGTGATGAACGCTCCACCCCGGATCGGGGTGCCGCTATTGCGAAATATGCCAATGTGCATTTCCTACGAGCTTCATTCGTTATATTTTTCGACCATCTTTTCTTCTATAGTGTAGTGTTCGACGAGACAAGGAATTGCGCGACCGCGAAATTTTCAATTTGTCCAAATTTGAGCAGCTACGAGCACTTTCTTTTTCTGGAATCGAGGTACCCCCTCGGATCCGAGGGGGTCGCTCACCACTGATGCACATACTTTTTATAGTCTATAAAAAGTATGTGCATGTGATTTGCTGATGACGCCTCGACTCTGCGATTACTCTATCATATTCGCCTGTCTGTGGTACCTAGTTAAGCGATGATAGATCACGGATGCAAACTTGCTATAGCAATGGGTTTTCAGAATATGCATAACCGAAATTCCGGACTTGCATTGAGGCTCTCGAATCGACCGGATTCTGCTCTTATGCAGACATTTCTAGCGTAGTCGATATTGATCAGAGAGGGAAAGAACATTTCCAATTCTAGTCTTTGGAACACATCACTGTGGCCTGTCTTCTCGTTTTAAAAATGCTTGAGGGGTTTCAACAAAAGTGGAATACTATAGTGAAAACTAGATCGGCGTTCGACAGGAAAGTTTCACTTTCGCCAAATGTAAGGCAGCGAGAGAGAAAATTGGGATGGAGTGACCTCCTTTCTTCCCTCCTTTTACTATTCGGTGGCATCTATTCCATGCGCTCGCGACATTAGTCTCACTAGTCTAATTTCTCATACCAATTAAACGTATTTACCATTATAAATAATCGCTCTCTATTACGTCCAGAGCTGCGCAAAAATTTCCCGCACTCCTGATTTCGCAAGCTCTTTTGTCGGTTAGAGAGAACGAGAGAGCTTGCGACATCGAGAGTGCGGAATTTTTTTTGCACAGTCCTGATTGCCACTTTTTTATCCCGCACCAATCTTTCAAAATATTCCTTTTCCAGTGTTACATATGGGGACGACGCTCGCCATCTGTCTCTTCTTAGCGACCCACTTAAATGCAAGAATATCCGCCTAGATATTTAGTTTTTTTAATTGGACAGATTAAAGGGACATGGCAAATTTTTAGTTGGACAGATTAAAGGGACATGCGAATTAAGTTATTTTTATTTAAAAGAAAATTATTTTCTGATTAGAATGCAAAAAATGGCATATTTTTACGATTTTTTTGAAAGGAGTATGATTTTCTAAAGGTACTCGCTTACCGGGCATTACTATGTTTAACGCGCTAAACATCGTAGCGCCCTGTACATCAGCGCAAATTCCCAACTTTGAAAAATCAAAACTCATTTCAAAAAATCGTAAAAATATGAGATTTTTTCCATTCTGATCAGAAAATAATTTTCTTTCAAATAAAAATAAATTATTTTGCAGTGCCAGATCCCTTTAATATGCCATGTTTTCGGCTAAAATATATAACACAAAGGCGTACATAAAGCATAACTTTAAGAAAGCATCACCCGCTCCAGCAGCACACCATCGATCTCAACATCATCGACCGCTGCTGTAGACGACATCTTCGACTTGGACGTCGAGCTGGCCAAGATGGCCGCCACCTGCCTCACCCCTCGTAGTTACGAGCAGCTATCGAGCAACGTTGTTCGGCACGGCGTGTTGCATGGACCTTTTGGCTTCTCTTTGGTCAGAGAATCCGCAGCAAGCATTGGCCTCACCGAATTGCGTGCGGCACTCGAATTTGCGCCACTTCGTCCGTGGCAGTCCTTTAATCGCACGGAACCGAGCGAAGACGAACTGGCGGCGGCGCCGACGATCGAAGCCTACTATGACATGAGAGAGTCGCGATCGCACGGGTCTCGATAGCTATTACTTGTACGAGCGCGATGTAACATCAGCCATCGCATTCTTGGACGGGCGCTTCCCACAATACGCACCGCATTCAGGCGTAAATTTGGCGAGCTTCGTCGGTCGAATTCAGGAGTGATAGACAGGCAATTTATTGATCGTGCAATTGACGAGTTTAATGAGATTCAGGGCAGAGTACGCGCAGCATCAGAAGATATGCTTGTTAGAGGAGGGAAATGCTTGGATGCAGTTGATTAGATAATATTGAGGGTATTTTAAAGGGACCTGGTACTGCAAATGAAGTGAATTTCAGATTAAAGAGAATTTTCTTCCGATTAGAATGCAAAAAACCGCATATTTTTACGATTTTTTTGAAATTAGTTATGAATTTTCAAAGATCCCGTTTCAGCCCAGAATGACCCGGCGCTACTGTATTTAGCGGCTAAACACAGTAGTGCCGGGTCATTTCAGCCAAAAATGAGACCTTTGAAAATTCATAACTAATTTCAAAAAAATCGTAAAAATATGCGGTTTTTTGCATTCTAATCGGAAGAAAATTCTCTTTAATCTGAAATTCACTTCATTTGCAGTACCAGGTCCCTTTAAGTATGTGCAACTATATTATCTAATCGAGATAACTATATTACCCCAATGCTCAATCTCTAGCCCCTTTCCCCCACTAACGAGAATACGATAACATATAAAAGTGCCTGAAGAGACATATCATCGACAAGAGACGGATTGTGCTTGGAGCAATCATATTAACATTTGTTTGTTTACTCTTAAGAAGTTATAGCAATGATTCAACGATGTTCGTATGCTGTCTTGTAATGATATATAAGGCTGATGCGAAAGTTCTTGCCGATTTTGAGGCCACACTTTGAGCTAGCCGATTTCGCTTGTTGGAAATACCTACGACCTGCCATCAATAATTCTTATTGAACTAACCTTCAGCATTATAATTATAATAGGTAAAGAGAATCGGGTTACTAAATCTGGGATAAAAATTAAAAATAAAAATTTTACTCAGATCGTATTTTTTTGGGAAAACATCCAGACACATAGATTCTGCTTTTCAACTGCTTCCCATTTGTGCACACAAGATAGCGAATACCTACATGTCTCACCTTTCCAGACATGTAGAGAACTTGGGGATCAGGGCTTTCAAACTTTTTTTACAATAGAAATAGTCAAGGACTCTCGAAAAAGTGATAGTTCAAAAATGATGTCCAGTTATTCGGAGAATAGAGCATTCTGAATCTGCCTACGTGCGAAGAATTTAGTATACAAGGCACTTTATCGCAGCATTCAACATCATAGACTAACATCGATTTTTGAAAAAAAATTAAAAATCTGCGGAAAATGACGAATTTGTAGTTTTGAGAGATTTCTTTAATCGGTCTCTATTCTAAAACTCGATATGCGCGGACCAATTCTTTTTTTTACAGTTGATACACTAATGGTTATTCTATACATTAGTGGGTCTATCTCATCACTCAATTTCCCTTGTCAAGGGAAACGTTAATGCGAACCCCAATTTCGGCCTTGCGAAATTGACACCTCAGTGCTGACGTCATATACTCTTTATATAGAACCGAAGCCGCCATCTTATCAGCAATTCTTATAATACACGACATCTCATTCACTTCCCACTAGAATAGGGAGATCAAGCTCCATTCGTTATAAACTTGACGTTGAAATATTTCCAAACAAGTATGCCGAAAATCCGACCTTGACCTTTGAGAACTCTATTTTAGTAGGATATTGCAGTCGAATCCGCTCTTAGGCAATAAATGCTTACCCTATAGCATTGCCTATCAATTCATAGACGTTTCAATCGGAAAGGTTGGCCCTACGCAGATCATGACTCCGATATTTGGTACATGATGGGAGACGACCCACCAACTTTGATCAGTTGTAGTTCTGCTACTATTAGGCTGAAAGAGAGTACGGAGTGCGCGTTTTAAAGACAAATGCTTGCCGCACTAGTTGCCACTAACAATACTTTCCAAAGGAGTCATACCTCGAAAGGAGAACGAAAACATTATTTCGCAAAAATCGGCAAGAACTTTTGCATCAACCTTATATATATTTATTTAAATTTCGCACTTCTCATCCCAACATTGTCTCAACACGCCATCGATACACTGTACGACACGCGAAAGGGCTAGGCTCACTCGAGTTTTGAGTGTGGCTTTTTAAGTCAAAGATTGGTGTGTTGGTAGAACTAGGACAAATTGATAAGTGTTTATTTAGGGATGGATGAAGACAGATAATGAGAAAAGTCAAATTCGAGAGAAGCGAGCTACTGATTCGAGGGAAAAGTTTTATCGCGGTGAAATACTACTAAGGGGTGACCAATGTGAACAATTCACTGAACATAACGATGGGACGGACGGCCAGCTCGTCCCGGAGCAAGCCCGGCGCTCATTCTGTACTAGTGACTCGCATACATCGCTTTTATACTGTTCCCGCCCATTGAGAATGATAGTGGATCAGATTAAGAACGGGAAATATACAGAGAGATGAGAATAGGAATAGCCACAGACCTTTGATCCTTAACATTTATCCATTTTACCACAAGCCTGTTCCACAGTAAATACATAGCTTTATCCAGGACAGTGAATACATAGCTTTATGTCCATGACGAAAATATGCAGTTTGGAATAGTCGAGGGGGTTTCACCACGAATTCTGGCATTGTGCCCAGAACGCTGTGGAGAGCTGCGGGGGGGGGGCTTAAAAAACTCAGGGAGGTCTCGTTCTCTTTGCTGTTGATCGTCTTTCATAAGCGCCCCCATTTTCACGCAGCAGACGTACCTCCGCGAGCAGCGTCCGCACGGGCTCGCTCTCGTCGCGGCGCGATCCGCGAGCGACGCTTAGCACCTCGTTCAGCGTGTTCTCCAGCTCCGTAGGACGCCTCCACGCGTCGAGCACGTGCGGCTGCGCGTCACGCAGGTAGCTGAGCGCGTTGTCCAGGTCGACGGCCATGCGCGCGCTCATAGACGCCAACGAGTTGCCGTGCGTGATCTCGTGCTCGAGTTCGAGTACTCGCGCGCGCAACCCGACCGCGCCCGTCGTGTTCACAAACCGCGTCCGCTTCGCAGGCGGCGGCTTCCTATACACCTCCGCTGGGGTAAAACCGGGAGAGGAAGAACGAGGCTCGGGATGATCTGGCATCTCCTCGATGTTGCCAATTACGCTGTCGAGAAGAGCCGCTTTCAGTGCATCCGACAGCTCCTGCAAAAGTATCTTCTTTCATCCTGAAGCTGAAGCTTTTTTTTCATATTGCACACCCAGCGTACGTATAAATAGCATGGCTATCAAGTCTGCAGAAATAGCGTGTGAGGTGAAGTTTTTTTCTTCTGAACATCAGTGAGATCCATTCTTATGGGATTCGTGTTCTCACTATATTTGTTAAAAAATTCGACTTGCTGCAAAAATTATTTTAAAGACGTTCGGATCTTTACGATTACGCACGCCCCTACTCTCGCTTTTTTCCTTGCACCGGTGCACGAAAAATGAGTTTTCTACGTATAGCAATGGATCGACAAAATATACTCACCTGAAACTCCGGCGTGGCTTTGAGCTTCGCTATTCCATTGGATGTTGCGCGCATTTCGTTGATTACAAAGGGCGGACATTCGATATCGATCGGAGAGAAGGAGACGACGAGGGAGGGAAATGCCCTGAAGAACAGTCACATATAATTCAAAATTAATCGTTCATAAGATATGTTAAAATGAAAATCTTCTCGTGCAGTTTGCACGTATTCGTTATTTATTCAAGCGGTTAAATGTTTTTGTTTTTGTTTGAATGTGTCCCGTATTAACATTATTATTTTGTTACCTGATTGTCGCCGTCTCTGTTCATGAGCATCCTCTCGATGATTGCCTTGATTGAGTCACAATCGAATCTCTCAGCGAGAGTTAACATCGATTCAATGTCCTCTTGACGAATCTGAAGAGAAAATGTGACCGAAAATTATAATCAGCCATTCACAATCGGCCCTTCATTGCGAGTGTTCGGGTAGATCAGTGTGAGAAATCGAATCATCTCCTCGAAGATAACATCAGGAATGGCGATCTAAAATGAATGAGCATGAGATCGTGGAATTCTTATTTTTCAAAATCTGCAGATTATGTTTTAAAGGCCTCTAAACGAAAAGTAAATTATATTGACCTATCTGCTCACTGGTTTTAGCACTTGCGTGTCCTCACCCATCCAACACCATTCTATGTAGTAGAGTGCGCAATGTGAGACCACGGTCTCTTCATTTCGCACACTCTCTCACCAACCGACCGGTCGAGAGAGTGTGTGAAATGAAGAGAACGTGGTCTCACATTGCGCACTCTACTATGTAGCGTTCGGCTCGAGTGTCAATTTAATTTATTCTTGACTAAAAAATGCGTATATCATTCGCCTCTTTCTTCTCGGCGTCGCTGTAGTCCCGATTATAAAAGATGTTATAGAAATACTTGGATTGATGGGCAAGCATCCATCTCAAATCACACAATTTGCACAATAACTATCAAGAATACAGCAAAGAGACTACTATTTATCTCTCGTTACGTTCTCACTGTGAAAACTATTCGTCCGAACTTGATAAAATATAGCAAAACGAACACGGACTAATCTATATATTTTATCAACGACTGAAGACATAACGGAATAATGTGTTTTTTTATATTGTGAAATACTTTGATCACGCCATCGCTTGTTAAAAGAAGCTAAGGGAAGGAATGACTAGACACTGACAAATATCCGTGTAATCGCACCTTGAAACATATATCGGGCGACCCTCGACAATCAGAGTGGCGTCGGTGAGATCAGTTTGCCTCTCAAACTGAGTGATGAGTGGAGGATGGATACCCGACCATGATGCAATCTGAAACCGATCGTTGAGTGAGTTTTGTTTTTTTTATTTTTTTTATTTTGTTTATCGTTGTCACACGATAAGTCGATCGATAATTCGGGATAACTTACCGTAATCTTCACAGTAACCGTGGCCGACTTACTGTCGCAGACAGGAATGCTGCAAGCAACGTCGTGGCATTTTAATGCATTTTATGTTTAGTTATTTTTTATACACATATAATATTTCTTCTTAACAAAATTATCGATTACTATTAATGGAAATCAAGACATAATAGTAATCGATAATTATGACAGGACTTCACTAACCGCATAACAGGAATGCTAAGACATTTTTTCTTGATCGACGCGTTGATTGAGCTCTCGGCCGAATCCGATTCATGCCCAGGCTGAATTGTTGCATTTGCTTTTATACTTATCATCGACAGTTACCGTAATAATTCGCGAAGTCTCCGGACCTATGTGTTACGACAGTGCTCTATCATAGTTATTCCGGTAATAAGAGAGCTTTTTAACGTTCATTATTTTTTGTAAAAAGTTCTTAGCCAACGGTGATCAGCCAACTCAGGCAGCACCTCTCTTGCCTCAATGTGTCTGTTTACACGCGTTTTCCACAATGAGAAAAAGGTTTACTATCAAATTTGCTATCATTGAGATCATGAGGCGTGATATAAAATCAGCCCGATCCTGCTATCGGGGTTCGGTGGTTGCCAATGAGATAACGATCCTACGCACTACACCAACATTAAGGCGTCGTCCCGTCGTAAACATCACGCATGCGATTTACGGCAAAACACAAATCGACTAAGAAAATACGATTGCATTACTTCGTATTTTCTTAGTCGATTTGTTGTTATTGTTATTATTATTATTATTATTATTGTTTTCAGAAAAAACAATGGGGAAACATTCTAACAATAAATGTGTGTTCTCACATGAAGCTGGAAGCCGACAGTGGCTGAGAAGGCGCATCTCCAGTGAGGATCGAGGCCACTACAATTGAATTATATCAGTATTTACATCATAGTTACATCATTGTTAGGCGATCGTTCATGAGGCTATTTTAACGAGCACCTAATATCGACCCAAATGTTTGTACTGCCCTACTGCGTCTCAATACGCATGCTCCCTGCTAACAACCGATTTGAGTAAAGTATTCGGAGCTCTCCCCATCAGATGGTTCTATCTACATCGACTATAGCATTATAGCAATTTAGCTTACAAGACTTTTTTGGAGGAATAAGGATGTGGATTTTGGTATAGACCCTCGCCTTCTGTTGCAGTGGATGTGGGCGATCAAATCCTTGCTGGAGTCTGTCGGCAAAATTCTTTCCAACTCAACTTTGAATTCGAGTCCTCCCACACTCGCCGTGCGCACATCATACTTTCTGCAACAAATATTCATAATACAATAATAATAATATGTAATAATAGCTTTAATCGAGAGGGGGCATGGGGCACTAAAGGTAAAGATAAAGTTACTACCGGAATCAAGAGACCTTCACGTCGACAAGCGACTACTCTGCCTGGGCTCACCGGTAAGGCCGGTTTGTGAACTAGGTCTACGTATCCCCTGCTGACCGGGCTTCTGGGGCACGTTACCTTTCGCAATCAAAGTTGTAACCAATTTTATCGCCACCGAGATGGATAGAAGTCTTGGTGAACCTGGACACTACGTTGGAAGATCACCGCAGAATGACTCGACTGGGTGAAAACTTTTTTTTCGAAAAAAACATTCGCTATCTAAAATAAGTCTCTTTCAATCAGAATCAGCTTAGTTCTCATAGAGTCGAGGGGAACTGGGAAACTACTGGCAAAAAATACGAGAGATGGTGTGCACTCTTACCTCTGGCACTCCATGAGCGCCTGAAATGGCTCTCCGGCGGCAATATCGACACTGAAACAGGTCTCGTTGTCGATCTCTTGCTGGTAGGCAGGAATGGCAGTTCCTGAAATACAAAACATTTCGAGAATACGAACCGGCATTGCCCGGATGGCTTCTTCACTCGATGTTAGTACGTATGGCGAAGACAATGTAGTTTTCAAATATCCACATCTATTTATAGATGCATACATGCTATAGATAGGTCCGCTGGGCCCAAACATGCTAGGATAACGTATTTACAAGGTTTCGCTTCTTGAAAAAAGTTTTCCCCACTCCTCCTTTCACCCGAAATGAGAGTGTGCGGAGCGAGTTTCCCAACCTAACTTGAAGAAGAAGAAGATGGATCTCTACTTACCAGCTGCTTCCATTCTTTTCGTCGATTGTTGAGTGAAAGGCGATGTCGAGTTGTCGTCAAAGGGATTGCGCGAACAGGGTTGGCAATCAAGTTCTAGAGGAGAAGATGACGCCTGAGCACGATCACTACTCGCTCTCTTGGCAGAAGGAGCCGCATGGCATGTGTTACTATATGAAATTAGGCTCTGCCCCTTTTCGGTTCCCATCATTCTTGGCCAATCGATACCCGCCCCAGAATCCCCTCTCTATCTCTCTCTCTCACTCTCTCTCCATCCGCCCTCTCTCTATCTCTCGAATTTCTCAATAAACTAGAGGTGCGCAGCGGGTGGGATAAGAGGAGCACAGGAGTCGGGCCCAGGTGCAGTATTACGCAGTTTATTGGGAACGGAGAATAAAATAAACAGTCAATATAAACAGTGAACCGAATGGGCCGAGGAGTAGAAAGAGAAGCGGTGGACTGAGGGGGAGTTTCCAAGGAATCTTGCAAATGGCAACGTAATTTTGCAAAAAGAACACGTTCCTATTGTCAACTGGCACATGATTCCAAAAAGGGCTATGGCGAGAATGTGTGCAAGAAGAGTTTTTCTCGATTTCACACACTCCCCCCACCTCTCGATTGAAAGTGTGTGGAATGGGGAGGTTGGAGAGCCGTTGTCTAGGAAACGAAGCTTAGATAAAAGATAACCGATCTTTTAGCAAATATATTTTCTGTTTATTCCAGAACAGTCAACATGGTGAAGACATGGTTGTAGGAAAATGTCATAGGACACAGACATGAGATACTGTGGGAGAAAAGTAATTTTAGTAATTACTGGTCCTATTATTACTCCACCAGCACTAGTAAGAAAATGAAAAGTTACCACTTACTAAACACTAAGCACTTAGACGATAAGGTCTGACAAAAATTCTGCTACACTATTTATTACCCTCTTTCACGTTTAGCTGAAAAATCTTCCAATTTGATTGTTATCCTCCAGAAACGGGTCAGAAACGAGAGAGTCTCTATCACACTTTCTCTCGCTCTTGACCCCTTCCTGGAGAATTCCCGAGTTGTTGAATGATGTGATCCCCCTGTCTCCTGCTGCTCATTAATTGTCGGATCTCCGCTTGCTCTTGGCAGGCCCCCTTCTGTTGTTGACAAATTGCCAGCAAGAACAGAAGAGAGACAATCGCGATTTAGGGGGGGGGGGAGTTGGAAAGAAGAAAAGCAAGAGAGAATGACAGAAAAGAGAGGGAATTAAATAATTTTGATCTGATGAGGAATAACAAAATGCGAAAAAATCTAGTTGTGTCATTGCAGAATGCCTACAGAGGGGCATTCTGCAATGCTAAAACTAGATACAACATACTTCTGTCATCACAATTGAATTACCTCATTAGAGGGGATAGAAGCATTTTTTCGAGGAACGATTACAAGGCAAAACAATGTCCCCGAAACCAGATCTTCTTTTTTTATCGTCCAACAAATGGGTTGAGTGTTTTCAACACAACATAACATTCTTAAAACGGCGAGGCGTTTACTGAATAAATCCCTTTATAAAAATTAACTCTAACGTCTTCAGTGCACTCGATCTTTCCGAAATTGCAGTGCATTTTTGGATTGTTGTTCTTTTCTGACACTCTCATACCCGCGCATTTTTTAATCTAAGAAATAATGTGGAAGCGTCACAACCACCTCCACCCTATTAACGTGTAAGATTGTCTTCTGCGGCATACTGTAATCCATCAGCATAAGCAGTAGCGGGACGATCTTCGGTCTTCCCGGATCATCCTCCGCTATTACTCATTGAGGGGATATTGAAATTGCTTTGCATCTGACCCTCGGAAGTATGTTGTTGATGTCTGATATTATACTAGAGGCGTCACAGCCACCTCCGACTAGATATACGGTAAGAATGTCGTATGCGGTACTGTCATTCATCAACATGACGATCTTCGATCTTCCCGGAGCAAAGAGTGGTCGACATCTCATCCCCGCTATTACTCATGGTAATCACGCCTTCTTACGCCTTCACTATTTTCTTAGCTCACCGTTGCTAGATGTGAATATAGAAACATAGACTATCATCCCCACCCACACCGCTCATTACGATGCTCCGAGCGCAAACTATACTGCGCTACCCAGGAGATGCGGTATTGAGAATGTAAAACATGGACTGCATAAATCACATCGTATGATAGGAACAAAAGCATAAGCCCTTGAGTAAAATAGATATATATATATATCCTTTTTAGTTTTAATTTAATCAACATTAAATGCATGAGATGTACGTGATGAGTAAGTTGTGGTAAAAACAAGCGGAGATGTGTTAAGGTTAAATACACTACACTCTATACATACATAGTTCCGGGTACAGGTTCGGTTAAGGGGGAGAGCGGTAGCCGATTCCAGTTTTGATCCATGTGGAGTTTGATAGCCAGCTCCAGTTTCGGTTCAGATGGGGGGGGGAAGAGTATACGCAAAATGCTATGAGAATATTGCGAGAGTGAGTTATAGCGTTGAAACATTTTTTTAAAAAGTCACGCGAAAAGAAAGAAAACAGACTTACAGAAATGCGTTTTAATTTCCTAAATATGAGGAGGTCAGAGGGGAAAGGGATATCACAAAGACTAGTGCTCGCCATACACACTCAAAGCAGTCTAATTCCCTCCATCTGATTCCCTAAAACCATCTGTAGCGCCGACTTTTTTAATGCAAAAGTTTTCCAGAAGGGCGCACAAATCCAGTCTGGACGAGAGAATGTTTAGAAATTGTAACGGAAAATTATGTGGAAAGATAAGTTTCAGATGGGGACAGCACGTGGTGCATTGTTTCAATTACGGATGACATTGGCAAGGCGGCAGGATTCATAGGAAAATATAAGAACTCTAATTCTATAAATATCGCTACTCCTTTATTTCCTCCTTTAACAATTGTGAGTGCAATCATAATTAAAACCACAAATGTATATTTAGAATAGAGTAACGGAGATTGTGTCACTTTGCAACTTAAAAAAGTGTTCTGCCGTGAACATGGTTTCGCTTGGGAATAGCGCTGTCTGGATGTCTGCTAGTGCTCTACCCTCATTATGTTGAACCGGACCAACGTTTCTTTTTTTGTGTGCAACATCTATGCGCATTTTCCCTGTTCATTCTTTTTTCCGATTATCATATTCGCAACTTCTACTACGAAATTTGACAAGACTGTTCCCTCATTCAATTTCCCCTAACGTATCGAATTCCTTAGGTTCCTTGTTTTATAACCTATCGTCATATTCTCGATACGTAAACAATGGCGGCATTTGAGCTTTCAAATATCAGTCGGTATCTCTAGCGTAGACCGAAGACTGAATACCATATTCATGTCACTCCTCCCCTTCCCCCGCTTAGTTACTCCTTCAATTTCAATTATCCTTAATCACGCCTTTAGGCAATATATAAACCTCAGTCTATGCCGAAACATATCTGCTACTGAATTCACATACCGCTAAAAACTATTTTGTACTCTAGTAACAGTTCTTTTGGTAAACTACAGAAGTTAAAAAAATGCTAGAAGATGGTTTCCATAAACTTTCTAATTCTCAAATTGCCATCGACTAGTGGATGCTACGTTTCGGAACTGGCTCGATAAACCTCTCGAAAACTGTTGAATATCTAGTATTACAAAACTTGTCACGAGCATATCCTGAATTCACTTTATCTATTTTTTTTCTCTAGAACACAGCTTTTCTATATAGACTAGTATCGCCATGCAGTTCGAAATAGTGATTCTCCACGTTACCAACCTCGATGTGATGACCAATTATTCCAGTAGTAGTAGATACTTTATAACTTATTGACGCACACTATAAAGGGACCGGGAAACGGCCAAAACATAATATGTTTAATTTTTATTTTCTTTCAGCTTTATCACTATTGTCTAATGGAAATGAACAACAAAAAAATTTCTAGCATATTCTACATATAGTTATTTTAATTAAAATAACTATATGTAAAACGGTTCGTCGCCTATTTCCCAAAATACAGAGAGCTAATTAATTTGCTTCGATAATTAGCTTTTGCTACAAAATAATATTGTAGGCTTTGATCACTCCTGGGCTCAATGAACACATCCACTGTTCCTCAAAATAGCTGATTTTGGAAATATTTATTGTGGTATAGTCGCTGCCGTAGCTCGCGATGGTGAACAAGGGAAACTTTCAAAATTCATAACTAATTTCATAACCAATCGAAAAAAATTCGGTTTTTGGCATTCTTCCGGGGATTTTCTTCTATCTTTTTAAAAATAACTCCATTTTCACTGCTTGGTTCCTTTAACGCAAGTTGTGAAAGGAAAAAAAACTGATAAATATTCAAATCAATATTCATAGATGTTCATTGCCCGTCTCGTCTACTCTTTACTCGCTTCCATTTCTGTGCTCGGAATCATCTGTAATTCGCTCCTACTTATCACTTCATTACGGGCAAAGTCAGATTTCAAATTTTTTTATATTTCTTAATCGCAACAAATTATGTTGTGCAAAACACAAAACCAGTAGCTTGGATTGGAACTTGGAGTCGACATGTCGATTTTTTATTCACCGGTTTGCAAAACCTTGCCTGCTACTTACGAATAAAACCACCAAGTATTCAATTTAAAAAAAAGATTTATTATTTGCAAATAAACAAAATACAGGTCACTTCGTGCTCCATGCAACGTTCTGATCACTGTCAATGCTATATTCGACATTTTACACCAGGTTTGACTTTACATGCTTTTTGTTAGAGAGTCAGCGCCATCGACGATGAGGTGCTCATCGCGGGTACGGTACTGCAGGAGAATACGCCACTCAGTTTCGCATTAATTTATCTTCAGAGTGGTGTGTTCGCGCACGGTTGGATCGTCTTCGGCAGTCCGCTGATGGAGTCCGCAACTTGCAACATGATCATGGTGCGTCGTCTCCCTTCATGATCATGGTCGGATGGGAAATTACTGATTTGGTTTCTCATACGGAATCATGAAATAAACAGCGGTCAAACCAATTGCGACACAGTACGAGGATAAAAAATGCCGAGTATTACAAAAACATGTTGCAGTTCCTTCCTGAAATGGGCTACAGCGCGAGCTCGTTCTTTGCTCTTTCAATTGGTATCGATCGACTATTGTCTGTAGCAGCGCCCAACTATTATAGGACCATGGACGTCCCCCGATACTTCTCAGTGAGCTATATCTATATTGTAGTTTATTTGAATAATTTTATAGGTTTTCGATATTGTAGGTTTATTATGTTCCATATTCCAGGCTCAAGCAGCTTGCGTCCTTCTATTTTGCACGTACCATTTATATTTGATATTGTACTTCTTCAAAAATGAGTGAGCGATCTTTCAGCTATTTTCATAAGGATCACACTGATATTTCATCGTAGTTTCCTCATATTGTAATATGAAGTGAAATGGAAGCAAATTTAGTATCTCTTAGACGTAGTGGCTAGGGGGGATGTGTATTGTAGCTAAGTAATCTCCGGCTGGTCTTTCGATCTATGCCAGACAAGGATTATGTGTCATAATCATGTAAATTACTTGCCAACAACTCATGGAAGCCGGGATACTGTAGAACACTATTCTTTGCAGGTTGGTGGTGTGTAATATCACCAGCCCCTATCACGCGGAAGGCATTCCTCTGTGGGCCTTCTCCACCACCGTCGTTTATCTCATGGCGATATGTGTTTACTTCGCCACGTGGAGACGCATCAATAGTGCAGGTACCGTCACAAAGGAATGATAAGTAGTATTACTTATAAGTAGTACTTATCATAAATGAGAAGGAAGGAACTTTAGAAAGAAAGGGTCGCCTCCCAACACAAATAGACGAGTGCGTAGAACTAGGATGTAAATTTTTACATAAGCTATTCTAAGAAATAAGACAAGTCTACGTCTAAGAATTAACTATGTCACACTGGTGGTATGGTAACATTTGTTAATGTCATGGTGCCATTAACTTCCTACTCCCGCATTGTGCGTAGGACGAAGGGATGCCGGATTGATGTTGCACTTAGCGTCCTCTCTTCTCTTAAACTCTGAACTCTCAATTCGAAAAAAATTAACCTGCCGTACCTATATGCAATCTTTGAACAAGCTACTGCATGGAAGAAACTTTTCGAGAGCGTCCAAATGCCAGACAACAAGAGAGAAAAGCGCTATAAAGAAAGATGTGTGCTGTTATCGCGATATGTGCCCTCACCAGCTCAACTCACATTTGAAAATTTTAACACGCTGTGGACAATAGAGTCGAGAGCTACCTTTCCAATGATTTACACACTCTTCAGGCAATTCGCTGAAGTCGGCGCAGCGTCACCGCATCTTCCGTTCCCTTCTGCTCGTTACGCTTTTCGATTTGGGCGGAAGAGCGATCAATCAGTCGATTATAGCAGCGACGACTTTCGTCGACTGGCCGTGTACGCGGTTACTTGTTCAGTCGGGGAAATGTGGCCAGTAAACACTCCTTTACAATAATGTTTCATTTTTTTTTGAAATACACGTTTGCACTCCTTTCTAGGAAACGCGAAACCACACACAGAAAAGAGTCTTATATGGAGCCCATGACCCTTTGAAAAGTCTTATATTTAAGACTTACAGTCTTGCATATAAGACTTTTGAAAGGGTCATGGGCCTTATATAGACTTTTTTCAGTGTGCAGTTGGGAACCACTGATGTTTTCAACAAAAACAACGACAAAAATAAAATCTGCATATTCAGTTCATCAACTATGCGCTGCTCACTGTTTCGCTGCGCTGTTCATCAATCTCGGCATCGCCGTCAAACTGCCCGTGTACTACACTACAAGGCAAGAATCTCAAACACACATTTATTCTAACGTCAAAGGAAATGTCCCCGCAACAGTATTACCTGGGGTAGGCGCGATAGATTCTGAGAACCACACATCGTTTATTGCGTGCACACAGTAAACGACAATCATGATTATTCATTAGTGATTATTTGTCATAGTGTGCCGGATTACAGTTAGCCAGGATATATGCATCTCAAGCAAATACATAACAATACGTAGCACGGCATTATGGTGATTGGTTGGCATCATTACGATTACCGATTCAGAGAAGAACCCTTGGAGAACACAGGTATTACAAATTTACGAGCACTCGTCCGAAATAATAAAACGTTCCGTTGATAATGCGTGCTAAACAACAGATACGGCTGCGAGAGAGCATGGCAAAGTGAGAGACAGGTCGAGGTATAGAAAGAGAGTACACCACCAGTAGTCCATTTCATGAACGTATCATTTAAAATTGTAATAATAGGTATAGGTATAACATTTTGTGATCAGTGTAACAGATTGAAACGAAAACGATACATTACGCTGAAATATGAAAAGCTGCGCTACCTTATTTATTATATTTTACTTTAATAATTATGTTATCTGTCAGCGGCGAGTACTATCGGGCGATTCGACGCCAGCTTCACATGCAATCTGCGAGCAGCGTCGAATTGATCAAGAACGTCCTGCCTGCTAAGAAGCGACTCCATACATGATTCCTCCAGAACGGGGTCGTAGAAAATATTCCCTGTCTCATTTTTTAGTACTCTTTCGCCTGTACAACCCCTTTCTGGAGCGTTGATGGAAGTATCCTCATACAGAGAACTTGATGCTCCCTTTCACTACCCATTATTTCACGGTTCCTTTTCTTTTTCACGGTTTCTTGTACTGTAAGTGGAGCATACGGTATTTCTGTATTTTTCGTGAACGACTACTGTATTTACATGCATTGTATGTTTTCATGTGGACATATTTGTCATTTATCTATGGAGTGAGATAAAAGAATGGACGATTTTTTTTCAACAGAGGTAATGTGCCTATCCAAAATCAACATGCGATCGTGTACCATTTGTATTGAAACATAATCGAAGCTCAAATACGTCCCAATAACGTTCGCTTTTCTTTTTGCATTTACCACAACGACTTCACAGTCTCATCCTTTTTATTAAATATTTTGCATGATTTGCACGTCTTCAAGCAAAGTTGTTTTCCATTCCCTCATTCACTTCCATCTTCTCCTCTCATTCTGGGCGGTCGCTCGCTCTCCGCCGCCCATTACTCGCACAGAGTATCGTACCCGTGCCGATTACGGCACCAGTGATGGTTACTGTATCCTCTATTGTGCTGATTTTGCTACTGGTAGGTGCTATCTCGACTTTGTTTTCATGTTTAATTAAGAATAGATGACAGATAATTTAATTGTTTACATAATTTAATAATATGTTTACAGTCACTCCCTCTCGTTGTCTCCCTGCTCATGTGTGTGAGTAAAAAGAAGAAGAAAGAACGGGAAGAAGAGGCGAAAATCAGAGAAGAGGAGAGGAAGAAAGAGGAGGAGAGAAAGAGAGAAGAAGCGAAAAAGAAAGAAGAGGAGAAGAAAGTTTCGGATGAAAAGAAGCGTCTGGAAGGTGAGGAAAAGAAGAGGAAATTCCAACTACAATTGAAAGAGATGGCAGAGGAAAAGAAAAAGGATGAGGTGGGACACTACAACGGATACAAACTCGGAGTAAAATCTTGCCACGTTTACAACCACTCTCGTCGTGTTTCATTTCACCGTAAACAATCATATGAGCACCAAAACTTGTAAATATTCGAGATCGTTTTTGAACATCGAGTAAATAATTGGATTAGATATCGTCATTTCGCACACTCTAAGAAACCTAATCCACGTATTTACCCGCATTTCAAACTTTAATTAGAACTCAAATAATTTATTTCAGGCGCTCTTGGCAACCTTGGAGGCGGAATTGGAAGAGCTGGGGGTAAGAAGTAGGCCGAAATCTCAATCTCTGAAAAAGTGAAAAGTGGAATCGTGTAGTGATAAAAATCACTGCTCGAGATGATAGTTTGACCAGTTCTGGCTTAACAAATTAAACAAAAGTTTATCCAGATCAACTGGGATCAAATTTGTGGAATTGCGAATTTAAAACAATTTATACCAATCGTTTTTATCGAAGCCTACAAATAATTGACGGAGAATACACTGCAATGTTTAAGTACTTAAGGTTAAGAGTTACTTAAGGGTAAGTACAACGTACGCTCTACATTGGACGACGACAGTTATCTTGGAACGGGCTGCTGCGTTGGCTGTAGAAATATGAGATTGGACGACGACCACGAAAAAAGTTGGAAACAGAGTTTGAAATTACAAATTGATTGATCAGATCACCGCTTTTCGCACACTCTCCCCACCCATCGATTGTTGGGAAACGAAGAGATCTGGTCCAATTGTTCAGCCCCTATTTCAAACTCTGGCTCGCATTTTAATTTATTTACTTCGCACACGCTCATTCAGTGACCATCAAAAAGAGAGAAAAAAATGCTGACACCTGGATCTCACTTATCGCACTCTTGCATATGTTTTGTCGAAACAATCTCGCTGTTTGCGCATTGTAGAATAATGCGTTAACATCGATACTCTACTGTAAGAAATATTTTTCCATAAAAAATTGTGCTTCAGACTGCACAGGATATCTGGATAGGCAAATCCGGATTGTGAAGGCGGAACTGAAACGGATGAGGGCGAACAAGAGTGCCAAATCGGAGGTTATCGATTTCTTATATGCTAGAGTATACTTACCGTAACTGATACCGTACTTCAAACCACCGCAATCGATCATTCAAGAGTATCGTTCAGGGCGATACCACTACCACCCTGACCACTGCCACCAAGGCCAAGCCCGACGAGAAAAGTGTGGCTAAGTCCACGAAGTGAAGTGAAGATTAAGCCAATCATATGATTGGCATTCATATCTTTCCATTAGAAAATCAATTTTCCTTCTCAATGAATCGATCACAGCTCAATCTTTCAATTGAGGGCCTAATGTCATCCGATAAAAGATTATTTCGGCGATTAAAGCATGTTAACATTTCAATTATGAGTTTAAAAAATAAAGGATCTGATTACAAATGAAAATATCGTTGGAATATTTGTATTCTACACTTCGCACATGTTCGAATCCATAAATGAAATTATCCCTTTTCATATTTTACTGTTAGCAGTTCGCAATTCTTTCTACGCAATTAGCATAACTTGACTTCGGAAATTATTGAAATTCTGCAGGCAAAGTATTAGAAATCGTGTAGTCTACTAGGAATTGTTTAAAAGTCGTAAGTGTACTTCCATTTTAGGTTCTTGCGCAGTACCACCCCTATAAGAATGTTTTTTTGCTGGCCATTTAAAACTACAGAAAGGGGCCAAGCGGTGAGGTGTAAAAGTGAGAAAAAGATTTTTCAGCTACTATTTGTATTAGAAATCGTATTCCTTTTCTTGAAACGTAAAGTGCGAACAAGAGGAGGACCACATGACATTGTCAGTCATAATAAAATTTTTTCTCTTCATCTGTTCATATGTTTTACATGTTCCGCACGTCTTCATACAAAATAAGTGCCTCATCTCTCATTCACTTCCATCCTCTCCTTTCATTCTGGGCGGTCGCTCACTCTCCGCCGCTCTCTATCCACTCCGAGTACCGTACTCTTCACGGGTACGGTAGCCGAAATGATTACTGTAACCTCGATGGCGCTGATTCTGCTTCTGGTGAGTGGGATTCTAACCGTGGTTTCACGTTTCACCCAATTCCTTTATTGACTACTGTATCTACATTCTGGTTACTGTATAACTGCAGATGCTGCCTATCGTCTTCATTGCTTTCGCATGCGGACTCAGTAAAGAGAAGAAGAAGAAATTGGAAGAAGAAGAGAGGGAAGCGAAGAAAGTTTCCGAAGAAAAGGAAAAGAAGGAGCGGGAAGAGCGAGAGCAGAGAGAAGAGAAGGAGAAGAGGGAGATGACGCTGGCTGAGTGGGAGGCGCAACGAAAGAAGGACGAGGTGAGGGAACACACTTCGCAGTCCAGCTGAACCTCTAGAAAGGGATCGAGCGAGCGTTCGGAATCGAGAAGCACTCTCTCATTCTCGCGCACTCTCTAACATCTTTCTGCAGGTTTTCAGACGAATGTACGTTTCCCAGACAAAAACGAGAACATAAAAATGACCTGTTCATAAAACTAAGATTAAAATTTTATATTGCAGGAAACTATGGACAAGTGGGAGCAGGACTACAAGATTTGTATGGTGAGGGTTTTGTTTGCGGGGGTCGGGATCGAAGAAAGTGCGAAGAAGAGAGTGCGAAGACAGACAGTCGAGAGTCGCTCCCGAGGCGGTTTTGTGTTTCAATTGGATAATAATAGCGTTGGGTTCTCGTCATCCAAGACCAAACTGTGCAGGGAAGGGACGTCAATGAGGAGGAATTGAAAGTTCCCAAGCTGTGGCCGAATTACGATCGTCCTGAGTATGACGTCGGCCCTCACGACCATGATAAACCTGAGGATTTGGACGGGCGTTGTTTCGAATGCCGTGCAAAGATATCGGATGAACACAACAAGAGTAAGGAATGTTTTCTTTAGCCTAAAATTAGACTCTAGGCACCCTAATTAGCACAAGAAGGGAATGCGAACATCACGCTAAGGGAGCGAAACAGTCATACCTACTATTTACGGTTTCTAAATTTATTATTAGTAGTGCTCTTGAACCTAGCTTTAAGTATTAGCATACTAATTCAATGATTAAAGTAAATGATTTGCATAATTATCCAATCCAGGTTGCTACAAATTTCGAGTCTGGCGAAGAGACGCTGACCAGGTTGAAGGACGATTGGGAGAAGAATGAAATTGAGAAGGAGATGAAAGGGTAACAGAGGAAGGCAGAGAGAGAAGAGAGGAATAAGAAGAATAAATGCACCACGACGAAGATGAACAACAACAAGAAGCAAGTGAGATCGATGATACAGTAGTCAGAGTAGTACTGTAACCGGAACGAGAAATGGGTACAGTAATCCTCGAGATACAGTAATCATTCAGATGGACACGGCCGGCACTACCGTAACTAAGACGACGGGCACATGCACGAAGCTGAGCGCCGCTACGACTACCGTGAGTACTGTACTGAGCTGATAGTTCACCGATTTAGATCTGTAAAGCACAGTTACGGTTCGGCTACCGCTACCGTAACCCACTGTACTTCAATATAACCTTTCAGGCCGATACCACATCCCAGACGTCCGCCACCAACGCCACGCCGGACGAGAAAACTGCGCAGAACGCAAAGAAGTGAATCGAAGACACACTAGTTCATAACCATTAAGAAAACAATATTCTCTTTTAAAAATCGGTCACATCTCAGTCTTAAGATGAAGCCCAAATACCATTCGATAAATCATAATTTCGAGTATTAGGCGCTTGTGAACAGCGTTTTAAAGCAATCTCTAAAAAATGATCCCCTGAAAATTGTTTGTTTTTACATTTTTCACACTTTATTAACATGTTTTCATGCTTTGCACGTTTCCTCACAAAATAGGTGTTCACTTTTCCATTCATTTCCACTCTTTCTTATCATTCTCATTGCTTCTGGGGCATAGCTACTTCAGGTAGAAGACAGAAATCAGCTAGGAAGTAGCTAGAAGGCAGCGCTACTTCAGTTCTATATAGCTGAAGTAGCTCTGCCTCCTAGCTTTTTCCTAGCTGATTTCCGTCTTCTAGCTGAAGTAGATATGACCCCTGCCTACAGTAGCTATACTCCAGAAGCACTGAGTTCTGGGCGGTAGGTCGCTTTCAGGGTTGGGCGAAAAGGGTTTGGCGGAAAAGGATTCGGAAACGAAAAATTTCCGTCTAAAAAAGTCGGAAAATTCGGAAAAAAATAATAAATTTCCCTTTTTTTGCTCAATTTCAAACCTCAATCGTAATTATTTCATCCCGGGAAGGTGTTTTGCGATGTCACAAACGTGTTCGAACACGCCAGGGAAATAAACACACGGTATCCTGCGTTTCCGTTGAGAAAGGCTCGTGAGGCTGAGTGCGATCGAAAAAAGTTGCCACGGAGCCACGAAATGGCGTAGTGGCAACTTTTTTCGATCGCTCTCAGCCTCACGAGCCTTTTGCAACGGATTAAGCCAGTACTCTATCTAGCGATGAGCATTCGCCAACCTCCTAAGCTCTCCCTGGACCGCACTTAGAGCCAGCTACCGAGCTCCCCCTGGACCGAACCTGAAGAAGGCTACCGAACTCACCCCGGACCGACCCTTGAGCAGGCTACCGAGCTCCTCCTGGACCGAAAATGGAGCAGGCATCCGTGCTCCCCCTTGGACCGAACATGGAGCAGGCATCCGTGCTCCCCCTGGACCGAATCTGCATCCAGAACTATGCATAGAACGTAGTGTATTTTTAAATTTGGTTAAAACCTCAACACATCCCGGCTAGTTATTTGAAATTTATGAAATATCTAGTGTAAAAGTCGAAAAAATTTCCGACGAAAAATTTTCCGTCAGAGGGCCGAAAAATTTGGAAAATTCGGAAACGGAAAAACATTTTTCGCCCAACACAGCGTTTTACGAGTATGGGGAGAGTGGACCTGGGGAAATCCCCGTTTGAACTTATCTTGCGCATCAGACCACTGATATAGGAAGGATTCTCGATGCGGGCGCCCCATGTACGGTAATTGTCGCACTATTGATCGAGCGCGCGCAGCTTATATAGAGTATTGAGAAAGCGGTCCTGACGCGAGCCGGGTTTGACGGCGGGGAGAAATCCGATGTCTCGCCCCGCCCCCTCTCTCACGAGCGTCTCCGAGAGGGAGCGGGCGGAGGAAGCTCGAGTCTCCGCCCCTTTTCCACCGCGAATCCGTTCCACCCCGTCTCGTGTAAGGCGCGCCATTCCGGTATAAAACGACACGTTCTTTTGCCTCGCGGTCTGGCGTCTCTCTTCAGTGAACGCTCTCTAGCTTTCGTCTAGTCGTCTAACCTGTGTGTCCGCTCTCGAAAACCCTGGTCGCTTTCTTCTCGCAGAACCGTCTCTTATGCCGCGCTAATTTCATGGGGTGCACATCAGTTTTATGCACCCTTTTATAACATTTTTTCCTAGTGAAGCTACAACTTCCAAACTTGATACAGGAATTGCAAGCCACGTTTGGAACATTTTCCTTCTAATTGGGCCCTGTATCAAGTTTGGAAGTCGTAGCTTCACTAGGAAAAATGTTATGAAAGGGTGCATAAAACTGATGTGCACCCCATGAAATTAGCGCGGCATTAGTAATGATTACGGCAGCCTCCGTGGCGCCCATTCTGCTACTGGTAAGGGACATTGTGAACCGTTTTTAGCCGTCACCGGAAGACCGTACCACTTGATTGATTCTGATCTGCAGGTGCTGTGGAAACACGAAGATAATGCATAGAAAAGACGAAGAGGAGAAGAGAAAGTGGAGTAAGGAAAAAGAGGATCGAGCTCGAGCAGAGACAAACAAGCAGGATGAAGTCAGAAGAGGGAAAGTCTCGGCGCGGAGGGAGGATGACGAGGTGACTTAGTCCAAACGCCCAAACTCGTAACTATGTTAATTTAGGAGAAAATAAGGTAGTGACCATAAATCCTCTATTTGTATGAAATTTCAGCGCGTTTTTTTCAGGTTGAAGTCGACAAGTGGGAGGCTCAATGCAAGCTGTCTGAGGTGAGAAACGCATGTGTTTTAAAAGGGTGTGGTTTAACTTACGATTTTATGACTGCAACTTATGACTTACCCCATGTCACTTACGACTTAGTAACTTACCGCATGCAACTTACAACTTGTCGTTAGTAACGTATTCAGGGAGTAGCTGTGGATGAAGTGCCTCTTTGATCGCCTGTAGAAGAATTTGATGAAGAAATCATCGGTACTGGATGTTGCTGGGCATGTCGAGAGGAGAAGGAAGAGAACCATGAAAATGATTAGGAACTAGGGGTTTTACCTTATCTCTGATAAATAAACAACATCTACAGAAAGGGGTCAGTAGATAGATTTTGGGCAAAAGTGAACGACACACTCGCGTTTTCATCGCGCTCTCGCTACTGACCCCTTTGTAGTGGTTGGAAGTCAATAAATGACTGCAGTCTGCCTCGAATATCGCAAGTGGAGAATGAAGACACTCATGGAGTTGCAAGATAGGATGAAGGAGGAGAAAAAAAGAAAAAAAGCAAGGTGAATGGAGGAGCGAAACTCATCGATGGGCTACTGTAGGGCACAGCGATTCAGGCCACACACTTTTTGGCACAATTCCAGAATTTAAATTTGAGCGGGGAGAAAAGGAGCACGTCTCTTCAGAGCGCTGTTGTCTCTCGCTTTTTCTCTCGTTGTCCGGCATGTGGCCGTTCTCGAAATGCTATGTAGGAGATACAGCATTCGTACCCAAACATGCTACGTTTGCTAACGAAGGGAAAACAAAATGAAAGAAATGTTTCTTGATCTTCCCAGTGATCACATCGTAATTCAGCATGCCCCCATCAAGCCCAAGACTGACGAAAAAAAAATAGAAATGAACAGAAGAAATGAATCCCTTCTACAAACCATGTTTCTCCAATAGTACCTTGATCACATGTTCATTTAATCGTGGATAGATCGGTCCAATAAATCATAATTTCCTCATTAGAATCTTGTTGAAATCACATTCTCCGGCCACTCTCATGTTTTGCTATTAGAAACACAAAACAACAGTGTGAAAGAGAATGTGCGAAACATTGCCGTTTATAGATCCCACGTCAAAGAACTTCACTCAATATCTTGTTCCCAGCGTGAATAATACCATGAGGCGCTTCCAGACGTTTATAAAAGAGACTCTTTGATCTCTCAATAACTTATCAACTCGATCGAATCTGTCATATTACACCCATAACATCGAGGTGGCACCAAGCCAAGAACGTCTTTCGTTGTCTGACTCTCTAGTTCCACGTACTCTCTCTGTGATTCTCTCTTTCTCTTACTTGATCTCATCGATACTCGTTCGGAGTCCGTGCACATCGTATCTTTCTTGCAGCAAATTTACGCTCATAATCAGTGTTAATCTGGAATTCATATTTTAGAAACTGCGTTTTGCAACTACTAAATAGTTAGTTTTCCTTCTTCTTCCGTATCTTTTTTTCATGCTTTGCACGTCTTTAAACAAAATAAGTGTCCCATCTCTCATTCATTTCCACCCTCTCCTCTCATTCTGGGCGGTCGGTCGTTCTCCTCCGCTCCCTACTTACCCCGATTACTGTACACTTGACGAATATGGTACTAGTGATGGTTACTGTATCCTCTATTGTGCTGATTTTGCTTTTGGTGAGTAGAATTCTAACAGTTGTTTAATGTTTCATTTTTCGCCGGATTCATTTATTGACTTGGATTACTGTATCTAAATTCCGATTACTGTAATATCAGATGCTGCCTATCGTCTTCACTGTTTTTGCATGCGGACTCAGCAAAGAGAAGAAGAAGAAGCAAATGGAAGAAGCTGAGAAAGAGGCGAAACGGCTTGCAGAAGAGAAAGTAAAGAAGGAATACGAGGAGCGAGAGGAGAAGGAGAGGAAGGAAAGGCTGGATAAGGAGCAGACTGAATCGGCTGAGAAAAGGAAGAAGGGAGAGGTGAGAGCAACACACACACATCCACATGATTCCAAACTTACAGAACAGGGTTAGGGCGAGAGAGTATGCAAAAGTGAGAGGGTCCCTCTCGGTTTCACATACTCTCTCACTCCAAAGGCCTTTCTGGAAGGTAGACCGGCCTGTGGAATGATGTGCATCATCACCTTCCCACACTCTCAACAGTCCGCCAAATTTCCGGAAGGGGGTCGGGAGCGTTTGAAAAACTCTCTTATCTTTACACACTTGCTCCACACTAACCCCTTTCCGGAAATGTGCGAAAAAGCAGAATGTTGATAGAGGTGAATAAGGAAAAGAAATGTGTACTTGTAAATACAAGAGCAGAGATCTTTTCTACTCGATGAACAGTTCATAAAATTCTTCTCAAAATATTGTTTTCCAGGCCATTCTGGAAAGATGGGAGCAGGACTATCAAATCAGCACCGTGAGCTTTCTTTTCATTCCACCGCTCCATTGGGCCTCCAGAAAGGGGTCGGGGTCGAAAGAGCTTTCAAAGTCTTATAGACTCTGTTACTTTTGCGCACGCTCTCTCGTGATCCGAACGCCTTCCCAGGCGGTTTTGTGTTTCAATTGTACTATAAGTGTGTCTCTAATGGTTATCATCTGTGCAGGGGAAGGACGTAAACGATGCGACGCTCGACGAGTCTCAACCAACGACCATCACGGATTATGATGAGTTCGATGACGGGCATGAAAATGAGGCATGGGACGATTGTATGAACGATTACAAACCTGTGAGGGTGGTGAAAGCAGAAGAGAAGGTTGAACGATGCTTCTCTTGTCGAACGAATATCTCCAAGGAACACGACCGTAGTTAGTCTCGCCATCAATTATAGAATGAGAGGTGGGAATGAAAATTTGTTTGGCAAAATTTGTCAGAATAAGTAGAATTAGCAATAATTATGATTAAAGTTGAATAATTCGTTGATCCATCAGCCTGCTTGGAATACCGCACATGGAGGAAGAGTGTGCTGATTCGAATGAAGGACGAACGCGAGAAAGAAGAGATAAACAATGAGATGAAGATTTACCAGAAAAGAGCAAATGCGGAAAAGAGGAAGAAGAATTCGTGCAAGAAACCGAAGAGAAACCAAATGAAGAAGAAAGTAAGATCGATGTACTAGTACTTACTGTAACTGGTACGCGAAAAGTACAGTAATCCTCGAAATACTGTAATCGTTCAGATTCACGGAACCGGTACTACTACAGCAACCAAAGGCACGTCTACCGGACCGAACCAGCAAACTCCGACTACAACAGTGAGTACTGTAAGACGAGCCGAGGTGAATAAAACGTTATCTCTCATTAAAATTATGCATTCAAGCTGGACGCAACGAGCATGACGGTTGATATTACGGGAACTAAGAGAGACGAAAAATGCCGGAAGAAAAGGAATGGAGACACACAGGAGGTCAGACAGCCCACATGATTCCAAACCTACAGACCAGAGTTAGGACGAGAGAGTATGCAAAAGTGAGAGAGTCCCTCTCGATTTCACACGCTCTCTCACTCCAAAGGCCTTTCTGGAAGGTTGACCGGGCGGTGGAATGATGTGAGCCTTTCTTTTGAGGAGACACACTCTCTCTGGTTACATTCATTTCTAAATTACGCCGAATACATAGACCCATCGATTGATGCTAACAATAGATCGCTACAGCACTCGATCAAACCCAAGACCGGCGAGAAGAAATGATAGAAGTGAAGACGCAGTTCCTCCCTAACCACAAACCACGATTCTCTCATATCACTGAGCGCAAGTTTGCCAGATAGTTGGAGAACGGTTCTCTGACATATGAAACCCTGGAGAAAGTTCTCCAGTTATTTGGAAAAGAGGTTCTCCAGCATTCTAGCAAACGATTTGCCAACTATGGAGAGGGGTCGCGCTTGGGTTGCTCGCTCCCCCCGCCCCTTCTCACTTCTCCTCCCTTCGGCTACCGTAATCCACTTCAAATTGACATCTGTTGTGAGACTGTGTGCAGTAAAATGTATATCATAAGGAAAATATTTGTTTATCGGCCCAAATTGTACAATGGGAAACAACAAATCAGTTAAAACAGCAGAGTGTGCGTGCTTCCGTTAGCGAATCCACGCTTCATCATAGCGCGTCGCAATCCGCTCCATACGCGCCCTCGTCCGCACGCGGACGCTGCGGTTCTCCTCGTCGCCGCCAGTACTAGGGTGTGCATCGCTCTCGTGGCGATTCGGCGCCGGGAGAGTCACCTGAAGTCGTGAACATTTGTTTCTCATCTTTATTATAGGCAAAGACCATCCCTGATCTCTCATCTTGTCATACTGTATCTTTTCACAGCGAGAAAGTCAAATACGTGCACTCACAATCAAGAATTTAAATGAGTGATAAGAGTCATTTTGGAAATTCTTGTCTTACCCCAGATCAAATACTAGAATTCTCTCTCAACTACCTGCATTTCTCTTCCCCAAGACATTTACTTGACACGCATGGGAAAGAGAGTATGCGCTCTAGCTGTGAAATGAAACGAAAAAGTTCACTGCACCATTTCCCCATTAGGACTCACCTATTGATCAGTGTTGCGGATGTAGCTACTTCTTCTGGCCGGTGTTCAGGTCTTGCTATATCATTGGCTGCAGCAGCTGCAGCTTGGACGGAGCGTGCTGCGGCCGACCCTCGTAGCCAAACCGAAGTACTATGACATCTGAAATGAGAGCGACGATTACCACTCCAATTTACTCCGGTATTTGCCGCACGATGTGCGAGAGATTCCCACACTTCGTTCGCGAAGTACGGTAGTCGCCGTAAAAAAAAGTAATCGTTTATCCTAAATATTGGTGAAAAATATTTTACAGCTCAATTGGAATTTTAAATAGATTTTTGCCGTATGTAAAAGACAATACTTTACGCGAATATTGACATCTTTAATTTTCTTTTACAAAATAGTAATTAATTACCTCACAACCCTGGGCGTTCGCCCACATGATGAAACGGAGAACTCCGTAGCATGCACGGCGTACGGCTAGTCCTCCGACCAACGTGTAGCGGAGGGACTCGCACTGGGCAACAGCGCAGAGACCACGGTTGGAGACCTTCTCGGCGTAAAGCTGAGAAAATATAAAATGAGCAACAATAACGCTGCACAATAAAATTAAGCATGCAAGGATGAAGGAAAAATAACCTCAACTGATCCCTCTTCAAATCCGAATCTCTTCTGGACGACGGAGGTGAGCTCCTTGATTCTGCGTCCGCGCTCCCCGAGCACAGATTGGGTGCGGGTGGCCATGATGATGACCTCGGCGCGATCAGGGGTACGACGGATCTGAAATATTTACGTAAAAGTTAGAAAACGATCACTGAACAGAAAAAGTTTTAGGAGAAAACATTATCAATGATACGAACCTCGACACCGGAGTAGCCGTCCTCGGCGAGCTCCTTCATGAGGAAGTTGTTAAGCTCAGCCTTGAAGACTCCGTCCTGGACGGCATTCTTCTTCTTGGCAGCGATCGATATCGAGTGCGGGGTGGGCGCGCGCCTTATGCAATCGCTCGCCTCCGGGCAGCTCGATTACCTAAACATGGGAAAAACGGACTAAACGCGTAGTAGAACCTATTATCAAGGACAATTATTTCTATAACTGAAAGAAAAACGGTTCAAATCAGGATCAAACTAGGGAAGAAATAAATGAAAGTACCTCGGGCGGACTCGCCTCCTCCTTGCCGGTGTCCTTCATCGCCCTGCGCTGATCGACTCCGCGAAGGGTGGCCATAACGCTGAGCAACAAATTAGAGTAGAAACCCAACAATAATGCATTGTAATTAACGAATAACACTGATAAATTGAAAATTGCTGAATTGAGGAGTGTGGTGTGTTGCCTGGTGCACAGCGTGTGCACTCGTCTGTATTTTCCCCACACCTTTTCCCGGCTCTAATTCTCCGGCTCCGAACTACAGTACTCCGCACATTAACATACCATGATTGTCTTCCAATATCACACTTTATAAATTTGCTTTCTAGCATAAATTAGTATGCATCTAGATAAATAACATGTGCATGTGTCTACAGTTAACCTAAATGCTTGATATATGGTGAGCTACACACAGGAATGTAATATAAAACGTATTTTTGCTGTGTGTGAAGACAACTTCTCGAGGAGAGGTTAGCCAGTGATAACTCCAGGAGACATACTCGCTGTGTATGATACAGCAGGCAGTTGACAATCTAGTCATATTTGCCATTACGTTGCTCAGATAACGCATATGATCTCAAATTTCCAGAAAGGGGTGGGATGTGAGAAAGTCGGTGAATGTGAGAAAATTCCTCTCGAGTTTGAACGCTTTCGCACTGCTGGCCCCTTTCTGTAGGGTAGACCGATTCGTGGAATGATTTCTCTCTTTCTAATCTATTAAAGTGGGCACTGAGATTCCTCTCCAAGTGTACGATACATGGCTCAGATCAATACACTAAATAGTGAATGTATTGCCCGAACAAAAATCGAGCTGCCCGGAGGTGTATATCGTGGACCTGAGTAACTTCACACTCAGTGTAGCCCTCATTGATTGGAAAAGGGGCGGGGCGCCAAACTGGAAAACCGTTCTCCAGCGAGAATTAGAGAACGTTCTCTAGAATACTGGAGAGTTCGCCCGCGTTGGAAAACCATTCTCCTAGCAAACCCAGTTGGAGAATCATTCTCCTAGCAAACTTGCGCTCAGTATACTAACTAGATCACGTGTTCATACAATGGTGGGTAGATCGGTTCGATAAAGCATAATTTCACTAATAGCTAGACATTCGCCGATCACTCTAATGGTATTGTAATTTAAAACACATAAACAGAGTGTCTCTGTGCTTTCTCAATAGCTTATCGACTCTTTCTCGCAGCAAATTTTCGCTCATAAGAATTCATATTTTAGAAACTGAGTTTTCGCAATTGCTTGTTAATTTTTCCTCTTCAGTATACTCATTTTCATGCTTGCTTGTCTTCATAAGAAATAAATGCCCCATTTCTCACTCACTTCCATCCTCTCCTTTCACTCTGGGCGGTCGCTCACTCTACGCCCTTCCCAACTACTCACCCCGAGCACCGTTCTCTTGACGATTACGGTACCAAGATGATTACTGCAACCGCAATGATGCTGATTCTCGTGCTGGTAAGAGTTGCTTCATCTTTCATTGGATGGTCGTACCAGTTTCGTATGCTGATTACTGTTTACCGTACCCGTTTTTTCACTCGAATTACTTTTCAGGCTCTCCCTCTCCTCGGTTCTCAACTCATGTGTGGCAATAGCAAGAGAAAGAGGGAAATGGAGGAAGCAGAAAAAAAGAAGGAGGAGGAAAAAGCAAAGAAGGCACAGGAGGAGCATGAGGCGAAGAGAGAGAAGACACGAGTGGAATGCGAAGTACAGAGGAAGAAGGACGAGGTGAGGGGCTATTACAATTATAAAATTATACGAACATCGAAGAAGACCATTCAGTTAAAAAACAGAAACATATTTCATGGCTCCGGTTTTTTTTGCCTTTCTGTTGTTTCACCAAATTGTCCTCTATGGCTACGCGCGGAACGGGATAATATGGTAGAACAACACCACTTATATTTATAATACATATCTCATCATTCCACAGGCCGGTCAACCTTCCAGAAAGGCCTTTGGAGTGAGAGAGTGTGTGAAATCGAGAGATACCCTCTCACTTTTGCACACTCTCTCGCTCCAACCCTGGTCTGTATGTTTGGAATCATTTGATACGTCACAAGCCCGTAAAATCTCCAGAAAGGGGTCAGGAGCGAGAGCGCATTTGAAATCGAGAAAAACTCACTCACTTTCAAGCACTCGTTTGGCTCTGACCCCTTTTATGGAGGCTAGAGAGGTATGCAAATGCTAGTGATTAAATAAGGGAAAAACAATATTTTTCACTAATTAATATTCAATTCAATTACTTTATCAGAATCATGCTTAGGGGATGGGAGCATGCTGATCTCTTCTGGCGTTGTATTCCTTTGCTGATATTGACCACAAATCGCTTCCCATGATTCGGTGTAATGCATCTCTCCATCGGGCTCTTCTAATTAATCGGCTAATTAATATTAAAATGATGTTTTCCAGGACGAGCTCGGCAAATGGGAGGACAGCTACCGACTCTCAACTGTGAGCTTTTTGCTTATTCCCTCACTTGAGCCTCCAGAAAGGGATCAGGATCGATAGATTACTGTTTTTTTTGTAACGGCTTTTTGGGCGATGAATGGTATTTCGGCTGACAACGCGAAAAATGACAGAGAAAAAAACTGTAAGAGGGTATGCATGATGCCGAACTGGCACTCGCGTCCCCTCTCTGGGCAGTTTTGTGTTTCAATTGACTTATTAGTGCGCTTCTAAAGGCTATTATCTGTGCAGGGAAGGGATGTAAACGATGAACAAATCGCCATGCCCGAGCCGACAATCGATGATGATTACGATGGGATGCCACCTGCCTACTCGCCGGATCGATGTCTCTCGTGTTATTGCAAACTGACCAAAGAACACAACAGGGGTAAGCAATTCATGTCGACTTTTCAAACCCCCGGAATAGCATTGACATGCCTTTACTATTTTCAAACACTATTACTTGCAGCAATTACTATAGATGTTAGTAGACCATTTAAAGTAGAATCTAATGGTTCGTAGAAATATTGAACCCATCAGAATGCTACGGGTACAGAACGTATCGGAAAGAGATACTGTCCAAGCGCAAAGAGGAAATGGAAAAGGAGGAAATAGAGAAAGAAATGGGAGTGTACAAGAAGAGGGCGAGAGAAGAAATGAAGAAGAAAAATAATAAGAAAGCGAAGAAATACTCGAAGGATCAGGTGAAATCGATGCAATGCAGTCCTACAGTAGTCAAAGTAGTAATGTAACTGAAACGGGAAAATACTACAGTAATCCTCGAAATACAGTAATCGTTCAGAGGGGCGAGACTGGATCTACCGTAACCCATGGAACGACGACCGGCACAAAAGTTTGCACAACAGTTAGAACTGATAGTTTATCGATTTAAAATTTTAAACAAAATCCACGCAGGAAGCAACAACCACCACTAATTGTACGGGAACAGAAGCTAAGCTGGATAAGAAAAGTCTGCAGAACTTCAAGGGAGAACAAGTATGATAATCTCAGAGAAATCGAATATTTATCCATGAATCACGTAATTTCGTAGCACTGGTCCATAGGTACGCTAATAGATTGGTACTGTATTACATCCACAGTGCTCTAGGATCGTCACAGTACCTACGAAATAATATAGCTGATTTTTCGCAGGTTTCCGGCAAGGAAGAGGCGGACAAAGGCAAATCGACTTAGATCGGCAAGAAAGCTGCGATCTGAAGATAAAACACGATCATCCTCCAGACTAGTCCGACATCTTCAGTGAATTGTCAAATAGTACCATTGTGAACATTGTGGTGTACGATAAAACATTACTAAAGCAAAGATTAAAAATAACGGTCAATGAACACTCTAAAAGGCGATCCCTGGAATCTAAAGTTGCATAGAAACTAACAAAAGTATCAAGTGACAGTCAAAACAGGTTCTGCACTCCTCCTTTCTTTACTCGTTTTTTTCATTATTTGCACGTCTGCGAACAAGGTGAGTCCATTTCCTCATTCACTTCCGCCCTCTCCTCTCATTCCGGGCGATCGCTCGCTCTCCGCCGTACCCCACTACTCACCCCGAGTACCGTACCCTTGACGATTACGGTATCCTCAAGGAGTACTGTTCTCGCGATGACTACCGTAGTCACGCCTATTTCTGCGACGAGTACTGTATCGTCGATGATGCTGATTCTGCTACTGGTCACATCATTCCACAGGCCGGTCAACCTTCCAGAAAGGCCTTTGGAGTGAGAGAGCGTGTGAAATCGAGAGGGACTCTCTCACTTTTGCACACTCTCTCGCTCTAACCCTGGTCTGTAGGTTTGGAATGATGTGTGGTAAGAGGGATTCTAATCGATTGAAATAGTGTACAATGTCTAAAATTATAACTAATAGTACGCGCACTTTCTGGAAAATGTTTCGAGCGCTCCCTCAGCTTCAAGCAATTCATGGGTTTCTCTGGGTTACGGTAACTTTTTCTTTATTCTGATTACCGTATCTTAAGACAATCCCTCTCGTCGTCTCCTTCCTAATGTGTGTTAAAACTAAGAAAAGGAAGCTAATGGAAGAGGAGGAAGAAATGAAGAAACTGTTAGCAGAAGAAGAAAAAGAGAAAATGGAAAGGAAACTGAAAAGGAAGAAAGATGAGGTGAGAAATGTAGAAAAGTTTAGTGCAAAAATTCACATTCACTGTCGTTACTCATTTTTTCCATTGTCTTTGAAAAAATGGCCAATACACGTGGAATATGCAATGAAATATTTTTTTCAGGAATCATTGGACCAATGGGAGAGAAAATATAAGGCGGATACGGTGGGATCTCAGTTTCGTTAACATCCACTGGTTTATTAGCAATTTTTCTTGTACTAACTCAAGAAATCCGTTTACTTAGTCGTGTACCTCTTGTACACCGGTACACTCCTTAGAATGTTCTCGAGGCAAGAGGAACATGAACAGGTACTTCGGGTGACAGACGAAGTACACGGAATTCTTGAGAAAGTGTATCCAAAATGATCCATTATCTCTACAGTTGGGTTCCTTAGAGAGGTATCACGAGAGATTGCAGGAAACCAGGCCCTACGAGGAACAATTTTCGAAAAAGTATTTTTGATTTCGATCAAACTTTTATGTGGGAGTACCTTGGAGATGAGAATTCGAAATATCCGGGTCCCAGGTCTTGGAGCCGGCTTTTAGGAATTCGCCGGTTCTGACACCGGAATCGTCATAACTTCTTTTAAAATAAAGCTAGAAAGCTGTACTTGGGCTTAAAATTTTCGAAATAATTCTCGACATAATTTCTCTGTTGAAAGCTAAAACGGACACGGACAAACAAAAAAGATGAGGCTGAAAAATGCAATTATTGATCAAATAAAAATTATTTATGATCCCAAGATGTGCAAAGTCGGATGTTTTTAATGCAGAATATGAAAGAGCATCTCAAATATAGTATTAGAAAAATTTAAAAATAAATGAAAAGGGGGCCTCCCATACCTGAAAAATGACCTCGAATGTGAAAAATCGCAAAAAAATCGAAAAATTTATTTTTCAGAATTCTTCAGGAAACAATTTTTCCGAACGTATTAATTACCTGTCTGTTCAGAAAAATTTAATTTAACATATTTCATGTGCGTATAGAGCTGTCAGAAAATAAAATATTATTTTTAGCTTTAAAAACTGACCAAAATTGTTAAAAACTGAGGTTAGAAGGAGCAGAAGTGATCACACTGGGTTATATAAAACATAAAACTTTTTATTAGATGATGTCAATCATTATTGCTGCATAAATCGTCCATTCAACAATTCTCAAATTCGAATACTTCTGGTTTTCACTAATTTTGTGTCAGTCTTATGCATATTTTTCATTCTGACAGCTCTATACGCACATGAAATGTGTTAAATTAGATTTTCCTGAACAGACAGGTAATTAATACGTTCGGAAAAATTGTTTCCTGAAGAATTCTGGAAAATAAATTTTTCGATTTTTTCGATTTTTCACATTCGAGGTCATTTTTCAGGTATGGGAGGCCCCCTTTTCCTTTATTTTTAAATTTTTCTAATACTATATTTGAGATGCTCTTTCATATTCTGCATTAAAAACATCCGACTTTGCACATCTTGGGATCATAAATAATTTTTATTTGATCAATAATTGCATTTTTCAGCCTCATCTTTTTGTTTGTCCGTGTCCGTTTTAGCTTTCAACAGAGAAATTATGTCGAGAATTATTTCGAAAATTTTAAGCCCAAGTACAGCTTTCTAGCTTTATTTTAAAAGAAGTTATGACGATTCCGGTGTCAGAACCGGCGAATTCCTAAAAGCCGGCTCCAAGACCTGGGACCCGGATATTTCGAATTCTCATCTCCAAGGTACTCCCACATAAAAGTTTGATCGAAATCAAAAATACTTTTTCGAAAATTGTTCCGAGCCACCTGCAATCTCTGGTGATACCTCTCTTAAAGGAACCTGGTACTGCAAATGAAGTCAATTTCAGATTAAAGAGAATTTTGTTCCGCCACTTTACCTTTTGCCTCTTTACTATTTTGACGATTCACTTTTACGATGCCCCTTAACTTTTTTACGCATATTTTTACGATTTTTTGAAAGTAGTTATGAATTTTCAAAGGTCTCACTTTTGAGTGGAATGATCCGGCACTTCTTTGTTTAGCCGCTAAACACAGTAGCGCCGGGTCATTCTCGCCTAAACCTTTGAAAATTCATAACTAATTTCAGAAAAATCGTAAATATACTCGTTTTTTTGCATTCGAATCGGAAGTAAATTTTCTTTAATCTGAAGTTCACTTAATTTGCAGTACCAGGTCCCTTTAATGATACTCGAAAACACAATTATACAAAGTGCAACAATAGAAATTCTATTGCTCCACATTTTATAATTGGGGTTTCGTGTATAATTAAGGAGCCCTACCTTACAGATCGAATATTTCTATTCCCGAATAAAAAAATAAAATACGCAAATAGAATTATTCGAAAAAATAACACTACTCTAATACAGGGAGTTGGAGTGGAGGAGGAGGAAGTGAACTGTCCTAAACCCTACACTTTCCATCACACTTTTACCGGATATATAAACGAGCACATTGGAGAGTGCTTCGGATGCGAGCAAATCACGGATGAGGAACACAATCGAAGTGAGACCTCTCAATAATTTAAATTTTATTAATTTAAAATATTTATTTTTCAATGATACGCATTATAAAGTGACGTGTGTGTGAGTGTTTTTATCTACGCCTCTCATTTCTGTGTTTAGCAGCAGCGGAACGTTTTATTGATTCGGACGAGTGCTCATACCAATAGTTCAGCATGCTTCGAGTATCGTATGTGGAGAAGACAGGAGCTGTCTGGACGACGCAGGCGTGAGAGAGAAGGAGAGATTGCATTGCAGGAGAGACAGGAAAGGATGGATCGCAAACTGAAGAAGAAGCAGAAAGAGGTTAATCGATTGCATTACAGTAATCCTTGCAAAAAGCCAAAATTGAATTCGTAGCGAGGCCATCGCCCAATTGCATGGCTAAAATGTCGTGCTTCGATGTTATAAACACCGAAACGATTCGTTCGGAAACTATTATGCCCCCTTCAGTGTCACATCAATGTACTTCAGTGTACATCGATGTACTCTTCATTTCACCCACTCTCTCGTCCACCGTCCGGTCGAGAGAGTGTGTGAAATGAAGAGTACATCAATGTACATTGATGAACACTGAAGCCCACATTACTGATACTCAGTAATTGTTGAGATGGACGCCGCTGCAGGAAACAACGACACTACGAAGACCAAGCCGGATGAGAAGGTGATCAATTACCGTAATCCCTCCAAATGATACCGTAGCCGTACCCAAATAGTACTGTAATAACTTGGATAAAAACTTAAAAGAACCTACCGTAAACTCAAAATGTTGTATTCATTCAGGATCTCACCAACAACATCGCTGACAACTTGACCGAATGCGGGAGAAAACAGGAGGAATCGAAGGAAGAAAAGAAAGAGGTTAGAGGAACGTCAATTATTCTCCGCATGTGTTCATGTTATCTTCATTTAAACCAATCATATCTCGATAGCGTGTTTTCACCGTAGTGATTTCTTATTATTTGTCTATACTAAAAGACTCTACAGTAATAGTATCATGCAAATTACCGTAATTAACGAGAATAATTCAGACGGATAACAAGAAAGAGATGCCCAAGTCGGAGGAGAAAAATCAGCAGAAAACTGCGAAATGAAGAGGAAAATAACGAATTTCCTCTTCTGTAAACTCTCACGACCACATTTTCTATATCAGAAAATTGTCCTGAAATCATGCACTGAAACTATCAGTGTTGGATAAATCAAAGATTCCCGTTGTTTGAGAAGGCGCACTAAAAAGGGTCATCGAATGAGATAACGGAGAGAATCCGTAGAGAAATATGAAGTTATTATCAAAAATATAGCCAATATGCTGGGGAAAGAAAAATTGCATTCGTTTCTTATTCCCACGAACTTCTAGAAAATACCAGCATTTCCAGCAGACCGTACCAGAAGGGTTGAGGGTGAGTGCGAAAACACGCGCCCGCAGCAATACCTCACGCAGAGCTTACGCAAAAAAGGATAGTTAGAGAGTACGAATTCTCAATGCAAAAATTTCGATTTCAATGTGAGATGCTGTATGAATTCTAGTCCTTTTGGACTATTTATTGCATTATTCAAATTGAAAATTGAAACATGCAGTTTTTGAGGATCTTATCGGGTATTCGACCCCCTTTGCCCCGCAGTGGGAACTCAGTTTACCAAGATAGTTCTTTAAGATAGTTCGCGTACTACTAGAATTTCACAAATTTGTTTGCAAACACTCGGCGAAAATAATAGAACGTCCCGTTGCTAATCTGTGCTAAACGCAGAAATGATAGGCGAGAGTGCGTGGTAAATCAAGAGAAACACCGAGGTATAGAAAGAGAGTGCGCACACAAAGTTGTCCATGTTATGAGCGTGTCATTTTAAAATTGTAATACATTGTGTATGACGTTTCAATTACAACTCTCCACAAGCCAACACATGTTTTACAACAGAGACATGAATGAAACCTTATGAAATCGAGGGATCATCTCTCTTACTTTCACACACTCTCCACCTCACGTTCCTCTTCCCATGTGCTTAAAGAAAAAAAATTCACTCTCTCTCTCTTGACCACTCATTACCAATTGCCATTCATACTTCCCGCATTTCTTCAGAATGTGTGTTTTAGTCTATTCACAATGTTTGTTTAGAATATAACCACTTTATTGATTGAGCCATGATACGTACAAAATGAAGAGATGAGAAGAAGATTCCTTGCAGAGATAGAGAGAGAGCATGTCTCGAGACTCTGAAATAATACATTTCGCAATGGGTAAAAAGGTAAAGTGGCAAAGCTGTTCTTCGGATCCAATACTGACTGCCGTTCAAAATTAAAAAAAATATTTTCAGAGCGGAATGAAATGTACTGTAAGAATGGGCAGTTTCGACCGCTCGAATTTCATCGTTCACTTGAATGAATTTTTTCGGCCTCCTCTAATCGGTCATTGCGGCTCTACTGGACATGACATCGTGGGTTCGATCCCAGTCGAAACAACCGAAAGTATAGTCAGGAGATGATGGGAATGGGGATAGTGAGGGCTCAAGAAATGTGCGAGACATAATATTGTGAGTACGCTACTTCATCCTTCCCCCCCGGGTATATAGGCAGAAGATTCGGTGCTGATTGCCGCCAGTGCGGCAGCAATACACGCGAGAGCGACCAGAAGAGCGAGCACCTTCATTTCTACAATTATGTAAATGATTATAATTACATTAATAATGTCCAAATAGAGAAATGCGTGCAAGCGGTAATCAATAGGAAGTGAAGATGAGATTGAGAGAAGTGCAAGCTCCTTTTATGCATCGGCACACCGGTCACACCAAAGTGTGAAGGACACATGATCGCTAGAGATTCCTTTCACTAGACGTTTGATAAAGAGCTTTTGACTAAAACTGTCCCTTCAAAGAGAACAACCTCCTTCACTGCTGCTATTCTGTGTGATAATCGATTTCGCTCAAAGTTGAGATATTTGGGGGTATACCCCTTTAATACCCCGGTATTAAAGGTATACCCCTTTAATACCCGGGTATTAAAGGGGAATAAAGTTTAAAAAATCCACTTTCTTCAGAGGACAATCCTGATTTGCAACAAGGAACGAATTTGCTTACAGTGAGAATAACTATTGAGGATGTAATTATTGAGGATATAGACAGGAATATCTCGAAGCAGGCGCCTTCTTTTCGAGTGGGGGGACAATCGGGCAACGTCATTACGGCAACAACTCATAACTCAATGCAAACGCGAACAACCTTTAAACTAATTTTCCTCTCCATCAATACACTCATTCCGATCGATTGTGGTGCTTAATATTTTTCTCCGGCGCGTTTAAATTTTCTACTAATTAGTTAATTAGCTAATTAGTCGAAATTCTAATTAGCCATTTCGAACGCCCTGACGATTCTGACCAATCTACTACCTCGATTAGCCCAAGGGGTTGATTTTGAAGAAATTTATTCGAGTTTGAAATCCTCCGTTGCCGAAATGTCGTTGCAGTATTGTCACTCCTCCTTCTTTTCTCTTCCTTCATCCCATGCTGATTCTTCATTCTGTGCCTCGTGACGGGCGGTCGACAGTCTCCCCGCTCCTCTCCCACCTCAGTTTGGAGAATCCTTGCCAGTCAGCTTGGGCAACCCGGCAAGTATATCGCCCACCTGGTACCACTTCAAACGGAGGACCCGAATCGACTACACCTAATTCAAGTCGCCAACTATCAAGAAAAGCTCCAGTCGACAAGACCACGACGTGAGTTTTCACTTATGTTGATACACGCTAGTCAGGACGTCACTGGAGGCTGGAAGATATACTTCTACGCTCAATGTCTATCGACGAAGATCGACACTACAATTGACCAAAGAAGACAAGCATGATTTATTCCCTTGACCCTGTTATCCTGAGTTCGAAGATCCTGCCCCCTCTGCCCACGAAGCTACCTTCCTGCAGGCCCATTTGCCTTGATATCAAGATAAATCTGTATCTGAATCTGTATCATCCCATGGAATAATAATACAGAATTTATCAGTAGTCGTTACTCATGCTGATCGGGTTAGCTCAATATATTCGTAGTTTGTTAGGCTCCACAAATTAATTCCCGGCCGTCTCTTGATTTCATTTCTCCATCGTCCCATATGGGGAAAATATTTATTTCACTTCTCGTCTCTCAAGAGCCAAAATGCGTTATTCAAGTTCCACTGTTTGTCGATGGTGTTCATTATGTGTCAATCGACTCATTCCCCAAATGTAGGGACCACCGGCTCCTCCCACTTCGCTCGTCGTGTTAGAGAGAGGAGAGGCAAGAAAGTCAAATAACATCATAGATTTTGCACCAAATCTTTAGTTTAAAAGCGCATTCTGAAGCTATTGAGATGCTTCACAACATACTCTGTGCGCATCATTATCGGACATTTTAAAGTAGGGCAAAAATCAATAATATTGATCGAATATGTGTGTTTAGAGTACTTCTACTTCACCGCCATAGATGCGCACGTGAGAATCAGTGAAAAAGGCTTTTCTCGGATTCTCGTCGTCTGCTTCTCTCTCCTGGGCGCGCTATTTCTCTGACAGTTTCACAAGTTGCCTTCAAGCTTGATATCAACTTGTAATTTTCCCTCGGACTTGACGTCAATTCATTCTCAAAGTAATCAAACCCTACCACTTCTTCACTGAAGAGTGTGACCGCCCGTAAACCGTGAAGGTCGCTTCTTTTTTGTGCTCGATATGGGTTAGGATGTTCAACTAGAGAAAGAAAGAAGATCTATCCCATTTTAAGGTCGAAACATATGAGTTTCTGCTCAGCGCAATACTACCATAGAACCAATGGACATTTAGTCAGGGTGATATGCAGATTACATCCAGGATGATTTGGGATGCCGAGGAACATGCCGCTAACTTACCATCAATCGTGAGATTGGAAGGTCAACAATGGGTCAATTTTAGGACAGAATTAGAAACGGGAGAAAGAAGAGACATAGATGAGAAGATATCGTCAAAATGCCTATATACCAATATTTCTCCTGCATCATAACATTTTAAATAAATTTTAACCCAAGCTGAACCTGGAAGTGACATTTGGGGAATGAGTCGATTGACACATAATGAACACCATCGACAAATAATGGAACTTGACTAACGCATTTCTGACTCTTGAGAGACGAGAAGTGAAATAAATAATTTTCCCCATATGGGACTATGGAGAAATGAAATCAAGAGACGGCCGGGAATTAATTTGTGGAGCCTTACACATTACGAATCGATCGAACTAACCCGACCACCGTGAGTAACGACTACTGATAAATTCTGTATTATGTATTCCATGGGAAGAAGGAAGAGAAAAGAAGGAGTCGCACCTGCTTCGAGATAGACAGAGGAATACATCATCAATAGTTATTCTCATTGTGAGCAAATTACTCTTCGTCTCTTGAATATTGAACAGTTTGTTTGTAAGTTTGTTTGTTGAAAACAGTTTAATGCTATTATTTCTACGATCAAAACGTCGTAATATCAAATTGAGAATGAATTATGCAAACAAGAAGCATGCTAAGAAACTTCGCAGAATGAATAAAGAAAGAACTGATTGAACTTGGGTGTAGCAATACACAACACTGAGCTGAGCTCATGAGCTAACTACTTTGAAGTTTAGTTACTCGAAATCCGTAGCGTGTTCACTGTTACCCTATTCAGCATCGCTCGAACATTCGACAATTCAAATCATAATAAATTATTCTTATGAGTAATAAAATGTGAAAAAACTCAACTCTACCAACCCAGAATCAATTAACCTTCAACTTAAAAAATTTGAAATTCGCCAATACTCGAAGTGGTATATTTATGTTTCTGTAGAATGTATTGTGACATCCTTAGCTGGTTCTTTTGCTGTTCTTCAATCCAATAGCAGTGATAAGCCGGATAAGTAGCCTCGAAAAATTAAGAACGGAGGTATACGGTAGTTTTAAAAGGTGTCGAATGTTTTTATTATTCGCTTTCCATAGCGTTCACGCTTCCAATATCGACAGCGAACACGAAAAGTCAACATTTCGAATCAGCCAGTAGAAGGAGCTCGATCGCATTTTCCGATCAAATTCTGTAGAATTGAAGATGTAATACAGCACATCATGACATGTTCATTCGTTTGTACATCTTGAACCATACGAAAATGCCAAATACACTCTTCACTATTTTATAAGGGTGTCCCAAAAGTTTTGCGACTCGGGCCTATTTTAGTTTGCGACGATTGCGCAATCAATCGATATCGATGATTGCGAAATACATTTGGTAAACAATCCATTTCGTAATCATTCAAGCCTTAGCACAGGTCGAGTGATGTAGTCTCCTAGTTTCTACAACGTTTCTCCCGATGGACACTTCTTTCGATCATCGCACAGTTTTGCTTCACAATTTTCTTGCGGGAAAGACGGCGAAGGCAGCCCATCAAGAACTGGTGCTTTCGAAAGGAGATTCTGCCCCGACTCTATCGACCTGCTATAGATGGTACCAGCGTTTCAATTCTGGCGACCATAGTATCGAAGACGAAACCCGTTCTGGACGCCCTCACAGCAAGAATCAACCCATGGTAATCAGTGCAGTGGCGGCCAAACCCAAAGTGAGTGTGCGTGAGTTGGAGATAGAGACTCATACTCCCAAATCCACGGTACAACGAATCCTCCACCGGGATGAGAGGAAGCCGAAGCTCCCCCATGTCATTCCCCACTCCCTCACCCCTGCTCAGATCAAAAAGCGTGTCGATGTGTGCCGAGAATTGCTCCACCGTAGACCCAACTTTCGATGGGTCAGCAAGATCATCGCTATGGACGAGAAGTGGATCACATACGATAACCCTGAGCGGAAATTGGAATGATTGGGCATCGGAGAGAATCCCCAGCCAGTCCCGAAGAAGGAATTGCACGAAAAGAAGGAACTACTGAGTTTCTTCTTCTCCGTGTTGGGACCCGTCTACTGGGAGATCCTCCCCAATGGAACTACCATCAACGCTGACGTCTTCACTACTCAACTGGAAGAGGTCACCATCAGGGTCCCTGCTGGTCTTCTAAGCGATGGAACAATCCTGATCCTTATGGATAACGCGAGACCCCATCGTGCGAAATTGACCCAGAAAAAGTTGGACGAAATGAATATGGAATGGCTGCCTCATCCACCGTATTCACCCGATATCAGCCCCTGTGACTCTCACTGTTTCCAATCTCTTGCTAACTTCCGTCGCGGAAAGAAGTTCGCTAATCGGACCGATCTCGACTCGGCCTTCCAGGCTTGGATCGATTCGAAGACCAAGTCATTCTGGAGAAATGGAATCATGAGCCTGCCCGATCGATGGCAGAAGGTTGTGACTAAGAAGAGATTGATTGATCACCTTTGTCAACTGTTGAAGATGTGATGATAAAAATTTTTATTGAAAAAAGTCACAAAACTTTTGGGACACCCTTATAGTATTAATATTACGATCAGCTATATCTATTGACAATAGTCTTCGCGGAGGGAAACGTGGAAGCCCTCACTACTTTTTAATAGCTAATTATTGAAAAGGTAGGAAAGGGGGAAAGGGGCTAGATGGAATGCAAACACTTCAGTCATACTCATGCAGCTCACCGTACTCTTCCTCACTTTTCTGCCAATTCAAGTAGTCGAGGCATGGAACGCAACCAATCAAGGATCTTATGAAGATCTGCAAAGAGATATCCTCGGGCCTAGTTATGATAAGGATTTCCCACCCCACCCCATGAAGATTGGTCGGTTTCCCTTATTTTTACACTCGGTGAAACTTTCGACCCTTATAATCCGTCAGAAGTTCGCGAACTTTTCACGCATCTTTTCTTGCTCGTTTTAGGCTATTTTCTTTATAGTTTGCGCTAGGTTATTAGAGCAGCATAAGAAAGTACTAATGCAGAAGAAATTAACCTAAAATATAAACTAGGGAATTAGCCGCACCTGTAAGCAATGTTGTTGTTGTATTTCTGCGCTCTCTCTGTTTACGTGCTCTCTCGTCACTGTCTAGCTCGCGTAAAACAGCTCGCAGAATTCCGCGACCTTCTAAGAGGTGCGGCTAATTCCCTAGTTTATATTTTAGGTTAATTTCTTCTGCATTAGTACTTTCTTATGCTGCTCTAATGACCTAACGCAAATTATAAAGAAAATAGCATAAAACAAGCAAGAAAAGATGCGTGAAAAGTTCGCGAACTTCTGACGGATTATAAGGGTCGTTTGTGAATTTCAGGTCAAGATTTGGAGCATTCGATCATTGAGTTCGACATCCATCGAGTGATCTTTCAATCAGTGGTATGCGAAATCTTTCTTACATGTGCAACCAAGTCGTTCATACAACCATTAAGTGAACTTGTTTTGATATACTATAGTTACTGGTCAATAATTGAGAAGAAATTTTAGGGGCAATCGATATTCAAAACTGGAAGCGTCACACAAATCCGCTCGACTATTTTGCAATGCTAGGAGCATTTCAGACGACCAAATTGAATCTCATTGGGAACAGACCGATTCGAATAGTTTTTTTAAAAACAAATGATGACTTTTTGAGAATGGCCTGTACAACCTGTACAGAATTTTTCAAACGAATTCGAAATGACTTTTTGTTTTTTTTTTAAATGTCATTTCTGACACTCTAATCAGGAGAGAAAACTTGTTTTACAGTTCGAGATCCAGCGGACCATAAGCCTGCTCGTCTACGCTGTTGTGGTATGGGCACCAACAACAATACTGAGTTCAATTTGGCAGAAGCCAAAACCGTAGAACTTTTTTCATAAGAAAATTGAAAAAAGTGCATTATTTAGAAGGATGAATAGAGAACGTTTGTTTTCCTGAGTTAAGATACCACTCTTTTCCCAGGTTTCGTTTTTGGAAAGTGTAATTTAATTCTCTGAGGGAGGGGTAACCGGTGGTTTCTTTGGACTCAAGAGACAAGAAAAGATATCGGCTCTAGTTGGAAACTCTTGTCGTGACATCAAATGATCCACTACCGATGAAATTGTAGAAGTGGAATGATCCTCGTCTCCGCTGGACGCCCGAACATTACCAGATGATCGGAGCTGTCAGTGTCGGCAGAAACAGAGTCTGGTACCCGCGCGTCGTCAATTGTGAAAGGTGAAAACATTGTCATTAAGCTTGGCAAACTCACCAAAAAGGGGTCACACAAATACTCCGTTACAAAGGTAAAGTTGAAGCCGCTGTGGCAAATTGTCAATGAAACTGCACACGGTTATTTTTGTTGTTACCGCATATCTTCAGCGCGGGCACCCTCCCCCTCAATTCTGAAGAAGCTATGGTTACGGTTAGTTTGACCATTTTCATTACATGCGTATTCTCGGAGATTGATGCTTAAACAATCGTCACTGATATTCCAAAAATTGTTCTAGATGGATCGTGTTAGTGATCGTGTTATATACACATTAAAAATTAAAAATTAATTAATCGCTCACCCCCTTCCACTCTGTGTATGTGGTTGGGGGTGAGGGGGATTCTATATTAGTATGCGTTTCAGATATATCATAACGGCACTGTGGTTTACGGTAAGCACGAAAAGGTGGATTACTCATGCAAATACCAAGTGAGAATAGGCCCATTGAATACCTTACATTCACTAGCTCTAATCGCTTACATGGTAAACTATTATAGCTAAGACTACTGAGTTCTCTAGATGCCGACATCTAAGACAATTTAAACAGGAAAAGCATGATTATTTGCAGCTCTCCAACTACCCTTTCGACATACAGAAGTGTATCGCGTGCCATACCGTCGACACAGGCGCGACGTCATCAATTTTCTTGAAGATGACTTTCGTGAAGAACTTCACCAGACTCCTGGTATGAACGGTATCGTAGCGAGTGCAATAGCGTATTTTTTTCTTTCTTTCTCACCTTTCGCAAACTCAATATGAGATGACATGAGACAGAGTGAGCTAAATAGTTGTGCAAAAGAGTTGCATCATCATTGTTTAAACATCTGGGAGGAAAGAAAAGGTAAACAATGAATGTACAACTTGCGTTGATGTGGAAGTATGAGCAGAAGCGCACGTGTGAGCGTTAAATGGCGCAGACCAAATTGAACTTCGCAGGGTAACGGGGATTTCGAGGTTGTGTCGGATCTGCAGTTGGATGGAGACAATGAGGAGACTCGAGGAGAGACCACGAGCACGGTTGGGGAATTTGTATATCGATTCAATCAAGCAATTTCATAAAACGGTCATATCAAAGGCGAAAAAGGGCGCAAGCGAGTGAGGGCCCTGTGATTGTAACTGAAGTCCACGTTTTGCCATTTTAGATCGTATCAGTATCGTAGTATCATTTGATAATATTGCGTATATTGTCACTGATCCCTCAAGCTGCGTGGTCAGAATGCTAATTATGAAGGGTCAGAATGATGTTTGTGATGGAAGGTTCAAAAATAAATCTAGCTCATATGGCAATAATCATTCTTACTCCTCAAAATTTTCATTGTGTCCCCTCAGACCTCTAAGAATGGTCATTCTGGCAGCTCAACTTGAGGGGGTCGGAAAAAATAAATGCAGCATAAAACTATGCAAAAAGAATCAATTAATAGATGTTGGTCAAATAACACGATAGAAAAATATAAGAAGAGACTAACGAATGTGATAAATAATAGCAAGACCATAATATTTAATGCACGAACTGGGAACGGAACCACGGCTCTTCCGCTTACCGGAGATATGTGTTAGGCACTCAACTATCCTCGGTTTCAACTGTAGGGCTGGTTATCATTCAACATCGAACATTTGACATGCATGCGTTTTGCAGGCTATCCACAGGTTCACCATCAAGCGACGGTCCTTTGTCTACCTAATGACCATAATCATCCTTCTTACTCTCATCTCCCATCTTGCTACTTGGGCCGTGTGGTACTGCGACTCCGATTCGCCGATCAGCAGTGCTGTCAGTCCTTTTCCAACGTCCCCTTACAATAAGAGACACGAAAATCAGCCCAATCTCGTTGGCTGGAACGAGGACCGCGAAAAAATGACTTTTGAGAACTGATTTGTTAAATACTGCGAAATTGACAGGCTGAGAGTGGAATCACGAGCGCGACGTCACTCATGCTCGGAGTGACCATTCTTATCTCTAACGTCCCCAAATCGGACTCCTTGACGAGTCTCGGTAGGTGCCCTTTGGCCTCATTCTTATTATAAATTCACATACACTCGTCGAAAACAATAAAACGCTCCTTCGTTGCTATTTCGCACTAAACGCAGAAGTGATATGCGAGAAAGCATGACAATAGAAAGGGAGTACGTACTCGAGTAGTCCATTTTATGGCTGTATTATTATAAAATTGTAATATCGAGATTGTCCAATTCAAGGATGGATCGTCTTCTACCACACTACCGCCGTCTGTTTGACCGTCGTTCTCTCCATCCTCTATATCAAGGCAAAAAATTGGGCGAAGAGTAAGAACTTTGCCAAGGAGACGTTTTACGGTGTGCCTCACAAACTCTTCTCACCCGCGGCAGATCCCTGGATTCGTTTCGTGTTTTTCGCAATTACCAACATGTTGATCCTTATTACTGTACTCGTGAACTGCATTGTCTAAGACTTGGACTACCGTATCTATGTATGAAGTACCGCAATTGTGAAGTAAGAATAAACTAATGACTGGGATGCACGGTTTGAATCGGATGCAGGTTATAAGACGAGACGCTGCTTCCATTTCGGACGCCAAGAGAACTGAAAACGACACAATCGAGTGCAATCTACAGTATTGGCAGTAGGACTCGTAGGGTTTGTGAAAATATTAGGGCGGGCATTCAGAATTGAACGGATATGGACAATGGTAATAAATAGTTTGATTGCTGGAGTGGAATTTTTCGTAAATGCTTCGTAAACGCGAGAACAACAGAGACGCCATCGGGAAATGTGTTGGAGTCTTATTTATTTGTTTATTTATTTGATACACCCGCGAAGGGTGTGACGGCAATTAAAGAAACGAGAAAAAAATAAATATCTAAATATGAATGAATACGGATGGGGAAGGTGAGGGGAGGGATGCAGGCTAGACAGAGTCCGTACTAGAGTTTAAATAGGCCACCGAAACTTCTCCCATAGGGCGACATCGGTGTATTGGATATTTTGCCGATAGATCTGGGTAAAATCTAATGAAATAAAGACGAGGACGAAAGATACAACTGCCAACCACGACGGGCAAAATTGTGTGTGACGAGCGAGTATTTGCACAAAACCTCGCGTATTGTAATTAACTCTTAGCGATCAGAGATGACACATGTGGGGCGCGGAAGAGAAAAGAGAGTAATTGTCTGTCCCTCTCAATTCTGCATGCTCTCTCGCGCTGTCTGATCGATGAGAGAGCATGTAAAATGAGGCGTGTCTGATCATTGCTCAGTAAGGAGGAGAGAAGGAGCGGCACTTGCTTCAAGCGAAAGAAGATCAACAAGTGAGACAGAATTGCTTTGAACGAGAATCTCAATTGTTACTCTCAAAGTCAGCAAATTAAAAATTAAGGTCGTACACAGTATGTACCAGTGTTCTTCACTTTATCCCCCCCTCAAATTTCGCTCCCACTTTGTTACCGATTGCGAATTGGCGAGGTGCCCTCTGGTCATATTTTTCTCGTCCATGTCCCTCTCCCCTATTGATCATCGCTTTATTTTTTTGTAGAAAGTCTCTTTTCGACCACTCAATGAAATTTAAAACAGTCAAAAGTGAACTTTAGCAATCATCCCATTAGCAATAAAAACAATTTATGTTATCCTCATTTGCGTACTTGCTATATTTTTCCTTGAATGCACTTTTTCATACAAATGGATACCCTCATTCACTTCCACCCTCTCCTCTCATTCTGGGCGGTCGCTCGCTTTCCTCCGCCTTCTACTCACCCCGAGTACCGTACCCTTGACGATTACGGTGTCGAAGATGATTACCGTATACTCAATGGGGCTCATTCTACTACTGGTGAGTGGAATTCGAACTATTTTCCCTTCTTTTATCGCGTTACAGTATCACTTTACTGATTCAGAATACGGTATCTTTTACCCGAACCGCGTTGTGGATTCTTATTACTGTATCCATAGAAACTACCGCAATACATTATTTATTTTCTGATTACTGCATCTATAGGCATTACCATGTCATTTTGTGGTTCTGATTACTGTATCTTTAGATACTTCCTCTCGCCGTCTCTCTGGTAATGTGTAGCAGAGAAATAAGAACAGTCCGTCTTCTATATAACGGTATGAAAAATAAAAGAAAGCAGAAACGGAAACAAATCGAAAACGAAAAGAAAAGGAAAGAGGAGGAGGTGAGCTTGAAAGGTTAAATTGTAGAGTTTGAATTTCTGGTAAATAATTGGATCAGATCTGCTCATGTCTCGCGTTCTCTCACCAATCGGCCGGCTTCGAGAGAGAGAGAGAGAGAGAGAGAGCGCGCGAAATGAAAGATCTGACCCAATTATTTACCCGAATTTCAAACACTATTTAATAGTTATGAGAAAATAATGCATTTTCTTAGCACGTTTCTGTAGCATAATTTTTAACTGCAACTTTCGTAATTAAAAAACCTCGTTTACGTTATCATTTTTTTAAAAATTTGCATTAAAACAATTTAGAATGAATTGGACAAATGGGAAGACGAATACAAGATTGCTACGGTATTATTCTTTTTTTTAAAAATTTCCGGTGAATAATTTTACTTTGACTTCGTCAATTTCAGGGAAGAGATGTCAACGATGAAAAATTGCCCCGCAGACGTGTATGGGGATATGGCGTGGGAGATGTGATGCCTGGCAAGACGCCTTCATTTCGCCATGGAGACTGCTTCTATTGCATGAAAAAAATCACTGCGGAGCACGACAAGTGTAAGGACCTAAAACATTAAAAACATTTCTCTCTTTAGAACTCACTTCTATTGGTGATACATACGCATAATAAATAATAAAGAACACATAAATTGATAGTAAATGGTAACCATATTGACTCTTGAACCAGTTTGTGGCCAACATAACTATCATTATTGTTGATAACTACAATCAATTTTCTTTTGAGTGCCCCATTATTACAGCCTGCCTCGACCATCGAAAGTGGCGAATGGAAAAGATCAAGGAAAGGCTGGAAAATTAGAAGAAGACGAATGAAATGGACATGAAGGTGAGACAGTGCAATACAGGGCTGCACAGCATTTGAAACAGAGTCGGCGAGAACGAGTCAGAGAAAGAGAGAGATGACGAGAAATCGCGCCAAACAAGAGGGACAGACAACGAGAGACGTTCTTGGCATGGCGCCAACTGGATGCTGTAGGCTGTGTGGCATGGCCATGCCGTTATGCCGAATATGCCGTTTATGCCGGTTCTTTCATGCCGATTATGCCGTGCCGAAAACGGCATGAACATTTTTTATGCCGGTTTGTAAAAACTATAATAAAATTTAAGTAAAACAGGCAAAAACTTTAATTAAAAATTAAATCCTTAGAATGTTTTCCATAAAATCAAAAAAAGTGGTCTTTCCTCCTAGGATTTTCTCCTAGGATATTGTATTTCAAAAGGTATGCACTGATGTTGTGGGTGATTTTATTTAACAACCGTCATTTTTTTCTTTAATTATTAGTTTTTTTTCCGAAAAAAATGTCATGCCGAATATGCCGTTTATGCCGAAATATTTTTTCGACATATGCCGTTATGCCGTCGTGCCGAAAATTGTTCATGCCGCACAGCCCTGGTGCAATAGCAGCATGACTTTTGTTTATATTACACAAATATCGCATGCTGCCCATCTTGTAAATGGGGGTGTTTCCGAGGAGTGCTGCATTGATCGATAGTTTATCACCAAAATCAGGAGAAGTGCAGATATAGGATGAACTATGAGTGTAAATTCCTTCTATTGAATACGTACTACTGAAAGAAGTAACATGAGGCCGGTTGCGTAAGAGTCGGACAATGTTGTACAGGGGTCCGGACAGCGATTTTCTAGAACTTTCACATCTGATGTTATCGAGAGCGCTGATCATCATGGTTAGCATCATTTTGCATGAAATTAACAGGTAGCCTCAGGCTATGAACATGCACTTTATCGATTTTTGATAATTTCTCGGGAACCCGACATTCAATTGCCACCAAACTTTGATACATAAGAAATGATGCTATTACGCACTACACAAACCAATCCGCACATGCAATTTCACATTTTTGCATGTGATAATTAACTTCTCATGCAACACTAAAATCGGCATCACGTGCTCCACGTAGAAAGGTGCAGCTCGTCGAGACGATCATTTTCGTTACCATACTTCAAAAATTCTAGCGGTGCGCTATTGTAGATTTTTCATGTTTAAGTTTTTACAACACTCATTTTTCAGCTAAATCCACCTAATTCCGACCGCGCAGTCCGTTTCTCACCCGAACAAGTGGAATGCTCACAAAGGAACTCCTCCTCCGAGATCATTCTGTGAAGACTCCGCACGGACTGTGCGGTCGGAATAAGGATGAATTAGCTCAAAAATGAGTGTTATATATAATGTCAACATAATTTTATTATTCCTTTTTCCCCTCTTTCAAATATAGAATTATGTTCAGATCAATTGCGATGGCGAAAACGCGGCGAAAACGGAGTCGAATGAGAAGGTGATCGATGAATCACAACAATACAGTAACCAAACCCGCTTTTTATAATCTAACTATGAGAGAGAGGGATCAGCGAATTGTGGATTGGGGACTATTTCTTCACCTTTCTTCTCAATTTTGGGGGCGTCGGGTGCCATTTGGTAATCATTAAGACTGATTGGTGAAACTTGCTTCCGTCGAGCTAATTTCTTCCCTAATGCAACCGCTCTTTAGTAAACCCCTCAAATTGCTGTAATACGTTTTTTTCAAAAATTGTCATATTCTATGATTTTCAATTCAGGATTCATCCAAGAAAGAGGCGGCGACGCCAGAAGAGGAAAAAAAGTGAAGACAAATGACGTCATAATCTTAACTCGACTCATTCTCACTCTTTCTCTCTATCTTTGAATCGATCCCAACCCGCGCATTGTGTGGCTATAAGTGTCGGATAAACCAAATACAAGGATCACTTAATGTGCGATTTGCTACTAATCAAACAGTTGTAACTAATTTTAGACATTCTTGCGAATGGTAAAAAAGTACCTCTCTCATGATGTTTTTTTACATTCTGTGCCTCGTGACGGGCGGTCGACAGTCTCCCCGCTCCTCTCCCTCCTCAGTTTGGAGAATCCTTGCCAGTCAACTTGGGCAACCCGGCAAGTATGTCGCCCACTTGGTACAACTTCGAGAAGAGGACCCGGATCGCCTACATCTAATTCAAGTCGCTAACTTTCAAGAAAGGCCCAGTCCACGAGACTACGACGTGAGTTCCCACTTAAGTTGATACACGCTAGTCAGGACGTTACTGGTTGCTGGAAGATCTACTTCTACGCTCAATGTCAATCGTCCAAGATCGATACTTCAATTGACCAAAGAAGCCAAGCAAGATCCATTCCCTTGACCCAGTTGCCTCGAATTCGAAGATCCCGACCACTTCTGCTCCCGAATGATACCTCCTGCAGGCCATTGCCTTGATGTCAGGATAAATATGTAAACATGTCATGATGTTTACACATTCGTTACCCATGTTACTTTCGCCATGGGCCATGTAGCTTGATTATGCATAGTGTGCTATTTTTCAAGAGCAAAGTTCATAAAACATAAACCCGATGTGAGAAAAAAACTACAACTTTCCTTTCCTATCCCAAGAATGCCGATTCGCGAAAGTATCGGCATTCTACTTCTTGCTTATATCATTCCATCAGTGACATTGAAGCCGCAAAATTAGGCTGCGGTCCCCATGAAATGGGTTAGCACAAGTGCATGTATCCTCCACAGCGTAACCCTGAACCGTTCCTAAAAGTTGCCAAATTACCGAACAACAGAGTACCGAAATCGATCATGAAAATCCACACGTGCCCCGTTCGAATACCGTTTTAAGTAATTTCCGTTTGCAGAAATTTACCGCTTTTTCCGGGGTTTCAAAAACTATTTTTGTCTATAAAACATTTTTATATACGTTTCATAATATTCCACTTGTGACGAATAATTCAGTTGTTTAGATACGAAACATTAATTCTACATAATTATTTCGTATTGGGAGAGCGACACTTTTCGACCACTCAACGCTGACAAATTGAATTAGGAATAAATTAGCAAACAAAACAAATTTTAATCTCCTCATTTGCTTACCTTATATGTTTTCCATGATTGCACTTCTTCATAAAAATCGATTCCCTCATTCACTTCCACCCTCTCCTCTCATTCTGGGCGGTCGCTCGCTCTCCTCCGCCCTCTACTCACCCCGAGCACCGTATCCTGGACGAATACGGTTCTAAGATGATTACGATAACGTCAATGGCGCTGATTCTACTACTGGTAAATGGAATTCACGCGTATTTCACTGTATTACCGTATCAGACTGCTGACTCGGATTACTGTATCTATAGGAATTATCTGATCACTTTATTGGTTCTGATTACTGTATCATCAGACCCATCATCTCATCTCTACGATGTTGATGTGTGGATCCACAGAGAGAAAAAGGAACAAAGAACATGAAAAGAGGAAGAAATTGGAGAAAGAGGAGGAAATCAAACGCGAAGTAAAAAGGAAGGAGGATGAGGTGAGCTGAAACATGAAAGCTCGCAAAAAATACATTCTGTTCACACTCAGTAGCGCCATATCTTTTAAAGAAGGCGTAACACGAATGATTGAACACTTTTATTTTCCCCGATGTTCGAGGTTTCATTGCGGTTATCAGTAGTTGCTGAAACACAAATGCAGCGCGCATTTCCCTCGCGCACCCTCCTAGTTTCCCCGTATCTCTCTGCCATTCTCTGACTTCTTCTTCACAAAATGCCAACTCCCACCGCGAAAAGATTGCAGGTTCAATGTGAGATACTGTAAGCATTCTGGTGGTTTTGGCCAGTTAATTAATAATAGCTTTATTCAAACTAAAAGCTGAAACATGCGATTTTCGAGGCTCTCGTGGGGTATTCGATCTCCATTGCCCCACAGTGAGAACTCACTTGACCAAATATTCGTGGGACACCTTCTTTAAACTCCATTTTAAACAAACGATAAATAATGGCAAAAACACGTTAACACTTATTTGTTTCAGTTGGTAGTGGATAAATGGGAAAAGGAATACAAGCTTGCAACGGTGAGATTCTATTTTTTTCGATTTGTCGAGTTAAACATTTCTGATGAACATGGGGGACAGTTCAGCTTTCCATTGGGAGAGATGAAGAGGCGACCGCTCGTGACGACCGACAAAAACAAGAATGACCGATTTCTTTCAGGGGATCGATGTGAATGCTGTGGAATTGGACGACTTGCCGATGCTAGAGGACGAATACTTCGGGGATGATGGATTGGAGCCGAGGGAGTTCAAGGCTCAATGCAACTCGTGCCACAAAGAATTCTCCGCTGAACACGACGCGAGTGAGCAACTTCTCTGGTATTTTCCTTCCACTTTATTAAGTTATACGATCAAACAAGATGTCAAAACGCCACATCCCGTGTTTATCCGAAGAGCGCACAAACGTGAGAACGTCTCGCCAACGTGTCTGTTTATAAAAAAAAGAAATGTCGTGTTTTGACTTTCTCGTATATTCGTACACACAGAAAAAAAAGTCTTAGATTAGGCCATGACCCTTTCAAAAGTTTTATATATGAGAGGAATCGCGAGAGAATTGACCAGAGCGCGGAACTAGAAAATTGTTGTCTTCGATTTCTCCGTAAACATAGTTCAAGGTACTTTCAACCGTGCTCTATTTGATAGCGTTTCTCGTTTTTCGAGATAGGCATTATTTTTTGAGTACGAGAGTAACAAAGTGACGGTCCTTTGGATTTTGCACCCGATAGTGCTTCCGTTGAAATTTAATAACTTTCTTTAAAATTAAGTTATGGAGTTCTAATTTTTTTCATTTGATAGAGAAATGGATTCTCCACAAAACTTCCATTTTCACGAGATTTTATACTACATTTCATTTTTTCAGTATTTAACAACGCAAAAACGTCAGTAAAAACATAAGTAGGTACTACAAAACGTACATAGAGGGAAATTGAAATATTTCCGATTGCATCTTTTACTGACGTTTTTGCGTTGTTAAATACTGAAAAAATGAAATGTAGTACAAAATCTCGTGTAAATGGAAGTTTTGTGGAGAATCCATTTCTCTATCAAATGAAAAAAATTAGAACTCCATAACTTAATTTTAAAGAAAGTTATTAAATTTCAACGGAAGCACTATCGGGTGCAAAATCCAAAGGACCGTCACTTTGTTACTCTCGTACTCAAAAAATAATGCCTATCTCGAAAAACGAGAAACGCTATCAAATAGAGCACGGTTGAAAGTACCTTGAACTATGTTTACAGAGAAATCGAAGACAAAAAATTTCTAGTTCCGCATACCCCCCTCAAATGGTCGATTTTCTCGCGATTCCTCTCATATAAGACCTTAAGTCTTAAATATAAGACTTTTTAAAGGGTCATGGGCCTCAATAAAGAATTGAATGGAAATTCGATTAAAATTAAATTGTAGTAGCCATAATTGCAGAGTGCCTCGGTTTTCGTCAGTGGCGAATGATGTCGATCAAGATCAGACAAGAGATGGAATTGAACATGAAGGAATTGTTGAAGAAGGAATTGGACAAGGAGGTGAATGCCATTCACTGCTTTGCTTCTTACACACAAAAAAAGAATAAGCAAGAACTTTCTCTGGTATGCTTACCCCCAATGGATCCCTACTTGCTAGACTAATGAGGAAAGATCGAAGGTCCTGCAGTTCTTTTTTTATTTTTTTATTGTTTTTTAAAATTTTTTTTTATTGGGAAACCGTCCGCACCTTTGTACATTCCCCATTGGTTTATCAACTAGGGATTCATTGAGTCTAAAGTTCCAGAATTAGAGCTTAGCTATGTCAATATCCATGATTGTGTACACTAAAAATGATAGAGCATGCCAAACGAGAGATCGACTCTAGTGATTTTTTTCTTTGTGAGGACAATGCTAATATTACAACGTTCTTTCTCTTGAATTAACTCAAATATAGTAATCTGGTTCTCGAAATATTGTAGTCATTCAGATGAATTGCGGCGGCAAGAGCGAACTGATTGTGAAGCCCCAGCCAAATGAGAAGGTGATCGATAAATCACATCAAAACAGGAGCCTGGTTACTGTATAAGCTACAATAATTTTGCACATTGACCGTACACAAATTGTATCTAGTTAATTGAAATTAAAATGTTTTTTATCTTAATTTGTTTTGAAACTCCTTTTAACTTTAGATTCCATCGAAGAAGACTGCGGCAGCGCCCTAGATGGAATTGAAAACAAGTGAAGACAAAATGCCGTCATAACCTTCCTTCTTTGTAAATGCACACGACCCATTTCCTCTGTCTTTGCATCGATCAGAACTCATGTGACTAGCATTTTCCGATAAAGTAGATTTAAAAATCAATTCATTGCATGGTTCTCTACAAATAATCACGAGTTTACGTCTACAATTGAATCAGTCAAATTTTGTTTGAGTCGCTTAGGCGAATCGTGCACTGTTTATTTGTGCTCTTGGTATTTGTTATCTATCTTTCAAATTGTTTTCTCACTTGCGAAGACTCATCAGTAAATGTATTGTTCAAATATATCACTGTACAACCAAAGGATACGCAATGAGTGATAAAGTAAAGATCGAGCAAAAATATGAAGTAATGGTGAAACATAAAACCCGTTTGTTAATGCGAGAAAAATATAAAATTCCTTTCCTATCCTGTTGAACCGAGCAATCGTTAGACTGAAATATGTTCGTGTATTGCGTTTGCCCCCAGCAATGCATTTCTACATATTCTAAACCTCCGGAAAGGGGTTGGAAGCGGGGAAGAATGCAACGCTGAGAGCATCTTTCTCATTATTGCAACAATTCTCGCCCACGACCCCTTTCTGGAGTTCGAATGATCCAGATTATCCAAAGAAGGTTTGGCTTCCGCCCCCGATGCTCCTCAACTGCATGGGAGGCACGATTCCTGTCGCATCGTGATGAACAAAACGAGAGACGGCGTCGTCGGCGAGAATTCTGAAGTTTGTAATATTTATAATAATTCATTTTTTTAAATCTCACACTACTAATTCCGATCATCATTAGTACTGTTAATTTCGAAGTAAGTGATTCGAGTGAAACGACGTTTCAACGGGGTGAGCGAACAATTTCTGTGGCCTTTCGTTTCTTCTGGATTTGCGCTACACATCAAAACACAATTCCATCTGGTTTCCTCCCTCTCAACTCACATCGTCTCTGGATTCTGGCTGGCTCCTGCAGCTGGTTTGTGTCCGCTGCCTCGGTACGGCTGACGTCCACGACCGCGAGAGGCAGTACTCATTACTGTAAGAATTATCGATTGATAATAAAGTTAGATTGATGGATCATTTTGACAAATATTCAGAAGCGATGGAGCAGGTTTCATAGGATACACATAAACGAATTGTGTGCACTAATGCTCAATCTTTTGAGAATGTTTTATTCGAAAAAAAAGGAATTTGCAAACATGAAACGCGATTTTATCAAACCATTGATAATCGACTTTTTAAACCGTTTACACTCAACTGAAATAAAGTCTGTCTTCCTTATTTCGTTTCCAAAACTATCATGCTCTGATAGGCTACCTACCTTCTTTTTTATCACTGGCAGCAGATTCTACCGTAATCCTGTAATAACTCCTACAATATCCTCTATTTTGCAAATCTACCGTACTCCTACCGTACTTCCCTCTCCCCCTCCTCACCGGCCGCTCGATTCTTTCTCCTCTTCCTCCTCTGTTTCTTTTCCAATTTCTTCTTGAACAAATAACAGAAGACGAAAATGATGAAGGCAAAGATGCAACCGGAGAAAATAAAAGCAGAAGTGATAATCCAGTTGGAGTCTCCCTGCTTCTTGTCGCCTGTAGAGAGGGATTACGGTAGATTACAACACTTGAATCGATAACTGACCACATTTTTTTTCTGAATATATATATAGATATTCTTCCTCAATCGGAAAAAAAATGGTGTGGAATGCAAAAATTTGCTATCACAGAGCTGATTGTATTTTGAAGATTATTATCACACGCACACACACAATCGAACGACGACTGACTTTATTTAAGGCGAAGCAGTGCTTGGGTCGGAACAATTGTGAAGCGGGGGTTAGGGGACAGGTACGTACAGACAAGAGGGAACACGAAAAGCGAGACGATATTTGGGTGGTTAGTGCATTATTGAAACCATGAATAATTAAAATGGTAGTGAAACATTAACGGGTCAGGTTAGCAGATGTGCAATGGTAACGAACAAAGCGAGGGTGAGTAGCTGAGACGGATTACAGTAGCCAGAGGAGGTTTGCGGCTGCGCCAGGACGCCTGAGTTATCGATTAGTCATCGATTAGTGGGAAAAGTGGAAGCTGGGTGAAGCAAGGCATTGTGACTTGGATATTCTCCACGTGAGGCATAATATGAGTTAGTACTGAATCAGCCCTTCCTCGCATGTGGTTTAAATTTTAGATAGCACAGTTCAAATGCAATGTTATTGCTTTTTTCATAAAGGTGAGAGATGAGATAGAGAGTCTGAAACATCAAACAACCAACACTCATGTTCTTCACCGATATTCATAATTTTTTTTGTTTGAATATGTAATATCATTTTATATATTTAATTGTATTTATTTAAATAACTAACAATGCGTCTCATCCGTGTCATCGCCTTGGCCGCAGTTCTCCTGTCCATTGCATCTGCAATTAATTATATTCTAATCTTTTATGTCACCTAATTTTTCTCAACAACAAAAACACGCAGAGTTTATTTTTGACCATTTCTTCGAGTTTTTATTAAGAAAATTTCAAATATAATATATGATCAAAGAATTTCAATTACCTCAGCGATGATGAGATGCACAGCTTGGAGTATGTGCACAGATATTCATTGTCCGCCGAGCACTCCGATTGATCTACGATAAATCAATAATTCAATATAACTTAATTAGTTCATTATTAAACTAACCTTGAGCCAATCGCGTTTCTGTCCACGAGAAGTTGAATCCACTGAGACCGTTGACTTTATCGGGAGCGGTAAGGAAACTGAAAGGCTTGCCGTGTTTCGAATACATTGTTCGCAATACTATCATACTTGGATCGGAGGCAATCATCAATTGACTTTTTTCTCTTGTTCTCATCAAGGAATTTTACAATGCCTGCCTCGTAAAGTTGGAAAAATTTTCACAATCGTGGCTCACCTCAATTTGAGTGATCCATTCGTGCTCAACATCGGCTTGAAGAAGGCAAAGTCCTGGCCTACAAATGGCACAATTCTCATGACAAAAATACCCTGTCAATTAAAGAATGACACCAAAATATGAATGTGAATAGATATGTCGAAGAAAATAACTAACCACACAGCTCCAATTCTTCATTCTCTCGAGTAACTCGAATAACCGCCTGAGTGAAAAGGAATTATCTCAAAATAAGGGTGTCAGATATTCTCATAATTGTTTTCTCATTTATGAGTGCTAAACAAAGAGGCTCGGCTAAATAACATCAGCTTACAATGCCCTCCGCACCATGCTACAGTACCTTCTGGCAGTTGATGGTGCCGTCCTTCATCGACCCTTCAACGTCGAGCATCACGAGTGTCAGCAAAATCTGTAGATGATAAAATAATTATTTCGTTTTCTTTGGTAGACACAGAAAAGCAGAAGAACTCAAGAATTTTTTGTTCCGATTGTTCCTGATGTTCCCGCTCACACTCGGCCGAGTGTGAGCGGGAACAATCGGAACATGACCAGGAACAAGGGGAACATGTTAAAAATAAAGCTTCACTTACAACTTTTCAAACATTTAGCAGTGTACAAAGTCATAAAATAATAGTACGAATAAAATGTATTTAAAATATAAACAATAGCATCAACTTCTAAGTTTCATGTTCCTGGTCTTGTTCCGATTGTTCCTGGTCATGTTCCTGCTAGGAGGAACATTACAAGGAACAGTCGGAACATAATCGGAACAAGAAATTCTTGAGAATATGGGTGTACACAATCGTCAGTGACAGATGAAAATATCACGAAACCTAAACGCATTAACCTGGGATCGACATTGCTCGCACTACACATGATTCCAAACGTACAGAACAGGGTTAGAGCGAGAGAGTGTGCAAAAGTGAGAGGGTCTCTCTCGATTTCACACGCTCTCTCACTCCAAAGGCCTTTCTGGATGGTTGACCGGTCTGTGGAATGATGTGACTATCTAGTCCTTTTTCTGGCGACTGTGTAATCAAACAACGCTAAAAGAAGTGCTGCTAAATGCAATCGATAAATAATAATTGCGATAAATAATCATTAAAATCAGAACCTGATATCCGGGTCTTGCAGTTATCAACCAATCGCACAGTGTATCCTTCTTGTAGTTGGCACCGATGCCGGGAGAACTTGAATTCATCATGATTATGTTGATCATTATTGTAAAATATTCTAAAGACCTGGACACACAACAATTATTAATTGCATGCAAGAATGCCGTAGGAGAGAGAAAATGCTAATATCTCACGTAATGAATCCCCAAGTGAGATCATCGCTGGCGAATGTTTGATTTCCGCAGTGTCGAGGGTCTCGCAGCGCTCCGTCTGAGATGTATTGATTTTGCATAAAATTTAGCGCCAACCATAGTCGCGTATCTTTTCTCACTGCAGCATAAATAAATAGTGAAACCTAACATCACCCGGTAATATGTAACGGAAATTTTCCAGCATGTAATTGTAACATTTGAGCGACTTAATCGAAACTAAAAAAAACTTTTTTTTTGTAAAAAATATCTGTTACCTTCAGACGGAATTTCCTCCTTCAGTGCTGCTCGCATTTCGTAGAGGAGCTTCAAAAATAAAATTATAAAAAGATATAAATAAAAAGTTTTTATTTTTTATTTTTTTAAAAAAATTTTTATTTCCCACCTTGAATCCGTTTCCAGTTCCGGCTGAGTTCGATGAAAATATGACTCGCATGTGATGCGATCCAAAGGCAGAGAAGCGAGGACCCGGAACGGCATTGGAACAGTAACGGGCTGTAATTGAGGAAAGACATACACTGCATCCAGTTGGTACCATGCCAAGAACATCTCTCGTTGTCTGACTCTCTCAATTGGCACTCTCTCTCGCCATCTCTCTCTTTCTCTAACTCGTTCTCGCTGACTCTGTTTCGAATGCTGTGGCATAGACAACGGGGTGTAGCATCAAACTCCTAGACTTCATCAACTTTAACAAAGATATAATCATAAAACATCTTCGTGAAAGACCAGACCAACTGGACCACATTCATTGCTTATTAGTCCTTGCTAATTCTAAAAAAAGATAGATCACCTTGCAATCGAGTTTCTTCCTGTCCCGTTTCATCCATGAAAATGTCGTGAATCTCGAGAAAGTCTTTGCAACTGCAATGATCAAAGATCAGTATATTATAAAGTTTTGGCTAATCAGTGCGTATTTATTTATTCTTGTTTTTTTCTCTTTTATTTTTAGTTACGACCAATGCTCACAATCAAGAAAATATCGCTCACTTTTTCACTGGCCGAGTTTCATATAGTTGTGAAACTCCAATTTCGCTGTTAATTGTTTAAACCGTAAAGGAGAAAAATTTTCTCACCTCTTATCATCTGGTTCCAGGGCGAACTGCTCAAAGTGGATGAGTATCATCTGCCCTTCTTTTCCGATGATGTCATAAGTGCAGTTCGTGTCCAGCGGGTACTGTAATGACAGTATGATTTCTGTAGTGGTACTGTAACAATAGTGCTATCGTTGCTCCTCGTCGTCTCTTCTCCGCTTGTAGTAAAAAATAAATGTTACGAAATTTTCAACAGGACGACTTATCCAAATGCCTACACCACTGACATTTGCCGGATACCGGGGCGAGTTGAAGAAGCCGGTCTTGCTTCGGAATCGGAAAGCGCACACGTTCGAGTCGGCAGCGGGCTCTCCAGGAATTCCGAAGTCTGCAAAAAAAATTTTTTGATTTTGTGAAGAAGCAATTCATCTTTTTTGTGGGAACCGACTTTATATTTATCGAAATGGACGATATTATTGGATATTCCTCCAACTTTCTTCAGATAAAAGAGGGGATAATCAGACTGTTAAATAGCAAGATGCCATACCTGTTTTGAACTCGATCCGTGCCTTGAATCCAAGTGGATGTTTCCCATCCACCGATAGTTTCTCGGTAGTTCCGAACTGCAGCACCATACGAGGACCGGAGGAGACGTAAGGGCCGGCCAGAGATTGGGCTGCAAAGGGAACTTTCTGTGTGAATAGCCTTTATTGTAAATTGAGAGTGCGTTTCTCATCCCACATTTCCCAAATATGTGTTTTCAATTGATTATATTCATTTTCGCCAATGACTCTTATCACTATCATGAAACTTACCGTATAGCACACCACCTGACAAAGCTTGCACTTCACACAGAGAAACGTTTGTTGTTTTGAAACTACAAGCACCTCACATGACGACCGCGTTGGTTATATTAAACAAGCATGTGAGTTATACTCATAGGTCACCACGCCTGAGGCTCCACCCACATAATACGTGGATGCACGCTGCCCCAAAGGATTTCTTTCTAAAGGATTTCTTTGGGGCACGGTGCAAGCATGTATAGGGGGGTCATGGTCCAAAATGGGTTTTGGGTTGGTTCCAGCAAAGTCAAAGTGGTATACTGTAACTTCACCGCGGGGGTCCCGCAACGAAAACAGACTACCGTAACCGTACCTACCGTAACCCGGAAATACGGACCCCTGGTATGTTGCATGAGGTAGACCTCGAGTTGTCATTGTCTGAGGGGGGTACCGTAATCATCCTACCGTACTCTCGACTACAGTAACCCTACCATAAAACGGATTTGCAAAAGTGTCCCAATCGGCTCGGGGGTTTTATTGAAGATACCCCTCGTGTAGGCAAAGCGTGTGTGGCATACCGCACCCCATCTACAATACTCCAGGCTACAGTAACCTACCGTAATACCAAAATACGAAAATGATCCAATCGGCTCGGGATTTTTGTAGGAGGTAGACCTCGAGTAGGCAAAGTATTTGCGGCATACCATTATGTTCCTACAGTATTTACGGCTACCGTAACCTACTACGAAAATACGAAAATGACCAATTCGACTCGGTAAGGTTACTGTAGCCGTGGACACTGTAGGAACATAATGGTATGCCGAAAATACCTTGCCTACTCGAGGCCTGCCTTATATAAAAATCCCGGGCCGATTGGATCATTTTCGTATTTTGGTAGTACGGTAGGTTACTGTAGCCTGGAGTACTGTAGATGGGGTGTGGTATGCCACACACGCTTTGCCTACTCGGCGTAACATGCACATTTACACAGTGGCTATTTTGGACTAGTGTGTCCCCACAGTGGCATCAGCGTGTCTACACAGTGGCTATCCTCTTCCAAGTCGGAGAAGCACATCGCCACTGTGTAACCACTGTGTCGATGTACTTGGGGTGGCGATTGAGTGGCGATCAAGTGGACATGCGTGTATACACAGTGGCGATGATATTTGATCGGAATACTCGGCGTAACATGCACATTTACACAGTGGCTATTTTGGACTAGTGCGTCCCCACAGTGGCATCAGCGTGTCTACACAGTGGCTATCCTCTTCCAAGTCGGAGAAGCACATCGCCACTGTGTAACCACTGTGTCGATGTACTTGGGGTGGCGATTGAGTGGCGATCAAGTGGACATGCGTGTATACACAGTGGCGATGATATTTGATCGGAATATGATAAGTCAAAATATATCACCAAAACGTTGATGGGGGCTCTTTTTAGGATGAAAGGATAGTGTTGGCTCAAAAAATAGGCCAAAATTTGATGAAAAATTTCGATCATAAAATATAGCCGAGTAGTTCTGATTTTGATATCAACGGATTCTCCGTGCTCGATTTACTATTCTTAGAAACTTCCATCAGCATACTATTATTTCTAAGCCCCAACTAACAAAAGACAGGTCAGCGGGTTCCGAAGAGTCTAGTACTCCGCAGCTCTTCAAAGCGTTCAGTCAGGGTAGCGCAGGTGGTAAGAGTTCGGGTTAGAAAGGCAAGGGGTGGGTAGGCGCGAGTTCGATACCTCGTCCCTACATTCCTTTTGCAACTTTTCACCGACCCAGCGCATCGCCACTGTGGGAATCCCACATCTACACAGTGGGAATCCCACATGTACACAGTGGGAATTGCACATCTACACAGTGCGCCGGCGTGTGTAGACACGCTGTTGCCACTGTGTAGATGTGCGATCTCCACTGTGTCTATTCGCATGTTACGCCGAGTACTCGAGGGGTATCTTCCATAAAAATCCCGATCCGATTGGGACACTTTTGCAAATCCGTCTTACGGTAGGGTTACTGTAGCCGAGAGTACGGTAGGATGATTACGGCATCCCCCTCAGGCAATGACAACTCGAGGTCTACCTAACATACCAGGGGTCCGTATTGTCAATTTCGTATTTCCGGGTTACGGTAGGTAGGGTTACGGTAGTCTGTTTTCGCTGCAGGACCCCGGCGGTGAAGTTACAGTATACCACTTTGACTTTGGTGGGACCTACCCAACACCCATTTTGGACCATGACCCCCTATACATGCTTGCACCGTGCCCCAAAAATCACCATGAATAGGGGGTCAGGCTTGCACGCTGCCCCAAAGACTGCCTCCACGTCTGGTGAGGTATGGTCATACTTTTTCGTCCCACGCACAATGCGGCTTATTGCGAAATATATAAACTGGCCAGAAATCGCTATAAACTGGCCAGATCTATAGTGCAAGTCCCATAAAACTGGCCAGATTTGAATTGATTCTTACTAAACTCATCCTTCCGCGTATTTACAGATAGGTTTCGAGGGTGAAAACTGCCTCCTTCAAAAAAATTGTTCACACACATTGTGTGTGTTATAATTCACATGATGTGAGTACTCGGAAAATATACGTTCGTCAATTGTGAAAATGAATAATTATTTTATATTTTGCGATAATTATTTTTTGTGATTATTTTTCTGAGATGCTCATTTTGAGCGACCGGTCGTTCTGACAGAGAGTGTATAAAGTGGGAGAGTAGCCTCTCAACTTTTTCGACAGCAAATAACGAGTAAAAAAAACGAACCACTATCGAATCGCTCGCACAGTGTGTGGTCGAAGTTGCTCTCGTCGGTGGAGGACAGCGTCGCCTGAGAAGCACATTTACTTTATTAACTTAATTCTTTTGTTTTGCAATTATCTAATTATCTATTTAACATTTTCCGAAAATTAAAAGCTCAATCTGAGCAGAATTACTTTCATGTTCCCATCGCTGATCGCTATTCCGACGTATGCATTTGGACACGTGATGAAATCGAGTTCGTTGTCGTACATTGTCGAGTCAGTGCTGAAATCAGTAGTTGAATGCGACAAGTTGTTATAATTTGATATTCATTTCAAAACAATTGATTTTGAGCGCCTTTTTTGCGCGACTTTTTTGGCGATCTTTTCACTCTGTAACCTGTTGTATCGCCGTTCCGTCTAGTGAATAACCATTCGAATGTTAGAGAGACGCATTGTCTCATCGATTTTTCTTGAAAAGACCACGTTATCCCAACTGCTATTCACGACCCGCAATTACTGACTAGCACGTATAACATAATCTCAAAACTCTAAGAGTTGTAAACGTGGAAACCACATATCTCACCTGACATGTCCGGACAGCTCAGAAATCACGGCAAACTGCTCGAACGTCAGAATCACCTGAACAAACCAGTTATCGATCGCAGTATTCGTTACAGTATACCTTCTCGAGGTTCTGGTCGCCTTGCAGACCGTCCAGGATGTACGTGCACGTGGTGTTGGCCGGGTAGAGGTCGGGATACTTTAATGCGATAGTTGACAACATCGTAGATAACTAGTCCATATTTATTTTTTCTTTCTTCAACAATTGCATAACTTTTGCTTATCTTCTCCACAAGAATTCAAGTTGTGGTATACTATACCAACTACCGTACCTTGGGCGAGTGAATGAAGTGTGTCGTTTCTCTGTTGCTCTCTACGCGCACATTGCACTCTGTGCCTCGCATGTGCGTCACGCCGCGCTCGCCTGAGATTACGGTATCTTGTATGGTAATGTAGTTCGGTTGGTCAGATTTATGCAGTTCCAAGGTAACGATAGTTCTTTGGGTCAGAAACATAACTGTACCTCCGAGCAGCGTGTCGACATCGACGAATCGCGACGAGAACTCGTACTCGATGACGTATCTTCAAATGGAGAACTAATTTTATGTTCATGAGAATAATCACCTCATAATTTCAGAAGCAATCTAGAAAATCACTACATGTATTTTTAAAATATTTGTATCTTCGTTCAATCAGATGAGATCGCGATAATTCATTGTATGTACGTTCCATAAAGTCCTAGAAACTCGAGTTCACCCACCCTCTGGGATCAGCTTTCGGCGGGTCGGTGGCGTTGAAGTGGATAAGCACCTGTCGTCCGACGGAGAACTGCTCCATGCGCTGCTGCAACCCGCAAACCTGCAGCAAGAATATACTTTCGATTGCAGCTGATGCAGACATCAATTGAAGCAGGGCTATTGATGCAGCTGCTGCAGCAACAGTACTGCTTCAAACTGAGCATCTGCTGTTTTTTTTTATTTTTGCATCGACTTTTCTTACATTGCTACTGTTCCTAAGGCCAACATCTATAGTGTATCATTGTAACGCAAAATCGACGGGGAAACACGTGGTTTGAAAATTTATTGGTGTTGCACAATTAAAAAAAAACCTTTTTGATAATGGGCGCCGAGGTGCTGTCACCGTCGTAGATCGTCACTGAGTCGTAGGGGCAACTGCAATGATCAAGAGTGTGTTGTAGGAAAGATATTGAGATGTGGTTACGTTTGCAGTGTTCTCTCTCTCGTAGACAGCATTTTGCACGGCGTTTTGGCGGGAACAATTTTGAACGGCTCTCGTAAATTCTCTTCGAGATCCAATGGAGAATCAGGGGATTGGCAAAATGCCAGTACACAGTCTCTCTCTCACTTTCTTCCCTCTCTCGCTGACCCCTTCCCATTGCTCTCTTTTGATCTACCTCTCTCCTACACCCCCTGTAAAATGTCGTGATTTTGCATGACTTTCTGATTGAATTCACCTTTACTATAAAGAGGAGCAGTTCTATTAATTGTAATTTCATATCACCGTTGAAACTCACTGTTCGCCGCCGAAATAAATGTCGAAGTCGCGGAACATGAGACGAATGCGCTGACCCTCCTTGCCCTTGAGCAGGTAGGCGCAGTGGAAATTCTGCAACAAAAATACCGTACTACGGTACCCCGTGGAACAGTATATTTCACATTTCATAAAATGTAATTATTTTCTCAGAGCCAACTCCTGCACAAAATTTCTTGGATAATTTCTGGCCTTTTGCCAGACTCATGAAGCTCACACGGCGTTTTGGCGGGAACAATTTTGAACGGCTCTCTTAAATTCCCTTCGAGAGAATCAGGGGATTGGCAAAATGCCAGTGCACAGGCTCTCTCACTTTCTCTCCTCTCTCGCTGACCCCTTCCCATGACTCTCTTTTGATCTACCTCTCTCCTGCATCCCCTCTAAAACGCCGTGGCTCACTTTGGGATAGGTGCCGGGGTAAGTAGGGGAGTAGATAGTACCGCGTTTTCTGAAACAAGACCGCATAGGTTTTAAAGTTGTGTTAACTTTACCGTTGAGAAGAGTCGATAATAAATGAGCACTTGGATCCGGAGGGATGGGAAAGGCCGGGAATGTAATGAGCTGCAAAATGAATAAGTAGTCTTCTCAGGTTGTCTCATGTTTTAGATCTCTTATGAAAAAAATATTTTATCAGCCCATTTGCTCATTCCTGGAATTCAGTTCTAATCAGAAAGAATCGCATTTATAGAACAATAGAAAAGTAGGCCGACTCACCATCGGAAATGAATGAATAGTTGCCCTTGAACCGTAATTTCGGGACAGAAGCGTCCCCAACCCGTGAATGAAAGACGAGAACGAGTATATTGTGTAAACTGCAAATAAAATACAACCTAATTTAAACATTTTTTTATTTGCATATTTGTATCAGTGGACGGTAAATTGCGTGCTATTACCATTTTCGAAAAGGAAACGATATTTGCACTACGAGAAACTCTAATTCCGAGGGATCGCTGTCAGATAAACGGCGCCCGCATTTTCAGCAATGTTTTGTTAGATTTTATTTTAGTGAATCAATACAAGCCCCTAATTTCACTAATTAATAAATACTAATTGGCTCCTCACCTAATCCTAACATGTGGTGATACTGTGCCGCAATATCTGCCGCCGAGCCGCGCGAATAAAAGATTCTCGTCGGCCCGCTCCAACTCGCTGTAGATGTCCACGTATTCAGCCTCGCAACTGGAAATTAGTGGAAATACAATGTTAGAAATATGTTATAATCCAAGAAGAAGCCTATAACTGCTAAATTCTTTTTGCATCATATCGAGCGCTAAAGGTTCTCCAAGGCTTTGTTTCCTAGAGAACGGATCTTCTCATTGCACACGATCTCTCTCTTTCTTTCAGCGAATCACTCGCTGCATCAACAACCACATGATTCCAAACCTACAGACCAGGGTTGGAGCGAGAGAGCGTACAAAAGTGAGAGAGTCCCTCTCGATTTCACACGCTCTCTCACTCAAAAGGCCTTTCTCTGGATGGTTGGCCGGCCTGTGGAATGATGTGCAACATCTATTTTTCATAGAATCGAATGGCAACTCACTTCTCCGAGGTACCCGCAAGTTGGAACTGCTCGAAGTCGAGTCTCACACGCTGGCTTTCTCCGCCGATAAACGAGTATATACACTGCAAAAAATAGTTGTTTTTTTTAAACCGCCCGGAAGGAATCACTAAGGCCTGCCTTTATCACGTTCTAAAGAATAAACGCTGAAACCTTGAGCCGCCGACTTTCGTTCATCAAAATGCAAACAACGAACGACGTTACTTGAAGGGGCAATTCATCATATTTGTTCAAAATCACAATCAGGAATTTGTTCTCATCTCAACCTGCATGTACCGCTCTTCCTTCCTCGATCCGTACATTATTTTCCGTTTCTCTTCCCTCACATAAGCCACCCATTCAACCCCGTATGTTCCCCTCCAAAACTTGACTACTCACATTTTCAATGAGTTCCATCATTCTAAATACAACAATATTCTTTCTCTGTATCAACCTGCATGTTCCTCTCGACGACCATCGGTCGGGGCGTGGTTTCTGACTCGGAGTAGCTGGCGGGTAGTTGCTGCGTGTGCTGCAACTCCGAGGAAGAGGGAGACTTTGGGAGGATGGGGAAGGAGAAGGAGCCTCCGGATGAGGAGGAGTCGAACAGATGGTCACATTCTAGAGGGCTCTTTGAAAATTTTTTAAGCATTGGATGAGTTTAAAAAAGGGTTTTAATAACATTCTGAGTAAAAACGTCGGAGTTGCTCGTCTTGTCATGTCACATTGGAAAGGAAAGCATGTGCTAATCACTTTTTGTTACGTGCAACAGACACGACTAGTAATTGGTAATAGAAATGTCTAGGGATGCAAGTTCGGTTTTCGTATTACGACCCTCTCAGCGAAAGATCGGTAATACGGCTGATAAAGGGGAAAGAACGAGAGAAAAAGATACGCCGTATTACCGAAACCGACGCCGAACGGGCATCCCTAGTAATCTCGCTCTCAGGTATAACGTGTTTTACAAAGTAGGTTTGGCTTCATGACATTTTTCATTAACTAGCTTGTAATTGCTCCCTGATTTGTTTCTAGCTGGATCTTGTTGATTCAGTAAGGTGAGTATCGTGAGAGAGGCTGCCTCCTCCTCCTCAACAATCGGCAGGTCATTCAAGTGTCACTCAAAACGTCAAGATCCACCCGTCAAACTATGAAGATCCGCGGCATTTTGGACAAATGCCAAGATTGAAATCAATACCAAATGTAATACCGTTTCGGCTTTCTCTGACCAGATAGTTCTGTCATTTTATGCCAATACTTATGTTGGAATGAGAGTACGGAAGTAAGCGACTGCTCTAGCTCACATTTGCTTCTGTTCTTCCCATGTTTGCGCTGTTAGTGATAGGGTAGGCAAGCAAATACAGGGAAAACTGAAGGGAGAAGAGAGAGAGGAAAGGGAAAGAGAGGACAGAGAAGGATAGAGATGATTAGCCTCTTCTCCTCACTAAAAAATGAGCACTGATCTCTTCGCTAATTGCTCGTTCGCCTTGCTCATGTATGCAAATCTAATAGATATTTTAATCTATTATATGAAGTCCACAATGATTTCAGTCCAGTAATCGATCCAATCACTAACCTTTCGTTGACGCATCCTCCATAAAAATCGTTTAAGGAGCTTACCGGCCATTTTTGGTTTCGTCATTACCCCAAGAACATTTACTTCTAAACAATGTTCGATGCAGCGCAGGTATAATCGATTATTTGACTGATGGAATAAATAATGAATGAATGAATGTACTCACTCCTCATAGCTCATAACTCCCTTCAGCCAGAATACCATGATGAGTACGAGTAGACAGGCAATGACAAGAGTGAAGAGGAGGGCGAAGATGATGTCACAGTCGAGAGAGCGACAGAAGGGACAATCTTCCCGAACCTGGGCAGAACCGTAATAAAGTTCTCTATGCGAAATAATGTTTCAGCTGATCAACACCTTGAGGAAAATAGACGAGCGATAATTTGAATTCCGATTGCTATATTCAAAAAGTTGATTTCCGATTGAATATTCAAAAAAATGTAAATTCCCTTATCAAGTGTGGTCTAATAAAGATCAAATATCAACCGCTCACCTCATCAGCTCTCTCAAACTCGAGCATATCAATCCTTGTCTCGACTACTCTCTCCAGTGTCCTCATCCTCTCTCCCTCCTGCCCTCCCTTGCCAACTCCTGCCCGATCAAGACTGCTCCTATTGAGTGGAGAGGCGAAGCGGAGACGATCCATGGCTACCGTATCCTCCTCCTCAGCTACAGTATCCTCGTCGGTTACCGTAACGCCCGAGCACTGACGGTAGGACACGGCTACTTCGTTAGGCATCGGGGAATGCGAGTCGAGAGTGATTGGGAGCAAATCGACGCGGAGGGAGCAAGAGATGAAAGCTCATAGATAAACACACAGATTCAGAAAAGTGGAGTTGATGACTGGGTAAAGTGGAGAAGAAAGGAGCTGATTCATTCAAGGAGTTATCGTTCAGAAACCTTTACCGTTGTACTGCGAGAACAAAGAGAAAAATCAGGCCATCAAAAACCGCGAAGAGGTTCGAGGAACAGAAATCGGGGTGCATTGTGTCAGAATCAGCCATGTTTTACAGCCATGTTCAGAGCACGATTGATTTGTTTAGGGGAGCAAACGCTTCGCGCACAGTAGAGCGATAGAGTGGGAGGAATGAGAGAGGGGAGATATAGAAAGAGAGAGAGAGAGAGAGAGAGAGAGAGAGATCCGTGGGATGCATCCGCTCCCCGTGTCTGACTTCTGTGTGCTCACTGCTATCTTTCGCGGGAGTGATAGGGAAACGAGTGGAGCGATGGAGGGAGGGAAGCGGAACTTGATCAATTATTCATTTACATAAATGAAATTAGCTGATAAATATAATCGAACAGTCAGATAATTTATACTAAGGCATTTGTGGAGAATTTTGGAAGAACCACTATCGATTACTTATTTCGGTCGAGATAAACAGGGACGGAAAATTTTCAAATAGGCGAAAGTTGAGACTAAAAGTACTTGTAAAATTGCAGGACCCACAGCTAACGCATCAATATTGCGCCTTGACATGGAACTATCTATGGAACGCGGGTGAAACACGTAACCACGGTTCTGATCCACAGAAAAATTCACATCAATCGTGGTGATCAATAATGCAAGTATTACTAAATTTAAAACTGAATGCCGAAGACGTATCAATGTGGAGTTAATGAATCTGACTATGGATCTCCTATGAAACTTATCCCATTTCATAGCTGAACTCTGTCTGAAGCGAGCAATGCTAGGGGAAGTCTCGATGGGTTCTAGGAAAGATGCGCGCAAAGACAAACTCCCAGCGCAACATTCGCAACAACAAAGACGCGCGGGCGCGCCGAGGCCATGTCCAGTGGTCCCCCTCTGGGACACGATTAATGCCCCTCTAGTTGGCAGTCATGATAGCAGACACTCTGCCTGAAGAAGGCATCTGACTTACTGCTCTCTTCTATTTGTACGAACTCTCGCCAAGATGGATTGCGGAGGTTTGAAGAGGAGGAAGAGACTAAAGACAGGGGAAAGGATTAGGGCCCGTCACGGAGGCGGAATCGCTGGTGAGAAATATGGACGAGCTAGTCGCAGTAGAAGACCGAGAACAACAAAATACAAAATTAGTCTTGGAGATATCGTGGAGAAAAGTCTTAGCTACGATAATACTTCCTGACTAATAGGCTCGAGGTTAATCCAAGAAGAATCTGCCCTTTCGAGGGTGCGCATCATCCCAAGAACAATTCGCATTGGAGAACGAGACATGTCGAGGATGGGATAATTTGAACATGAAGAAGACCAAAGGCTGAGGAAGGATCCCATCCCTGCATGAGCAATCAGGAGACATGCCTCACATGATTCCAAACGTACAGATCAGGGTTAGAGCGAGAGAGTGTGCAAGAGTGAGAGAGTCAATCTCCATTTCACACGATCTCTCACTCCAAAGTCCTTTCTGCTCCAGATTGTTCCACACGCCTCCTCAAGCTGGCCTGGATGTTTTCTTCAGCTTATCGAAGATGTAGTATGCTGATGAAGATAACTTCTAGGACCAGCCACAGGAAGAAGAGTGTTAGAAGAATGCTAAGGAGATGTGGAGTCCAACGCACTCCTACAACCTGGAAGCATATTGACGTATCGTCGCAGATTAGTATTGCTGGTACTAGATGTTCTCTTCGTTAAAGACGGAATATACCTAGGAAGAAAGCATCTAGGGGTGATGCAGACAGAGGAGAGGATCAGAAGAGTAACGACACCTGCGGATATACGTCAACATACACTGAGAGCGAAGTCTCTAGCTTTCCTTACTCTGGAGTGTTCACATCTCCAACTATTAGGAGAAGTGATGTCTCCACCTCTCGAGTTATCATGCTCTCTCACCTAGAGATAACATCTCCAGAGTGAGGGAAGTTGGAGACTTCCCGCTCTGAGTATGTGCATCTCGATATATGCAACAATCTGGAGAACAAAGTATATGGAAGATGGAATGGATGAAGAAAGACATACAAGAAGACTGGGAAAAGGGTCGGAAGAAAAGTGCCAGCTTGTGGAAGAGACTACATACCAATTCATAATGCAACCTAGAGATGGAGTGTTCCGAATATGGGGCATATTGAGCAAGACCAAATATAGAAGAAGAATAGGAAGAGGGCCATCGCAGCATTCCCTTGGGATGAATATATGGAGACGCTGTTATGTTGTGATGAGAGTGAGTGAGTAGGAGATCTTTGTTGACCCCGCGAGTGGATAAGAGAGATGGAGGAGATGGGAGAAATAAGAGCAGTTGATCATTTTCTAGGGCCAGTAATGCTCAGTAGACGACGTTTCGATACATTTTTTTAATTATGGGTGATACGAGCAATGCGATATGTGTGCTCTGAGGAGATATACAGTATCGATCAAAAGTATTCGCCCAAAACTTTGAAGTGATGTAACTTCCGAACCAAAATAGCAATCGGCCTAAATTTTTGAGAGGAAGGAACACATAGCCTAGGGCCTAATTTCCGATTATTTCAGTGTAGGAAAATTTTCAGTTATTACGTAGTGATGACGTAAGATCGCGACGGTATTTCGGAGGCGATTATTTGCTCGGAGGAAAATTTCTCAGGCGTCGTGCTTATTTTGGTGAAAGTAGAAGTGGAGGGACACACAAGAAAAATTGATACCAGATTGTACGGTTCTGTACCGGATCAGGACCATTCCTCAAAGTGAGTGCCCGAAAAAATGGATTTTCGTTTCTAGACGTGCTAGAGACTCGTACTTAGGCTCAAAATGATCGCAGTCATGAAATAATACAATCCCCAAAGTTTGAAAACCATATTATTTTATTTGCCCTCAGGGAATGAATATTTCTCTTCTTCGGATCACCCATGTTGAAGGAGATCTACCGCTCTCAGAAGGTTATCTAAAAATCTGGTTTGTTGACTAAAAGTTTGAGAATCTAGTAGAGAATCATCACTTATAATTTCATATGGGTTGCATTTTTCCTCTTTGTATGGCATCTGTTCTCCTGATTTGATGCATCGCTCAGAACCACCTCACCTCGCCCACCTTTTCTGTTGTTTCGATAAGGTGCTTTTTCGCTCTATACTTCCAATATTTCCCTGACCATCCACATTTCATATAATACCAAGCAATACACGATATCACGAGTATTCAGCGAAAAAAAAGTGAAATTTGTCGGAGAAAGTGCGCGAGGCGAGGTGGTTCTGAGCGATGCATCAAATCAGGAGAACAGATGCCATACAAAGAGGAAAAATGCAACCCATATGAAATTATAAGTGATGATTCTCTACTAGATTCTCAAACTTTTAGTCAACAAACCAGATTTTTAGATAACCTTCTGAGAGCGGTAGATCTCCTTCAACATGGGTGATCCGAAGAAGAGAAATATTCATTCCCTGAGGGCAAATAAAATAATATGGTTTTCAAACTTTGGGGATTGTATTATTTCATGACTGCGATCATTTTGAGCCTAAGTACGAGTCTCTAGCACGTCTAGAAACGAAAATCCATTTTTAGGGCACTCACTTTGAGGAATGGTCCTGATCCGGCACAGAACCGTACAATCTGGTATCAATTTTTCTTGTGTGTCCCTCCACTTCTACTTTCACCAAAATAAGCACGGCGCCTGAGAAATTTTCCTCCGAGCAAATAATCGCCTCCGAAATATCGTCGCGATCTTACGTCATCACTACGTAATAACTGAAAATCGGCCTACACTGAAATAATCGGAAATGAGGCCCTAGGCTATGTGTTCCTTCCTCTCAAAAATTCAGGCCGATTGCTATTTTGGTTCGGAAGTTAGACCACTTCGAAGTTTTGGGCGAATACTTTTGATCGATACTGTAGGATTACGCGGGAAATTTGAAAATGTGTAAATATCAGTGAACTCGTGTGAGTTCGCTTGAAGCGAAGTGGGGAGAAGTTCGCTAGAGGTGAAATGGATGGCCGAGTCCATTCTCTCTGCTCAATTTCAGATGGGGAGAAGTGGGAGTGAATTGGGTTAGAGGAGGGCAGGAAAATGGAAAAATGAGGGGATGGATATGATGGAGGAAGACCCACGGCAATCAACCATTTTAGAATTAAAACTTATTTTTTGTAGGCTTTGATTGTGATGTAGAAACAATTTTGGAGGATTGAAAAAATATTATTAATTGAGTTCCGTGACGAACAACGTAAAAGGTACACCCGGAGTTTAGTGGACTGGTTAGCATACTTTTAAAATACAATTAAAAGCACAATTAATTATTTTTCTTCATTTTTCAGTCTATCAGAAATCAATTACGCCAACTTGAAACTGTCTATCAAAACTCAGTGAAACACAGAACTGATTTCCAAAAATCGCGAAAACAATTTGTTCGTTTATTTGACGAGCAACTCCGACCATTTTAATCATTTGTAAACAAGGATATTTTTTTAAAAATTTAAAAAAAAGGAAAAAATAGTGCATGAACTCACGGAAGACGGTGTCCGACCATGCAACTGCGACCAATGATAACAGAACATAGTGGAGGAGCTGGAAAAGGGAAATTTGAGAGGAAGGAAAGACTAAGCTGAAAAGTCAAGTATATTTTGGGGATCAAATATGACAATTTATCCGATATCTGACATGGCAAGTGCTAAAAGTTGGCTGCTTTTAATTAGTTGCGAAAATGGGCTGTTTTCCGTGACAGTGCTATGCCAGAAAACTAAAAAAAAATTATTTCATTGTAAAAATATAAAGCAGGCGTAACACGAATGATTGAAACTTTTATTTTCCCCGATGTTCGAGGTTTCATTTCTGTTATCAGTAGTAGGTGAAACACAAATGCAGCGCTCGTTTCCCTCGCGCACCCTCCTCAGAGTGAGAATTCAGTTGATTAAATATTCGTGGGACACCTTCTTTAAAGAGAGGAAGTAATAGAGAAATGGTCGTACCGTCGCTGCTCCTGTGGGTGTTCTCCCTCTCGATCGATCGAGTGACGACTGCATTCGGGTTCAGCGCGCATAGACGACTTCACATTTGAATGAAACGCGCCTTCAAATGAAAATATTCATCGTACGCAACAATGGTGCGACAACATGCACAAAAATGGACGAGTGACATAAATAATGCGTCAATTCACAGGCATAGGGGAGCGAGAAGGGACACATGATTCCAAACCTACAGACCAGGGTTAGAGCGAGAGTGTGTGCACAAGTGAGAGAGTCCCTCTCGATTTCACACGCTCTCTCACTCCAAAGGCCTTTATGTAAGGTTGACCGGCCTGTGGAATGATGTGGGGAGTGAACGGGGCAACCGCACGAGAATTAAATGAATTTGATAAACCTCGACTTCTGTGGGGATTTCAAAATTGTGAATGTTTCGTTCTCAAATATCGAGTGGACAATAGGATTTGTGGTTTCAGGCGGATTCGCATTATCAGACAGCATGTCACCTAAAAGAATCAATCACGTGCCACAAAACTCTTTGCTTTTATGTCGAGTATTTATGGCCTAAAAATAAAGGACAAAACATTAGTATTCGCGCCTTTCTAACCCGTATGTTACATATACGGTGAAACGGTCTAAGACGGTGAAACATATTTGGGCGGGTTTTCAGATGTCGGTAAAGCTCGAATTGGGAAAAAAGAAAACTGAGGAAGAAGAGCATAACAATTGGACAAAAAAGGAGTAAGCGAAAACTGGACCGCAGGCAAAGCCTTTCGGAACGCATTTCGCAGCTTATTTGGCAATGGGCAGAAAAGGGAAGGAAGAGAAAAAAGGGAGGTGAGTGATGGGTTGAATGGAATTCCGTTTATCACATGTGTCGGTTAACAAAGCTTTGTCACTGTGAAACAAACGATGCATATGGTAGGTTACTGAAGGAGAGGGACTCGGAGTGAGGCGATAAGGCTTTTATGTGGTCTTTGTTTTCGGAAAAAGGAAATGGGAAAAGGCCAATATTTGAATTCCTGCAATTTCCTATCTCAGTTTTCCGTGGAGCAATCGACTCAAAACTTCGAATATAACATTTTTCTACCCTTTTACACCTATAAACGAAATGTTGAGTCGATTGCTCCACGGAGAACTGAGATATGAAATTGCGGGAATTCAAATCTTGGCCTTTTTCCATTTCCTTTTTCCGAAAACTAACACCACATCAGACGAAAATGAACACGGAAAGGCTATGGAAAGGGCGGGAAAATGGGAGAGGGGGTGAAAAACATTTGTAGAACTGTAGAATAGAATATGGTGAGGGAATATTGAGACACGGAAGAAGAACGGATAGATTTTTTGCGATATCTAAAAAAATTAGCAGCAATAGAAACGCCGTTCAAAAGCGATAGAAATGATTTTTCACGAAAAGATTTGTACGCCCTTTTACGTTTCAACAAGGTCTGAAAATGGATCGCTTAGGCGAATGAGCGCTAATAAAGGCGTTTATAAAATATATCAACTATCGTGTTTATCAGGTCAATAAGCGAACGAAACTCAATAATAACTAAAAATAATTAACGTTGCACAGTAATTCACTTCTAACAGGTAAAAACAAGTTTTTTTTCAAAATCTACTGAGCGGATAGAGTACATAAATAGGCTTATATCACTTAAAAATACTGAATTCATGAGACGATAACTTCGGGCACGTAATATAGTAGGTACGAGTCGAGTAATCACGATTGATACTCTAGTCAACATCGATTGAGTCCCAGTCAGTGGCGGGCTCTCACTTGAGTCTCTCTATCACGCTCTCTACTCACTCTTCCTCATCTCCTTCTACTCAGAGAGAGAGAGGGAGAGAGAGAGAGAGAGAGAGAGAGAGAGAGAGGCTATTACAACTTGGAGACCCCTTCTCTGCGTGCCGCTCTCTCAAGTGGTCATGCCGGCGCGATTCAGCATTTCAGGAAAATTTCGAAATTCGCGCTGTTCATATTTCAAAAATGCTTGCGGATGGATCAAATTTGAACGAAAAATGTATGTGTATTTAGAAAATCAATGAAAATGGTTAAATGATAGGATACAGCGAGGTCAAAATAAGAAATGTGGCTGAAAAAAAGTAACTCGCAGAAATGTCATGAGAATTGTGCGGCAGCACAGGCAACAGGTGGTCTCTCTCTCTCTCTCTCTCTCGCTCTCTCTCTCTCAGTCTCAGTCCACCCCTTCTCTCTTTCTCTTCCGTTCCTCTTAGTCTACGCCTTCCAAAGGCGTAACCTGAGATGTGCCTGGACACTATCCACACCTTAAAGCCCCTATAGTATACATTACAGCCCTCGGACAACGAAAATGGACGGTATTTGATTATTTTCCCAACTGTAAAAGCGAAGAAACGATTTCTTCTTATTATAATGAATTTCACTTTAAAATGTGTGCAAAATTGGGAAAAATTAACAATAGAATGCCGAAAATTTTCTGGAAAAGAAGAAGTCGGAATTGTGGCGAAGAGGGGGAACGGAGGCATTGACATGAGTCATTACCATTTTTTAAATTTATTTGATGCACCCGCGAAGGGTGTGACGGCTATTAGAGAAACGATGAAGGAAAAAGTAATATCTAAATATGGATGAGGAGGGTAGGGGCTAGACAGGGAAACACAATTTGCTTATTGGGATGAGGTGTAGATAAAAAGTCATTATAGTATGTGCTAAAATTACATGAAGTCATCAACAAACCAATGAAAATTCGATTTCTCATGACCAAAATCACTTTTCTGAACGATTGAAAAGTTGCTATGATTTTTTATGACTCATTTTTGAAACATACATGAACGTTCAAAGAAATATAGCTATCGCAAAATGAAAAATGAGTTAGGGGTTGCCAGAATTTGGGTTGCGAAAGCGGGGAAGGAAGAGTCGGCAGTAGGCATTGAGGGATTAGGGCGCGCGTCTTGAGAAAGCATGATGGATTTCTAAATCCCGATGTTTCTCGCGGGCGCAGCGCGCGTCAAATGCTCAAGTAGACGGCTTGAAACGAGGAAACGGTGGGGTGTAACGCATAATTTAAAAAAAAACTAGCATGAGATCAAACTATAATTTAAAAAAAAAATTTCATTCGTTTCAATATGTACTTCGTAATAGTCAAAAAATCGTACGTGCCAAACTTTGGTACAGATTGAATTTAATTCAGAAGAATTGGTAATAGGAGAAATTTTGTATCTTTAAAGAAAAGATACCTCCTGCAGGCCCTTGCCTTGATGTCAGGATAAATAAATATGTAAAAAATAAATAAATATGTAAAAAATAAAGAAAAGATCCAACAGGAATTTCAATGTCTACGCTCTTTCGGGAAAGGGGAAAGGGAGGGAAAACAATAAGTACTCTAATAAGTCAGTCGAGTGGTCGGAGAAAGGGAAGTTGAGGGAGAATAGGGTGCAGAGAATGAGAGATTGAGTCCTCTTCCTCGCTATAAATTGGTCGTCGAGGGCCTGGCAGGCACAAAATGCATTAGGGAACGAGTGAGAGCTTGGAGTGAGAGGGGAGAAGGAGGGGGGAGAGAGGGAGAGATGTAAGGGTACTCAGTGTGCTGTCCGAAATTGTTGGGATGCGCATGTTCACATGGCTGTAAATCTCCAGAAAGGGATCAGGCGCGAAGGAGTGTGTGAAAAAGAGATTTGAAATTCTCGGACTCTCACGTTCTTTAGTATGGGCGTCCTGCCCCCTTCTGGTGTTTTTCAATCATGAAAGCATCGCGCATTGCACAAATGCAGACTTTCGAATTCTTTCGAATTCTGTTTACGTATTTCTGAAACAAGCAATCAGTTGAGATTTGTTCCCATGAGGTGAGAAGCGATTTAAAAGTTTTCCGAATATTTCAAATTCATTCCCTGACAAATTGAGCTCCGTTCAGAACTGCACAACTTAATGAATAGGCGTGACAAACGAGTTACTTTTTTTAAATTATTAATACCATATTATATTTTTTATTACTATATATTATTATTATTTTAAATAGCTCGCACATGGTACATACACTGTCTACACTGCATTAGAGTGCGAAATGTGAGAACACGGTCTCTTCATTTCGCACACTATCTCATCAATCGACCGGTGTAGAGAGTGTGCGAAGTGAAGAGACCGTGGTCTCACATTTCGCACTCTACACTGCATCTCGTCTGAAAGTGTTACATTTGTGAAACATTCTGAACAACACCGACAACATAAAAAAATTCACGTCAAAAAGTTAGTCGACGCATATAAGAAGGCTTACGGGGGAACTAGTTCCCTCACTGGAACGCAGTGGATATTCCAGTGAGGGAACTTCTTCCAACCGAAAAAAAACAGAAACTAGTTCCAGTTTGGATGGTTTACCCGTAAGCCTTTTATATGTTTCAGGAGAGGCAGGATACGAATATGGCGCGAAACAATTCCTCAGATTCTCTACAAATACAAATAAATATAAATAAAGAATAAATTAAAAAAAGGAAAACTGATCAATTTATCTGACTACTATTGTACATTCTTTTATCTCCATTTTATTTTCTCATTAAATGTTTGCATATATTGCCTGCCTGATACAATAGCAATGCAAGATTGGATATTCATAGCTCCAGATTGGGGTCGTGAAGAACGAGAGGATGACACAAACTTCTTTCTTTGTCTGACCCTCTCGTTTGGCGCGCTCACTCGCTATCTCTCTCTTTCTCTAACTCGTTCTCGCCGACTCTGCTTCGAATGCTTATTGTTACACAGAGAATGAATATACTAAGATGAGACACCGAGTATATGATATACTCAATATTGAGTATATTCGCGCGTCGAGAGAGCGTGAGAAAACGAGAGAATATACTCAATATTAAGTATATCATATACTCGGTGTCATATCTCAGTATAGAATATACTCAATAGTAAGTATATTCATTCTGGGTGTAGATGAGGGAACGTGAGAGAGACCAATTCATTTATCACGCCCTTTCCAGAGGTTTCATTGAGCTGAGGAACGATTTTTTCAAAATCCGCGCTGATGATTATAATTGCTATTTATTTATTATTATGAATCAATCTTACGATAGGAGGGGAAGAGATAAGGGAGAGAGGTAACATATCTAATGCAGTTGCATCTTTCATGGAGTCTTTACTATATAATTGAATTTTAAAATATAATAGCGATATTCTGAATGCACATCTGTGGTGTGCTCGTGATATAAAAAAAATTGAAAATTTAATATTTCAAAATAAAATAAAAGATTCTATGGAGTGGAGTGATGTTGATCATCCGCGTTGTTTTATGTTTCATAACTTGATCAAATGCTCAGGAAGCCGAGAGCGGAGATTGTCATTCGCCCAAAAGTGGAATAATACGAACAAATGAATGAAACAATATCACCACCGTGTTTTGCGTTTACCATAAAAAAAATCTGTACAATTTTTAAGTGAAATTTGCCACTCCTCTTCTTACTACAAGTGTTTCCATACCTGCCGTATCCTTGATCACCGATGGCTAATCTTCTCTCTCACAGCATCGAGTTGGCGCCATGCCAAGAACGTTTCTCGTTGTCTGGCTCTCTCGTTTGACGCGCTCTCTCGCCATCGCTCTCTTTCTCTAACTTGTTCTCGCCGACACTTTTTCAGATGCTGTCCCTCTCTCTTCCTCCCCCCTCTCACCCCTCGACTGTACTCATTTCCCGTGCAAATATATTATTTTGTCCTGTGGATAATTACTCTGAGAAAAAAGTCACTAGGATCAGGATACAAAGTGAAAATGTTCACTTACCGGTAAGTGAAACTCTCTAGAAATAAGAGACATTTCACTTACCGGTAAGTGAAACTCTCTAGAAATAAGAGACATTTCACTTACCGGTAAGTGAAGATTTTCACTTTGTGTCCTGATCCTAGTGACTTTTTTCTGAGTGTAGAAGAAATTCGAAGAGGTGTTGAATTGAAGGGCATTACAATTAATTGACACAATGCGAAATAAAACAAATCAGCAATGTTCTATCCCGCAATACAGTGATATTGCCAGATTGTTCGTCCGCGCTATTTAGCGTTTCATGACTGGATCAAGAGCAAAGGAAGCCAAGAGCGGAGATTTTAATTGGGCAATACGTGAACCAGTAAAATAAAAAAAAACGAAATAATATCATTTGCTGAGCTCAGAAAACGAAAGAATATCGCTTTCTTTTTTTAAACCTGTCTCTTTTCAGTGGAAACATTTCTTCGATTCCGCATATTGTTTTCCGCGCTGTTTAGCGTTTCATGACTGGATCAAATGCTCAGAAAACCGAGAACGGAGATTTCTCGTCGGCGACACGTAGATTAATAAAATAAACTGAACAATATCACTTGCTTGCTTTGTATTGGCATCAGTGGTACACATAAATGTTTACCATTTTCACTACATTCCTGATTACAAGTGTTCCCATACCTCCAATATCCTTGATCACCGAAGGCTAATCTCCTACTCTTCCTCCCCATTCTCACCTTTCCTCTCCTCTTTTCACTGTTCCAAACTAGTCCTCCTCCTCTCCGAGAGAGAGAGAGAGAGAGAGAGAGAGAGTTGCAATACTACTCTTTGTGTCCTGTACACTACTGCCATTTCCGCCACCATTTTGTCAGGAGGAAAGTGCGTCAGTTCAAGTTATTTCAATTTTCTTTTCACCTAAGACGCATGAGATGCTAAGAGAGCTAAAATATTGTTCAATCATATTTGTTTTTGAAATGTCATTTATCCTGAAATCTGATATCACATGATCAATCTCAAGTAGATATTGTCTCGACTAATAGGTGCGAGACTGTGACTTCTCCTTATCGATCATGTTATTACATTTATAAAATGATACGATCATACCAAAAAGCCGAATAACGAACTTCCGTTGTTTACCATACAGAAACATTGGCGGCCCTCTCGCTTTTGCGCGCTCTCTCGTCTCGGTAAACACGGGAAGTCCCCAGTTCGACATTTTGTTTGATCGTATCATTTTATAAATGTAATACAGCCATTCTCTCATGATCAAGAGCGGTAGTATCCAGAGATATAAGAAATTTGTGGGAAACGCCATTCTGTACGCCATTGAACAAAGAAATCGATAAACCGGTCCATTGTTTAATGGCGTTTCCCAAAAAAAATCGTACATCTCGGGGTATTACCTCAAGAGTCTGCTTTTATGATTTTTCTGGCGGGTTATGATAGGTCTAATGCCGTTAAAAAATAAATCTATTACATTTTTTTCCGACGCTTACCTGTGTCATTATCTAACTGTCATTAGATGCCTGATCCATCTCAATGTCGCCTAAATATGGGTGTGGCTAGAAGGTCTCTCTCTCTCTCTCTCTCTCTCCCCCGATTAACCCTTCGCCCCTCACTCAAGTGCCACCAATCTTTTCTCACCCTCGCACCTCTAATAACGAGCAATGGCAACCACTTTAGATTCATCGATTGACTGTGGTCGAAACTCTAATCTGCTCGAAATCGTTTATCTAGTACAGGGATATTATTAACTTCCTCGTGAAACCAGAAATCTGCTGATTTCGCCTTCTCTATCCGCCGGACGCATTTTTGAGCAAAGAGCGTCTCCCTCTTTCCAGAAACACACCTATTTTTCTCCCAAAACCGATTGATCCTAAGTAGAGTCTTGTTACGCAATCGACTTCTAAAGAGATCGCTAAACACGCAAAGCGCTCACTAAAGCGGCTCTCGGGGTTGCAGAATCGTCTCTAAAAGACGGCTGATCTCAGTTAAATCGATGCAATTATCGGCTCAATCGGGGTCACAATCACATCCACTTCCTGCTTCCTTAGCTCATGTTGTCCTTAGGCTAAGAATAAGTAGTCAAAGAAGCAGCAGCAACCGAAGTATTGACAAGAAAAACTAATCAAATTCATTTTTTTTTTCAGAAATAGTCAAAGAGACTACCGGATTTCAATCCCGATATGTAGTTTAAAATAATTTTAGTGTTTAGAAAACCGAACCAAGAAAAAAGTGATGAGCGAATCGTTTCGAATGGCGAAAATAAAAAAATCTTCTTTGAAACATATTTGTACCTAATCGCATAGACAAAAATTCTCAGAATATGGATCTCACGTATTTTACAAGCATGGAATTCTTCAAATTTCGCATATTTCATATACATTTTCATTTTTTACTTTCTTATTTTCTATTTTATTTTTATTATTTTATTTTTATATTTTTATTCTCATATACATTGCTTGGAAATTAGTTTGCGTAATTTCGCAATTTCTTCAGAAAATGGCCGACACAGATCTACCGTAATTTAAAATTCCTCTCCTCCTGTCATTCCGAGGTCACGGTAACCCTGGTCAGATACATCGCTTTTGGATGGGTAGAATCATGCAATACAGAACGTGTCGCGCTAATGCATTTACCGTAATTTCGTATTCCACCACATCATTCCACAGACCGGTCAACCTTCCAGAAAGGCCTTTGGAGTGAGAGAGTGTGTGAAATCGAGAGAGACCCTCTCACTTTTGCACACTCTCTCGTCCCAACCCTGGTTTGTAGGTTTGGAATCATGTGTCCTCCTTCTTTTCCTCCAATCATTCGACCTTGTGACCACCCCATTCATTCATTCCATCGATTCTTGACCGCGAAGGAGAAAAGGTGGTCTCTTCTTCTCCCCCTCCCATCTCAGACCACTTTTCACTAGCGAAATATTTTTGAAATCTCACAAAGAAATTGCTGTAATCCTGATGTGTGCGGGCGAGAGTTTTTTTAAGTGTGCTAATGTAAGGTGAGAGAGCTGATGTCTTATTTTTGTGGTGCAGCCCTCCGGACTATACAAACTTTCGTTCTGAGCATGTAGAGTTTCAAACTCCTAGTCGTTTCTTCTCTTTTCAAATTGATTGCGATGCAGTTTCCATATGCTGGCTCCGGTCAAACCGTAAATTGGATGTGAGCCGACCAAAACCTATCGACGGTCAGATCAAATTCCGTCTTTTTTCCATTTCCTCGTGGTGCACCTTCCATGGAAAAGCAACCCACGAAATCGACCGGAAGTTCGCCATTTCCGGGCGCTTCCGGCCAATTTCTTCAAAGTTAGAGAGAGATTGCGATTCTTGTTTTGTCTTTAACTCCACTTGAACTGCCTAGACTGGTATCGTGCCAAAAGACACCCTTTCACATGTCGATAAATTCTCCAGAAAGGAGTAAAGAATGAGAGAATGTGTATCACCGTGAGGGACTCTCTAATCACTAATCGATTTTTGGAGATTCCAAAAAGTGCGATTCCATTTCCAGGAAAAAAATGATTTGACCGTTTCGCATACTGTTTCGTTACCAGTGAGTGGCTCGTTTATGGTAGAATGGGCCTGGCCCTCTATGTTCTCTTCACGCATCTATCACCCACCCCTTTCTATGACTGATCGCAGTTCCCACGCGCGCACCTCTCTCCTCCACCCACCCCTTTCTATTCATGTCTGTGTCTCTCTCTTTTCACCCCTCCCGATTATGCTAATTTTACAGCCTCTCTGGTTCTCGACTCCTGCAAAACAACTCTAGAATGTGTCTATGATACGCGATAGGTACATCGAGAATAGTCTCTACCTTCTATATATTATTGTTCAATTACCAGGCGTCAAATCACCATAAAAAAGAGGACATGTGAGAGTGTGTAAAAGCAACATGAACTATCTTGTTCCACATCATTCCACAGACCGGTCATCCTTCCAGAAAGGCCTTTGGAGTGAGAGAGCGTGTGAAATCGAGAGGGACTCTCTCACTTTTGCGTGCTCTCTCGTCCCAACCCTGCTCTGTAAGTTTGGAATCATGTGGTTCGCTCACGCTCCTGGCCACTATATTGGCACTATGTTATCATTCATTTTAACAATACATCCGCTTTTTCACAACTTTTTTGCCCTTTTGATAGATTAACTGTGATTCTTCCTGCAAAGATTGCTCCAAACGTAGTCAGTCTCTTCCATTTTCACTCAATTTCACCCCACCACCACTGCGAAATCTCAGCTTTCCCTGGCCCGCTATCAAATTTCACCACCGGGAGTCTCCCAAGCCAGCGAAAGCCCCCGAGTCTTGTATTACATTAGCAGTGTGCGGCATTTGGCTGTTGGGGCCTCGGTACTTTTCCCCTACAAATATCGACCGATAATATTGCGGATTAGATGTGCCGGTTCATACACACAACACCGAATCGGCGTCTTTATTGTGGATACTGAGGAAAATATAGATCTAGTAATATTTGTCTAATTTTGTAACTATAATGTGGGAGTGCGCAAAAATGGGAGAGTTGATCCCTCGCTCGCATCATTGCAGTTTCAAACCCTTCATAGATTGTACCGCTTCCCTTAGCTAAAATAATATATGAGCAAATCCTTACCCCCCAAACCCCAATCGATCATCGCAAAAATCGATCATGTAAATTCGAGAGGGACTCTTTCACTATTGCATACTCTCCCACCTTCTGAACACTTTCTGTAGGTTTGGAATCACAATGCTGGCAATTTATCATTGCTAAATCTCTCCCACCTCATTTCTGATTTCCTTGAAACACATTTCGAAACGCGCCCATTTCTATGCTTGTTTTTGTCTGTCTTTCTCTGGCCCGTCGCTTCAGGGGTGCGATAATTGTCTAAACAAAGAGCATCGCTTTCTCTATCACAGAGAGAGGGAGAAAAAGAGAGAGAGAGAAGAGAGAGAGAGAGAGAGAGAGAGAGAGAGAGAGAGATAGAGACTGGTCACTGATTCCTCTCCTCTCTCACGATTTATTCTTTGCGGTTGCTTGATTCTCCATGTGCACTAACGGTGACTGATCTATTTATTTGGTTTTACCCACTCCCCCAAAAGTGCGCCCCTCCAATCAATACCTCGGAAACCCTTACTTTACGATTGATCACTTCACAAATGTTTAACTTTAACCCAGAAGTGTCTATACAACAAGTTTCCTTTCTTGTTATTTTTCTCTCCTTATTATCCCACGTTCTCCTGATTCCTTAGAAGGATCAAAAGAACATGGGAAAGAGAGAGTGCCTGCACCAAAAACCCAAATTGTTACCGCGCACTTCTCATCTGCTGTGAAGCCAGTTCAGGGCAAATGCTCGGTTCCCTGCTTGGCTTTGAACAAGCGTCCGTGATATTTGGCTTGTGACTCAACCCTTGCAAGGTCCTTTTTTACCCGGTGACCGGCTCTTTCGTGCTGCACCGCCCTTTGTAGCATAGCCAGTAATGAGTCAAGGTGCTTTACAAAGTGAGGAAATACCTGGACAGTGATAATCAATGTTTTAAAAACCACATGGAATTATCTCGTTTTATCTAAACCAAGTAATCAATAGAGTACACGATTGAGAACCCGCAAGATATTGTTTCATTTTTGCACACTAATATCGCGCAACCTGATCTGATTGAATCAGATGAACGGATAATACGAAAACTTTAAAAGCGACGTTCATTAGACAGTTAAGGAACCACTCAAATCCCCTCTCAAAATCCGCCGATCTGTCACTTCGCGTTGCAGTCTGCCCATCAAGATTCAGCGTAAAAGGTCCCTTGGGGAACAAAAGGAGGAAGATGTGTTACTGGCACCGGAAAGTGGGGCGCTGTTCCCATGGGCGAATTTACTCATCGCTCGCAGAATTTGCCTTGTGTCTTTCTTTCTCATGGCTAATTTGCATATTTTCTCCCAACTCATAGCTGGTCTTTGTTCCGATGCTGTGTTAAACCTCCGGAAAGGGGTCAGGCGGGAGGGTGATAGTGTATATGCTGAAGTGATTGGCACCAGACTGCTTCGCCTCTAACTATTTCTGGAGATCGGGAATCATAAAAGCTGATATGGGTTGCCCACAATATTTTGATCACTCGGCCACACGGTTCGAGTGATCGACCGTTTTTAGTGGATAATCACTAGATTTTGATGAGATAATCCTCACAGGCAATAAGGGTTTGGTCAATACAATAGGCAATGCTAACAATAGCTATCCATTTTCGGTGTGTTATTTGTCCTACCCCGCGCAAAACTTGTTCTTCTATCAATCAATCAATCAACTGAACCGAGACTGGGCTGGTAAGAGCTCTGCGTAATCATTACACTGGGGGTAGCCAAGTCTCGGCCTTAGAGCCCTTGGTGACCTATTGAGCATCTCTTAGAGGTAGAAACACCTACGTGAGAAGCGCCGTTAGAATTTAGGGACTTAGGTGTTCATGGAATGGAATTCCGTAAAACGACTGGAAATCCATCCCTTGTTTTGAAACAACTTTTTAAATATCCAAAGGTCTGGTCTCCGGGTCGAGAATCCCCCACAGTCCGATCGCCGTATCCATTACACACTAAAGTCTCCGCAATCGCCCCGGTATCCTTTATATCTCTTTCTCTCCTTTCCCTTTTGGTTTGATCTCTAGAGACACCAGAGATATTGTGGCAGCTCCCCTCCTTCTTCTCCTCAGTCTCTCATTTCCAGTGTCGGATACTTTATCTTCACCCCATCGCCCGGCTTCAGCCTGGCATCGCTCCCCCGGGAAAGACCGAACCAGGCGGTTCGCCGTATCAGTCTTCTTTCACATATCGGTCTTTCACTCTCTACTAGTTTCCTACTCAGTTTTTTGTTAAAAGTATTTAATTCTTCTTTAGGGGGTTACAAGAGTTCAAGCGCATTTGGTGATGATAGTAGGGACGAAGTGTTACTATCGCTGGGAACGCTCCCTCGAGAGAGAGAGAGAAGTCGCTCGGCGGTTCGCCGTATCAGTCGTCCTACATATCCCACATGATTCCAAACCTACAGATCAGGGTTAGAGCGAGAGAGTGTGCAAAAGTGAGAGAGTCCCTCTCGATTTCACACGTTCTCTCACTCCAAAGGCCTTTCTGGAAGGTTGACAGGTCTGTGAAATGATGTGATCCCAGCCTTCCATTCACCACCGCTCCTTGCGCGATAGCCTAATTTTACAAAGTATCGAATAATATCCTAAAATAATAATGCTGATACTGAGAGTGCCTTGATTCAAGTTAAGGTTATTGCCGCGAAGCATAGATATCTCCTCGGGAAGAGCGGCCCGGCAGTTCACCGTATCAGCCTTCTTTCACATACGATTCTCCTCTTCACCGCCACTCATTGAACCTTACTTTGATATTTACCATTAGATGCACCAACAGTGAAGTATTTTCTCGATTTTGCAATGCGTGCAGTATCAAAGTCTTTTGGTCGATATTTAATAGCAAACCATGCTTTCTGTCTGATCCAGTGGGTAATCGGTGTGCACACAGAAAAAAAGTCTTATATTAGGCCCATGACCCTTTCAAAAGTCTTATATATAAGAACTTAAGAGAGGAATCGCGAGAGAGTCGACCACGCCAGGACGTAGAAATTTATGATTTTTAATTTGGCTGAAAAGTATATCTAAGGTACTTGAACACCTGCTCTATCGATTGGCGTTGTCAGAATTTTGATAAAAAAATTTCGCAATCGCGTGAAACATATCCAAACCTGGAGTCTTCAGAGTTTTTCCACGAAAGGACAAAGTTTGATAAATCATAACTCGCTTCAAATTAAACGTAAGGATTTGCGATTTTGTTTGTTAGATAGAGAAAAGACTCGGCTACAGTTACAACTGTCCCAACTCATTCCTGGCAGATGCCTTGGAGAGAAGCTGTCGGTTTCACAAAATATGTTATAAATCGCTGTAAAATTAAATGGGGTCTTAGGTTCTTTGTGCGCCAGGACATGCGGCCGGAGTACTCACTATGTACCTGAAATAGGCAAAATCGGCCCATGCGTAGGTCTCGCGCTAAGGAATCTGTAATTTTTGAAAATAAATATATTAATTTCGAAATTACAAATTGTGTTATTTTCGGTGGAAATATTCGCAAAGTGTCTAAAAACACCACGAAAGTTGTTTAAAGGGACTTTTAAAGCGAACTTTTTGAGAGAAAAAAATTCGAAAAATTTCAGGGCTGAATTTCACTTTTGACGAAACTCCACTTTTGAAACGTTCTATTTTGTGCTACCGCTTTCACAATGATTAGAAATGATGCTCGGATGAAGATTGGCACATATTCCATTTGATAAAGAAAAATTATTTGCAGTAAACTAATCCAAAGTTTGAAATTTTTAAAAATATTTTCTAGGGGCCCTATTACCTTCTCATATCGACTAGGAGTTTCATCTGGGTGCGTAGAACATTTCATTAATTGAAAGTTAGTGGCTATCTCTTCGTTGAAAAGAGTTACAAAGCTTAGAACATTGGGAATCTGCATTGGGACGCACGCTCTGCCTTCTCTAGCACTCTCTCATTTTCACGCACTCTCTCGCTGGTTCGAAATGTTCAACGCACCCAGATGAGACTCCTAGTCGATATGAGAAGGTAATAGGGCCTCTAGAAAATATTTTTAAAAATTTTAAACTTTGGATTAGTTTACTGCAAATAATTTTTCATTGTCAAATGGAATATGTGCCAATCTTCATCCGAGCATCATTTCTAATCATTGTAAAAGCGGTAGCACAAAATACAACATTTCAAAAGTGGAGTTTCGTCAAAAGTGAAATTCAGCCCTGAAATTTTTCGATTTTTTTTCTCTCAAAAAATTCGCTTTAAAAGTCCCTTTAAACAACTTTCGTGGTGTTTTTAGACACTTTGCGAATATTTCCACCGAAAATAACACAATTTGTAATTTCGAAATTAATATATTTATTTTCAAAAATTACAGATTCCCTAGCGCGAGACCTACGCATGGGCCGATTTTGCCTATTTCAGGTACATAGTGAGTACTCCGGCCGCATGTCCTGGCGCACAAAGAACCTCAGACCCCATTTAACTTTACAGCGATTTATGACATATTTTGTGAAACCGACCGCTTCTCTCCAAGGCATCTGCCAGGAATGAGTTGGGACAGTTGTAACTGTAGCCGAGTCTTTTCTCTATCTAACAAACAAAATCGCAAATCCTTACGTTTAATTTGAAGCGAGTTATGATTTATCAAACTTTGTCCTTTCGTGGAAAAACTCTGAAGACTCCAGGTTTGGATATGTTTCACGCGATTGCGAAATTTTTTTATCAAAATTCTGACAACGCCAATCGATAGAGCAGGTGTTCAAGTACCTTAGATATACTTTTCAGCCAAATTAAAAATCATAAATTTCTACGTCCTGGCGTGGTCGACTCTCTCGCGATTCCTCTCTTAAGTCTTAAATATAAGACTTTTTAGAGGGTCATGAGCCTCATATAAGACTTTTTTTCTGTGTGTGGGACGCACTCTCACTGGCAATTCTCATAATTAGAAGTACCCACTGGCAGTACTTCTTACGATCACAATACCGTTTAGTAGCACCTATTCTCAATACCTCATATTTGCAAGGAGAGTCTGTTCAAATTCTTATCGCGTTCATTCGTATTTCCTGGTACACTCTTACTATTAGTAACAGTTTACTCATCTCACACACTGCTAACTAGTGAAGAGTTTGGGCATTTCGCCCTCATTTCTCACTGTTTTCCCGCTCCAAACCATTGCAAGTTCTCGAGTCGTTCGCTCTAAAGTGTAAGTAGTGAGTAAGTGTCTCAGTCAAGTACCTTCCCTCTTCTCCTTCCTTTCCTCCCCTTTCTGTCTCCCCTCCAAGCACCCTCCATACTGTGTGATCTACCCTTTTCTCTTCTAAACTCTACAGCAAACCATGCACGCTCAATTCCAAAACCCGGTGAAGCATCCAGAAAGGGGCCAGCGGTGAGGGAGCATGCAAAAGCGAGAGAGGCTCTCAATTGCACACACTGTCCAGTCAGGCCCCTTTCTGGAGGCCAGGATCACCACCCTCCTCCACTCCTTTCTATTACTGCCTCCACTCTTTATAAGTACCGCAAACTGCCCCTCTGATCTCTCCTCCTTTCCTCTACTATGTCTTCAATAGAGGCAATTTACTCTGCAATTACTATGCATACTGTTTCCCCCCTCCTTCTTCCCTCATCTCTCTACCAATTCATACTGTCTCTCAATCTATTCCCCCCTTCGATCTCTCTCTCCTCATCCGTCTTGATTGACCTCTCCCCCATCCACCGACTGTTGACTGAATGTTTGCGCTCAATTTCGTGACTTAGACCGGGTGTGTGTGTGAAATTTTAGGCAATCCAACGCCCTTTCTTTGGTTTACCCCCAATCATTTGCCCCCTTGCGCAAGATTGATTGATCTACCAATACTTTCTTGATAATTCTTCTCTTTACCTGATATTATTTATCGAAATTTTAAACAATTCAACTCTTTCCTCTGCGCATGTCGACTTCATCATTTGGATTTTCAATAGTTTCCAGAGAATCCCGATTTAGTTTTTCTTTTTTTGGAAATCCAACCCTCCTCGCTCCCTTGATCTATCACCTTTTTCGCGCTTTTTTCCGATTTGCGAGGTTCAAATGTTATTGATTTCCATGCACCTTAACACTACCGTACTCCTTCCCCCAGTAGTCGCCAGTGGCAACGCGCTGGACTCCGCCTACTAGGCTTATCACACGCCTCGTTACCGTAGTTGCCGCGCACTTTTCGCTCGCGCCTCTCACTACTTTCCCCGCGTATCTCGGAAATTAGCGCGCGTTCGCTGCGCGGCGATTGTCGCAGCACAGATGATGAGGCTACTGAGATGGGGGAGCTAGAGAGAAGAATGGTGGGATAATAGGATAGAGGGGGAGTCAGACACAAGAGAGAGAGAGAGAGAGAGAGAGAGAGAGAACAGAAGAAAACAAGACTCGAAATTGACGGAAGCGGGTGGAAAGAGAGGGAGGAAAGAGGGGAGGGGAATCGTTGATTCTGTGTGCTGACTCTACTGTCTAGCGAAGAGGGAATTGAACAATCTAGCTGAATTCGCGTTTCGTATTTCGTACAATCCATATTTCTGCTAAACTTTTGTTGATTTGCTGCGGAAAAGGCGTTAAACACTTTTCATCCTGTTCTTACGAATCAATTGCACTGACGAATTGAACTGTCTCGCAACGTTTTATCCGAATTTTACAGCAAATCCCGAATTCAGCAGTAATTTTGCTCGTGAATTATTAGTAGTAGAGTTTGAAATTCGGGTAAATAATTGAATAATTTCTCTTCATTTCACACACTCTCTAACCGGTCGATTGGCGAGAGAGTGTGTGAAATGAAGAGTGCTAATTCAATTATTTACCCGAATTTTAAACTCTAATTAGTAGGGATAGCCTCTTTGCATTTTCGCTTGTTTATCCTGATCGTGTTTTTTTTCATTCTCCATTAATATTTTTAACTAAGGCGGTGAACGGGAGTTGCACCTTGATCTTATAATGCAAAAGTAATTTTAAAAAGCTGATTTTGTTTACGCACCCAGATGAAATATAACTATCTCGCTTGCCCAGCTTTCTAATACGTAAAGGTTTTTTTTAAATTTGTTAATACTACACTTACATTCTGGCATTTCTGCCTCGCATATTATTGCAATTTTCAGCGTTATTAGCATAATGTAGAAGACGGTGAACGGGGGTTTCACGGTGCCCTTACAATTGAGTGAGAGACGGTATCATCGATGCTCTCTTCACAGGACTGATCAGAAACACATAAATTGACAAATGCGACCGAAATCGCTGTGAATTTTGCGCCCGAATTTTGTGCCCGAAATTCTCGCAATATTAACTATTCCTGTTTGAAAGCATTTGTATATTTATGATTTTAAAGAAAATAATTAAAGCGGCAAATGCTTTTTTCGGCGTCATCATACAATCTAAATAATGATGCACTTTTTTTCGCTAATTTCTCGGATGCTTCTGAAAAATTATCAAATCCCCGACTATGTTCTCCATTCAATTCACATTGCTTCAAATCTCCCGAAAGAGATCCACATCATTCCACAGGCCGGTCAACCTTACGGGAAGGCCTTTGGAGTGAGAGAGCGTGTGAAATTGAGAGGGTCTCTCTCACTTTTGCATACTCTCTCGCTCTAACCCTGGTGTGTAGGTTTGGAATCATGTGGATCAGAGCGAGAGAACATGTAAATGTGAGTCCCTCTCAATTTCGCATGCTCTCTCACTCCGTGCCCCGTTTCTGGAGCATTAGCCTGCCTATGTAAATATGGGAAGTTACTGTCATCCCCAATATTTAAGAAAATGTTTTGCTAGACTCATTGAATCGATGTTTCATCCTGATCTTACAAGCGATTGATGAGCAAGAAATCCGATTTTCGCCTACTTCCCCCTAAATATAATTGATAAATTCCAAATTTCTCAGCTCTCTTTCTATTGCCTTCACTCTCACGTGAAAGTCGGAGAACCGCGGTTTCATCATGATCTTGAAAGTAATAGATTTTAGATTTTCCCAATATTGTTTCATTCGCTAATCCATCCCTCCTCTCTCTCTCTCACCCTCTTTATCTCTCCCACATTTGGGATGTTCAAAGAAATCGGTGAATCTCCGTTTCACCCTGGTCTTACAAGCTATGGATAAACAGTCTGTCCGATTCTCCTCCTATCCATTTATCAAAGTTGCTAATTTCTCCTCCACTCTCTCCGTTTCACACGCACTCTCGTCGCTTTGGAACGTTGCCAAAATTTTCCGCCGCTTTCTCCATATCACACGCTCTCTCGTCCGCTCTCTCCATTTCACACGCTCTCTCGTCCGCTCTCTCCATTTCACACGCTCTCTCGTCCACTCTCTCCATTTCACACGCTCTCTCGTCTCGCCGGAAGCGCATTTCCGGATTTCCGGTGAATCGAAAGAGCGAGGGACGACGAGTGAAATGAGGAGGAAAGAGAAAGAGAGAGAAAGAGTGCAACTATAGACGCCGCATTCCAAACTCCCTCTTAGAAATGCCTCTGTTTGAGTAAAATTCGCGCAAAATCGTATATTTTTGTGGAAAATTAGGTCACAATACCGTGTTTCAGAATATTGTTTGGTTTTACTCTGATCTCCCTCTTAGACCGCGATTTTGCAAGGAAAAAATAGGGAAGTCTCACGAAAAGTTGTCAGTTTCCCAGTGCCCCTCACTCAGTTGATTGATCCACACGCGCAATTCAGCATTCTGTGGTTGAATATCGGAGTATGTTCTCTCTCTCTCTCTCTCTCTCTCTCTCTCTCTCTTCCCCTCCCCCTCTCACCTCCCCTCTCACCTCCCCTCTCTTCCCACCTCCCCCTGGCTCTCCTCCCCTCCTCTCTCCTCCTCTTATTCCGTTCATTCTCCCCCTCCCTCTATCTCTCTCTCTCTCTCTCTCTCTCTCTCTCTCTCCTCTAGAGTTCATACCTCCTCCCACACATCATTCAATCGGCCTTGCAAAACCTCCAGAGCGGAGCCAGTGGTGAGAGAGCGTGTAAAACCGAGAGGGACTCTCTCATTTTCACGCATTCTCTCGCCGCAACCCCTTCTTGGAGGCGGCCTACTCCTTCGCATTGGATTTTTAATACATGCACGTACTCTGAAATCCGAGTGTATCTCCTTTCTTTGCGCGATTACGTCATCACTAGCCATCCGCCGATCTCTCTCTCTCTCTCTCTCCACCTCCCCTCTCTTACCACCTCCCCCTGGCTCTCCTCCCACCCTCTGCCTCTCTCCTCCTCTTATTCCGTTCATTCTCCCCCCCCCCACTCTTCTCAAGAGTTCATTCCTCCTCCGCATCATTCAACCGCCCTTGCAAAATCTCCAGAGAGGGGCCAGTGGTGAGAGAGCGTGTAGAACCGAGAGGGATTCTCTCACTTTCACGCATTCTCTCGCCGCAACCCCTTCTTGGAGGCGGCCTACTCCTTCGCATTGGATTTTTAATACATGCACGTACTCTGAAATCCGAGTGTATCTCCTTTCTTTGCGCGATTACGTCATCACTAGCCATCCGCGGATCTCTCTCTCTCGCTTTCTTCTGTAAACAGCCCGTTTTAGACGGATAATGTAATAAATCGGGGCGTAGTATTGGCGGATTCCCTTTTTCCTGTTACCATAGAACGCTTGTTTTCGAAATGTACAATAATATATTTTTGTATTTTTCTTGCTCTAGACAGAAATGTCTAAATATAATCCAAAGTGCTACTATTTGTAACCTTATTGCATCAAAAGCCCTTTGTGGGCCATTTTCGCACGTAGGTGAGAAGAGAGAGGTGAAGAGAGAGAGGTGAAGAGAGAGAGAGAGAGAGAGAGAGAGAGAGAATGCAGAAAATAGCGTGAAATCCGCTGCCTTCCGTGTGTTGATGCCACACTTTGTGGTGGTATATCGGCGCCGCGTAAGAGAGAGTGGAGAGAGAGAGAGAGTGGGAGAGAGAGAGAGGAAGAGAGAGAGAGAGAGAGAGAGAGAGAGAGAGAGACGGCCAGCCAAAAGTGACTCTTTGTTAGGTAAAGTGGCGTCAAGAACGGAAGCCAGTGGAATGGAAGCGAATCTTTTATTACAAATTTTCTTTATAAAGATTTAAAAATTCAATATCGTTACAATTTTACGAATCTGTTTTTGCGCATTTCGAAATCCGAGCTCTGTTGACCTAACTCTAACTGAAAAACAAGAAACATTGCGAAATGGGCCCTGTTTACCGGCGGAAACGGCGATTTTTGCACTTTTTTCCCTAGAATTCAGTAGATCGATTGCATAGTTCCGCCAGATTTATGAACTAATCATCCGGTCTCTCCCCTCCCTTTCCCTACCGATATTCCGACTTTCAATAAAGACTATCCGATCTCTCTCTCTCTCTATCTCTCTCTATCTCTCTTTCTCTCTCTCTATCTCTATCTCTCTCTCTCTCTATCTCTCTCTCTCTCTATCTCTCTCTCTCTCCTTTCAACTTTTCGGTGGCTATTGTGATTGAACCAATTTCGAACTCTCTTCCTCCTCTTTTCACTTGCTGAATTCGACTCCTTACAGGAGAATATCTCTTTTCGATTACGATCACTTGCTTTTTTTCATATTAAATATTCTGGAAAAAACAATATCCTGAAACGGGTCAAGAGTGAAAATGAGAGAGCACCACTCCTACATACTGCCTCGCTCCTGAGCCCTTTCTGGATTTTTCTTTGATCTGTAGAATAATGTGAATCGATATTCGCTGTTCATGGAAGTTGCCCCCTTGATTATGCTAATTTGCATTACCCTCACTCCATTTCTGACACGGAAAACACTCTAAAATGATGTTCATTTCGCTCCTATTGATCGTGAATTGATTTTTTCGCCCTTCTCACAATGTTGAATGATCTGCACTTCGGTTTTACTATTTCTAATGCATTTCAGCAATTTTTTGTGGTAGCAATCAAGATCAATTTATCGAGATTTGAAATCTGTTAAAATAACACACAATCAAAATGTGATTGAGACCCGTCAACTTACATGACCTTCGAAACACCAAAGCGCCCGCTCGTTCTGAGTATGCCCACATCATCCCTCAGCCCGGCTGCTAATTTGGAATGGAATCAGTAGCAAAATATCCCTTCCTCTAGACCCCTTTATGGAGGTATGCAACGCGCCCGGTTCATTTGAGTTTCTCCCTGAGGTCATTTGCTCCGGCCTCGCTTTGTCTCTTTCACTTCATTTCCACGCAATATTCATCCACTTAGGACTGCAAGACCTCTCCCTTAGCCTGTCTCTCTCTCTCTCTCTCTCTCTCTCTCTCTCTCTTTTTCTCTCTGTCCCGCTCTGCCTATTCCACCTACCTTCTTCACCTCATATTCTACCCCTATTCATTTCATCACAAATGCCACGTTCCGACTAAAAATACCAATATTCTCTTGATCTTGAACGGATAAAATTGATTTTTACTTAATCCTTTTACCAAAATATTCGGTTCGATTTCATCCAAAATGATTCTTACTCGCATCATTCTCGTTTCCGCAATCAAGTAAATTTGATACAATGTAACACATTTCAATTTGTCTCCCCATTCGCTCGATTCCAAACCTCCAGATAACGTCGATGGGTGTCTCTCACTATCACACGCTCTCTCTTTGTCCGGCCCCTTCCTGGTGACGTGCACCGGTCAACCCTACAGAAAGGGATTTTTGAATGAGAGATTGTCTCTCGCTCTATCGATGAGGTCAGACGAGTAGACTTTGAAAGGTAACTATACAACGCATAAGAGGGAAATTACACCCCCACCCTCTTCATTCTCCACACTCTCTCTATAAAAAAGCGGTAAATTTCCCTGTTATGCGGGTAGTTGTTTAGTTACCTTTCAAAGTCTACAGACGAGAGATTCACTGATCTACTCTCTTCCTCACCCTTCTAGGGATACCCACATCATTCCACATACCGGTCAACCCAACAGAGTTTGGAGTGAGAGAGTGTGTAAAATCGAGAGCGACTCTCTCACTTTTGCATACACTCTCTCTCTATCTGACCCCTTTCTGGCGTGGAATCATGTTCTCTAACTCATCCTCCGCTCTCCACCCATTTCACCCGCTGTTTTCTGGCTACACTGTCTCTTCTTAAAAGCGTTTTCTCCCTTTTCCTCCCTCCCTCCTCCTCCCCTCTCTCGTTATTGGTCTCATTGTGCTTGCTAGCCTCTTCTTCATCATCTTCCCCCCTTTCTCAACATTTCTCAGCCTCCAAGAAGGGGAGTGACGAGAGAGTGTGCGAAATCGAGAGAGTCCAGGGATAAAACTCTCTCAACTCGCACGCTCTCTCGCCGCTCCCGATTTGTTCGATACCGATGCGCCTCGCCCTGAGCCCGGTCAAACACTCCAGAAAGGGGTCAGGGCGAGGGAGTGTGTAATCGTGAGAAAACTCTCTCACTTTCACACACTATCTCGCCGCAGACCCCTTTCTGGAGGGTCGCTCACTCATTCTCCCCTTTCCTTTCCTGTCCTTCTACTTCGCGGCTAAACGAAACGCGGCCAACCGTGATCCAAATGCTTCCCAATTTCAGGCGCCCGCAGGAGAAAGAAGTTGATCTTTGATCTCTGAGAGGTCGGCTTCCGGTTGTACTTTGTTCTTTGGTCAAGAATGCTCTCCACCCTGCACTACCCTTCACAAGGCGTTGTCGCTCAGCCGCTGCCCAAACTGGACACGAACGTGAGTTACAGTAATCCCTCCTTGAGACTACAGTATGCCCGCGTTTTCCACCCGGGAGTCATTTGATGAATACCTCACTCTGTTATGCACGAGTTTTAAAAACTTTTATTAGCTATGTTTTTCTCTCTGTAACCTTTCTTTGTTCTGATAGGATAGTGTTGATGGTCTGCTGCGCATTGTTTCCATAATTTTTACGAGGTCGGTGAATGGTGGTTTCAGCCTGATCTTACTAGCGCTTAGTAGATACTGTTTTCAATCGTACTCGATCATCGCCCATCAACTACCAAATGTTACTCAAAATTGGGTTGGAGTGAGAGAGCGTGTGAAATTGAGAGGGACTCTCTCATTTTTACACACTCTCTTGCCCACTTACCCTTTTCCGCAAGTTTGAAACTGTGTGTTTTACCACCCCTATCATACCGTTATCGGCGCAGGCTACTGTAGTTATCTGTGTTATTCCTCCATCAAAATATGCATTAGACAGAAAGAGAGAGGGAGAGAGAGAGAGACTACCGGGATGATGTGCGACGAGTATGGGAAGTTATAATGCGCATTAGGTAGCCTTCTCTCTTTCTCTAACCGCCTCTCAAATTTGCGTGATCTCTAGCATCCTTTTTCGTCTGTGCTCTCTCACTTATGTACACTCTCTCGCTTCTCGATAAGTGTAATTCACGAGGCTCTCGTCGCTTCATACATAATATATTCACTGCGGGGTGGAGGAGGGGGAAATCTCGGCGGGTTGTGAGAGAGTGTGTCTTTGATACTCTCTGTGGAATCTCTCTCTCTCTCTCTCTCTCTCTCTCTCTCTCTCTCGAATCGGAAAAGTGTCCGCGTCACGGAGAAAGAGGTACACACTTTGGAACGGGGGAAGACGAGCCTGGGAGTGACAAGAAAGATGGCAAAATTCGAGCAGAGACTATAGTGAAAATTGAAGGGGCCGACTTTAAATTTTTGAAAATCAGACAAAATATGAGCGATTCTGGCAGATTTTTTTTGGAAAATTTTGGCAAAATTCCAGACCCAAGGAGTTCTAGCTTTGAGATTGAGGAAAAAGGCGAACAGAAATGCGAGAGATATGTTGTCATTTAGAGACTGCACGAAAGTGAGAAGGCGCAGACGAAAAGGGAGAGTCGAGATAGCACACGAATTTGAGAGAGCGCGACAGAGAAAGAGGGCGCAACTGTGTAACAGTCAATCAGTCAAGTCTGGAGGGGAAGAAACAGTCTCTCGATTGCGCACGCTCTCTCATTGCCCTGTCTCGATGCCTACCGCTCTCTTTAATTCGCGTTGTCTCTAGCTTCTCTGGTTCTCTGCGCTCTCTCACAATCCCGTGGTCTCTCGCTGATCCGTAGCTTGAGGGGCCATTTTACACTCGGATCGCGAGACGAATTTTCACTTCCCTCAAGGCACCCTAGGTGTCTATTGGCCCGCTGATTCGATCCACCGATTATCTTATTTTGTCGACCGAACATGTGATCTTGCGTTTCATTATTACTATTATAACACAAAAAGATACGTATATTTCAATCTCATCTTCAGTTCCAATTCAATACTAAATTAGTAGCACCGTTGCGCGTGAGATTTGCACTTCATTCCGCGGGCCGGTCAACCAGAATGGGGCCCAAGAGTGAGAGAGCAAGTGATATCGAGAGAGAGAAACTCTCTCACTTTTGCACGCTCTCTCACCTCGACCCCTTTGTGTAGGTTTGTGATCATGTGGATCGCTAATCCTTTCGAGCGATAATGGTACTTTTCAATGCTTTAGTTATTGCGCTGTGCGGGCGATCTTGCGTTTCAACGCTGCTACTACTACTACAGCCAAAAAAACATTTTTCAATTTTATCCTCCTGCACCCGGCAATACTTACTTACTTAGATCCTCGACTATTCGTGCAGTTAAATTATTTGTTGTTTGCTCGTTTTTTTTGCGCATCAAACGTGGAATCGTTGTTTCGCCTTCCCTACTTACTGCTAAAGTCAATGGTAGAAGACGATTCCGAACGGGCCGTTTCCATATCCATGCTACAGAAAGGGGTGTGGAGCGGGTGGGTGTGAAAAAACGAGAGGTGCTCTATCATTTTTGCACGCTCTCTCACTCTTTTCTGTAGATGTGGGATCACCTGGCGCGCTAAATCGATCTTGTGTTTCACCACTGCTACTATTTTTTTTAAAACACGCGTGAAAGTATACCTTGTAAAAACAACGATCACGGTTATATGATGCACATTTCTTAGAAAGTCTGAATTTCTCAACAACACCAAAAACGCAGACGATTCCTTGTTTCAACCTTTCTACTAACTGCCATTACTGGCGTTAGAGGGTAATTATGTACACTTGAGAGACCAATCCTCTTCACGATGAACGGGATTCCGATTTTCGATTCCGCTCGCGATTCGATGTTTCAATCTTTTTTACAAAACTGCAAGAACACATCATTCCACAGGCCGGTCAACCTTCCAAAAAGGCCTTTGGAGTGTGAGAGTGTGCGAAATCGAGAGGGACTCTCTCATTTTTGCACACTCTCTCGCTCTAACCCTGGTCTGTATGTTTGGAATCATGTGAGAAGTGGCAGATCATTGCTAGCTGCCGTGAGTATGATCAAAAACCATCCACTTACTGATAACCTCACAATCAAATCAGTTCGGTATATCTACGTGACAGTGTTTCCTCCATGCTAATTAACTCCCCTCCTCCTCTTTTCCTCAGCGCGCTCCACAATTAATGGTTTAATCTAAAATCAGAGTTTTATTTCCCCCTTTTTCGCGATCACTTTATCCAGTAAACAGGCGAATTGATGTTTCGAAGGATCGGTAAAACGAGCAAAAAGCTACTTCTCAATAAAGAGCCATCTTTGTCGGCCCAATTTACTGATAACCCCAGCCTCCGCCACAGTCTAAGTGACTTCTTATACGCTAATTGACTCCCCTCCTTCCTCTTTCCGACCTTGCTCCCACTATGTTTGCTGTACCTTGATTCCGGTTACCTTCTTTCTTTCTCTCTCTCTCTCTCTCTCTCTCTCTCTCTCTTTCTTTATTTCTTTCTTCCCCCTCCTCACGTAGGAGTGCCGCCGCCGTTTACTAAGAACACGTGATTCCACAAACCTCCAGAAAGGGTCAGAAGCCAGAGAAAGCCCTGCAAGCTCTCTCCAGACACTTTTGTGAAGGTTGACCCGGACTGTAGATCAAATTGGCACCTTGCCAAGTAGCCATTTCTGAAATTTCGTCACTTGTTAGTGTCGAAAGAGTTGCGCGAGACAGCTGCGCTATTCATGAGGGGCGTTCTTTGAAAATGGAAGGTAGATGAGAATTAACAAGCGGTTTGATGTTTCATCTCTTTGCTAAAAGGAATGCAAGAAATCAAACTCCGATTATCTTTGCGGCGGATGTCGGTTGAATAAGTATTGTTCACATCTATCCGATTCCCACTGTGGCATAGTGAGAAAATGCAAAAAATCGGGAGGCGCCATCTCTCTCATATTCCCACAGTCTCTAACTCCCGACCCTATTCTGGAGGTTACATTAAACGATGGTTATGCACGCTATCTCTTCCCGTTTTGATCAAGTATATTTTGTATTGTATTTTATATTTGTATTATATTATACAACGTTAATAGAAATCCGGTCGGCGTCCGGAAGTCGACCTAACTTCCTGTCATTTGCGATGCCAAATCATGCGAAAAATTGAGACGTAAGAGGTTGGGACAGTGAGAGATCAGGCGGAAATGAGAGAGCACAGACACCGAGGGACATACTCGAAACGGCATTCGGGAACCGTTAGATTTATGACACACTTTGCCTTTGTCGATCATCTTTTACTGACTGAATGTACCCCATTTATCGCGAATTTGATACTTTGCGAGTGTAAAACGCGCTATTACAGGTCCCGATCCCTTTCTGGAGGTTTTCCACCTGACAAAAATATTAGTTTTGGGGGGAATAGTGACCATTTCGTGACCATTTTCGATATTTCTCATTGTCTAGCACTCTTCGCCCAACGTACACCTGATTTACGGTTGTTTCTTTCCAAAAAAGGGAACAGTTCCGCAATCTGATCTATCTGGCTCTCTCCAATTCGCACACTCTCTTACCTCTCTCTCTTTCTCTATTCCTTCCCTTCGCCCCCGCTCTCTCGTCGCATCCTAGAAAGTCAAACGGGTTTACGCGCTGCCAGCGACACAGTGCCAGTGCAATTCCACTACTGTTTTCTCGCGCCGCCTCTCTCTCTCTCTCTCTTTTTCCCTCTCGCTTACAAATCAATCACATGTACGACTAACAGTTACCTGCGCGGCAACGCCCTATTGAATAGTATTGATGCATTGTTTCCCACATTCTCAAGATTTTCATAATTGGAAATACGTTTAAAAGTGTTATCATTCCAATTATTTGCGCATAATAATGTTTAGTCGAAACTGAGACATTATTAATAGATACACCTCCCCTCATTTTAAAGCTATTTCGGATTTTATGTTCCACTTTTTTTTGATTTTTTGATTTTTGTTTTGTTTTTTATTTTTTGAATTTTTTTTTCTTTCACTGCATTCGCGTCTGAATTTGTTTGTATGAAACTGAAAGTTGACGGGAATTTAAAGAAGGAGTATCACGAATCTCCTGCTCCATCATTCCTCATATCTTATGTTTCAATGGCGCGGTCGCTTTCTCCTCGTCCACCCTTATCCCTATCATTTTTTGAATTCCTGCATTCAGGGTCAGTTTGGCACAGAGCCAAACGCAAATAACTTTGTTCAAACTTATCGGCTGAACATGCGGTTTGCGGGGCTCTTATCTGGAACCGATTACCATAACCCGACAGTGAGAACTCAGTTGACCACCTTTAAGAAATGACTGCTTACTTTATGTTTAAATGGCAGTTATTGCTAGGATTTGGAAGCCCCTCTCATTACTATCTTTCCCTGCGAGCGCATCTTAAAATGCACTTCTGAAACCCCGAACCGCATGGCGCACAATGCAATTTAGGTAGTGGGCGATAGAAAAGCGATTTTGAGCACCATTCACTATTTTTTTGGAAGAATTAGTGCATTGATAACACAACAAAATGGTAGGAGCGTTTTAATTACTGAACAAGGGAACATTATCGTCCATCGCCATGAGCAGCTAAAGACGACTGCCTGAAACGCAAAATTGCGCGGTGCGCAGGCGCTCTGCAACCTAGGACATTAGAAGAACTTTTTTGTAAATAAAACTTTTGTTGATATTTTCGAATTTTAGTCAGCTTTAAGTTATTGTCTATTTGTTATGTTTATTTGGAAGCAAGACATCGACTAAGACTATACTCCCATGTGAATGCGTTTCAATATGTTTGGCTGAAACACATCTCACTTACCGGTGCGGGTCATTTTCGCTTTTCGCCGCGAAGTCCTTTTTGCCGCGAGTTCGAATAAGTTTCAAGCATTTACCACTTTCGGATAATGCGATGCGATTCAATTCATCCTTCATTTCCCGATCAATAACCCACGATTACCGTACTCCCTACCTTTTCCCGATCTATCAACTCAATTAGTGTGTCTTTCCCATCTCGGGTGGCCGTCTCATCTGAAGTGACCGGGCGAATAGAGAGAGAGAGAGAGAGAGAGATCAGATGGACGATTTTGAAATTCGCGGGTAAATAATCTCTTAATTTCGCACACTGCCTCACTAATGGGCTTTTCGAGAGAGTGTGTGAAATGAGAACTACATTTATGAACACTTATGAAAACTGAAGCCAGCATAATAGGGTGTGTATCGGAGGGTCCATTTCTACATTTCGACCATCCTCTCCCACAAACAACCTCGGCCGAGCTTTTATTCCCTAATAAACCCACTTTCCAATCAATCACTACCGTATCCTCATCTCATGTTTTTTTTCAGCCACTTAGCATTGTTCTCTGTGTGTGCTGATCATCTCTATTGTCTCTTGTTCTCGGAAAACGCTAGTACTTATATTCCTGACGGTTTGGAGCATTACACAGTTCGAACAAACCTCCAGAAAGGGGTCGGGAGCGAGAGAGCGCGTGAAAATGAGATGGTCCCTCTCACTTGTACACATTGTCTTGCTCTTAACCCCTTCCTGGGGGAGTTTCTCGGCTGGTAAATGACATTAGCCTTAGTGCTACAGTACTACAGTGAGAGCAAACCGTCCGGGAGACACCAAATCGTCTTAGACTCGAGGGACTACCGCGGGGACACTTCTGTGTGTGTACTAGCCAAATAGTACACCTAATCTGCCGCTCCCCCGAGTATACGGTACCAACCGTAATCCTACGGTGCAAAAATCGATAATAACCATAACCGAGGCCGCTAGCTTCCTCCTCACCTTTCCCAAGTTCACTTCCCCCCTACTTTTTTTTCTTCGCCCCACCCCGGTTGAATGCCGTTTCATCAATCTGTCTACTAATCTCTCCTCCTCCCCTCCTCAGATCTCTCTCTCTCTCTCTCTCTCAATCCACCGTTAGGTGAAGGTCGAATTTTGGTCCATCCATTCGTTCCTCCCTTGTCCCTTTCTCTCTGCGCACATTCTCTCCTTGCATCTTAGCAGCACCGATCTTAGAACATAATTGATTAGAAGTAATCAGCTCGATAATCGATAAACCTACCGTAACCCTGACTTGATCGTTCTAAGACCACCATTGCTTTGTATGGGAAGTAACTGGCTTAGCACCACCCTGTTCTAATCTGAGCGATCTGTAGCGAAAGGTGTTGTTTTCGCATAATTGTCTCTTAATTGATCCAGTTCAGACTTGATTACGGTATGTTTATAGATTTCGACTCTGTTTTACGAGTAGAACAGATAGCTTGGCCCTTTTTCCCTAGAGAAACATGTTCACGACAGATTTATGACACCCCTGAGAGCGGGTGTGGCGTGTATGTGTGCGTTTTCACTATTGCCACACCGTAATCAGCGCAACTTCCTGTTTTGCGCGATAATGAGTGATTAGCTTTGTTCCATCCCTGTTATCTGCTTGGCGAGGTGTTTGAGGGGCAATTTGACTAATGTACCGTGCACGCCGCACTCTGTGACGAACTGCCTTCTCAATTAGGGTAGTTCACAGTGCACCGATCAATACCTTAATCGATACCGTAATCGACCGTCCTGATCAGGGAGCGATTGAGATCTAGTGAGGTCGCTCTCGTCCTTTGAGGGCACAAACTGATGGTTATCTTTGACGAAGGGACAGTAGTAATTTCGCGTTCCACTAATCGCTTGTGAAGTACGAACTGTCACTCTACGAATTCAGTATTGATTGATCCGGAGGGGAAGAAGTGATAGGGATGTTACACTAGATCTGCCAGTTGTTGCTTTCCTCACTCTCACTTTGAATCACTTGATCCCGCGGCGATATTTACTGACCTACCGTATACCCCCATTTATTGATTTGATTACAGTATCCCTCCGGCTTTCTTTGTGGGATCTCTGGTGCTTTTACAGCTTGGGCGGACTATAAAAGTTTTAGTGCTGGGAACTGTGACTTGTTTACAACTCTCTCCATTTTGCACACTCTCTCGCTTAGCGCGAGGTGGGAGAATGCTCAAAATGATGAGATAACCGCTAGAACATATCTTGTCATGTAACCCCTCGCCTTGTTAGCAATCTAAGACAGAGATGCCAATATATGTGGGGGTTGGACCGTGGTGTCTTCTCTTGAGAGGAGAAGCAGCTTATTGAGATGGGATGAGAGGGCAAGATGAGAGAGATGAGAGAGAGAGAGAGAGAGAGAGAGAGAGAGAGAGAGAGAGAGAGAGAGAGAGCTCACACAGTGTTCTGAGATGTTTGCAGAGGGGGGAGCTGTCTCATCGGGGCCCCCCTCTCGGAAGCTCGACCTCTCTCCTCCCACCCTCCCTGTTTCTCCCTATACCATCCCCTCCCATCGCGCATTGTCTACACGATTTGTCCAAATTTTCTAAAACTCGTTATTTGCGGCGCGAGATTCAAAAATTCGAATTGCAGGGTCGACCGTCCAGCTCCGCGAGCGACACAACCACAAGTCCGGCGTCCAGCGAGGCAGCCGACGACAAAATCAGCATCATGACCGCCCAGCCGGATGCCTTAGCAGGTAATCGATAGTTAATGATTGCCTATCAAAATTTCAGTATACTGGCCTTTGTCACATTGGCCAGTATACTGTAATTTGAATCCCATGAATGCAAACGGAAAAAAAAGAAAACTGGGGCTAGATGTTGTTAGGAAGGACTGTCCTATAGTTAATTTATTTTTATGATGAGTGAATAATCAATAATTTGTCAATCTAATCAATAATTTGTCTTCAAATGTAGTCGAAATTGAGCTAAAACTGGGGGTTGAAAATCGTGAAATTCGATAATGTCTGAGAAAGCGCGCGGGAAGGAGATTGGAGCACCACGCTTCTTGTTTGCACAGTGTGGTTTCATTAAACGACGACGCGAAAGGAAGCAATTTCACCGCGAAAATATATATTGGAAAAAAATCAATAGACGCAGTATACGGTAAAATTAAAATGTTCCGAGCAATTCGCGATGAACGTCCTGTCGCGGGAAAATTCAAATTTATCGATTTTGAGCGATATCGATTGAAAGCGAGCCATTTTGAATAGTTGGTGCGTTTCGCGCGCAATTTCGGCATGTACTCGCTCTATGAGACGCCATGGGCGATCACGAGCACTCCCCGGACTCAATCCCGTCAAGAACTACTTTCCCCGCGACCATTGATGGCCTGCAAAATCGAGGATGCCATCGATGAAAACTGTGCGGGTTTCTTGCCTCTTTTCATTCCCGCTTGCTCATAATTACATTGTGCGGTGTAGCTGCAGGTTTATTTGCAAAATTGAGAAGCAGGGATTGATTGTTTCGAAGTATTTGCACTTTATTGGTAAAAAATTTCGAAATTTTCGGGGGCTTTTGCAACCTATTTTGATTTAATTTAAATATTTTGATTAATTGCCTAATTGCAGACCTCAACGGCGTGCCTTCGGCGCCGTCGTCGAGCCAGCAAGTCTACTCGATCGACTACCTTTCACAACTGCTCAAGGACAAGAAGCAGCTCGCCGCGTTCCCCAATGTATTCCACCACCTCGAGCGGTTAGCAGATGAGGGTACGTTCTTCTCGATATTATTTCGCATTAGAATCTTAAATTTGAAATGGTTTGGGAAAACAGTTGTACGAACTACCGATCACTGACTGTTCCTTTTGCCTCGTTTCATAGGATAACTGAGGCAGAAAACTACTGGGTTTGACGTTTGTTGTCTCTCTCTCCATTAATCGCTATTGTACTATATGAACCTTTTTCACCTTCACTCTTTTCTCAGCAATCTTTTGAAAATCTCTCCTACCCACCTCTGCGTTGCTCACGTATCTCACGTGTCACTGTAGCATGTCCGCCAACATCTATTTTGTAAAAAAAAAATAATTGCAGAGATCTCTCGCGTTCGCGTGGCGCTCTTCCAGTTCGAATTCACCAAGAAGGAGGACCTTCAACTGCCCGATGCCGAGGGAGAATCACAAGTGGTCACGGAGAAGGTCTTCGTCCCCGCCAAGGAACACCCTGATGTGAGATACTTCATCTATTTTAAGGATTTTATATTGTTTCTCACGACGCTCAACTGATGAGCGTAAATCTTTGTAATTAGAGAATAATATATAGTATGAGAGTGAAACATGCATAAACGAGAGATGGTTGATTTGTATTTTGTTTCTGTTATCGGCAGACGATCACTGTTGAACAATGGTCGACAGAGTTCGATATTATGGGAAGAGCGCGAAACATAAAACAAAGATGTAACGTCGTCAAATTTTTTTGGACAATTGCTTTTACCACTATGCATCAACTTTCAAGCAATACTACGTGAACTTGAGTAAGATATGGCGCTACTGTAACATGAAATCTGCGATTTGATGAATTTTACTCTAATCAATAACCTACTTTATCGATTTTCCCAATTACAGTACAACTTCGTCGGCCGCATCCTGGGCCCGCGCGGCATGACTGCGAAGCAGCTGGAACAGGAGACGGGCTGCAAGATCATGGTGCGCGGCCGCGGCTCGATGCGCGACAAGAAGAAGGAGGAGATGAACAGGTACGGTAGTCATATTTTATTTATTGATTGGATATAATGTCTTTATATAACATTATAATATATAGATGAAAAAGATGAAGATGTTGAAGATGAAAAACAATTTGTTGAAAGAAAAACTGTGATAGAAGAACTTGATTAGATCTTTTGAAAACGAGTATCGTTATAGTTAATTAGAATGCTGAATCATAGCCATACGAGTACATGAAGGCGTTATAGTGCGCTAAGAACATAAATTCATCAAGAAATGGAAATTACGGCTGAAGGTATTTGTGCAATCAATCTGTGTTAAAGTACAATTGAACTGCACTTAGAGAATACAATATTTACCGTACTCTGCTGCAGGGGCAAGCCGAACTGGGAGCACCTGTCGGACGAGCTGCACGTGCTCATCCAGTGCGAGGACACGCCCAACCGCGCCAAGGTCAAGCTGCAGCGAGCGACGGAAGAGGTACGGTAGCCATGATTCATTTTTAATATCCGAATTACCCGATTACTTTATTTTTTTTATATCCCGCTTACTGTAGGGTTGAATGTTAGTGGCCACCGAGGAAGCACCGTAGAACGTTGATATTGGGTCTGTTGTAAGGTGCAGTCACACATCTTACTTTTCGGTTTCACGCGTTGCTCATATTTACCGCTTTTACGCAATTCTCTAGTTATACCGAATTGCACACTTGAGATATAGCATAAATTACAGGTAAAGAAGCTGCTCGTTCCCGCGCCCGAGGGAGAGGATGAATTGAAGCGAAAGCAGCTCATGGAGCTGGCCATCATCAACGGCACCTATCGCTCCGCCACGCAGCAGCAGCAGGCTGTCGCAGCCCAGCTGGCTGCAGCAGCTGCAGCAGGCAAGGCTGCAGGCGGCATCCCGACCGCCGTCGCGCTGCAAGCAGCGCAGCTGGCGGCCCAGGCACGCGGACAGCTGCAGCAGCTGCAGTCGCAGCTCCGCTCACCCGGGCTCGCCGGCGCCCCGCTCATCATGTCGCCGACGGCAGCGGCGGCACGCGGCGCCACCGCCACCTCCTCGATGCAGCAGCAGCTCCAGCAGCAGCAACAGCTGCAGCTGCAGCAGGCTGCACTTCAACAGCAACAGCAGCAAGCTGCTGTCGACTACCAGCAACTGCTCCTCGGGTAAGAATTATATATTGATAATCGAAATACTGAGATTATTCTGGACATTCTTCTTCTATGCTACCTATGACGCATATTACTATTCTCGAATTCCTATTTCAGCCAATCTCTGGGGTACGACGGCGGTCTCGCCGCGATGCAGCAGCTGGCCGCGCAGGGATACGGTATCGGCGCCGATTACGGTATTCATTTTTTCCCTTTTTAAAAAAAATAAGTTGGGACATTCCACGGAAGCTTATGGCTTCAATGTGCCAATATTGTTCGTTTCCAATTACGAGTACAATAACGAATACAATTGCGTCATAAAATCGATATAAGTTACGATAACTTTTAATTACAGCAAAATTATCCTGGTCAGAGTAATTATCGATGCATGACACGACCGGGCTAATCTTCCTCTGCTTCAGGTATGCTTGGCCAGGCGGCCGGCGCGTACCAGGCGTCGCAGGACGCGTACGCCTCGTCGGAGGGACTTGCTGCAGCTGCTGCAGCTGCCGCAGCCGCCGGAGGTGGGTACATGGTCCGGCACTGGGCCTGATAGAGAATACTGTAGCTTGCTGCTGCAGGACCCCGTCCCCTTTATTGATTAAGCACTCTTAGCGTTCGAGAAGCATTCCACGCCCCCTTTGTTACGCCCATAAAATGGGAAGTATTTATGCTAATTAATTTGGTAATTAAGACTTTTGTACATAGATGATTTGTGTAGGTACAGAGCGCGAATTATAAATGAAAATTATGATAATAAGTTATTTAGTTTGCATAGAAGATACCTTGCCAGACCCACCCCTCTTGATTCTTTCCATTCATTCACATTCGTTGCAATTTGAACTGTTTCTTGCCCAGTTTCTCCAATTTTCCCTGTTGTCTATCGTGTTTTATCACCTTCCATATCACAAATTATCATTCCCATCACATATCAAGTTGTTGCTTGTTACTACACGATAGCTATTACCTAGTGATGATGCAATATCTGCTCCTCCTATCCACTTTCTTGCTGTTTTCGAGATCTCTGGAAACTGTTGTTTTGGCCCCCTACAAGGTACCCCTCCGAATCCGCTCGTAATGTACTATGTGATGACACACAATAAAAGGAATCGATATTTCCTACGATCACTCAATATTTTCGCTGTAGTTGTTTTCTTTTTACCCCATCGATTTCGCCTAACCACTAGAAATCGATATAACCCCAATGCACCTCATCGATACCGTAACCCTCGGAACGGCTAGTAATAACGTTAATCACTTCATTTCTGATATCAATAACTGACTTTCTAATAGCAAGTGTTGTCGTCTGTTGAATGTTGTACACTGATTCTCCATTCTTTACCCCAACCTCACCGTCAATCGATGATCGTCAAGTCGCCTACCGTATGCTGATCTACTCGTCGCGCCATCTACAGAATACCCCGATTCCCCTAGTTGACCCTCGGATACTGTCACTGATGCTTATTGATTAACGATAATTGCCTTTTCTTCTTGTTCCTACCGTAGTGTTTAGCATGTTTGCATTGATATTCCTCGCAAGACCCAGTTGATTGCCTCCCCACCTTTGTTGAAATTAATTAATACCACCGTGTTTTGTCCTTTCGATTGTTTTCCCTTTCTCTTTTTCTTCCTATTCATTTATCTCTGGTCTTGGCAAGTTGCGCGCATTCCATAACCACGGCTACCGTAACCACTAGTTTGGCGTGCATGACGGTATTGATCGATTGATCGATCGCACACACACTAGCCAGCAGAGTACGATAACTATTGATATGTTCGGGACGCAACCATAACTACTACTACTATGGGGGTACTGTAATTGTGTTCTAATCAATATCTAGTGATTGAGAAAGCGACCTATGGTAACGCCGCCTATAGCTAATATCGTCGTGCATACAGTAATCCATTTTTGGTTGAATGATGGTCATCGATTTATAATACCGTAATCTCACCCGCGAGGCAAAACCAACCACCCACTGTAAATAATCAAAATCTCTTGTGAACGCACAGCTAATTGACGATCGATTGAGTCGAATGATACAGTAATCTAACTATGACGATACCGTAACCCACACACAAAATCGATCGTCGCCTAACCAAGTCCTTTCCCTTGTGCAGGCGCGATGCTGCAACGAAGAGCACTCGATGCGACGCGCAGCCACCCCTACAAGCAGTGAGCGTACTACGGTAAGTGGTGCACAACGGATCGATAACTGAACCTAGTAATGAGGTATACGGTAATAACGGTGGTGTATTGTCTACTATCGCTAACTGAGCGGACAGGAGGAACATGCTATACCGTAATCTATGCTAACTCGACGTATATTTCAGGTGCGGAAGCTCCGTCGCCTCTCCTTTTGTTCTGCAAAGATAGTGTAGAAGCTGTGTGTTTCAAGCTCACCGCTCAAGATTACCGTAATCCCCTACCATTCTTTCCCTTCAATATCCTAGCCTGATTCACTCTCCCCCTGTACTCGATTCTGCTATTTCCCGCGTGTCTTACCGTAATCTGCGTGCTGTGCTGCGTGCGTGTTCTCATGTTGTGTGGTGCTACCGTGCTCCTATAGCGAGTGCTTGTGTGCGTGTGGTAGAGCAGTACAATACCCCCATCCAAATGGCGACCACACCACCACTCCTCATTCACCCACTCGAAGCATATTGATTCCCCACCAGCAAAACGTGCCTTATTGATTTTGCTAAGCCCCGCCCTCTTTCCCCCGTTTACACAAAAAAATACAGAGATTCCCCACATACGATCTAATCACTGATTCTAGTTTGCAAACACTTTATGTTTTGACTATGCTGAACTCTAAGTTGTCTCATATATTTCCCTCTCCTCCCTCTCTCAATAATATCGATCTGGTAAAAAAGACACCGTAACTCGCTGTTGATTCGCTATTAGGTGCTTAGAGGTGCTTTGATTTTTCTCGTCTTTGCCTGACCCTCCCCCCTCCCATCGCCAGTACCGTACACCCCATATTATCGTTTGCTATCTCGCTATATATTTCAGGCTGCTCGCTAATTTCGATTACAGTATCTCCCTGTTTTCTAAATGAAAAGACCATACAATAATGAACTTGCTCATCCTCGCCTTTTTGTTCGATCCCGATTCTTCTTGAAGCAATGGCATAATATCCTGCTGAGATTTACTGGATTATCGATTCTTAGAAGACCCCTAGATCCTTCCCCCCAATACTACTAGCGTTATTCACATCGTTGATTGATCTACCTTTGTCAAACTGGAATATCGAATACTCGTTTTTTTCATTGGCTAATAACTGCACGGATTCGAAGACTGAAACTGAAATAAATAAAAATGTTATGAAAGGAAATTGTTATTTTTCTACACAGGAACACAGTAAGTTCGTGAACTGCAATTTTGCTTTGGGTCGTCCTACAAAACGCAGTTCACGATAAAGCAGACGAAGGTATTTGGGATAATATACATAGTTTTGTGGAGAGAGTTGGGTTGTACTCAATACCTTCACATCATTCCACAGGCCGGTCAACCTTACAGAAAGGCCTTTGGAGTGAGAGAGCGTGTGAAATCGAGAGGGACTCTCTCACTTTTGCATACTCTCTCGCTCTAACCCCCGGACTGTAGGTTTGGAATCATGTGCCTTGTATGAAGAAGACGTATATCGGAAGAAGAAATGAATGTATCTCGCATTGAATTTAGTTCAGCATATTGCTCAGCCTTGTCGAATATGTTTCACGACTGGTTTACATTCCGACGAACGGTTTTATTTTTACTACCTTTTTGTGATGGGTTTTAAATATATATAATCAAGCTATTGTACTGCCATCGTCATGCAATAAAGACACACCAAAGACATTAATAGTCTTTTTAAAAGAATTCCAGTTGTCGAGATTTGATCTTGATTGGGTGTGAAGTGAATGATTACGGTTGGAGCCAGGGGGTAGGTCACAAAAGGAAGGGAGGTGAGACTATGAGATGATCATTCATTTTTGGCGTCTATTCGTTATCAGATTAGGCCAGTTTGGATAGTCTAGTTTTGCTTCTCGCTTTCTTTCACGCATTTCCCCCATTTGTAGATACGCAAATAACTGGTGGATTTCCGTTGTGATATTTACTTAGAACGCGCAACGACAGCGCACCAACTAATATCGCAGTGTGCTTTTCTTCCAGGTTACCTATTGATGACGTAACATGTCTTCATCGATGTTCTCCTCTCCTCAATTGTTGCATGCAGCCTGCGGCTATATCACTGGCCGCCACAGCAAGTTGGAGGCTGTGATTGAGGTTCGCGATTGCCCAGTGATGACGCAATTCATTCTAAAGGACGACTTGTCTTCCATACACCTATTGTCAAATTTTATGAGGCGACAAGTTAATCTCATCTTCTGGTGGACTGGCCGTATTTTTGGCCATTTTAGGATTGCCTAATGATGACGCAATAACGAGATCTATTTCAGCACTATCACCTGCTGTCTCCTCACAATGTGGGCTACCACACTCTCGGCCTGGTCACGTTCATGCTCAGCGTTAGATATCTAGGAGGAGGCACGATCGAGGTAGGTTTGATGGTTCGAATCTCCAGAAAGGGGTATTGGGCGAGAGAGTGTATGCAAGTGAGGGGTCTCGTGGCCTCTTTCTGACTGGTTAGAATGATGTGGGCGCGTATTGACGTTTATCTTGTAACTATTGCGAACCTGGTTCCTGAACATTGTAATTGATGCGGTGTTAGTTTTCCGGAAAAGCTCTTGGAAAAGCTAAAGGGAGTGTTAGTTTTTACTTTTCCATTTCTCACGGCGGGCTCGGAAAAGCTAAATATTTGAATTCCCGCAATTATTGATTTTCGGCCATAACTCGGCTCCCAGTGCAGCTATGTTTACCAAACTTGGACCATGAAGTCTAAATGCGAAAAATAACCCTAAAACAAATTTTCTAATTGCTAGCTTCAATAGGAGCCGAGATACAGAAAGTGCGGGAATTCAAATCTAACTACTTTTCCGGAAAAGCTAGCGGAAAAACTAACACTCTCGATAGTTTTTCCAAGAGCTTTTCCGGAAAACTAACGCCACATGAACATGATTAGCTAATGCGCTGATTCGTAATGCGGTGCAATCACGAGTAACCGGTGATCCCGGGATACATATTTGCATCGAATTAGATCCGAAAGACTCTTTTCCAATTTTTACCCGTATTGATTTATAACTCAGAAATCGTGATTCAAAAAAATTCGAAATAGATATTCTTTTGCGCGTAAAGTCACCTCACACATTCTGTAGAAACAGATCTTTATTGGCGAAATTCCCTGGTCAAAGGTAGCATTTTGTGCAGATTTTTGTCACATCATTTTGAGATCTTAATGAATCAGTGTTTCATTGTCGCCTTGAATAAACGCCGAAGACGAGTTCCTCAATGCTCGTCTCATTCCCCGAACCTGACTAAAAAGTAATGTAAACTTGCTATGCTGACAAACAGACGATGATATCTTGAGAATATAACTATGATAATGATGAAATAACTTTTCAATCTTGCAGTGGTCGATAACTCGTCGTCTTTCTTGCTCGTCGGCTGAGTGGAGCTGCAGGGTCAAAATCAAATTCGAATATCGAACGGACACCGGACGAACGATACGGTACGTGATATTGCATCACCATTACGCAATATGTGTTTAGCCACGCATGTCGAGAATATCTTGCATTGCGTCACGCATTTGCGAAGAGAGTGGGCTATTGGTAATGGGGATGTGTTTCACGGTTTATTCTTCGTCTGACAAACGCAATTGAGGTAATTCCATCACACTGTTAGTTTTAGTCGATCGAAACTAATAACTAACTAACAATTCGTTGTAGAGAGTGAACTGTGATACAGTAGTCTCTTAATTTCACACGCTCTTTCGCTTATTCAGCTCTTCCCATCTCGTCGATCTCAACTCATCCGATGCACTCGCTGTGATAGGCACCGACTCACCCCTCTCATCACTATTAGTGAGAAGGAATGGAAGAGCGACACTAGATGTAACCAGCGAGGTCAGCGATTGAGTAGGGATGACGAAGTTTCCTTCCGTACTGACTTCCGTTGTGAGTAGACGTTTCAAGCTTTTTTTCTCCATCGAAAGCTTCAACAACATAGCTCTTTATACATTTATCCAACTCCACAAGGGAAAATGTATAAAGCCAAGCCGTACACAATACCACTTGCAGATTTATTAAAGAGTAATACAGTGGAAGGAGACCGATATCAATTTCGTTATTACTATGCAATCTTGTCAAACTCAGGTGGAGCTGCACTCTTCTGTGGGCGTTGATGAGCTTCGTTTCTCCTATCTCCTGCCGGATCCGGCAGTTCGAGGAGGATTCCTACTTGACGATGGCAAGAGTTGGCTGCAGTTCCCGATTATCAAAGTGAGAAAGATAGGAACATACGGTAAAACAACCGGTAAATGGTGTCTGTTGACGTCACCATCTATTAGCTTTGGTACTCGTGAAGAGAATGCATCTTTATAATACGTTCATTATCGCGTAATATGGCTTCTAAATATTACAGTTATAAAATTATACGAACATCGAAGAAGACAATTCAGTGAAAACACAGAAACATATTTCACGGCTCCGGTTCCGCTCTCATTCCGGTTCTGAGTTCGGTGTAAACAGATTATAATATTTCATCTGACATTTGTTTACAAAAGCGGTAAATGGTATACATAGGGGCCACAACATGATCTGAGAAATTCGCTTAGAGGGGTCAAATTTGTGTCCAATGTGTCCGTACATGTCTGAATATGAAAAATCTTTTGGATTTGGGTCGATATCTCATCTCTGAACCGAGTGAGACTTCCAAAACCGGAATTTCGATGCTCTCGTAGTCTTAAAACCCACGTTTTCACTTACTATTTTTGCAAACGAAAGCACAATTCGAATTTAGACGATATCCTTGTTTTTTCTTACCAAATTTTATTTTTAGGAAGATAACAATATAATAAACATCGGCCGAGCATGCTACGATAGCTATCATTAGACGTTTATGGGTTTTCGAAACCGTTTTCCCTCTTTTTGAACGTCTTCAAGACGTCCCACCACCATGGGCCTGGGCTCGAACGATAGAGCTTTTCAAAAGCTACAAGATAAGCCCAAGAACGTCTCAGAGCGTTTAGAATTCAGCTTGTGCTTCACCCCGCTCGACTATTCACGATTGAGGGCCCGGTGGATTTGGGCGGAGACTGTGGGGGCTAGGTATACAATTGAGATTTTTCATTAAATTTAAAGAGTTTCGCCATCAACAACAACGGAAGTCCGTGTTTTGACTTTTTAGTATGGTCGTATCATTAATATATGTAATACATATTGACCCTATGGTATGATAACATCTTTTCAACCCCCCGCCTCTTGCTTTTAGCGGCTACTTGCAACGCCGATTGGCCGGGAGAGTGAAAAAGATCAAATCAGAATTTTTTTATGAAATTAATAATTTATTGGAAAAAAAATGCGATTCTGAAAGTAGTATTTCATGTGATCACCCTAAAAAAGTTACGGCATCACTATGTCATACAATCTTTTTTTCAGGATGTTCTGGCGCTGCAATCTGGATACTTCCACGGCCTCGTCAGTGAGTATCCTCTGCTCGATCCGAGAGAGGACCGCATTGTGGTGAGTACTGAAGAGTGACAACGTGTGAATGTAGATTTTCATGTATTTCTATTTTAAATTTTCTAATTTTTTTATACTCAGCTTCCGCTCTCCTTCAACAGCTTCGTAAGATGGCTCACCTGCGCGATCAGAGTGCGTTGGTCTTTTATCTTTAGAATCTATAGTTTAAAAAAATCAATATCACATACGATTTACAGGCATTTTTTGCCGTTATATGTTGAAATTTGCTTTATTATGGATTAAATGTATTTTTAAGGAACTGCATCATGATGTGTTCTGATATAATCGAGCAATCTCTTATTTAGGACGAGTTCCAACACGGAATATTCACCGTTTTCGAGTTGAATGATTTCATCGAGACGTGTAACTACCTAGAGAGTCCGAAGTAAGATATTATAATTTTAAAATGATACATGTACAAAAATGGACTACCTTTGCGTGTGGTCACAATTCGTACACGGCATTCCACAGGGGGTGAGGGAGAGAGATAGATCAGTGAGAGAGAGCCTCTCGTCAGATCTAATCGATTGAGCGAGAGACGGGAGGGAATGAGAGGGTTTGCATTAGCCGAGTGTCTGCTCGTCTCTAACGTCCAATGTGAATCAGTCGCCTCTTTTGCATCAAAAGAGACGCTGTAAATAAATTCTCAGGGGAATTTTAGTGACGACATCGGTGTTTCCGTAGTTTGGCTTCAGAAGTTGCAGAAAGGAATGCGATAGTTTATGAAGCCCGTATGTCGCTCCAATTCTAGCACAATAGTTCCCTTATTGTAGAACAGATAAGGATTCAGAGAACACGTCAACTCACGAAGGAATGTGGTCATAAATCAATTGACCGTTGAACGAATGACGAAAGAATTGTGAGAATTGTTTCGACTCACACAACGAGCACGAACTATCTTAAGTGTTGTTATCTAGAGACTCGAACTACCCAAGATATTTTCCTCTGCTCTCTCAATTTCACACACTCGACCCTTATAATCCGTTAGAAGTTCGCGAACTTTACACGCATCTTTTCTTGCTCGTTTTAGGCCACTTTCCTTATAATTTATGTTAGGTCATTAGAGACGCATAAGAAATTACTAATGCCGAAGAAATTAACCAAAAATATAAACTAGGGAATTATCCGCACCTCTTAGAAGGTCGCGGAATTCTGCGAGCTGTTTTCACGCAGCTAGACAGTGACGAGAGAGCACGTAAACAGAGAGAGAGCGCAGAAATACAACAACAACATTGCTTACTTTTCCCTCTCCTCGTTCCGCGTGCTCTCTCGTTACTGTCTAGCTGCGTGAAAACAGCTCGCAGAATTCCGCGACCTTCTAAGAGGTGCGGCTAATTCCCTAGTTTATATTTTAAGTTAATTTCTTCTGCATTAGTACTTTCTTATGCGTCTCTAATGACCTAACGCAAATTATAAAGAAAATAGCCTAAAACGAGAAAGAAAAGATTCGTGAAAAGTTCGCGAACTTCTGACGGATTATAAGGGTCGACTATCTCGTCAAGACACTTAGTATCGGGGTGTCGACAGAGACACTCTGTAGAGTTCGATACTCTATTTTGAGGAAGCCATGAAATTGAAATGAAAGATTCAGTAGAAATGAGACTTGCTAATCGTCTTTGCTTCCTTCTGAGGCGGGAATCATCCATGTATTCCAACTCTCATTCGGATCGGTAAATAATGAGCAGCTGAGGTGTGATTATCTCCCGTATTTTGCTTGGAATGATAAACATCGACTGAAACTCACTGGGGAATTTACTTTCGAGAGAAAAAGAAGGAAAACGAATGGTTGTAATGAAATAATGATAATGAAGCACATGATTGTGAGATACAGAGATCACGTGGAATATTTGAGCTGTTTCATTCGGAGATTTAATTATGCAAAAAGGATTTTCATAATTTCAGTCAAAATGATTCTAATAATTTGAACTAGCCGGGATGTGTTGAGGTTAAATACACTACGCTCTATGTGTACACTACGCTCTATGCACAGTTCTGCGTGAAGTTTCGATCCAGGGGGAGATCGGTAGCTAGCTCCCCGTTCGGTCCAGGGGGAGATCGGTAGCTGGCTCCAGGTTCGGTCCAGGGGGAACTTGGTAGCCTGCTCCAGGTACGGTCCAGGGGGAGCTAAGTATCCTACATAAGATTCGGTCCAGGGGGATCTCGGTAGCCTTCTCCTGGTACGGTTCAGGGGGACCTCGGTAGCCTTCTTCACGTACGGTTCAGGGGGACCTCGGTAGCCTTCTTCAGGTACGGTCCAGGGGGAACTTGGTAGCCTGCTCCAGGTACGGTCCAGGGGGAGCTAAGTATCCTACATAAGATTCGGTCCAGGGGGATCTCGGTAGCCTTCTCCAGGTACGGTTCAGGAGGACCTCGGTAGCCTTCTTCACGTACGGTTCAGGGGGACCTCGGTAGCCTTCTTCAGGTATGGTTCAGGGGGAACTCGGTAGCTTGCTTGAGGTTCGGTCCATGGAGGAGGACTCGGTAGCCGGCTCCATTACGGTCCAGGGGGATTTTAGCATGTCGGGGAATGTTAATCTCTAGAAAGAGTACTGGCTTATTCCGTTGCAAAAGGCTCGTGAGGCTAAGAGCGACCAAAAAAAAAGTTGCCACTACGCCACTTCGTGGCTCCGTTTCGATCTTCGAGTGCAACTGAAATAACGACGGAAACGCAGGATACCGTGTGTTGATTTCCCGGGCGTGTTCGAACACGGTTTTGATATCGCAAAACACTTTTCCTGTGATCCGCTACGCTCTGCGAATCAATTGAAAACTTTTCAAAATTTTCGATTTTTCATTTTTTAACGTGTTAGAACACGTCCAGACACGTTTCCGACATCGCAAAGGGCTTCTGACACTTACGAAAAATGCGGCAAACGTTTTGCCCGCGGCGGGGTTCGAACTTGGGGGTCACGGATTGAAAGTCAAGCGCGTAACCCACTCGGCTATGGATTCGGTCAATTAAATTTTGTAAAATTTGAAGGGGATTTTGGTCTGTTGTCGTATGCAAAATGATCCAAGAAGAGAGAGCGATTTTGAAGCAATTTATAAAGCTTCCCGATACACGATTCCGAGCCTCCAGAAAGGGGTCAGGGTCGAGATAGTGTGCCAAAGTAAGAGAGTCCCTCTTGATTTCCCTTGCTCTCTCGTTTTAAACCCCTTCCTGCGAGGTTTACAGCATGTGGAATGATTTGGAACGAAATGAACGAAAATTTCGTGAAATCATGTGAAATCAAGTGAAATCAATCGATATTTCACTTCGAAACCACGCAAAAGATGTTCAAATGTGAATCTCTTTACTCAAAAATGGGTTTGGGCCACATTTGACACTTGCAAAAAATGCTGCAAAAGACTATGCACCGACGGGGATCGAACCTGAGACCCTCGGATTTCTAGTCGAGCTCGCTACCGAATTGGCCATGAAATTATCGATTTTTCAGATATAAATTTCGATGTGTTTCGTGATGGGCTATCATATGCAAAAGGATCTGAGAAGATTGCCTAAGTTTGAAGCGAATTATAGCGAAAAAAAACAACAACAAAAATGTCCTTCACTCGGAAGGCCAAAAAAAAACAAACACACGCACGCACGCACGCACAAACCGACAGACATTTCAATTCCCTAGTAGTGGAGGAATGATACATGACAAAAATGGACTACCTGTGCGTGTGGTCACAATTCGTACACGGCATTCCACAGGGGGTGAGGGAGAGAGATAGATCAGTGAGAGAGAGCCTCTCGTCAGATCTAATCGATTGAGCGAGAGACGGGAGGGAATGAGAGGGTTTGCATGCTGGCAGTTTGCCACTCGTAACAGGGCGAACCCGGGTTCCCACACGGAAATATTCAAAATATATGGCGCCAAAACGCCGTGTCGTAATTTCTTTAACTTAGTTATCAATCTCCCTAAAAGTTTTACAATAATTTCTGAGCAGTGCTAATTTTTCATGAACGTCATTACAGATTCGTCATAATGATGGAGCAATTTGTGATCGCCAGTTTTTACAATGTAAGTACTTCATTAAAAATATCCTGCTCTAACATAGATAGGAAGCAATGTATTGAATAGTAACATATAGGGATGCAAGTTCGGTTTTCGTATTACGACTCTCTCAGCGAGAGATCGGTAATACGGCTGATAAGGGAGAGAGAATTAGAGAAAAAGAGACGATTTACCGAAACCGACGCCGAACGGGCAACCCTAGTAACATTGAGAACGGTATAACACGCGACTCACGAGAGGCTCGGCCTATGTCCGGCACAGACCGAAATTTCGACATGCGTTTTTTTTGCAGTTTTGGATACCAGTGGGTCTAACTAAGATCCCCGAGAACTATTATGCCACACATGTCATTCTTCTCCGAGATGCTGCTACTGTTAGGTTCAGCCCTCGAATTTTGAGGCTGTTTTTCGATGCTTCAACGCAATTTCTACGAAAACTTGTTTCTTGGAGCTAGGGCCCATTTTCAATGCTCTTTCAACCTATGTCATTCGTTTTACGATACACATCTGTATTTGCATGATATTAAATTTTGTTGATTTTTCAAAAATCCGCTCGAAAAGCAGAAAACCTTTCTTTCTAGACAGCTCCGCTACATTATAAGGATTCGAATGATATACTGAAGCTCGCATAACTCGGTTGCTCAGATGATTTTCGTCGAAAAAACGTTTCATTTACTCATTTAAACATCATTCTCAGAATACAAAATTAGAGAATTGAATGAGAACAATGAGAGAGGCCGAGTCATTCCTCGCGAAACCTTGAAATGACCGGTGTCAAATGCTAAGAATGATGTTTAAATGAGGAAATTAAACGTTTTTTCGACGAAACTCATCCGAGCCACCGGGTTATGTGAGCTCCAGTATATCATTCGAATCCTTATAACATTGTGGAGCTTTTTAGAAAGAAAGGTTTTCTGCTTTTCGAGCGGATTTTCGAAAAATCAAAAAAATTTAATTTCATGCAAATACAGATGTGTATCGTAAAACAAATAAAATAGGTTGAAAGAGCATTGAAAACGGACCCTAGCTCCAAGAAACAAGTTTTCATAGAAATTGCGTTGAAGCATCGAAAAACAGCCTCAAAGTTCGAGGGTTGCACCTAACAGTAGCAGCATCTCGGCGAAGAATGATATGTGTGGCATAATAGTTCTCGGGGATCTTATTTAGACCCAGTGGCATCCAAAACTGCAAAAAAAATTTTTGGTCTGTGCCGCATTTTTATCATTCTGAGTCGAACCTCTCGTGAGAGGCGTGATAAAACGGTAATCGATAACAAGATTTTTTTAGAAGCAAATGATAAAAAAGATTACTTTCCTTTGAGCTCTGAGATACTAAATGTAGGCAGATAGACTCAACTCATTTGATTATATACTTTTGTGTATTCTTTTTATCATTTGCTTGCAAAAATTGTTTTATCGAATACCGTTGTATACCATTCGATCTATACCGTTCTATTATATACCGTCGTATACCGTTCTGACGATGAAGGAATAGGAAATAATATTTTTACGGGGAATATAAAATATTCTCGGACGGTTCTTTACGATGTCGTGTGTGTACAAGTTAAACACTGGCTAAATCAAGTTAAACTAGACAACTTAAATTGTCTAAATTAAGTTAAACTTATCTAATTAAACTCGCTAACTCTTCAGTCGAACGTTCTCGCTGTCGCTTTCCCCGTCGCTTATCGATTTCGATTCTCTCTTATGATGAGAAAGATTGTGGAGGAGTGTGAGAAGTGAGTGCCAAATGCATATTGTCATACTAATTAATACTAATTGATCAACATGTCTAACAATAACTTCTTTCGCTATTGTTAGCGCTTCGTTTGAATATTTTCGAATGAGTGCATGAAATTTACATCCATTGCCAGACGGCACATAAAATTTTGCAGGGACCAAACGCACGTAAACTGCATTCTCCAAACGGAGGTCTACAAAAATGTGAGTAAACGTGCAATAGAGGAGTAAAAATGTCTGCTTTCATGGTTTCGGAATATCTCTGATTTTGTCAACGTTAGTTTTATTTATGTTCTGCCAGCTAAAATTTATTACCCGCCTGCAGAAGTTTTGGGTTGATCGATGATTGCGATTAATTTTCGTTGCAGGAGTTCACTCATCGGGAGCGGCTGGCCTTCCTGGTTACTGTAGGTCGTCGATCGATGGGCAAACGATGGTTTATTGGGAAATTGATTGGATGGCTGTCTGAGTCATTTAAGAAAGCGGTGGAAAGAGTGAAGAAAGCAGTGAGGAAATAGAACAAGTGGAAATTTTCTCGTTCGTGTATTTTTGATTGAACTCCTTTTCTCCGATCTTTTGGTTATTCTAACTTTTTATTTGTATCTTATATTGATTTTGTAATTGTATTTGTTCTTGATGAAATTGTATCGACTATGATTTGTGATATGCGATGCTAATTATTTTATCATTATCATTCTTCATAAACATTAATTTTTTTATTAAATTACATATCTTGGGGGGAAGTCAGCGCCGACACTCGACGAAGCGACGAAATCAAGCTGAAATCAGTGCTATAAATTAAAAAAAAGTTTATATATTTATTTTTAAAAAATCTAAACTCACGCAGTGCACGTGTTCGAGTGCCGCAGAAATAGCAGCTGGCCTGCAATAATTTTAATTTTTTTATTTGCTTTTTTTATCGTATGCGCTTTGCAAACTACCCCACACTATTGAGATAAAAACGATCTACTCATAAAAATGGGCTGAAACTCAACCATTCTCAATTACGGAAGAATACAAACATTACTGGCAAAAACATTACTATAAGGGTGTCCGGAAAGTTTTCGCACTTTTTCTAATTTTTTATATTTCACTTCGCAGCCAACCTCGATAAGGCTTTATTATAGTTTATTCGTGAGAGTAACACCACTTTGTTATTTTCCAATATTGGCATGGAGTGTAGATCGCACCCTGCGAAATCGCTATTACTGTAAACATGCACCACTTTTACGTCAGCATCAAAGATTTGAGGTTTTTGTGTCCAGAAAATTCCAATTTTCGCTGCAAATGACTTCTATCAAGGATGTGCATAAGTGTGCACAGTAACAGAAAATTTCGTCATCCCTACGTAATTTTGGGTTTTCCACGTAAATCTGAGAAATTTTTCGAAAATGACCTCGCAATCGGTCATGAAAAAATTTAAATAATATTTAATGAATAATAAAACATATTATATCGCATGAGTCTCAACAAAACGGAAAATACATTAAAAAGTTGAAAATCCGAAATCTGTTACTTCACGAGTTTTCGATTTAAAAAATCATATTGCTTTAGTGAGTTTAAGGATTCTAAATTTTTGTGAGTGTGATTGTAGTCAAACATCGTAGCAAGATCACCCAAAAATTCGGCATCCGTGGCTTTCACATTCATCTAGATTTTAGGTGTCGCATGTGGGGATATAATAGTTCGATTTGTTCACCTTCTACACTGTATTGCATCATTCATATGAAATAACGTAATGGCATAAATAGCATATTTTGGAGCACTGTGCATACTGATAACTGTGAGGTACAATCTTTATGGATAGCCGTAGTAGTTCGTCACAAATCTCGAAAAAAAAATAAAAGTGCGGAAATTTTCCGGACACCCTTATGTGTCACGAGAGATTGCAGGAAAAATCACCCTTTCGGAACAATTTTCAAAAAAGTATTTTTGATTTCGATCAAACTTTTATATAAGAGTACCCAGGACGTGAGGAATTTAAATTTCCAGTCTCAGGTCCGAAAGCCGGCTTTTAGGAAATTACCGGCTCCAATGCCGGAATCGTCATAACTCAGCTCAAACTTGACATAGAACGATGGCGTTAGGCTTAAAATTTGTAGAATAATTTAGATAACGTTTTATGTGTTGAAAACGAGCCTGAAAAACTGAAATGAAAAAAAATTTGATCGAAAAAGTGATTTCGAAAATATTCCAAAAATTGTGCGATATCCAAAATGTCAGAAGAGCCAGAATTTTATTTGAGAATATGAAAGAGCTTGTCAAATACTGTCTAGAAAAAATTTAATAAAAAATAAAAAGGGGGGACCCGAGTCGGAAATCACGTTATAATGTGAAAAATCGAGAAAAGTCCGAAAATCGAGTTGATGAAAATCGCTCCAAAAATGTTGTGTTATGTGTCATTGGTAAATAGAAGTTCAGCGAAAATAGTTTCAGTGCAAGTCGCGGTCCAATAGACAAGTGGGAATTGAATACTCTTGACAACATTTCAAGAGCGAAAACAGACAGATTTGTGAGCTGCTGCAAGCTATTAATGAAATGTTTTTGAACTCTAACTATTTTCGCTGAACTTCTGTTTACCAATGACACATAACACAACATTTTTTGTGCGATTTTCATCAACTCGATTTTCGGACTTTTCTCGATTTTTCACATTATAACGTGATTTCCGACTCGGGTCCCCCCTTTTTATTTTTTATTAAATTTTTTCTAGACAGTATTTTACAAGCTCTTTCATATTCTCAAATAAAATTCTGCTTCTTCTGACATTTTGGATATCGCACAATTTTTGGAATATTTTCGAAATCACTGTTTCGATCAAATTTTTTTTCATTTCAGTTTTTCAGGCTCGTTTTCAACACATAAAACGTTCTCTAAATTATTCTACAAATTTTAAGCCTAACGCCATCGTTCTATGTCAAGTTTGAGCTGAGTTATGACGATTCCGGCATTGGAGCCGGTAATTTCCTAAAAGCCGGCTCTCGGACCTGGGACTGGAAATTTAAATTCCTCGCGTCCTGGGTACTCTTATATAAAAGTTTGATCGAAATTAAAAATACTTTTTCGAAAATTGTTCCGAGTCACCTGCAATCTCTGGTGATACCTCTCTTATAACTTCTTGCGGTTTCTTATCATTATCAGTGCGTAAACAAAAGGAGTAATAGATAATTAAAATAATGAGTAATAACCTTGATAAGGACGAGGCAGATTATTGCGGCCACGCCGATGATGCCAGTTATGGTAACCCAGTTCATGGTTACTGTAATTATTGATTCCCCTCAACAATTATTCATAAAACTCTTAAATATTAAATATAAATTATAATAAAAAAATAAAGGCAACTCTTTTCAACGACAGTGCACCCGATTTGTTAGTCTTCAAAACGGGAAATAAATTATTCGTACTGAATAACGGGGAATAAGAGGGAAGCTGGCTTTCAGATCTTATGTACTCCTCCCCCTCCCTCTGTCCCCAACAACGTTCCTCGCATGTCATCGCACGTTGGTCTCTCCGTTTCCCTCAATCTCTACGCTTCTCTAACCGACGAGAGAGCGTGTGAAATGGAGAGACGAGAATCGTGTTTGGTATCCATAGTGAAGATGATTGTGGGTTTCATTTGTCTTGTTTGAGTGGATTGGTTTTATGTGTTCTCGAAATGAGCACCCATAACATAGGATTGCACGGAACGAATGATGTGCGCAACAGTTCGATTCTAAATCATCCCTTTGCCAGTTAAACTTCCAGAAGGCCATGTCCGTCCATATAATCACTCATGATTCGGCTATCTGTGAAATGCGTACAGTAATTTAGACGGCGAGTGAGAGAAGTATAAATGAATTAACCAGGCCTCAAGCCATGCCACATCTTATTGATTTATTGACCACTCTCGTTAGTGTCCTTTTTGAATTTTATTTTGTTATTTGTTCCATTCTCAATGTCTCATCACCTATCCGATTTATTTAAGCTTCAAAGTTAAGTTTTGACTTTATTAATAGATAGATTTATTCTGAGATCAAGGCAAATGGGCTTGCAGGAAGGTATTACATTTATAAAATGATACGAACACACAAAAAGTCAAAATTGTACTTCCTGTGTTTACCAAAGCGAGAGAGCGGGCAAAAGCGAGAGGGTCGTCAATGTTCCTGTATGGTAAACAACGGAAGTTCGTAACTCGGCTTTTTGGTATGATCGTATCATTTTATAAATGTAATAGCTTCGTGGTCAGTGGTAGCCAGGATCTTCGAACTCAGGGCAACAGGGTCAAGGGAATGAATCATGCTTGGCTTTTTTGGTCAATTGAAGTGTGGGTCTTCGTCGATAGACATTAAACGCAGAAGTAAATCTTCCAGCCTACAGTGACACCCTGACTAGCCTATATCAACAGAAGTGAAAACAGAAGTGAGTACCGGTGGAGGAATTCGCCCCCTAATCATCCAATTCGAGACAGTCCTCGAAGTTGGAACATTTCTTCGTAAGCTTTCACTGAAGAAGAAGGAGAACAAGCTTCCGTCTTCCCTTATCGCCCGTCCGAACTATTCTATTGAGGACGAGCGAACATTCAAGCAGGCATGGGCAACTGCCTGTGCCAAGAACGACAAAGCCGGCAAGAAGGAATACATCGTCAAGAACCTCAAACTTGTCAAGTTAGATACTCCAGGAATATGGAGCAAGAAGGAGCGCCCTGCCTCCACGTGAATTCTGTCCCCCTTTATTTATATTGATCCAATTCCGTCATCCGTCTCTCTTTCCCCCTCTTCTCGTTCCAATTCTTATTTTATTCATTATCATTTTACGTATCACTGACATTTCTCTTCTCCACTTTTCACATTCTCCCCTCGTCATTACATCGCTTTTTATCTTCCTAATCTTCAGCATGAATCACCCCCCCCCCCTCCACTCACATTATAATTCATCATCTTCCGCTTCTATTTTCTACTCTCAGTATTACATTGTATTCCTACCAGATTTCTGGTTTGCTCGCGCATGCAAATGCTGCGATAAAGATATATATACTCACGTCGTAGTCTTGTAGACTGAGGCATTTCTTGATTGCTGGCGACTTGACTTAGACGTTGTCGATCCGGGTCCTCCGTTGAAAGTGATACCAGCGAAATTTCGACTACAAGTTTACAATACGTTTCACCCGTTATTATATTTAGAAAAGACTGACGCGCCGATTATTTTCCATTTCTTTTTTGAATTCTTTGATTGTTTCCATATTATAAAGATCCTTTCGTTTGTTTCCCATGACAGATATATAATTTGTGATAAATAATTGAATTTAATTGAATTGATTCTACTAACTTCCACAGAGAGAACTAGTTCCAACCCAAAAAACCCCGGAACTAGTTCCAGTTTGGATGGTTTACTGGTAAACCCTCTTATATCTTCGCATGAAATGAAAAAAAGAACGATTCTAATTGCTTTATCACTATTATGATTATAATCATATATTAATCTGCGAAGAATATGTTAGAGGAACGTCACTGGTGCCGCTAGAAGAATCAAGCTGAAATATATATGTTATTATTAAAAAGAACATCTCTCTAAACTCACGCAGAGCACGTGGGGGGCGATTGTCGCAAAAATAACAGCCGGCCTGTAATTATTTAATATATTTTTAAAACGATTTTATGTTTGTAAGTTCCGCTTGATCTTTACCATACACCGTATGAGGGAGGAGGCCTCAAAACATTCTCAAAACATCGTCAAACCATTACGATTTTCGTGCGGTCAAGATATCTAAAATAACAAATAACGATTAATTACCTTAATGAGCGCGAAACAGACGATTGCGACCGCTCCGATCACGCCAGTTATGACGCCCCAGTCCATGATTACTGTAATTATCGATTACCGTATACGATCCATTTAAAAGACAGCAACAAAGTTGCAACTTATGACTTCTGCAATATACGACTACTTACGGCAACGAGTCATAATTCAGAGAATAAAGAAAAAGAGATGGGGGAAGTTGGTTTGCATGGCTTATGTACTCCCCTCTTCCCTTCCCTTCCCTAACAACGTTCCTCCCATGTCATCTCAATTTGGTCTCTCCTGCTTTCCGTCAATCTCGGTTGTTCTCCAACCGGCGAGAGAGCGTGCGCAATTGAGAGACGGTGACCGTGTTTGGCTACCGTATCCATGGAGAGGAGGAGGGTGGCTTTCATTTGTCTGGTTTGAAGAGTGGATAGGCTGAAAAGATGCACATGTCAATCAGGATTGCATGTGATGAATGAAGTGCGCTCAAGCTATACATCATTCAACCGCCCGATCAAGACTCCAGAAGAGGGACAAGGGGGAAAACATAATAATGAATCAGAATTATTTACGATGATCGATGATGGCTGGCATACTCACCTGTTCATGAATTGAATTTCGGCATTCTGCTGAAATCCTTGTTTTTTTGGTGTTTGTAATCGCGTGATTTTTTGTTGGACTCAGACAATATTCGGCGCGACCTGTGGTATTCTCATCTGAAGGAACTTTCTGATGATACATTGTTCAATTTCCCTCCTCAGTTCACACACAACATTCAAGCCAACTTAGCACATCGTGTGAGAAAAACGTGCAAAATTTTGCACACTCGAACAAGAGTCGCCTGGACTTCCTAATTAACTGATTTATGTGTTTCAGAGACATGCACTTTTTCAAAGTCTCAAAAGTCGTCTCGTTTAGCCGACCAATGATCATCGAATACAACGAATACGAATACGAATATCGAATACAACGGATCGAGAGTGCCAATTAAAGAAGACATCTCACGAGTAAGAGCAGAAATGTGAGAGTTTGCCTAAAAACGGGCAGGCAGCGTTTACTGGTCGTCAGGCACCTCCATTTCACGTGATCTATTGATCTTCATTCCTAAAAAGTTATCAATTCCTTTTTTATGACTTCCATGGCGAGTAATGATTATTTTGCGGCTCGGAAAATGTGCCATTCCTATGTCTGGCACTACGAATTCCGAACATTTTTTGCGACCTTATTTCCTCTGTCGGAGTATGGAGAGCGTGCGAGATTAGGAGTTTGTTGTTCAAGAGGCTTTCGATTTTTGTGTTGACTGAAATTCGCTGGAGTCAGACAAACGGGACTCCTTTCTACACACAACTGACCAAGAAGTCTCTACTACGAGTTCTTCGAATCGTAAGCCAGGCTCCCAAGTTGACTCAGTGTTTCTTATACGCGTACAAACTTGCTGGTGACGATGGGTTGAGAAAAATTGTGACCGAGATAAAAAACCCCAGTATGTATTTCCTCTATTATTAAAGAATTGGTGTATTCTTGACTCCAGCTTCTCAAATTATAAATCAAATTAAAATGTGAGTCATATTTCCGATAAGTTCCGAAAGATGACTCACACTACCAATTCTCTCTGTCTAGTTTCCTATTGAGAGTCCGAAGGAAACATCTGCATCGCTTTCGCTCCAATCAACGGTCTCCACACACAGATTCTCCCTGAATTCACGCGCTTTCCACGATGAAAAGAGAGAGAACTTGTTATTTCTCCACTACAATTTCCGCAGTGCATCGAAACACTTCCCCGTTGATTTGGGGGGAAACGAGCGAAAGCCAAGAAATCATGAGGAATCTGTGAAAAAGCCAATTTGAGCGCCGATTCATCGCATTTTCCGATAAGATTGGAGATCGTGCAAACGATGTCGTCGTCAATTCTTTAGTACCGTGCTTGTACTACGGTGTAGGCAAGAAATAACATAACCGTGGAAGGGAAAGAATTAAATAAACCCGGAGTTGTTCTCGAATATTCTGCCAAATTCTTTAACATCATTCGACATTTCTTTGTTGTTTGTGTTGTCGAGTAAAACTCAGAGTGTCTTCACAACTTTATATGGGTATCGGAGATCACAGAAGCGTATCACAAATGAAGGGCGAAATGAGATCGGGAAGGGAACATCACAGGGGAGGAAAATCATTTCATATTCAAATATATACCGGGAGTTTGAGTTTGGGCGGAGTTTGGGCTCGGGTTCGGGTTTGAGAATGGGGTCGGGTCGGTGTTATCATCGGGGTATTGGGGTCGGGTTCAGGTTCTGGTTCACTGCAGGAGGAACTGGGTGATGTTATGTCGCACAATCTCCATGTCGGCGGCGAACTTGGTACGCCAGTTCTGCAGCAGCTGCTGCAGCGATTGGGGTACGTCGGTCGAAAGGTGCGGGCGTGAGGTCGTACCTGAGGTGTACCACGGCCAGTTGGTGTTTCCGGGTCGGGGCGTGGTTCCGAACGTGAACCAGGGCCAGTTAGTATTGCCGGGTCTGGAGGTGTACCAAGGCCAGTTAGTATAGCGAGGAGTGTATCCTGTACTGGGGGTGTAGCGAGGAGTGTATCCTGTACTAGGCGTGTAGCGGGGAGTGTATCCGGTACTGGGGGTGTACCGAGGAGTGTATCCG